>OX451740.1:756062993-757309977 GCA_948472305.1 Vicia faba | reverse complement strand
AGGTTAATACACAATCGTACTTCTCAACTTGAACTGCTTCATTCTCGAGCAAATACTTGAAGAAATACGTCCCTCAAGACCAATTGACAGTAATGCACTACTACTCGATACAGACTCCAGGCAATCAAACTTTTGCAATATGCTTCAGATCATTTCTCAAACTGGTATTCTTTTACTCAACAATCAATAGTAGGTCTGCCCTTGATTAAGACCATTCTCACAAATAATTTACCTTTCAACGGTATCCTGAAGCAATTTGTCCCTTGAAATAATCAAACTTTCATCTGATGCTCATTATGCAAGCTTACTTGATGTTTAAGCACTTGTTCATATGCAAAGAATGTTTATTCTAAGAATGATAATTCTAATGCAAAGCTCATGTTTGTCTTGAAGTTGAAAACTTTTATTGAAAAGATGTTGAAACATCGTAATTTTTTGTACAAAAGATAGTAAAAAGATGGAGTGATACCAACTCAAACAAGATTAGCAAACCTCATAGGAGTCAGGTTACCATACCCTCATTACGGTATCACTTTCGAATTAACCCTTGCTTCAGTCAGGACTTTTAAGGGTTGTAACATGGCCTGGTTCATGGTTTTAGAAAAAAGGATTTAAGGCTCAAAATTATTTGGTGCCCACCCCCTTCATGATGTTCTCCAGTCCTAAATTCAGTTAACTCGATACGAGCACTCATCTCTCAAGAAGCGTTTACAATGGTTGAGGAGTCAAGTGATTTTTTTTTGGACATGGAAGTCACTCACCTCTTTCTTTTTTGGTGTCTTATCACACGACTTATCTCCTTGCTGAGGATTTTTATTTAGTAATCCCTCTTTCTCATTTCACGTTCTTTCTCTTTCCCTAAATTTTTCCTGGACAAATTCCTTTTGCTTTTGATTTTGAAGTCCAGCGGGATACCCTGACTTTTGCCTAAGCGACTTGTTTTTTCAAGTTTTGACTTAACGGGGCTTTTTGTCTCTCTTTTTTTTCATCATTTCTTTTTTTTTGAACCCATCATGTGACTTTGAATCTTTCTTTGACTTGCTGAAAAAGGTGTAACTGCCTCGCTATTTGGTTGACAAGGAATGACCGTTGTGGTATCGTCATCTTTCGACCACCTGGCGTGCGAGAGATATCCATTGGGATATCGTCAATTGACGCACGCTGCTGATAAATAAGGGTTAACCATTGCGGTTTTGACTTTCCTCATCCTCTTGATGGATAACCATTGTTGTATCCTTTGACGCGCACTCCTGATGAGTTCTGAACATTCGATCGGATCAACTGAAATCTACCCTGCCCCGGGTTAGACGTGAGGGTTTTTTTTTACAAGAAAAGAAACTCCTACTTAAAGGCTCAATGGGGTTAACGAGGGTTTCACTCCCTTATATCTCCGGTGTTTAGCAATTGAAATAAGGCCTGCACATCGTCAGCAGGGTTTTTATTCAAAAGCACACCATTTGAAATATTTGGCATATTTCTCATCATTCTCCCTCCAGAGGTATTTTGCTTTATTTAACAAGAGTTAAGTATCAAAAATCAAAGAAAACATTCATGAGTGAATACGAATGGATTAATTCAAGACAAACATATTCAATGCATTATGATTAATATTAAAAAATGAGCAAGTTTTGCATACAAGAAAGTACTTAACCAAAACAAGAGAGATTACAAATGAGAATGCATATGTAATTTGAACTTGCCATGTTGAGGAGACTAGTCTCCGTGTGGACTTTTTGCTTCGGACGATGATCTGCCAGTCTTGACATTTACTTAGTCAAGGGAGACCTTAAATCTGACTGTCTGACTCGAAATTAATAGCCTTTGCATCAAGCAAGTCTTACACTTCATCTCTGAATGGTTTACAATCTCCAGTTGAATGGCCAGACGCCCTATTATGGTAATCACATCGAATTCCTTCACCATATGTTATGAAGGCTTTATCAAGCGAACTTGCATAAATTGCATCACAAAGTATCTTCTACCATAGAGAAAAAATGCCAACCATCTTCTACTAAATAGAAGAGAAATCCAGCCGCTGAATTCCAGACCGTCTCCTACTACACCAAAGAAGTGAAGTCTTATATTACATAGAAGCGACATCCAGCAACCATACCAAAGAATCTTCTACTACACAAAATAAAGTAAACTCCATCTCCTACTTCACAAGAGAGAAGTTTTAGCAACCGAATTACGAAGAATCTCTTCATTCACAAAAGAGTCTCTGTCTTCTACTACATAGAAACAAAATTCAGAAATTGTAACAAAGAATATTCTACTACACAGAAGAAACTAAACTCTGAATATAGCATTCGACCTTTGAGGTATTTTTCTTCTACAAAACAGCAGATATCCAAAAACTCGATATCTTATACTTATTTATCACAAAAGCATCACCCCATCTTATACTTACACATAAGAAGCATCTAGTTGAGGAAAAAGAGTCTGAAATGGTTTTCCAAACATGGACTGAACCTTGGAAAAGAAGCCAAACAAGTACCAAACTTCATACTTCAACCCCTTACAGTATTCAATATCCTAACTAAGTGCCCCAGAATGGGAGACAGATCTAGAATTTGCATCGAAATTTGTTGGAGGATGACCCAAAGCACGAAGCTTAATTAACTGAGCTTCCAACACATGAGGAAGTAACTGGATACACGGCATTGAGATTGTATCAACCTAGTTCTAAAGCTTTTTCTGTCTCTGCTAGTAAGTATTACCCCATAGGTTCACTTGGAGACCAGAAACTAGCTGCTAGCAAGAAAATCCAAGAACAAGAAGCTCTGGGTGAGACCCACAAAGTATCTCATGATTTGAAAAAATGTCCCATGGGCTGGGGATGAATGACAGCTCCTGTTGCAACGACGTATACAGGATCACTTTTCTTTGTCGAGATTGTCTTTAAAACTTCCATACCCAACTCAACTAAGTCTTCAACTGGCTATTTTTCCCCTTGAGGATTTCTGACTATAGGCCATTGCTTGCATATACCTAATAAACAGCCCCATCTGATTCTTTTCATCTCATCCAATTCCCCACAAAGTTGTTTCATAACTTGAATCTGATCACGAAGCGGCGAGAAGTCAAAATTGGCAGTTCTGAAAAGAAAATACTGAGTCCGAATAAGGATTCCCCATTCTGAGTACCTTCTGAGTACCTGCTATGGATGCATGAAGATGCACGAAGATACACAAGGTGAATGAGTGGATGCAATGCTATGTCCAAACATCTTTTTTATACATACAATCTTTCACTTTTTTTTTTTTGTAAAATAAACATGCTATGATGCAAGGTGCAATAATCATAGGTTCAAAAGTTCAGCATAACAACTGTACAATCCTCTGGATAACTGATGTATTAATCTACTGAATAATCCAGATATCACTGGATCAAAGGTTCGACACCACTTCAAGAATACAATGGAACCAAGCACCTTGAATAACCGTTGTATAATCTCTGGACAAGATGAATATATCAGGATCAAAGGTCCAGAACATAACCAAAGAACCATCCTGAATATCGAATCCAGAAACTCAGAAAATAAATCTGAGATCCACATAGTCGCCAACCGAACAACGGTCACCATCAAAACATAGTCACCATCTGTACTTGTAATAATCAAGTCCCTCCCTAATCACGGGTAAAGACTAGGTTAGGGTAGGTCAAAGGTAACTCAAAATCATGGGTCCGCCTGAAAGTACTACCGCCTTACCCACAGACGTGAGTGTCGATAGTAATTCATTTGAACCTCATCCGAGCGTGGTATATGACATGACTACACTAATCAGACCATGTCTTATAGCCGTCATGCCCACACTCTATTCCTAGTGTCCTAGTGCACTCTGGCTTGGGTACTGGGCCTTTTACCTCAATAGTAACACCCGCCCAACATGGAAAACCAGAATCCAGCATAATAGATAACCAACATGGAAAGCAATAAAATGTAATGCAAACCTATGCTCAGATAAACATGTACAAATGAGTAAACTGGAAGCATAAAAATAAACACCCAAAGAAAAGAAAACAAGAGCTAGGATCGCCTCCGGGATGGACTAGCAATAGGTCAATCTGTCCCCAGGGAAGTCGCCAGCTGAAACAACTGGCTGAAAATAATCAAACAATGAAGTCGCCATCGAAAGTTGTTTTATCCCACGTGTAGGGAAAGGTAAACATCAAGAAAACCTGAGAAGGGAGAAGTCACAGTCTTGCGACTGAGAGATTGAGTAAGGGAGTCTGTTACGCGAAGGGAAGGTATTAGCACCCCACACGCCCATAGTACTCTATGGTATTCACTCTTGTTATCCATCTTATGGGCGTGTTCAATCTATGATTATTTTTTATTACTTCTAAAGGGAGAATGCATGCAAAAGAAAAGGAGAAAAGAATGTAGGGAAAATAAAATTTGTGCTTGTTCGGGCCCTACCCCGATGCCTACGTATCCCTTTTAAGGAATCATAGCAGCCGTAGTTCGGCTTCAAAAGTTTTGTTGGTTTTGTATTTTTCAATGAACAATATTAATTTCTCGTTCTGCCGCAACTCGACCTTTGGAGAGTTACGCGTCAGCACAGAAGTGAATTAACATGCTCTTTTGAAAAGGTTTTGGAGAAAAGGTGCTTGGGTGCACAAAAGGGTTTGAATTGGTTTGTGTTTTTTAATGAACAATATTAATTTCGCCTTCTGCCGCAAATCGACATTTGGAGACTTACGCGTCAGCACAGAAGTGAATTAACATGCTCTTTTGAAATTTTTTTGGAAGGAAGGCCCGTAGGCAAAAAGAATTTGTGTTGGTTGGTATTTTTTCTTTTGGATAACACCTAGTTAATGTCAAGAGAGAGATATTTGCCATTTTCTACTTATTCATGAAATAAGTCTTTGAGACTTGAACCACAGCAAAGCATAGAATAAGAGAACAATAAGGTCGAGAAGAAACCTGCATATCATCTCTCATACTTAACAAAGATATGATTCTCTCCAGTAAAAATTTTAAGTATTTTGAAGTTTGTAAGAAAAACATTTTTATTTTAATGCATATGCAAAAGGGAAAGAAAAGTCAAAGGGAGACTAGCCTATTTCTAAACCTAATGTTATCATACTTCACATGATCTCTAGGAAGCGATAAATGCGGAGAGAAAGTATAAAGAAAATATACCAAACAAGTATTAGCCAGTAGAGCAAAGTAAAAAGCAAAGGAATTCGACGATCTCGCTAGCTGCTAGCACCAACAAAAAAAGAGTCAGAAATCAAATACGCTGCATAAGTGTCGAAGTGTCATTGATGTGAAAACAAATCACAATCGACATCTCAATCGTATCTGTATATCACACAACAAACCTGTATAAGATCCATATCTCAACAAGAAAAGGTGAATTACGAACTCAAATAATTGGATAATCGGAATTTAATAAAAAAAAAACTAACAAATTTTTATTGATTTTATTATTTTTTTATCATGTAAAGAAAAGGTTCAAGTAAACCTAATTAATCCATAAAATTATTTAAAAGAAAATACTGAAAGAACAAGTCTAGGGGGTGTGAAGGAAGACTATGGGATAAGGACTCAGCAACCATGCTTGGCCCAACATTCCAAAAATTGCACCAATCCCATTCATGACTCCAGACGGAAGTTTTGTTTGTAGTTATTCCAGGATGTCCCAAAAAAAATCGGGCTTACAAAAATGATGGTAAACAGGCTTGGAGGAAGATCCGGTCCACTTCAAATCATTACTTCTCTCTTTTTTCTTTATCCATCCAACCATTATTGCATTGATAATAACCAAATAAACGAACGACAATTGAATCAAAAGAGTGAGGTGATACGCTGCGTTTTGGCTTCAAAGGTGTTATGGCTTTCCATTTTCCCTTCAACATTCTCACACTTCCCTTTTTTTTCTCTGTCAAGACCATGGTGGTGAGATTTCGCCGCCGCCATCACCAATATAACTCCTCAAACCACCTGTATTCTTAATCATATCGCATCCCGACCTAAATCATCATACCAATTCCTCACAAAAGTCCAAGACTAGGCTGAATAGATAAGGTACCTTCGTAACCCTAAATCTATATAATTCATGGATTCACATTGGGAACATCAAGATTCGAGGTTCATATTACATGAAAATCACTTCAATCACCATGAATGTATGCTTAATCGCAAAAGAATCACTAGAAAGATCTGAACATAGGTATCTAACCTTGACGCAATGGTGAAATCTCCGACCACAATGGCTAAGGTATTCTCTGCATCTTTCTTTCGATCCTCCCTAATTTTCTTCTGCATTTTTGCTTTGCTGCTATATTGATGTAATTATGCATTCTTAATGATATTGTGATTGTGTTTGAAGGGGAAATGAAGGAGGTTGAAATGGTGTGATGATTAATGATGACACAGGTTGAAATTCACATTGATGAAGTATGTGGAGGATGCTGACGAAGTTGCAGAAGTAATGTCGAAACAGATTTTTGCGAGGAAAATGCAATGCAGTATTGAAGGTGATGATGAATGGAGGTTCTGCCGCTTGAAACAGAGATGAAGATGAAGCAAGAATTGTAGAGAATTCGATGAAGGATCTTGTAGTTCAGATAAGGGGGAATTGATGAAGAAGCTTGAAGGTTCAGCAGGTTGAAGATTGAAGAACTTTCTGGGGAGTTTTTGTGAATTTTTCTCTGTGTTGAATAATAGTATACAACAAGCATCAAATTTGATTTGCTTCCGCCTTCTGTGAATGATTGATGATTCATCCCCTTTTCCTCTGTTCTGTTATGGTGATTTGTGTAGCAAGATGCTGTGGAGAAGATGGAAATCAGAGAGAGGGAAAGAAAGAATTGGAGGTGTTTGTGAAACTGGAGAAAACCATGGAACCCCAAATGATGGATGAAGATGATTAATTTATAGACAACTGAAGATTGAAGATAATGGAGAGGAGATTCAATGAAGATGAGTTTTTCTCTGATTTCTTAATCGTGAATCCTTTTTTTCTCTCTTGAATAATGATCCTGTTATATATATTTTCTGTTGAGGCAGTTATGGGATTGAAAATGTATGTTAGTTAGGAAATTTGTTGGGAGTTAGTTAGAGATTGGTTAGGTAGTTGGGAAGTTAGAAATTATATTTAGAAAAACGGTTAGGAAAAGTTTTTTTTCGTTAATCCTGTTGGACAGTTGAGAAGTCTTTGTTAGACTGTTGGGAATTAGGAAGTTAGTTTGCATCAGTTTTGTTAGTTAGTTAGGAATTTGAGTTCTGTTAGAAATTGTTAGGAGATTTTGAGTTGGTAGTTAGTGAAAGTTCTGTTATGGTTAAAAACAGTTAGGAAGTGGTTCGAGTTAGTTTGAGTTAGAGGAGTATGATACATTCTGTTTTGCCATTTCTATTTTCTGTTATAGTTGGTTAGAAGGTGGTTGTTATACAGAGTCGTTAATTCTGGTTTTCTGATGCAGGGCTACAGTTATGCATTTAACTGAACAGGGTATCAATTTTATTTGGTGAACTACTTTGGTATGAACTGGTTTTTGAATTGTATTAAGTTGCTGAGATATTCTCATCAGTTAGCAGTTCGGATTGGTTTTGTGATGCTAATTTCTGAACCGAATTTCCAATCATGCACAGGGCTGATCATTGTTAGAATATCTATTTGGTTCTTGGAGCATGGGGAAAACTTTTGAAGGGAGCAAGAGAAGGTTAAATCATGAAGATGAGACGAGGCAGCTTGAAGACTTGAAGAATAGGTTTAGGATTAGGCTTAGAACCAAAAAAATTGTATAATTATTCCTTGATAATTTTGTAATGGTTTATTTTGGTAATCTAAATGGTGATGACTTTTGTCCATTGGAATTATTTGAATCAAGAGCTTATGTTCAAGTTTTGAATCAAAAAGCTTTTAGCAAAAAGAGGTTTACGGGGGTTTGGTTCAAACTTGAATTTTGAATGAACATTGAAAATTGTATGAAGAATGTTATTTGGATTTTTAACTTGTAATTTAATCTCAAAAATATCTGCTCCTTATGTATCTCAATAGCCGGAAGCAACATAAGGTGAAGGCATGTTTCCATTTTTCAATGTGCCTTGGTGAACGTAACGAGACAATCCCTCGGGATAGACTTTCAAATTGTAATAAACTTTGAATCAAAGGAGAACTTGAATGAACCATGGTGTTTTTGCAACCTGCAACTTGTATTCCATATGAATTTCCTTCAAATCTTAACTTGGAACACAAATGAAACATGGATGAACAATTCTAAACCAATCTTCAATTAACAAAACTAACCAATTGGTATTCGTTTGCCTTGCAAGCAACAAGCATACCAATGAACCCATAATATTGTTCTTTGAATCATGATTTAATATTTTGAAATTCAATCTATAAGCCTTTGACTTGATAAACGGTGATCTCACAAAGTACCATGTCTTGAAGAAAACTTTAATTTCAATTCCCACCTCCAAGCTAACTTGCAATACAAGCGATCAAACAATTGAGAACGATAATTCCCTTAATCATAATGAATTCAAAACACCCTCCTTATATCATGTCTCGCTATCCATCGAAATAACCAATGAAAATGTTGAGTAACCTCACCGCCTTGATTCCTCAATTCAGATGCACAGAGAAATATCCAGATGAAATATCTTTGGACCTTGATTCAACAAAACCTGAATTGGTTAACTTACGAGTGGATGAATTCCATGTCATAGTCATTAATCCTGATCAAATGATAAGCACACTTATCTGAAGAGACGTCTTGATTCAAGGACCATGAATGCTAGGTCTCTCCCTTGAATTCTTGACAAAAAAACTTGCAACCAGTTCTTCATCAGAAGATAATAAC
Source organism: Vicia faba (assembly GCA_948472305.1). Taxonomy (NCBI): domain Eukaryota; kingdom Viridiplantae; phylum Streptophyta; class Magnoliopsida; order Fabales; family Fabaceae; genus Vicia; species Vicia faba. The sequence continues at coordinate 757,301,157 of OX451740.1, read as the reverse complement.
CTTGTTGCTTGAGGGAGAAGAAGTCCAAAAATGAGCATGAATCAAAACCCTAATTCCATTTTCTTGAACACCAAGAAGAAAAAAAATAATCAACCTTATTCAATCATATACACCTCAAATCAGTCATAAACTCTAACTCCCTAACTGCTGATCTTTTGAACCTCAGGGGATCCATTTTATGAAAATGCGTGCCATGCACATGACCCATTGGAATGATACAGAGGAATGCAAAGTCTAAGCTAGAATAAAAAGTGCAATAAGGAGGGAAAATTTTGGGGTGCAACACCATTGCACATCACATATTGGTATAATTTCCAATTCTATTCATAAACAAACTCTCATTTCCAATACAAAAAACATGGAATTTGGAAATTGAATCAACATGTGATTTAAGTTTGTTTTCACCGTTTCAGACACTTTTTGAGCATAAGGATACACATGCTTAATGGTTAATGCTCAAGGTACTTGGACTTGACATTTGGATATTGTTTGAAGCTAGTTTTCATGTTTCTGTATTGAAATTTCTCTCGGTTTATGCTTTTAAGATGTTGTTGTCCCGTGCACTAAAACGCACCAAAAATACCACTTCCACTTAGAATTAACTCACAAAACCTACTTTTTTTAATCTGCTGGCACGCTTAGATGCAACCGTGCGATTTTGATCCAATTCCTTTCCGACTTTTTGTGCCCCTAATTTTTGGATTTTGTTTTTTTTGCTTTCGTTTAGTATGTACTTCGAGCCTGGACCTTCATGTGATATATTTTTGTTTTGTATTAATCAATAGTGCACCATTGTGTATGCGTTTACTTATTTCTGTGGCACTTTTCGGGTTATTTTGCATTTTTATCGTAGTGCTTCCCGGATTTGATTTTCAACTTCTGTTACTCACTTGAATTTTATTTTTTTGTAATATGTCATTACTTTTGAGTTGGAATTTGATACTTGTGATTATGTTGTTATTTGCTAAACGATTTGGTGCATTATGCAAGATACACTGTGAGAGCTTTCAATCATGTAACAAAGTGGTAGTTATGTGATTGAAAAGCATTTGTCTTATACTCGATTCCTATGTGATTTGTCTTGTTTCTCATTTTCATGGGAAATTCATACAATTTACGATTGTCTTGATATTTCTTTGCATGTATAATGTTATCTTGTGCAGGGACTCTGATGCAATGTGATGCGTCTGTGGCGTGCAATTTATTTTTGCATGTGATATTTTATGAATATCATTTCTGACTATTGCACTTTTTTGGTGAAGCTTTCTTGAAGTGTTTTGAGTTTCTTGCTTTCATTTTCTTTTCTACAAACTGTTGTTCGATTGGTATTCTCACTTGCTTATTTTTATCTCTTGCACCTTTTACCGCATTTATTACTTTTCTAGATATCATGAGAAGTAGGAAATAAAGAGTGTGTGCTCGAAGTCTCTATTTAAAGACCTGTAGCAGGCATTCCGAACTTGTTTGTTAATTTTATTTGTGTTCGCTTTCATATTTTGATGATCGATGATGTCACTCAATTAGAATTGAGACAACGACTTTGATCTTTGCATGCTCTCCATAGGATTTCATTTCTTTCTTTGTTGATGATCGATGATGTCACTCAATTAGAATTGAGATGACGACTTCGATCTTTGTATGCTCCCCTTAGGATTCTATCATTTTCCATTTTTAATGATTGATAATGTCACTCAATTAAAATTGTGATAACGAATTTGATCTTTGCATGTTCCCAATAGGATAATTATCTTCGCCTTTAGGTTTTTGGTATGCTAACTTAGGTAGGGATTTCCTTTTGTATGCTCTCTTGAGCTTGTTGATTGCCCGTTTTGCTTTTTATCCTTGTATATACCATGTTCCCTTAGATTTTGAAGCATGGTATGCTCCCTTAGGATTCATTAGTGTCAGTTCCAATGCAAGCTAGACATTAGGATTTGTATCCATGCATGCTAACATAGTTAGGATTTCCCTTTCAAACTCGACCTTACATCCATAATTGTATGATAACACTATTGATAGAAATAGTTTACTCCCCTTTAGACTTTTTTCATTCCCCTTTTGCATAACTAAAACTAAAATCCTTTTTATTTGACATATTTATAAAATACTCTAACCATAATTATATATTTTCTCAATATAAAAAATACCAACCAATCCAAACATTTTTGCCTCCGGGCCTCTTTTCTTTGAAATTTTTTTGATGTAAGAACATGTTAATCCCTTTCTACAATAATGCGTGAGTCTCCAAAGGTCAAGGTGTGGTATAATTCAAAATTGGCATTGTTCATAAAAAAAGATACAACATATCAAAAAAATTTAGATGAACTATGAGTGTATTGATCTCTCATTGCACGAAGTGGGTACGTAGGCACAAAGCTTCGCAACTGCGGAAGGCGCGACTAATAAAACCTTTTTCTTTGTATATACACTTTGCAAACATGCATTTTCCTTTAGCTTGATTAGCATTTAGAAATACACACACTTTATATTATAATAGCAAGATTGGATTCTGTGGAGTACCACAGATTTGAGGGGTGCTAATACCTTCCCCTTGTGTAATCGACTCTCGTACCCGATCTCTCAGTTGTAAGATCGTGATTTCTCCATTTTCAAGTTTTTCTTTGATGATTTTCCTTTCCCTTCCCGTGGGATAAATAAATACTCGATGGTGACTTCATTGATTATCTCTCAATGATTTTTTCGTAGATTCCTTCAACAAGAAAAGGTTTTTCAAGAAAATAGGGCATCTTGAGCTTGCAAGCTCTATGATGGACCCACTTAGAAGGGTTTAAAGGTAATGCAATCCTTCTTTCCCAACTGGTCTTTACCTTTCACATGAATCTTCGGCCAAGCATCCATAATTTCCTCCTTCAAATCTAGATTATCCTCCTCATTAAGGTAAAAGAAACATGACATAAAAAATTTATTGGGTTTTTCCTCCATAGGGTTTCCAAACTGACGTCTAGCAAGAATAGGGTTGTAGTTGATTCCCCTTTTTATACCAAAAAGAGGTACATTAGGAAAACTTCCACAACTGTCGATGATCGTCCCCTTGTCAATAGATGGGATATACCAAGTTAAATCTACTTGAGTAACGGATATAAGCCTTCGAGACAACCTAAGCTTTTCTGGATTGTCTTTAAAGAGATTGGACTTTGGTAAGTGCGAATTGAACCACTTGTATAATAGAGGTGCACAACATATGATAGTACCATATCATAGAGGTAGCTCCAAGCAAACTATGTATTGGGTTACCAATCAAGAATATCTGAATATCTTTAACATCAATAAAATGATAAACATTTGGGAAGAGCACAAGACCATAAATGAGTAAGGCAAAAACTGCCTCAAAAACATCTGTGTTATTTTCCATGCCTAAGACAACAACCTTTTGCATCAAGAACTGGGAAGTCAAACCTTGAAAACCTTTTCTGAAGCAAAACTTTTCCTTCACCTTAGACGCCTCTAAGTGAAGGACTTTAGCAATGAAATGGGGCTTACGGACCTCCTCAAAACCACTAAAAGGTAAATCATTCGTCACTAGAACATCAAGCCAAAAAGAGTACTCTTCTAAAGTAGGAACCAACTAATAATCAGGGAACATGAAGCAGTGGTAAAGAGGATCAAAGAACGGAACAAGTTTCTCAAGAATTCCTCCTGGTATGTTAACTTGGATGATACCCAAAATCCCTCCATAACGATTTCTGAAGTCTTCACGATTAGATACCAAAGACTCTAGCTTTCTCAACTTTTGTAACTGAAGCTTCTTGAAATCGTACTACTTAGTGTTCCTCTTTCCAATTTCCATGTTTACAAATCTTATTATGTTTGCAGAGGGAATTTTATAAGTTCCTTGAAAAAAGAGTTTTTAATGAATGCATGAATGCATGGTTATGCAATAATTTCAAACATGGTTTTAAGGTTTTAAAGTCACTAACATGGATCCAAAGGTAAGAATCACCCCCACATGTTATGTACTATGGGTTCATTTCTACCTATAGAACAAGGTTCTAAAAGTACTTTTGGAGTCATGATTCTTCTCTCATATATTACTAATTTACACAACTACTTATGCGTACTAATAATATACTCAAGAAAAACTCGTTCAAGCGTATATCACGTAGCGACTAATTCAACACTACTTTTGAATTGTCACCGCACTAAATCCTAAAGGCCAAGATAGGTAAAGGAGTTCTACGGCTTCTCAGATTCATGGGCTCTCAGGTTGAAAGTAGTAATGCTTTAACAACTGGATTGTTTTAACATTACCATGCCAAGAAGGCCTCCACTGAGTGGGGTTATCATATGCTAGTTATGTCAGGAGTACTCCATTCATGTAACTTTTGATAATACCACCATCCTGATTCTTAAGTGTTACTTTAATCTGGGTTAGGATTTGTGCTTTGCAGAAACACCGATACCTAAAGAACCACAAAGCAACATATATAAACAAACTATAATAAAACACATAAAATAAACTAGGTTTAACCATCTTGAGGATACATGTCCCCAGTAATTCGCAATTTATATCACGGTGAAAAATTGAGGTGACCAAGCTATTGAGAAACTTGGCTCAAAAAGACTTAAGAAGTCACCACTGAACTTTATTGTTTCCAAGGAAAAGGAAAATTTCGAAACCCTATTGTTTAACTTACAATGCAATAAGTAAATACTAAAAGTAAAGCATAAGGAAGAGATCCAAAGCATAAGTAAGCACCATATGCATCTATAGTACATTATAGAAACTGCTTATAATATTTGTTTTTTGGTTAAAAATTGCTTGTTTGTTAAATGAGTCTGTAGATGGGAAAAGAAATGTATACATTTTTGTTTTGTAAGACATGGTCTTATACCTATGTACCAATTAAGGATCAACACCTCATAGTTTGTGGTTAAAGTAACAAAATGGGTTTGTTGTAGTTGATTTTAGGAGAAAAGATATTTCATTATCTTTTAGAGAGAAAATCTCAACTAATACCAACACAAGTATGAGAAGATGCATCTTGCATCATCATGAAGGAAGGGATACTAACTTAAATATAAATATCAACAAGTTTCCAACTAACGTCATCATGTGGAAAGAATCACACTTACTTCAATAATTACTATAGGGATAGGAAAATTATATCTCAATTATAAAAGAGGATTTATATCTAATCTCTTTGAGAAAAGTTTTCAATTGAAAATCCAAGGTGGCAAAAAGATTTGGGTGAGGTTAAGTCACTTTTAGTCTTTTGAAATTGTTTTGATATTCTTAATTATATTGAAACATTTATTAGAAAGAATGTTTAAAAATGCAATGATATGAAATCAAGGTTTTTATATGAAAGTGGTGAAAGTTTAGAAATGATTTTAAGGGTTTAAAAGGTTCTTAGAGTATAAGAAGATACATAGGGTGATTATTCACAAAGGTTTTATACAAGGGGGGGAATGCACATAATTATGAGTATAAAGTCAACAATACTATTATTTTCCTTGAATTTTCGGGGGCACAAGTACTAATCACTAACTCACATATCTCGAGTGTTGAGTACAAAGGGGAAAGTCAACATACTTATCAAGTAAAAGTTGTGACGAAAGATAAATTAAACAAAAAAGTAAACAAGAAAGCATAGTATAATTTTGGTTTAAAGGAGTTTATGAAGGAAATACATCCTTAAAGGGGAAGTAAACTCAAGGCACATGGATAAACAATCAAGGGGATCAAAGCATGTGAAGTTTTTTAGGTCATGGGTTATGAATTAGGGTTTTTGAACAAGTTATGGTTTATCATCAAAAGTCAAGTCCTAAACCTAATAAAAATCAAATTATTCATGGTATAAATATGCACAAGGGTTATGTTATCAAACAAAATTCATTAAAGACATGGCATGGTCTTTTAACATGGGTTTATTAAAAAACATTAACAACAGAACGTCAAAGGAAATGTTTTTAAAACAAATATAAGGACTTGTTTTGCATTAAATAAAAAAGAGACAAAATAAATATTATTTTTGGGATTTTTATCATATTTATAAAATAGGTGTGCAAAAAATCAACTAAAAATGAAATGTTTTGATTGGTGAAAATTAATTTGAAAGTTTGTTAAAAAAGATAAAATAATCAAGTGCTAAAAATTAAGGTAAGGGGTTGCCAAGGGTTGAACCCACGCCCTCAGGATCATTGGCTAAAAGCATAACCATCTTCATCTTCAACCTAGACAACATAACTTGTGATTTTCGAACTCCCTGATTTCTCAACCCTTTACAAAAATGTAAAAAAGAAAGTTTCTTGAAATTTCATCAAGAATTCAACCATACCAACCATTTAGATTAAAACTCAAGGATTAACAAGAGTTTTATCTAGTACCATAATGAAACCCTGAGTGTTTAGGGATACGATTCTCAACACACAAGCAATATAAATGAAAAGTAAGCACATGGTGAGCTTCAGGGATATGATATCTACATTGTATCTTAGATATTGAACACAAATGATGTATGCATAATTGTTTTCAAAGGGGGTCAGATTTTACCTCTTTGGAGAAAAGTCCAAAGCTACTTCTATGGCTTCTCAGTGCAAAGTGACTATCCTATGAGCTTGACGATACCTTCCTAAATCTATTCCAACCCTTACTTTGTTTTGAAAGTTGTTAAAATTCTCTAGCCAAGTCAATATTCAAGGCACGGTTTTTGAGTTTAGAGGAGGGTGATGATAATGTTACAGAAGTGAAACAAGGGTTTAGACAAGATCTTAGTGATGATTATGAGGTGTTTGGATGGTTAGTTTTTGTAAAATTTGCTAGGGTGATGAATTTCGAAGGTAAGGTTTTTTGGAGCTTTAATGGAGTTTTTGAACAATTCATGAATTTGAGAGAGTTTAGAGGTATTTCTCAGCTATGAATTGGTGTGTCTGAAGGGAAAACAAGGTCTTTATTTATAGTGAAAATTAATAGGTAATGAGATGGACAAGTTCTCAAGTTATCAAGTTATGGTTTGGTTCAAATTCAAAGATTAATTTATGTGAAAATTCCATGGTTCCAATGCATAGTACAAGTAGTTACTGGTATAGAGAGGTTGTTTCCTTGATTTAGGGTGGAGTGTTATCATAAGAATGTTTGGGTATGGGCTCAATGAAGGCTTTGTACAAAAAGGTTTCTTTTCAAGAATGACAATGGTGCCTTTCTTCCTTAAATGGCAAGTTATTTGGGTAATAGCTTGTATCACTTGGGTAAAGGCTCAAAATCTTGTGTACTCTTCTAATCTTGGATAGAATTAGAGGTAATATGTCCTCAAAAGTGGTATTTTATACCATGACTTGGAGATTTGATCATAAGGCTATCTGAAAAATGACTTGTAATACAACTTTGATCACCCAACTTCATCTCTTTGAAACTTCTAATTCAAGTAAGATAAATTCATGCCCTTGGACATTTTGGAAAGATTGAAAAATTATCTAAAAATTTCATTTTGAATACTTCTCTTGAATCAATTTGGATCTTAGTAAAAAAATGGTCATGAAGTTGAGATAAAAAACTGATCAAAATTGTTTGATAAATATCTCTAAGTGTTGCAGTACTTGACATGCCCATATATCTTAATTTGAACTATTTTTGGAGATCAACCCTCAATTACAAAGTTATAGCACTTTTCATTACCTACAACTTTCATGTTTAGAGTTTTCTTTGAATCATCTTGCATCTTGGTGAAACTTGCTTGTGAATTTAGGGCTTTTTAGGGACAAAACACTTGAATTTTTCTAAGTGTTGGAAAATCTTCAATTTTGATTTTTGTTGACTTTCATGATTCTCTTGATTCTTGATGATAAAGTTTGATAATTTTGAATGTTTTTATGATCCTTGATCTTTGAAGTTCAATGTTGAGCAAGAAGCCCAAGTTTGACTTTTGTGTGACATTAGATTTTTCATCAATTGATTCCAATTCTTTCACCATCAGTCAATTGTATCTTTGAAAATATCTTGAGCCATATAATTAGGTCAATATGGTAAATTTTAGTTCTTTTAATCATGCCTCAAGCCATTAGGTCATGTACTGAGCCAAAGGTTATTGATCCTCTCCCTTCAATCAAAATCCTAATTGATCAAGACTTGTATTAATGAAGACCTCTTGATTCAAAAACATGTTTGACACAAGGAGCTAACACACAAGCTATTTTTTAATTTTGTTAGAGATACAATCATGCGTATGAAGTGGGATCTTTGGTAAAAAATTAGGGTACAATAGAAGGCCGACCGGAGCTATAAACACCTAGTGGAAGCACTGCAATTAAACGCCTAGCTATAAACACTTAGTGGAGCTACAAACACCTACATATGTAGCTTGGAGGAATTTATTTTGAGATCTTAAAGCAAATACACAAGCTATTGGAGCTCACAAGTTGCTGCAGCTAACACATGATATTCTGCTTCTGAGGATGATCTAGAAATAATAAGCTACTTCTTTATGCGCCAAGAAATGAGAGACTTTCCTAAGAAGAAGAATTGATCTTCTAATCTCCCCACATTCTGTCCAATCAACATCATAGAAGCCAATGAGATGGAATGAGGAATTTCTTGGGAAAGATAAGCCTTAAGCAGAATAATGTTTAAGGTATCGAAGAACTCTGGTTTCTACATTAAAATGTATGGTGGTTGGATTATTGTGGAATGGACTAAGTTGTTGAGTGATGAATGTAATATTTGATCTTGTTGTTGTTAAATAGAGTAACCTACCAATAAATATTTTATAGGAAGGTATATCATTATATGCATAAATTTTATCATGGAACATCTTGATTGAAGGGTCTGCAAGTGTTGAAATCAGTTTGGAGTCAAGCATTCATGTATTAGATAATAAATACAGGCAATAGGTTCTCTAACACGAAGAAATTCTTGTTTTGAAATCAACAACTTCTAAGCCAAGGAAATACTTTAGTTGACCTAGATTTTTTATTTTCAAATTTTCATGTATTATGGATTTGACTGTGTCAAATTCATCCAAAGAATTTTATGTAAGGATGATATCGTCAACATAGACCAAAAGAATAGTGAAGGAATTAAGTTCTTTCTTAATGACCAAGGAATGATCTGCATTTCTTTGTGTGTAACCATTACAATTGAGTGTTGAAGTGAGCTTTCATACCATATTATAAACAAAATGGTTCACTTCATTAACCTTCAAATGAGAATTACAAATGATACTCATGTAGAATAAGTGGAGTATGGTAATTGAGCCAATGCATATGTACACAATTATAAACTCTAACAAACTCTTAATTAATAAAGGCTATATAAGAAAAGCTGGAAATCTAATTAACTAACTAACATGCTATAAAAGGAAAGTTCAACTAAGAAGTTAGTTATTATCTTAACTAACTTGTAACTAATTTGTCTTCATTTTCTTGAGTATTTATTTGCAAAAGACAAAGATATAAATGCCTGACCGCTATAGCCTATAACTCAATATTTTAAAAATTGAACCGATCATCAAACTAATGAGAGTACTGAGTCACTTGTTTATTGGTAGAACCAATGGGTTACTGGTCAAATCCCATGACTAAACCAAATTCACTACTACGGAAATGTGATACCACAACGGTTGGAGAAGTCTTACCAAAACGACTGACCAATCATTGTGAGGTAAGGTGTGATTGTATGTATGATGCTTTCCATTACAATTGTGCGACCATTGTGATAAACTATATAGCATGCTATTTATCACAACGGTTATCTTAAACAAACATTGTCATAAATGTAGGATCATGGGTTCGATACCCCACTGCAACCAAAACCTAAACGCTTTAAAAAATTACATTTCACTACGGGTATATATCAGAACTGTTATGGTATATATATATATATATATATATATATATATATATATATATATATATATATATATATATATATATATATATATATATATATATATATATGAGTTTATTATAAAATATGGGATTGCTTATTTTCCTTACCCCTCATTAATCATATACAACCACTTTGAAATTTTGGTATTCAAATCACAGATGTCCTAAAAGATGTTGAGAGACCTTTTTCTGAACAAACAAGAAATGACAAGATAAACAATAATCAAAGTGTAGAAAATTAAAGAGCACACAGGATTTTTAACCAAGTTTGGTGCAAACCAACACCTTCTCTGGGGGCTACCAAGCCAGGACCAAGTTAACTACTAATAGTATCAAATTGAAGCTAAACTCCATCGTTTCCAACTTCTAACTTAATCACTACCCTCGCCTAACTTCTATCTAAAACTCACCTAGGTATGAGACCTTTCTCAAATTCTGTTACAAGCACAACATAGTGATTGACCAATTCTAAACACTTAGAAAAACAATACAAAAGTCACACTTCAAAGACACACAATCATTCATTTCTTAAAAGCTTTGGAATGAGTGACAAAACTTATAAAACAAAAACAATCCTACTAGTTCATCAATATGATAACTGAGAGACTCATAATAAGCACACAAACCTTAATCAAAATACATTGTAAGTTCGTGAAAATAACTAGGGTTGAAGGCTTCTATTTATAATCTTCATACGATTGGATTTGGGCTTCACAAATCCTTTCTAGATAAGCAACACGCACTGCAAAATCATCTCCTTAGAGATAGGACATCAATCATTAGTTTCCTAAAATATCTTCATAATTAGTAACTAACAGTTCTCCTTGAAATCAGCTTGAATCTTTTTCAATCATCAAACTGAGCGCCGCATAGGATAGCACAATCTTCATAGAATATTCTGCACTTGTAACAGATCATAATATCCAAGAATACAGTTGTTCACCAACACGATGTCAAAAGAGCATGCATAGGACATCGCATAGGACATGTTGCTTTAGTACATAGAACATCTTTATTCAACATGTCAGAGCTATGTTATTTGTACCAAATATAATGTCAATCAAGCAAAACAAAGAAATAATAATCTCCCCCTTTGGCTTATTTTGGCTAAAATAACTTAGCACATCTTCCACACATAAGCATGTAATATCAAGCTTCTCAAATGATTCTCAATGCACTTTGTTTTGATGAAGACAAACTATTTTGGCAAGAAGGCAAAGATTTTGATCAAGATAAAAGCATCATTGGATAAAAGACTTTATCTCAAATTCTTAGAAAATTTCATAAGGTATAATGGCAATACTTACTTTGAACTTAAGTCTTAAATGCACAATGATCAAAAGAAGTGTTTCATCTTTTCCAAACTTTTTCTCAAGTTTTATAAACAAAAAATCAATTTTCACTTATGTGCAATCGATTTGCATGTTGGTGCAATCGATTGCATGCTTCACGTTTTCAAAGTGTTAGCTACTGTTTCTAAGTGCAATCGATTTGCATGTTTGTGCAATCGATTTCTCTCTATCAAATTTTGCTACTGTTTTAAAGTGAAATCGATTTACACACATGTGCAATCGATTGCCCACTAAAAATATTCGAATTTTTTAGCTGTTAAAACCCGTGCAATTGATTTACACAAGGGTGCAATCGATTGCATGCTGAACAATTTTTAAAATCATCAGCTTTGAACATATCTTTTCATAACACCATTTCATGGAAACTTTTCATTGAATCTTGGCAATTGTTCATGATTCATTTGCATAAATTTATGTTGTTTCAAAGAGGTGTTATGAAAATATAAATACTAAATTTTCAAAATCATTTTGTACTTCTTCCGATCAATAGTTTATGAATATTAAAATATTAAAACTCAAGCTTTTTTCTTCACTTTCATACACAAAGTTTTTCTGCACATTTTCATATATTCTTAAATAGAAAACTTTGAGCATTCTATAGTCTTGAGTCATTGTATGTTACTATTATTGGAATAGAAGATCAAGTCATTGATAAAATCACTCAGAGTGATTATTGCACTATAAAATATATCAATTAAATAATGCTATACACTTTCTTATTTTTCAGGATTGTTGAAAATAAATTCAAGTGGTTTTGTAATCTTGTTTTTCCAGGATTGTTGCATACAAGTAAGGTCACCTTGAGAGGATTGTTCTCGTTGTTGACATAGTGAAAATCCAAGAGGATTGTTCTTGGTTTGGGTAGTTCTTGTTTATGTTTTCCAACTATAAGGAAATCTCTTTCATGTTGAAAGGGTACTGGAGTACTCTTGGACTGTGAGGGCAACCAGGATATATCGCTTGTGTCTCTTTATTTTTCTGCACTTTACTCTTTCATAAACTCACCATAAACTAGAAAAATAATATCCATCATCACTAAAACCAGAAAAAATTTAAAGTACCTAATTCACCCCCCTTAGGCGCACTTCGTACTTACAAAGCAGCTACAACATTTGAAAAACTCAAGCATCTAATCAATCAGAGGCACGGCAGTAGAACAAAACAATAAAGATCAGAGCTATAGCTGGTGGAAACTTCTTCAACATAATGAACCAGAGAATATCTAGTTCTTAACATGTCAGAACATCATGTCTGACAAACCTTCATAGTAATTCAGTCCAGAACACAGAACCCGCTAAATACCACTCTTAGAGGATATTTCTTTCATTACTGCACATTACACCCAGGATGAAGAAGAAAACCCATGAACACATTTGGTGAACACAAAGAAGAGATACATCTTCAAGAACCACCAAACTACTCCCCCCTCAAAGTCAAAACCATGTGACTAACACACACTAGACCAAGAAGTTCAATGATAAGGGATAACATGAATGACCCAAGTAACCATGAGACAGAAATAAGAGAAACAAGAGGACACACCAGACCAAACAAGATGTTAGAAAATTTTGAATGACATCTCATAACATAAGACTCATCAGATGAAGGAACAAAGAACCCTTATCCCAAAAAGTCATACTCCCCCTTATTTGTTGCAGGTAAGAGGAAACAAGCTTAGCAACATAAGCAGAATACTGATACAACATAGTAAAACTACTACCACTACTACTACTACTACTCTCCCCCTTTTTAGCCAAAATTTGACAAAAAATAAGTTTGAGCAAAAATACATACATAGCTAAGAAGAGCTGAGGAAAACCCAAAAGAAATCAAACCCGGTTTGTAACACTAAACTGATCAATGTAGGCAGTTTCCAATATCAGATCATTCTTGTTATAGGGGCACCAATCAAAGCAAGAAAGAGATACACATTTGTTCAAGTCTTGACCGTTTGTAGGCATTGTTCACAAGTCCCTTGAGAAGGAACAATATAGTCAAGCTATCCATAGCAGCCTACACCACTGCCATTCATAACCCTTATTCCTCTAACCACTTCATTAGAGACTTAGAACTTCCAAAATACAATGTCACGATACCTTTTTGAACATTGCATTTAACAACACCTAGACGCCCTTCAATCTTCACCAAATAACCACTCAGAATAGTTATTCATGTCTATTGACAGAATCATACTTGACCAAGAGTGGAACTCTAATCACTTCACCTAGAAAACAACCACCAGTGAATAGTTCTTAAAAACTAGATATAAATGCTAACAATATCTCTCAACAACTATGGATGATCAAGGCACTTCATAACAACCTCTCTTATTCACATGATTTAACTACCATTCACCCATAAACTTTGACGAGTATTTTCTTCCTCTTAAGAGAGAAACCTCAAGACAATACCCAACACAAATTTTTCAAGACCATATATCAGAAGGATGTCGTATCATCTTGATAGGATATCATCCACCCTAATACCACGATTAGCAATAATATTAGAGGAATATTATAGCCAAGGGGAATAAGCCAATCTTGATCATATTTTAGATGGTCTTCCACCTCTTACCCCTATCAAATAGCCTTCTGCACTACTTGAATCTATCACTAGTTACAGGAGTATCACCATTGATCTCTCCTACTATCAATCTCTTCTTCAAGTCAGATCTTTGAAAAGAGTCTTTTTCCTATATGTTAACATTTGTAGTCACAGCAACATGGAGGAAGGATAGAGAATTTTTAAAAATCCTTCCCAACAGTAATTGCTATAAATCTTTACCATTTATTTTTCTTTAATAGTGTTCATCCAGACAAGTGTTGAAATTTTATCAACAATTAAGCTAACATATTGTTCTCTACCAAGTTAGTTAGGATGTTTGTGTTCTACTCATGCCAAGTGAAGAGCCTCTGACCTCTTCGAAGTAACTTGATGTTGCAACTTTGGATGTGACACCTCACCATAGACTTTGCCTTCCTTTGGCTGAACTACCTTCACACCTTTCAGGCGCAACTAGTCATGTTTTTTCTTCAGTAACTTTGTATTAACTTCTTTAGACATCACACATGTGGAGAAAAAAATTTATTTATTGAGAACACCACAAGTAACAATTGTCTATGGATGTGATTCCCTTCATGATGACTATATTCTTCTCATTAGTTACCAGACATTTTGATGCAGTAAAGTGAACTTTGAAGCCTTGGTCACATAGTTGACTAATGCTTATTAAATTAGCAGTTAGCCCTTTCATAAACAACACTTTATTGAGATCTGGTATACTACTGCAACTCATCTTTCCAACACCTTTTATTTCACCTTTTGATCCATATCCAAAAGTGACATAGCTAGTCGGAAGAGGTTTAATATCCACTAGAAATATCTTGACACCAGTCATGTGTATAGAACAACCACTATCAAAATATCAATCTTCTCTTGTAGAAGCTCTGAGATAAGTGTGAGTCATGAGTCCATGAGTTTCATTCCTGAAAAACCACTTAAACTTAGTTTTAACCTTTTCTGGTCTTCCCATATGATGTGCAACAGGTTTGGGATAGCCATGCAACCTGTAGCAAGATAGTTTTTAAATGATCCAACCTACTGTAATAGTGACATCTCCGTTGTTGATTTCCCGCTCCATTGTACATCTTATGATATCTCAACCAATGTTGAGGCATGTAATTCAACATATTCTTCTCTTTATTCCATTCAGGAGGTACACACTTCATTTCAGGTCTTTTTCCTTGATTGTCACAATCAAGATCCTTAATGCTTACATCATTCTTCCCAATTAGAATAGTGGTTCCACCCATAATAGTAGAGACATTATTTCCTCTAATGATTTTCCTGTTGTTCATGTTGATGTTGGAACTTTTCTTTTAACGTTTGTTGTTCTTGTTCTTTCTTTAAACAGACAAACTTTACTTCACCCCTTTCACCTTTACTCTTCATGATTTATTGACATAGCCAATTCCTTGAACATCTCCATTATTCTTTCTAGACTTAACAATATTATCAAGCGTATCAAAACTGTTGTTGAGCATTTTTAAAGACTTTGTCATGTTATCAAGTTGTGACTTAAGCAAAAAAACTTAATCTTGTAACTCAGTTATGACAAATATATGCTCTATTTTTTCAGCTTCCAGACCAGAGATAATGGACAATTGCTCTTCTTTTTCTATCTCTAGTTGAGAAATAATGTTTTCATGCCTTTTTATCAATTGAACCCCCTTTTGAAATTTTAGGCACGCCTCTTGATAAAATGTGACAAGATCTTCAGTTTTCAGGTCTCCAATAATTGTTTCATTATCTGAATCACACATTCAATACAATGCAATTACTTTCTTAGCAAACTCCTCTGCACTATCACTGTCAGAGTCTTCTTCTGACCAGGACATAACCAGACCTTTCTTCTGCTTCTTGAGATAGGTGGGGCACTCTGATTTAATGTGACCAAATCCTTCACATTCAAAACAATGAACTCCTTTTTCTCCAGAATCCTGACTTTTTAAGATTTCGAGTGACTTGTCTTTGACATTTGATCTTGACTTCCAGACAATTTTCTTCAACACTTTTTTGAATTGTTTTCCAAGTAACACAATGACATTTGACACCCTTTCATCAGTATCCAGATCACATTCTTCTTTTGGATCATCAGTGTTGGAGACAAAATCTATGCCTTTCTTCTTTTCCGAATTTTCACTAATCCCTAACTCAAAGGTCTGTAGGGATCCCATGAGCTCATCGACTTTCATGTTGTTTATGTCTTGAGCTTCTTCAATGGCAGTCACCTTCATGCCAAACCTCTTTGGAAGAGATATGAGAATATTTCTCACCAGCTTTGCTTCATACATCGTCTTCCCCAGGACACTTGAGGCATTAGCTATCTCAATAATATTCATGTGAAAATCATTAATATTTTCATCCTCTTTCATCCTCAAGTTTCCAAATTGAGGGGTAAGCAGTTGGAGTCTTGACATTTTCACCTTGGAGGTTCCTTCATGAGAAGTCTTGAGGGTCTCCCAAGCTTCTTTGGCATTAGTACAATTGCTTATTATCCTGAAGATATTTTTGTCCATTCCATTGAATAGGGCATTCAAGCCTTTGGAATTTCTTTGAGATGATTAATAATCCTTATCATTCCAATCTTCTTTATCTTTTTAAATATTTTTCTCCTTCCCATCCTCACCTACAACCTTTGGTGGTTCCCATCCCTTGACAATATCTTTCCACGCCTTGTTATCCATGGATTTGATGAAAGTCATCATACGAAATTTCAAATAATCATAATTAGTTCCATCCATAATGGGTGGTCTGTTTCCAAATACTCTTTCCTTATCCATCGCACTAGAAAGTGTCTTCCCTAAACCTCACCCAGAGTCATAGCAGGATGCTTGCTCTTATACCAATTGAAATTCTGGTATTCAGATCACAGATATCCTAACAGATGTTGAGACACCTTTTTCTAAAAAAACAAGACATGACACGATAAACAATAATCAAAGTGTAGAAAAGTAAAGAACACACAAGACAGTTAACCTAGTTCGGTGTGAACCAACACCTACTATGGGGGCTACCAAGCCAGGGACCAAGTTAACTACTAATAGTATCAATTCGAAGCTAAACTCCCCCGTTTACAACTTCTCACTTAATCACTACCCTCGACTAACTTCTGACTAAGACTCACTTAGGTATGAGACCATTCTCAAATCCCTTACAATCATATAACAATGATTGACCAATTCTAAACACTTAGAAAAAATAATACATAAGTCACAAAGACACACAATCATTCACTTCTTAAAAGCTGTGGAATGACTAGCAGAACTTACAACACAAAACCAATCCTACTCGTTCATCAACATGA
Source organism: Vicia faba (assembly GCA_948472305.1). NCBI lineage: Eukaryota > Viridiplantae > Streptophyta > Magnoliopsida > Fabales > Fabaceae > Vicia > Vicia faba. The sequence continues at coordinate 757,284,096 of OX451740.1, read as the reverse complement.
TAACTGAGAGACTCACAATAAGCACACATACCCTAATCAAAATACATTGTAAGTTCTTGAAAACAACTAAGATTGAAGCCTTCTATTTATAATCTTCATAGGACTAGATTTGGGCTTCACAAATCCCAGCTGGATAAGTAACAAGTGTTGCAGAATCATCTCCTCAATGATAGGACATCAACCATTAATTTCCTAAAACATCTCCATAATTAGTAGCTAACAATTCTCCTTAAAATCAGCTTGAATCTTTTTCAATCTTCAAACTGAGTGCCATATAGAATAGCATAATCTTCACAGAATATTCAGCACTTGTAACAGATCAGAATATCCAAGAATCCATTTGTTCATTAACACGATGTCGAAAGAGCATGCATAGGACATCACATAGAACATGTTACTTCAGTACATAGAACATCTTTATTTAACATGTCAAAGCTAAGTTAGTTTATCAAACATAATTTCAATCACAACAAAACAAAGAGATAACAAACTCAAATAGATTTTTAAGATAATAATCTGAATAATTAAATTATTCTTGAAAAACAACTAAAAAGATCCAATGTTTTTCGAATTGCACACATATTGTAATTCATGTTTTCCTCATTAACCCATAGAATTTGATTTAATCCCAAATTATTTAAAGTAATGTTGATGAATGGATGTCTTCTGAGTATTTCATACAAAATTTGATTTCCTCTTCTTTTCTAGTTTATTTTTTAAACATCAAGATATGTGTGAAAGACTCAGACCGACATCTATTTATCAATATTGTTTTGAAGAATTTATGGCATTGAATCAAATTCTATAGGATAAAGAGGAAATTGTGATTTATAAGATGAATGCAATTCGAAAAAACATTAGATCGTCAAAGTTATTTTTCAAGAATAATTTAATTTTTCTAATTATTATCTGAAAAATTGATTTAAATGAATGCATGTTCAATATTTGGTTAGTGCAACAAGCAATCACATGTGATATAACAAACTCACTAACAAAAACATCAGATAATTAATATAGATTGGAAGAACTTGATAACTAACTATTTATGTAAGCTATGAAGAGTCGAAAACATATGTTCTCTATGGAAATATTATATGGAAGACTCATATAATATTTCCACAATGAACACAAGTTCACAACTGTCTTAGATCCATGTTTACTGATAAGTATTTCCAATTGCATAACTGATAAGTAAAGACACATAACCACTTGTTAGCTACATATGAAATACCATTTATTAAAAAAAAATTCAAACAACATCAAAAACAATATCAACAACATACAACAACATACAAATAAACACCTATAACCCCAAATAAGAGAGAGAATCTAGTAAAAACATAAATAGACGTTTTCAGAAACAGAATCAGAGAGAATTTAAGCATAGTCTTCAAGATAATCAAAGTCACATTCTTGATGCATAGTCTTCAAGATGGTAAAAGTCAGATTCTTGATGCATAGTCTTAAAGATAGTCAAAGTCATATTTTTGATGCATAGTCTTCAAGGCAAATTTCTTCTTATAAAAATGGGTAAGAGTAAACATCCATATCACATTATATCTAAAATGGGTAAACGTAAACATTATAATGCTGAAAACAGGGATTTAAGAAGGAGATTACCAAGCTGATAAAGAAATAAGCAAAGGAAGAGAAGCAGAAGTGTGAAAACAGAGAGATGAAGAGTAAAATTATCTAATGTAGTTACGTCTGCTGAGGATCCAAAATGTAATGTCTTGTTAATGAATAAAAGAATTTCCTTCTCTTAGTGTCTTTTACCATTTACTTCCTTTAACAACATCAAAACTGTACAAAGTTATTGTCACGAAATTTGAAAAACATGAACAATACACATCACAATATCATTATACTAAAAAAGAAATCCTAGCGAAGAACATAAACCTTCAGAAAGAAGTACCATTACCTCAGTGAGTGAGAGAGAGAGAGAGAGAGAGAGAGAGAGAGAGAGAGAGAGAGAGAGAGAGAGAGAGAGAAAACAATAAATGAATAACAAACAAGGTGAAGAATTCAGAAATTCGTTTCCAGAAAGAAATTCATTTCCAGAAATGAATGAAGATGGTGAAGATTTCGCTATCGATGTCGTCTCGTTCGCTAGAGCATCCTTGTTTGTTATGAACGAAATAAATTGTATGTTATGTTTATATTAATTAAAAAGAATTTCACAACAGTTGCAAGAAACAACTGTAATGAAATATGAAACAAATAACAATGGTTGAATGAAACAACCGTGGTTGTTATACTTTTAATTTTTAAATAACAATAAATATTAAGGGTCACATGCTTATTTTTATTAAAAAGTGAAAAAAATGTTGATGCTGAGATTCGAAGCTTGTCATCCAATTTCTATGATCACGATTATTTAAAAACCGTAATGAAATGTTTTTTCATAAAATTTAGAAAAATAATGCGCGTAAGAAATAAGATATTACTACGATGAATAAATGACTGTGGTACTATATCTTCACTCTATGTATATTCTATGTATATTTTGTAGTAGTGAATAAACCATATTGTTCGATTGACTAAATCGGTCTATATAACAAAACGATGTATTTATTAAATTGGTCGAACCACATAACTTAGTCTCTAAAAAATATTACAGACACCTTCAAAACTTCAAAATATCATAATTTCACATGTTCATTCTTTAAATTCAAATTCTAAATATAATCATCACACTTAACAAATAATATAAAATAAAAATCTAAATAAATTTTGAACTAGGTTTAATTGCAAACAAGAAAAAATTGTTTCAAATAAGTTTTTGAATAAAGGCTAATTATAATTTATCTTGTTTTAAAAAAATTACAAAAACAATGTCGTCGTGTCCGGAAAAAAAAACATGCATTTAACCTGATAATTTATTAAAATCGACGGTTCACCTGTTTTGTCTTGTTCCCACTGGTTCAATAATATATTTGGTCCAACAATCATATCAAATTGATGATCCTTCTGATTTTTCATTCAACCGATTTGACCAACCAATTCAGTCTGATTTATAAAATACTGCTATAACTAATTTGAGGGCTAAATAACTTTTTTTTTTATTTGTATTTCGTATGGGGAATAAATATTTAATTGAATGGTAAGTCGAGACAGAATATCTACACTTATGACGTCATTTGTGTTTATAGGTGATAAAACATAATAAATAGCTATTTTTAGTAAATTGCAGTATGGCAGCTAGTCATAAGCATGACTCAGACACCAATAAAACAGTCTGGTATCAGTGTTAAAACACCATCTCATGTTTCCAAAATAATTTCTCAAATAGCATAGTGAGGGTTTGAAGTTTATTCCTTGCATAGCGCCCAATTGTAAGAACTCTCTCACCTGCTATTGTATAATACAACACAAGAAAGCTTTATACACGAAGGAAGGTTAGTACTTAGTAGGTTAAATTCTCATGTTTGGTCAAACATATACTTTGTTACTTTGACAACAATGAAACCATGACAGAGACAAAGTTTTTTGATCTATCAATGCATGTTTAATTGCAGAGTTCCACATTGTTTTCTCCTTGCTTTCTCCATATGGAGGTTCTGATAAGCTATTTCAGCAAACATTTAGGGTTATTCCTGTTATACTATAGGCTACGATTTAGAGGGGATAAATAGATCACAAATGAAATTTTCTTATAACAAATTCTGTTTATATTTCGTTTAACTATGATGCCCGAAAGCAATCTCGGATGAACAATCGGCCATCTGAATTGTTATCGAAAAGATCAATTATGCATTAAACCGATAGAACGAATATGTAAGATGAGAAAAACAATCAATATATTTTCAACAACTATGTTTGAATAAAACCATACAATAATAATCGATTTCCAATGAAATATTAAACAAAAACGAATTTAAGCAATTTATCAAATACTTAGTGTGCAATCGACTCAAAACAAATTTTTCTATAATTTTGTTGATATGTGAATCCAATTAACTCACATAGATTATAATCAACTCAACAAAACAATTTGAATTTGAATCATGTGTAAAGTGTGATTCGAATCAACCTAGGTAGCGGCTAACAAGACTTGTGTGATTCGAATCATGTGCAACTTGTGCTTTGAGTCACAGTGTTGCATGATTTGAATCAAGTGAAAATTGTGATTCGAGTCATAGATGCAAAAACTTTTTTGTTCTCCTATGTTTGATTTGATTCCAAAATAATCAAAAAGTTGCACAGCCAAACAGTAAATCATTGGAGAGTGGAGTATGCTTCTACGAGGACGATAAAGTCAAAGCACTATACATCCCGATGTTCTCTCTCTCTCTCTCTCTCTCTATCTATCTATCTCTCTCTCTCTCTCTCTCTCTCTCTCTCTCTCTCTCTCTCTCTCTCTCTCTCTCTCTCTCTCTCTCTCTCTCTCTCTTAAATTTAGTTTTCCTAAGTTATTGCATGTTTAGGTAATCATTTCTTAGTGTAGTTTATCGTTAATTTCTGTTGGTAACGATTAATTACATAAGTTTAGCTTTTTTTACCGACAATGGTGTTAGAATGTTGTAGTAATTGTTAATTTGTAAATAAAATATATCATGTAATTTGAAAAGTGTCAATTCATTATGTCACGGTGAAAAATCGAGGACACCAAGCTATTGAGGAACTTGACTCACAAAGACTTAAAAAATTCAACACCGAACTTTATTGTTTCCAAGGAAAATGGAAAAGATCGAAACCTTATTGTTTAACATGCAATGCAAGAAGTAAAGACTAAAAGTAAAGCATAAGGAAGAGATTCAAGGTACGGGGATTGGTTATACAAATGGAATGTATTATCAGCCTATGTATCTATAGTACTCTATAGGAACCACTTATAATATATGTTTTTTTAATTTAAAATTGTTTGTTCGCTAAATGAGTGTGGAGATGAAGAAAAAAGTATATTTTACGATATTTTTGTTTGGAAAGATATAGTCTTATACGTACATACCAATTAAAGATCAAAACCTCGTAGTCCGTAGTAAAAATAACAAAATGGTTTGTTGTGGTTGATTTTAGGACAAGAGATATTTCGATGATACCACCACAAGTATGAGAAGATGGATCTTGTATCACCATGAAGGAAGGGCTACTAAGTTGGTTATGAATATCAATAAGTTGCCAACAAACGTCTTCATGTGAAAAGAATCACATTTACTTCAACAATTACTATGGGGATAAGATACTCATTTCTCAACTATAAAGAGGATTTACATCTAATATCTTTGAGAAAAAGGTTTTAAATTGAAAAGGCAAGTGGCAAAAATATTTGAGTGAGGTTGAATCACTTTCATGAAGAATGGAAAAACACAAGAAGGGGGGTGGTTGAATTGGGATCTTAAAATATACATAAAAGGGTATGTTGGTTATCCTGGTTCGTTTAAACTCAAACTACTACAAACAAGGTCTTAAACGAGGTGATTTCGTCTCTCTTAAATGAGGTCTTAATCCACTAATGAAACATGATTACACAATCACAATGACAATTTTCAATGTCTTCTTGAGTCTAAAACCACAACCCGGTTTTCTCAAGGAAATACAAAGTAATATATTTGAAAGTGTGTACAAATATGTTTTCTCAATAAAATGCTATCACAATAGTGGTGTATTACACCATTTAAGATAACTAGGTAGAACTGAGTAAATGTGATTTTCTTTTTCGTGCGAAGTAGTTCGTCGTTTTATATCTTCTATACGTCTTCTTTATATAGGCCATGCAAGAGTGACATAAGAAGATGCTTTTGGAAGGAGATAAATAGGAATTAATGCACTTTCCAAACAAGGAGATTCTTTTCCTCTTTCAGCTGTTATATTTGATATGCATTGATTAAAATGTAACGCTTCAGAACACGCTCATATCAGAAAATGACAGTTACCGTTAGGAATCCCTTACTTCTAGTTTCAGAACATTACAGATCAGGGTATCAGAGATCCTGTTTCACATCGTTGGTGCATTCAAAATTTATAACAACTTCTTCATATAAGCATGTCATGCATAATCAGAACTTCTGGGGATGTAGAGCCATATTGTGTTCTAACAAATCTTCTCTCATCAGAACTTCCCTACATATTAAGATACTTTATTAGCGAGCATATCTATTCTTTATATATATATATATATATATATATATATATATATATATATATATATATATATATATATATATATATATATATATATATATATATATCATGTGTTTGTTATCATCAAAATTCTTACAGGGATGTAGAACCTAACTATTTTCTAACATTTCATTCTTTTGAAATTGTGTTTATATGTTTAAGTATATTGAAGCATTTGATTAAAAGAAAGAGAGTTTTGAAAATGCAATGACACAAAGTCAAGATTTTTATATGAAATATGTGATAGTTTTAAAAGTAAGTTTTTTAGGGTTAAAATATTTCTTTAGAGTATATGAGAATACATAGGGTGATCATTCACAAGGGTTTTATACAAAGAGGAATGCACATGCTTATGACTATAAAGTCAACAATATTATCCTTTCCTTGGATTTTGGGCACAAGTATTTAAATATTAATTACTAACAAAATAAAAAAAAACACATATCACAAGTGCTAATCAAAAGGAGAAAAAGATAACATGCTTATCAAGTAAAAGTTATGAAAAAAGATAGGATAAACAACAAGTAAACAAGCAAGCATGGTATCGTTTTTTATTAACAGATTTTATGAAGAAAATATATCCTTGAAGATAAATAAACTTATGAAATCATGGATGAACAATTAAGGAGATCAAAGCATGTGAATTTTTAAGGTCATGGATCATGAATTAGGTTTTTCGAACAAGTTTATGATTTAAACATTAAAAGAGTCAAAACCTAAACCTAATTGAAATCAAGTTTTTCATAGTACAAATATACAAGGGTCGTGTTATCAAACAAAATCATTAGAGACATGGTATGGTTATTTAAAATGGGTTTATTCAAGAAAATCAAGGAAAAGGTTTTTCTAAAACAACTAAAAACGACTTGTTTTGAATTAAATAAAAATATATGAAATAAATAATATTTTTGGGATTTTTCAACATATTCATAAAATAGGGTAGATAAATAAGGAGTGTGCAAAATATTAACTCAAAATGAGTTATTTTGATTTATGAAAATTAATTTGAAAGTTTGTTAAAAAATAAAAGAAAATGAGTAGTAAAAAATAAGGAAAGAGGTTGTCAAGGCTTGAATATGCGCCCTCAAAGTCATTGGCTAAAATCCTTACCACCAGACCATGCACTATGGCTTGTATATGCAATACATTAATTTAAACATATTTGAAACAATCTCTAGAAAATCCACAAAGAGAAAAATATGGAAAAAAAGAGGCAAAAGCAGGGTTCACTACGGTTGGGTTCACTACGGTTCGAACCCTCACCCTTACGTACAAAGTGAAATGAAAACACACGCTACTAGCACTAGGGTGCCTATAAATCCATTTATTAAAAAAATTAATTAAATAAGTAATAAAATAATATTTTTTAAATTTTCAACTTCATCTTCAACCTCTTGTTTATCGTTACTGTAACATTTTTTTACAAAATATGATAAATTCCTAACTTCTTTGTTTCTCAACCATTTTTAAAGATGTAAAAATCAAAATTGCTTAGAATTTCGCAAGGATTTCAAAAATGTAATTAACTTAAATTAATTATCACTCATTAATATTATTTTTTTTATATTGAAATTTACACCCTACAAAACTCAAATTTAAATTAAGTTATAACTAAGCACAATCAAGACCCAAACGCATATGGCTTTTAATCCTCACATATAAGACCACATTTTTGCTTCAGAAAGCAATCACATATAATGCTTGTATGATGTGTTTCGAAATTCAAAGTTTCTTACCTATTGAAGGAAGTACAATGATTCTTTTTGCACTTTCAAATGAGAAATAATTATGTAAAAATCTTCCTGCGACCTCAAGGAATGTGTTAGAATCCTTTACTTGCTTTGAAATGGTCTCAATCTTTCTTCTCGCCTCAAGTTGCAAATGGACAAAGTGAAAATGGATAATGATTATGGTGTTATATAAGATACTTTATGATTTGGATAACTTCTATAGGATGTATATAAAATGTTAGGATGGTTAATTTGCAAAGAGAGTGCAAGGAATGAGAGTTTCGAAGACAAGGTTTGAAAAACTTGATGCAATGGTGTTTTGTGCAAATTATGGTGTGTTAAGTTCTGAGGCATGGAGAGGTATATATATAGGTTGCAAATGGCCTCTCTAACTTTCGGAAATCAAGCTCAGTTCATATGGGAGTATGTTTGATCTTGTGTGATCTTTTCAAGCAAGTTACAAGGCTGAAAGATAGAGTGGATGGAAAAGTGGAGCTTTACGCAAATGGAAATGTTGCTTTTGCAAATTCAACCATAAGTGGTGTTAATTGTTGGACAATGTTTCTAGTCCCTGTGTGATACACTTAGGTCTTGTGTAATTACTCAATTATGGAGAGATTTAGAGGCAAGGAGGTCTCAAAAAAGGGATTTTGTAGCTTAGGTTTGATATTTGGCCATAAGGTTTTCAAAAGAATTACCTATAATTTAAGTATGGATGTCCAACTTCATCTCTTCAAAACTCCTAGCTCAAGTATGAAAAATTCATGCTCTTGGACATTTTTGAAAGCTTTAAACATTATCTACAACTTTCATGTTGAACACTTTCCTTGAATCATCCTGGATGTTGGTGAAAGTTGGTCATGAAGTTGAGATAAAAAAACTGATCAAAATTGTCTTGAAAAATCTCTAAGTGTTGGCAGAACTTCATATGCTTATATGTCTTGATTGAGTATTTTTTGGATATCAACCACCAGCGAAAAAAGTTGTAGAATTTTTCATTCTCTACAACTTTCATGTTGAAAGTTTTCCCTGAATCAACTTGTACCTTGGTGAAAATTGACTATGAAGTTTGAGGCTTTTTAGGCATAAAACACTTGAAATTTTGAAGTGTTTAAAAATATTTCAACTTTGACTTTTGTCGACTTAACTTGATTCTCTTGATTCTTGATGAACAAGTTTGATAATTTTGAATGCTTTGATGACTCTTGACCTTTGAAGTTCGATATTGACCAAAAGTCAAAGTTTGACTTTTGTAAGATAATTGACTTTTCATCAGTTGATTCCAAGTCTTCCACTATCAATCAATTATATCTTTGGAAATGTCTTGAGTCCCCCAATTAGGTCAAGATGTTGCATTTTAGTTCTTTGAATCATGCTTTAAGCCATTAGGTCATTCACTAATCCAAAAGTCAATGATCCACTTCCTTCAATCAAAACCCTAATTGATCAAGACTTGTATTGATGAAGATTTCTTGATTCAAAACCCAACTTGACACAAGGAGCAAACACATAAGCTATTTTTTTGGGTACTTTGATAGATATGCGAATGATGGATATGAGGTGATATCTTGGGTCAAAAATAAATGTACAACAGATGCCCCTATTTAAGGTCGTTCTATCTAGAGATGTCAATATTGAAGTATTCATCTCGACACGATGGGAGGTACTTAAATACAAAATGCATAATTATTGGCCCTAATATGCTATAATAGAGAACATGCCTATGTGTGGACAAGAAATAACAAGGAATCCTTCAAGGTATAATAAAAAAACTCACTAAGGAGAAGGAAAAAACAATCACAAGGAAACCATGCCTATTGAAAAAAGATTAACTTAACTCATCGGGAGAAAAAGGAACTCAACTCTACTGAGGAAAAGCCCAGAGAAGAGGAAAATAAAATAAGATAACATCATGTCAATGATAACACTTGGTTCATGGATGACTTTAAACTACCAATTTAATAGATGAAGGTAGAATCAACATTCTTCTTTAATCAAGTCTTCTACTTAAAAAGGGTAACAATAAAATTTCCCACGACGAATGGGTCTCAGTTTATTATTTAATCAAGTCTTCCACTTGAAAAGGGTAACAATAAACTTCCCCATGATGAATGGGTCTCGGTTTCTTCTTTAATCAAATCTTCCACTTGAAAAGGGTAACAATAATATTTCCCATGATGAACGGGTCTCAGTTTCTTCTTTAATCAAGTCTTCCACTTGAAAAAGGGTAAAAATAAATTTTACCACGATGAAAGGGTCTTAGTTTCTTCTTTAATCAAGTCTTCCACTTGAAAAGGGTAACAATAAACTTCCCCACAATGAACGAGACTAGGTTTCTTCTTTAGTCAAGTCTTACACTTGAAAAGGGTAATAAACAAGCTCCTTTAAAGGTAACCACTTGTATAAGATTTTCACAACGAACTATATCTATCATATCAAAGAGATTAACTATCCATTAGAGTAAATAAAAATCTTGACAACAAACTATATCTATCATATCGAATTGATTAACCATCCATTGGAGTAAATAACAATATTCACAAAGAACTATCTCTATTATATCAAAGAGATTAACCATCTATTGTAGTAAACAATATTGATATCTGGAGACAAAATTTTCTGGGAATTGATGAACTACTCAAAAGAGATTTTCATTTTATGTCCAAAAAGAAATATGGGGACACACAAGCTTCTTAAATAAAGAGACCACTACTTGTTTTCATGTAATAATTCTGAGAGTATTTTCAATAATGCTAATGGAAAATAATCTCAACTTCCTGGGGAATCGCAAATAGATTCCTGCTGAAGAGATAAAATCTTTAGATGGAGATTTTCAAAAGAAGTGCAGTTTAGTAATCTTGCAGAAATAAATTTATTCAAATAAGGAGAATGTCATCTGATAGAAGAAAGATGATAACGAAATTTATGTGGAAATGATTAGCATCAGTATTGATTTTGGGCAAAGAAAATATTGACATCAACTCTGAGATTGGGACTGGGGAGAAAAGGGTTAACATCAATACTAAGACTGGGGCTAGAAACTGATATGATTAACATCAACTATATGGTTGGAAAAGAAATGATCTACATCAGTGCTTAGACTGGTAACATCAATACTACGACTGGTAATTATTGACATCAATGTTGAAACTAGTAATGATTGATAGGAACTCTGAGGTTTTGGAAAAAGGTTTGACGTCAATTCTGAGACTAGTAAAATATTTGCATCAGTACCAAGACCGGTAACATCAATACTGTAACTAGATATAATTGACATCAACTTTGAGGTTGGGAAAAAAGGTTTGACGTCAGTTCTGAGGCTGGTAAAGTATTTGCATCAGTACTGAGACTGGTAACATTAGTCCTGAGACTGGATATGATTGACATCAACTCTGAGGTTGGGAAAAAGGTTTGATGTCAGTTCTGAGACTGGTAAAGTATTTTCATCACTACCGAGACTGGTAACATCGGTATTGCGTCTGGATATGATTAACACAACTCTAAAGTTGGGAAAAATGTGTGACACCTGTTTTAAGAATGGTAATAAGTGAAAATTGTAGTTATTTTTGTATATACTTTTTTTTTGAATTTATCAACTCTTGGTTGTTCATATGATTTGAATAACCCAACTTTGTGTATAAACAAATTTAGTTTGTGTATAATGCATTTTCGTGTATAAAGTGTATCGTTTGATAGTCTTGTATTCATTTTGTAGGTATTTGAGCATTGTTGGATCAAGAGGAATAAAGCTCCAAGATGCATTTTTTATCAATGAAGAATAAGGCGAAAGATGAAGCCATTCAAAGTTATGTAGTAAAATAAACAAAAGATGTTGAACTATCTTGCATCGCCGGGCGGAATTTCTGTCATCGGGCAATAGTGGGCGGGAAAAGCCATTTTTGATAGTGGGAGTATTTGTTCCAAAATTCCATCACCTTCATTTTTTATATTTAGAGCTTAGACAACAACATTTGTGGCTTGCAAATGGATGATCCGGGGTCATGAGTGTTGTACCCAAATTTTACCCCTAGGATCCCTTCATCATATCATATCAATTCAATCACAACAAGGTCACACACTAGGGTTTGGTTCTTCTCTTTATCTTTAGATTTTTCTCTAGGAGGAATCACCAAGCACCTTGAATTGTATTGTATGATCATAAATGTTTTTTATTTATTATCCTTTAACTAATAAATACAATGAGTGTCTTCCCCAATTGTTGATGTTGTAGGTGAAAGCACAATACATTCCATCAAGATTGATCTAGGGATTCATGAGTTCATTTTTGTGCCTTCCTCAACAAAACTTCATTGAGACTCAAGCCTCATCATTAAAGATTTTTTTAAGTAATATAATGACAAAGTCTTTTATGATTCATCATACCTCAAGTTGTCAAATTTAGTTCAAAAGTAGAAGGGTTGATTGAAGAAGTTTGACTTAAATGGACAAGTATTTGATTTCAATGATCACAAGTGCATATGTCCTTCAATTCTCAAGATTTGGAAGTGTTTTTGGTGGCTTTGGTTTCTCCTTATCATCCTCAACAACTTATAAGCACATAACAAAGGTATTTGTGCAAAAAGATTGGTCAAAATTGCAAGGGTTTCCCAAGGCATTTTCTTGCTCTAGGAGCTAGGGTTTTGAACTTCAAAAGGGTATATCATGCTCGTCTTTTGATATTTTTGAGTGATTTCAATTACATAATTCTCTTCAAATGGTTATTATAAATCACTTCAAAAGTTTCAAAGAAATTGTGTATGGAATAAACATGATGATGAAGAAAGATTACAAGTCCTCCAGATGAACCCTCAAACTCCCTTATGTGACTTCAAATGACCATAACTTGATCAATTTTTATTACCTCGAAACCATTAATTTCCCATTATGATCTTGAAGATGTGAACTTCAACATTTATTTTATGTGCAAAGTGTGAAAATGGAAGGAAGATGCCCTAAGGATGCAAAAGATTATAGGTCATTTCATGAATTTTTTCCAAATTCAACAAGTCATAACTCTCTCATTTTTTGGAGATTTTTAATGGTTAATGATCCAAAATGTCATTAAAGATATCTACTTCTTACCAACTTCTTTGATCAAGAACAAATTTCAAGTGAAAGGTCATGTTTGGATGCAATACATTATAGGTCATTTTTAAAGAAAAAACTTAAAAATTTTCTAAGTATAGAAAGTCAACCTCTTTTTATCAACTTTTACCCATTACAACTTTCATCTCAAACATCCATTTGATCCTATTCTTTGCACGTTGAAAAGCTTGTAATTTCCTCTTTCTAAAGCTTCAAGAATCATATCCTAAGACACCTTGAGTTTAAAATTCCATGGGTTTGAATTTGGCAATTTGAAACTAAATTTTTCACCAAGTCAGAAGTTTGAAACTCTTGTTTTGGCTTCTAATCACAAAATTGTTGCACGTTTTTTCTCCTAAACATGTTTATTGAACTTCTAGAAGTGATTAGTGCATCAAAATGCAAGGTTTGGATGAGTTTTGATAAAAAATGAGTCACACTTTTCCCATGCTGCAGATTCACACGAATTCCCTCCAAACTTCTTCATTTCACACTCTTGAGCATCCCATTCACTTCCCAATAAATAGAGGATCATCCCTCATTCATATCCTCAAGCTTGGAAAGCCAGAATCACCTTGCCAAACTCTCTCTTGAACTAAATTTTCTGTAACTTCAAATTTGCTCTTACATCCTTTCTCAATAATTTTTCTTTATCAATTCACCTTCCTTGAACCTCAATTAAGCTAACAGAAGAAAAATTAAGCTCTAAAACTCTATGAATCGTGGTAGCCAAGTCCAGTTTCAGAGCTCTACAACTTAACTTCAATAGGTAGATTCCTTCACCAATTCTCTCAAACTTTGATACTATTGTGAAGCTCTCATCATCCTGTCTCTAGTCACAACACTTGTTTTTAATTGGAAGCACGTTTTGACCACGGAATTTCAAATCCCTTTTCAAAAATTCTCTTCCAAATTGTTTGAGCTACAGTTTATATAAATTTTTTGCGAAGGTGTGGTTGTCTTCGTCTTGATGAGACGAAACGAATGTCATAGGTATGGGCTTCTGATTTTACAGTTTGAGGGACCTGTGTTTCACGTTGGCTGGAGGTTGAAGATGACCAACGTGTCATCTTCCAACCAATGATGGCGTGCCGTTTGGAAATTTGAAAATCTTATTTATATTTGATTCAGTGCTTTATTCAGCAATGACCATGATATGCACAATGCGCCAGATCCCTTGGATTTGATTACTAATGCGTTTTAACTCTCATCAATTAGTCCACATTTTTTTGATTTGATTTTATTTTTTGATTTTTATATTTAAATTGTTTTAAACTTCAAAAATTCATAGAAAATTCATTTTAACTCCAAAAAATCTGGAAAAAAATGGAAAATACTTTTGATTTTTATCTTTCTGATTTTTATTTTTTCACATTTTTATTTTTTGTTTTGGTATTTTTTTTATAATTTTCACTTTTTTTGAGTTATTTTAAATGTTTAAAAAATACTTTTCTTCATTTTTAAATTCTGAAAAAAAATAGGGAAAGATCCAATGACATTTTGACAAATATAGGTGACCTCATTTATTTTTTATTTCTGACTTTGTTATTTTTTATCATTTTTGGTTTATTTCACCTATTTCTTTTAATTTTAAAAATAGTTTCTAACTTTTAAAAATTACGAAAAATTTCAGAAAAACATTTGATTTCATTTCTGATTTTTCTATGGTCTTACTTATTTTTTCTTAATTAATTTGAATATAGTTTCTATTTTTCTCCCTTATTTCCATTTTATAATCATTTTAAAAAACCTTTTTCTTTTATTTTAAATATAATTTTATTATTTTGTATATATATTCTGGCTGACCTTGGATTAAAATTTTGGTCATGAACTTTATTAACATCATTGGATCCATGGTGTTGAGTCTAACTCCATAAAAATGGATGAATGATTTTAATAATAGTTTGATTAAATTTTTGTTTAAATATGGTTTATTCATTTCCCCTTCCCTCTTCATCTTATCCCATTCTTATTGTACCAAATGTTATTAGAGCGTGATTTACATATCATGTCTCAAAACATGAGGTGCATAGATTGCTAGTGACCGACCTCAAAATAGGTGCGACTTCTATAAGCCCACTTACGATTGCTAAACATAACGCTAAATTATGTCCTGACTTGAGAAAATGATCATTCGTGGCCCAAAACTATGTTTGCAAGCCCGAGTATGTTAATTTGAACACTTTGATCCAATAATCTTGAGATCCATTGTTAGGAGGCTTTGGTTCTACCAATCCTCTAATGGAACTTCTTCAATTTTGGTCAAATTTGATCACTTAAACATCATTGATCATTAAGTGTTATATTGAGAATTCTTAAATGGATGATATACTTGACAAAAAGCAAATGCAACTTGTTGTTGAGAGGCTTTGAATCTATCCATCCTTTAATGAGTTCCAAATGCAAGTTTCAAGATGGCCATCCAACTAAATACTAATTCCTAACAATTAACTTTATTTCTATGCTTTATTTTTATGCTTTTACTTTATGTATCATTTACTTTTGCATTTACATTTCATACTATTTTTATCTTTGCTCGCTTGAGCCTTTATCTCCATGTCATTTTTATTTTTCTCACTTGAGCTTTTCATTTCTTTTTGAAGACACCTAATAATAAACTTGAACCCTAAAATATTTAATGTTACTTGGACTTCTTGGACTTAGGATTAGAGACCTTGACCTACCTTGAGACCTTGTGACCTCAACTGTTATTTTGTCTGGAGTTCTTGGAGTTTAACCCAAGACATTGGGTTGCTTGTTTATTTTGTGTGCAGGTTATTGTGATTACATGCTTTGTCTATGATCTGGAATTCATCTGTATACAACTGTTACTCTGCCCAATTTTTGTGAAGACTTAATGCAAATGGAGCTTGGTTTCCTTAAGAGGTCCTTTTTGTAATTGTTTGTTAGTTTTCAAATCCAAAGGATGGGAATTCTACATTGACTCATTATGTCAAATGTTGGCTTCTTGTTGGTTAGATGGTTCTTTTTCCCTAGATTTTATCTTATGCTTTAGGATAGTCTCTTCATCTCCTCCCAACTTCTTTAATTTCCAAAATCTTCTCCCTCCTTTTGAAAACTCTTCTTGTTTTAAAACTCGAACCACTTTCATTATAAATTTGGATTTATGTCCATGCATTTTCAAAAATTATTTCTTAATCAAATTTCAATCAACTTAACAATACTTTGACATTTTTGTGAGATGACTAAAAGTCAATAAATCTCATTCAAACTATTTTTGCATTTTGGCTTTTATCTTTAAAAAAATTTCTCAAAAGATTGGATTCTTGTCAATCCTTGTAGTCATGCAAACAACTATACTTCTACAATATGTAGTGAAGTGAGATATTTTCCACTTGGGTGTTGAGTGAGGCATTGTTGATTTTGAAATCCAAGCCATATCCTCCACTTTGAGATGACACAAATTCTCATTTCCTATAAAAGTGGGTAGTAAGTATGTTTTCCACACGGACAATGACAATGATGTCTGTTGTACCCCAAAATTTGCCCTCCCATATTCTTCAAGATTT
This sequence comes from Vicia faba, assembly GCA_948472305.1. Taxonomy (NCBI): domain Eukaryota; kingdom Viridiplantae; phylum Streptophyta; class Magnoliopsida; order Fabales; family Fabaceae; genus Vicia; species Vicia faba. The sequence continues at coordinate 757,267,628 of OX451740.1, read as the reverse complement.
GCCAAATCAAAAGGTTCAAAATCTCCCCAAGGGTTGCACAGTTCAAAGGCCTCCTAACAGTCAAAAACTAGGGTTTTGGTTCTGGCAAAGAAATTGAAGTTTTCAAGGGTCCAAACAAATCCCACATGCCTACAAACAAGGTCAAGCATCCTCATGTCAAGTTTCAGGACTTACAACACAAAATTGCACAGTCAAAAACCCTAATTGCCCTACAGTCAACTGTAGGGGCAAAATGGTCATTTGACAGTCAAAAGTCCAAATTTTTGGTCAACATCTTATTTTGAAGCCACAAACATCATTTGATCAATTCTTGATCATGATTTTCAAGGCATGGCTCAAAAAGTCTCAAGATGCAAAAGTTTCCATATTTGGACAGTTGAAAAAGTCAACTGTAACTTGACCAAGGCATAACTTCCATATGGTTCATCATAAAAATTCCATCCAAATATAATTTTGATTATAATGACATTTCCTACAACTCCTCTTCACACTTCAAGTCCAAGAAATGCTCTCACAAAAAGTTATCAATTTCAATATTATAGGTCATTTTCAAAAGTCAACAAAAAGGGACTTTAAGTCAAAGACCATATCTTGATATTGGTAAATAAAAATTACATGGGACCAAGTGCATTGGTTAGAGGACTTCAAGACCTTTCCAAAATGTCCAAGAACATGATCAAAGCTTAAAAATTGAGCAAGATATGCCTTGTGGAAGTTGGGAAATTTTTGGGAATTTTGAAAAGTCAACTTTACTTCAAATGCCTCAAAATTGCTAATGGGCCACATTCTCTTCCAAGATTCATCATCAAAAGGCTATGCACGACCATTTGGCCCAAAGGGGATTTATTTCATCATTTTTATTATTTATTTGAATTTTTAATCACCATTAATTCATTTAATAAAATAAAATATGGAAAAAATACTAAACAAATGCATTTGAATCTTTTTATGCAGCCTATGCCTTCATTGGTTACTCAAGATTTCGTGCACTTCAAAAAAGGGAAGATTTGGTGCAAATTGGCATGATATTCATGAGGAAAAGATTTGAAAATATTCATTGAAAATCAAATATTTCTTTCATCAATGCAAAGGGTTTTGGACTCAATTTCTTACCCTAATCCATTGGCATACATATACAGATGCAAACCCTAAAGCTCACGACCTTGAAGCTGCGCCCCATATCAAAAACCAAGTTTGCATTTTTGCCAAGGCTTCAAGGAACGTTCCTGGATCAAAACCATTGCTTCTAACGCAAAGAAACGGTAGAACGAAACCGTCCTGTCCCTAACTTTTCTCATATTCGTGTTTTGAATTATACACATGATTCATGACTTTTTCTTGTTGCTTTGCACTAACATAAGCATTCTAAAACTTTTGACATCATTTAATTGTGTTTTTACGCCCTGTGCAAGAATCCACCATTGACATATTCTAGGTTTTCAGATGTTTAAATTTGGGGTTTCCTTGTTCTGGAAAAATTGAGACATGAGACTTATACCCTCAGAACCAGAAGCTTCACACAAATCCAGTCATCCTATCACGCCTAATTTATGAACAACGATGGCCTATTCGCTATTTTTATGTTCACCATTTAGTGGGGGTTTAAAACCCCCGCTATCTAACTGTTTTTTTTCAGGGCAAAACGAATCAACGAAGAAGAAGGCATGTTGTCAACCGGTGATTGGACAATTCAAGTTTTAGCGCATTTTTTGAATTAACATCATTAGCGTGTTTTGTTTTATATATTATTTATTTTCCATTAATATTACAAAGAAAGCGCTTGGCACAGTTGGTTGATGCGTTGTCCAATAGGTACTGGGACCTGGGTTCGATTCCCAAGTCCCCTCCCTTTCTCAATATATTTTGTCTTAATGTGATTCTATGCAGCATGCCTCCCAATGACCATCATGTGTCCCCATCATCTGGCGTGCCACACGCCCAATAATCCCAATCCAAAGGTCAAGATTTGAAGAACACCATGGGCACCAGTCAACGCATACGCACGTAGCCAATAAAGTCAAGTGTTTGTATTTCTTTTCTTTTTCCTATTTTCTTTTTATTATTTGTTCTAATTTAATTATTTCCCTATTAATTCATAAATTAATATTTTCATAACATAAAAATACCCAAAAAATCAGAAAGTCACAAAATAAAAATATATTTTATTTAGTATTATTTTGTAAATAAACTTCATTAATTAATTTAATTTTTTTTTTAATTCTAGGTTTAATTCTAATATTTTTGCAATAAACTAAAAAATGTAGAATTAGGGTTTTATACTTTTATCTTTTTTTCTTTTCTTTTATCATTATTAAATATTAATTATTTTGTAAACAAATGGCCATGTAAATAATTAATTAAAATTAGGTCAAATTTAAATATTTTTTCTTAATAAATAAAAATAGTTAGAACTTGGGTTAATTAACTTTTCTTTTTAATTCCAATTTAATTTTCTTACTAAAATTCCGTAAATGCAAAAAACTCAACAAAAAAAACAATTTCTTTCTTTTATTTAACTTAATTAATTTAGTAATTGTAATTTAATTTCTTTAAAAGGGTCCAACGCCCTCGCATTCGATCACAATTCTAATTCGCGCGCTTATTTTATTTCCTTTTTATGTAATTCTCCCAAAGCCATGTAATAGCTTAATTAGACGTTTATCTTTTCCGCATTTTTATTTTATTCAAAATCGGGTCTTGGACTAATTTGGCGATGTAGACCCGCGCCTTTGTAATAGCGTAGGACCTTTATTTCCGCACCTTTTAAACTGTTAATTAATCTGCATGAAAGAATGAATGCCAAAATAAAAGCAACGCGTAGATCACCAATGCATGAACAAGATAAATGTAAATGAACATGACACACAAATCACACACCACCCCTAGGGTACGCCTCACTGTTGCCTTGCCCCTCGAAAGGTGATCGTCGAGTAGAGGACGTTTTAGTAAGTCCTCATGTCCATGAACATGGCATGAGGGTAGCTTCTAAGGTGTCTTCCTATTGCTCCGGTGATCACCATGTCCCGAACCTTCGAATTGACCCGAACACCTCCAACGGTGGTGCTACCTACCTCTCAATGGTGGGATGGCACTACTTTAAGGACATTTACACAGACAAATTCCTTAGGGTAGGTAGACGACTCTAGATACTTGCTCTAATTTCAAAACAAATCAAAAATACTTTTCACACCGACACTTTTCAAAAGCTTTCGAAAGCAACTTTTCAAACACTCTTGAGGACTGATACAAGAGTCGAACTGAAATTTTCAAAGAAACTTTTTTTAAAACCCACAGTTGAGAAGCAAACAAACCATTTTGAAAACACAAATGAGCAAGTATCTAAGAGCCCATGGATAACCATTGATAGAAAGGGTGCTAACACCTTCCCTTTCTATAATCTACCTCCCGAACCGAGAGCAATCTCTATAAGGAATTTTTCTGTGCTTTTGTCCTTTCCATTTGGAGAAAATAAAAGACGGTGGCGACTCTTGCTTCCGCGACATTTCGCGAACCAGCGTTAAACAGTCAGTTCCAGATCCACCGATCACAGAACTGGCGACTCTGTTGGGGAAGACTCTTATAAAGTGAGGTGTACCTTAGGGTAGTTCATAACTGTGTTTTCAATTGTATTGACTTGCTTGCTTTAAAATTGTGGGACTGTCTTGGGAGTTCTATAGATCCTAACCCGGATCTGGGGATACCTTCTTAGAAAGTAGCAACAAGGCTGTGAGGGAACTGTGCGGGGTATACCGACATGGTTGAAACAGTCTGCTACATTGATGTGGCACTTTGGTGTGTACCGGTAACCCTTGAGTTCAGTCAAGGAGAGTATGGGGCCTCCGCGTGGTGTCGGAAGTATCAACAGACCTTAGGAACCTTAATTGAACTATCTTGGCCTCTTTAGGGTAGTGAGATAACTGACTTTGGTGAAGTCCGAGGTTGGTTGATACTCGATACTACACTCAATTGAGGGTTGCTTTCCTGGAATATTTCGGTCGCCAATTCAGTGGCTAAATCGAAACGATGAACAATGAAAGCAATTCAGTGATATTGGGACCCTTAGAACCCGGTTACTTCTAATAGGACAGGTTGAGCCCACCAACTTCAAGAGGGTAATACCCAGACCCCATGCTGGCCTAAACTCTAAGGGCTTGTCTTGTGTGACTTGTGTGCCTTACATGTTTGTCTTTGTAAATATCTGTGGTGTGTTTAATCATAGCATCATGACATCATCCAGCATCATATGCATTGACTAACCATTTCAGGGGTTCGAATCTTCATCTTTGTTCTTGTTTTGTAGGACATGGAAACTGTTCGCAGAAAGACAATTCAAATCAGCCTTGTAAGGATCCCTCCTCAGCTTAAGGAGCTTATATCCAGGATTCCCGAGAGCTCTTCATTCAGTGAAAGACATGGAAGACTCATCAGCTTGGTCAACACCAACATTGAGGAAGATATGATAAAGGTCCTATTCTAGTTCTTTGACCCTCTGCATCATTGTTTCACTTTCCTGGATTATCAGCTGGTACCTACATTGGAAGAGTTCTCCCGGATTCTGAAGATCCCCATCCTTGATCAACTACCCTACAACGGTACGGAAAAGGAACCCAAGCTTGAAGAGATTGCTAAAGCCTTACACCTACAACCATCTGACCTCAAGGGACATTGGGAAGTTAAAAGTGGTATCAAAGGGTTCTTAGCCAGGTTTCTGTTTGAAAAGGCCCAGGAATGTTGGAACTTCCTTGTCTTACAAGCTTTTGAAGAAGTTGTGGCCCTCCTTGTCTATGGTTTGGTGTTGTTCCCTAACCCAGATCAGCTTATAGATATCAGTGCTGTCCAGATCTTCATGTCCAGGAATCCTATACCTACGTTGCTGGGGGACATCCTTCACTCATGTTACACTCAAACCATGAGAAAAAGAGGTGTTCTTATGTGCTGCACTCCTCTCCTGGGAAGGTGGTTTATTTCGCACCTTCCACAATCAGTTTTGAAGAACGAGCGGGGTTTGAGATGGTCACAACGGTTGATGACTCTTACACATGCAGATATACATTGGTGCCCTCGGTCCAGAGAGGATGTCACTATCATTGATCGTTGCGGGGAGTACCTCAATGTTCCTTTACTTGGAATCAGAGGAGGTATTACTTACAACCTGTGCCTGGCTTGGAGACAGTTTGGTTATGCTCGGAGGGACGGCCCTCATGACATGTTAATTCCTAACATAGTTTTTGACTTCGACAACGATGCACAAGGACTTCGCCAGAGATTTATCAGAGCTTGGAGGATGCCCAGTAAGATAGACAGCAAGACCCTGGGGCACAGGAATTCCATCCCATTGGAACCTTATCTCAAGTGGGTACGAGCCCGCTCCCAGAAGTTAGTGATACCATATCCTCATGTTCTCCCTGTGATCAAAGAGCCAGTATTGGAAGGAGAGGTGTCCTACACCATTCAACATCCTGACATGCCCACGTCCTGGGAAGAGATGCAGAAGAGCTGGATCCAGCTTAAGGAAGAACGGAATTCTCTTGAGACCAGTCTGCATGCTAGTGAAAAGAAGGTCTTGGAGCTCACCCGCCTATTGCACGAGGAGAGGAATCTCAACACCTACATAGCTCCAAAGAGGATGCGTAGTGTCTTTTGGGATTGATTTGCTTTGTAATATGTGCCCATGAGGCTTTGATGTACTGAACAATTGTTTCCTTAATGATAATGTGTGTTCCTTTTTTGTCTACAACAAATTTGAACTTTTGAACCCTTGAATGCATTGCATAAACACATATCATTCATCATGTGCATAGCAGGTACTCTTCTTTTCAGGTTGCTTACTGTTCTTCGCTGTTTATTTCAGCATCATGAACCCTGAATCATCAACCGAGATGTCTATCAAGGCCCTTCAGGCGCAGAACGCACAATTTCAAGAGCTGATCATGGGTTTGGCTCAAGGCCAAGAAGAGCTGAAGGCTTTGCTCCTGAAGAAGGAGAAGAAGAAGAAGAGAACTGTTCTTTTCAACTCGGGCCGGAGGTTTGGTAATACTCTGCAGAATGAGGAAGCTGGTTCTTCTGTAGGCAAAGACAGTCCCCAGGGGGGAAAGGCTCCAAGTCCAGTAGTCTCTGACAACGAGACTGACTTTAATGAGGAACAGTATCCTCCGGCTGAAGACCGGTATAAGCAGTTGGAAGACAGACTGAATGCTATGGAGATCCAACAAGTGCCTGGGCTGGATTTCGGAGACTTGGGCTTATCTACTGGTGTGATTATTCCTCACAAGTTTAAGGCACCATCTTTCACCAAGTATGACGGAGCGTCTTGTTCCAAGCTACACCTCAGATCTTATGTGCAGAAGATTCAACCGTACTCAGTGGACAAGAATTTGTGGATCCACTTCTTCCAGGAGAGTCTTTCAGGGACTCATCTCGAATAGTTCTATCAGCTGGATGGGACCAAGGTTCGTAACTAGGAGGAGTTGGCTACTGCTTTTTACAAGCAGTATCAATATAATTCCGACCTTGATCCTACACGTACCCAACTCCAGGGTATGTCGCTAGGGTCAAGCGAAGGTTTTAAAGAGTACGCACAGAAGTGGAGGGATCTGGCTGGCAGGGTGCAGCCTCCGTTAACTGACCGGGAGTTGGTAGACATGTTCTTGGGGACCCTATCTGGGCCGTTTTTCAATCATCTTATCGGTAACTCATCTGCAGGGTTTACTGATCTTATTCTGACTGGAGAGAGAATAGAGGCTGGAATGAAGTCCGGCAAAATTCAGAAGGGTGCGTCTGCAAGTTCTGAGAAGAAGCCCTTTAAGAAGGAGGCCAGTGCTGTATATGGGTCTAGAAGGCAAGAGAAACCTGAGCGCCGCCAATCTGTCAACGCGGTAATGATTTCTAAACTTGCTGCCGCTCCTCGGCAAACCAATCCTCAAAGGGCTGAAAGACCCAGAAGAGAGTTTACCCGGCTGAGTATGACCTTGTCGCAAATCTTGTCGCAGTTACTATCCACCAACCTAGTGACTGTTAGAGAGGCCCCGAAGGTTGTGAATACGGCTTCTCCCAAATACAATCCAAATGTCCGCTGTGCTTATCACTCCGATAGCCCGGGACATTCCACTGATGACTGTTGGGCCTTAAGGAATAAAGTGCAGGATCTTATTGACGCAAAGGAGGTACAGTTTGAGGCACCTGAGAAGCCCAATGTGGTGACCTCTCCCATGCCTAACCATGGAGTAAATGCTATCAGGGAGGATGATGAAGTGGACGAAGCTGAGTTCGACAGCTGGATTTACCCGGCAACTGATAGTGGACCTAGCAATCGGACTGCAAAGGACAACCTACTTGTTTCTCTTATTACTGAGTAATGAATCTTTTGTTTTTATATTTGTAATAAACAATTAAAAACTCTATGGCCCGGTGTCTTACCCGGGGCACCGTGGCTTCATTTGTGAGGGCATATTAATTATCATTTCATATATCATGAATAAAGATCTTGGACGTTTTCTCGCATTTCAAATCTTATGCTCCCTTTCTTTCTTTCCTTTCTTTATATATTGCAAAACAGTTGTATTTACACACACTCACTCATACAGGTTTCAATCCACTCTGGATCTCACTGGTAACGACTCTGCTACTGCCAGTTATGACTTCGAAAATCCGATCAACTTAGCCGAAGACGAAGGTGAAGATGATTGCGAAGTGCCTGGCGAGCTTGCAAGACTGTTACTCCAGGAAGAGAGGGAAATTCAACCACACGAAGAGTCGGTGGAAACAATAAATTTGGGAACTGTTGCGGACAGGAAGGAAGTTAAGATTGGTGCCAACCTAGAGCTCAGCGTGAAGCAACGGTTGACTCGGATGCTACATGATTATATGGAGATCTTTGCCTGGTCCTACGAAGACATGCCCGGGTTGGATACCGATATTGTGGTCCATCATTTGCCTACCAAGGAAGACTGCCCTCTGGTTAAGCAAAAGGTCCGCCGTATGCGTCCATAGATGTCTGAGAAGATCAAAGCCGAGGTTATGAAACAGTTTGATGTCGGGTTCCTTGCAGTGACTTCTTACCCTCAGTGGGTTGCTAATGTGGTACCAGTACCTAAGAAAGATGGAAAAGTCAGAATGTGTGTTGATTACAGGGATCTGAACAGGGCCAGCCCCAAAGATGACTTCCCTCTACCTCGCATTGATGTCCTTGTTGACAATACTGCTCAACATAAAGTGTTCTCTTTCATGGATGGTTTTTCAGGGTATAATCAGATCAAGATGACACCTGAAGACATGGAAAAAACTACCTTTGTTACTCAGTGGGGCACCTTCTGCTACAAGGTCATGCCTTTTGGACTGAAGAATGCTGGGGCAACCTACCAACGTGCCATGGTTGCTTTATTTCATGACATGATCCATCATGAGATAAAAGTGTATCTTGACGACATGATTGCAAGGTCCCAAACTGAGGAAGAGCACCTTGATCATCTGCAGAAACTGTTTGACCGTCTGAAGTTGTACAAGCGGAGGTTGAACCCGAACAAGTGCACCTTCAGGGTAAGATCTGGAAAGTTGCTAGGCTTCGTTGTAAGTGATAAGGGTATTCAAGTGGACCCTGCCAAGGTTAAAGCTATTCAAGAGATGCCAGTTCCTAAGACAGAGAAATAGGTCAGAGGCTTTTTAGGACGCCTGAATTACATTGCTCGATTCATCTCGCATCTGACTGCCACCTGTGAACCAATCTTCAAGCTGCTGAAGAAAGATCAGGTAGTACGTTGGAATGATGAATGCCAGGCCGCTTTTGACAGAATCAAGGAGTATCTCCAAGAACCACCCATCCTTATGCCACCGGTTGAGGGGAGACCTCTGATACTATACCTAGCAGTGCTTGACAACTCAATGGGGTGCGTGCTGGGGCAGCATTACGAGTCTGGCCGAAAAGAGCATGCCATTTATTACCTTAGCAAAAAGTTTACCGACTGTGAGACCCGATACTCACTGCTCGAGAAAACTTGCTGCGCTTTGGTATGGGCTGCTCGCCGGCTGAGACAGTATATGCTGACCCACACTACCTTGTTGATCTCAAAGATGGATCCTATAAAGTACATATTTGAAAAGCCTGCTCTGTCTGGGAGAATAGCAAGATGGCAAATGATCTTGACGGAATACGATATCCAGTACACAACTCAAAAAGAAATCAAGGGAAGTGTATTGGCAGACCACTTGGCACATCAGGCAGTAGACGACTATCAGTCAATGAACTTCGAGTTTCCAGACGAAAGCATCATGATAGTGACTGATTGTGAAGTACCTGGACCGGATGAAGGACCTGAAGAAGGATCCCGATGGTCTATGCACTTTGACGGAGCCTCCAATGCTTTGGGTAACGGTATCGGCGCTGTGATCATATCCCCTCAAAGCACTCATACTCCACTTACTGCCCGGCTATGTTTCAACTGCACCAACAACATGGCGGAGTATGAGGCATGCATCATGGGTCTTCAAGCTGCGATTGACTTAAGGATCAAGTTTCTGAGTGTCTTCGGAGATTCCGCTCTCGTGATCAATCAGATCAAAGGAGAGTGGGATACGAAACATCCGAATCTTATTCCTTACAGAGAATGTGTGTTGACCTTGATCCCCCACTTCACGGAGATAACTTTTGAACATTTCCCAAGAGAGGAGAATCAGTTAGCGGACGCGTTAGCTACGATGTCCTCTATGTTCAAGGTCAAATGGGACAATGAGGCTCCCCGGATCATCATCTGGAAATTGGACGAACTGGCATACTGTTGTGATCTCGAAACTAAATTGGTAACTGAGAAGCCTTGGTACCATGAGGTGAAGAGATATTTGGAAGCTAGGGAATACCCTGAAGGTGCGTTTGTCAACGATAAGAAGTTTCTGAGAAGGTTCGCAGCAAAGTTCTTCCTTAGCAACGGCATTTTGTATAAGCGAAACCATGATTCGACCTTACTGCGTTATGTGGATAAGACTGAAGCAGAAAGGATCATGGAAGAGCTACATGAAGGGACCTTCGGAACACATTCCAGTGGACACACTATGGCGAAGAAGATCCTTCGGGCAGGGTATTTCTGGTCCACAATGGAGGCCGACTGTTACCAACATTCTCGGACGTGTCATAAATGCCAGATATATGCAGACAAGGTACATGTTCCTCCAGTTCCTCTGAATGTCTTGACAGCGCCTTGGCCGTTTGTGATGTGGGGTATAGATATGATCGGTGAGATTAAACCTACGGCATCCAATGGGCATCGCTTCATCCTGGTAGCGATTGATTACTTCACGAAGTGGGTTGAAGCAACTTCCTACGCCACAGTAACCAAGAACGTTGTGGCACGGTTCATTCGGCATAATCTGATCTGTCGATACGGCATCCCGGAAAGGATCATTACAGACAACGGTACCAATCTTAATAACAAGATGATCACTGAGCTCTGCGAGCAGTTTAAAATACAGCACCACAACTCTTCTCCTTACCGGCCGAAGATGAATGGGGTTGTAGAAGCGGCAAATAAGAACATTAAGAAAATCGTGCAGAAGATGACAGTGACTTATAAAGATTGGCACGAGATGTTACCGTTCGCTCTACATGGGTACCGTACCTCATCCAGGACGTCAACCGGGGCCACTCCTTTCTCCTTGGTCTACGGTATGGAGGCAGTCTTACCGATCGAAGTGCAAATACCCTCTCTCCGGATAATGAAGGATGCAGATCTAAGTGAAGATGATTGGATCCAGACACGACTTGATCAGCTAAACCTGATTGATGAAAAGAGACTTGCTGCTATCTGTCATGGTCAGACGTACCAAAAACGGATGATCAGGGCATTTAACAAAAAGGTCAGACCACAAGAATATCAGGTTGGGGATCTGGTAATCAAACGTATCATCCTTCCTCAGAGTGATCCAAGGGGCAAATGGACCCCTACGTACGAAGGGCCATTTGTGGTTAAGCATGTGTTCTCAGGAGGAGCCATGATTCTAACCAACATGGACGGTGACGACCTTCCTCACCCCGCTAATGCAGACATAGTAAAAAGATACTACGCATGATAAAGACCCGCTAGGTTGACATACCTAGGCAAAAATTAGGGCTTCCCAGCGAAACAAAAGGGTTCGGGCAAAATGAAGGGATGAAATGAAAAAATCTGTACACCCGGCAAGTCGAAAACCTGAAAAGGCGGCTTAGGCAAAAATGGGTATCCCGGTGGACTGAAAACCCGAAAGGGCGGTCCAGGCAAAAGTTAGGGATAAAGCGTAATACTATGTCTCATTAGATCACTTTGCATTCAGAATCCGGTATCTACATCAAACGGCATCGATCAGTCAGCTTCATCTTCAACTAAGGTCATCAAGTGATGAGACGCTCGGAGATATAAAGGCAATAGCAGAGTTGAAACCCAGTGGATCATTCATTTCACACAGCTGTTTTATTTTCCTTTTTACAAATTTGTATAAACTCCCTTGTTCGGCGGCGTTCTCTTACTAGGACGTCAGCCTCTTGTACATAAAACGCCTATTTACAGGCAAATTCAAAATCAATACAAAAATCACTTTTCAGTTAAAACTGCCTTTTGTTTTTTTCCTTTTTCTATTTTGTTTTGCGAAGAACGTCCAAGGTTCAATTTGTGATATATGCTTTGACAATAATTTGCTAACTCATGAATATTTGCATACGAAACAAAGGATCAATTACAGGTAACATTAGAAACAGGGGCAATAAAGAGTTGTCTAAGCGGCCTAATTGTTTTGTCCTCCAAGGTATCAAGGTAGGTTCAACTGAAGAACACAACCAGTATATCTTAATTCCCCAAAGAGTGAGTCAGCAAGTCAGTGCACTCACCCCAAGCAAAGTTTCAGTCATCCTTAAGGAAGTTGGGTATCCTCCAGCAGATCTCAACATTCCCCAACAATATACAGGCATTCTTAACAAGCATCCCCGGCAGTCTGGGCCTAAAGATTGTTCCCCGGTGGCCTATCAAACATTCAATGGAGTCACTTCCCCGATACAATTCAAAACTTCCCCAGGAGAGTCCAATCCAGTTTCCCCAGGAAAATTGGAAACCACCTCCCCAAGCAGTAAGCTTATCCCCAGTAGATTCTAGAAGCTTATCCCCGTAGAGCACGAACGGGTCCCCCGGCTTTATTCAAAGAGTTATTTCCCTACCAGGATATAACTGGGTTATCCTCAGCCAAAAGCCACAGAAAGATCGTCCTCGGCGAAGTCTTCTTATCCCCAGCGGAGTCTATTAACACTTCCAACACAACAATGGTATCCCCAGCAATTTAACATCAACAAAGTACATCTCTTCCCACAGAGTATTGTTTCCCAGCAAGATCGTTAGAGTACTTTTCTCCCCGCAGAGTAATCCGTTCGCCAAGTTTATTCCCCAACGGAGTTATCTTCTCCTACCAGTATTCTTGCAACTATCATCCCCAGCGGAAGCAAAGATCTATTCTTCAAAGTCATCCCAGGAGTGACTTCCCGGCACCCATCAAGGATTTATTTTCCTAAGACGAAAACATACGTTCATAAACATCACATTTCCATACATTATAGCATGCATATATGCATCATATCTTACAAATCTCATTTATGTCGAGAACATCATCGCTTGATTCATATCATGCCTTGCATATGACTGACCTTTACCTTTCAGGAAAGATCCAGTTAAGTTCTCAGCTATATTTCAAAGACTTTAGTCTGGTTCAGTTAAATCGACCCTAAGATTTTCCTGATTCTTATCCAGTCAAAGGCCTTCTCTGGTTCAGTCAGATCGACCCTAAGATCTCCCTGTTTCTTATCCAGTTGAAGATTTCAAGACCTTGTACGGTTCAGTTAAATCGACCCTAAGATTTTCCTGTTTCTTATCCAGTCAAAGGCCTTCTCCGGTTTAGTCAGATTGACCCTAAGATCTCCCTGATTCTTAGCCCAGTAGAAGACATCCAAGATTCTCTCAGCGTTACTGTTGAGGTTGAAGTCGCCCAAAATTCTCTCAGCGTTACTGTTGAGGTTGAAGTCACCTATGATTCTCTCAGCGTTACTGTTGAGGTTGAAGTCCCCAGATTCTCTCAGCGTTACTATTGAGGTAGTAATCGACCCCAGATTCTCTCAGCGTTCCTGTCGAGGTAGTAATCGTCCCCAGATTCTCTCAGCGTTCCTGTTGAGGTGGTAATCATCCAAGGTTCTCTCACTGTTCCTGTTGAGGTAGTAACCAACCCTAGTTCATTCATCGCCGTTTGAAGCTTCAGATTAAATTCCTGTAACTAATCAGGGTGCATTTATACAAAGAGTTTGAAGACCAATTCCTGTAACAGGCCAGGTACTCATTTTCTTTTCAGGTACGCAAGTTCTCGCTAAGGAATCTCTTACGCGATTGACACCCGGATGGCATCTATAAGCCCATCTACCTTCCATCATCTCTTAGCATGGCATCTATAAGCCCATCATCCTATCCACCAATCTCCAAATGGCATCTATAATCCCATTCCCACCATCACACTATTATGTGAGCGCAAATTTCTGGGCACTCTAGTGTTCAATCATCTTCCACCTTCGGACTACGAAAGGCACGTCAGCCAATCTACATCCTCAGGTCTAAGAAGATTGAACAGGGGCAACTGTTGTACCCCAAAATTTGCCCTCCCATATTCTTCAAGATTTGCCAAATCAAAAGGTTCAAAATCTCCCCAAGGGTTGCACAGTTCAAAGGCCTCCTAACAGTAAAAAACTAGGGTTTTGGTTCTGGCAAAGAAATTGAAGTTTTCAAGGGTCCAAACAAATCCCACATGCCTACAAACAAGGTCAAGCATCCTCGTGTCAAGTTTCAGGACTTACAGCACAAAATTGCACAGTCAAAAACCCTAATTGCCCTACAGTCAACTGTAGGGGCAAAATGGTCATTTGACAGTCAAAAGTCCAAATTTTTGGTCAACATCTTATTTTGAAGCCACAAACATCATTTGATCAATTCTTGATCATGATTTTCAAGGCATGGCTCAAAAAGTCTCAAGATGCAAAAGTTTCCATATTTGGACAGTTGAAAAAGTCAACTATAACTTGACCAAGGCATAACTTCCATATGGTTCATCAGAAAAATTCCATCCAATGATCATTTTGAAGAGAATGACATTTCCTACAACTCCTCTTCACACTTCAAGTCCAAGAAATGCTCTCACAAAAAGTTATCAATTTCAACATTATAGGTCATTTTCAAAAGTCAACAAAAAGGGACTTTAAGTCAAAGACCATAACTTGAGATTGGTAAATTAAAATGACATGGGACCAAAGGAATTGGTTAGAGGACTTCAAGACCTTTCCAAAATGTCCAAGAACATGATCAAAGCTTAAAAATTGAGCAAGATATGCCTTGTGGAAGTTGGAAATTTTTGGGAATTTTGAAAAGTCAACTTTACTTCAAATGCCTCAAAATTGCTAATGGGCCACATTCTCTTCCAAGATTCATCATCCAAAGGCTATGCACGACCATTTGGCCCAAAGGGGATTTATTTCATCATTTTTATTATTTATTTGAATTTTTAATCACCATTAATTCATTTAATAAAATAAAATATGGAAAAAATACTAAACAAATGCATTTGAATCTTTTCATGCAGCCTATGCCTTCATTGGTTACTCAAGATTTCGTGCACTTCAAAAAAGGGAAGATTTGGTGCAAATTGGCATGATATTCATGAGGAAAAGATTTGAAAATATTCATTGAAAATCAAATATTTTTTTCATCAATGCAAAGGGTTTTGGACTCAATTTCTTACCCTAATCCATTGGCATACATATACAGATGCAAACCCTAAAGCTCACGACCTTGAAGCTGCGCCCCATATCAAAAACCAAGTTTTCATTTTTGTCAAAAATTTCAAAAACTGAAAACGCACTTAGAGTTGGTTTCAAGGCAAAACATTGATTCCAATAGCTTGCCAAGGCTTCAAGGAACGTTCCTGGATCAAAACCACTGCTTCTAACGCAAAGAAACGGTAGAACGAAACCGTCTTGTCCCTAACTTTTCTCATATTCGTGTTTTGAATTATACGCATGATTCATGACTTTTTCTTGTTGCTTTGCACTAACATAAGCATTCTAAAACTTTTGACATCATTTAATTGTGTTTTTACGCCCTGTGCAAGAATCCACCATTGACATATTCTAGGATTTCAGAGGTTTAAATTTGTTGTTCTGGAAAAATTGAGACATGAGACTTATACCCTCAGAACCAGAAGCTTCACACGAATCCAGTCATCCTATCGCGCCTAATTTATGAACAACGATGGCCTATTCGCTATTTTTATGTTCACCATTTAGTGGGGGTTTAAAACCCCCGCTATCTAACTGTTTTTTTTAGGGCAAAACGAATCAACGAAGAAGAAGGCATGTTGTCAACCGGTGATTGGACAATTCAAGTTTTAGCGCATTTTTTAAATTAACATCATTACCGTGTTTTGTTTTATATATTATTTATTTTCCATTAATATTACAAAGAAAGCGCTTGGCACAGTTGGTTGATGCATTGTCCAATAGGTACTGGGACCTGGGTTCGATTCCCAGGTCCCCTCCCTTTCTCAATATATTTTGTCTTAATGTGATTCTATGCAGCATGCCTCCCAATGACCATCATGTGTCCCCATCATCTGGCGTGCCACACGCCCAATAATCACAATCCAAAGGTCAAGATTTGAAGAACACCATGGGCACCAGTCAACGCATACGCACGTAGCCAATAAAGTCAAACAAGGCCTTAATTCATTGGGCCTAATTGCTGGCCAAATACCTCCAAATTGGGGTCAACACCCCCCAAGTCTTTGTATTTCTTTTCTTTTTCCTATTTTCTTTTTATTATTTGTTCTAATTTAATTATTTCCCTATTAATTCATAAATTAATATTTTCATAACATAAAAATACCCAAAAAATCAGAAAGTCACAAAATAAAAATATATTTTATTTAGTATTATTTTGTAAATAAACTTTATTAATTAATTTAATTTTTTTTAATTCTAGGTTTAATTCTAATATTTTTGCAATAAACTAAAAAATGTAGAATTAGGGTTTTATACTTTTATCTTTTTTTCTTTTCTTTTATCATTATTAAATATTAATTATTTTGTAAACAAATGGCCATGTAAATAATTAATTAAAATTAGGTCAAATTTAAATATTTTTTCTTAATAAATAAAAATAGTTAGAACTAGGGTTAATTAACTTTTCTTTTTAATTCCAATTTAATTTTCTTACTAAAAATCCGTAAATGCAAAAAACTCAACAGAAAAAAAACAATTTCTTTCTTTTATTTAACTTAATTAATTTAGTAATTGTAATTTAATTTCTTTAAAAGGGTCCAACGCCCTCGCATTCGATCACAATTCTAATTCGCGCGCTTATTTTATTTCCTTTTTATGTAATTCTCCCAAAGCCATGTAATAGCTTAATTAGACGTTTATCTTTTCCGCATTTTTATTTTATTCAAAATCGGGTCTTGGACTAATTTGGCGATGTAGACCCGCGCCTTTGTAATAGCGTAGGACCTTTATTTCCGCACCTTTTAAACTGTTAATTAATCTGCATGAAAGAATGAATGCCAAAATAAAAGCAACGCGTAGATCACCAATGCATGAACAAGATAAATGTAAATGAACATGACACACAAATCACACACCACCCCTAGGGTACGCCTCACTGTTGCCTTGCCCCTCGAAAGGTGATCGTCGAGTAGAGGACGTTTTAGTAAGTCCTCATGTCCATGAACATGGCATGAGGGTAGCTTCTAAGGTGTCTTCCTATTGCTCCGGTGATCACCATGTCCCGAACCTTCGAATTGACCCGAACACCTCCAACGGTGGTGCTACCTACCTCTCAATGGTGGGATGGCACTACTTTAAGGACATTTACACAGACGAATTCCTTAGGGTAGGTAGACGACTCTAGATACTTGCTCTAATTTCAAAACAAATCAAAAATATTTTTCACACCGACACTTTTCAAAAGCTTTCGAAAGCAACTTTTCAAACACTCTTGAGGACTGATACAAGAGTCGAACTGAAATTTTCAAAGAAACTTTTTTTAAAACCCACAGTTGAGAAGCAAACAAACCATTTTGAAAACACAAATGAGCAAGTATCTAAGAGCCCATGGATAACCATGGATAGAAAGGGTGCTAACACCTTCCCTTTCTATAATCTACCTCCCGAACCGAGAGCAATCTCTATAAGGAATTTTTCTGTGCTTTTGTCCTTTCCATTTGGAGAAAATAAAAGACGATGGCGACTCTTGCTTCCGCGACATTTCGCGAACCACCGTTAAACAGTCAGTTCCAGATCCACCGATCACAATGTCTTGTCTCATAAAATTAACCAACACACTTGTGCTTTAAAATTTATTTAAAAAAGAGGAACTACGTATACCCTGATCCCCTATTGCACGGAAGGTGGTACGTAGGCACTAAATGTTCGCAACCGCGGCGGGTACAAAATTCATAAAAAAATATACTTCTTTCCTCACCACCACAATCTATTTTCATACAACATTTTATAGCCAAAACATATAGATTTTACAAAGAGGATCCTGCGGAGTACCGTCGATGTTTAGGGTTATAACACCTTCCCTTTGTATAAACAACCCCCTTACCTATAATCTTTCCCCCCTCTTTTGGGTTATTCACTCTTTTCCCATTCCTTTGGAAACAATAAAGCGCGATGGCGATTTTTATTTTTATCTATACGAGTCAATTCAAATATAATGACTTAGTCTCAACATTTCTACTTCTATAGTGAGCTTGATGGATCGTGTTTGACATTCCGGGAAATTCGATTTCTTCTCCTCTTCCTCTCTTTGTAATCATTATTTGTTGGATTTTGTATGTAACTTTACCATGATTATATGTATATTTATTGCTCATGGTGTTGTATAAAACTTTCTTTACAAATATTTATTGATGTTTATCCTTTTTAGCTTGCTAAGTGTTTGGGTTTGAGTCGTTGTAGAGATGGACGAATTGAATCCGGACTTAGGATGAATATCTATTGGACTTGGATTCTAGAGATAGATTTAGGCTTAGTAATCACTTAGGTATCGACTCTTAATGCCTTAGTGTTGTTTAGTGTTGTGTTGAGAGATTGTCGACATAGAGCGACATGGTTGATATCTCGCTATGTGTTAGAGATGGCATATGTGTGAGCGATACATGATGATATTGACGAGTATTTAAGGTTAAGTACAACTGGGTAGTAAGTTTAAGTATTTGATATGGTAGACGAAATACAAACTCGAGATTTCTATCCTATTCGAATAATGAAATTCTTTTTGTTTGTATAACTTTTAATTCCAGACCTTACATACAAAAACCATTCTAACCTAAACTCATGAACGAGAGATTTGTCGAATGATAATTCAATACACCAATCCCCGTGGACACAATATGATATAACCTAAATATCTCCTAGTAAAAATAATACTTTACTTTTTGCTTGCCGCTATATACCGCGTCAATAACTGGTAAAGAATTATATATCATCAACTCTTGAATTAGAGATTTCCGGGGAAGGGAATTACACTACTTATGGATAAACACAACCGAAGTAAGTGGTATTAGGAACATAGAGAAATGAAAATGTGCATGAATGATGTATGTATGAATGGATGAATAAATGTCATGTATATGCTAACAAAGCTGAACCAAAATTTGAGCAGGTGATAACACTAAGATGAGAAAATAACACCAGGGTACAACCAAACACTTAGCAAATCTCAATAAGATGGAATTATCATTGGAGATAAAACAAAATCCACTTGATGAGACAAATTCCTACTTCAAGGTTTAAATCTCTCTGGGGAAAACCGTCATTTGATAACATTTTCAAAGCAGATCACATATCTTAAAAGATATGGATTGCTCCGGGAACAAATTTGGGTGCCCCAAGTTACATGGTTTATGAGAGGAAATCATCTAAAGAGGATTTAAATGAAAATTGGCATCCAAATTATCCTAGTGTCTTTAAACTCTTAGAGAGATTCATCGAATCTCAACGTGACTGCCCCAGATTGACTGTATTTTGCACAAGGGATTCTTCAAACTTCAACCCATGAGGGTAAATAAACTGTGAGAGCATTAACTGGGAAAGAAACCTACACATGCTTAAGATCTACAAGCAACATGCCCCTGGATATGATCATTCCTTGATATGATTCGCCAATAACTCAATAGAGTTTCAAGCCTAAAAAAAATTAAGCTCACCACTGATGCTTATATGCATGTGTGATACAGTGACAGAACCGACTGTTAATACTGGTTTGCATTTTTTGTTTGCAAAATGTCGCGGTAAGCAAGAGTCGCCACCGACTTTTATTTCATCCAACAAAGGAAAAGGAAAAAGAACAAAAAAAAACCTTTTTTCGAGAATGTTTCTGAGTACGGGGGGTAGGTTATAGAAAGGGAAGGTGTTAGAACCCTTTCTATCCATGGTTTTCCATGGGCTCTTAGGTACTTGCTCATTTTGAAATTGCTTGTGTGTGCTTTGCTTTGAAATTTTTTGTTTTACTTTGTTTTAACCCTTGTTTTTATCCTCTAGAGTGTTACGAAGTTGTTTTTGAAAACTTTGTTTGGGAAAGTGTTGGTGTGAAAAAGTTTTTGTTTGTTTGAGAAATTACCTAGGAACTAATCTACCTACTCTAAAAAGTCTGTTCGTTTTCCTTTAGACAGTGTTATCCTATTATTAAGGAATAGGTAGCACCGTCGTTAGATTTTTAAAAGGACGTTCAAAGGGACGAAATGGTCTCTGAAGGCAACAAGTAGGGATACCTTAGCATTTTGAAGGGACTATCATCATAGGATAAATTCGTAGGCAACTCGAGGGACAAGATCATTTCTTGTAGGCAACTCGAGGGACAATAAGGGACCATGATATTTTATGATGACTTTTATACCGAGGGTCTTTGCTAAGATATCCCTATGTTCGAGGGACATGACCATTATTTTCCGAGGTAACCAAGTTGGGAAAACCCTAGGAGTGAGCATGTGCGAGTGTATTTTTTCAGTTAATTTCTATTTGCACATTTAAGGTTTTCTACTATTTTAATTTTCAGTTAGTCTTTCCATATAATCCTATTAACATACATCTAAGAAGTTTATAGTTTGCGGAAATTAAAATACAGGAAAGTTAAAGTCCTAGCTATTACAAGGCTTTTGCAGATACATAATTATCTTGACTGAAAATAAAAATGCAGAAATTTAAAACCCTAAGTAATCTATTACAACCTCGAAACAATTACAATAATAATAAAAAGGAAATTAAAAAATGCGTGTGGAGAATTAAATGTGAGGGAATAAATTAGGAAACCTAAAAAATCTAATTGAAAAAATATTTTGTTATTTTTTGAGAAAAGATTAAGTTATGTACAAATTAACCCTAATTTCTAATTGTTTTAAATTATGGAAAAAAAGGAATTAAATTGCCCTAAATTAAAGTAATCTAATTAATTAAGGAAATAAAATCTTTTATGAAAAAAATGATTTTTATGTTTTTTGTGATTTTTGATATTATGATAAAAAATGATTTTTGTGTTATTTGTAAAAAATATCATTAGTGAAATAATAAAAAGAACTAAAATAAAAATAAGAAAAAGAAAAAGAGATGGGCCTGTTAGAAGTAATCATGGGGTGCAATGTTCAAAATTCAAGGCCCAAATTCCTTGCCCCACCTGCCTTTCGCTGGATCCAGTGGTTCCTCTGCCTGATGGTGTACCATGGTCCTTCCTTGGTTGAGCGCTAGATCTGGAATGTGAACGATCCATTGGCTGGATTGTAGTAGCGTATGGTAGATGCTTGGTTGTGCAAAGTACAGAATCTACATGTAAACGTTAAGAAAATAATAAAATGCCGGGATGGTTAGTTGTAAATATAATAACATAAATAAAATATAAAGGAAATAAAGTGGCCTTTCCCTAACGCGTGCGTGATTCAAATCACCCAATGGGATTATGCCACCTAATTGTCTTATTCCCCATAACTGTTGTTTTTGGCCACACGTTTACCTACAGTCGTTTCCGTCACTAAAAGTTATAATGACGGATTTTATTCTTAGCCAGAAACCTGTAAAATTCAAAAACACAGCACAAGCAGAATAAATTCAAACCAAATACATGGATCAATTGCAAATCATCTTCTAAGCATGATAGTACCCCTGATTTTGTCGAATTTTTCCTCTATATGGAATTCCCAATTTGGGACCTCAAAACCCTAACCATGGCATCGTGTCGTTCCTGCACTTAAACTTCAATCAAACCAATCATAAACATTGCAAATATGATAGCAAGCATGGATATATGATCAAAACATGTTTATGATGGATAAACCATTGAAAAATAATCTTGAAAAAAAGAAGCAAACTGTGGCACTATGAGGCGTGATTTCTGAAGGTTTTAAGGCTTGAGGATGATTGGAATGACTTCAGAACACGTCCAGGAACAGATTGTTGGCGTTGGAATTACTTGAAACGACCTATGGAAGAGAATACAGTCTATACTTTTTCTTCCAAAATTTGAAATTTATTCCCCTTGTTTTCACAACCCCAAACCCTCTTTTATCCTTTAGAGATGTTAGGTATATATGATAGAATGATTTAGGTCAACAAAAACTGATCATATATTTGAAATTATGGAGATTTGATTTCATTCTTTGCCTTGTATGATTTATTTCTAAAATAGACCAAATTAAGATCTTCTCCAATCAATTAGCTCTTCCACGATTTGGATGATTTGCTAGTTGTTCCTTGACTCATAAAATGCTCATAAAATCAAATCTTTGATTTTATTTGATTATTCCACTATTTAAATTGATTTATTTTGATTTAAATGGATAAAAAAGAAAAATAAATAATAAAAATAATAAAATAATAAGTGGATAAGATCAGGGGTCGTGGGTCATCTTAGGAACAAGTTTCAAACAATAAAACATGGGCCCATTTGGAAAAAAAAAAGTTATTTTGATCAATGTTGACTTCATGCACACTTCCAAGAGTTGGTCAATTTTGACAATACATATCTCCCTCAATTTTAATCCTAATAGGGTGTTCTTGGACTTTTTATAAAGCTTAGTATGTCCCCTAAACAACCCTTTTGGCTTCATCTCAATTGGGTCTTCCATGTTCATGTAAGAAGCTTTGACCCAAAAGGTGTTTTTGTTGACTTTTCAAAAGGACCTATAATGTAGAAATTCATATCTTTTGATGAGTGCATATTTTGAACTTGTGGTCTGAAGATGAGTTGTAGGGAATTGAATCCTCTTCAAAATGAGCCTTGGATGGAAAATTTTGATAAAGTATGAAGAAGTAATGCTTGGTCAAAGTTTGGTTGCCTTTTCCTATGAAACCCTAATTTAGCAACTTTTGGGTTTTGATGAATTTAGGGGCACTCCTTGAGGAATCATGATCAACCCTTGATGAAATGATGGATATAACTTCAAAATGTTGATGTTGACCAAAAAACTTGAAGTTTGACTATATGTGGGCCACAATTGACTTTTGACCTAATACTGTTGATTTTCAGGCATCTGAGCAATTGACTGAGCAAACTTCTTGTGCAAGGCATGAAACTTGACATGGATGATCTTGAGAACATTTTGGACCATGGAAAGCATTCGGGACCTTTGGAGTTCACACATCTTGATAAAAATGGAAACCCTAGTTTGAGATTCATTCCTTTAGGAGAGAGTTTGTCTGGTCAACTCTTGGGCATCCTTGAGAAAGTTGGGGACCTCAATGGGCATGTGTTGAGTAAAATGAGAGGGAAAATTTTGGGGTACAACAGCATGCTTCTTTGATGTCAAGCAAATGTTTTCAAATAGAGGAATTTTATTCAGAGAATGAAAATTGTAATGCAATAGTTATGTAAGTCTTGAAGATTTTATTGAAAATATGTCACAAAACCTTGTGAACGAATCACTGGTTTGGATATAACAAATTTTTTTGACTAAAATATAAAAGAAATATGATACCAACTCAAATATTCAGAAAAACTCATGGGAGTCAAGAAACTCTATCTCATGTAAGTATGCTTTCGAAACAAACCCTACTTCAATTAGGACTTATAAGGGTTATAACATGGCGTGGTTCACGATTTTCAGAAAAAAGATTTTAAGGGTCAAAGTTTATTGGTACCCATCCATTCTTCCTGATATTCTCTAGTCCTATAATTAGTTAATTCAACATGAGTATTCATCTCTCGAAAGGATTCCGTGATCTTTAAGGAACCAATGAGGATTTCGGAGCAGCAGTCATCCTTTTTGTCTTTGTGTTTTATAGTCACACGGATTTGTTCTTTACTGAGGTCTTTTCTTTGTAGTACTTTCTTTATAATCTATTTTTTCTTCCTTTTCGTTCTTTTTTATTTTATTTTCCTTAACTTTTTCCTGGATTAATTTTTTTGAATTTATAATCCAGCGGGATGCCCTAATTTCTTCCTAAGTCACTTGTCTTCAAGTTGTTGACTTAGAGGGCATTTTCTTTTGCTTTGTTTTTATGGATTCGAATAAATTGTGTGACTATGAATTGTCTTGATATGTTGAGAGAGCGATGGCTTCCTCGTTCCTTGATGGATGAGGGATAACCATTGTGGTTTCACGTCTTTTTGACCTCTTGATGTGTGAAAGATTACCATTGTGGTCTCTTCAGAAGTGCATTCCTTTTGAAATTTGAACACTTGGTCAAATTAACTGAAAACTACCATGCCTAGGTTAAATGTAAAGGGTTTTTTCATGTATAAAAATAAACTCCTACTTCAAGGCTCAAGAGGGGTTTGCAAGGTATTGTCTTCCTTATATCTTTGGTGTTTGGGATTTGAAACAGTGCATGTACATCATCAGCAGGATTTTATCCAAAAGCATACAACCAGAGATTTTTCATTTTCATATCATCATCTCCCTCCAATGTCTGCCTAGGAAAGAGGATTGGTAACACTTGGTATCATAATTCAAGAAAAAAAATAAAAATAAAAAACAAATATGAGTAAAACGAAATACTTCTTCAAGATAAACATACCCATTGTATTATGATTATCATTCAAATGCAAACAAGTTCATACATGTAAACATTGTATTATCAATCAAGAAAAAGTGCAAATGATAAATTAATAAATGAAACTAAAGACTGTCAATGTTGAGCAAAGATTTTAGTCCTGTTCGCCTGGTGCAAATGTGATAGCCTTTGAATTGATGAGGTCTTGGAAATTATGTTTCATAATATTACAATCCTCAATTGAGTGTCTAAGTGTGCCAGAGTGATATTCGCATCTGGCATTCACGTCGTAATCTAGAGAAATAGATGATAAGGTATGCGTAGGTTCCCTTAGTTGAACCAAAGAGTCCTTGAGTAATTGAGTCAGCAAATGACTATAAGTCATAGAGATCGGATCAATTCTTCATGGTGGCCTCCTTGGTCCTTGTTGTCGCTGCTATTGTGGTTGTTGAGCAGGAGCTGTAAGAGTTGGATTAACCATTGGAATGACAGAAGCAATTTGTTGATACTGATGATTATTTAGGGGTTTCCTCTGCCTTCCCTGTGAGATAGAGTTGGAATTTTGTTCTTTCTTCCTGACACTGTCGATTGAACTAACATCTAGAGATAGACGTCCTTCGCGGATAGATTCTTCTAAAAGGATACACATGCTCACCATTTCGGTGAAGTTGCTGGGAGCACTTGCAACCATCTTCTCATAGTAAAAAGAACTCAGAGTTTTTAGAAATTTATTGGTCATCTCTTTCTCTTCCATTATGGGGATCACTTGGGCAGCTACTTCACACCAACACCGAGAATATTCTTTAAAAGACTCTACATCCTTTTTAGCTAAAGCCCTGAGTTGATCTCGATCAGGCACCATGTCTACATTATATTTGTACTAGAGAACAAATACGTCACCAAGGTCTATGAAAGTACGAATCTGAGTGCTATCCAAGCTCATGTACCATTTGAGAGTGACACCTGTCAAAGTATCTTAAAAATAGTGGATCAACAGTTGGTCGTTATCAGTTTGCATTGACACCTTAATGGAATACATGATCATGTGACACTTTTGGTACTTTGAATTTCACTAGTATTTTCACATTCAACACAAGTCATAAGCATTATTTCCAAATACATCCTTACCACTGAGGGCCTTAAGTTCATTTTGCATTTTTTGAAACTGGTTTTGGAAATCATCCATCATTTCCTCAACACCCAGACATTTAGACGGTTCAGTATGGTAGACTTGTTCATTTCCAAATGGGATAGTATGTATCGCTGGAGGTGGAATAAACATCATAGGAGGAGGAATAGTCATCCCATGAGGGGGAGTAGACATTACATGTTGCATTGCTAGAAATTTAATAGCAGGTTGATCTCTGTCATACCCCAAATTTCCCGCCCTCTTATTTCTACAGTCAAAAATATTTTAAACATTGTTTTCATAATATTATTTGATTTTTATAGATATTCATTCTCAAGTCCAGTCAAAAATATTTTAAACATTGTTTTTATAATATTATTTGATTTTTATAGATATTCAATCTCAAGTCAAGTCAAAAATATTTTAAACATTGTTTTTATAATATTATTTGATTTTTATAGATATTCATTCTCGAGTCCAGTTAAAAATATAACAATTTATTTCAAATTATCTGTATTTTTAAAAAATAACAAATATTTGCACACCTTTCATATACTTTCAATTGAGTTATTTAAAAATGAGTAACATAACACAATTGGTAAAGAACGGAGCTTGAAAATATGAGATCGCGGGTTCAAACCTCATCTCTTCAACTTTTTCAATTTGTCTCCTTTTTGTTTTTAAAATTTATTTTTGTTTTATTTATATTATATTAAATAAATAAAAATTGCATTTTGTTAATTTTTATTTAGTAATTTTTGTTTTTAAATTTATGCATATTTTAAGAATTATTAATTTTTCATTTTATTAATTTTTTAACATAAAAATATACAAATATCAAAAAAATTAAATTACTTTATTTAGTTTTTATTCTTGGACATTCTTGATATAATTGGCCATTTATGACACAAAATCAAAATGAATTAAAGGAAAAATGATTTCTTAATCAATAATTTAATGTTGTTTCTCTTTTTGTTGATCTATAAAACCAATATAAATAGACAGACAATTCACCAAAAATAGGGATCACCAACAATTTTACAAATCAAACATTCACATTCTTGCTATTTTTTTACTATTCTTTTGCAATCTCTTTATTCAAATGTTTTTCGAGGCCTCCCATTTTTTATTGCTTTTAACCAAATGATGTTTAACTGATGGTTTTGTTTTACATTAACAATTATACATAAATCTTGTATTTTGTTCTAATCCTTATTCACATTCATTTTTATTCCACAAACCAAAATACTCTCTTCATGGTTTTTTTCTTACAGTAGAAACTATATCAATATTATCTTACATGTACACACTTCTACGAAGTTGATTCAACAATTTTCGAATCTTTGATTCCAATCCATTGTGTAGAATCACATTTTTATTTATGCTATAAACAGTACCACACATATGTATGATAAAGAAAACCCAATTTCATAACACTAATCATATTGCTCTCTCACGAACACGACACAATCAATGGCATAAAATTAAACAAATTTTTTTCAACAAACTTAAACTGTAAAAACACATCTTCTTCCCACGAAGAATCAAAACCTCTTTTCACATAAATTTTCCGAAAAAAACCCATTCACATTCACACCCTTGTTTTATTAAATCACCAAATACAACCTGCAAAACAAAACCACATAGCCATTTACAATTTCCTTGTGAAATCTCATTATCAAATCTAAATTTGCTGAATATCAAAACAACTGCTATCACAACATTTTGTTTGTTTAGTTTGCTATGTCCTATTCTGCAGGAAAAATTTAAAAAAAAAAAGAAAAGGAAAAGACCAGATCCAAACATAATTGTGTTATATTTTGTTTTATGTTATTTTCGTTATAATGCTTTACCACGTGTCACAATCTAATGGATTAGGGAAAGTTGGAAAAGTCAAACAAAATTGAAAGGGTGATATGTGCGATGTACATTTTTTCTTGTTCTTATTACTAATATTTTGTGTTAATTAGGGCTTAAATATTAAAGTTGGGTATGGGTTCATGTTTATAACATTCTTTTAATTGCGCCACCCATCTCTAACTTACACCCCCATTTTACTATCTTAAATTTTTTTAATTAATTTTTTTAAGTTTATTTTAATCATATTAATTTAGGTAATTAGATTAATTTATTTTAATTTATTAATTGAAGTCTAAGATTAGGTGACTTACTCTTATATAATTTTAGTTTTCAAAGGATATTAAAATATAAAAAATATGTATTAGGTTTTCATATCTTTTTTAAATAATTAATTTAAACATCCTATAAATAATAGGATATCCATCTTCAAGTAATTAAATCGGTTGATACATCATCTACCAGTTTATTATTCAAAATCAAACAATTAAAGTCCATTCAAACTCACCAAATTCACCATCCGCGAATGACACGTGGTCAATATTTGACCACGTGATGAGGAGACTATATCAGACTTCCGGCTCTACATCTCAAAATAGCTAACCAACAATTCAAACATTTTTCTACTAACCTAACAAAAAACTCAAGATTAATTCGAAAAAAGGACTAAGGAGAATTATTTTCAAATTAACTACGAATTGCGTCTACGATCACTCAATTTACAACCCAGACAATGTTCAAGGATAAATTCGAAAGCAATTCTTCGTAATCCATAACATAACGAAAACCTGAACTATGAAATTAGATTCTGATTCCTCCTAAGAGGATACGTAGGCATACGACTAAAATCATGGAGAGTCCCCCTAATAATAATTAAAACCCTTTCCTCCTAATAATAATTAACACCCCTTTCCCCTAATAAATAATTAAAACCATATTTCCTAAAAATCACGCTTTTAAACCTAGTATCCTTGTGAATAGATGAGGGGTGCCTAATGGAACATCCCGATTTAATTAGAATTATTTTTTAATTAAATAATAAGACGATGCGGTGAAATTATGAGAGTTGGTGGAATTTATGGGGTGGTGAGATTACTTGTTGGGGATTAGATACCTTAGAATTATAGAAATTGAGGTTATGGGGGTGTTTGGCTAATTGTGTAGAAACATAGGGGTGTGTAAAATAATATGGATTATTACTATTATTATATTATTAGGATAATTATTAATATTTTATAATAATAATTAAATAATTATTTAATTGTGAAGACTAGGGTTATATTATTATTTTTTGGGATATATTAGAGTAAGAATAAGGAAAAAGAGTCAGTACGTAGAAACAGAGAAAGAGAAGACTAGAAGAGAGAAGAGGAGAAAGAGAAGCGTATAAGAGAAAAAAGGAGAAAGAGAAGTGTATGTTTATCTATCTCCATATTTGGTTGTTTTGGGGGTTTGTTCTAGTTGATGGAATTTTGGTGATTTTGGTGTGTTTTGATGTGTTTTGATGTGATTGAATGATATGAATTGGTTAGAATTGATAGATGAATGTTGATGAATAATTAACCTGTTAAAAGATGAATTTTATTGTGAAAGTTATGATTTTTGGATGTGGAAACATGGGATATCGTAACCTGAAAGTTGTAGAATATTCCTCTGTTGTCGCAGGATAACCGGTTACCCGAATATGGTAACCGGTTACCATATCAATGGTTGAAACGAGGTTTAGCTACTATCCTATAGTAATCGTTCCCATTATTGGGTAACCGGTTACCATGATGAATTTTGAAAAGAAACGAGGCTATTGTCCTGCGGTAACCGGTTCTTATAACTGGGTAACAAGTTACCATTGCTACTGGTGTTCGTTTGACGCGTCGTTTTGACTGTTGGAAAGAAAAATTAATTTACTATTTTATAAAAATGATTTATAATGCAGTAGTTAACTATTTCATCAACATTGATATCGATTCGTAAGTGTGTTCTGATTTGTATGCCATGAATTATGTTGTGGTTATTTGTGATGATTGTTTTGATTATGTGATACGAGATACATGACGAAGGCGATGACGAAGGCCTGTTCTGGTGAAATTGTGATGAGTATTAACGATAAATACAAAGTGTATTGTTGCATGATAGTGTCTCATGCATTCATAAAGAGAAGTCCGATATTGGCGAGCGAAGGCATGTATTGGCGAGCAAAGTTGATTGCCCTAATTGGCATTATTGCAAAGAGGGTTCTACCCTGATTGGTACCATAAGCATTTCATTAGTGTCAGTCTTTGCATCATATTATGATTGATAAACCGATGGGAGAATATTAATGAAAGTGTTTATTATATTACGATATGTGTTATGTGTTAATTATATGCTTGAATCTTACCTACCTACTATTATTATGCTTTCTCTTATATTGTTATGATATCTCACCCTTTCTGTTTGAATGTCACTACCGCGTGGGTAACGTGCAGATGGTCTAAAGTAGCTAGAGATATAAGGTTAGCTAAGGAGTTCCTTCAGTTGCGTAGATTTAGTCGGTGTCTTCTCTGATACGTAACACTTTGGGGTTTCGCCTGATTTGTTTTGTCATAATTACAAGTGAACATGTATTACTCTTTTATTTGAATTATTTTATGATTATGCTGAGGGTTGAAGGATAATAATTATAACTCCGGTTTGGGGATGGATATGATTAGTTATTTGATGTTTTTCCGCTGCGAATAAATATATTGAAGTTTAGAACGCTTGAATACACGATTTGTGTTGCGTATCTTTATTTTGAGCATGTGTTATTGGAGAAGTATGTTACATCCTATTTGATTGATGTTTATATAGAAATTAAATTACTCTGATTATTATATAAATTATCAATGGGGAAATAAGGTGTTACAATTGGTATCAGAGCAGGTCGGTCGGTCCGGCCAGGTTGTTGAGTCGTCAGTGTAGTGTGACTGTGGAATACTGTCGGTGTTTTTATTTCTAACTGTTGTTTGATGTTGTCATGTGAGCAGATCAATGGTTGGAAGAGGAAATGGTGCGCTCGCTAATGCATTGCAGGCGTTGGCTTAGGAAATTCATAATCGGCCTAATGCTGGTGGAAATGATAGAGCTCGTGCTTTTGAAACTTTCCAGAGGAATCATCCACCTACGTTTAAAGGGAAGCATGATCCTGAAGGAACGCAGAAGTGGATCAAGGATATTGAGAGGATCTTTTGAGTTATGGATTGCTCTGATGTGAAAAGTGCATTTTGGTACGCATAGACTGGCCCGAGAGGCTGATGACTGGTGGATTGCTACTCGCCAGAGATTGGAAGGCACATGAGAGGCTATTACTTGGACTATGTTTCACAGGGAATTCCTGGTGATATATTACCTAGAGGATGTTCATGGGAAGAAGGAGATAAAATATGTGGAACTGAAACAAGGGAATTTATCAGTAACTGATTATGCTACCAAATTTGTTGAATTCGTGAAATACTATCCTCATTACAACGAAGAGACTGCTGAATTCTCAAAGTGTGTGAAGTTTGAAAATGAACTGCGTTTGGAAATTAAGAAGGCAATTAGGTATTAGAATATCCGTAAGTTTCCATATTTAATGAACAGTGTAGCAACTGGTTTTTAAATCAAGAGTCGCAACTATTAGTTTTTATGCTAAGGAAGGGTATCTAATAGGAAACCCTAATTCACAGAAAGAGATTCTAAGTTTCCGACTTCATTAGACGAATGGAAGGTGTTAGGCACCTTTTGTCGGCCTTGTTCACAAGGTGTAGCGGTAGAAATGTTCAAGACTAAGCCATTGAATTGACTAGACTTTGTACAAATCAAAATCTAAAAAAATCGCCACCGCGCTTTATTATTTCCAAAGGAATGGGAAAAGAGCGAATAACCCAAAAAATGGGGGAAAGATTCAAGGTAAGTGGGTTGGTTATACAAAGGAAAGATATTAGCACCCTAAACATCTACGGTACTCCGCAGGAGCCTCTTTGTAAAATCTGTATATTTTGGCTGTAAAATGTGTTATATATGAAATGGATGGTGGAGGTGAGAAAAGAAATATATTATTTATGATTTTTTGCACCCGTCGCGGTTGCGAACCTTTAGTGCCTACATACCACCTTTCGTGCAATAGGGGATTAGGGTACACGTAGTTCCTCTTTTAAAAGTTTGAAACACAAGTGTGTTGGTTAATTTTAAGAGATAAGACATCATCGTTATTGCCCGTGTGGAAAACATACTTACTACCCACAATCATGAGAAAGGAGAATTTGCATCATCTCAAAGTGGAGGATATGGCTTGGATTTTAAAATCAACAATACCTCACTCAACACCCAAGTGGAAAATATCTCTCTTCACTACATATTGTAGAAGTATAGTTGTTTGCATCACTACAAGGATTGACAAGAGCCTTTATCTTTTGAGAAAAGAGTTTTAAAGATAAAAGCCAAAGTGGCAAAATGGTTTGAAATGAGATTGGTTGACTTTTAGTCTTCTCACAAAAATGTCAAGGTATTATCAAATTGATTGGAGTTTATTTATGAAAATATTTTTTGAAAATGTATGGACATAAGTCCAAGTTTATTATAAAAGTGGTTTAAGTTCCAAAACAAGAAGAGTTTTCAAAAGGAGGGAGAAGATTTTTTGAAATTAAAGAAGATGGGAGGGGAAGAAGAGGCTATTCTAAAGCATAAAGTAAAAGCTAAAGATAAGGACCATCTAACCAACAAGAAGCCCAAACTTGACATTATGAGCCAAGATAAAATTCCCATTCATTGGATTGAAACCAAGCAAGCAAAGATACTAGACATCTTCAAGTGTATTAAGTCTTCTCAAAAAATGGGCAGAGTAACGGCTGTATGCAGGTGAATTTCAAATTACAAAACAAAGAGTGTAATCACAAAAACCTGCACACAAAAACAAACAAGCAACTCAACGTCTTGAGGTAAACCTCAAGAGCTCCAGACAAAATAATCAGATAAGATCACAAGGTCTCCAAGATAGGCCAAGGTTTCTAATCCTAAGTCCAAGGAAAAGTCCACTGCTCCATCATGCCAAGGATAGTAACCAAATAGTCCAAGTGCCATTAAAAAGTTTTTTAGGGTTTATGTTGATTATTAAGTATCTTAGAAAAAGGAGAAAAAAAAAAAGAAAAGCTCAAGTGAGCAAAGTAAAAATGAAAAAAAAAATGCTCAAATGAGCAAAGATGAAAATGGCATGAAATGTAAAAATGCTAAAAGATAAATAATACATAAAGCATAAAAGAATAAAAAAGGCATAAAATAAAGCAAGTTAATAATTAGTGGTTAGTTGGATGGCCATCTTGAAACTTGCATTTGGAACTCATTAGAGGATTGGTACAACCAAAGCCTCCACACAACAAGTTGCATTTGCTTTTTGTCAAGTATATCATCCATTTGGAATTCTCATAAGTACCATTTAATGATCAACGATGTTTAAGTGATCCGTGTTGACCAAAGGTATTGTAGATCCATTAGAGGATTGGTAGAACCAAAGCCTCCACACAATGAATCTCAAGGTTATTGGATCAAAGATATCAAATTAACATACTTAGGCTTGCAATCATAAGTTTGGGCCACGAATGATCATTTATTCGAATCAGAACAAAATTTAGCGCTATGTTAAGCAATCGTAAGTGGACTTATATAGAATTCACACCTATTTTGAGGCCGGTCAATAGCAATCTATGCACCAGTTGTTTTGAGACACGATATAGAGATCATGCTCCAACAACATTTAGTGCAAGAAGAAGGGGATGAGATGAAGGGGAGTTAGGGTAAACAAGGAAAACCACATCTGAATTAATATTTAATCAAACTATTATTAAAATCATTCATCCATTTTTTGTGGAGTTAGACTCAACACCATGGATCTAATGATGTTAATAAATCCATGACCAAAAAATCAACCCAAGACAGCCAGAAAATTTTCACAAAATGATATAATATTTAATATATGTATTAAAGGATGAAAAATATTAAAATAAACTAAAAAAATAATGGGGAAAAAATCAATAATATTCAAATTAATCAAGAAATGAAAAATAAAACCATAGAAAAATCATAAATGGGTCAAAATATTTTTATAAAAATTTTGGGAATTTTTAAAAGTCAGAAACTATTTTTAAAAATTAAAATAAATGGGTAAAATAAACAAAAATGCTAAAAAATAGTAATGTCGGAAACAAAAATAAAATAAAGTCACCAATATTTGTCACAATGTCATTAGATCATCCCATGATTTTTCCAGAATTAAAAAATATGTAAAAATATTTTTAAACATTTTAAACAAATCAAATGAGTGTAAAATTCATAAAAAATACCAAAATACAAAAACAAATTGTGAAAATATAAAAATTAGAAAGAGAATAATCAAAAATATTTTTCATAATTGTTTCAGATTTTTTTGACTAAAAATGAATTTTCTATGATTTTTTTAAATTTAAAACAATTAAAATATAAAAATCAGAAAAAGAATAAAAGAAAAAGATGTGGACCATTGGATGAGAGTCAAGACGCGTTAGTAATCAAATCCAAAGGATCTGGCGCGCTGCGCATATCATGGTCTTTACTGAATAATGTACAAAATCATTTAATAAATCAGAATTTGAAAATAACAAATGTCACGCTTTCATTGGTTAGAAGATGACACGTTGGTCATCTTCAACCTCCAGCCCTCAGAATTGCAGGTCTCTCCAACTGTAAAATTAGAAGCTCATACCTATGCCATTCGCTTTGTCTCTTCAAGACAAAGACAACCAAACCTTCGCGACAAATTTATATAAACTGTAACTCAAGCAATTTGGAAAGAAAGTTTTGAAAGGGGATTTGAAAATTCATGGTCAAAACGTGCTTCAAGATGAAAGTAACTGTTGCGACTAGAACCAGGGCAATGAGAGAAACACAATGATACCAAAGTATTGAAGAATTGATGAAGGAATCTACCTATTGAAGTTGAGTTGTAGAGCTCTGAAACTGGACTTCTATGGAGCAATGTAGGGCACGATTCTTGAATGTAAATGTATGGTTAGGTTCAGGGAAGATCTTGGAAGGTGAATTGATGGAGAAAATGGATTGAAAAGGGCTTGAGAATAGGATTCAAAGTAGCCGAATTCTGAGTTGTGAAGCAAGTTTGGCAGGGTGATTCTGGCTATCTAAGCTTGGGAATTTGAATGGGGGATGACCCTCTATTTATAGGGAATCAAAAGGAATTCTCAAGCGTGTGGAATGATGCGAATTGGAGGGAAATCGTGTGAACCTGATACACGAGCATAGTATGGTCTGATTTGCATAAAAACTCATCAAATCCTTGTGTTTCAATGCTCTAATCCACTTTGGCAACTTGGTTAAACATGTTTAGATCATAAACGCATGCTAATTTGATGTTTAAAGGCCAAAACATGGATTTCAAATTCTGACTCATGGTGAAACTTCAGTTCCAAGTTACCAAGTTCAATCTAATGGAATTTCCACCTCAAGTGGTCTTAGGGAAAGATTCTTGATGCTTTGGAAAGATGACGTTACAAGCTTTGTAATGGAAAAAGAATGGAATCAAATGGATGCTTGAGCTAAAAGTTACATGGAGTCAAAGTTGAGGAAAAAGAGTTGACTTTCCATACTTAGAAATATTTCAAATTCTTCTTTAAAAATGACCTATAATCTCTTGCTTCCAAACATGGCCCTGCACTTAGAATTTGTTCTTGATCAAAAAATATGGAATGAAGTAGACCTCTTGAATGACATTTTGCAATTTGAACCACTCAAAATCTCCAAAAATTGAGCAAGTTATGACTTGTTGAAGTTGGCCAAAAATCAAGAAATGACCTATAATCTTTTGCATTCTTAAGGCAACTTCCATCCATTTTTTCACTTTGCACATAAAAGAAGGCATGAATTACACATCCTTAGGATCATCATGAAAAAATAATGGTCCCAAGGTGATAAAAATTGACAATGTTATGATCATTTGAAGTCACATATGGTAAATTGGGGATTTATCTAGATGACTTGTAATCTTTCTTCTTCACCAAGTTCCTTCCACATGAAAAATCCTTGGGACTTTTGAAGTTATTTGTTGGTAACTCTTTGAAGAGAAGAATGTTTTTGGAATCACTCAAAAATACCAAAATATGAGCAAGATATGCCCCTTTGAAGTCCAAAACCCTAGCCTATAAATCAAGAGAAAGCTTAGTGGAACTTTTCCAAGTTTGAACAAACTTTTTCTGCCAATGCTCTTCCTTTGTGAATAGAGATTGTTGAGGATGATGATGAGGACTCATGGCTATAAAAACTACTTCCATACCAACTTCAAAACAACTTCATGGGTGAGGTTTGAATCTCTCAAGCTTTGACTAGGGCATGGAAATAAACTCATGAACCCATGATGCAACTTGCTAGACCTCATTTCTTTTACCTACATTATTAGCAAGTAAGACAAACCAATATTGCATTTTTTTAATTAGAGAGAAAATCAAAGCAAAATATCCATGAACACAAGAGAAAACAAGTTAAGGTGCTTGGTAACTCCTCATAGAGCAAAGCTAAAGATAAGTAGAAGAACCAAAAACCCTAATGTGATTTTGTGGTGATTGAAACAATATGGTATGATGAAGGGATCTTAGTGGCAAAAATTGGGGTACAACAGTTTTCCTTATTTAAGTTTCTTCTATCCGAAAACACGAAGGTTAAAAATATTCGTGTCGACGTGATCGAAGACACTTAAATATAAAACAAACCCTATTTTTGGCCCTAAGATGCCATGCAAACAATTATGCATATGAGTGCATATGAATGGAATAAAAGAGACGCAAAGTAGCATTGGGGATGTGACATGAAATGTAACAACAAAAGAGCAATCCCACCAGAAAAATAAATCACTGGTATACCACAAGAAAAGAATCCTAGAGGAGGATAACATGCATTGACGTTCACTGCCGATGTACTACCAACGTTCACTGAAGGTAGAAAGAGAAAATATAACATATCACCGCCGTTCACTGATGATGAACTATCAACATTCAGTGAAGATAGCAAAAAGATAACTAACACTGACGTTCACTGCCAATGTACTACCAACATTCACTGAATGTAGAAAGAGAAAATATAACATATCATTACCGTTCACTAACGATGAACTATCAACGTTCACTGAAGATAGAAAAAAGATAAGAAACACCGGCGTTCACTGCCAATGTACTACCAACATTCACTGAAGGTAGAAAAAAAAAGATATAAAGTTTCCCCAAGATTCTGGTGTTTTGTCAAGAACGGGTCCCAACTTCTTCTTTAACCAAGGAAATCTGCCTGGAAAGGGTAATACATAATCTGTCTCAAATAAAGAGACTTCCACTTATTATCAAGGGGGAATTTGCAAAGAGAAATGACTTTCTGGGAATAGCGATATGAATCCCAGGGGACATGCCATGATATTCCTTCTGAGGAGATAGAGTCCTCCCTGTGCAAAATAAATGCACGAACCAAAACTCAAAGTTTCCAGAGATCCATAAATCCAATTCAAAAATAAACTGGAGCAAGACGGCCAGTGTAGATACATCCTTTGAGAAATAAACCCAAGCGGGACAACCAAAATCAACTGAGCCAAGAACGCTGCAGGAAATGTCAAAATACAATGCTAATGAATGATGAATTTTTGGTTATGCATGATGCATGTATGAATGTATGAGTGTTATCGTGCATATGTTGATAAAAGGATACATAATCAACACAAACAAACAAAACCACCCCAGGTACTAACAACGATAGGCTAACTTCAACCAGAAAGATCAATCCAAAAGGGTAAAACCAACAGCTGAAACTAAACCCATTGCCTGCCTTAACTTTATTGAGGAG
This sequence comes from Vicia faba, assembly GCA_948472305.1. Lineage (NCBI taxonomy): Eukaryota > Viridiplantae > Streptophyta > Magnoliopsida > Fabales > Fabaceae > Vicia > Vicia faba. Next base: position 757,230,762 of record OX451740.1, on the reverse strand, counting down.
AAACATAATCCGGATGTAACCAAGTCAAATAAATATCGGGATAGAACATCTTTCTTCCGGTTTCATCGGAGAAAACCGCTTTTCAAAAGCAACATGCCTACTGGAGATTGCGAGACCAGCCTCAAACAAAGCGGACTGATGCTGACACAACCAAACTTCTTTGGGGAACTCAAGCCTACCTCACTGGAGAAACCTTTCATCACGAATACTCATTACCAACAAGAGATGTCCTGGGATAACCTTCCTGGAAAATCAAGAAGTTAACTGGGGATAGTGGGGTCACAAATCCAATACTGCACCTTGCACCCACTGACATTGTCTTTAACCGACTGAGAGGCACACAAGGATTGCACATCTACCAGCAAAATGACCTGAGAAATACTTTCATGAAGGGAGTAACCTTTCTTAAAACAACCGGAGTTTTTTCATTCCTGGGATCACCATTCCTGTTGTCATTATTTTATCACAAATTCCAAAGTAAATTGAATTGTAAAGATCTCTTTTTTTTGAAAAGTCAATTTTGCTTTTTAATCTCTTTGCTTTAAATGTTATTATCAGTAAAAAATGACGTCTTGGCAAGCTAAATAAAAATAAGAACACAAAGAATTGGGAAAAAGCTCGAATTTTATTAATAGAATGGTAGTCTGCGAATGACAAGACTCCATGGATGATTACAAAGTTTGGGAAATGGTAATACATAATGGAAAAGATACATCGAGATACAATAACCACTATCCCCCCTAACAACTTTTGAAATCCTGAGCAGCATCTTTCGTTGAAGTATGGTGAGGATCCGAGAAGATTGTTCCTTCAACGATCAGGTCTTGTCTGACGTAGTTACTTACCAAGAAAGTCCCTAACTTTTGCCTAAGCTGCCCTTGCGGGTTTTCAACTTAGCGGAAAATTTATTCTGTTTATGTCTCTAATTTTTTCCTAGACCGCCCTTTCGGGTTTTCGGCCTACCGAGACGCTCCTTTATGCCTAAGCCGCCCTTTCAGGTTTTCAACTTAGCGAGCTGTTCTTTTATTTCTTTAGGCGAAGTATTTCTTGACTGCATCAGCATTCATGGGACGTGGGAACTCCTCGCCATCCATAGTTTCAAGAATTAATGCACCACCAGAGAAGGCTTTCTTGACAACATACGGGCCTTCAAAATTGGGAGTCCACTTGCCCCTAGAACCAATGTTGAAAGACATGATCTTCCTGAGCACGAGGTCGCCTTCTCTGAATTCACGAGGTTTGACCTTTTTATCAAGTGCTTTCTTCATTCTTTTCTGATATAACTGCCCATGACACAAAGTTGTCATTCTCTTCTCTTCAATCAAATTCAATTGGTCAAACCTGTTCTGAACCCATTCAACCTCTATCAATTTGGCTTCCATTATCACACGCAACGAGGGAATCTCTACCTCGACAGGGAGTACAACTTCCATTCTATATACTAGAGAAAACGGGCTGCTCCTGTTGAAGTGCGGACAATTGTTCGATATCCATGTAGAGCAAAAGGGAGCATTTCATGCCAATCCTTATAAGTAACAACCATTTTCTGGATGATCTTCTTGATGTTCTTATTAGCAGCTTCAACAGCCCCATTCATCTTTGGCATGTATGGAGATGAATTGTGATGGATAATCTTGAATTCTTTGCACAGTTCAGTCATCATCTTGTTATTCAAATTCGAGCCATTGTCAGTGATGATTCTTCTCGGCACACCATACCGGCATATAAGATTGTTTTTGTTGAAATGCACAAACACCTGTTTGGTAACATTGGCATATGAAGCAGCCTCTACCCATTTGGTAAAGTAGTCAATTGCTACCAAGATAAAATGGTGTCCATTCGAAGCTTTAGGTTCTATCATCTCGATCATGTCAATACCCCACATAGAGAAAGGCCACGGGGAGGAAATCACATTGAGCAGTGTCAAAGGTACATGGATCTTATCTGCGTAAATCTGGCATTTATGGCACTTCTTTGCAAACTTGTAACAATCAGATTCCGTTGTCAACCAATAATATCATGCCCTTATCATCCTTTTAGCCATTGAATGTCCATTAGCATGAGTTACAAATGAACCTTCATGGATCTCATGCATCAACATGTCTGCTTCGTGTCTATCCACGCATCTGAGCAAGACCATGTCAAAATTCCTCTTGTATAACACATTTTTGCTGGGGAAGAAACTGCCTGCCATCCTTCTCAGTGTCTTTCTCTCTTTCTTTGACGCACCAAATGAGTATTCCTGAGTCTGAAGAAAATGCTTGATATCATAACACCAAGGTTTCTCATCTGCTACCTCCTCTGACGCAAACACGTGAGCGGGCCTATCGAGCCGTCGAACTGTAATTCGGGGTATATCATTCCAAGTATTCACTTGGTACATGGAAGCCAGAGTTGCCATAGCATCTGCCATTTGATTTCCATCCCTAGGAATGTGATGCAATTCAACTTTATTGAAGAAGGGTAATAATCTTCTAGCATAGTCTTTGTAAGGGATCAAGCCAGGGTGACGAGTATCCCATTCTCCTTTAATCTGATTTATTATCAATGCTGAATCGCCATATACATCTAGAATTTTGATTCTGAGATCAATAGCTTCTTCAAGACCCATGATGCAAGCCTCATATTCTGCCATATTATTAGTGCAATCAAATGTTAACCTCGCAGTAAAAGGAATATGTGATCCATGAGGAGTAATAATCACAGCACCAATTCCTTTACCATAAGCATTCACAGCTCCATCAAATACCATACTCCAACGAGATTCAGGTTCGGGGCCCTCCTCGGGCAATGGTTCGTCACAATCTTTTACTTTAAAGAACATCACATCTTCATCGGGGAATTCATATTCTGCAAACTGATGATCTTCCACCGGCTGGTGAGCAAGGTAATATGCCAACACACTACTTTTGATAGCTTTTTGAGTGCGGTACTCGATACCGTATTCAGACAACAACATCTGCCAACGGGAAATTCTCCCAGTAAGAGCAGGCTTTTCAAAAATATACTTGACTGGATCCATTTTGGAGATCAACCAAGTGGTATGATTCAACATATACTGCCGCAAACGCTTTGCCGCCCAGGCCAAAGCACAACATGTTTTTTCTAGCATAGAATACCGTGACTCACAATCAGTGAAATTTTTGCTGAGATAATAAATGGCGAACTCTTTCTTTCCCGTTTCATCCTGTTGTCCCAGAATACAACACATGGATTTATCCAACACTGTTAGATGCATAATTAACGGTCTTCCTTCTACGGGAGGGAGCAAAATGGGAGGTTCAAGCAGATACTCTTTAATACTTTCAAATGCCTTTTGGCAGTCATCCATCCACATACAACCTTGATCTTTCTTCAACAACTTAAAGATCGGTTCACACGTTGTAGTCATGTGGGAAATAAATCTGGAGATATAATTCAAACGCCCAAGGAAACCCCTGACTTGCTTTTCAGTTCTTGGTGCTGGGATTTCTTGAATTGCTTTGACTTTGTCAGGGTCAACTTCAATTCCTTTATGGATAACAATAAAACCCAATAATTTCCCCGATCTAACTCCGAAGGTGCATTTATTTGGATTCAAGTTGAGATGATATTTCCTCAAACGCTGAAACAACTTCAACAAATCTTCTATATGCCCTTCTCCAGTTTAAGATTTGACAATCATATCATCAACATATACTTCGATTTCTTTGTGCATCAGATCATGGAATAGGGTTTTCATAGCCCTCTGGTACGTTGCACCAACGTTCTTCAACCCGAAGGGCATCACTCTGTAATAGAATGTTCCCTAGGGCGTGATAAACATTGTCTTTTCCATATCCTCTGGAGCCATTCTTATTTGATTATACCCAGAAAATATGTCCATGAATGAGAATACCTTTAAATTTGATGTGCTATCCACTAACATATCAATGTGTGGCAATGGAAAATCATTTTTTGGACTAGCTTTATTTATATCTCTGTAATCTACGCACATGCGGACTTTTCCGTCTTTTTTCGGTATTGGGACAATATTGGCAATCCATTGAGGATACATTGACGTCACAAGAAAACCAACATTAATCTTCTTTAGGACCTCCTCTTTGATCTTTACTGCCATATCCGGGTGGGTTCTTCTCAACTTTTGTTTAACTGGCGGACACTCTGGCTTCAACGACAAACGATGCTGGACAATGTCTATATCTAGACCAGGCATATCTTGATAAGACCAAGCAAAAATATCCACATACTCTTTCAATATCTCAATCAAACCACTCTTTACATCAGGATGCAACGATGCTCCAATCTTAACTTCCTTCAGATCTTCCTCTGAACCCAAATTAACCACTTCCAAAGGCTCTTTATATGGTTGAATGGTATTTTCCTCGTGCTCAAGCAACCATGAGACCTCTTCTGGAATCTCATCATAATCTTCTTCTTCATCCCCAAACACAGGACATTCAAAGTTGGGAGAGGGTGAAGGGTCATTGTATTCAACGGGTTTTTTAATTAATTTGCACATATGATTTATGATTGCTTTTAGAAACTGACACATATAACAAGTGATCATGCAAATTAATTTTCAGCTATTATTTATTTTGAAAGGTTTTTTTATTACCAATTCCCAAGAAAAAGGTAGAAAATAAAAGACATAATTTAGAAGCAAAGACAACTTTTATTAATAATCTTAACAGTTATAGCAAACATATAAGCCCTACAACATTAATACTTCCACCTTGGGCAGAGGAAAGCTTTTCAAAAGAAAGAAACAGATTAACAAAACAAATTACTTTGAAACATGTATGCAAGAAGGAATATCAATGGTGACCCAGTTTCGAACTCGGACTCCATGCGTCACATAATTCGGTACTTCCTGCTCCGCTTCATTCTCTTCAACAACATTAATTTCAGAAACAATTGGATGGAGGTAGCCTCCGCTGCAGAAAATATCATGATAGATGTTCACAGGAGACTTCGACTTCAAACTCTCGCCTCTGCCATTCCTCGAAGAGAAACCCAAACCAACTCTGCTCTTGTTCACGTGTGGATCCACAAGTCGTCCCCAAACTGCATTATGACCATTGCGCACCACCTGATGCGCATCCTTCAGGGAAACCACAGAATTCTCATTCTTCCTTATGTTGTCAATGGATAGGGCTTGGAACTGGATTCCAACAGCATCCTCATCCGCTTCTACAATACTAAAAGAGGATAAATGGGATATTAATAATGCCTGCTCCCCATTTATGATCACTACCTTCCCTTCACGCACAAATTTTTGCTTCTGATGCAGAGTTGAAGTGACAACCCCTGCTTTTTGTATCCATGGCCGTCCAAACAAACAACTATATGCGGTAATAATGCCCATTACCTGGAAAGTTATCAAGAACAAGTGCGGTCCTATATAGATGGGCAAGTCCACTTCACCTATGACAGATTTTCTTGACCCATCAAAAGCCTTCACAATGATGCCACTCGGGCGCATAGGTGTTCCCTGATACTTTAACTTCATGAGGGTACTTCTCAGTATAACATTCAACGCAGATCCGTTATCAATTAGCACATTGGATAGCGAGTCGTTCTTACAATTCATAGAAATATGGAGGGCCAAGTTGTGATTCCTCCCTTCATCTGGTAACTCATCATCGCAGAAACTCAAGTTGTTACATGACATAATGTTTCCAATTACGCTGCTGAACTGTTCCAATGGCATGTCATTCTCCACAAAATCTTGGTTTAGTACTCTCATTAGTGATTCTCTATGAGCGGAGGAATTCATCAATAAAGCTAGGATGGATATCTTTAAAGGAGTCTGTAATAGCTGATCCATAATTTTGTAGTCGCTCATTTTAATTATTTTCAAGATATCATCGACCTCTTTCTCCAATGTAGCTCCACTAGTCTCTCCTACAGTCTTCTTTGATTCATCATTCTCAGCAATTTTCTTTCCAACAACAACGTCTTTTCGAATAAGTGGCGCAAACACACGACCACTACGGGTCACCCTGCTACTATCAGCTATATTTCCAACATCTACCATTGGCTGGATGGGAACTTCCACCCCATCTTCCATGATTGTAGCGTTGTATTTGTAAGGCACAACCTTATCCGTTTTATAGGGAATAGGACCTGGCGGACTAATTACCAGTGGGGTAACATTTGGTTTGCTATGGTACTCCACCTCAAGATGAGCGGGTGCACCAAAATAAGGTACAATGACGTTTACACCTTCCTCGACACAATCATCCCTCAAAAGACCATTTTCAGCCAACAAATCTTTGTCTGAAGAAAAATACTCATCCGCGGAGGCATATTCTTCCTCTGACTCTTCTCCCATCAAACAAACTTCAACCATATCAATCTCGTGATAATCATCTCTCTGACCTGTGATCTTGATAGTCCCATTGTCTAACAGCAATTGAACACCCTCTCTCACAATAGAACATCCTCGGGGGTTTTGACAACAAACTATGCAAGATCCATATTGGTGTTCCACCTGACCAGCAGTACGACAAAAGGTAGCATGTAACTGTACGAGATCTTTATTCAAATACTCCACATTGAAAATTCTGAATTCACCAGGACATCCAACAACCATATTCACTTCCTCTTCATACTCTACCCTAGGCCTGATTATATGGATTAAACCTTCATCCATCATCTCCTGCAAATCAGCCTTTATCTTCTCGCAACCCTGCATATTTGTACTGCAAATAGCACAACCGACATGGTCATGTGTATAATAACTGAATTCACAGAGGTCTTCGTGCATTGTCACCAAATCTCCTCTAACCAGATTAATGTCGAAAATCCGGAAGTCACCTGGACAACCGGCCACCATATTTATAGAATTTACCCCCCCCCCCCATGCTTGGGTAGAGGATTATCTTTCACATTAGGTCCCATGTCCTTGAAAGATAGAATTCCGGACTTCACCAACTTTTGCACTTCAGTCTTAAAAGGACAACAATTCTCAACACTATGCCCTGGTGCTCCCTGATGAAAAGCACACGCCTGGTCTACTTTGTAATACCAAGGCAATGGAGATGGTGTCGCTGGAGGTGGTCGTGTATGGACCAACTTCTTCTGGATCAATGTTGGTAGTAGCTTTGCATAACTCATGGGAATGGGGTCATAGTTCTCCCTTCTCTGATTACTCCCCTGGTTCCCCTGCTGGGACTTTCTCTGATAAGCAACGGTAGACGGAGCAAAATTCATAACAGGAGTAATTGAAGAAACTTGCTGGTGACGCTGATAATTCCTTCTAGGAGCATTCACTCTCCTCTCTTGTATGACAACATTGGTATCCACCTCTTTCTTTTTTGTAAACCCATAAGCTGGCTTTTTCACACCTCCAGATCCTTCTCCCTTTATCAAACGGCCTTCTCTTACTGCCTCTTCTAGGCGGACACCCATTCTTACCATCTCTGTAAAATCACTCGGGGAACTTGCTACCATTCTTTCGTAGTAGAAGGCACTCAGCGTCTTCAAAAAATTTTTAATCATTTCCTTTTCCTCCATAGGAGGAATCACTTGTGCCGCCACTTTGCGCCATCTTTGTGCATATTCTTTGAACGATTTTCTGTCTTTCTGAACCATGGCTCTAAGCTGGTCACGATTAGGCGCCATTTCCACATTGTACTTGTATTGTTTTATGAATGCTTCTCCCAAATCATTAAAGGTATGGATGTTGGCTCTATCTAAACTCATGTACCATTTCAATGCTGCACCGGTCAGACTATCCTGGAAAAAGTGAATCAGCAGACGGTGATCATCGGTGTGGGTAGACATTCTCCTTACATACATCACCAAGTGAGCACGAGGGTAAGTGTTTCCCTTGTACTTCTCAAACTCAGGGACCTTGAACTTAGTAGGCACTTTGACATTCGGCACCAAACACAACTCATTCACATTCTGCCCAAATAACTCTTTTCCCCTAAGAGCCTTCATCTCTCTTTTCATTCTATCAAACTGCTCTTGGAAATCATCCATTCTATCAAAAAGACCCAAGTCTTCACTCGGCGGAGGGAAAGGACGACACACATCTTCATTAACAATTGGAACCAGATTTACCGAAGGAGGTGCAACAGGAACAGTATGCACCACAGGAGGTGTTGGAGTAACAACATTTGGAACCACTGGAGCATCTTGGGGGCCCAAATTGAAACCTTCAGGTGCAAAATTCTCCGGTATTCCCCACGGATAACCCTGAGGCATATGGTTCAGAACAACAGTCGGAGTAGCGGATACAGGAACAATAGGAACTTCAACATTTTCCCTTGTTGGTTGAGCTTAAACACTAGGTGGATGATTCTGAGCAACCACTAAATCTTCCATCAAAGTAGTCAAATTGGCCAAACCATCCTTCAAAGCAGAAACTTCTTCGCGTAGCTCGCGATTCTCTTGTTCCAAGTTGTCCATCTTCTTTTTGAAATTAGCCCGAGTGTTGTAGTGATGAGTCAGCTTGCTGAACAAAGTAAAAAGCTGGGTAAGACACCTGGATATGCACAGTAAATGCAATAAATATGTGCAATATGATGCATGATATGCAATGCACCTAATTTTTTTTTACTTTATCGTTTAATATTTCAAGGGATTTAACGTTTATAGACATATTGCAAACATCAAAATAATAACACATTTGAAATATTGAAAACTTTTATTATAATAACTTCAAAATGGGTTACAAGTTTCAATGATCCCAAGTACAAGACGAGAATACAATCTAAAATCCCGAGAAAAGGAACTGATAGAGATCAATCTGTACGCTGGCGCTTCCCTGTAATCCTGGCAATTTGAGCTCTCAACCTCTGGTTTTCTTCCACGTGTCTGATGGCAACCTCCTTCTAATCATCTGAATCAGAAAGTGAACGACCATCACCTGTTTAAGGCTTAGGGGAAAATAAATCTCCTTTCCTCTCCATAGACTCCACCGCTCGACTCTCAAGAATCTCGATCAAATCATCTTTCTCCTTCAAGTCTGCTCTATAGGAACTCTCTAAAGTTTGGAACTTGTTCTTCCAAGCATATCTTTCCTGTTGCATCCTAACCAAAGCAAGCTGCAGCTCTTCTAGATCATTTAATAAGGGAGGAGTGGTCTTCACAAACAGCTCAGGCATGGGTGTCTCCCGAGTATACGACATCTTCAACTGAATAGCTCTCGATCGAACCCACTGAAGATATGGCTCCAAAGAAACAGCACCCCTAGGTCCCAAATCCATCCTACTCTTCTTATGAATGTGACACCAAGCCTTCGCAATCTGCTCCGTAGCTTCCCTGTGGTCTTCTCCTTCCTTTAGAAAGAAACTACTCAAATGAATACTGTTCAGTTTATCCCTCATCGGATAACCAAGCTGCCGTCGTGCAAGAACAAGGTTATAGTTAATTCCTCCCTTTGTACCAAGAAGAGGTACATTAGGGAAACTACCACAACTGTGAATAATCTCTATATCCTGATAAGCTGGATGATACCAATCAATATCCGAGTTAGTAAGTGCCATGATCTTAGGAGCCCAACGAGGTTCCTTCTTGACATCCCAAAAAGCATCAGACTGAGGTATATGAGAGATGAACCACCGGTACAACAAAGGCGTGCAACAGATAATCATTCCCCCATGATAAGAACTCCGAAGATGAACAGAGTAATAAGCATCACCCAACAGTGTAGGAACTGGGTTTCCAATCATGAAAATCCTGATATCATTAATGTCGACAAATTTGTCCACATTAGGGAATAAGAATAATCCGTAAGCAAGTAAAGCAAAGATGGCATCAAAAGCAACCGTACTCTTCATTCTGGAAAACTAACGATCCTTCTCCAATAAGAACTAGGCTAGTAATCCTTTAATCCCTCCTTTAGTAGTCATATGGGCTTCCACCTCAGACTTCCCCAAATAAATTAAAGCAGCAATCTCATGTGGTTTTGGCTCACCCTCCAAACCAGTAAAAGGAACACAATCGGTAAAAAGTAAATCAAATAGATAGGAATACTCTTCTAGTGTAGGCATCAACTGATAATCGGGAAAAGTAAAGTAGTGATACATCGGATCATAGAACTGGACCAAGGTCGAGAGAAAACCCTCCTTCATCTTCAGCTTCATGAGAGGAATAATAGATCCATACTTCTTCTGAAAGTCTGCAGGACACTTAATCTCTGGAATTATACTGATCAACTCATCTATCTTGGGATCCTTGAAACTGTATTTCCTAGTCTTTCTCTTTCCAGAATCCATGGTTAAAAGTACCTGAGATATTCACAAATAGTTAACCTTTAAATCCCTTAAAATATTGTTTTCTTCAAAAGATGCTTATGAGTGCATGGATGCATGATGAAAGAATTACACACAAGATCACACATATAGTTCATAGGTTCAACGTCACGAGCATGAGGTCGAAGGTACTACCCATAAGGTGTTGATCTAAAAAGTTATCACCTTCCGAACAAGGTTCTAGAGGTTCCCAGAGTCTACATCCTTCCTTTGGATATTACCAACTTCCCAATTAACTCTGTAATTAGTAATATTCTCAAGAAAGACTCGTCCGAGCGTAGTATCACGTGACAACAATTTCTGGATTACTCCGTCATAGCTTCCGCACTACACTTAAAAGGATAAGATGGGTTTGGTATTCTACGGTCCTCAGTTTCAGTAGGCTCCCAGGTCGAAAGCAGCACGTCTTCCCGATTACTCGGTAAACGATACTACAATCAAAGGGGCCTCCACTGAGTGGGGGATCTCATGCCTCATTTTTTGGGATTACTCCCTCAAAGTTAACATGACTATATCGCCCGTCCTACCTTAGGGTTTGCCCAAGTCCGGGTATAGGACTTATGAGTAATCACCAAGCACCCTGAAAACCAGGAAAATCCAAAAAAACATATATACAACATATAACACATAAACAACAATAACACATATACATATATAAACAAAGATAGGCTTAACCCACTTAGGGATGGACTAGAAAGAGGTCAATCTTTCCCCAGTGAAGTCGCCATTTTTCTGTAGCGGTAGAACTGTTCAAGACTAAGCCATTGAATTGACTAGACTTTGTACAAATCAAAATTAAAAAAAAATCGCCACCATGCTTTATTGTTTCCAAAGGAATGGGAAAAGAGCGAATAACCCAAAAAAGGGGGGAAAGATTCAAGGTAAGGGGGTTGGTTATGCAAAGGGAAGGTATTAGCACCCTAAACATCTACGGTACTCCGCAGGAGCCTCTTTGTAAAATCGATATATTTTGGCTATAAAATGTGTTATATATGAAATGGATAGTGGAGGTGAGAAAATAAATATATTATTTATGATTTTTTGCACTCGCCGCGGTTGCGAACCTTTAGTGCCTACATACCATCTTTCGTGCAATAGGGGATTAGGGTACACGTAGTTCCTCTTTTAAAAGTTTGAAACACAAGTGTGTTGGTTGATTTTAAGAGATAAGACATCATCGTCATTGTCCGTGTGGAAAACATACTTACTACCCACAATCATGAGAAAAGAGAATTTGCATCATCTTAAAGTGGAGGATATGGCTTGGATTTTAAAATCAACAATGCCTCACTCAACACCCAAGTGGAAAATATCTCTCTTCACTACATATTGTAGAAGTATAGTTGTTTGCATCACTACAAGGATTAACAAGAGCCTTAATCTTTTGAGAAAAGAGTTTTAAAGATAAAAGCCAAAGTGGAAAAATGGTTTGAAATGAGATTGGTTGACTTTTAGTATTCTCACAAAAATGTCAAGGTATTATTAAATTGATTGGAGTTTATTCATGAAAATATTTTTTGAAAATGTATGGACATAAGTCCAAGTTTATTATAAAAGTGGTTTTAGTTCCAAAACAAGAAGAGTTTTCAAAAGGAGGGAGAAGATTTTTTGAAATTAAAGAAGATGGGAGGGGAAGAAGAGGCTATCCTAAAGCATAAGGTAAAAGCTAAAGATAAGGACCATATAACCAACAAGGAGCCCAAACTTGACATTATGAGCCAAGATAAAATTCACATTCATTGGATTGAAACCAAGCAAGCAAAGATACTAGACCTCTTCAAGTGTATTAAGTCTTCTTGAAAATTGGGCAGAGTAACGGCTGTATGCGGGTGAATTCCAGATTACAAAACAAAGAGTGTAATCATAAAAACCTGCACACAAAAACAAACAAGCAACCCAACGTCTTGACGTAAACCTCAAGAGCTCCAGACAAAATAATCAAATAAGATCACAAGGTCTCCAAGATAGGCCAAGGTTTCTAATCTTAAGTCCAAGGAAAAGTCCACTGCTCCATCATGCCAAGGATAGTAACCAAATAGTCCAAGTGCCGTTAAAAAGTTTTTTAGGGTTTATGTTGATTATTAAGTATCTTAGAAAAAGGGAAAAAAAGAAAAGCTCAAGTGAGCAAAGTAAAAATGACAAAAAAATAAATGCTCAAATGAGCAAAGATGAAAATGGCATGAAATGTAAAAATGCTAAAAGATAAATAATACATTAAGCATAAAAGAATAAAAAAGGCATAAAATAAAGTAAGTTAATAATTAGTGGTTAGTTGGATGACCATCTTGAAACTTGTATTTGGAACTCATTAGAGGATTGGTAGAACCAAAGCCTCCACACAACAAGTTGCATTTGCTTTTTGTCAAGTATATCATCCATTTGAAATTCTCAAAAGTACCATTTAATAATCAATGATGTTTAAGTGATCCGCGTTGACCAAAGGTATTGTAGATCCATTAGAGGATTGGTAGAACAAAAGCCTCCACACAATGAATCTCAAGGTTATTGGATCAAAGAGATCAAATTAACATACTTGGGCTTGCAATCATAAGTTTGGGCCACGAATGATCATTTATTCGAATCAGAACAAAATTTAGCGCTATGTTAAGCAATCGTAAGTGGACTTATATAGAAGTCGCACCTATTTTGAGGTCGGTCAATAGCAATCTATGCACCATTTGTTTTGGGACATGATATAGAGATCATGCTCCAACAACATTTAGTGCAAGAAGAAGGGGATGAGATGAAGGGGAATTAGGGTAAAAAAGGAAAACCACATTTGAATTAATATTTAATCAAACTATTATTAAAATCATTCATCCATTTTTTGTGGAGTTAGACTCAACACCATGGATCCAATGATGTTAATAAAGCCATGACCAAAAAATCAACCCAAGACAGTCAGAAAATATTCACAAAATGATATAATATTTAATATATGTACTAAAGGATGAAAAATATTAAAATAAACAAAAAAAATAATGGGGAAAATATAAATAATATTCAAATTAATCAAGAAACGAAAAATAAAACCATATAAAAATCAGAAACGGGTCCAAATATTTTTATAAAAATTTTGGGAATTTTTAAAAGTCGGAAACTATTTTTAAAAATTAAAATAAATGGGTAAATTAAACAAAAATGGAAAAAAATAGTAAAGTTAGAAACAAAAATAAAATAAGTCACAAATATTTGTCACAATGTCATTGGATCATCCCATAATTAGTCCAGAACTAAAAAATGTGTAAAAGTATTTTTAAACATTTCAAACAAATCAAATGAGTGTAAAATTCATTAAAAAATACCAAAACACAAAAATAAATTGTCAAAAAATAAAAATCAGAAAGAGAATAATCAAAAATACTTTTCATAATTTTTTCAGATTTTTTTGACTTAAAATGAATTTTTTATAATTTTTTGAAATTTAAAACAATTAAAATATAAAAATCAGAAAAAAGAAAATAAAAGAAAAAGATGTGGACCATTGGATGAGAGTCAAAACGCGTTAGTAATCAAATCCAAAGGATTTGGCGCGCTATGCATATCATGGTCTTTACTAAATAATGTACAGAATCGTTTAATAAATCAGAATTTGAAAATAACAAATGTCACGCTTTCATTGGTTAGAAGATGACACGTTGGTCATCTTCAACCTCCAACCCTCAGAATTGCAGGTCTCTCCAACTGTAAAATTAGACGCTCAGACCTATGCCATTCGCTTCGTCTCTTCAAGACGAAGACAACCAAACCTTCACGACAAATTTATATAAACTGTAACTCAAGCAATTTGGAAAGAAAGTTTTGAAAGGGGATTTGAAAATTCATGGTCAAAACGTGCTTCCAGATGAAAGTAATTGTTGCGACTGGAACCAGGGAAATGAGAGCAACACAATGATACCAAAGTTTTGAAGAATTGATGAAGGAATCTACCTATTGAACTTGAGTTGCAGAGCTCTGAAACTGGACTTCTATGGAGCAATGTAGAGCACGATTCTTGAATGTAAATGTATGTTTAGGTTCAGGGAAGTTCAAGGAAGGTGAATTGATGGACAAAATGGATTGAAAAAGGCTTGAGAATAGGATTCGAAGTAGCTGAATTCTGAGTTGTGAAGCAAGTTTGGCAGGGTGATTCTGGATATCTAAGCTTGGGAATTTGAATGGGGGATGACCCTCTATTTATAGGGAATCAAAAGGAATGCCCAAGCATGTGGAATGATGAAAATTGGAGGGAAATCGTGTGAACCTGATACATGAGCAAAGTGTGATCTGATTTGCATCAAAACTCATCAAATCCTTGTGTTTCAAGGCTCTAATCCACTTTGGCAACTTGGTTAAACATGTTTAGATCACAAACGCGTGCTAATTTTATGTTTAAAGGCCAAAACATATATTTCAAATTCTGACTCATGGTGAAACTTTAGTTCCAAGTTACCAAGTTCAATCCAATGGAATTTCCACCTCAAAGGGTCTTAGGGCAAGATTCTTGATGATTTCAAAAAATGATGTTACAAGCTTTGTAATGGAAAAAGAATGGAATCAAATGGATTCTTGAGTTGAAAGTTACATTGAGTCAAAGTTGAGGAAAAAGAGTTGACTTTCCATACTTAGAAATATTTCAAATTCTTCTTTAAAAATGACCTATAATCTCTTGCTTCCAAACATGGCCTTGCACTTAGAATTTGCTCTTGATCAAAAAAGATGAAATGAATTAAACCTCTTGAATGAAATTTTGAAATTTTAACCACTCAAAATCTCCAAAACTTGAGCAAGTTATGACTTGTTGAAGTTGGCCAAAAATCAAGAAACGACCTATAATCTTTTGCATTCTTAAGGAAACTTCCATCCATTTTTTCACTTTTCACATAAAATAAGGCATGAAGTACACATCATTAGGATCATCATGAAAAAATAATGGGCCCAAGGTGATAAAAATTGACCAAGTTATGATCATTTGAAGTCACATATGGAAAATTGGGGATTTATCTAGATGACTTGTAATCTTTCTTCTTCACCAAGTTCCTTCCACATGAAAACTCCTTAGGAATTTTGAAGTGATTTGTTCTTAACTCTTTGAAGAGAATAATGTTTTTGGAATCACTTAAAAATACCAAAAGATGAGCAATATATGCCCCTTTGAAGTCCAAAACCCTAGCCTCTAAATCAAGAGAAAGCTTGGTGGAACTTTGCCAAGTTTGAACAAACTTTTTGTGCCAATGCTCTTCCTTTGTGAATAGATATTGTTGAGGATGATGATGAGGACTCATGGCCACAAAAACTACTTCCATACCAACTTCAAAACAACTTCATGGGTGAGGTTTGAATCTCTCAAGCTTTGACTAGGGCATGGAAATAAACTCATGAACCCATGATGCAACTTGCTAGACCTCATTGATTTTACCTACATTATTAGCAAGTAAGACAAACCAATATTGAATTTTGTTAATTAGAGATAAAATCAAAGCAAAATATCAATGAACACAAGAGAAAACAAGTTAAGGTGCTTGGTAACTCCTCATAGAGCAAAGCTAAAGATAAGTAGAAGAACCAAAAGCCCTAATGTGATTTTGTGGTGATTGAAACAATATGGTATGATGAAAGGATCTTAAGGGGAAAAATTGGGGTACAACACAAGGATATTAGGTTTTAGGTTTAGATAAAATAGGGTTTAAATTTTATTAGGGGAAAGAGTGTCTAATTTTTTAATAGAGGAACTCGCTACGATTTTTGATCGTATGCCTACGTATCCTCTTATGAGGAATCAAAGTCCCAATTCGTAGATCGCATGGGGTTGTTGTTTTTTAGGGGTTGCAAATGTATTTTGAATTACCTCGCACTTGGCCAGGAATAATGATTGCGGAGATTTTGAATAAATGCGCATTAAGTCAAAATCTGTTTGAAACCCTTTTGCAAAAAACAGTTGATTAGATTAGTTGATTGTGAAAAATAGTTTAAGATTGGTTAGTATTTTTACTGTGTTAATTGCGAAGAAATCTTGATTCAGGCATGGTAAAAAAATATTTAACGCAAATAATATACGAAAATAATGTGCATTTTTTTTAATAAAATAGTTTACATGATATAATAAATAATAATGTAATTATTTATAAGCAATAAATAATATTTACATAACAAATAAAATATAATAAAATTGAAAATAAAATTAATAGATTATATATATATATATATATATATATATATATATATATATATATATATATATATATATATATATATATATATATATATATATATATATATATATATATATATATATATATATATATATATATATATATATATATATATATATATATATATATATATATATATATATATATATATATATATATATATATATAATAGAAAGAATATATGAATTATAAAAAAAGAAGATAAATAAATTAAATTCAGGAGGGGTGCAATCTTAAGTTAAAGAGTAAAACAGGGAGTGTTAATAAGTATTCTGGGTTGGGCCCAAATATGAGTTCAGGACAGGGGGTGTGAATTGTTTTGGAGTCTTAGTAAAATTAGGAATGGGGGCGTGAAGAGTAATGGGATAGGCCCATTACAGCCTTTTGATGGGGCATGCATGATCTAGTGTATGAGGGTGCATGCTTACACGGTGGAGACTTTGCCTACGGCCGTCTGATGATGATCATGCAAATAATATTTGAGGGAACATCATAATTGTCATGGGTGCGTGTATACCAGATTGAACGGAATATAAAATCCTTGTTTTCACTAATGGTATTTCATTTCCACTTCTATGTTACAATAATCAGACTTCTCCAATCTCTCACATAACCTGTTCCAATAACCCTAATGCCGATTCCACACAGCGGCAGCGCTCCCCCAACCCTCTTCGCCATAACCCCCCAAAAAACCTCAACCCAACAATAAAAAAAGAAATGAAAAGCTCTAAGCATTATCTTACCCCTCTCACGATACCGATTTCTGATTCCACACCTTTGGTATGATTTCGAGCTAATTCCCCTTCGTCTTCTTTGATTTTACAGGTTCCAGTGAAGAGAGTTTGGCGACGGTGGTGAACGGTGGAAGCAGCGACGGTTATCCGCTAGCGATTAGGATTTTGGATGTCGAAACCCTAATCGCATCACTCTTTGGTCTTCAACGCGAGATGGCGCGTTCTTGGTTCTTCTGTCTTCTCTCAGTATCTTCATAATTCCTCCCTTGTCTCTGTATTTAAGCTCTGAATCCCCTCTTTCTGTACTTTTAGTTTCGTATTTATAGGATTCAATTAGGGAATTTGCTGTTACAATTTGTTAGCTTAGATTAGGGATATTAGAAAAATTAGGGATTGGATTCTATGTAATTGATTTACTTATTTGATTGTAATTACTGATTTTGATTTTATTATGTAAAATTTGATACATTTTCATTATTTTTCTGAGATTTGATTAGATTAGGTTTTCTGTTAATTTCCAGATTTTGTAATATAATTGATTTTCTGGATGTGTAGTGAAAGATTTGATTTTTTTTTACTTTAATTTGAATAGTATGTGTTCATTGCAAAAACTTGCATGAAATTGGCTTTGATTACTACAGTATGTGTTACTGATTTGCGCTTTGCGTTGTTTCAACCCATCTTTTTACAGCAAGACTTGTTTTGTCATCACTTGCAACCGACATTACTTTGGTATTAATTGGGCCTAAATTTACCAACTTGTCCCAGCAAATCTTCATTTAAAACAAAACCCTTTATAGATTATATAAATAATATAAAAACATTATTATAAAAGTTTCTTTTTTGAAAACATAACATTTTTATAAATATTTTTTTTATAATAAGAAGAAGAAGTTTTTTTAATAATAATGCTTCTCTTTTAAAACAAAACAGCAACATCAAATGGGCTAGAAATATTAATGGGCTTGCAGTTTGTAATCTCACCACATTTCTTTGTTATTCAAACCCCAAAAGAGATGGGCCTAACGCAATGGGCTCATTTATTGAAATTTCACCTCCCATTTTACTAACAACCACTTAAATGAGTTTTATTACAATTAAGAACTTAATAATTTTCTAAGATGATTTCCCATATTCGAATCTCATGGGACATTGTCCAACATGCTATGCGAATAGGTTCATGGATACACGAGTCTTTCTGATTTAGAAAGCCCCGCTTCCCTGATTTAAAATACACCCCCTGGTTGACTTAAATTTTAAGAATGGGCTATCAGATATTGTTGTACCATACTTGATTAAACGTTTCTTTATTATTTTAATCTTGAAAAATAAAATCATCGAGGTAGGAAAAATTTGGGGTACGACAACTGCCCCTATTCAATTATCTTCCAATCGAATAGCGCGTGAAAACATGGGTCTGGCGCATTCTGATTGGGCGTTTATTGAATACTTGGAATATCCTAAAATTTGTCCGACAAACATAAGGTTGCACTGATATAGCATACCCTTACGAGTCTCAAGGAAGTAGGCATAACTGATGATGTATCGCTTACCAGGGTTTGATGACGAGGAAAACGGTCTGGAACTTGAGAGCAATCTCGTGTCTTGGTTTCCTTATGCTTATTCATCCATTTGGAGGGATGGATGAAACAACAATTGGAGATGCGTGGCTGATTGGAGACTGGGGCCATGGGTGATATATGTGAATCGCTGCGTGGTGTCTTAGGCGATAAGCTAGGTTTTGTATTTTTTTGAGCATCGTCGCGTGAAGTCTGAGGCAATGATTTGTGTTACGGAATAAAAAAATGCATTGCTGCATGAAGTCTTAGGAAATGTGTTAGGTTCACAAATCGTTGCGTGAAGTCTGAGGCGATAGGCTAGATTTTGGGTTTTCGAGCATCGCTGCATGAAGTCTGAGGCGATGATCTGTGTTGCAGAATAAAGAAAAACATTCCTGCATAAAGTCTTAGGCAATGAGTTAGGTTCGCAAATCGCTGTGTGTTAGGCAGTAAGCTAAATTTGGTTCTCGGACATCTTTGCATGAAGTCTGACGCGATGATATGTGTCTTGATATAAGGGAACGCACTGCTGCACGATGTCTTAGAAAGTGGGTTGAATGACAAGAGTACATTAAGGCTTAGAGGTAATGTACTGAGTTTCGCAAATACATTGAGGCTTAGAGGAAATGTACCGAGTTTGGAGAATACATTGAGGCTTAGAGGCAATATATTGAGTTTGGAGAATACATTGAGGCTTAGAGGCAATGTATCAAGTTTGGAGAATACATTGGGGCTTAAAGGCAATGTATTGAGTTTAGAGAATACATTAAGGCTTAGACGAAATGTATTGAGTTTGGAGAATACATTGAGGCTTAGAGGCAATGTATTGAGTTTGGAGAATACATTGAGGCTTAGAGGAAATGTATCGAGTTTGGAGAATACATTGAGGCTTATAGGTAATGTATCAATTTTGGGGAATATATTGAGGCTTAGAGGCAATGTATTGAGTTTGGAGAATACATTGAGGCTTAGAGGCAATGTATCGAGTTTGGAGAATACATTGAGGCTTAGAGGTAATGTATCGATTTTGGGGAATACATTGAAGCTTAGAGGCAATGTACCGAGTTTTTTGAATACACAGAGGCTTAGAGGCAGTGTACCGAGATAAAGGAATACATTGAGGCTTAGGGGAAATGTGTCGAGTTTGGAGAGTACATCGAGTCTTGGAGGCAATGTACCGAATTTTGTGAATACACTGAGGCTTAGAGGCAGTGTACCGAGATAGAAGAATACATTGAGGTTTAGGGGCAATGTATCGAGATAGAAGAGTACATTGAGGCTTAGGGGAAATGTATCGAGTTTGGAGAGTACATTGAGGCTTAGAGGCAATGTACCTAGTTTTGTGAATACATTGAGGCTTAGAGGCAGTGCACCGAGATAGAAGAATACATTGAGGCTTAGGGGAAATGTATCGAGTTTCGAGAGTACAATGAGGCTTAGAGGAAATGTACTGAGTTTTGTGAATACACTGAGGCTTAGAGGTAGTGCACCGAGATAGAAGAATACATTGAGTCTTAGGAGAAACGTATCGAGTTTGGAGAGTACATTGAGGCTTAGAGGCAATGTACCGAGTTTTGTGAATACATTGAGGCTTAGAGGTAGTGCACCGAGATAAAAGAATACATTGAGGCTTAGGAGAAATGTATCAAGTTTTGAGGGTACATTGAGGTTTATAGGAAATGTACCGAGTTTTGAGAATACACTTAGACTTAGAGGCAGTGCAACGAGATACAAGAATACATTAAGGCTTAGGTGCAATGTATCGAGTTTGGAGAGTACATTGAGGCTTAGAGGCAATGTACTGAGTTTTGTGAATATACTGAGGCTTAGAGGCAGTGCACCGAGATAGAAGAATACATTGAGGCTTAGGGGAAATGTACCTAGTTTCGAGAGTACATTGAGGCTTAGAGGAAATGTACCGAGTTTTGTGAATACACTGAGGCTTAGAGGTAGTGCACCGAGATAGAAGAATACATTGAGTCTTAGGGGAAATTTATCGAGTTTGGAGAGTACATTGAGGCTTAGAGGTAATGTAGTGAGTTTTGTGAATACACTGAGGCTTAGAGGCAGTGCACCGAGATAAAAGAATACATTGAGGCTTAGGGGAAATGTATCGAGTTTGGAGAGTACATTGAGGCTTAGAGGCAATGTACCGAGTTTTGTAAATACACTTAGGATTAGAGGTAGTGCACCGAGATAGAAGAATACATTGAGGCTTAGGGGCAATGTATCGAGTTTGGAGAGTACATTGAGGCTTAAAGGAAATGTATTGAGTTTTGTGAATACACTGAGGCATAGAGGCAGTGCACCGAGATAGAAGAATACATTGAGGCTTAGGGGCAATGTATCGAGTTTGGAGAGTACATTGAAGCTTAGAGGCAATGTACCGAGTTTTGTGAATACATTGAGGCTTAGAGGCAATGTATCGAGCTTCGTTCATTACTGCATGGAGACTTAGGTAATGGACCACTTTATTAGGAACTCATCACTTCATGGAGACTGAGGTAACGGGTTGAATCGTAGGAGAAGTGTTTTGTTTGTTGACCCTTAGATATCTAAATCGAGGGTGAGATTGTTTATTTGATGTATGATACATGTGTATGATGTCTGATATTGAAATAACACCTTGGGCATACGTGTATTGAATGTCTATGTATGTATGATGTTTGAAATTGATATGGAACCCTGAATATATGTGTATTGTATGCAAAAATGTATAGTGTAAGTATGCTTTGGATATGCAAAATGTATGTATGAAGTGTGTGTAAAATGTGCGTATGCCTTGAAATGTTATGAAGACTATTTCTGGAATTCTCTCCTTTAAACCATTGGCTTAGAGTTACCAATTCCCTGGCGTTGTATGTTGTTTCGTTGTAGCTTTGTTGAATTTGAACACAGTGAACAATGTTAGCAAAATTTTGAACATTGATTTTATGTATTGTAAGCGCAGGTATAGACGTAGACGTAGGTATTGTCATATGCGTATATTTGTATGTTATAAGCGTAGGCGTAAGTGTAGACGTATGTATTGGCATAGAATTTTATGTTGTAAGCGCAGGCGTAGCTGTGGACATGTGTGTAGAATTGGTATTGTAGACGCAGGAGTAGACATGTGCATGGACGTAGAAGTGGATTTTCTTTCGATATTTTTCTAACCAAAATGTTTTTTCGATGTTTTATCAAAATATTTTATTGGTTAATTTACCAAAATGATTTTAAGACAATATTCACAAGTAATAATCATAGTATTTTGTAAACAAGTCTGAGAAAAGAAAAAAAAACACAATTTGAAAGATGAAAGATGAAAAGTAAATGCTTTGTTAATATGCCTCTAAAAAGGCGAATGTACAAGATGTAATTCCTTGAAAGAGGTAATTATAGAGATTTTCAAAACTGTAAATGGCAATAAAAGTGATAATTTCTATTGATGTTTTCAATATCCTTTTGATAGTCCTTATCTCCTTATCTTCTGAGTCGTATGATTTAGACCCATCTCTCCCTTTGTGGTTCGTAGTCGTAGTTCTTAGATTGCAGTATTTTTGTTCTTTATTTCTTTGTATGAAATCCATAACTTTTGCATGGATTTCCCTTTCAGGTTTTCAATCCACCGGGATAATTTTTTTGTTACATACCCCTAATTTTTGCCTGGATCACCCTTTAGGGTTTTCGATCCATCGGGACGCTCCTTTTTTTCTAAGTCGTATGTTTGAGGTTCGAGCTTAGCGAGCTTCTTATATATAGTATTTTTTACTGCGTCTGAATTTTCCAGATGCGGTAGTTCTTCCCCATCCATTGTTGTGGGGATAAGACCACTACCAGAGAATGCTATTTTGACTACGTATGGACCTTCGTAGTTGGGTTTCCATTTACCATGTGAATTGAGGCGAGGTAGCATAAATCTTCTTGAGTACTAGACCATGTCGTGGTTTATCTTGTGCAGTACACCGTAATTCTGAAAGAATTACGAGGCTAATTTCCGTAGAGTTTTTTTCCCCGATGCTAGAGGCATTTTCTGGATGTTCTTGCTTTTCCAGGTACTTCATTATGCCGTAAATTCGAGGTTGGTTGTCTGGTCTTTCTTTGATAGCAAGACAGTGTGTGATCTCTTTGAAGTGTCTATTTGTGATGTGCAGTTCGTGGTTTGACCGAGTTACTTTGAACACAGCTGATATAGTTGCCAGAGCATTTGCCATTTGATTTTCTTTTTGTGGGATGTGACTGAAAGTGATCTCTATGAATTCCGCAGCCAGTTTTCTAAACATGATTCTGATATGGAATCAGTTTTGGATGTTTAGTATCCCATTCGCCGTTGACTTGGTATATGGCTTGTGAGCATTCTTTGGGAGGAGTAAAAACTTCCCCTATATCGTGCCCCAGTGCATTTGAAGCTTCTTCGAACGTGAGTATCCAATGTTCCCCTGGCTCAGGTCCTTTGTCAAGTCCTGGTATTTCATAGTTGCTTATTTTTACAAATGTATGTATCTAACCTTGGTCTATTTCTGTAGGAACAAGAAGATATGTGCAATAATTTGATCATTTTTTCTTTAACGCTTTGCTCTAACGTTTCCCCTAGCTTGATTTCTTTCGGATCTTCTCCTGTGCTTATATTAATGGTCTTAATAGCCTCTTGATATGGTTGTACGTTGTCATCCATTAACTCTATTTCCCTTGCCATTTCCTTAGGGAGTTCAATATTTTCATCATCCTCCTCTTTAGCTTGGTCGATAGGAGCATCAAAATTATATCGGATTGCAGCAATAGCATTATCGGTGTTTTTGGGCATTGATTTGCACCTTTATCATGTTTTGGTGCAGATTTTAGTACATGAATATTTGAAAATGCATATGCAGAGAAAGTATTTCCATTTTTAAATTTAAGATATAAATGCAAGAGAAAGAAAGGGATCTTAATTGAAAATAAAATATAACTTTTATTAATTGCCAATATTGTCTAAAACAAAATGGGGGAACCCTTAAAAGAAACCCCTATGCCCAGGGCTTGGCATAGGTTCTTTAAAAAACAAGAAAAATTACTTAGGAAAGAAAAAGATCTTGGGAATCTCCATGGCAGTCCATCCTCTGAGTTCTTCTCCTGGGGCGCATTCTCGGATGAAGTCAGTTTCCTTCTCGATGTTGACTTTGTTGGATATCATCGCCACACGTCTGCCATGCTCTACTCCCTTGTGGAAAGAGGTCTCTTGGATTGGAGGAAAATGTGCTTCGCCATTCAAAGTAGCTTTATATTTTTCTTCAGGTTATTATCCGAACTGGACAATCCCCTGGTTAACTAGATTTTGTAGAGTTCTCTCGAAGGCTTCATTATATTCCAATAGGAATCCATATTCGAACAGATAATCCTTTAACAAGTTGATTGAGGTTTTTTCTTGTCTGGTTGCCCCAAAGTTAGTGACTACTTCAATTTCATTTATTGTCGGCCCATCGTGTGAAGGCATAGGGTTTGGTTTGATGTTAGGCTTCTCAAAGGTGATGTCTTGAGATTCTAACAAGTCTTGGACCTTATGCTTGAATGGCCAACATTGTTCTATGGTGTGCCCCATAGAGTTAGCATGATACTCACATCTGGCGTTGGCATTGTACTTTCGCGGGAGCGGCTCGAATGGGGTAGCTAGAGGCTTTATTTCGATGAAGGATGCCTTAACCAACTATTGTAATAACTGGCTAGGTGGCATGGGGAGTGGATTGAAGTTTCTTTGTGGCCTTCTTCCTTGCTGCAATCCTTGTGGGATCCTTAATGGTTGTTGTGCCCTTGGTTGTGATGCTACCACCTTAATTCTCCCTCTTTTCCTTTGGGTAAATTTGAAGCAGTCCTTCTTGAATTGTAGGTTCCTGCTTCTGGCTCTTTTCTTAGTTGGTGACCGCTTGATGCACCGATCGTTTGAGCTACTTCTTCGAAAGCTACCCTGGGAATCTGGTCTTGCCTGTCAAAAATGTTCTTCAAAGCTAGGAGAACATGACTCAGATCTCCTTTCATTGAAGTGACATCACCCTTTACTTGGTCGAGATCCTCTTTGAATGTAGCCTGAGTTTCCTCGATTTTCTCCATTTCTTTTTGTTGGTAGGCCCTGGTTTGATATGGAGGCCAAGGAGGTGTAGATCTTCTTGTACTAATGGTTTAACTGGAGAGATTTTTTTTATAAAAAAAAGATGAGTTTCGATATGATATGCATGTTTTTATGAGTGCTCGTATGCAGATCGATGTGTATGAACATGAAATGGTTTCTTATTTTAAATGTCTTAATCATTTGGGTATGCATTTATTGTTCGCTTATTTTTTATTCGGTGACCAGCTTTTTAAAAAGAAATAGATATGCCAATGAGATAGGGAAACAAAATGCCTTTACTGAAGTTAACATAGTTCAGATATTGAAAAATATTATAACTTTAAACCAAAACATGTTTGCATAAACATAAATAAAGTGAAATAAATCTTCTAGACACGCTTGTGTATGTGTGCTCTGAAACCATCAACCATTGCTTGGAAAAGCTGGAGAAAGTCTTCAACATCCTTTGGAAAAGGGACCATTACACTTTTTGCGTCTCTCAAACTTCGAGGGATATCCTCAATGAGATTGTTGGTTAAGAAGACAAGCTTTTCATGTATGTCCTTATAATACCGATACTCTTGATAAAGATTCGGTATTATCTTATGGTTATCTCTCCCTGCTTGGGAGATCTTAGTATACTGCTCTTCCCAATACATCTTTTCACCCCTCATTTCCGCTTAAAGTCTCCGCTGAATAAGGAAATCCTTTTGAAGACCCTGTAGCTCTAGACACGCATGCTGATATTCTTGAGTTGCCTAAGTCAGGATTTTTTCTGCCTCTACCCTTTCAAGGCGTGCTTTTACCTCTAATTCTTAGTTGTCTTGAAGTTTAGTGGTGAGGTACTTACTTGTTCTTCTTGATCTAAGGAAGCTTGCGCCAAACTTTGGACTTGGGCTCTTAGATTTTCCTCTAACACCTTTTTGTCATGTGTTGCCTTTTCATACCATCTGGTTAACCTTCCAATTTCAGTAGCGGCCCCCTCTAACTTTTTTTTATGGGAGTCTAAGTTGAATGTCACACTCAACAGACCTTCATTTGTACGCTTCCGTTTGATACTCACTTTCTCCAATTCCTTTTGATCTCTCTCAATTTGTTGGTCCTTTGACTCGAGTATGAGTTGCATCTGCTTCTTCTCTTTGGTCAGATTGAGAAGGTTAAGTTCTAGCTCTTCTTTTTACCTTTGCGCTTGCTTTAGGGCACTCTTCAGATTGTCGACTTCTTCCAAGGATATAGGCATAATCTCTGGGACCTCTGACTTATATTCTGGGTCTATATCGAATGGCAACTTGATAGTTTGTATCATATCTCGAACCCATCTGGTGTAGGGTTCTCTTGCTATGGCATTCTTTCTTTCGGCTTTCCTTTTGTTAACCTTGTTCCAAGCCCGGATAACCTTGTTAAGCAACCCTTGGTATTCTATACCCATGTCATGTATGATCAATGGTTGGGGTTGTTCGTCCGATGTTCTGTCTTCCAAAGGATACCCTAACTGTCGTAGGGCCAAAGTAGGGTTGTAATTAATACAACCTCGAGATCCGATCAACGTGACATTAGGAAAGTCCCCATGGCTAATAGTGATATCCCTAATATCCAGCTTCCTGGCATACCATAATACCGAGTTTGAAGTGAGAGACCTTAATTTCTTTGGCCACTCGCGCCTCATCAAGTTTGGAATCATATAGTCTTCTTTGTAAAGATGATTCATGAACCAAGTATATAGAAGTGGGATGCAACAATTTAGCATGCCTTTTCTATTTTCGTACATCATATGCAAGGTGTAATATAAGTCAGCAAGTAAAGCGAGAGTTGGATCTGTATTAAAGACTTCCGCACCCCAAAATATGCTAATGGTCGCATGGTCAACATAGTCCACATTCCGAGGAAATAAAATTACACCAAATACCAGTAGCTCTAAACAATCGACGGAAGATTCCCATTCTTAATAATTAGCAAATTCGAGTGCCTTAGCTTCCAAGTATATCCTTTTGATTCCTTGTATTGTACCTTCTCTTTGGTAATTTTGCATTAACTCGGGGTAAGGGATCCCTAAGCCTTTTTCCAAAACTTTGACTTCAACAGTTTGTCTGATACCTACACAGGCCTTCTTTTTGGAAAAATTCATAATTCTGTTAAATTCTTCCAGAGCCGGTGCTAGCTGGAAGTCTTGGAAGGTAAAACATCTCAGTTGAGGGTCGTAAAACTGAATGAGGGCAGAAACATCATCCATTTGAACCTCTACTCTGGTTAAGTCAAGGGTATCCCCATAGCGGCGAGCGTACACCTTCAGAGCTCTCTCAGATAATTTCCCCTTTATAGTTTTAATTTCAGAAATCTCAGGTCCGAAGGCGTTAACGCAGACAAGTTGTTTCCCTCAGGTATCCATTTTTTAAAGACAGTCACCGAGATCTTGATTTATTATTATTTGTTTTGCACCCTTTGAATAAGACAGATAAAAGAAACAAATGATGAATATGAGACGTATATGAATGCATGAATGTATGGCTTAGCGGTGGGGTTTTTTGTGATAGGTACCCTTAGAAGGTAAATTCCTTAATTTTGACCTACGGTTGATCTATCCTCCCAGAAGGTGGCTTCCTTAAGGGTGTCAAGAATAACACCAGAGGGAAAGGGCACAAAGGCCTCCCTTAGGTGGAGCCTCTTTACGGACTGAAAATTCCGTCTCAAATTCGTGAAAGGTCTCGTCATGAGATTTTAGGTTAAGGTCCTTACAAAGATTCATGGGTGTCCTTCCAAAGTCCCACTCGTCAAGAGGATATATCTTGATAAGTATTCCTTTTTCGGAAGTTCACCGACTCTAGGAGAAGTCATCACATAAACTCGCAAGGATGATGTACTCCCTAAGCTAATAGACGAACCTTCTTTCTAAGGGTTATTGAAAATATTTTGAGAAATAAAAAAAATCCCGCCATGCAGTACATATGATGATAAACAATAGAAAATATTTAAATAAATGCAATGAATAAATGAAATTAATAAATAAACAAAGCAATAAAAACCCCAAAGCAAAAAACCCTAAAACCTAAAGTTGAATTCCCCACCAGATTCACCAGCTGTAGAAACTGGTTTTTAAATCAAGAGTCGCCACTATTAGTTTTTATCCTAAGGAAGGGTATCTAATAAGAAATCCTAATTCGCAAACAGAGATTCTAGGTTTCGGACTTCATTATACGAAAGGAAGGTGTTAGGCACCTTTCAACTACCTTGGTTACAAGGATATTAGGTTTTAGGTTTAGATAAAATAGGGTTTAAATTTTATTAGGGGAAAGAGTGTCTAATTTTTTAATAGGAGAACTCGCTACGATTTTTGATCGTATGCCTACGTATACTCTTATGAGCAATCAGAGTCCCAATTCGTAGTTCGCATGGGGTTGGTGTTTTTTAGGGGTTGCAAACATATTTTGGATCACCACGCACTTGGCCGGGAATAGTGATTGCGGAGATTTTGACTAAATGTGCAGTAAGTCAAAATCTGTTTGAAACCCTTTTGCAATAAACAGTTGATTAGAATAGTTGATTGCGAAAAATAGTTTGAGATTGGTTAGTATTTTTTACTGTGTTAATTACGAAGAAATTTTGATTAATGCATGGTAAAAAATATTTAACGCAAATAATATATGCAAATAATGTGCATTTTTTTGAATAAAATAGTTTACATGATATAATAAATAATAATATAATTATTTATAAGCAATAAATAATATTTACATAACAAATAAAATATAATAAAATAGAAAATAATTATAATATAATAATAATAATAAAAAATCAATATTGATAATAATAGTAATTATTATAAATAAATAAATTATATATATATATATATATATATATATATATATATATATATATATATATATATATATATATATATATATATATATATATATATATATATATATATATATATATATATATATATATATATATATAATAGAAATAATATATGAATTATAAAAAAAAGAAAATAAATAAATTAAATTCAGGGGGGTGTAATCTTAAGTTAAAGAGTAAAACAGGGAGTGTTAATAAGTATTTTGGGTTGGTCCCAAATATGAGTTCAGGACAGGGGGTGTGAATTGTTTTGGAGTCTTAGTAAAATTAGGAATGAGGGCGTGAAGGGGCTTGCATGATCTAGTGTGTGAGGGTGCATGGTTACGCGGTGGAGACTTGTCTGATGGTCGTCTGGTGATGATTGTGCGAATAATATTTGAGGGAACATGATAACGGTCATGGGTGCGTGTATACCGAATTGAATGGAATATAAAAACCTTGTTTTCACTAATGGTATTTCATTTCCATTTCTATGTTACAATAATCAGTCTTCTCCTCTCTCTCACATATCCTGTTCCAATAACCCTAATGCGGATTCCACACAGCGGCGGCGCTCCCCCAACCCTCTTAGCCGTAACCCCCCAAACAAACCTCAACCCAACAATCACAAAAGAAAATGAAAATAGCTAAGCGTTAGCTTACCCCTTTCGCGATACCGATTTCTGATTCCACACCTTTGGTCTGATTTCGAGCTAATTCCCCTTTGTCTTCTTTGATTTTGCAGGTTCCGGTGAAGAGAGTTTGGCTACGGCGGTGAACGGTGGAAGCAGCGAATGTTAGTGGCTAGCGATTAGGGTTTCGAATGTCGAAACCGTAATCGCATCAATCTTTGGTCTTCAATGTGAGATGGCATGTTCTTGGTTCTTCTCTCTTCTCTCTGTATCTTCGTAATCCCCCCCCCCCCCCCCCCCCGTTTCTATATTCAAGCTCCGAATCCCCTCTTTCTGTACTTTTAGTTTCGTATTTATAGGATTCGATTAGGGAATTTTCTGTTACAATTCATTAGCTTAGATTAGGGATATTTGAAAAACTAGGGATTGGATTCTATGTAATTGATTTACTTATTTGATTGTAATTACTGTTTTTGATTTGATTATGTATGATTTGATTTTTCATCCTTTTTCTAAGATTTTACTAGATTAGGTTTTCTATTAATTTCCAGATTTTGTAATATAATTGATTTTCTCGATTTGTAGTGAAATATTTGATTTCTTTTAGTTTAATTTGAACAGTATGTGTTCATTGCAAAAACGTGCGCGAATTTGGCTTTGATTACTACAGTATGTGTTATTGATTTGGGCTTCGCGCTGTTTTAGCCCAGCTTTTTACAGCAAGACTTGTTTTGTCATCACTTGCAACCGACATTACTTTGGTATGAATTGGGCCTAGATTTACCAGCTTGTTCCAGCAAATCTTCCTTTAAAACAAAAGCCTTAATAGATTACATAAATAATATAAAAACATTATTATAAAAGTTTTTTTGGAAAACATAACGTTTATATATATATATATATATATATATATATATATATATATATATATATATATATATATATATATATATATATATATATATATATATTAATAATAACAAGAATTTTTTTTAATAGTAATGCTTCTCTTTTAAAACAAAACAACATCATCAAATGGGCTAGAAATCTTAATGGGCTTGTAGTTTGTAATCTCACCCCATTTCTTTGTTATTCAAACCCCAAAAGAGATGGGCAAAACACAATGGGATCATTTATTGAAATTTCACCTCCCATTTTACTAACAACAACTTAAATGAGTTTTATTACAATTAAGAACTTAATAATTTTCTAAGATGATTTCGCATATTCGAATCTCATGGGCCATTGGCCAACATACTTTGTAAATAGGTTCACGAATACACGAGTCTTTCTGATTTAGAAAGCCCCACTTCCCTGATTTAAAATACACCTCCTGGTTGACTTAAATATTAAGAATGGGCCATCAGATATTGTTGTACCATCCTTGATTAAACATTTCTTTATTATTTTAATTTTGAAAAATAAAATCATCGGGGTAAGAAAAATTTAGGGTACGACAAACAACCATTGGATTTATGAAGAAGATAGTGAGGCTCACTAAAAGATTGTCACTAAGAAGAGAGGCAAGCAACAACCATACCATGGGAAGCCTTACAATGCTTTGACTGACAAAGAAAAATAGAAGGCTACTAATGGTAGGAGGCCAAGTGGGAGAGGTGCTCCTGTTGGTATTGTATGTTACAAATGTGGAAGACCTGGTCATCGAAGTAGCAAATGCAATACTGAAGTGAAGAGGTGTTTCAGTTGTGGAAAAACCGGCAATGAGATAACAAAATGTAAACACAAGGAAGTAATATGTTTCAACTGCGGTGAAGAAGCACATATTAGTGCCCTGTGCCTGAAACCTAAGAAAGACCGATCCATTTGGAAAGTGTTTGCTTTAGCTAGGACTCAGACATCTAGTGGAGACCGCTTGATCAGAAGTATATGTTTCATGAATGGTACTCCTTTAATTACTATAATTGATATTGCGGCTACACATTGCTTTATTGCTACTGATTATGCTAAAAAGTTGAGTCTTGTGTTGTCTTCGATGAATGGGGACATGGTTGTCAATACTCCGGCTAAGGGATCAGTGACTACTTCTCTAGTATGCTTGAAGTGTCCTTTGCCCATCTATGAAAGATACTTCTGTGTTGATCTAGTTTGTTTACCGTTGAGTGGTCTGGATGTAATTTTAGGTATGAACTGGTTGGAATATAACTACGTTCATATTAACTATTATAACAAGTTGGTGCGGTTTTCTACTCCTGAAGAGGAAAAGGGAGATGGTTTCTTATCTGCTAGGCAGTTGAAAGAGTTATTGTAGGATGAAGTCTTATTGTTTTCTTTAATGGCGTCCTTATCCATTGAGAGTCAGGCTGCAATTAACGAGTTGCAGGTTGTGTGCAACTTTCCCGAAGTTTTTCCTGATGATATTCTGGATGTGCCACCAAAAAGAGTAGTAGAATTTTCAATTGATCTTGTACCTGGCACCAAACCTATTTCTATGGAACCATACATGATGTCAGCATTCGAATTGTTAGGATTGAAGAAACAATTAGAAGATTTGCTTGAAAAGATGTTTGTGAGACCAAGTGTATCTCCTTGGGGAGCTCCGGTATTACTTGTGAAGAAGAAAGATGGTAGTATGAGGTTGTGCATGAATTATCTATAGTTGAATAAAGTGACAGTAAAAAAGAGGTATCCACTTCCGAGAATAGATGACTTGATGGATCAATTGGTGGGTACACGTGTATTTAGCAAGATTGATTTGAGATCGGGTTATCACCAAATTCAAGTGAAAGGCAAGCTTATTTAGAAGACAGCTTTCACAACACGGTGTGGACATTACGAGTATGTCGTGATGCCTTTAGGTGTTACCAATGCGCCGATAGTGTTTATGGATATTATGAGCCGCATCTTTAATACTTATTTGGATTGGTTTGTTGTAGTATTCATCGATGATATTTTAATTTATTCTAAGTTCGAGGGAGAACATGCAGAACATTTGCGGATTTTATTGCAAGTATTGAAAGAGAATAAGTTATATGCAAAGTTGTCTAAATGTGAGTTTTGGTTGACAGAAGCCAGTTTTCTTAGTCATGTTATTTCAGGTGATGGTATTGCTGTAGATCTATCTAAAGTAGATGCAGTGCTACAGTGGGAAGCTCCAAAATCAGTTACGGAGATTAAAAGCTTTTTGGGTTTGGCCGGCTATTATAGGAAATTTATTGAAGCTTTTTCTAAGTTGGCACTCCCGTTAACTCAACTAACTTGTAAAGGTAGAGAATTCGTGTGGGATATCCAATGTGAAGAGAGTTTTGTTAAGCTAAAGAATAGATTGACAACAGCTCAAACTTTGATATTACCTAATCCGAAATAACTGTTTGTTGTATATTATGATTCTTCTAAATTGGGTTTAGGTGGTGTACACATGCATAATAATAAAGTAGTCGCTTATGTGTCGAGGAAATTGAGGATTCGTGAAAGAAACTATCGTACGCATGATCTATAATTAGCTGCAGTAGCGTTTGTGCTGAAGATTTGGAGACATTATCTTTATTGCTCTAGGTTTGAAGTGTTTTGCGATCATAAGAGCTTGCAGTATCTATTTTATCAGAAGGAATTTAACATGAGGCAAAGGAGATGGTTGGAATTATTGAAGGATTACGAATTTGGCTTGAATTATCATCTAGGTAAAGCTAATGTTGTAGTTGATGCCTTTAGTCAAAAGACTTTGCATATGTCTGCTATGAGGGTTAGAGAGCTAGATTTGATCAAACAATTCAGAGACATGAGTTTGGTCTGTGAAATGACACTGCAGAGTATGATGTTGGGGATGTTGAAGATTAACAATGAATTCTTAGACAATATTAAACAAGATAAAAAATTAGATGTGAACTTGGTAGATTTTATGGTCGAGAGTAACAAATCTGAAGATGATGACTTTAGACTAGATGCCCAAGGTGTGTTGCGATTCTGAAACAAGATTTGTATCCCTGATAATGTCGATATGAGGAAAATGATTCTGGAAGAGGGACATTTAAGAAAGTTGAGTATTCATCCGGGAGCTACCAAGATGTATCACGACTTGAAGAAGATATTTTTGTGGTTCAGGATGAAGCGAGATGTGGCACACTTTGTGCATTCGTGTTTGACTTGTCAGAAATTGAAAGTCGAACATCAGAAACTTGTTGGGCTGTTGGAACCTTTAGACGTTCTGGAATGGAAATGGGATAGTATATCTATGGACTTTGTGACAGGGATGCCAAGTACTCCAAGAGGGCACAATGCAATTTGGGTGATTGTTGATAGATTAACAAACTTAACTCATTTCATTCTGACTAGTATCGATTTTCTTGTATCGAAGTTGGCGGAGATTTATATTCGGGTAATTATGAAGCTACACGGTGGTCCTTCTAGCATTGTGTCAGATAGAGATCTGAGGTTTACCTCTGCTTTTTGGAAGAGTTTGCAGGATGCTTTAGGGACGAAGCTGAAATTGAGTTCAGCATATCATCCACAGATAGATGGTCAGACGGAAAGGACTATTCAGTCGCTAGAAGATTTTCTGAGAGCTTGTGTTCTTAAGAAGGGAGGTAGCTGGGATAGTTGACTTACTTTCATTGAGTTCACATATAACAATTGTTACCATGTGTTGTACCCTAAAATTTTCCCTCCCATATTCCTCAAAACATTGCAAGAAAAATCTCCAAGTTGCTCAAGGTTGCTCAAGAGTTGGTCAGAAGAGCTATCTCCTAAGGTAATCAATCCCAAATTAGGGTTTTGTGTTGCTTCAAGATCCTTGAATCCAAATGACCTCAGGTGCTCCCCAATGTCCTAATATGTTCTCAAGATCATCCATGTCAAGTTTCAAGCCTTGCAGAGGAAGCTTGCTCAGTCAATTGCTCAAAGGGTCCAAAAATCGACTGTGCTAGGGCAAAAGTCAACTGTGACCTATATACAGTCAAACTTCAAGATTTTTTGTCAACATTCTAATTTTGAAGTATATTTCATCATTTGATCAAGGGTTGATCATGATTCATCAAGGATTGCTCAAAATTCATCAAGACTCAAAAGTTGCTAAATTAGGGTTTTGTAGGAAAAGTCAACTCAACTTTGACCAAGCATAACATTCTCATACTTTATGAGAAATGACCCATCCAAAGCTCATTTTGAAGAGGATGCAATTTCCTACAATCCATCTTCACACCCCAAGTCCAAAAAATGCACTCACAAGATGTTATGAATTTGGACATTATAGGTCATTTTTTAGTATGGAATATAAAAATGAGATGAGACCAAAAGGGTTGGATAGAGGACATCTCAATATTTCTAAAAAGTACAAGAACACTTCCAAAAGTTCAAAATTGAAGAAGTTATGCATTGTTAAAGTTGGATTTTTTTGCTAAATTGCCAAAAGTCAACTATCCCCAAAACCTCAAATTTTGTCAAATGGGCCAATTCTTTTTCACTTGATTTGAGTTTGAATCATTGCCCACGTGCCCTAGCGTCAGCCATGTGTCCATATTTCATTTTTATTATTTAATTTGATTTTTAATTGAATTTATTCATTTTAAATCAAATAAAATCATATAAAATCCAAGGCATCGATAACTCATGATCTTTTGGCTATTTCAGGTTCCACATTCAGCAATTATCATCATCAAATTCGTATCAAATCAAATCATGTGCAAAAAGATTGGAATTGGACAAATTTGGAAGGTTTTAAAATGGAGATCAAATCAAATTCATGTGCATTGATATGGAGAGATTTGGACCATGATTCTTACCCTAATGCCAAGCACATTACATAAGGAAGCTAAATACACGAAATCAAGGTTGACAAGTATGGGAAGAGGCAGAACAAAAGTGCAAAAATTCACAAAAAAGTGAGAGATCAAAGTCCAAGTTAAAGGCCGTTTCAAGACACGAGAGTGGTCTCAATCGCTTCCTGACCATTCACACAAGATACCTGGATCTAAAGCAATCATTTTCAGACGTCCAAATGCATTGTAAGTCTCACGTAACACAACTTTGTTCTTGAATTCGATTTGGTCTATGCTGGCATCATTTGAATGAAATAACTGCATATTCATGACCCTCATATTATTTGCAAGCCATTGGCAATAATCAATTTGATTTATATGCATTGTAACCATGAAACTCCATATCTAGGGTTTTGTTTCTACTTTTAGGGGTTCTTATTTCAGGTAAAATTGGTCCATGTGATGGGCATGGTTGCATCCAGGAGAAGGAGACGAACACAACCATGCCCTTGAAAGTCATTTTTATTGCCTGAAGATGATTTTAGGAATAAGTTGCGCTTTTAGCTGTGGATTCAAATTCGCAGGTAATATTACAATAGTGGGAGGACAGGGACGAAGAGTTGTCACTCGCTCATTGGGCCATTCAAAAATGGCGTGCGTTTTTATTTTTTCTGACCAATTGACTTTGCTTTGCTATATCATTATTATTGTGTATTATATTAACAAACATATCAATGTAGCTTGGTGGCAAGCGTGTTAGAGCAATCTCCTTTAGGACCTGGGTTCGAATCCCAGGTCCCCCACTTTCTCAATAATTTTGGTTTTCAGGTATTCCCATGCGTGCTCAAGCTTGCAGCCTACCATGCACCCTCATCCATCCAAATTCCAGATGGCCAAGAGCCAAATCTGGTGGTCAGAAGCTGGAGGTCCGCCATAGTCCAGGTCAATGCATGCATACTGGATCCCAGAAAGTCAAAAAGGCCAGCTGATAATGGGCCACAAAATTGCTATCAACACCCCAAAAAATCAGGCCCAAATTCTTCTCCTCTCTTATTATTTATTTATTTGCTTTAATTGTTTTATTTTCTAACCAATAAAAATTCTGTTTTATTAAATGAAATCACAAAAAAATATTTTTTATTTCAATCAAATTTTTAACTTTTATTTTTCTAAATAAATTTATTAATTAACTAGGTTTTAATTAGAAAACTTTAATCCATTTTTATGAATAATTTTAATTAATTAGATTTAATTAGATATTAACCACTAATTTAATCATTTTTAATTTCTTTCCTAAATAATCAAAAAACTCCAAAAATAATTTATTTTTTTCATTTAATTGATTTATTAATTTAATTTAATTTTTTAATTTAGGTTTAATTTCTTTTCCTTAAATAAAAATAACAAAAAACCAAAAAAGATATCTTCTTTAACCAAAAGGGTCAAATCCCTAAATTTCACACTCGATTTAATTTCCCCCACGCGTTATTTATTTTTATCCAATAATGTACCTGCTTTCGGATTGTAATAGTTAAATAGGACATTTAATTATTTTTATCGCTTTATTTTATTTTTCAAAGGGTTTGTCTTTGGCGATGTAAATACCCGACGCCTTGTAATTTAAATTCCGCATTTTATTTCCCCAAATTATAACTGTTAGATGTTTGATAATAGGGTTGCATGACAAGACTAAATGCTAATCTTAAAATCAAATTAGATCACCCTTCAAATGTACAAAGATAAAAATAACTGAAAAGGACTCACTCGCACATGCGCACTCTTAGGGTACACCCCACTTGGTTGCCTTCGTACACGTTCATTGAGTATAGGTCGTTTTAGAGGTCGTCCTCTTGTCTAAAAGATCATAGTTGCCTCGAAATGGTTGCCTCGGATAGTGTTGCATCAAACAAATGATCTAAGACATTAGGGTTACCGCTAAGGCGTCCTAACATTGCTTTAGTGACCGTACATCCCTCATTCGAATTGACCCTTAAACTCCAACGACGGTGCTACCCACTCATTAATAGTGGGATAGCATTGTCTAAAGGAAATTAGCATAGAATGATTCCTTTTTCGAGTAGGTAGATGGTTCTTAGATACTTGCTCTTTCAAAAAACAAAATCTTTTTCACACTTACACTACTTTTCAAACAAAGTTTTCAAAAACACTTCATTACACTCTTGAGGACAAGCAAGAGTTAAATCGAAGTTAAAACAAAAACTCTTTCAAACCCACAAGCACAAAGAAAACAATTTTGAAAACAATTGAGAAAGTACCTAAGAGCACGTGGATAACCATAGATAGAAAGGGTGTTAATAACTTCCCTTTCTATAATCAACCCTTCGAACCCGAGAAAAATCTCGAAAAAGGAATTTTTCTGTGCTTTTTTCCTTTCCTTGCTGGATAAAATAAAAGTCGGTGGCGACTCTTGCTTACCGCAACATTTTGCAAAAACAAACGCAAAACGCAAACCAGCATTCCAAAAAACAATCAGTTCTTCCCACCGTATCACAGAACTGGCGACTCTGCTGCGGAAGCTTATAAGTGGGGGGTACCTTAGGAATAGTTCATAATGTTTTCAATTGCTTGATTTGTATGCTTTATCTTTATGGGCTTGAATCAAAGTTACTATAGATCCTAAACCGATCTGAGGGATACCCTTTAGGTAAGTAGCAATAAACTATGAGGGAACTGTACGGCATAGACCGATACGGTTGAAGCAGTAGCTACATTGGTGTGGCACTTTAGCATGTACCGATATCCCTTATGGCGCAACAAGAAGAATATGGGTCTACTAAGGGGTCATTAAGCACCAACTGACCTTAGAACCTATAATTGACCAACTTAGCCATAGAACAGTAGCAGTATGCTACACTTATTGAGACCAAACTCTCGCGATGATTCCGGCCGCAAGAAAAGGTTTCTAAACTGGAATTATGACCGATCGAGGGTGGTCAGTGATATTGAGATTCTCTAGAACCCGATTACTATTTCTAGGATATGTTTGAACCAACTGAATTGAAAGAGGGTAGTACCTAAGCTCCTTGTCAGCCTGAAATCTAAGGGCTATCTGTATGACTTGTTTTCCCTTACCATGTTTTCTATTTGTGGATACTTGTGGTGTGTTTTCTATCATGACATCATGACATCATGACATTGCATGCATCTTGCATTGGACTAACCTATTTCAAAGACAGGAGGGATTCATCTTTGTTCTGTTTTGTAGGTCATGGCACCCATGCGTAGAAACACCATTCGGATCAACTTTGTCCAGATTCCCACTCAGCTTAAGGAATTGGTTGCAAAGATTTCAGATACTTCCTCCTTTATCAGAAGACATGGTCACCTCCTGGGTTTGGTCACTTCCAAGTTGGACGAGCAGATGATGAGTGTCTTAGTCTAGTTCTTTGATCCACTGTACCATTGCTTTACTTTTCTGGACTACCAGTTTGTCCCCAACTTGGAAGAGTTCTCTGATCTGCTTGGTATCTCTATTCTGGAGCAGACCCCGTTCACAGGATGGGAGAAAGTCCTTAGGCCGAAAGATATTGCTTCAGCCCTCCATCTGACAAAGGCTGAGGTAATGTCTAATTGGGAAACTCGTAGTGGAACAAAGGGCTTCTTGACTAAATTCTTGGTTGGTAAGGCTAATTAGTTCTGGGATAGTCTAGACTTCCAAGCATTTGAAGACATTCGGGCTCTTCTCATATATGGTTTGGTGTTGTTTCCTAACTCGGATTCTTTCGTCGACGTGAATGCAGTGAAGATTTTCATGTCCGGTAATCATGTGCCCACTCTCTTGGGTGACATTCTTCACTCTCTTTATGCCCGTACTGCTCGGAAGCGGGGAACCCTTATGTGTTGTGCGCCATTGCTGGAGAGGTGGTTTATTTCTCACCTCCCCAAATCAGTTTTGAAGAACAAGGAAGGCATGGGTTGGGCCTACAGGATTATGTCCCTCTCTCACATGGACATCATTTGGACTATTAAAGGCATGGACGATGTGGCTATTATTGATCGCTGTGGGGAATACCCCAATGTTCCATTGATAGGAACCAATGGAGCGATCACTTATAACCCTTGTCTGGCCTTACGCCAATTTGGACGAGCTAGGAGGGAAGGACCTCATGAGTTTCTGATGCCGAGCATTGTCTTTGACTTCCAAGGGGATAGTGACGAGAAACACCGCAGGTTCATACGAGCTTGTGATAGAGTACACATGTCAGATCCGCACGAGCTAGGTGCAAAGACTTCTCTTCTGATGGAGCCATATCTCTGATGGGTTCGAATCCGTGCCCAAAAGATGGGAATGTCGTACAAAGCCGTCTTGCCTATAATTGTTAAGGTTGCTGATGAAGAAGGGGTTCCTCCTACCATCCTCCATCCTTACATTCCTACTGACATTGGGGAATTAAAGAGATCGTGGATGCAGTTGAGAGAAGAGTGGGATACTTACAGAGAAAAGTATCACGAGCAAGAGCAGAAGATTCAGAAATTGACAAGGCAGCTGGAGAACAAGCGGATCCTCAACGACTATGTCCGCACCGATAGGAAATGACCATGGGAGCACTGATTGTCTTTTGATTATTTCTAGTTTTTATTTACTTTTCAGTTTTCCTTTCTTGTAACGCCTTAAAGGCATCTGTTGAACAATTGAATTTCAAGTTTATCTAATAAAAGTGTGTTTCATTTTGGCTTACGAATTTGAATCCCTAAAGTCTTTGAAATCATATCATGCGCATATCATTCCCATGCACCTCATAATAGGTACCCTTACAGGTTTCTCATCTTCTTCGCTGTTTATTTCAGCATCATGTGTTCTGAAACATCAACTGAACAAGCAATCAAGGCTCTGCAGGCTCAAAACGCCTAGTTCCAGGAATTGTTCATGAGTTTGGCTAAGGGTCAGCAAGATCTGAAGACCCTTATCTTAAAAGAGAAGAAGAAGGAGAAAAAGAAGACGGTCCTACTGAACATGGGTCGCAGATTCGGAAATAATTTGTGAGAAGAGGTTGATTTGACTCACTCATCTGGAGGTGGAGACAATCAGGAAGAAAGGAGGGCTCCTAGCCCTTTGGTTTCAGATAACGAGACTGACTTTGACGAAGACTAGTATCCTCCGGCTGAGGATAGATATAAGCAGCTCGAAGACCGGTTGAGCGTGATGGAAGTTCAGAAAGTTCCTGGTCTGGACTTTGGTGATTTGGGTCTGTCATCTGGGGTGATAATTCCCCACAAGTTTAAAGCACCAATCCTTGCTAAATACGACGGGGTTTCTTGCCCAAAGCTGCACCTCCATTCGTATGCTAGGAAGATTCAGCCATACACCGCTGACAAGAATCTCTGGATCCACTTCTTTCAAGACAGTCTCTCAGGGGCTCAGCTTGAATGGTTTTACCAACTGGAAGGAGCTAGTATCCGTAATTGGGATGACCTGGCTGCTGCTTTCTACAAGCAGTACCAATACAATGCCGACCTCGCTCCCACGCGTACCCAACTCCAGGGTATGTCTATGGGTGCAGGCGAAGGTTTCAAAGATTATGCTCAAAAGTGGAGGGACCTTGCTGGAAGGGTGCAACCTCCCTTGGCCGACAGGGAGTTAGTGGATATGTTTCTGGGGACCTTGTCTGGTTCGTATTTTAACCATCTGATTGGAAGTTCTTCGTCCGGGTTTATAGAGCTGATTATGACCGGGGAAAGGATTGAGGCCGATATCAAATCCGGTAAAATACAGAAGGGTGCTTCATTAAGCACTGATAATAAGCCTTTTAAGAAGGAGTCAAGTGTTGTTTATAGTTCAAAGAGCCATAATAAACCTGAACACCGCCAAGCAGCCAATGTGGTGGTTATATCAAGACCTGATGTTTCTCCTCAGCGCAACAATCAGCCAAGGGCCGAGAGGCCGCGAAGATAATTCATTCAGCTCAACAAGACTTTATCCCAGATTCTGCTGCAGTTATTGAAGACAACTTGGTGATACCGAAGGAGGCCCCGAAGAATCCCAATACAACATCACCCATGTACAATCCTAACTCCCGCTGTGCTTTTCATTCCGACAGCCCGGGGCATGATACGAATGATTGCGGGGTTTTGAAGAATAAGGTACAGGACTTGATTGATGCGAAAGAGATTGAGTTCGAAGCGCATGAAAGGCCTAATGTTGTGACAGCTCCTATGCCCAAGCATGGACTGAATGCTATAGATGAAGACTCATTTGTGGTTTCTTTGAAAGACATTGTTACTCCCTTGATGACTGTGAAGAAGAACCTTCTGTTAGCCAGTTTATTTCTGGGCTGTGGCGAAGGTTGCCGTATGTGTTTCGTCCTACTTACTGGTTGCCATCTTTTGAAGTCAGGTGTTCAATGCCTGATGGATAATAAAGAAATTCTATTTGAGAAGACTTTTGTTCCTTTGGTTCCTATCGAAGAAGTTGCTATAATCACCATTTTTGACAATTCTTCCAAGGCTTCCTCGAGAAAGCCCGTTAGAATTACATTCGTTCCAAGAATTGCACGGTTGATCATTACCATTCCTGGGCCTATCCCATATACATCAAATAAAGATGTCCCTTGGCACTACGGGGCTGACGTATACTATCACGGAGTTAAACAAGATTTGAATGTTGATACTGACGTCAGCAATATCGTTGGATCTAGTAAAGTCACCCGCGCAGAAGGCTTTTCTCTCCTGAGATCTCTGCACCAACTGTCTGGAAGCCTGTTGTTATTACACCTGTCAGTACACCTGCTACTGTCCCAGTTCAAGTTCCAATTCTTACCCCTGTCGCCGAGTCGTCTGATGCTCGGGGAAAAGGGACCAACAGTGAGCCTGCCCAGACGGAGGCTCCGAAGACGATTACTGTTGAAGCCTCTAGATAAGAGATGGAGGAAATTTTGAAGATCATCAAAAAGAGCGACTACAATGTAGTCGAGCAGCTGGGGAAAACCCCATCCAAAATCTCTATGTTATCTCTGTTGCTTTGCTCAGAAGCCCATGCCAAGGCTCTGATTGCTTTCCTAAAAACTGCACACGTACTGCAAGAAACATCAACTGATCAGTTTAAAGATTGCGTGGCTAGTCTGACAGCAGATAACGGGTTGGGCTTCTCCAACACCGACTTGAATGTTAAGGGGAAGAATCACAATGACGCCCTGCATGTCTCCATTGAATGTAAGGGCACTACTCTAGCTCATGTGTTAGTGGATAATGGGTCTTCGTTGAATGTGTTGCCCAAGAAGGCACTAGACCGTTTAGACTGTGAAGGGCTGAAGCTGAAGCCGAGTAACATTGTAGTCAGGGCCTTTTACGGGTCCAAGAGGATGGTACATGGAGAAGTGGATATTCCAATTAAGGTTGGTTCTCAGGTTTTCGCATCTACATTCTATGTGATGGACATTCGGCCATCTTATTCTTGTTTGCTGGGTCGTCCATGGATCCACAAAGCTGGGGCAGTAACCTCAACGCTCCACCAGAAGCTAAAGTACCCGATGAAAGGGAAAATTGTGACAGTACAAGGAGAAGAGGAGTACATGGTGAGCCGCCTCAACTCTTTCCTATATGTAGAGATGGATGGGGAGTTCATTGAGACCACGTTCCAACATTTTGAAGAGGTTCCCCAGATGCTGGCATCAACTGAAACTATTGTTGAAGATCCTCCAATGAAGATGGCTTCCCTAAAGGATGCCTGGGCTGTTGTTGAGAAAGGTGGGTGTGCAAATTGGGGCCAACTCCCTGATTTTTCACATAGGACTAACAAGTTTGGTTTGGGTTTCACTGCAGAAGCTCAAAGAGCTGTTCGGAGTGCACGGAT
This sequence comes from Vicia faba, assembly GCA_948472305.1. Classification (NCBI taxonomy): domain Eukaryota; kingdom Viridiplantae; phylum Streptophyta; class Magnoliopsida; order Fabales; family Fabaceae; genus Vicia; species Vicia faba. The sequence goes on along the minus strand of OX451740.1, from coordinate 757,187,983 downwards.
CGGAAGACCTCCCCTGTTCATCAGCAATTCAGGAGTAAATGTCATTGAAGACGATGTTGAAGAGCATGAGTTTGACAGTTGGATTTACCCGACTGCCGATGGTGGATTAAGCAATTGGACGGCAAAGGACTTCGTCCCAATTTCTTTTATTACCCAGTAATGAGACTTTTGTTTTAAATTTGTAACAAACATTTTTTAAACTTTACGGCCCGATGTCTTACCCTGGGCACCGTGGCTTCATTTGTGAGGTATTTATATGTGTCTTCTACATATATCATTGTTGTACCCCAAAATTTTCCCTCCCATATTCTTCAAAATTTGCAAAGAGCATGCTTCAAAATCACCCAAGGGTTGCACAGTTCAATGGCCTTCTAACAGTCAAAATTAGGGTTTTGGTTCTGACAAAGAAATTGAAGTTTCCAAGGGTCCAATCAAGTCCCACATGCCTATAAACATTGTCAAGCATCCATATGCCAAGTTTCAAGACTCACAACACAAAATTGCACAGTCAAATGCCCTAATTGCTCAGCAGTCAACTGCAGGGGCAAAATGGTCATTTGACAGTCAAAAGTTCAAATTTTTGGCCAACATCTTATTTTGAAGCCACAAACATCATTTGATCAATTCTTGATCATGATTCTCAAAGTATGGCTCTAAAAGTCTCAAGATGCAAAAGTTTCCATATTTGGACAGTTGAAAAAGTCAACTGTAACTTGACCAAGGCATAACTTCCACATGGTTTATCAGAAAAATTCCATCCAAAGCTCATTTTGAAGATAAAGACATTTACTACAACTCCTCTTCACAATTCAAGTCCATGAAATTCTCTCACAAAAAGTTATCAATCCCAACATTATAGGTCATTTTCAAAAGTCAACAAAAAGGGACTTTAAGTCAAAGACCATAACTTGAGATTGGTAAATCAAAATGCCATGGGACTTCAAAATGCATTGGTTAGAGGACTTCAAGACCTTTCCAAAATGTCCAAGAACATGATCAAATCTTAAAAATTGAGCAAGATATGCCTTGTAGAAGTTCGGAAATTTTTGGGAATTTTGAAAAGTCAACTTTGCTTCAAATGCCTCAAAATTGCTAATGGGCCACATTTTCTTCCAAGAATCATTATCCAAAGGCTATGCACGACCATTTGACCTAAAGGGGATTTATTTCATCATTTTTTATTATTTATTGAATTTTTTAATCACCATTAATTCATTTAATTAAATAAAATATGACAAAAATACTAAACAAATGTGTTTGAATCTTTTTATGCAACATATGCCCTCATCATTCACTCAAGATCTCGTGCACATCAAAGGAGGAAAGATTTGGTGCAAATTGGCATGTTCTTCATGTGGAAAAGATTGGAAAAGATTCCATGGAAATCAAATATTTTTTTCATCAATGCAAAGGCTTATGGACTCAAATTCTTACCCTAATTCGTCCCATACATATACAGAATGCTAAACCTAATGCTAACAACCTTCAAGCTGCGCCTCAGACCTCATACAAACTTTGCAATTTTTGTCAAAAATTCAAAAACTGAAAACACTCATAGGACGTGATTCAAAGCCTATAATCCATCCAAAAAGCTTGCTGAGGTCTCCTTGAACCTAACTGAATCCTTTTCCAGTCCCCACGCATCAAGAATTGGTACATAGAAGTCAAAATTCCTCAAACTTTATGCATAATCGTGTTTCATAATTCATGCCATATTTTTTATATCTAACGCTTGATTTGTACTAGTCTAATCATTCTGAAGCTAACCATGCCACTCAATTGAGTTTTCGTGCCCTATACATGAATCCACCATTGGAGCTTGTTAGGGTTTCAAAGTTGTAAAATTAGGGCTTTCCTCTTCAGGAAAAATTAGACAACAAGACCAGGGCCGTTAGAACCAGAAGCTTCACACGAACTCAGTCCACATGTCGCGCTCAATTTATGAGCAACGGTGTCCTATTCGCTATTTTCACATATGCTATTTAGTGGGGGTTTAAAACCCCCGCTATCTCTTTTTATTTACATGCAGCAGGAAGAAGACGGAGGACGTGTCCATTGCTCACAGGCGCGTTTGAATTTTCGCACGAAGGACACCACTAATCATTGATTTACATTATATTCTTTATTTTCCATATTATATTCCAAACGCGCTAATGGCTCAGTTGGCAGGCATATGGCTTGGTAAGCATTGGGACCTGGGTTCGATTCCCAGGTCCCCTCCCTTTCTCAATATATTTTGTTTTAACCTGATTCCATGCAGTATACGCCCAGAGATCTACCATGCATCCTACGCTCAAGCTTGCCACGCGCCCCATAAGATCAATCCAGTGGTCAGAAGCTGCAGACCACCATGTGCATAGGTCAACGCCTTCATACACAAGCCAGGAAAGTCCACGTGGGCTAGCGTTTAATGGGCCAAACTGATGGCAATTTACCTCCAAAAGGGCCAACAAACCCCCCATGTTTGCATTTTTCTCTCTTTTTATTTTTTCTCTTATTTATTTTAATTACATTATTTGTTTTATTTTAATTCTTTAAATTAATTTTTCTTTAATATAAAAATACAAAAAAAAAATCAGAAACTATAAAAATAAAAATATGTTTTAATGTTTAATTCACTAACATTTTTGTAAATAAATTCAACAATTAATTTAGTTTTAATTCTAGGCTTAATTTTAATGTTTTTTTAATAAACTAAAAAAAAATGTAGAATTAGGGTTTTAATTACTTTTATTCTTTTTCTTTCCTTTTACCATTATTAATAATTAATTGTTTCTTTTTTGTAAATAAATTGCCATGTAAATAATTAATTAAAACTAGGTCAAATTTAGACATTTTTTAATAAATTAAAAATAGTTTAGAATTAGGGTTTGAATTTCATTTAATTTTCTTACTAAATTCTATAAATACAAAAACTCAAAAATAATTTCCTTTTCTCATTTAATTTAATTAATTTCGTAATTTTAATTCAATTTCTTTAAAAGGGTCCAACGCCCTCGCATTCCCGACTTTACTTCTTTTCGCATTTTACTTTTATTTCTTTTTTGAGAATATAATGTATTTATCCCAAAGCCGTGTAATAGATTAATTAGATATTTATCTTTCCGCATTTTATTTTATTTCAAATCGGGTCTTGGATTTATTTGGCGATGTAGACCCGCGCCTTTGTAATAGCGTAGGACATTTAATTCCGCATCTTTTTAACTGTTAATAATTTGCATGAAAGAATGAATGCCAAAAATAAAAAACAAAGCGTAGATCATTAATGCATGACAAGACAAAAATATCTGAAAATGACACACAAATCACACACCACCCCTAGGGTACGTCTCACTGTTGCCTTGCCCCTCGAAAGGTGATCGTCGAGTAGAGGATGTTTTAGTAAGTCCTCATGTCCATGAACATGGCATGAGGGTAGCTTCTAAGGTGTCTTCCCATTGCTCTGGTGACCACACTGTCCCGAACCCTCGAATTGACCTAAACACCTCCAACGGTGGTGCTACCTACCTCTCAATGGTGGGATGACACTACTTTAAGGACATTTACACAGACGAATTCCTTAGGGTAGGTAGAGAACTCGTAGATACTTTCTCTAATTTCAAAACAAATCAAAAACTTCTTTTCACACCAACACCTTTCAAAAAGCTTTCAAAAGCAACTTTTCAAACACTCTTGAGGACTGATACAAGAGTCGAACTGAAATTTTCAAAGAAACTTTTTAAACCCACAGTTGAAAAGCAAACAAACATTTTGAAAACACAAATGAGCAAGTATCTAAGAGCCCATGGATAACCATGGATAGAAAGGGTGCTCACACCTTCCCTTTCTATAAATCTACCTCCCGAACCGAGAACTAATCTCAATAAGGAATTTTTCTGTGCTTTTGTCCTTTCCATTTGGAGAAAATAAAAGACGGTGGCGACTCTTGCTTACCGCGACATTTCGTGAAACCAGCTTTAAATAGTCAGTTCCAGATCCACCGATCACAGAAGTGGCGACTCTGCTGGGGATAAACTTTTAAAGTGAGGTGTACCTTAGGATAATTCATAACTGTGTTTTCAATTGTATTGACTTGTTTGCTTTAAATTGTGGGTTGCATGGGAGTTACATAGATCCTAACCCGGATCTGGGGATACCCTGTTTAGGTAGAATAAGCTGTGAGGGACCTGTCCGGCGTAGACGAACATGGGTGAAGCAGTGGCTACGTTGGTGTGGCACCTTGGTCTGTACCGATATCCCTTGTGTTGCAACGAAGAGAATATGGGTCTTCTGAGGAGTCATTAAGCACCAACAGACCTTAGAACCTTAAATGACACAACTTGGCCATTAGAACAATAGCAGTATGCTACGCCCATTGAGGCTAAACTCTCGTGATGGTTCTGGCCGCAAGAAAAGATTGCGATGCTGGAGTTATGACCGATTGAGGGTAGTCAATGATATTGGGATCCTCTAAGAACCCGGTTACTTTTGATAGGACAGGTATGAACCAACAAACTGAAAGAGGGTAATACCTAGACCTCATGCTGGCCTAAACTCTAAGGGCTTCTCTGGTGTGACTTGTGTGCCTTCGTACTTGACTACTTGCATGCTTATTATCTGACACATGAACTACTTGCAGGTTTTGTTTATAGTCCTTAATTGGGGCTCATAACAGGGTTTACTAAGTTTCTTGCAGGTTTTGTTTATAGTCCTTAATTGGGACTCATAACAGAGTGTACTGAGTTCCTTGCAGGTTTTGTTTATAGTCCTTAATGGGGACTCATAACAGGGTTTACCTAAGTTACCCCATGCATAAGCATAACATCATACCATTGCATACATCCTAACCCATTTCAAGGATCTCAAGGGCTTGTGATGCAGGTCATGATGAACAAAATGTCTAGAAAGGGGCAAAGGGGATTTATTTTCCTCTAGCCAAAGTTGTCAGGGGCTATGACCCACTTGATATGGTGAGCTTTGACACTTGAAGAAAGTTCCCCGAGCCAAGGTTGTCAGGGGCTATGACCCACTCGATATGGTGAGCCTTGACCCTTGAAGAAGGATTCTCAGCAACATGGAGCTCCTTCCATCAAGCTACAAAATGCAAATCCTAACAATTTTTCTTGTCTACCCCGCGAGATCCTTGAAAACATGGCATGCATATCATACACATCATTGCATAACAGGTACCACTTGTTGCAGGTCACTTACCTTTCTCGCTGTCTATTTCAGCAATGGCTTCCTAACAAGATAACCAGGACCTTCTTGCTCAAGAGACTCGGTTCGGGGAAATCCTCCTGGATCTATCCAAGGGGCAGGAGGAGCTGAGAACACTTCGCATGGGGACTTTGGTCAGGAACAGCGCCGAGGACGAACGGCTGAAACATTTGCAAGCTGAAGTGGGTGCAATGAAGGCCCAGATGCTGGGGCAGGTGACTATCATTCAAGACTTAGCTCAAAGACAAGATGAGCTCGGGGTTCTTGTCAACCAACTGCTTCGGGGAAACCAACTGGGGCAAACGTCTAAGGTTGAAGGGCCAGTCATCATTCAACCACCTTTGAGACAAGGAGATAAGGGGAGAGCTCCTCAAATGGCTCCAGTGTCACAAATTCAGCATCAACCTCATCAACTTCAGCCAGACAAGCCTAGGAGGCAATTCACCCAGCTCAACATGTCGTTGTTTCAAGCTTTACAACGCCTGTTGAGATTGAATCTGATCACATTAAGGGCTCATCCCCGGAACCCCAACACATCATCTCCTATCTATGATCCCAATAAAAGGTGTGCCTACCACTCTGCCAGTCCAGGAAATGATACAAATGAGTGTTGGGCTCTGAAGAACAAGATCCAGGACCTGATTGATGAAGGAGCATTGGAGTTCACACAAGATGGTCAGGCTGAGTTTTTCTACCATCCCTCCAAGGCTCACCATTTGAAGTAACAAGCCCTGAAGATGAAAAGATTTTTGTTCATTAGGATTTTCAAGTTGTAATTTTCTTTTGTTCAAACATGTACTCATGTTAAACGTTGTTATTTCATTAATGCATCGCATATGTCTGTTGTGAAGCAATATATTCGTATTCACTATATGCAAATTATTTTCATATTTTTTATGATGATCAACGCTCGATTAATAATTCTAAGCCTCTTGAGGGAGGATGACGAAAATGATACCACGATCTTTACAGTATGCTTTTGAACAGACCCCGCTGATGAGGTACAGGCATTGTTTCAATTCCTAAACACTGGAGTTATAAGGAAGATAATCCCTCGTCAACCCCTTTGAGCCAAAGAAGTTGGAGTTTTTCTTTTCGAAAATTAAAACCCTTAATCATAACCTGGGGCAGGGTAGTTCTCTCAGTTGATCCAAGTGCACAACGAATGGCACCAAAGGAGTTCTTACAAAACAAAAGACAGTGATGGTTCCGAATAATCATAAAGACAGGCAGTCATTACTCCTCAAAATAAAAACCCATTAAGTCAAAACCTATGAAGGGGACTTACAAAAACTGGGGCATCCCGCTGACTGTAATCACAAAAGAAACAGTTCAGGCAAAAAAAAAACAGGGATAATAAAATCAAAACAAAAGAGGTCCTACAAACCCTCAACAAAAACAAGAAATGACTGCCTATTCAGAATAAATCATCAATATCTGAACCATCGTTGGAAAATCAGAGCAAAGACTCAAACAAGGTCTAACGCACGATCATCTGAGCTTAGGTTTGAAGAACATCACGAAGAGCGGGTGGGTACAAATAATTTGAGCCTTTATCCTTTGTTTCTTAAACCATGAACCAGGCCACATTATAACCCTTAAAAGTCCTAGCTGAAGCATGGGTTAGTTCGAAAGCATACTGTTACGAAAGGTATCCTGACTCTTTAAGGCCTACGGTAAATACGGAGTTGACATCACGTTTTACAAAAATTCGCTTGTTTTATGAAAAAGAATGCATTTTCAAAATCTTCAAGACATACATAAGCTTTGTATTTTTGATATAACATTGTTTGCATATGACTATTTGTTTGAACAGCAGGGAAATTCGCACGATGAATACCTAGTGAACAAAAGCACTTCCAATCAAGGGGCATGGCATGACTATTGTCCATCATCTGGGGCAGTTAAGTCAAGATTCGGAGAATCTCTCAAAAGGCCAACCAGCTTGGGACAAATCTCCGCCTGAGTCACTTGGGGCATTCCAGCAACGAATCTTGCCTGATCAAACATCTTCTGGTGGCATGGCAAAACACTTCTAACAGGGGCAACTCCCTACATTCTGAGAGCATGGATATAGTCGAAAAAATACTACGCATAATCAAAGACCGCTAGGTTGACACACCTAGGAAAAAATAAGGGCTTCCCGGCGAACCAAAAGGGTTCGGGCAAAAATAAGGGATGAATATGAAAAAATCTATACACCCGGCAAGTCGAAAACCTGAAAAGGCGACTTGGGCAAAAATGGGTATCTCGGTGGACTGAAAACCCGAGAGGGCGGTCCAGGCAAAAGTTAGGGATCACAGCGTACGACTATGTCCCGGCATCTCGTCACTTGCCTGCCAGAAGAAGATTTGTCAATCGGCAGCCGTCAAGCACCTCCACAAGTATCTTCTAACATCAGAAACAGGGGCAATAATGAGTTGTCCAAGCAATCTAGTTGCTCTGTCCACCAAGGTACCAAGGTAGTTCAGCTGAAGAATTAACCAAGATATCTTGACTCCCCAGAGAGTGAGCCAGCAAGTTAACATACTCTCCCCAAGCAAAGTTATATTGTCAGCCTTCAGGAAATTGGGTATCCCCAGCAGATCTCAACATTCCTCAGCGCAGTACACAGGCATTCTTAACAAGCATCCCCGGCAGTCTTGATCTAAGATTGTTCCCCGGCGGTATACCAGGCATTCAGCGGAGCCACTTCCCCAGTACATCTCAAAATTTCCCCAGGAGAGTCCAGTCCGAAAGTTTCCCCAGGAAAGTGGAATCCATCTCCCAGCAGGAAGCTTATCCCCAGTAGATTCTGGAAGCTTATCCCTCGCAGAGCACGAACGCGTCCCCCGGCTGTATTCAAAGGTTATTTCCCTACCAGGATATAACTGGGTTATCCTCAGCCAAAAGCCATGAAAAGGTCGTCCTCGGTAAAGTCTTCTTATCCCCAGCGAAGTCTACTAAAACTTCCAACGTAACAATGGTATCCCCGGTGAAGCTACCATCAACATTCCAGCAAAGTACCTCTCTCCCCACAGAGTATTGCTCCCCAGCAAGATCGTTAGAGTACTTTTCTCCCTGCAGAGTAATCCATTCGCCAAGTTTATTCCCCAACGAAGTTATCTTCTCTTACCGGTATTCTTGCAACTATCATCCCCAGCGGAAACAACAAAGCATTATTCTCCAACATCAGCCTAGGATGTGACTTCCCGGCACCCGTCAAGAATTTATTTTCCTAAGACGAAAACATACATTCATAAACATCACATTTCCATACATTATAGCATGCATATACGCATCATACCTTACAAATCTCATTTATGTTGAGAACATCATTGCTTGATCCATATCATGCATCGCATATGACTGACCTTTACCTTTCAGGAAAGATCCAGTTAAGTTCTCAGCTATATTTCAAGACCTAGTCTGGTTCAGTTAAATCGACCCTAAGATTTTCCTGATTCTTACCCAGTCAAAGGCCTTCTCTGGTTCAGTCAGATCGACCCTAAGATCTCCCTGATTCTTACCCAGTTGAAGTTATTCCAAGACCTTGCTTGGTTCAGTTAAATCGACCCTAAGATTTTCCTGATTCTTACCCAGTCAAAGGCCTTCTCTGGTTCAGTCAGATCGACCCTAAGATCTCCCTGATTCTTACCCAGTTGAAGTTATTCCAAGACCTTGCTTGGTTCAGTTAAATCGACCCTAAGATTTTCCTGATTCTTATCCAGTCAAAGGCCTTCTCTGGTTCAGTCAGATCGACCCTAAGATCTCCCTGATTCTTACCCAGTTGAAGTTATTCCAAGACCTTGCTTGGTTCAGTTAAGTCGACCCTAAGATTTTTCTTGATTCTTATCCAATCAAAGGCCTTCTCTAGTCCAGTTAAATCGATCCCTAAAGATTTCCATGATGAAGACTCAGTAGAAGACATCCAAGATTCTCTCAGCGTTACTGTTGAGGTTGAAGTCGCCCAAGATTCTCTCAGCGTTACTGTTGAGGTTGAAGTCGCCTAAGATTCTCTCAACGTTACTGTTGAGGTTGAAGTCGCCCAAGATTCTCTCAGCGTTACTGTTGAGGTTGAAGTCGCCCAAGATTCTCTCAGCGTTACTGTTGAGGTTGAAGTCGCCCAAGATTCTCTCAGCGTTACTGTTGAGGTTGGAGTCGCCCAAGATTCTCTCAGCGTTACTGTTGAGGTTGTAATCATCCAAGGTTCTCTCAGCGTTCCTGTTGAGGTAGTAATCGACCCAAGATTCTCTCAGCGTTCCTGTTGAGGTAGTAATCGTCCAAGGTTCTCTCACCGTCCCGTTGAGGTAGTAACCATCCCGGATTCATTCATCACTGTTTGAAGCTCCAGACCTAATTCCTGTAACCAACCAAGGTGCATCTATACAAAGAGTTTGAAGACCAGCTCCTGTAACATGCCAGGTACTCATTTTCTTTTTCAGGTACGCAAGTTCTCGCTAAGGAATCTCCTACGCGATCGACACCCAGATGGCATCTATAAGCCCATCCACTCATCCATCATCTCTTAGCATGGCATCTATAAGCCCATCATCCTATCCATCAATCTACAAATGGCATCTATAAGCCCATTCCCACCATCACACTGCTAACATGTGAGCGCAAATTTCTGGGCACTCTAGTGTTCAATCATCTTCCACCTTCGGATTACGAAAGGCACGTCAGCCAATCTGCATCCTCAGGTCTAAGAAGATTGAACAGGGGCAATTGTTGTACCCCAAAATTTGTCCTCCCATATTCTTCAAAATTTGCAAAGAGCATGCTTCAAAATCACCCAAGGGTTGCACAGTTCAATGGCCTCCTAACAGTCAAAATTAGGGTTTTGGTTCTGACAAAGAAATTGAAGTTTACAAGGGTCCAATCAAGTCCCACATGCCTATAAACATTGTCAAGCATCCATATGCCAAGTTTCAAGACTCACAACACAAAATTGCACAGTCAAATGCCCTAATTGCTCAGCAGTCAACTGCAGGGGCAAAATGGTCATTTGACAGTCAAAAGTTCAAATTTTTGGTCAACATCTTATTTTGAAGCCACAAACATCATTTGATCAATTCTTGATCATGATTCTCAAAGTATGGCTCTAAAAGTCTCAAGATGCAAAAGTTTCCATATTTGGACAGTTGAAAAAGTCAACTGTAACTTGACCAAGGCATAACTTCCACATGGTTTATCATAAAAATTCCATCCAAAGCTCATTTTTAAGAGAAAGACATTTCCTACAACTCCTCTTCACACTTCAAGTCCAAGAAATGCTCTCACAAAAAGTTATCAATCTCAACATTATAGGTCATTTTCAAAAGTCAACAAAAAGGGACTTTAAGTCAAAGACCATAACTTGAGATTGGTAAATCAAAATGACATGGGACCAAAGGCATTGGTTAGAGGACTTCAATAACTTTCCAAAATGTCCAAGAACATGATCAAAGCTTAAAAATTGAGCATGATATGCCTTGTAGAAGTTGGGAAATTTTTGGGAATTTTGAAAAGTCAACTTTGCTTCAAATGCCTCAAAATTGCTAATGGGCCACATTTTCTTCCAAGAATCATTATCCAAAGGCTATGCACGACCATTTGACCCAAAGGGGATTTATTTCATCATTTTTTATTATTTATTGAATTTTTTAATCACCATTAATTCATTTAATTAAATAAAATATGACAAAAATACTAAACAAATGTGTTTGAATATTTTTATGCAGCATATGCCCTCATCATTCACTCAAGATCTCGTGCACATCAAAAGAGGAAAGATTTGGTGCAAATTGGCATGTTCTTCATGAGGAAAAGATTGGAAAAGATTCCATGGAAATCAAATATTTGATTCATCAATGCAAAGGCTTATGGACTCAAATTCTTACCTTAATTCGTCCCATACATATACAGAATGCTAAACCTAATGCTAACAACCTTCAAGCTGCGCCTCAGACCTCATACAAACTTTGCAATTTTTGTCAAAAATTCAAAAACTGAAAACACTCATAGGACGTGATTCAAAGCCTATAATCCATCCAAAAAGCTTGTTGAGGTCTCCCTGAACCTAACTGAATCCTTTTCCAGTCCCCACGCATCAAGAATTGGTACATAGAAGTCAAAATTCCTCAAACTTTATGCATAATCGTGTTTCATAATTCATGCCATATTTTTGATTTCTAACGCTTGATTTGTACTAGTCTAATCATTCTGAAGCTAACCATGCCACTCAATTGAGTTTTCGTGCCCTATACATGAATCCACCATTGGAGCTCGTTAGGGTTTCAAAGCTGTAAAATTAGGGCTTTCCTCTTCAGGAAAAATTAGACAACAAGACCAGGGCCATTAGAACCAGAAGCTTCACACGAACTCAGTCCACATGTCACACTCAATTTATGAGCAACGGTGTCCTATTCGCTATTTTCACATATGCTATTTAGTGGGGGTTTAAAACCCCCGCTATCTCTTTTTATTTACAGGCAGCAGGAAGAAGACGGAGGACGTGTCCATTGCTCACAGGCGCGTTTGAATTTTCGCACGAAGGACACCACTAATCATTGATTTACATTATATTCTTTATTTTCCATATTATATTCCAAACGCGCTAATGGCTCAGTTGGCAGGCATATGGCTTGGTAAGCATTGGGACCTGGGTTCGATTCCCAGGTCCCCTCCCTTTCTCAATATATTTTGTTTTAACCTGATTCCATGCAGTATACGCCCAGAGATCTACCATGCATCCTACGCTCAAGCTTGCCACGCGCCCCATAAGATCAATCCAGTGGTCAGAAGCTGCAGACCACCATGTGCATAGGTCAACGCCTTCTTACACAAGCCAGGAAAGTCCACGTGGGCTAGCGTTTAATGGGCCAAACTGCTGGCAATTTACCTCCAAAAGGGCCAACAAACCCCCCATGTTTGCATTTTTCTCTCTTTTTATTTTTTCTCTTATTTATTTTAATTACATTATTTGTTTTATTTTAATTCTTTAAATTAATTTTTCTTTAATATAAAAATACAAAAAAAAAATCAGAAACTATAAAAATAAAAATATGTTTTAATGTTTAATTCACTAACATTTTTGTAAATAAATTCAACAATTAATTTAGTTTTAATTCTAGGCTTAACTTTACTGTTTTTTTAATAAACTAAAAAAATGTAGAATTAGGGTTTTAATTACTTTTATTCTTTTTCTTTCCTTTTACCATTATTAATAATTAATTGTTTCTTTTTTGTAAATAAATTGCCATGTAAATAATTAATTAAAACTAGGTCAAATTTAGACATTTTTTAACAAATTAAAAATAGTTTAGAATTAGGGTTTGAATTTCATTTAATTTTCTTACTAAATTCTATAAATACAAAAACTCAAAAATAATTTCCTTTTCTCATTTAATTTAATTAATTTCGTAATTTTAATTCAATTTCTTTAAAAGGGTCCAACGCCCTCGCATTCCCGACTTTACTTCTTTTCGCATTTTACTTTTATTTCTTTTTTGAGAATATAATGTATTTATCCCAAAGCCGTGTAATAGATTAATTAGATATTTATCTTTCCGCATTTTATTTTATTTCAAATCGGGTCTTGGATTTATTTGGCGATGTAGACCCGCGCCTTTGTAATAGCGTAGGACATTTAATTCCGCATTTTTTTAACTGTTAATAATTTGCATGAAAGAATGAATGCCAAAAATAAAAAACAAAGCGTAGATCATTAATGCATGACAAGACAAAAATATCTGAAAATGACACACAAATCACACACCACCCCTAGGGTACGTCTCACTGTTGCCTTGCCCCTCGAAAGGTGATCGTCGAGTAGAGGATGTTTTAGTAAGTCCTCATGTCCATGAACATGGCATGAGGGTAGCTTCTAAGGTGTCTTCCCATTGCTCTGGTGACCACACTGTCCCGAACCCTCGAATTGACCCGAACACCTCCAACGGTGGTGCTACCTACCTCTCAATGGTGGGATGGCACTACTTTAAGGACATTTACACAGACGAATTCCTTAGGGTAGGTAGAGAACTCGTAGATACTTGCTCTAATTTCAAAACAAATCAAAAACTTCTTTTCACACCAACACCTTTCAAAAAGCTTTCAAAAGCAACTTTTCAAACACTCTTGAGGACTGATACAAGAGTCGAACTGAAATTTTCAAAGAAACTTTTTAAACCCACAGTTGTAAAGCAAACAAACATTTTGAAAACACAAATGAGCAAGTATCTAAGAGCCCATGGATAACCATGGATAGAAAGGGTGCTCACACCTTCCCTTTCTATAAATCTACCTCCCGAACCGAGAACTAATCTCAATAAGGAATTTTTCTGTGCTTTTGTCCTTTCCATTTGGAGAAAATAAAAGACGGTGGCGACTCTTGCTTACCGCGACATTTTGCGAAACCAGCTTTAAATAGTCAGTTCCAGATCCACCGATCACAATCATTAATAAAAGAATTGGACGTTTTGCACTTCAAATTTTGCGCTCCTTGTTTTCCTTCTATTATATATTGCAAAACAACTATTTTACACACACTCACTTATACAGGTCTACATCCACTTTGGATCCTACTGGTAACGACTCTGCTACTGCCAGTTATAACTTCGAAAGTCCGATCAACTTAGCCGAAGACGAAGGTGAAAATGATTGCGAAGTGCCTGGCGAACTTGCTAGACTGCTACTTCAGGAAGAGAGGGCCATACAGCCACATAAAGAGCCCGTGGAAACAGTAAATTTGGGTACAGAGATAGACAAGAGAGAAGTCAAGATTGGTGCAAATATTGAGCCTAGTGTCAAACAACGGTTGATTCAGATGTTGCGTGACTATGTTGAGATCTTTGCCTGGTCTTATGAAGATATTCCTGGGTTGGATACCGATATTATGGTTCACCGCCTGCCTACCAAGGAAGACTGTCCTCCAGTAAAACAGAAGGTCCGTCGAATGCACCCAAAGATGTCTGAGAAAATCAAGGCTGAGGTTATGAAACAGTTTGACGCCGGTTTTCTAGCAGTCACTTCTTACCCGCAGTGGGTTGCTGTGCCAAAGAAAGATGGTAAGGTTCGAATGTGTGCTGACTATAGGGATCTGAACAGGGCAAGCCCCAAGGATGATTTCCCTCTGCCTCATATCGATGTTCTGGTAGACAACACTGCACAGCATAAGGTTTTCTCCTTTATGGATGGTTTCTCCAGTTATAATCAGATTAAAATGTCTCCCGAAGACATGGATAAGACAACCTTCGTTTCTCAATGGGGTACCTTTTGCTACAAAGTCATGCCTTTTGGATTAAAGAATGATGGGGAAAAGTATCAGCGTGCCATGGTCGCTTTCTTCCATGACATGATCCATCATGAGATTGAGGTATACGTCGATGACATGATTGCAAGATCCCAAAATGAGGAGGAACATCTGGACCATCTTCAGAAGTTATTTGACAGGTTGAAGTTGTACAAGCTGAGGTTAAACCAGAACAAGGGCACCTTCGGGGTGAGATCTGGTAAGCTGTTGGGTTTCGTCGTGAGTGATAAAGGTATTCAAGTGGATCCTGCAAAGGTGAAGGCTATACAGGAAATGCCAGCTCCCCGAACAGAGAAAGAAGTCTGAGGCTTCCTGGGACGTTTGAACTATATTTCCTGATTCATCTTGCACCTGACTGCTACTTGTGAGCCAATCTTCAAGCTACTGAAGAAAGATCAAGTGGTAAGATGGAATGATGAATGTCAGGCCTCTTTTGAAAGAATCAAAGAATATCTCCAAGAGCCACCTATTATGATGCCTCCAGTTGAAGGGAGACCTTTGATCTTATACTTGACAGTACTCGACAACTCAATGGGGTGCGTGCTGGGACAGCATGACGAGTCTGTCCGAAAAGAGCATGCTATTTATTACCTTAGCAAAAAGTTTACCGACTGCGAGACCCGATACTCGTTGTTTGAGAAAACTTGATGCGCTTTGGCATGGGATGCTCATCGGCTGAGACAGTATATGCTGACTCACACTACTCTATTGATATCAAAGATTGATCCAATCAAGTACATCTTCAAAAAGCCTGCCTTGTCCAGAAGAATAGCACGATGGCAGATGATCTTGACTGAGTATGACATCCAATACACGACCCAAAAGGCAATCAAAGGAAGTGTGTTGGCAGATCATCCGACACATCAGGCAGTGGATGATTACCAGTCTATGAACTTTGAATTCCCATATGAGAATATCATGATAGTAATCGACTGTGAAGAACCTGGACCGGATGAAGGACCTGAGGAAGGATCCCGATGGTCTATGTACTTTGATGGAGCTTCGAACGCTTTGGGTAATAGCATTGGCGTCGTGATCATATCTCCTAAAGGCTCTCATACTCCATTCACCGCCCGACTATATTTCAACTGCACCAACAATATGGCGGAGTATGAAGCGTGCATTATGGGTCTTCGAGCAGCAATTGACCTAAGGATTAAGTTCTTGAGTGTGTTCGGAGATTCCGCTCTCGTGATCAGTAAGATCAAAGGCGAGTGGGATACAAAACACCTAAATCGTATTCCTTACAAGAAGTATGTGTTGATGTTGCTTCCGCATTTCGAGGAGATAACCTTTGAACACTTCCCTAGAGAGGAGAATCAGTTAGCGGACGCGCTGGCTACGATGTCTTCTATGTTCAAAGTCAATTGGGACAATGAGGCTCCCCGGATTATCATTGAAATATTGGACGAACTTGCACATTGTTGTGACATTGAGACTAAAGAGGTAGCAGATAAACCCTGGTTTCACGAGGTAAAGAGGTATCTCGAGGCTCAGGAGTACCCCGAGAGTGCATCTGTTAATGACAAGAAGTTTCTAAGGAGGTTCGCAGCGAAGTTCTTCATCAACAATTGTATTATTTACAAGTGTAACCATGATTCAACCTTACTGCGAAGTGTGGATAAGAACGAGGCTGAAAGGATCATGGCAGATTTACATAAAGGTACCTTCGGAACTCATTCCAGTGGACATACCATGGCAAAGAAAATCCTTCAGGCAGGATACTATTGGTCCACTATGGAAGCCGACTGTTTTCAGCATTCTCGGACCTGTCACAAGTGCCAAGTCTATGCTGATAAAGTGAACATACCTCCAGTACCTCTGAATGTCTTGACGGCACCTTGGCATTTTGAAATGTGGGGCATCGATATGATTGGTGAGATCAGACCTACAACGTCCAACGAACATAGTTTCATCCTGGTAGCTATTGATTACTTTACAAAGTGGATTGAAGAAGCTTCCTTTGCTACTGTAACCAAGAATGTCGTGGCACGGTTCATTCGGCATAATCTAATCTGTCGATATGGTGTACCAGAGAGGATCATTACGGACAATGGTACAAATCTCAACAATAAAATAATCACAGAGCTCTACAAGCAGTTCAAGATACAACATCACAACTCTTCTCCCTACCAGCCGAAGATGAATGGGGTTGTCGAAGCAACTAATAAAAACATTAAGAAGATCGTGCAGAAGATGACGGTGACATACAAAGACTGGAACGAGATGTTACCATTTGCTCTTCATGGGTATCGTACCTCAGTGCAGACGTCAACAAGGGCAACACCCTATTCCTTGGTATATGGCATGGAGGCAGTCTTGCCCATTGAAGTTCAGATACCCTCTCTTCGGATTATGAAGGATGCAGGTTTGAGCGAAGATGACTGGATTCAGACCTGGCTTGATCAGATGAATTTAATTGAAGAAAAGAGACTTACTGCTATTTGTCATGGTCAAACGTATCAAAAGCGGATGATCAAGGCATTTAACAAGAAAGTTAGACGTCAAGAGTATCAAGTTGGGGATCTGGTAATCAAGCGCATTATCCTACCACAAGGTGATCCCAGGGGAAAATGGACCCCTACTTACGAAGGGTCGTTTGTGGTTAAGAACATTTTCTTAGGAGGAGCTATGATTCTAACCACAATGGATGGTGACGACCTTCCTCATCCCGTCAATGCAGACATAGTGAAAAGATACTACGCGTAATCAAAGACCCGCTAGGTTGACACACCTAGGCAAAAATAAGGGCTCCCCGACGAACCAAAAGGGTTCAGACAAAAATAAGGGATAAAATGAAAAAAATCTATACACCCGGCAAGTCGAAAACCTAAAAAGGCGGCTTGGGCAAAAAAGGGTATCCCGGTGGACTGAAAACCCGAAAGGGCGGTCCAGGCAAAAATTAAGGATCAAAACGTAACACTATGTCTCATTGGATCACCTTGCAGCCAGACTTCGGTATCAACTATCAAGCTCGGACGACACTAATCAATCTAACCCATCTTCAACCAAGTAGCAAAGTGATGAGATGCTCGAGGATATAAAGGCAATAGAAGAGTTGGAACCCAGTGGGATTATTCACATAGCTGTTTTGTTTAGTTTTTCACAAATTGTGTAGATTCTATTGTTCGACGGTGTTCCCTTACTAGGACGTCAACCTCTTGTATAAAAAGCCTATTTACAGGCCAAACTTCAAAATCAATACAATTCATTTTCAGATAAATTTCAAATTGTTTTTCCTTTTTCTGTTTTGTTTCGCAAAGGACGTCCAATGTTCATTTTTTGATATATGTATTTGACATTAATTGCTGCTCATAAATATTTACATATGAAACAAAAGACGATTACTTGTAATATCAGAAACAGGGGCAAATAATATTTGTCCAAGCTTGCAGATGCTTTATCCACCAGGTACAAGGGTAGATTCAGCTGAAGAACATGACTGAGGTGCTTTCACTCCCCACAGAGTAAGACAGTAATGATAGCTCTCCCCAGCTGAGACTTGCGATTATGATTAAATCGGTAATATTCTCCCCAAGCAGAGTTTATTTACCATCAGCACTGAAAGATCTTAATATTCCCCAGTGGAGTATAAGAATATTCCTCGGTAGAGTACAAGATATCCCCAGTGGAGTTTGAAAATTTTCCCAGCGCAGTCTGAAAAAGCTTCCCTAGTGGAGTTTGGAAAATCATCCCCGGTAGACTTTGGAAGATTGTCCCCAGCAGAGCTCAAAGGATTATCCCCATAAGAGTCTAAAATGCTATCCCCAGTAAAGTCACAACTGAAAGATCATCCCCAGTAGAGTTCTTTCCTTTCACAAACAAAAGTCAATCCCCAACAGGATTCAGTATCACCAACAACGGTAATACATCCCCAGCGGACTTTATCAGTGGAATCCTCTGTAGAGCATTTCTTCCCCACAGAGTAGTCTCCTCACCAGTTTATTCCCCAACAGAGTTATCCTCTCCTGCAGGTTTATTCTCACAATCATCTTCATTCTCTATTCCCAGCTGAAATGAAGAATTCAACTCTTTTCTCCAGCAGCAATCCAGGATTTATTTTCCCCAGCTAAAAACATTACATTTCCATACATCATGACACATGCATATACGCATCATACAACATAATCTCATTTATTTTGAGAACATCATTGTTTGATACATATCATACATTTCATATAACTAACCTTTACCTTTCAGGAAGGATGTAGTTAAATTCAAAGCTATGAAGCTTTTATCTCAGTCGAAGTACTAACCAGTTCTTAAATCTCAACCGAATCATCCTCAGTTGAGTTACAGATAAGGTCCTAAATCTCGGCATTTCTCCTCCGTCGAAGTACAGACAGTTCTTAAATCTCAACAGAATTATCCTCAGTTGAATTACAGACAAGCCCTAAATCTCGATGAAGATGTTTCCCTCAGTCGAAGTACTAACCGGTTCTTAAATCTCAACCAAATCATCCTCAGTTAAATTACAGATAAGGTCCTAAATCTCGGCAATTCTCCTCCGTCGAAGTACAGACAGTTCTTAAATCTCAACAGAATTATCCTCAGTTGAATTACAGACAAGTCCTAAATCTCGATGAAGATGTTTCCCTCAGTCGAAGTACTAACCGGTTCTTAAATCTCAACCAAATTATCCTCAGTTAAATTACAGATAAGGTCCTAAATCTCGGTAATTCTCCTCCGTCGAAGTACAGACAGTTCTTAAATCTCAACAGAATTATCCTCAGCTGGATTACAGACAAGTCCTAAATCTCGATGAAGATGTTTCCCTCAGTCGAAGTATTGACCGGTTCTTAAATCTGAACCGAAGTATCCTCAGTTGAATTACAGATAAGGTTCTAAATCTCGGCAATTCTCCTCCGTCGAAGTACAGACAGTTCTTAAATCTCAACAAAAGTATCCTCCGTTTAATTACAGACAAGTCCTAAATCTCGATGAAGATGTTTCCCTCAGTCGAAGTACTGACTGGTTCTTAAATCTCAACCGAATTATCCTCAGTTGAATTACAGATAAGGTTCTAAATCTCGACAAAGTTCCTCCGTTGAATTACTGACAGTTCTTAAACCTCAACAGAATTATCCTCCGTTGAATTACAAACAAGTCCTAAATCTCGATGAAGATGTTTCTCTCAGTCGAATTACTGACCAGTTCTTAAATCTCAACCAAATTATCCTCAGTTAAATTACAGATAAGGTTCTAAATCTCAAAAAAGTTCCTTCATCGAATTACTGACAGTTCAAAAATCTTAACAGAATTATCCTCCGTTGAATTACAGACAAGTCCTAAATCTTAACGAAGATGTTCCCCCCCCCCCCCCAGTTGAATTACGGACAAGTCCTTAAAACTCAGCAGAGATGTTCTCTCGGTTGAAGTACAGGCAAGTTCCTAAATCTCAGCAAGATCAGACTTCCCCAGCGAAATCTTCTACAACAACAAGTATGCAAGTTCTCGCTAAGGAATCTCTTGGCGATCGAAACTCCTGCAGATGGCATATTTAAGCCCATCCTCATGCTAGCAATCTCCAAATGGAATCTGTAATCCCATTCCTGACATCACAAGGCTGATACCACTTCATGCGAGTGCAAATTTTTGGGCACTCTAGTGTTCAATCATCTTCCACCTTCGGATCGCGAAAGGCATGAAAGCCAATCTACATCCTCAGGTTTAAGAAGATTGAACAGGGGCAGCTGTTGTACCCCAAAATTTTCCCTCCCATATTTCTCAAAACATTGCAAGAAGAATCTCCAAGTTGCTCAAGGTTGCCCAAGAGTTGGTCAGACAAGCTATCTCCTAAGGCAGTCAATCCCAAAATAGGGTTTTGTGTTGCATCAATATCCTTTAATCCAAATGACCTCAAGTGCTCCGCAATATCCTAATATGTTATCAATATCATCCATGTCAAGTTTCAAGCCTTGTAGAGGAAGCTTGCTCAGTCAATTGCTCAAAGGGTCCAAAAATCGATTGTGCTAGGGCAAAAGTCAACTGTGACCTATATACAGTCAAACTTCAAGATTTTTTGTCAACATTCTAATTTTGAAGGATATTTCATCATTTGATCAAGGGTTGATCATGATTCATCAAGGATTGCTTAAAATTCATCAAGACTCAAAAGTTGCTAAATTAGGGTTTTGTAGGAAAAGTCAACTCAACTTTGACCTAGCATAACTTTCTCATACTTTATGAGAAATGACCCATCCAAATATCATTTTGAAGAGGATGCAATTTCATACAATACATCTTCACACCCAAAGTCCAAAAAATGCACTCACAAGAAGTTATTAATTTGGACATTATAGGTCATTTTTGAAAGTCAACAAAAACACCTTTTTTCCAAAGCTTATAACTTGAGCATGGAATATCAAAATGAGATTAGACCAAAAGGGTTGGTTAGAGGACATCTAAAGCTTTCTAAAAAGTCCAAGAAAACTTTTAAAAGTTCAAAATTGAAGAAGTTATGCATTGTTGAAGTTGGACATTTTTGCAAAATTGCCAAAACTCAACTATCCCCAAAACCTCAAATTTTGTCAAATGGGCCCATTCTTTTTCACTTGATTTGAGTTTGCATCATTGCCCACGTTCCCTAGATTCAACCATGTGTCCATATTTCATTTTTATTAATTAAATTTATTTTTAATTGAATTTATTCATTTTAAATCAAATAAAAATCATATAAAATCCAAGGCATTGATAACTAATGAACTTTTGGCTATTTCAGGTTCCACATTCAGCAATTATCATCATCAAATTCGTATCAAATCAAATCATGTGCAAAAAGATTGGAATTGGACAAATTTGGAAGGTTTTAAAATGGAGATCAAATCAAATTCATGTGCATTGATATGGAGAGATTTGGACCATGATTCTTACCCTAATTCCAAGCACATTACATAAGGAAGCTAAACACACGAAAATCAGGGTTGGAAAGTGTGGGAAGAGGCAGAACAAAAGTGCAAAAATTCACAAAAAAGTGAGAGATCAAAGTCCAAGTTAGAGGCCGTTTCAGGACACGAGAGTGGTCTCAATCGCTTCCTGACCATTCACACAAGCTACATGGATCTAAAGCAAGCATTTTCAGACGTCCAAACGCATTGTAAGTCTCACGTAACATAGCTCTGTTCTTGAATTCGATTTGGTCTATGCTAGCATCATTTGAATGAAATAACTGCATATTCATGACCCTCATATTATTTTCAAGCCATTGGCAATAATCAATTTGATTTATATGCACTGTAACCATGAAACTCCATATCTAGGGTTTTGTTTCTATTTTTACGGGTTCTTATTTCTGGTAAAATTGGTCCATGTGATGGGCATGGTTGCATCCAGGAGAAGGAGACGAACATAACCATGCCCTTGAAAGTTATTTTCATTTCCTGAAGACGATTTTATGAATAAGCTGCACTTTTAGCTGCGGATTCAAATCCGCATGTAATATTACAGTAGTGGGAGGATAGGGACGAAGAGCTATCACTCGCTAATTGGGCCATTCAAAAATGGCGTGCGTTTTTATTTTTTATGACCAATTGACTTTGCTTTGCTATATCATTATTATTGCGTATTATATTAACAAACAGATCAATGTAGCATGGTGGCAAGCGTGTTAGAGCAATCTCCTTCAGGACCTGGGTTTGAATCCCAGGTCCCCAACTTTCTCAATAATTTTGGTTTTCAGGTATTCCCATGCGTGCTCAAGCTTGCAGCCTACCATGCGCCCTCATCCATCCAAATGCCAGATGGCCAAGAGCCAAATCTGGTGGTCAGAAGCCGGAGGTCCACCATAGTCCAGGTCAATGCATGCATACTGGATCCCAGAAAGTCAAAAAGGCCAGCTGATAATGGGCCACGAAATTGCTATCAACACCCCAAAAAATCAGGCCCAAATTCTTCTCCTCTCTTATTATTTATTTATTTGCTTTAATTGTTTTATTTTCTAACCAATAAAAATTCAGTTTTATTAAATGAAATCACAAAAAAATATTTTTTATTTCAATCAAATTTTTAACTTTTATTTTTCTAAATAAATTTATTAATTAACTAGGTTTTAATTAGAAAACTTTAATCCATTTTTGTGAATAATTTTAATTAATTAGATTTAATTAGATATTAACCACTAATTTAATCATTTTTAATTTCTTTCCTAAATAATCAAAAAACTCCAAAAATAATTTATTTCTTTCATTTAATTGATTTATTAATTTAATTTAATTGTTTAATTTAGGTTTAATTTATTTTCCTTAAATAAAAATAACAAAAAATCAAAAAGATATCTTCTTTAACCAAAAGGGTCAAAACCCTAAATTTCACACTCGATTTATTTTCCCGCGCGCGTTATTTATTTTTATCCAATAATGTACCTGCTTCCGGATTGTAATAGTTAAATAGGATATTTAATTATTTTTATCGCTTTATTTTATTTTTCAAAGGGTTTGTCTTTGGCGATGTAAATACCTGACGCCTTGTAATTTAAATTCCGCATTTTATTTCCGCAAATTATAACTATTAGATGTTTGATAATAGGGTTGCATGACAAGACTAAATGTTTATCTTAAAATCAAATTAGATCACCCTTCACATGTACAAAGATAAAAATAACTGAAAATGACACACTCGCACATGCGCACTCTTTGGGTCCACCCCACTTGGTTGCCTTTGTACACGGTCATTAACTATAAGTCATTTTAGAAGTCGTCCTCTTGTCTAAAAGATCATAGTTGCCTCGAAACGGTTGCCTCGGATATTGTTGCCTCAAACAAATGATCTAAGACATTAGGGTTACCGCTAAGGCGTCCTAACATTCCTTTAGTGACCGTATGTCCCTTATTTGAATTGACCCTTAAACTCCAACGACGGTGCTACCGACTCATTAATAGTGGGATAGCATTGTCTAAAGGAAATTAGCGTAGAACGATTCCTTTTTCGAGTAGGTAGATGGTTCTTAGATACTTGCTCTTTCAAAAAACAAAATCTTTTTCACACTTACACTACTTTTCAAACAAATATTTCAAAAACACTTCATTACACTCTTGAGGACAGAAGCAAGAGTTAAATCGAAGTTAAAACAAAAACTCTTTCAAACCCACAAGCACAAAGAAAACAATTTTGAAAACAATTGAGCAAGTACCTAAGAGCCCTTGGATAACCACGGATAGAAAGGGTGCTAATACCTTCCCTTTCTATAATCTACCCCCCGAACCCGAGAAAAATCTCGGAAAAGGAATTTTTCTGTGCTTTTTTCCTTTCCTTGCTGGATAAAATAAAAGTCGGTGGCGACTCTTGCTTACCGCGACATTTTGCAAAAACAAACGCAAAACGCAAACCAGCATTCCAAAAAACAGTCAGTTCTTCCCACCGTATCACACCATGCTATTAATGGTATGTCGCCTTTTGAGGCATTGTATGGTCGGAGGTGCAGAACACCTTTGTGTTGGTATGAATCTGGTGAGCATGTGGTGCTCGGGCCCAAGCTGGTGAGAGAGACTACGGAGAAAGTAAAGGTAATCCAAGAAAGGATGAAAGCTTCGTAGAGTAGGCATAAGTTTTATCATGATAAGAGGAGGAAGGACCTTGAGTTTCAAGAGGGAGACCATGTATTCTTGAGAGTATCACCGATAACTGGTGTTGGTCTTGCTCTAAAGTAAAAAAAGTTGACTTCTCAGTTTATTGGTCCGTATTAGATTTCAGAGAAGGTGGGAAATGTTGCTTATAGAGTGGCCTTGCCACCTAACTTGTAAAATTTGCATGATGTGTTCCATGTGTCGCAACTCCGGAAATATATTTCAGATCCGTCGCATGTAATTCTGATAGATGATATACAAGTACGGGACAATCTTACTTTTGAGATTGTACCTCCGAGGGTCGAGGATCGTGAAATAAAGAAGTTAAGAGGAAAAGAGATCACCCTTATGAAAGTAATATGGGGAGGAGTTACCAGGGAGAATGCGACGTGGGAGCTAGAGAGCAAGATGCTAGAGACTTATCCAGAGTTATTTGCTTCATGTAATTTTCGAGGACGAAAATATTCTAAGTGGGAGAGAGTTATAACACCCTGTTTTAATTAGAATTATTTTTTAATTAAATAATAAGATGATGTGATAAAATTATGAGAGTTGGTGGAATTTACGGGGTGGTGTGATACCTTATTGGGGACTAGATGCCTTATAATTATAGAAATTATGGTTATGGGGGGTGTTTGGCTAATTGTGTAGAAACATAGAGGTGTGTAGAATAATATGGATTATCACTATTATTATATTATTAGGATAATTATTATTATTTTATGATAATAATTAAATAATTATTTAATTGGGAATACTAAGGTTATAATATTATTTATTGGGATATATTAGATTAAGAATAAGGAAAAAGAGTCAGTACGTAGAAACAGAGAAAGAGAAGCGTAGAAGAGAGAAGAGGAGAAAGAGCACTAGGAAGCTATGGAAAGAAGTTCATTTGTAGGAATCAATAATCAACCAAGAACCTAAGGTAAGGGGGTATTCTAACTCTATAAGGGTTTGCCTAATGATGGGGTACGGTGGAATTTAGGTCGTATAGTCGTATGTTTTGATTTCTCCATATTTGGTTGTTTTGGGGGTTTGTTCCCATTGATGGAATTTTGGTAATTTTGGTGTGTTTTGATGTGATTGAATGATATGAATTAGTTAGAATTGGTAGATGAATGTTGATGAATAACTAACCTAGTAAAAAAAATGAATTTTGATGTGAAAATTATGATATTTGGGTATGGAAACATGGGATGTCGTAACCGAAAAGTTACAGAATTTATCACTGTTATCGCAGGATAACCGATTACCCGAATATGGTAATTGGTTACCATATCAATGGTTGGAACGAGGTTTATTTTAATGGGGCTTTCTAAATCAGAAAGACTCATAAACCCATTCGCGAAGCCTGTTCGCCAATGGCCCATGCGATTCGAAAATGGAAGTTATTTCAAAAGAATAACAATTATTAAGTTTAATTTGCATAAGCTTGTTTACGTAAAGTAGGGGGGGTGCTTATCAATAACTAAACCCATTAAGCTGACCCGTTTGATATGTTTGAAAAAAGAAGTATTATTAAAAAATATTTTATTATTGTTAAGTTTAATAAAGAAAATAAATAATATGTTTTTATAAAAAAAACGTAATATGTTTTTGTACTGCTGATGAACTTGTTTTAAATTTGTTTTCTTGTTATTAAAGGTTGTTATTTTTATTTTTATTTTAAAGGGATAAAGAATATATAAGAAAAGGATATTGTCGTTACTGTTATTTGTTTATTTTTCTTTTATTATTAATTAACATTTTGTTAATTGTATTTATCAAAGTTTGGTTAAGGTGATATTGGGTTATGGAAAGGGCATTTGTGCATAGGGTTGTTAAAAGCATTTTTGCTATAACAAATATAATATTGCTGGGCTAGATAGATTAAAAATTCGTGCAAGGCCCAGAACCAATAAAACAACAACTGTTCTAATCATCCCCTAAATTCACACAGGTTTTTTCACTAACTGATACTATGGAAATGAAACTAAAACAAAATCAAATATATACTAAAACGAAATCCAAAAAAATCAACAGAAAACAAAAACCAAATCTATACAATATCCATAAATCTCTATTACGAGCAAAATCTAAAAATTGACGGTAAATCAGAATCAATTATAGAGATCCACTTTCAATCTATTACAAAACTAATATTAAAAATCAATTACATCACGAAATCAAATCCCTAATTTCTATCTCAATCCTTAAATCTCTAATCTACCTAATTCACGCTAATCAAAATGTGAAAAAAACCCTAATTTCTAAAGTCTATAAATAAGTTGAAGAAGAACAGATTCAGGGGGGGAGGGGGCTTGAATCCGAAAGAGTGATTACATAGGAAAAATTATGAAGACAAAGGAGAAAGCTTGATACAGGGAAGAACTCGAAGAACCGAAATAGAAAAAGCTTGAAACATATGGGAATCGAAGACCAAACCGAGGCCACCGTGGAAGAAGAAGGTTGATGCGATTGGGGTTTTGACATATGAAACCCTAATCACAATCATCTTCACAGCACCCTGAATCGATCATCACCACCATCTTCAAATTTCACTGTAATCTGCAAAAAAGAGAGAAAGAAGGGATTAAAGACCGGAATCAAGAAACACTCATAAATCAGATCCAGAATACATCAGTCACAAATAGGAGTGAAATTTCTCAGCTTTTATGTTATTGTTTGGTTAAGGGTTAGGGGTTATTAGACGGTAGGATTTTTGGTTACGCCGTCGCGGTGGACATTTAGGGTTGGAGGTTTGAGAAATGGAAGGGCTGTAACGAGTGAGAGAGAGGAAGATGATGTTGATGTAAACAAAATAATAAAAAATGAATAAGAACAAAATGGTATAACCCATTCAATCACATGCACATGCACCCACATTAATTAACACGGTCCTTCATTATTATCCCTCTGATCATAATCTGACGGCCGCAGGCTAAGTCATACGGTAATTTCCATACACCTCGCACACCCAATCTCTCAGACTTCCTCCCAAACATGCAATGGGCCTAAGCCCATTAATTTTTGCACCCCCATCTCCCTATTTTACTAAAATGGATAATGAATGATACCCCCTGTCCAGAATGCATAATGGGCCTAACCCAAACTGCTTTCAACACCCCCTTAGTTTACTGGTCAACTAGAAACTACACCCCCCTGAATTAATCAAATTATTTAATTATTTCATTTATATTTTTTTATATTATATATTTTTTTATTCTTAATATCATTATTATAATTTATTAATTTTTATAATAATTATCATTTATTATTAATATTATTTCTTATATTATTATTATTTATTATATGAAAATATTATTTATATTATTATAAATTACTTTTATTCAATAATTAATATATTATTTTCTATATAGATATATATATTTGCCTTAAAGTATTTTTTACTCATGCATTAATCAAGAATTTTTGCAGTTAATATGATAAATAATACTCAACAAATCTCAAACTATTTTTCGCAATCAACTAATCTAAAACAATCTATTCATGCAAAAGGGTTTCAAACGGATTTTGACTAATCGCCCATTTAGCCAAAATCTCTGCAATCACTACAACCGGTAAAAATGTGAGGTGATTCAAAATACATTTGCAACACCTAAAAAACACAAACCCCATACAAACTACGAATTGGGACTCTGATTCCTCATAAGAGGATACATATGCATACAATCAAAAATCGTGGCGAGTCCTCCTAATTAAAATTTAAAACCCTATTTTGCCCGAACTTAAACCTAAATATAATATCCTTAATAATAAGGTTGATGAAAGGTGCCTAACACCTTTCTTTTGTCTAATGTGGTATGAAACTTAGAATCTCTGTCTGCAAATTAGGGTTTCCTATTAGATGCCCTTCCTTAGGATAAAAACTAATAGTGGCGAATTTGATTTAAAAACCAGTTGCAACAGCTGGCGACTCTGTTGGGGAACCTCAACCTTATGTTTTAGGTTTTATTTTTGGTTTTAGTTTTCTTTATTTTTTTATTTATTTCACTTACTTATTTATTGCATTTATTTATTTATTGTCAATTTTTCTTATCATTATATATTTACTGCGTGGCGGGAATTGTTATCTCAAAATATCCTCAAATAAACCCTTAGAAAGAAGGTTTGTCTATTAGCTTAGGGGATACATCATCCCTGCATGTTTATATGACGACTTCTCCTAGAGTCGGTGGACTTCTGAAAAAGGAATACTTATGGAGAGATACGTTCTTGACGAGTAGGTCTTTGGAAGGCCACCCATGACTCTTTGTAACGACCTTAACCTAAAATCTCATGACGAGACCTTTCCCGACTTTGAAACAAAAGTCTCGGTCCGTAAAGAGGCTCCACCTAAGGGAGGCCCTTGTGCCTTTTCCCTCTAGTGTTAATCATGATACCCTTAAGGAAACCACCTTCTAGGAGGTTAGACTAACCGTAGGTCAAAATTAAGAAACCTACCTTCTAAGGGTACCTGTCACAAAACCCCGTCACTCAACCCTACATCTATACATTCATACGTTTCATATATTCGTCATAAATTTCATATATTTGTCAACCTTTTCTTTTTATTTGTCTTATTCACAGGGTACAAAAAATAATAATAAAATCAAGATCTCGATGACTGTCTTTAAAAATGGATACCAAAGGAAACAACTTGTCCGCGTCAATGCGCCAAACATGTCTGAAATCAAAGCCACAAAAGGGAAATAATGTGTTGAAGACTTTCTCAAGATTTTTCCAACAATGGGGGATGATTTCAAGAGCAGACGTTCGCAAGCACACCAAGAAGACTTATTTCCCTTGGCTCAATTTCATGCAAGCAAGTCTTGGTTTAAGATTGTAATATTTTTCAATATCTGGATTATGTTACTTCCAATAAAGGAATTTCGTTTCCACATACCCTGGTCGTATCTATTTTTAAGCTGGTCACCGAATAAAAAATAAGAAAAAGATAAATATATACCCAAGTGAATAAGGCATTTAACCCTTTTCATATTCATACATATTCATTCGCATGCATGCATTCATAAACATTTGCATATCATGTCAAAACTCACTTCTTCAAAACAAACCTCTCCAGTTAAACCATTGGTAGAAGAAGATCTCCACCTCCTTGGCCTCCATATCAAACAAGGGCCTACCAGTAAAAGGCAATGGAAAAAATCGAGGAAACTCAGGCTGGGTTTAAAGAGGATCTCGACCAAGTAAAGGGTGATGTAAGTTCAATGAAGGGAGATATGAGTCAAGTTCTTCTATCTTTGAAGAACATCATTGACAGGCAGGACTAGATTCCAAGTGTAGCTTTCGAAGTAGTAGCCCAAACTATTGGTGCATCACGTGGTCACCAACTAAGGAAAGATCCAGAAGTAGGACTCCAAAAGTATGTCATGGCCCAACAAGAAGTTAATACTGAAGGGTTTGTCCCACCGCCATTAAGAGCAAGGGAATCACATACCCTATAAGTTCCAACCAATAATGCAGACGACTACTTGGACCTACAATACGGAGAACACGACCCAGAGGATACCAACCAGGCACCCTTAAAGATGACCGGTACTAAGGCTGTTGATAACTTACTGACGATGAATCAGTACAAATCTCTGGAAGAAAGATTGAAAGCTGTAGATGGTATTGACGCCTTCGAGGTAGACGCTCTCAAAATTGGCCTAGTTCCTGATGTGGTAATTCCTCCAAATTTTAAAGTACCTGACTTTGAAAAATACAAGGGGCTCACCTGTCCAAGAAATCATTTGTGCATGTATTGCAGGAAGATGCATGCCCATGCCCATGATCAGAAGCTGATTATTCACTATTTTTAAGATAGCCTGAGTGGGGCATCTTTAGATTAGTATATGCAATTGGAGCAAACACATATTCGAACCTGGGAAAATCTTGCTAATGCTTTCTTAAAGCATTAAAAATATAACCTTGACATGGCTCCTACCCGCATGCAACTCCAAAATATGTCCCAGAAGAAAGAAGGGTCCTTTAAAGAGTATGCTCAGAGATGGAGAGAGATGGCATCCTATGTGCAACCCCCGCTGTTGGAAAAGGAATTAGTAGACATGTTCATGGGAACCTTGCAAGGGTTTTATTATGAGAAGATGTTTGGAAGTATCTCTTCGGGGTTCTCAGATCTAGTGACTATCGGAGAAAGAATCGAGACTAGAATAAAGAGTGGGAAAATACGTGGGGGACCATCAAGTACCCCCTGCAATTCATAAAGTCTTGTTTCAAACTTCCCCAAAGGAAAAGAGGGAGAAATTAATGTTATAGCCTCACAACCAAGGGCACAAAAACCATTAATGATCCCACAAGGATAGCAGCAAGGTAGAAGGACGAAAAGAAATTTTGATCCACTTCTGATGCCACCTAGTCAGTTATTACAACACTTAGTCAAGGCATCCTTAGTGGAACTTAACCCTCTGGTTCCCTCAATCGGGCCGCTCCCGCGAAAGTACAATGCCAACGCCAAATGTGAGTATCATGCTAATTCTCCTGAACATACCATAGAGAAATGTTGGCCATTAAAGCATAAGGTCCAAGACTTTTTAGAATCTCAAGACATCACTTTTGAGAAACCTAACATCAAATCAAACCATATGCCTCTGCATGGTGGTCCGACAATAAATGAAATTGAAGTAGCCAATGACTGTGGGGCAACTAGACTAGCGAAAGCCCCAATAAGCTTGTTGAAGGAATATTTATGGGAATGTGGGATCCTATTAGAACATAATGAAGCCTTCGAAAGGACACTATAAAAGCTAGTGGGCCAGGGGATAGTCCAAATCAGACCATACCCTGAAGAAAAATATGTAGCCACCCTGAAGGGTAAAACACAGTTTCCTCCAATCCAAGAGACCTTAGTCCACAAGGGAATAGAGCATGGAAGATAGGTGGCGATGATATCTAACAAAGTTAACACCAAAAAGGCAACTGACTCCACCCGAGAATGCGCCCCAGGAGAAGAACTCAAAAGATGGACTACCATGGAGATTCCCGAGATCTTTTTCTTTCCTAAGTATTTTTTCTTGTTCTTAAAAGAACCTATGTAAATCCCGAGGCATAGGGGTTACTTGTAAGGGTCCCCCCGTTTAGTTTTAGACAATATTCACAATTAATAAAAGTTATATTTTGTTTTCAATTAAGATCCTTGTCTTTCTCTTGCATTTATCTCTTCAATTTCAAAATGGCAATACTTTCTTTGCATATTCATTTTCACATACTAAAATATGCACCAAAACATGATAAAGGTGCGGATCCATGCCCAAAATCACCGATAATGTTACTGCTGTAACCCGATATAATTTTGATGCTCCTATCAACCAAGCCGAAGAGGAAGATGATGAAGATCTTGAACTCTATGAGGAAATGGAAAGGGAATTAGATCAAAAGGCTGACAACATACAACCGCATAGAGAGGCTATTAAGACCATTAATCTGGGCACAGGGGAAGATCCGAAAGAAATCAAGCCAGGGGCAATGCTAGAATAGCGCGTCAAAAAAAAGATGATCAAGCTATTGCATGAGTATGTGGATACATCTTCCTGGTCCTACATAAACATTCCAAGGTTAGATACAAACATTGTGGTGTACAAACCACTTCTTAAAGAAGGTTGTTCGCCAGTTAGGCAAAAATAGGTGACTATGAAATACCAGGATCTAATGATGGACCCGAGCCAGGGGCACGATGGACACTCACGTTCGACAAAGCTTCAAATGCACTAGGTCATGGTATATGGGAAGATTTGACTTCTCCAAAGAATTATCACAATCCCTACACTTCCGGGTTGTGTTCTGACTGCACCAACAACATCGTCGGGTAGGAAGCTTATATACTAGGACTCGAAGCTGCTATTGATCTGAGAATAAAGCACCTCGAAGTATTTGGAGAATCTGCGTTAGTCATATATCAAGTCAATGGTGAATGGGATACTAAACATCCAAAACTGATTCCATATCGGGATCATGTTTTAAAGTTGGCTACAGAATTCATGAAGATTATTCTCAGCCACATCCCACGAGAAGAAAATCAAATGGAAGACGCTCTGGAAACTATATCAGCTATGTTCAAAGTAACTTTGTCAAACCACGAACCGCGCATCACAATCAAGAGCTCACACACTATCTTGCTATCAAAGAAAGCCAGGATGACATGCCTTGGTTTTATGACATCAGGAAATACCTGGAAAAACAAGAATATCCAGAAAATGCCTCTATCATTGACAAACAAACTCTATAGGAATTAGCCTCAAAATTCTTTCTGAGTAACTGTGTATTGCACAAGAGGAACTACGACATGGTTTAGTACTCAAGAAGATTCGTCTACCTCGCCTTGATTCACGTGGTAAATGGACACCCAACTATAAAGGTCTATACGTAGTCAAAACAGCATTCTCCGATGGTGGTCTCATCCTCACAACAACGGATGAGGAAGAGCTACGACATCCAAACAACTCAGACACAGTCAAAAAATACTATGTATAAACAGCTCTCTAAATTTGAACCCTAAATGGGCGACTTAGGAAAAAAGGAGCATTCCAGTGGATCAAAAATCCTTAAGGGCGATCGAGGCAAAATTAGGGGAATATAACAAAAAAATATATCCCGGTGGATTGAAAACCCAAAAGGGAAATCTAGGCAAAAATTAGGGATCATTCAAAAATAAATAATGAACAAAATGACCGTGATCTAAGAATTGTGACTACGAACCACGAAGGGAGAGATGGATTAGAATCATATAACTCTGAAGCAAAGGAGATAAGATCCATTATAAGGATATTATGGAACAGCAGCAACAATTATATTTTTTCATTGCCATTTACAGTTTTAAAACTTTATGTAATTACCTCTTTCTAGAAGTTGTATCTTGTACTCTCGCCTATTCAAAGGCATATCAATAAAGCGTTTGTTTTCTTTGCATCTTTCAAATTTCATTTTTTTCTTTTTCTCAGACTTGTTTACAAAATACTACGATTATTGCTTGTGAATATCATCTTAAAATCATATCGGGGAAATTAACAAATAAAAGCATTTGACAAAACATCAAAAAATCATTTTGGTTAGAAAACATTGAAAGAAAATCCACGTCTACGTCAATACACATGTATACGCCTACGCCTGCACTCACAGCACAAAAGTCTATATACATGTCTACTCCCACGTTCACGCCCGCAACACAAAGTCTGCGCATACGTTTACACCTACGCTTGCGCTTACAATACAAAAAATCATTGTTCAAAATATTTCTAACACTTTTTTACCATGTTCAAATCAAATTCAACGATGCCACAACAATACAACATACAACTCCAGGGGTTGGTAATTCAAAACCAATGGTTTAAAGGAGAGAATGATAGTATTAGTCTTCATAACATTTCAAGGCATACACGCATTTTACACACATTCCACACATACATTTTGCATATCCAAAGCATACATACACTATACATTTTTGCATACATACAATACGCATATACTCAGGGTTCCATATCAATATTAGCCGACATACGCATGCGTCATACCACAAATAAGCAATCTCACCCTTGATTTAGCTATCTAAGGGTCAATCAACAAAACACTTCTCCTATGATTCAACCCGTCACCTAAGTCTCCATGCCGTGACGCGTTCAGCCCATCACCTAAGACTCTATGCAGTGATGTTTTCCCTCTACAGTGTATTTCATTACCTCAGTCTTCATGCAATAATGTACGAAGCTTCGTACATTTCCTAAGACTTCACGCAGCAGTGTATTCCCCTCATCTAACCCACTGCCTAAGACGCCGTGCAGCAGTGTGGTTCCTTGTTCCGTAATAAAGACCATTTCCTAAGACTTCGTGCAATAATGTGCTTCTTTATTCCGCAACATAGACCATCACGTAAGACCATATGCAGTAATGCTCGAAAACCAAAATTTAAGCTTATCGCCTCAGACTTCACACAGTGATTTGCGAACCTAACCCATTGCATAAGACTTCATGCAGTAATGTGTTTCTTTATTTCGGAACCTAGACCATCACCTCATACTTGATGTAGCAATGCTCGAAAACCAAAATTTAAGATTATCGCCTAGACTTCATGTAGCGATTTATGAACCTAACCCATTGCCTAAGACTTCATGCAGTAATGTATTTTTTTATTCCGCAACATAGACCATCGCCTCAGACTTCATGCAGCGATGCACGAAAATCAAAATATAGCCTTTCGCCTCAGACTTCACGTAGCAATTTGAAAACCTAACCCACTGCCTAAGACTTCATGCAACAATGTGTTTCTTTATTCCGCAACACAAACCATCGCCTAAGACTTCATGCAGCGATGCTCGAAAACCAAAATCTATCCTATCGCCTCAGATTTCACGCAACAATTTACGAACAAAACCCATTGCCTAAGACTTCATGCAGCAATGTGTTTCTTTATTCTTCAACATAGACCATCGCCTAAGACTTCATGCAGCAATGCTCGAAAAAATACAAAATCTAGCTTATTGCCTAAGACGTCATCCAACGATTTGCGAACATAACCCATGGCCTCAGTCTCCAAGCAGCCATGCATCATCAATTTTTGTTTTATTCATCCTCCAAGTGGGTGAATAAGCAAAACCAAACTAATACATACAAGATCGCGCTCTCAAAGCTCAAGACCATCTGCCTCATCATCAAACCCCGGTAAGCAATATATCATCAACTTCGCCTGTTGTCTCAAGACTCGTAAGGGTATGCTATATCAGCGTAACCTTATGGTCGTCAGACAAATTAGGGGGTATTCCAAGTATTCAATAAACTCCTAATCAGAATGAGCAAGACTCGTGTATTCTCATGCTATTCGACTGGAAGATAATTGAATAGGGGCAACTGTCGTACCCCAAATTTGCCCTACCTCGATGATTAATTTTTTTAGATTAAAATAGAAAAATATTTAATTATTAAAGATGGTACAACAATATCTGATGGCGCATCTTTATCCAAGACTAGGGGGTGTATTTTAATGGGGCTTTCTAAATCAGAAAGACTCATAAACCCATTCACGAAGCATGTTGGCCAATGGACCATGCGATTCGAAAATGGAAGTTATTTCAAAAGAATAGCAATTATTGAGTTTAATTTGCATAAGCTTGTTTAGGTTAAGTAGGGGGGTGTGCTTATTAATAACTAATCCCATTAAGTTGGCCCGTTTGATGTGTTTGAAAAAAGAAGTATTATTAAAAAAATGTTTATTATTATTAAGTTTAATAAAGAAAAATAAATAATATATTTTTATTAAAAAAATGTAATACGTTTTTGTATTGTTGATGAACTCGTTTTGAATTTGTTTTCTTGTTATTAAAGGTTGTTATTTTTATTTTTATTTCAATGGGAAAAAGAATATATAATAAAAGGATATTGTCGTTACTGTTATTTTTTATTTTGCTTTTGTTATTAATTAACATTTTGTTAATTGTATTTATCAAAGTTTGGTTAAGGTGATATTGGGTTATGGAAAGGGCATATGGGCCTAGGGTTCTTAAAAGAATTTTTTCTATAAGAATTATAATATTGCTGGGCTAGATAGATTAAAAATTCGTGCAAGGCCCAGAACCAATAAAACAACAATTGTTCCAATCATCCCCTAAATTCACACACGTTTTTGCACTATTTGATACTGTGGAAATTAAATTAAAACAAAATCAAATATATATTAAAACTAAATCCAAAAAAATCAGCAGAAAACAAAAACCAAATTTATACAATATCCAGAAATCTCCATTACAAGCAAAATCTGAAAATTGACAGTAAATCAGAATCAATTATAGAGATCTGCTTTCAATCTATTACAAAAAGAATATTCAAAATCAATTACATCACGAAATCAAATCCTTAATTTCTATCTCAATCCCTAAATCTCTAATCTCCCTAATTCAAGCTAATCAAAATTATAACAGAAAGTGACAAAAGCCCTAATTTCTAAAGCCTATTAATAAGTACAAGAAGAAGAACAGATTCATGGGGGGGGGGGGGGGGGGCTTGAATCCGAAAAGAGCGAATATAGAGGAAAAATTACGAATTCAAAGGAGAAAGCTTGATACAGGGTAGAACTTGAAGAACCGAAACAAAAGAAACTTGAAATAGTTTTGAATCGAAGAACAAACTGAGCCCTCCGTGGAAGAAGAAGGTTGATGCAATTGGGGTTTCGACATCCGAAAACCTAATCGCAGTCATCTCTGTCACACCCTCAATCGATCAACACCACCATCTTTAAAGCTTCACTGTAATCTGCAAAAAGGAGAGAAAGAAGGGATTAAAGATCGAAATTAGGAAACGCTCAGAAATCAGATCCAGAATACAGCAATTGTAAAGAGGGGTAAAATTTCTCAGCTTTTATGTTGTTGTTTGGTTAAAGGTTGTGGTTAGTAGATGGTAGGATTGTTGGCTATGTCGTCGCGGTGGACATTTAAGGTTAGAGGTTTGAGAAAGGGAAGGGTTGTAACGAGTGAGAGACAGGAAGATGATGATTGATGTAAAAAAAAATAATAAAAAAATGATTAAGAACAAAATGGTATAACCCGTTCATTCACATGCACACGCACCCACAGTAATTAACAGGGTCCTTAATTATCATCCCTCTATTCATAATCTGCCATCCAAAGCTAAGTCATACGGTAATTTCCATACACCTCGCACACCCAATCTCTCAGACTTCCTCCCAAACATGCAATGGGCCTAAGCCCATTAATTTTTGTGCCCCCCATCTCCCTGTTTTACTAAAACGGATAATGAATCACACCCCCCCCCCTCGTCCAGAGTGCATAATCGGCCTAACCCAAAATGTTTTCAGCACCCCCTGAGTTTACTGGTCAACTAGAAACTGCACCCCCCTGACTTAATCAAATTATTTTATTATTTCATTTATATTTTTTATATTATATTATTTTATATTCTTAATATCATTATTATTATTTATTTATTTTTATAATAATAATTATTTATGATTAATATTATTTCTTATATTATTATTTATTATATGAAAATATTATTTATATTATTATAAATTACTCTTATTCAAAAATTATATATTATTTTCTATATATATATATATATTTGCATTAAAGTATTTTTTACTCATGCATTAATCAAGAATTTTTGCAGTTAATACGATAAAAAATACTCAACAAATCTCAAACTCTTTTGCGCAATCAACTAAACTAAAACAATCTACTTTTGCAAAAGGGTTTCTAACGGATTTTGAATAATCGCGCATTTAGCCAAAATCTCTGCAATCAATACAACTGGTCAAAATGCGAGGTGATTCAAAATACACTTGCAACCCCTAAAAAACATAAACCCCATACGAACTACGAATTGGGACTCTGATTCCTCATAAGAGGATACGTAGGCATACAATCAAAAATCGTGGCGAGTCCTCCTAATTAAAATTTAAAACCCTATTTTACCCGAACTTAAACCTAAACCTATTATCCTAAAGAATAAAGTAGATGAAAGGTGCCTAACACCTTCCTTTTGTCTAATGAGGTCTGAAACTTAGAATCTCTGTCTACGAATTAGGGTTTCCTATTAGATGCCCTTCCTTAGGATAAAAAATGATAGTGGCGACTCTGATTTAAAAACTAGTCGCAACATTGTCCTGCGGTAACCGGTTCCCATGAGTGGGTATTCGATTACTATGATGAATTTTAAAAATAAACAAGGATATTGTCCTGCGATAATAGGTTCCCATAACTGGGTAACCAGTTACCACTGCTATTGATATCATTTTCTGAAATTTTCTGAAACCCATAATTGTCGCCTCGGGTGTCCGTTTGATATGTCGTTTGGACCGTTGGAAAGATAAAATAATTTCCTATTTTATAGAAATTATTTATAATGCAGTAGTTAACTATTTCATCAGCATTGATACTGATTCGTAAGTGTGTTCTGGTTTGTATGCCATGTGTGATACAGTGGGAGAACTGACTTGAGGGTTTTGCGTTTTATCGCAAATGTTGCGGTTTAGCAAGAGTCGCCACCGACTTTTCTTTTATCCAAAAGGAAAGGTGAAAAAGCACAGAAAAGACCTTTGAGATTGTGTCTTGAGTTCGGGGGGTAGATTATGAAAAGGGAAGGTATTAGCACCCTTTTCATCCATGGTTTTCCATGGGCTCTTAGTTGCTTGCTTTTGTTGTTTGAAAATGTGTCTGGTGTGGTTTTGAAAGTATTTTGTAAAAGAGGCCATTCGTTTAGGCAATCTTTGTAATGATTCTCGTTTGTAAGAATGTATACAAATATGTTTATCTTTTTGAAAATGTTTTCAATGTTTGTAAAATGTTTGGAAATGTGTGTGTTTGTTTTGAAAATAGCAAGGATAGTTGTTTGGAAATAGAGAAAGTAACTATAAGTAATCTACCTACTCAAATGTCTTTCTTGTGCATTTTTATTCCCTTGACATTGTTGTCTTACCATTGATTTGGTAAGCAACTCTATCTTTGGATGTAAACGGGACGGGCGTGGGTCATCGTATAACCATTATTAGCAATGTTGCAAAGTATCTTAGCATTTTGAGGGACCAATATCATTTTATAAGGCAACTTTGAATAGCGTCATCGAGGAACTATGATCTTATATTTGTTTATTTTGCCAAGATACATCGCATGCGTAATATGGCTATTTTGTAAGGCAACCAAGTGGAGAAACCCTATGGATACTTGTGTGCAAATGTGTTATTTTCATGCTTTGATTTTGTCTTGTATTAGGGTTTTCTATTTTCTTTGTTTTGATCTTACCATACAAACCCTAATTACTAACATGGCATGTAAAGAGGTAAATTGCGTAACGTAAAGATTACTAAGCTTATTACAACAATTTATGGGAGGGGGAAATACAAATTTGAATGGGTTTTTTGCAAGAATTGTAAATCTAAATAAGCTATTACAACCAAATCAAATTTGTACTAATATTTGAATAAACAAATACAATATTTAAATATGCAATATTATGTACATGCAAGAAAAGATTTTTATTTTGTTTTTTATGTGAAAAGAATTTTTAACCTAATCCTAAAAATATAAGGAAAAGAAATTAATTCTTAAAAAAAGGGTTAACCCTAATTTCTAGTTTGAAAGAAAATAAAGTTCTTATGTATTATTTTAATGTATTTTTTGTATTTAAAATAATGAATAATATTTTATGAAAATATAAAAATTTTATATATGCCAAAATAAATATTTACAAGTATGGAATTAAAAGGAAATAAAATAAATTAAACTAAACCTATTTTATTTATGTTTACAAGTTTATTTAAGAAAAATAATTAATATATAGTTTAATAAAAATATTTTTTAATGTGAAAATAAAATAAAATAAAATAAAAATGCAATATTTTCATATTTATATTTTTAGGATTTTTATGTATTAAAGAAAATATTTAATAAACAAAAATGAAAATAAAACAAATAAAAAAAATAAAAAAAATATGAAAATAGTTGGGCCAGAGGGGTATCCTGAGCAATCAAATGGTGTTATGTTAGAAAAAATGCTAGGCCCAACGTTGAAGCACAATCCTGCAAAACAAGCCAAAAAATTAAAAATGGAAAAGTGTGAAAAACAAAAGGTAGCGCCAAGGTTCGAACCCAGGACATGGGTCTCACCAGTGTGCTACCTTGCCACTGGGGTGGCTATACATCTGTTGATTTATGTGAAACAAAAACAACATAACATAAACAAAGTCCTTGCCCTGTACTTCATCTTTTTCCCCAAGCTGGCCAGAAGCTCTGTAACTTTCTCATCTCTCAATAAAAATGGAAACTGATAACATGAATGTTGTAGCCTTTTGTCT
This sequence comes from Vicia faba, assembly GCA_948472305.1. Taxonomy (NCBI): domain Eukaryota; kingdom Viridiplantae; phylum Streptophyta; class Magnoliopsida; order Fabales; family Fabaceae; genus Vicia; species Vicia faba. Next base: position 757,148,160 of record OX451740.1, on the reverse strand, counting down.
CACGATTCTAACCATGTAAATCATGTAAGCTAACAATCAAAGATCAAAACGAATTTTAAAAGCCCTAAATTTAAACCTAATTTTTCCAGGAACTTCAAGTTCAAAATTCTCTCAACTCAGGCCAAATAAATGCAAGATATATATATATATATATATATATATATATATATATATATATATATATATATATATATATATATATATATATATATATATACAGCTTCGTAGCAATGAGGTCTACATTGTTTATTCACAAATCGTGGCCAATGGATGCCTGTATGAAGAGATAGAAGTTGAGATTTTTACCTCTTTCATTTGGAATCGTGAATGGAGTTTGAGTGAGTTTTATGAAGGCCTGATGATTGCTTGAGCTTTCTTGAACCTCCTTGAGTGTGTTCCAACCCTTACCTTGCTTTGAAACTCCCTATCCAAGTCAACTTGCAAGCTTTGAAAACAAAAATGGCAGATGATGGAGAAGGAGTTACAGTGTAGGGATGATGATCTGGATCACTTAGATATCAAGTAGGTAAAGTTTTTTGATGATTGAAACTTAAAACGCACGAGCCAAATGATGGATTTCTATGCTTATGCAAAAAACTGCAAGTTTGGACAGTTTTTGGATGATATGGAGTGTTTGAATGTTTTAGGCCTCTAGAAATTGTGTTTTTTGTTGTAATGTGTTTGTATATTAGTATGGGATAGATTTCAAGTCAACTCTCCAACAGATTTGTCAATCCTAGCCTTTTTGCACACTTTCTTGCTTTTGAAGCAAAGTGAAGGGACAAGTATTCACATGCTTGTACTAGCTTGCTTAGGGTTAATATAAGTTCCATATAAGTTGCCTTAGGTCTGTAGTACTTGTATGTGCAAAGGAGTTAGGTTCAATGCTCAAGAATTGGAAAGTTAAAAAAGTGAACCTTTTCCAAAATGGCAATGGCCACTTTATGCCATTTATGGAATTACAACTTAAAAAAAGGCTCTTGAGCTTGAATTAAAGCTTTGTTAACTGAGAAAGCATTAAATTATGGAGTAAGAAACAATTTTGGGACCTGTAAAGCATGGATTAGGCAGCATAGGTACTGATTTGAAATTTGTTCTTCATGAAATGGCTTGAATTCAAAGTGAGAAATTGCCAACTTCATCTCTTCGATTCTCCCTACTAAAAAATTATCTTGAGGAATTCTATGACATTTTGGAAAGCTTTAAATGTTCTCTATAACTAATCTTTGATATGAATTTCAATACTTCTCTTGGAACTAGGTGAAAAATTTCCATGAAGTTGAGTCCAAAACCCGCCCAAATTAAGGCAAAATTTCACTAAGTTATCTAGTTCATGAGCATGTATTCATAAAATTGTATCTTGAGATTCAAGCATCTTTAGGGAAAAGTATGTGAAGCAAAGTTATAGATTTCATGGAGATATACAACTTTCATGTTGGGAATTTCCTTTGAATCATCTTGTATGATGGTGAACAAATGGCTTAAACTTGAGAAAAAATAAGAAATTTTCTATACTTAGAAAAATTTCTAAGTTAAGAAAATTTCAAATTTTAAAACCAAATCTTCAATATTTAATTTCTTGATGAACAAGTTTCACATTTTGACATGTTTTGATGAATTGTGACCCTTGGCACTTGATTTTGACCAAAAAGTTAAAGTTTGACTTTTCAGTATATAATTGACTTTTGATCAGTTGACTGCAAATTTCATCTGTCTATCAATGAAATTGAAATGTTTTGAACCATGTAATTAGGTCAATATGATGTAATTGAATCCTTGGAATCATGCTTCAAATCAATTGGTCATTTTCTAGGTCAAAAATCAGAAATTGTCCTTCCTCAGTCAAAACCCTAATTTTGACCATTTTGCCCTTTTGATGATTTGATCAAATTTCTTGAGGAATTGTGATCCGAACTTGATCAAATGATACATATGAGTCTAAAATGTTTATGTTGATCAAAATTTAAGAAGTTTGACTATAAATTGGCCATGGTTGACTCTTTCCCCAATACAACTGATTTTTAGGTCAACTGTCCAATTGACTAATCAAAAATGTGACTCAAAGCTTGAAACTTGACATGACTATTCTTAGGGGTCTATAATGATGCTTGAAAGTCATATGAAGCATTGATAATCCAAAAATCCTTGTGCAAACTCAAACACTAATTCTGGGTCATCAGTGCAAGATGAGATGTCTTGAGCTGACCAAACCCTAATCCAGTCTTGAGTCAAAGAGATCTCGTGAGAATAATCTTGATAAATGAGAGGGAAAATTTTAGGGTACAACAGCTGCCCCTGTTCAATCTTCTTAAACCCGAGGAGTTAGATTGGCGAGCTTTTCCATTCGTGACTCGAAGGTTAAAGATGATTGGACACTAGAGTGCCCATAAATTTGCACTCGACGATGTGTAGTTGAGGGAATGGGCTTAAAGATGCCATTTGGAGAAGTGATAGAATCTTGTTGGAGACGGGCTTGTAGATTCCATCCAAGAATGTTTGTTGAATTGTAAGTTGTAAGCTGAAATAATGAGTATCAGAATAGCGTCTGTGTCTAGAGCATATCTGAACTGTATCTGGATTTGAACTTTGAATGAGTATCAGAATGGCATCCGTGTCTGGAGCATATCCGTACTGTATATGAACTTGAAATCTGAATGAGTATCAGAATGGAATCCGTGTCTGGAGCGTATTCGTACTGTATCTGAATTTGAAATTTGAATGAGTAACAGAATGGCATCTGCGTCTGGAGCTTATCTGTACTGTATCTGAAAGTCGAATCTAAATGAGCAAAAGAATGGCATCCGCATCTGGAGCGTATCTGTACTGTATCATGATTGTATATTGTTAATGGTAGTTGTTAATCTTATCCTGAAAAAGGTAAAATGTTAGCTGAAACAAAGTTATATTGCATGAAATGTATGATGCAACGTATTTTCTTTATCAATGTTTATGATATGTGGATGTAATGTATGCGCATGTAAGCTGATTTGATGTATTGCTGTTTGATTGAGGAAAATAAATCCCTGAATGCTGTTGAGGACATGTTGAATTTCCATGTCTGGAAGTTGAAATAATGACGAACTCTTGTTGAGAGAAGTAAATTCCATTGTGAGGGAAATTCCATGTACTGCTTGAGGAATCCTGAGAAATTTGACGATTTCTACTGGGGATTAATGGTTTGAAATTTTAGTTCCGCTGGGGATCTAAATGACGTATTGTGGGGACTGCTTTTGGAATGTCCTAGAGACGTTTTTCTATCCTTTAAACCAATCAATAATTATCTTTCTCACTTTGTTTATTTATAAACAGTAATTATGTTCAAATGCATATGTTCATTAATGAATCATTGGACATTTTTGCAAATAAAACACAAGTGTAAAGAAAAAGACAAATAGTTTTCTGTACTTTCAAAGAGATATCTTTGTATTGACTTTGAATAAGTATTTTGTACAAGGGAGACAAACATTCTAGTAAGAGAATGGCGCCATAAAACAAGAAAAATTTATACAAAGAAAGATAGCTATGTGTAATAATCCCATGGGGTTCCCATTCTGCTATAGCCTTCATATCTCCGAATATCTTGTTTATTTGCCTTATCCAAAGATGATTGAATTGATCAGAAACTCTAAGTTTGTCAGTGGAAGCCAAAGGTTGTCCGTCAAGTGATCCGACGGGACATAGTCATACGCTTTAATTCCCTAACTTTTGCATGCACCGCCCTTTCGCGTTTTCATTCCATCGGGAAACCCTTTTTTGCCCAAGTCGCCCTTTCGGGTTTTCAACTTTCTGGGTGTACAAATTTTTTTATTTTATCCCTAATTTTTTCCCGAACCTTTTTGGTTCGCCGGGATGCCCTTGTTTTTCCTTGGTGTTTCAACCTAGCGGGTCTCTTATGCATAGTATCTTTTGACTATATATGCGTTCGCAGGGTGTGGCAGGTCGTCGCCGTCCATGGTGGTCAAAATCATTGCCCCACCGGAGAATATGTTTTTGATTATAAATGGTCCTTCATAGGTAGGATTCCATTTGCCCCTGGGATCACTTTGTGGCAAGATGATACGTTTGATCACCAGATCCCCAACTTGATATACTTGGCGTCTGACTTTCTTGTTGAAAGCATTGATCATCCGTTTGTGATACATTTGACCATGGAAAACAAGAGTAAGTCTCTTTTCATAAATTAAGTTCAGTTGATCAAGTCGAGTCTGGATCCAATCGTCTTCACTCAAACCTGCGTCCTTCATAATCCTTAGAGAGGGGATCTGAACCTCAATAGGCAAGACAACCTCCATGCCATATACCAAAGAATGGGGTGTTTCCCCGTTTGATGTGAGCCGTGGTACGGTACCCGTGGAGAGCGAATGGTAACATCTCATGCTAGTCTTTGTATGTGACTGTCATTTTCTGTACGATATTTTTAATGTTCTTATTTGCAGCTTCGACAACACCATTCATCTTTGGCCGATAGGGGGAAGAATTGTGATGTTGAATCTTGAATTGTTCTCACAAGGCAGTGATCATAGTATTTTTAAGATTTGTACCATTATCAGTGATGATCCTTTCCTGGATACTGTACCGGCAAATGAAATTTTGCTTGATGAAGCAGGAAACAACATTCTTAGTAACGAATGCGAAGGAAGCTGCTTCGACCCACTTGGTAAAATAGTCAATGGCCACTAGGATGAAGCAGTGTCCATTGGAGGTTGTAGGCTTGATCTCCCCAATCATATCGATTCCCCACATAGCAAAGGGCCAAGGAGCCGTCAAGACATTCAGAGGAATCGGAGGTACGTGCACCTTGTCGGCGAAAATTTGACACTTATGACAGGTCCGAGAGTGTTGATAGCAATATGCTTCCATGGTAGACCAATAATAGCCTGCCCGTAGGATTTTCTTTGCCATCGTATGCCCACTGGAGTGAGTGCCAAAAGTACCTTCATGTAATTCAACCATGATTTTTTTCCGCTTCAACCTTATCCATACACCAAAGCAAAATGGAGTCATGATTGCGCTTGCACAGGATGCCATTACTCAAGAAGAACTTAGCATAGAATCTCCTTAAGAACTTCTTATCATTGATTAAAGCTCCTTATGGATATTCTTGAGCCTCGAGATACCTATTGATTTCATGAAATCAAGGCTGGTCCACTATTTCTTCAGTATTAATCTCATGACAGTGTGCTGGTTCATCCATTCGTTCGATGGTGATCCGAGGAACCTAATTATCCTAATTAAGTTTAAACATAGATGACATTGTGGCTAGAGCGTCTGCTAGCTGATTTTCTTCTCGCGGGAAATGCTCGAAGGTAATATTCTCAAAATGTGGTAGCAATGTCAAAACATGTTCTTTGTAAGGGATAAGATTTGGTTTCTTAGTGTCCCATTCCCCTTTGATATGACTGATGACCAAAGCTGAATCTCCAAACACATCTAAAGATTTGATTCCCAAGTCGATGGCAGCCTTGAGACCAAAGATGCATGCTTCGTATTGCGCCATGTTGTTTGTACAATTAAAGCAAAGTCTGGCAGTAAAGGGAGTATGACACCCTTCTGGAGATATGAGTACAGCGCCGATACCATTACCAAGTGAACTGGAGGCCCCACCAAAGAACAGGGGCCATCGAGATCCTTGTTTAGGTCTGTCATATGGTCTGATTCCTTCACAGTTGTCTAATGTGATGATGTCTTCATCCGGGAATTTAAACTTCATGGACTGATAGTCTTCTACAGCTTGATGAGCAAGGTGATCAGCCAAGGCACTGCCCTTTATAGCTTTTTGGGTAGTATACTATATGTCATATTCTGTTAGGATCATCTTCCATCTAGCTATTCTCCCAGACAGAGCAGGCTTCTCGAAGATGTATTTTATTGGATCCATATTAGATATCAACAAGGTAGTATGAGTCAGCATATACTGTCTTAGCCGGAGAGTAGTCCATGCCAGAGCGCATCAAGTTTTCTCAAGCAGTGAATATCTGGTTTCACAGTCGGTAAACATTTTGCTCAGGTAGTAAATAGCGTGCTCTTTTCGGCCAGACTCATCATGCTGCCCCAGTACACACTCCCATTGAGTTTTCTAAAACAGTCAGATACATGATCAGTGGTCTTCCCTCGACTGGTGGCATCAAAACAGGAGGCTCTTGTAGGTACTCTTTGATTTTGTCGAAAGCAGTCTGGCATTCATCATTCCATTTGACTACTTGATCTTTCTTCAATAGTTTGAAGATTGGCTCACAAGTAGCTGTTAGGTGAGAAATGAATCAGGAAATATAGTTCAGGCATCCCAAGAATCCTCTAACTTCCTTCTCAGTATGAGGAGCAGGAATTTCTTGTATTCCTTTGACCTTGGCAGGATCGACCTCAATGCCTTTGTTGCTGACGACAAAGCTTAGGAGTTTACCGGACCGTACTCTGAATGTGCACTTGTTTGGATTCAACCTTAGCTTGTATTTCTTCAACCTTTCAAACAACTTTTGCAAGTGATCAAGGTGCTCTTCTTCTGTTTGTGATCGGGCTATCATGTCATCTACGTAGACCTCTATTTCATGATGTATCATGTCGTGAAATAAGGCTACCATGGCACGTTGATAGGTTTCCCCAGCATTCTTCAGTCCGAATGGCATCACCTTGTAGCAGAATGTGCCCCACTGTGTGACAAATGTAGTTTTCTCCATGTCCCCAGGTGCCATTTTAATTTGGTTGTAACCTGAGAATCCTTCCATGAAGGAAAACACTTTGTGTTGGGACGTATTGTCAACCATGATATCTATGTGGGGGAGTGAAAAATCATCTTTAGGGCTGGCCCTATTCAGATCTCTATAGTCCACGCACATTCGTACTTTGTCGTCTTTTTTAGGCACGGGAACAATGTTGGCAACCCATTGGGGATAGGAAGTGACAGCCAAGAATCTGGCATTGAATTGTTTCATTACTTCCGCTTTTATCTTTTCTGACATGTCAGGTCTCATGCGGTGGACTTTTTGTTTTACTGGTGGACAATCTTCTTTTGTGGGCAGACGATGTACCACGATGTCTGCATCAAGTCCTGGCATGTCTTCATATGACCAGGCAAAGATCTCAACATAATTATGCAATAGCTGAATCAGACGCTCCTTGACACTCGGCTCTAGATTGGCACCCACCTTGACCTCTTTTTTATCCTCCTCGGTACCCAAGTTGGTTGTATCCACCGGTTCCTTATGAGGCTGAATAGCTCTTTCCTCTTGTTGTAGTAGTCTGGCCAATTCCCCTGGTACTTCACAATCTTCCTCACCTTCATCTTCGGCTTGGTAGATTATATCCTCAGAGTCACAAAAGGCCATAGCAGTATCGTTACCCATGGGATCCGTAATGAAGGGGTACCTGCATTTCTCAGTGTGGGTGTGTGTAAGGGTATAACCATCTTTAAACAATAAAATGTAAAAGAAAAACAATGAGCGCAAAAGTTTGTATGTGAAAACCGTCCATGATTCATTGAATGTCATATGAAGATGAAATAAAAACCCTTACAAATGGACCATTGTGCCTCGGGAAAGACACAAGGTTTTAAATGTGCGAATTGTTTGTGAATATTACAAGTCCAATAGAAATGTAAAAGATAAATTGTTAGAACAATGTTTGAATCTACTACCCTATATTTAAGTTTTGATGATAACAAAGTGAAAAGATATAGTATTCATAGGTTTCATGTTTGAACTATCTGCTGCCTAAAATTATTATGTTCTGACTTGCAGATACTCTGATTGGTATAAGCAAGATCACGTCTTTTCAGCATCAGAATTTGATTTCATACACCAGCATCAGAAGTTGCTACATCAGAATGTCAAGATCAGATAATCAACTCACGAACATGCTGAAGCTTGATGAACAGAACTGCGCTCAAACACTCTGATACAGAAACACAATAGTTCATCAGCAGCGAAGCAGAATCAGAATGAGCCAAGCCAGAACGTGCATTGAAGAAGCAACGGTACTGTGCATTGAACACTAATAAATTCCAACGGCCTCATTCCAGACAAGATCTGCTCAAAAAGGAAAGCTTGTTATTAGCATTGAATCAAGAATATTGCATTCAACGTTCATCTTCTCAAATGCTATATAAACAAGGCTTTGAAGATTATAATGGCTAATGCTCTCAAAATCTCTACACGCACAAAGCTGAACCATAATCTTCGTTCTACCAGTTTTGCTAAACAACAAACTCTGATATTCCATTTCTGTTTAGCAATCCAGTTTCTAAGCTTCATTTTGTGTATACATCACAGTTGTGATAAAGTTTTGTAGAAAACATCCAAACACATTGTAATATCTATTTGTAAGAAAGTGTTACCTTGACAAACCGGGTTGTGGTTTGAATCAAGAAGGCTTTAGCAGTTGTTAAAGCAGTCTGTAATATTCAGTTGAATATAGTGAATTAAGACCTCGTTGGAGAGAGGCGAAATCACCTTGACGGGTGGACTGGAGTAGTTTGAGATCAAACGAACCAGGATAAAAATATCTTGTCAATTGCTTTAGATTTCAGTTTTACAATTCAACCCCCCCTTCTTGTGTTTTTCACCCCTTCAATTGGCATCAGAGCGCCTGGTTCTGAGCTAAAACACTTAACCGTGTCAGTACAAGATCCAGCGTCAGAAAAACACAATGGCAGGAAACAATTCTCACTTCAACAATGACAATAACGAGGACAGAGACAGATTCAGTGGCAAACCTCCAGTCTTTGATGGAGAAAACTTTGATTACTGGAAAGACAGAATTGAAAGCTTCTTTCTAGCACATGATGCTGATCTGTGGGATATGGTGACAGATGGATACACGCACCCTGTGAATGCAAGTGGTCAGAAGATTGATAGAAAATCAATGACTGATCAACAAAAGCGTGACTTCAAGAATCACCACAAGGCTAGAACCATCCTCCTCAGTGCCATCTCCTATACTGAGTATGAAAAGATCTCCAACAGAGACACAGCAAAGAACATCTTTGATTCTCTCAGAATGACGCATGAGGGCAACGTTCAAGTCAAAGAAACAAAAGCTCTGGCACTCATTCAGAAGTATGAGGCGTTCAAAATGGAAGAATCTGAATCCATTGAAACTATGTTCTCTAGATTCCAGATTCTGGTAGCTGGTCTCAAAGTTCTGGACAAAGGATACTCTACTGCTGACCATGTCAAGAAAATAATCAGAAGTTTACCCAAGCAGTGGAGGCCTATGGTTACTGCTCTGAAGCTAGCTAAAGATCTCAACAAGATCACTCTAGAGGAACTTATAAGCTCCCTCAGAAGTCATGAGATAGAGCTAGAAGCTGACGAGCCTCAGAAGCAAGGTAAGCCTTTAGCTTTAAAATCTAACAGAAAATCTGAGTCTAAAGTTTTGCAGGCAGTTGAAGAAACATCTGATGGATCCTCATCAGAAGAAGACGAACTTTCCCTTCTTTCCAGAAGAGTAAATCAACTGTGGAAGCAAAGACAAAGGAAGTTCAGGAATCCCAGAAGATCTGATCAGAACGAGTCCTCCTCCAGATACAGAAGGACAGATTCTTCCTCTGGATACAGAAGATCTGAAGGTTCCTCCAGTAGCAAGAAGCCAAACACCAAAGACATCATCTTCTACGAGTGCAATGAGCAAGGACACTACAAGAGTGACTGCCCAAAGCTTCAGAGGGAAAAGCCCAAAAAGAAGTTTGGAAGAGAGAAGAAGAAAAGTCTCATGGCCACATGGGATGACTCTGACTCGTCTGAAGCTGACTCAGAATCAGATGATGAAAGGGCAAACATAGCGCTCATGGCTAACATCTCAGAAGATAGTGAAGCTTCTGAATCAGACTCAGAATCAGACACGGAAGAGGTATTTCCTAACTTCGCTGTTAATTTTAGAAAGGCTGAACTTGCTGAAAGCCTCAATGAGATTCTGGAACGTTATCAGCAGATTAGAGCTAAATTCAGAGACCTGAAAAGGAATCTTGAATCTGACTCTAATAAGTCTGAGAGTCTCAAATTGGAAAATTCTGAGCTGAGAGATAAAATTTCAAAATTAGAAAACTCTTTACAAAACTCTCAGAAGGAACCAATTTCTGAAACTCCCAGCAACGCTGATGAGATCATCAAGGAGTATGATCACAGTTTCCAGAAGTTCCTAGCTAAAAGCATAGATAGAAGCAGAATGGCTTCAATGATCTATGGAGTTAGCAGAAACGGCAGGAAAGGTATAGGATACCAAGGTAAGGTTCCTACACCAAAGAATGTCATGGACTTGACCATTAAACACACTCCTCTAAATTCACACTTTGTGTATGGTCACACACATGATATCAAATATACTAGCAGTAAGCACTCTGTGAAACCAAAATTCAACCAGAGTTTTGGTAAAACTAACAAGTCAGGACCCAAGAAAATCTGGGTACCTAAGGATAAAATAATACATGTTGCAGATATCTTTAGCAGCAAGTCAGAAACACCAGTCATGGTACCTGGACTCTGGCTGCTCACGACACATGACGGGAAGAAGGCATATGTTCCAAAGCCTGGAACTTAAGCCTGGAGGCCACGTTGGCTTTGGAGGCAATCAGAGGGGAAAGATAATTGGCTCTGGAACTGTAGGTAATGGAAATCTTCCCTCTATTAATAATGTTCTGCTAGTAGATGGATTGATGCATAATCTGTTATCCATAAGTCAATTAAGTGATAACGGTTATGATATAATCTTTAATCAAAAATCATGTAAAGCTGTTAGTCAGAAAGATGGGACTATCCTGTTTAATGGTAAGAGGAAAAACAACATTTACAAAATCAAACTTTCTGAACTAAAGAGTCAGAATGTAAAATGTCTTCTGTCTGTTAACAATGAGCAGTGGATCTGGCACAGAAGATTGGGGCATGTTAGTATGAGAAGAATATCTCAGATTAACAAACTCAATCTGGTCAGAGGACTTCCAAATTTGAAGTTCAATTCAGATGCTCTGTGTGAAGCATGTCAGAAAGGCAAATTTGCAAAACCTTCTTTTAAATCCAAAAATGTTGTTTCCACCTCTAAGCCATTAGAACTTCTGCACATTGACTTATTTGGACCAGTTAAAACTGCTTCAGTCAGTGTTAAGAAGTATGGGTTAGTAATCGTAGATGACTATAGCAGATGGACATGGGTAAAGTTCTTAAGACACAAGGACGAGTCACACTCTGTGTTTGTTACCTTCTGTAACCAAGTTCAGAATGAAAAAGATCTTAGAATCGTTAAAGTCAGAAGTGATCATGGTGGAGAATTTGAAAATAAAGATTTTGAGTCATTCTTTAATGACAAAGGCATTCTGCATGATTTCTCTTGTCCTAGAACTCCCCAACAAAATGGAGTTGTAGAACGAAAGAACAGAACATTGCAAGAAATGGCCAGAACCATGATCAATGAGACAAACGTTGCTAAGACTTTCTGGGCAGAGGCAATAAACACAGCGTGCTACATTCAGAATAGAATCTCAATAAGACCTATTCTGGAAAAGACTCCATATGAATTGTGGAAGAACAGAAAGCCCAACATTTCATATTTTTATCCATTTGGATGTACTTGCTTTATATTGAATACAAAGAATTATTTGAACAAGTTTGACTCTAAGGCACAGAAGTGTATTATGTTAGGATACTCTGAACGCTCAAGAGGGTACAGAGTATACAATACAGAAACACAGATTGTGGAAGAATCAATCAGTGTTCGTTTTGATGATAAGCTTGACTCTGAAAAGTCAAGGCAGAATGAAACTTTTGCAGGTATAGAAATTGAATTTGCAGGTTCTGAAGACAAGTCATCAGAAGCTCTCAACACAGACATTCCTTCAACGTCTGAAAGGAGCACTGCTAGAAATCCTACAACAACTGCTGATCAACCTCAGAAGAGATTGCCCAGAAGCAGCTTGGATCACCCAGAAGAGACTATCCTAGGAAGAAAGGAAGATCCAATCAGAACAAGAGCAAGCTTCAGAAACTCTGAAGAAACTCTTATGGGACTTGTGTCTCTGATTGAACCTTCTTCTATTGATGAAGCACTTCTGGACAATGACTGGATTCTGGCAATGCAAGAAGAGCTGAATCAATTCACCAAAAACGACGTATGGGATCTCGTTCCCAGACCAAAAGGATTCAACGTCATTGGAACAAGATGGGTGTTCAGAAACAAGCTAAATGAACAAGGTGAAGTCATCAGAAACAAGGCACGAATGGTTGCACAAGGTTATAGTCAGCAAGAGGGGATAGACTATACAGAAACCTTTGCCCCAGTCGCCAGGTTAGAATCTATCAGACTTTTAATTTCATTTGCTGTTAATAGAGGCATCACTCTGTATCAGATGGATGTCAAAAGTGCATTCTTAAATGGTTATATAGAAGAAGAAGTTTATGTTCACCAACCCCCAGGTTTTGAAAATACAAAACATCCAGAACATGTCTTCAAACTAAAGAAGTCACTGTATGGTCTGAAACAAGCTCCCAGAGCTTGGTATGAAAGGCTAAGTAACTTTCTGCTTGAAAATGAATTCACCAGAGGGAAAGTGGACACTACTCTATTCTGTAAAACAGTTAAGAGTGACATTTTAGTCTGTCAAATTTATGTTGATGATATAATTTTTGGTTCTACTAATCCTTCTCTTGGAAGAAAATTTGCTAAGTGTATGCAGGCAGAATTTGAGATGAGCCTCATGGGGGAACTGAAATTCTTTTTAGGAATTCAGATCAATCAAACTCCAGAAGGAACTTACATTCATCAGAGCAAATACATCAGAGATCTTCTGAAGAAATTTGACCTCTCAGAATGTAAGCCATCAAAGATTCCAATGCATCCCACGTGCATTCTGGAAAGAGAAGAGGTAAGCAAAAGTGTAGAACAGAAAGTCTACAGAGGTATGATTGGTTCTCTCCTCTATCTGACTGCTTCAAGACCTGACATATTATTCAGTGTTTGTATCTGTGCTAGATTCCAATCAGATCCTAGAGAATCTCACTTAACAGCTGTTAAGCGAATTTTCAAGTATCTGAAAGGTACTACTAATCTGGGTTTGTTTTATAGAAAATCTAGTGATTACAGCTTAGTAGGCTACTGTGATGCTGATTTTGCTGGAGACAGAGTGGAACGTAAAAGTACTTCTGGAAGCTGCCAATTTCTGGGAGAAAATCTGATCTCTTGGTCCAGCAAAAGGCAATCAACAATTGCTCTGTCAACAGCAGAAGCTGAGTACATAGCAGCAGCAGGATGTAGCACACAAATGCTCTGGATGAAAAGTCAGCTTGAAGACTTCCAGATTTTTGAGAGTAACATTCCTATACTTTGTGATAATACTTCTGCCATTTGCTTAAGTAAGAATCCTATTTTACATTCTAGAGCTAAGCATATAGAAATAAAGCATCATTTCATTAGGGACTATATTCAGAAAGGTATTTTGAACTTAAAATTTATAGATACAGACCATCAATGGGCTGATATCTTTACTAAACCCCTTTCAGAAGATAGGTTTAATTTCATTCTGAAACATCTCAGCATGAAAGTATGCCCAGAATGAAAATGTTTTAATTCCATATATTTATCTTCAGAATGTAATTATATTACTGTGAACTTCTGATCAATCTTCTTTCAGAAAAATAGAACATGCAGATTGTATCAGATGCAAGTCTAAAGATCTGAGAGTCTAATCTCAAAGACAGACGTGCTGATCACTACATCAAACAAGTGTCATCCAATCATCAGCATATCTCTGAAGCAGAACGCGTGCACGCTTCTGAGAAGGCAAAGCGCTGATTGGGTGCATTGAGACACATGTCTGGTAACCGTTTTTAAGTATCTTTCTCAAATCCCCCAAAATCAGCAAGCATTTAATGAAAAGTAATCACGCTTTTTAAATGGCAATCATTATTTTTCTCTCTCTTAAAAACGTTTATCTTTTCAAAACAATTTTGAAAACTCTATTTAAGGACATTAATCTCTCATTCTTATTCTTTACGCTTTCTCATTAACTCTCAAGCTTTTTCTGCATATTTCTGAGTTCATCCTTGCAAACTTTTTTCTCTCAATTCATTCTCAAAGCTTTTTTAGTGTGAACAATGGCATCCTCCAGCATTTCTGCAGGCAATCAGAAGAAAGAAACCTCTGAACAATATCAGGTGCCCCTCAGAACTCTTCTCACTCCGGTAAAGAACCTTGAAGTGCTTTCTGAGTTAATCATTGACTTTGAAAGCTTGAAGGAAAATGGTTTTGACCTAACTGAAGAAATTAGGGCTCAAAAGTGGGAGAAGTATTTCGATAGGTTGGTTGGACCAACATTCCCAGCGCTGGTCAAGGAATTTTGGATTCACGCCAAGGTTTCAAAACATCTAGTTATTTCCTCTGTCATGGGGAAGAAGATTGTGATTTCTGAAGATCTTATTGCAAGGCTAATCAGAAGATGAAAGCAAGAATGGATGTGCAGGACAGCAAGATTGACACTGTTGTCAACATGGTTCAGAAGCAGAATGAAACTTCTGAAAAGATTCAAGCGATGCTGGAGAGCCTGTTCTCACGCATGCCTCCTCAACCTTAAATCTTTTTCATGCATGACCTTTTTCATGTTTTCTTGATTTTCTGATGTCCTGTTTTGACTATGTTTTGTAATATTTTCTTGCTCTGATTCTGAACTATATTAATATGATTAGTTTTTCTGATCAAATTGTTTTAGCACATCACCAACACTTTTTGATTGCTGACAAAAAGGGGGAGAACAAGAATGATATTTAAAATCAATAACGGCTAACTAGACAGAAATTCTCAAACATTCTAACTCTATTACTTGAACTGTTTTTCTGTTTTGTTTAAAGTCTACAGGCACAAGGAAGCTCCTGGACACTCTGAAGACTAGAAGATGATCAAAATATAGAAGCTCTGATCAATGTTTCTCTGATCCAAAGCAAAGCTCTGACAGGAAAAGCTCTGAAGCTCTGCTCTCTGATAAGTCAAAGACTCTGATAATCTGATGTTCAAAGAAAGAAAAAGATCTGATCCTGAAGAACACGCATAATCAAAGGGAAGTAATAAACTCAGGGGGAGTATTTCTTTACTCCTTATTCTTTTACTTCTTATTCTGATACATTTTCAGATACCTTTTCACGTTATTTTTCATTTAAAATATCTAGTTTTTGTCATCATCAAAAAGGGGGAGATTGTTAGAACAATGTTTGAATCTACTACCCTATATTTAAGTTTTGATGATAACAAAGTGAAAAGATATAGTATTCATAGGTTTCATGTTTGAACTATCTGCTGCCTAAAATTATTATGTTCTGACTTGCAGATACTCTGATTGGTATAAGCAAGATCACGTCTTTTCAGCATCAGAATTTGATTTCATACACCAGCATCAGAAGTTGCTACATCAGAATGTCAAAATCAGATAATCAACTCACGAACATGCTGAAGCTTGATGAACAGAACTGCGCTCAAACACTCTGATACAGAAACACAATAGTTCATCAGCAGCGAAGCAGAATCAGAATGAGCCAAGCCAGAACGTGCATTGAAGAAGCAACGGTACTGTGCATTGAACGCTAATAAATTCCAACGGCCTCATTCCAGACAAGATCTGCTCAAAAAGGAAAGCTTGTTATTAGCATTGAATCAAGAATATTGCATTCAACGTTCATCTTCTCAAATGCTATATAAACAAGGCTTTGAAGATTATAATGGCTAATGCTCTCAAAATCTCTACACGCACAAAGCTGAACCATAATCTTCGTTCTACCAGTTTTGCTAAACAACAAACTCTAATATTCCATTTCTGTTTATCAATCCAGTTTCTAAGCTTCATTTTGTGTATACATCACAGTTGTGATAAAGTTTTGTAGAAAACATCCAAACACATTGTAATATCTCTTTGTAAGAAAGTGTTACCTTGACAAACCGGGTTGTGGTTTGAATCAAGAAGGCTTTAGCAGTTGTTAAAGCAGTCTGTAATATTCAGTTGAATATAGTGAATTAAGACCTCGTTGGAGAGAGGCGAAATCACCTTGACGGGTGGACTGGAGTAGTTTGAGATCAAACGAACCAGGATAAAAATATCTTGTCAATTGCTTTAGATTTCAGTTTTACAATTCAACCCCCCCTTCTTGTGTTTTTCACCCCTTCATAAATTACTGAGAGATGAAAGTTATTGGGACAAAGTATTTGGCTTCCCAATTGCGAAGTCCTCCATTGAAAGTAGGAAATATCCAATCCTCCAAGATGCAATCCTCTTCACAATCTTCCACTTCATTGACCTCTCAGTTGCTAATCTTCAAAGGCGGCCCTCCAGCACGGGCACGACGCACAGCCTTCTGAGCACTTGAAGTAAACCCTAAACCAAACTTGTCAGATTTATACAGAATATCTGGAAGTTTCCCCCAGATGGTGCATCCACCCTCCTCAACTACTGCCTTGGCGTCTTTCAGAGATGACATCCGGAGTGAAGGTCTTATGATCTTGGAATATGGGACGTCGTCTTGGTCACTGCTACCTCTTGAGAGACTTCTTCGAAATGTTGAAAAGGAGTTTCAATAAACCCGCCATCCAATTCCACATACAGGAATGAATTGAGGTGGATAATCATATACTCTTCCTCTCCGTGGATAGTGATAATCTTTCCATGGACCGGATATTTTAGCATCTGGTGTAGTGTAGAGGTGACAGCACCGACATTATGGATCCACGGTCGTCCTAGCAGACAGGAGTAAGAGGGGCGGATGTCCATTACATAGAAGGTTGAGTTGAAAGTTTGAGTCCTAACCTTTATGGGGATGTCCACCTCCCTGTGGACTATCCTCTTTGAGCCATCAAATGCTCTTATGACTATGTTACTGGGTTTCAACGTCAGTCCTTCGCAGTCTAATCTATCGAGATCTTTCTTTGGTAAAACATTCAAAGATGAACCAATGTCCACCAAGACATGGGCCAGAGTTGTTCCTCTACATTCCACAGAGACATGCAGTGCCTCATTGTGCTTTCTTCCCCTTGGTGTCAGATCAGCATCTGGGAAGCCTAGGCCGTTATCCACCGTCAAACTGGCCACACAATCCTGAAATTGGTCAACAGACGTTTCTTGAGGCACATGGGTCGTCTTCAGAAACTTCACTAGAGCTTTCGCATGTGCCTCTGAGCACAGTAACAATGCCAGCATGGAGATTTTGGAGGGAGTTTTCCCCAACTGTTCAACCACGTCGTAGTCACTCTTCTTTATTATTCTCAAGATCTCCTCCATTTCCTTTTTGGAGGTTTCGGGAATAGTTAGTGGTTGAGCCTTCGTCCGGACAGGCTCTTCTTGAATACTTTTTTCTCTAATTTCAGTAGTAGGATTGTTGGTAGGAATGACATCAGGGGTTGTGTCGTCTTTGTCAATAGGAGCACTTGCAGATATGATTATTGGTACGGAGGTAACCTTTGGAACAGCCACGGGTCCAAAAACTTCCTTTGGAGGGGCAATTTCTGGAGAGAAGATTCTACCGCTACAGGTAATCTTACTAGTTCTAGCAATATTACTAATGTAGGAGTCTTCTTCTTCCGAGCTCATCTCTTCGGCGGCCAGCCCATCTTGTTTGATACCATGGTAGTAGATGTCTCCACTGTAATTCCACGACACTGTTTTGTCTGATTCATACAGGACCGGCCCGGGCATTGTGATTATAAGAGGAGTAGTTTTTGGAACCGATGTAATCCTAACGGGTCTTTTGGGGACCCTGGAAGGATTGGCGGAGATGGTTATGATTGAAACATCTTCAACAGGAATAGGTGAAACAGGAGCACTTTCAAACAGAATCTCTTAGTTGTCTTTCAAGAGTTGAATGCCTGTCTTCAACAAAGGGAAAACAGTTGGTGAGGATAAGCAAAGATGGTAGTCTTCATTACAACTCGGGAATACACCATCTTTCAACAAGTTTATCTTAATGATTGGGAGTGGAGTCAAGAGTTCATCAACTGTGGTAGCAAACAAATCTTGTTCGATAGCATTGGTGTTGTGACCATGCCTAGACATAGGAGCGGAAATGACGTTTGGCTTCTCGGGTGCATCAAAATCAATCTCTTTTGCATCTATAAGGTCTTGAATTTTTTTTTCAAGGCCGAACAGTTGTTAGTGTCATGACCCGGACTTTCTGAATGATATGCGCATCTAGAATTTGGGTGATAATTAGGGGACGCTGTGTTGGGGTTCTGTGGAGCTTCTTTTATAGTTGTCAAATTGGATTTCAGAAGATGTGGTAAAACCTGGGCTAGAGTCATATTAATTCTGGTGAATTTCCGGACTGGCCTTTCCACCCTCGGTTGATTACTTCTTGGTTGATCAGATGTAGGCTTTGGGATCATAACAGCTCCTACCATTGGTCGGCGTTTAGCTCTCCCTTGGTCCCTTTATGGATAAACAGCAGATACCTCCTTCTTCCCAATGAAAGGTTTTCTCACAGCTGTAGAGGTAGATGAATCCTTCTGAATCTTTCAACTTTTTATTCCAACTTCCACCCTCTCTCCGGTTAGTATTAACTCAGTAAATCCAGCAGATGAGCTCCGAATCAAATGGTTAAAGAAAGGGACCGATAGAGTTCCTAAGAACATATCCACCAACTCCCTTTCAGACAGAGGGGGTTGCACTCTCCCATCTAGATCTCTCCATTTCTACGTGTAATCCTTGAAACCCTCATTGGAGGCCATGGACATACTCTGAAGTTGAGTACGGGTAGGTTCCAAATCAGCGTTATATTGGTATTTCTTATAGAAAGCCGCTGCAAGATCTTCCCAGTTGTGGAGGTCGGCCCTTTCCAATTGGTAAAACCAATCGAGTTATGTTCCAGATAGGCTATCTTGGAAAAAATGTACCCACGGGTCTTTATCAGCGGAGTGCGGCTGGATCTTTCTCACATATGATCAGAGGTGCATCTTAGGACATGACACCCCATCATATTTTGCAAACAACGACACTTTGAACTTTAGTGGGATCATCATTCCCGACACTAGTCCCAATTCTTCAAAGTCTAGACCCGACACCTTCTGTATTTCCATAACACTCAAACGCTCTTCAAGATGTCTGTACTTATCATCTGCTGGAGGGTAATGCTCCTCGGAGTAGTCTTCCTCTTCTTCCTCCTGTTCAGATTTTGACGGAACCGCTGTTTCTTTTCCTTTCCCTTCTCCTTCCCTGGAAGTGGTTGCAAAATTCAAGGTTCTTCTAGTTTGTCCCTGAAACCTTCTTCCCATATTCAAAACCCCAGTGGCCTTCTTTGTTTTCTTCTTTCTTTCTTCATCTAACAGATTCTTCAACTTATCTTGCCCCTTGGCTAGGGTCATGAGTAACTGTTGAAAGTGCGTGTTTTGAACTTGAAGATATTTGACTGTCTGTTCGAGATCCATCTTACTAAAATAAACAGTAGAGAGATGAGGAAAACTCATTGCAAAAGACATGTTTATGTTATGATGAATGATATGTGCATATGTAATGTTTTCAAGGATTTTTAAAAGATTCAAGTTCGTTTTAGACAAGAAGAAACACACGTTATATTAATAAGATAGAGTTTGAGTACATCAATTCCCCTTGAGCAAAATAATACAAAACTCTAAGATAAAAAAGTAGTGCGCATCCTCTTTGGTTCTTTGGTGCAATGTAGGCATTTAGAGTCTGCTCCTCATGAAGTAGCCTAGTGAGTTCCAAAACCTTCTTCTCGTTTGCGTAGAATTGGGCTTCGAAAGTATCTCGCTCTCCTTTGATCTGTATCCAATCCATTTGTAGGTCTTCAAGAGATGTGGGCATGTTAGGATGTAGGATAGTGTATGGAACTTCTCCCTCCTTAACAGGCTCAATGATCACTGGAAGGATGGAAGAATAAGGCATCATAAGACTTTGGGCGCGAGTTCATACCCACATGAGGTAAGGCTCAAGAGGGATGAAATTCTTGTGTCCCAAAGTATTGCTATCCACCTTGTTCAGCATCCTCCAAGCTTGGGTGAATCTCTGGCGATGACCTTGATCATCATTGTCGTAGTCGAATACCAAGCCTTGAATCAATATCTCATGCGGGCCATCCCTTCGGGCATAACCAAACTTTCTTAGAGCTAAGCATGGGTTCTAGGTGATGCCTCCCCTAATGCCAAGTAGAGGGACATTAGGGAATTCCCCACAACGTTCAACAATGATAACATTCTCTTTGGATCGAGAGCACTGTGATATGGTGGGAGAACGGACTTGGGATTTTGCGTTTTGTGTTCGCAAATGTTTCGGTTTAGCAAGAGTCGCCACCGACTTTTTATTTTATCCTAAGGAAAGGTCAAAAAGCACATGAAAGACCTTTGAGATGTTTTCTTGGGTTCGAGGAGTAGATTATAGAAAGGGAAGGTATTAGCACCCTTTCTATCCATGGTTATCCATGGGCTCTTAGTTACTTGTTTAGATCACCTGCCTTTGCTTTTCAATTGTTTGAAATGATGCTTTGTGTGTGGTTTTTGAAAATGCTTTGAAAAAGAAGCCTTGTCTAGGCAACCTTTGTAATGATTCTTGTTTGTATATATACAAAGGTGTGTGTCTTTTTGAAAAGATATTTCAATGTTTTGAAAGTTGTTTTGAAATTGTTTTGAAGTTGTGTTGTGAAGTGTGTTTGAAAAATGGCAAGGATGTTTTGCAAGTTTTTAATCAAGTAACTAAGTGTTGTCTACCCTATTTTACTCAGTTTTTTCTTATGTTTTTAACCCTTTTAACAGTGTTGTTTCACCATTGTGTTTGGTGGGATGTTAAACGGGACATGCACGGGTCATCGTATGGACCATGATAGCAATTGTGTCAAGTATTTTTGGCAATTTTCTTAAGGGACTTGATCATTTTGTTTAGGCAACTCAGATAGCGTCATCGAGGGAATATGATATTTTGTTTTGTTTTTGTTTTGCCAAAGTACTTAACATGCATACCATGGCCCATTTTTGAAGGCAACAAGTGGATTGTAACCCTAGGGGTGGAAATGTGTATTGTGTTTGTTTTTTCGTGCATTTTTGTCTTTGATTAGGTCAAACTATTTGTTGGTTTTGATTTTTGCATACAAACCCTAATTCTCTAATCATGGCATAATTGAAAGCTTAAAGGTGCGAGAATTTAAGTCCTAAACTATTACAACATGATATAGGGAGGGGGGTACAAATTTGAATAAGGGGATTATTTTGCAAGAAATTAAACCCTAAATTATTACAACCAAATTGAATTTGCAAGGCATAATATTTAAATGTACAATATTTAAATAAAATACAATAAATAAATATTAGATAAAATGTATTATGCAAAAAAAGGGGTTTTTATGTATGTAAAGTATTTTCAATGGAAAGAAATGTAAAGAAATAAATAAAAATTTAATTTTAATTATTTTTAGGGTAAACCCTAATTTCTTAAAGAAATGGTATTATTTATTATTTATATACAAAAATGTATCAATATGTACGAAAATAAAAGTATATTAAAAAAAAGTATTTTTTTAGTATAAAAATATAAATAAAAATAAAATGTATTATTTTTGTGTTTTTTATTCTATGCTTTTAATAAAATAAAGTATATAGGTATATATATATATATATATATATATATATATATATATATATATATATATATATATATATATATATATATATATATATATATATATATATATATATATATATATATATATATATATATAAGTGTTATAAATATATTAAGTGTGTAAAAAAAATAAAAAAATTTATTTACAAAAATGCAACATATTCAAGAAAAAATTTTGGTGTAAATAAAAAATCGAAATGAAAATAAGAGTATTTTTGCATTATTTTCAAGTTTAACAAAATAATATATATATTTAAATTGTTGTTTATATTAGGAAAAATTAAAATAAAATATCTAATAAATGAAAAAAATTGTGAAAATATTTTTAGAATATTTTTTATATTTGAAAATAAAATATCAAAGTCAGAAAAGAAATAAAAAATGCAAAAATAATGAAAATACAAAGAAATGGGCCAGGGGGTGCTGAAAGTAAATTGGGAGGTGTTGGAAGCAAAGAAATCCATGCCCACCCCAAGACTTCATCTTCAACCTCCAGAAATTTGAAAAACGCGCGCATGCCTGTACAAACTTGTATCTCCTGTATTTGTGATCTTTTGACAAAAATCAAAACATGAAACTTGTAGAGCATCAAATCATGAATCTAATCATATAAAAAACTTAAGCTAACTCTCAAAGACCAGAGAGAATTTCTCTGGCCCTAATTTCTAACCTAGTTTTTTCAGAAAGTTCATGGATGAAATTCTCCTAGCACGATTAATATAAATGAAAACTAAGCACGTGTATGGTTTCAGGGCAATGAATACAACATCTTCCATTTACAAAACTAAGTTTAAATGTTCCTAAATAGAGAGATAGAAGTTCATGAAATACCTATTTTAGTTGAGTTCGAATTGGACAATGCAACAACTTTCAATGGGGCCTGAGGTTCTTTTGAGCTTGCTTGATGTCCCCTGAACCTTTCCCAATGCTTAGTTTGTTTTGAAGTGGTCTGAATCGTGCTACAGAACTCAATCTGCAAAGCTTCCAAACAAAAATGGTGATGTGTGTTAATGGAGTTACAACAACTTGTGAATGGTCTGGATAGTTTAGGTATATTGTTTAGAATGTGTTTGAAGTGATTTGGGACAAAACGCACGAGGGGATTTGATTGTGGCTTGTGATTTGCAGAACTGGCTCTGTTTTGTAAGAAAATGTGGTTTTTGAGTATGAGGAGGTTTGAGAGGTCAAGGGCTCGTGCGTCTGGCTTGCAAGGATGTGTGAAACTTGTTCTAAAACTTGGCTTGAGTTCAATATATCAGATATGCCAGTTATGAGCTTTTGGCCATTTGACTTGTTTTGAAAGCAAAGATGTGAAGTGACCAAGCTAGGGCATGTAAAGGCTAGTTACAAGCATGCTCAAGTTGGTGTACTATGCCTGAGATTAGGGAACTTGTTTGCTGCAAGGAAAAAAGTCCAAGGCTCAAGAAAATGCAATTTGACATAAAGTGGCCTTTATGAAAATGGAAGTATGACCTTTATGCTCAAAATGGAAATGTTCATTGTACAATGCTCTCTTGATCAGAACAATGCCAATGTCCAATGTATTTGCATTCAATTTTTGAGTGTAAATTGGTTTAGAGGCCTGTAATTATGTACTAAGCTAGTTTGGTCAGATTTGCAACTTGGTATGAACATGTATTGGCCATGGTTACAAAGTGAGTTTTTGTCAACTTCAAGCATTCGATTCTCCCTAACCATAAAGGTGTTTGAGGAGTTCTTGGACAATTTGGAAATCTTGCAACATGTAATTTAATCCATCTTTGAAATGAAACTTAAGACTCCAAGTGGAAATATGTGAAAAATGGCCAAGAATATGGGTCAAAATCCTGCCTAAACTAGGGCAAAATTTCTCTAAGTTAAAAGTTTTAGGTACCCTTGTTCCAAAAATCATAACTTGAGATCCAAGATTCTTTTGAGAAAACTTTGTGAATCAAAGTTGTAGAATTTGTGATGGAATACAACTTTCATGTTTTAAGTTTTGTTTGAATCCATTTGCATCTTGGTGAAAATGTGGGACAAAGTTAGGAAAAATTAAGAAAATTTTATAACTTAGAAAATTTCTAAGTTATGAAAATTTTCAATTTCAAACCCTAATTTGTAATTTTTGGTTTCTTGATGAAAAAGTTTCATAATTTGACACATCTTGATGGAAAATGAATCTTGGCACTTGATTTTGACCAAAAAGTCAAAGTTTGACTTTTCAGTGTACAGTCAAATTTTGATCAGTTGACTGAAAAATTCATCTGTCAATCCTATGCATTTGAGACCTTTTGAACTTGTTGAATAGGTCAAGATGATTCCATTGAGTCCTTGAGTCCATGGTTGAGCTTGATTTGCCATTGGCTAGGTCAAACAGTCAAAAATTGCCTTTGTACAGTCAAAACCCTCAAAATGACCATTTTGCCCTTTTGGTGATCTGATCAAATTTCTTGTGGAATTATGATCCAAACATGATCAAATGGTTCATATGAGTTCATAATGTTGATGTGGGTCAAAATTAATGAGATTTGATTGTCAATTGACCACAATTTACTTTTTCCCCAATACAGCTGATTTCTAGGTCAACTGTCCAATTCACTGGGCAAAAATTTGATTCAAGGATTGAAACTTGGTATGGAAAAACTTGTGAGTCCAACTTGAAGTATGAAAGTCACTTTGGGCATTGTAGGTCAAAATATCCCTGTGCAAAGTCAAACCCTAATTTAGGTCAACAGTGCAAGGAGGTGTCTTGAGCAGAGCAAACCCTAGCTTAAACTTGAGTTCCAAGAGTCTTGTGATGAGAAATGTTGATGAAATGAGAGGGAAAATTTTGGGGTACAACAGCTGCCCCTGTTCAATCTTCTTGAACCTGAAGAGTTAGATTGGCAAGTTTTCCTTTCGTGACTCGAAGGTAAAAGAGGATTGGACACTAGAGTGCCCGTAAATTTGCACTCGACAAAATATAGATGAGGAAATGGGCTTAAAGATGCCATTTGGAGATGGTAGAATCTTGCTGGAGATGGGCTTAAAGATGCCATCCAAGAATGTTTGTTGAATTGCAATGTTGTAGGTTAGAAGAATGAGCATCAAAATGGTATCCGTGTCTGGAATGCATTTGAACTGTATCTGGAGACTGAGTTTGTATGAGCAAAAGAATGGCGTCCGTGTCTGGAGCGTATCCTAGCTGTAACTGAAGTTGAGATCTGTATGAATAGCAGAATGACTTCCGTGTCTGAAGTGTATCTGAAACTGTAACTGGGATCTGAATAAGTGACAGAATGACTTCCGTGGCGACTGAACTGGGGAGAATCAAACTTCTGGTGTAAGGGCCAGAATGGTATCCGTGTTTGGAGTGTATCTGAACTTGTAGTTGATAGTTGAATCTGAATGAGAGATAGAATGGCTGCCGTGTCTGTAGCGTATCTTGTTTGTATCGGATTGCTGAAGTTTGAATGAGTAGTAGAATGACCGTCGTGTCTGGGGTGTATCTAGTCTGTATCGGATTGTTGAAGTCTGAATGAGTAGTAGAATGACCATCGTGTCTGGGGTGTATCCGTACCGTATTTTGACTTGAAATTATGAATGAGTAATAGAATGACCGTTGTGTCTGGGGTGTATCCATACTGTATCAGAAAAATTGTTAACGATGACCTTTTAATCTTATCCTGAAAAGGGTAAAATGTTAGCTAAAACATAAAGTTATGTTGTATGATATGTATGATACAATGGACTGTGTTTCATCCATGTTTATGATATATGAATGTAATGGATGGGCATGTAAGCTGAGTGGTTGTCTTGCTGAGGAAAATAAATCCTTGATAACTGGAGATAATGAAATCTTTGACTGCTACCAGGGAAGTAAATCCTTGACCGATGCTGAGGATTCAAAAGAATCTTTGATTGTTGAAGATGAGAAATCCTTGCTGACTGCTTGGGGATTAAAAGTCTTTGACAACTTCTGCGGGGAATGAGAATCCTTCATGACTTTCCTGGGAAATAAGGAAAATTCTGAAAATCTCTACTGGGGAGTTGAAACTTAGGAGGCTTCTACTGGAGAAATGAGACCAAGAATCTTTGATCTGCAGGGAAACAACTCTGCGGGGAGAATGTTTACTCGGCCGGTGAAATCAGGAGCTTGGGTTGTACACCAATCTACTGGGGAAGCATCTTGGTTGAGGATAAGCCAAGAAGTTAACTGTTATCTGCTTGGTTTTCAGACTTTTAAGATAGCCTGCCGGGGAAATTGGGGGAAGTTGAACAGTTCCCACCGGGGGTTGATAGCTGCAAATTTTACTTCGCTGGGGAAGAAAGTTTAGAATATTTTGGCTCCGCTGGGGATAGGTATTTCAGGGTTTTCGGGCTCCGTTGGGGATCTTGAAGTTTAACTCCGCTGGGGACACATACTTTAAGACTTTGGCTTTGTTGAGGATCTGAATAATGTATTGTAGGGGATTTCTTCTGGAATGTCACAAAGATATCTTCCTACACCTTCAACCTATCAGTAATTATCCTTTCTCAATTTCATTTTATTTGTAAGCACTGATTATATTCAAATGCATATGCCTATTTAACAAAACTTTGGACGTTTTCAAATAAAACACAAGTGTAAAAAGAAAGGAAAGGCAAGCAAATTTCTGCACTTTGAACTATCTTTGTATTAACTTTTGTAAGTATCTTTGTACAAAGGAGACATACATCCTAGTAAGAGAATATTGTCGTAAAAATTGAACAAAATTTATACAAAAGAAATATGGCTATGTGTAACAATTCCATGGGATTCCCATTCTGTTATAGCCTTCACAACTTTGAGCATCTTGTCCATTCGCTGCTTCGTCCGCCGATGATTGGATTGGTCAGTAGCTTAGAGCTTTGTTGGTGAAGAGATTGTTCTTAAAGTGATCCGACGAGACGAAGTCATACGCTTTAATTCCCTTACTTTTGCCTGGACCGCCCTTTCGGGTTTTCGATCCACCGGGAAACCTTTTTTTGCCCAAGTCGCCCTTTCGGGTTTTCAACTTGCCGGGTGTACATATTTTTTGTTTTATCCCTAGTTTTTGCCTGAATCGCCCTTTCGGGTTTTCGATTCACCATGATGCCCATTTTGGTCCAAGTCGCCCTTTCGGGTTTTCAACTTGCCGAGTCGTTTTATGTGTAGTATTTTTGACTATGTCGGCGTTTGCAGGGTGCGGCAGGTCGTCACCGTCCATGGTGGTCATAATCATTGCCCCACCGGAAAAGATGCTTTTGATCACAAATGGTCCTTCGTAAGTAGGAGTCCACTTGCCCCTGGGATCACTTTGCGGTAAGATTATTCGCTTGATTACAAGATCTTCGACTTGATATACCTGACGCCTGACTTTCTTGTTGAAAGCCTTGATCATCCATTTTTGGCACGTCTGACCATGACAAACAACAGTAAGTCGTTTCTCGTCGATCAAGTTAAGTTGATCAAGTCGGGTCTGAATCCAATCGTCTTCACTCAAAACGACATCCTTCATAATCCTCAAGGAAGGAATCTGAACTTCCATAGGTAAAACAGCTTCCATGCCATATACCAAAGAGAAAGGGGTTGCCCCTGTTGAAGTACGTGTCATGGTATGATATCCATGCAGAGAAAACAGTAACATCTCATGCCAGTCCTTGTAGGTGACTGTCATCTTTTGAATGATCTTCTTGATATTTTTGTTCGCGGCTTCAACAACACCGTTCATCTTCGGCCGGTAGGGAGATGAATTGTGATGATAAATCTTGAAATGTTCGCATAGAGCGGTGATCATAGTGTTGTTCAAATTTGTACCATTATCCGTGATAATCCTGTCGGGGATACCATACCGGCATATGAGGTTCTGCTTGATGAACGGGCAACCACATTCTTTGTAACAGAGGCATAGGAAGCTTCTTCGACCCACTTGGTGAAGTAGTCAACAACCACCAGGATGAAGCGATTCCCATTGGATGTCGTAGGCTTGATCTGTCCAATCATGTCAGTGCCCCGCATTGCGAATGGCCAAGGAGTTGTCAGAACATTGAGAGGAACAAGAGGAATATGTACCTTGTCGGTGTAGACTTGGCATTTGTGGCAAGTACAGGAATGTTGATGACAATCAACTTCCATGGTAGACCAGTAGTAGCCTGCCCTTAGAATCTTCTTAGCCATCGTATGTCCGCTCAAGTGGGTGCCAAATGTGCCACTATGTATTTCGGTCATGATCAACTCTGCTTCAACCTTGTCCACACAACGAAGTAGAACACAATCATGGTTGCGCTTATAAAGGATGCCATTGCTTAGGAAGAACTTGGCAGCAAATCTCCTTAAGAACTTTTTGTCATTGAAGGAAGCTCCTTCAGGATATTCTCGAGTCTGGAGATACCTTTTGATTTCATGAAACCATGGTTGTTCCACTACTTCTTCGGTATTAATCTCATGACAGTGCGCAGGTTCGTCCATTCGCTCGATGGTGATTTGGGGAGCCTTGTTATCCCAGTTGAGTTTAAACATGGAAGACATTGTTGCCAGAGCATCAGCTAGCTGGTTTTCTTCTCGCGGGAAGTGCTCGAAAGTAATCTGCTCGAAATGAGGCAATAATGTTAAGACATGTTCTTTGTATGGGATAAGATTAGGATGTTTGGTGTCCCACTCTCCTTTGACTTGACTGATAACCAAAGCCGAGTCCCTAAATACGACCAAAGATTTGATTCCCACGTCTATAGCAGCCTTGAGACCGAAGATGTAAGCTTCGTATTCAGCCATGTTGTTGGTACAGCTGAAGCAAAGTCGGGCAGTGAAGGGTGTATGGCAACCTTCCGGAGAAATGAGTACTGCACCAATACCGTTTCCAAGTTCATTTGAAGCAACATCAAAGTACATGGTCCATCGGGATCCTTGTTCAGGTCCGTCATACGGTCCGTTACCTTCAATGTTGTCCAATGTCATGATGTCCTCGTCATGGAAATCGAATCTCATATATTGGTAATCTTCGACGGCTTGATGAGCTAAATGGTCAGATAGGACACTCCCCTTTATAACTTTTTGGGTAGTATACTGGATATCATACTCAGTCAGGATCAGTTTCCATCTAGTGATGTTTCCAGATAAAGCAGGATTCTCGAAGATATACTTGATCGGATCCATCTTGGAAATCAACAGAGTGGTATGTGTCAACATATACTGCCTTAGCTGGCGAGCAGCCCATACCAAAGCGCAACAAGTTTTCTCGAGAAGTGAGTAGCGAGTCTCACAGTCGGTAAACTTTTTGTAAGGTAATAAATGGCATGCTCTTTTCGGCCAGACTCGTCATGTTGGCCCAGTACGCACCCCATTGAGTTATCCAAAACAGTCAGATACATGATTAACGGTCTTCCTTTGATGGGTGGCATCAAAATAGGAGGTTCTAGTAAATACTCCTTGATCTTATCAAAAGTAACTTGACAATCATTGTTCCATTCAACTACCTTATCTTTCTTCAACAGTTTGAAAATTGGCTCACAAGTAGATGTCAGGTGAGAGATGAACCTTGCGATATAGTTTAAGCGTCCCAAGAATCCCCTAACCTCCTCTTCAGTGTGGGGGGCAGGAATTTCTTGTATAGCCTTTACTTTAGCTGGATCAACCTCAATGCCTTTGTTGCTGACAATAAATCCCAAAAGTTTACTAGACCTAACTCCAAAAGTGCACTTGCTTGGGTTTTATTTGAGCTTATATTCCTTCAACCTGGCAAACAGCTTTTGCAAATGATCAAGGTGTTCTTCTTCTGTCTGTGATCGAGCTATCATGTCGTCTACATAAACTTCGATCTCATGATGTATCATATCATGAAACAAAGCTACCATGGCGCGTTGATAGGTTGCCCCTGCATTCTTCAGTCCGAATGGCATCACTTTGTAGCAGAAGGTACCCCATTGCGTGACAAAAGTAGTTTTCTCCATGTCCTCGGGGGCCATTTTGATCTGGTTATATCCTGAGAATCCATCCATGAAGGAAAATACCTTATGTTGAGCTGTGTTGTCAACCAAGATGTTGATGTGTGGCAGTGGAAAATCATCTTTAGGGCTAGCCCTGTTTAAGTCCCAATAGTCCATACACATTCTGACCTTGTCGTCCTTCTTAGGCACGGGCACAATGTTAGCAACCCATTGTGGATAGGAAGTAACACCCAGAAAGCCAGCATTGAATTGCTTCATTACCTCAGCTTTGATCTTCTCAGACATGTCGGGCCTCATTCGGCGGACCTTTTGATTGATCAGATGACAATCTTCTCTTGTAGGGAGATGACAAACCACTATATATGTGTCTAACCCTGGCATGTCTTCATAGGACCAGGCAAAGATCTCAACATATTCGTTCAACAATTGCACTAGACGCTCTTTGACACCTGGCTCCAGGTTGGCACCTATTTTTACCTCTTTCTTGTCTTCATCTGTCCCTAAGTTGATGGTCTCTAGCAACTCTTCATGAGGCAGAATAGCCCTCTCTTCTTGTTGCAAGAGTCTGGCTAACTCTCCCGGTACTTCACAATCTTCGTCAACTTTGCACTCAACATGATTGACCAAATCCTCAGAGTTACCGAAGGCTAAAGCAGAATAGTCACCCATGGAATCCGGAGTGGATGGGTACCTGCATTTGTGAGTGTGGGTGTGTGTAAGGGATAGCCATCCTTAAACAAAACAAAATGAAAAAAGAAAGAAAATGAACACAACAGTTTATAGATGAAAACATCCAATGATTCATTAAAACATGGCATATGATAATGAAGAAAATCAAGCCCTTACAAATGGACCTATATGCCCCGGGCAAGGCATAAGGTGAAAATAGTGTACGAATTGTTTAGTTATTACAGACCAAAATAGGAAATTGTTCAAAGATAAATTTACTGGTTGATGAAGGTGATGGGAATAAAATCCTTTGCTTCCTAGTTGCTTAAACCCCCTTCGACGGTTGGAAAGATGCAATCTTCAAAGTTGTCCTCTTCATCCTCATCTTCTACAGCATTAATTCCATGGTAAGTGATTTTGACGGGTGGTCCTCCAGCCTTGGAGCGACGCATAGCCTTTTGTCCTGCAGCAGTAAACCCTAATCCAAACTTGTCCGTCTTATGGGGAAAATCAGGCAGTTGCCCCCACACTATGCTCTTTCCTTCTCTGACTACAGCCTCTGCATCCTTGAGAGATGCCATCCTAGATACATGCTTGGGAACGATAGGCACCTCAACCATTGTCTTCGCAACTACGACCTCAGGAGAAACTTCCTCAAAATGTTGGAAAGGCGTTTCTATGAACTCGCCATCCAACTCCACATAGCGGAAGGAGTTGAGGTGACTTATCATGTACTCTTCCTCTTCGTGCACCGTTATAATCTTACCCTTAACAGGATATTTCAGCATTTGGTGTAAAGAGGAGGTAACTGCCCCAGCATAATGGACCCACGATCTTCCCAACAAACACAAATATGAAGGACGGATGTCCATCACATAAAAGTTGGAGTTGAAAACTTCTGTGCCCACTATGATAGGAATGTCGACCTCTCCGTGAACCATTCTTTTGGACCCATCAAAGGCCCTAACAACGATGTTATTGGGTTTGAGGGTCAATCATTCGCAGTCCAAACGGTCTAATGCTTTCTTCGGCAGCACATTCAAGGAAGAACCATTATCAACTAAGACATGGGCGAGGTTGGTTCCCCTGCATTCAACTGAGACATGTAGCGCGTCGTTGTGTTTCCTTCCCTTGGGAGTCAAATCAGCATCGGAAAAGCCAATACCATTATCAATAGTAAGACTGGCCACGCACTCCTGAAACTGGTCAGCCGAAGTTTCTTGGGGCACGTGTGCCATCTTTAAAAATTTGATTAAGGCCTTAGCATGGGCCTCAGAGCAGAGTAGAAGAGACAACATGGATATTTTAGAAGGGGTCTGCCCTAGCTGTTCCACGACGTCGAAATTGCTCCTTTTGATTATTTTCAAGATTTCTTCCATTTCTTTCTGGGTGGTTTCGGGGATAACCACAGTATGAGCCTTCGTCCTAACAGGCGCTTCTAGTATCCCCTTACCCTTATCGGTAGTATCAACAGGTGGTCTTACTTCAGGAGTATCCAATTCTTCAATTATCGGGTCTTGCACAGATGGTTTAACAGGCACAGAAGCTTTCGAGGGTCCGAAAACTACTCGAGGGGGAGCAATCTCCAGAGAAAAAATCCGTCCGCTGCGAGTTATCTTGCTTGTTCCTGCAATGTTCCCTATATCAGGGGTTTCCTCTTCAGAATTCTCTTGGACTGCTTCAATCTGTTTGATACCATGATAGAAGATTTCTCCTCCGTAGTTCCATGGTATCGTCATGTTAGATTGATACGGGACAGGCCCCGGCATGGTGATTTTTAATGGTACAAACTCAGGATCAGGTGTAATCTTGACAGGCCTTTTGCAAGCCTTGGGATGATTGTCGGAAATGGTTATTATTGAAATGTCGTTGGTTGAAGTAGCAAAAGTAGCAGGAGTAACAGGAGTGAAGGTATCAACATGGGTCTTTTGGGCAGTCATCTCGTATGTTTAAACAAAAGTAGCAGTCTTTTCCACAGCCTGGGAATATCCTGGCTCTCATCAAATTCTATTTAATCACTAGTAACGGAGTCAAAAGGTCAGCAACATCGGTAACATGAAGGTCTTCCATAACGGCATGAACATTATGATCGTGCTTGGGCATCGGAGCAGATATCACGTTGGGCTTCTCAGGAGCATCAAATTCTACTTCCTTGGCGTCAATCAGGTCTTGGATTTTGTTCTTAAGCGCCCAACAATTATTGGTATCATGCCCTGCACTGTCAGAGTGGTAAGCACACTTGGCATTGGAGTGGTAGTATGGAGAGGAGGTATTAGGGTTCTTTGGCGCTTCCTTCAAATTAGTAAGATTCAGCTTTAACAAATGAGGGAGTACTTGAGCTGGCGTCATGTTGATTCGGGTGAACTGCCGTTGTGGCCTTTCTACCCGTTGTTGATTAGGTCTTGGCTGATTTCCGCGAGGTTGATCATTTGAAGAGTTTTGAATCATCACAGCCCCTACAGTTGGCCGGCGCTCGGTTCTTCCATGACTTTTCTGAGAATAAATAGCAGAGGCTTCCTTCTTAGCTGGGAAGGCCTTCTTAACAGCAGTGGATGCAGAGGTATCTTTCTGAATCTTACCACTTTTAATACCGGCCTCGACCCTTTCGCCGGTCAAAATTATTTCGGTGAATCCTGCGGAAGAACTCCCGATTAAATGATTGAAGAAAGGGCCAGACAGGGTCCCTAAAAACATGTCAACTATCTCCCTATCCGATAATGGTGGCTGCACCCTTCTAGCCAGATCGCGCCACTTCTGGGCATACTCTTTAAATCCCTCATTAGAAGCCATACCCATACTCTATAGCTGAGTACGAGTGGGCGCCAAATCAGCATTATATTGGTATTGACAGTAAAAAGCAGCAGCTAAGTCTTCCCAGTTATGAATCTCAGACCTCTCAAGTTGATAGAACCAGTCCAATTGTGTGCCTGACAAACTGTCTTGGAAAAAGTGTACCCAGAGGTCTTTATCAGATGAGTGGGGTTGGGCCTTTCTGACATAGGATCTTAGATGCATCTTTGGGCAGGACAGGCCGTCATACTTAGCAAATGTAGGAACTTTGAACTTGGGAGGAATGACGATCCCAACGACCAACCCTAGTTCTTCAAAATCTAAACCAGGTACCCTTTTCAACTCCATGGCTACCAATCTATCCTCAAGATTTTCATATTTATCATCTGCCGGGGGATATTGATGTTCGGAGTAGTCTTCATCTTCTTCCTCTTCTTCCTCTTCAACTTCAGATTCAGAAGGTACCGCAACTCCTTTTCCTTTACCATCCCCTTCATCAGACGTTGAGGGGAACTCGAGAACTTTCCTAGCATTGCTTTCAAACCTTCTTCCAAAAGTGGCTACTCCGGGCCTTTTCTTCTTTTTCTCTTTATTTTTCTCCAACAGTACTTTGAGGTCCTCTTGACCCTTTGCTAAGGTCATGAGGAGTTGCTGGAATTGAGAACTTTGTGCTTGCATATCCTTAACCGTCTGCTCCAAATCCATCTTGCGGAAATAAACAGCAGAAAGATAAGAAAACCTGGTGTGAAGACTTGTTTATGCATATGATGAATGGTATGTTATTCATGTAATGCATTCAAGGATTCAAAAATTCAAATTTGTTGCAAACAAAAAGGAACACACGTCATATTAAGAAGAGATTGTCAGTACATAAGTTCCCCATGGGCAAAATATTACAAAATTCTTAATGTAAAAAGACATTACGCATCCTCTTTGGTGCGATGTAAGTGTTGAGAGTTTCCTCCTCGTGAAGTCGGCGGGTAAGCTCAAAAACCTTTTTCTCACTGGCATAGAAGCTGACTTCAAAAGTATTCCGTTCTTCTTTGAGTTGGATCCAACTCTTTTGTAATTCTTCCCATGATGTTGGCATGTCAGGATGTAGGAGGGTGTATGGAACCTCTCCTTCCATAACAGGCTCTTTGATCAAGGGGAGAATGTGAGGATATGGCATCATAAGATTCTGAGCGCGGGTTCGTACCCACTTGAGATAAGGCTCAAGGGGGATGGAATTCTTGTGCCCCAGTGTCTTACTATCCACTTTGTTGGGCATCCTCCAAGCTCTGATGAATCTTTGTCAAAGTTCTTGCGCATCGTTGTCGAAGTCAAAAACTAGGTCAGGAATCAACATGTCATGAGGGTCATCCCTCCGAGCATATCCAAACTGTCTTAGAGCTAAATAGGGGTTGTAGGTAATGCCTCCCCTAATGCCAAGTAGCGGGACATTAGGGAATTCCCCACAACGATCAATGATGATGACATTTTCTCTGGACCGAGAACACCAATGTACATCAGAATGTCTGAGGGTCATCAACCGTTGTGACCACCTTAAACCCTGCATATTCTTCAAAATTGATTGTGGAAGGTGAGAAATAAACCACCTTGCTAGGAGAGGAGTACAGCACATGAGAACACCTCTTTTTCTAATTTGTTCGTGTGTAAAATGAGTGCAGGATATCCCCAAGCAATGTAGGCACAGGATTCCGAGATATGAAAATCTTGACAGCATTCACATCTATAAGTTGATTAGGGTTTGGGAACAAGACCAACCCATAGATAAGGAGTGTCACAATCTCTTCAAAGGCTTGTAGATCAAGATAATTCCAGCAGTCTTGTGCCTTCTCAAACAGAAACTTTGCCAAGAAACCCTTGATACCACTTATGGTTTCCCAATGTCCCTTGATATCAGATGGTTGTAAGTGTAAGGCTTGAGCAACATCTTCAGGCTTTGGTTCTTTTTCCGTACCGTTATAGGGTAGTTGATGAAGAATTGGAATTCTCAGGAGTTAAGAAAATTCCTCCAAAGTAGGTACTAGTTGATAATCAGGAAATGTGAAACAGTGGTGTAGGGGGTCAAAGAACTGGAAGAGAACTTTCACCATGTCTTCTTCAATGTTGGAGTTGACCAAGTTGAGAAATCTACCATGTCTTTCACTGAAGAGAGAATTCTCTGGAATCCTGGAAGTGAGCTCCTTGAGTTGAGGAGGGATTCTCACAAGGTTGACTTGAATTGTTTTCCTGCGGAGAGATTCCATGACCTACAAAACAAGAACAAAGATGAAGATCCAAACCCTTGAAATGGTTAGTGGATGCATATGATGCTTTATGATGTTCATGATGTATGCACAAACACATGTACAAGCAAGTCACACAAAACCCTAGTTTCAGGCTTGCATGAGGTTTCATAGGTAAGTACCCTCTTGAGTTTAGTTGGCTCAAACTTGTCCTATGAATAGTAACCGGGTTCTAAGGAGCTCAATATCACCGGATTGTTTTCTATGTTCATTGTTTTGGTTTAGCCACTTAACTGGCGACCAAAATATTCCAAGAAAACAACCCTCAATGAGTGTAGTATCGAGTATCTACCAACTTCTGACTGCACCAAAGCCGGTCATCTCACTACCTCTAATAAAAGGCCAATATGGTCAAGTAAGGTTCTAAGAGTTCATTAGTGCTTTATGACATCACTCAGCGGCCCCTTATTCTCTTTGATTGACTAAAAGGCTACCGATACTCACAAATATGTCGCACTAATATAGCTATTGCTTCAACCATGTCAGTATACCCCGCACAGTTTCCACAACGTATTACTATTTACCTATGAATGTTTCCCAAATCCGGGTGGAGGATTCAAACCCAAACAAAAGAACCAAATGTAAAGAAATCAAAGCAAACAATATAATCATGCAAAGAGTTATCTAAACCCTAAGGTTACTCCACTTTTAAAGTTGTCCCCAGCAGAGTCGCCAGTTCTGTGATACGGTGGGAGAACTGACTTGGGATTTTGCATTTTGTGTTCGCAAATGTTTCGGTTTAGCAAGAGTCGCCACCGACTTTTTATTTTATCCTAAGGAAAGGTCAAAAAGCACAGGAAAGACCTTTGAGATGTTTTCTTGGGTTCGGGGAGTAGATTATAGAAAGGGAAGGTATTAGCACCCTTTCTATCCATGGTTATCCATGGGCTCTTAGTTACTTGTTTAGATCACTTGCCTTTACTCTTCAATTGTTTGAGATGGTGCTTTGTGTGTGGTTTTTGAAAATGTTTTGAAAAAGAAGCCTTGTCTAGGCAACCTTTGTAATGATTCTTGTTTGTATATATACAAAGGTGTGTGTCTTTTTGAAAAGATATTTCAATGTTTTGAAAGTTGTTTTGAAATTGTTTTAAAGTTGTGTTGTGAAGTGTGTTTGAAAAATGGCAAGGATGTTTTGCAAGTTTTTGATCAAGTAACTAAGAGTTGTCTACCCTATTTTACTCAAAGATTTTTCTTATGTTTTTAACCCTTTTAACAGTGTTGTTTCACCATTGTATTTAGTGAACAACCTTGTGTTAGGATGTTAAACGGGACAGGCGCGGGTCATCGTATGGACCATGATAGCAATTGTGTCAAGTATTTTTGGCAATTTTCTTAAGGGACTTGATCATTTTGTTTAGGTAATTCAGATTGAGTCATCAAGGGACTATGATCTTTTGTTTTGTTTTTGTTTTGCCAAAGTACTTAACATGCATACCATGGCCCATTTTTGAAGACAACAAGTGGATTGTAACCCTAGGGGTGCAAATGTGCATTGTGTTTGTTTTTTCATGCATTTTTGTCTTTGATTAGGTCAAACTACTTGTTGGTTTTGATTTTTGCATACAAACCCTAATTCTCTAATCATGGCATAATTGAAAGCTTAAAGGTGCGAGAATTTAAGTCCTAAACTATTACAACATGATATAGGGAGGGGGTACAAATTTGAATAGGGGATTATTTTGCAAGAAATTAAACCCTAAATTATTACAACCAAATTGAATTTGCAAGGCATAATATTTAAATGTACAATATTTAAATAAAATACAATAAATAAATATTAGATAAAATGTATTATGCAAAAAAAAGGGGTTTTTATGTATGTAAAGTATTTTCAATGGAAAGAAATGTAAAGAAATAAATAAAAAGTTAATTTTAATTATTTTTAGGGTAAACCCTAATTTCTTAAAGAAATGGTATTATTTATTATTTATATACAAAAATGTATCAATATGTACGAAAATAAAAGTATATTAAAAAAAAGTATTTTTTTAGTATAAAAATATCAATAAAAATAAAATGTATTATTATTGTGTTTTTTATTCTATGCTTTTAATAAAATAAAGTATATATGTCTATATATATATATATATATATATATATATATATATATATATATATATATATATATATATATATATATATATATATATATATATATATATATATATATATATATATATATATATATATATATATATATATATATATATATATATATATATATATATATATATATATATATATTAAGTGTGTAAGAAAATAAAATAAATTATTTACAAAAATGCAACATATTCAGGAAAATATTTTTGGTGTAAATAAAAAATAGAAATGAAAATAAGAGTATTTTTTGCATTATTTTCAAGTTTAACAAAATAATATATATATTTAAATTTTTGTTTATATCAGAAAAAATTAAAATAAAATATCTAATAAATGAAAAAAATTGTGAAAATATTTTTAGAATATTTTTTATATTTGAAAATAAAATATCAAAGTCAGAAAAGAAATAAAAAAAAATGCAAAAATAATGAAAATACAAAGAAATGGGCCAGGGGGTACTGAAAGTAAACTGGGAGGTGTTGGAAGCAAAGAAATCCAGGCCCAGCCCAGACTTCATCTTCAACCTCCAGAAATTTGAAAAACGCGCGCATGGTTGTACAAACTTGTATCTCCTGTATTTGTGATCTTTTGACAAAACTCAAAACATGAAACTTGTAGAGCATCAAATCACGAATCTAACCATATAAAAAACTTAAGCTAACTCTCAAAGTCCAGAGAGAATTTCTCTGGCCCTAATTTCTAACCTAGTTTTTTCAGAAAGTTCATGGATAAAATTCTCCTAGCACGATTAATATAAATGAAAACTAAGCACATGTATGGTTTTAGGGCAATGAATACAGCATCTTCCATTCACAAACCTAAGTCTAAATGTTCCTAAATAGTGAGATAAAAGCTCATGAAATACCTGTTTAAGTTGAGTTTGAGCTGGACAATGCAACAACTTTTAATGGGGCCTGAGGTTCTTTTGAGCTTGCTTGATGTCCCCTGAACCTTTCCCAATGCTTAGTTTGTTTTGAGGTGGTCTGAATCGTGCTACAGAACTCAACCTGCAAAGCTTCCAAACAAAAATGGTGATGTGTGTTAATGGAGTTACAACAACTTATGAATGGTCTGGATAGTTTAGGTATATTGTTTGGAATGTGTTTGAAGTGATTTGGGACAAAACGCACGAGGGGATTTGATTGTGGCTTGTGATTTGCAGAACTGGCCCTGTTTTGCAAGAAAATGTGGTTTTTGAGTATGAGGAGGTTTGAGAGGTCAAGGGCTCATGCTTCTAGCTTGCAAGGATGTGTGAAACTTGTTCTAAAACTTGGCTTGAGTTCAATATATCAGATATGCCAGTTATGAGCTTTTGGCCATTTGACTTGTTTTGAAAGCAAAGATGTGAGGTGACCAAACTAGGGCCTGTACAGGCTAGTTATAAGCATGCTCAAGTTGGTGTACTATGCCTGAGATTAGGGAACTTGTTTGCTGCAAGGAAAAAAGTCCAAGGCTCAATAAAATGCAATTTGACATAAAGTGGCCTTTATGAAAATGGAAGTATGACCTTTATGCTCAAAATGGAAATGTTCATTGTACAATGCTCTCTTGATCAGAACAATGCCAATGTCAAATGTATTTGCATTCAATTTTTGAGTGTAAATTGGTTTAGAGGCCTGTAATTATGTACTAATCTAGTTTAGTCAGATTTGCAACATGGTATGAACATGTATTGGCCATGGTTACAAAGTGAGTTTTTGCCAACTTCAAGCATTCGATTCTCCCTAACCAAAAAGGTGTTTGAGGAGTTCTTGGACAATTTGGAAAGCTTGCAACATGTAATATAATCCATATTTGAAATGAAACTTAAGAATCCAAGTGGAACTATGTGAAAAATGGCCAAGAAGATGGGTCCAAATCCTGCCTAAACTAGGGCAAAATTTCTATAAGTTAAAAGTTTTAGGTACCCTTGTTCCAAAAATCATAACTTGAGATCCAAGCTTCTTTTGAGAAAACTTTGTGAATTAAAGTTGTAGACTTTGTGATGTACTACAACTTTCATTTTGTAAGTTTTGTTTGAATCCATTTTCATCTTGGTGAAAATGTGGGACAACGTTAGGAAAAATTAAGAAAATTGTATAACTTAGAAAATTTCTAAGTTATGAAATTTTTCAATTTCACACCCTAATTTGTAATTTTGGGTTTCTTGATGAAAAATTTTCATAATTTGACACATCTTGATGGAAAATGAATCTTGGCACTTGATTTTAACCAAAAAGTCAAAGTTTGACTTTTCAGTGTAAAGTCAAATTTTGATCAGTTGATTGAAAAATTCATCTGTCAATCCTATGCATTTGAGACCTTTTGAACTTGTTGAATAGGTAAAGATGATGCAATTGAGTCCATGAGTCCATGGTTGAGCTTGATTTGCCATTGGCTAGGTCAAACAGTCAAAAATTGCCTTTGTACAGTCAAAACCCTCAAAATGACCATTTTGCCCTTTTGGTG
This sequence comes from Vicia faba, assembly GCA_948472305.1. Lineage (NCBI taxonomy): Eukaryota > Viridiplantae > Streptophyta > Magnoliopsida > Fabales > Fabaceae > Vicia > Vicia faba. Next base: position 757,108,386 of record OX451740.1, on the reverse strand, counting down.
ATCTGATCAAATTTCTTGTGGAATTGTGATCCAAACTTGATCAAATGGTTCATATGAGTTCATAATGTTGATGTGGGTCAAAATTCATGAGATTTGACTGTCAATTGACCACAGTTGACTTTTTCCCCAATACAGCTGATTTCTAGGTCAACTGTCCAATTGATTGGGCAAAAATTTGATTCAAGGCTTGAAACTTGGTATGGACAAACTTGTGAGTCCAACATGAAGTATGAAAGTCACTTTGGGCATTTTAGGTCAAAACATCCCTGTGCAAACTCAAACCCTAATTTAGGTCAACAGTGCAAGGAGGTGTCTTGAGCAGAGCAAACCCTAGCTTGATCTTGAGTTCCAAGAGTCTTGTGATGAGAAATGTTGATGAAATGAGAGGGAAAATTTTGGGGTACAACAAGCACCAATGAATATCTGAATGTTTGAGCGTCATTAACCTTTGTGACCACCTTAATCCTTGCTCATTCTTTAAGACTGATTGGGGAAGATGAGAAATAAACTATCTTGCCAGGAGAGGAGTGCAACACATAAGGACACCTCTTTTCCTCATTGTGCGAGTGTGAAAAGAGTGTAGGATATCCCCTAGCAATTTAGGAACCAGATTGCGTGACATGAAGATTTTGACGACACTCATATCTATGAGTTGGTCAGGATTGGGGAACAAGACCATCCCATAGATAAGAAGAGCCACAATTTCCTCAAAAGCTTGCAAGTTTAAGGAATTCCAGTAGCTCTGGGCCTTCTCAAGCAGAAACTTTGCTAAGAAGCCTTTGACACCACTTATGGTTTCCCAATGAGTTGTGACATCAGCTGAGTGCAAGTGCAGAGCTTGAGCAATATCTTCTGGCTTTGGGTATCTTTATGTACCGTTGAAAGGTAGTTGATTGAGAATGGGAATCCTCAAGAGTTGAGAGAATTCTTCCAAAGTAGGCACAAGCTGATAGTCAGGAAATGTGAAGCAATGGTGCAAAGGATCAAAGAACTGGAAGAGCACCTTCACCATATCCCCATTTGTGCTGGAGGTGACCAAGTTGAGTAGACGACCATGCCTCTCGGTGAATGGAGAGTTCTCAAGGATCCTCGAGGCTAGCTCCTTGAGTTGTGGAGGAATTCTTACAAGGTTGATTTGGATAGTTTTCCTGCGAAGTGAATCCATATCCTACAAAACAAGAACAAAGATGAATCTCCAAAATCCTTGAAATGGTTAGTAGATGTATATGATGCTCATGATGTCCATGATGTTATGTACAGGTATGCATATACAATCAAAACAAACAAGTTCTTATTTTAGGCTTGCATGGGGTTTTATAGGTAAGTACCCTCTTGAAGTTTATTTGGCTTAAACCCGTCCTAGTAATAATAATCGGGTTCTAAGGAGCTCAATATCACCAGATTGTTTCCTTGGTCATTGTTTCATCTCAAGCCTCTTTAATGGCGACCGAAAAATCCCAAGAAAACAACCCTCAATGAGTGTAGTGTCGAGTATCTACCAACTTCGGACTGCACCAAAGTCGGTCATCTCACTACATCCTAAAGGCCAAGTTGGTCATGTAAAGGGTTCTAGAAGTTCATTAGTGCTTCATGACATCACTCAGCGGCCCCATATTCTCTTTTATTGACTCAAAGGCTACCGGTACCCACAAATATGTCACACTAACATAGCTATTTCTTAGACCATGTTGGTATACCCCGCACAGCTTCCACAACGTATTTCTATTTACATATAATGTTTCCCAAATTCGGGTGGAGGATTCAAACCCAAACAAAGAACCATAATGCAAAGCAAACAAGTCAAACAAATGTAAGAAAGTAAATGTGATCTAGCCCTAAGGTAACCCCACTTTTATTAAATTCCCCAGCAAAGTCGTCAGTTCTGTGATACGGTGGGAGAACTGACTTGAGGGTTTTGCGTTTTATCGCAAATGTTGGGGTTTAGCAAGAGTCACCACTGACTTTTCTTTTATCCAAAAGGAAAGGTGAAAAAGCACAGGAAAGACCTTTGAGATTGTTTCTTGGGTTCAGGGGGTAGATTATGAAAAGGGAAGGTATTAGCACCCTTTTCATCCATGGTTTTCCATGGGCTCTTAGTTACTTGCTAGATCACTTGCTTTTTTTGTTTGAAAATGTGTTTGGTTTGGTTTTGAAAGTATTTTGTAAAAGAGGCCATTCGTTTAGGCAATCTTTGTAATGATTCTCGTTCGTAAGAATGTATACAAAGATGTTTATCTTTTTGAAAATGTTTTCAATGTTTGTAAAATGTTTGGAAATGTGTGTGTTTATTTTGAAAATATCAAGGATAGTTGTTTGGAAATAGAGCAAGTAACTAGAAGTAATCTACCTACTCAAATGTCTTTCTTGTGCATTTTTATTCCTTTGACATTGTTGTCTTACCATTGATTTGGTAAGCAACCCTATCTTTGGATGTAAACGGGACGGACGTGGGTCATCGTATAACCATGATTAGCAATGTTGCAAAGTATCTTAGCATTTTGAGGGACCAAGATCATTTTATAAGGCAACTTTGAATAGCGTCATCGAGGGACTATGATCTTATATTTGTTTGTTTTGCCAAGATACTTCGCATGCGTAATATGGTTATTTTGTAAGGCAACCAAGTGGAGAAACCCTAAGGATGCTTGTGTGAAAATGTGTTATTTTCATGCTTTGATTTTGTCTTGTATTAGGGTTTTCTATTTGCTTTGTTTTGATCTTACCATACAAACCCTAATTACTAACATGACATGTAAAGCGGTAAATTGCGTAACGTAAAGATTACTAAGCTATTACAACAATTTATGGGAGGGGGGAATACAAATTCGAATGGGTTTTTTTCAAGAATTGTAAATCTAAATAAGCTATTACAACCAAATCAAATTTGTACGAATATTGGAATAAACAAATACACTATTTAAATATGCAATATAATGTACATGCAAGAAAATATTTTTATTTTGTTTTTTATGTGAAAAGAAATTTTAACCTAATCCTAAAAATATAAGGAAAAGAAATTAATTCCTAAAAAAGGGTTAACCCTAATTTCTAGTTTGAAAGAAAATAAAGTTCTTATGTATTATTTTTATGTATTTTTTGTATTAAAAATAATGAATAATATTTTATGAAAATATAAAATTTTTATATATGCCAAAATAAATATTTACAAGTATGGAATGAAAAGGAAATAAAATAAATGAAACTAAACCTATTTTATTTATGTTTACAAGTTTATTTAAGAAAAATAATTAATATATAGTTTAATAAAAATATTTTTTAATGTGAAAATAAAATAAAATAAAATAAAAATGCAATATTATCATATTTATATTTTTTAGTATTTTTATGTATTAAAGAAAATATTTAATAAACAAAAATGAAAATAAAACAAATAAATAAAAAATAAAAAAAATATGAAAATAGTTGGGCCAGGGGGGTATCCTGAGCAATCAAATGGTGTTATGTTAGAAAAAATGCTAGGCCCAACGTTGAAGCCCAACCCTGCAAAACAAGCCAAAAAATGAAAAATGGAAAAGTGTGAAAAACAAAAGGTAGCGCCAAGGTTCGAACCCAGGACATGGGTCTCACCAGCGCGCTACCTTTCCATTGGGGTGGCTATACATCATTTGATTTATGTGAAACAAAAACAACATAACACAAATAAAGTCCTTGCCCTGTACTTCATCTTCTTCCCCAAGCTGGCCAGAAGCTCTGTAACTTTCTCATCTCTCAATAAAAATGGAAACTGATAACATGAATGTTGTAGCATTTTGTCTCACAATTCTAACCATGTAAATCATGTAAGCTAACAATCAAAGATCAAAACAAATTTTAAAAGCCCTAAATTTAAACCTAATTTTTCCAGGAACTTCAAGTTCAAAATTCTCTCAACTCAGGCCAAATAAATGCAAGATATATATATGTACAGCTTCGTAGCAATGAGGTCTACATTGTTTATTCATAAACCATGGCCAATGGATGTATGTATGAAGAGATAGAAGTTGAGATTTTTACCTCTTTCAGTTGGAGTCATGAATGAGGTTTGAGTGAGTTTTATGAAGGCCTGGTGATTGCTTGAGCTTGCTTGAACCTCCCTGAGTGCGTTTCAACCCTTACCTTGCTTTGAAAGTGTCTGAAAATCTCTATCCAAGTCAACCTGCAAGCTTTGAAAACAAAAATGGCAGATGATGGAGAAGGAGTTACAGTGCAGAGATGAAGGTCAGGATCACTTAGATATCAAGTAGGTAAAGTGTTTTGATGATTGAAAGTTGAAATGCACGAGCCAAATGATGGATTGCTATGCTTATGCAAAAAATTGCAAGTTTGGAAAGTTTTGGGTGATATGGAGTGTTTGAATGTTTCAGGCCTCTAGCAATCGTGTTTTATGTTGTAATGTGTTTGTATATTAGCATGGGATAGATTTCAAGTCAGCTCTCCAACAAATTTGTCAATCCTAGCCTTTTTGCACACTTTCTTGCTTTTGAAGCAAAGTGAAGGGACAAGTCTTCACATGCTTGTACTGGCTTGCTGAGGGTTGGTATAAGTTCCATACAAGTTGCCTTAGTTTTGTAGTACTTGTATGTGTAAAGGATCCAGGTTCAATGCTCAAGAATTGGAAAGTTGCAAAAGTGAACCTTTTCCAAAATGGCAATGGCCACTTTATGCCATTTATGGAATTACAACTTGGACAAAGACTCTTGAGCTTGAATTAAAGCTTTTTCAACTGAGTAAGCATTAAATTATGGAGTAAGAAACAAGTTTGGGACCTGTAAATCATGGATTAGGCAGCATAGGTACTGATTTGAAATTTGTTCTTCATGAAATGGCTTGAATTCAAAGTGAGAAATTTCCAAATTCATCTCTTCGATTCTCCCTACTAAAAAATGATATTGAGGAGTTCTTGGACATTTTGGAAAGCTTGCAATGTGCTATATAACTCATCTTTGAATTTAATTTCAAGACTCCTCTTGGAACTAGGTTAAAAATTTCCATGAAGTTGGGTCCAAAGCCTGCCTAAATTAGGGCAAAATTTCACTAAGTTATCTAGTTCATGAGCATGTATTCATAAAATTATATCTTGAGATTCAAGCATCTTTAGGGAAAAGTGTGTGAGGAAAATTTGTAGATTTCATGGATATCTACAACTTTCATGTTGGGAATTTGCTTTGAATCATCTTGTATCATGGTGAAAAAATGGCTTAAAGTTGAGAAAAAATAAGAAATTTTCTATACTTAGAAAAATTTCTAAGTTAAGAAAATTTCAAATTTTAAAACCAAATCTTCAATATTTGATTTCTTGATGAACAAGTTTCACATTTTGACATGTTTATATGAATTGTGACCCTTGGCACTTGATTTTGACCAAAAAGTCAAAGTTTGACTTTTCAGTATACAGTTGACTTTTGATCAGTTGACTGCAAATTTCATCTGTCTATCAATGAAATTGAAATGTTTTGAACCATGTAATTAGGTCAATATGATGCAATTGAATCCTTGGAATCATGATTCAAATCAATTGGTCATTTTCTAGGTCAAAAATAAAAAATTGCCCATCCTCAATCAAAACCCTAATTTTGACAATTTTTCCCTTTTGATGATTTGATCAAATTTCTTGAGGAATTGTGATCTAAACTTGATCAAATGATACATATGAGTCTAAAATGTTGATGCTGATCAAAAATTAAGAAGTTTGACTGTAAATTGGCCATGGTTAAGTTTTTCCCCAATACAACTGATTTTTAGGTCAATTGTCCAATTGATTGATCAAAAATGTGATTCAAAGCTTGAAACTTGACATGAGTATTCTTAGGGGTCTATAATGATGCTTGAAAGTCATATGAAGCATTGATGATCCAAAAATCATTGTGCAAACTCAAACCCTAATTTTGGGTCATCAGTGCAAGATGAGATGTCTTAAGCTGACAAAACCCTAATCCAGTCTTGAGTCAAAGAGATCTCGTGAGAATAATCTTGATAAATGAGAGGGAAAAATTTGGGGTGCAACACCATGAATTATGTTATGGTTATTTGCGATGATTGTTTTGATTGTGTGATACAAGATACATGACGAAGGCGATGACGAAGGCTTGTATTGGCGAAATTGTGATGAGTATTAACGATAAATGAGAAGTGTATTGTTGCATGATAGTGTCTCATGCATTCCTAAAGTGAAGGCATGTATTGGAGAGCGAAGTTGATTTCCCTAATTGGAATTATTGCGAAGAGGGTTTTACCCTGATTGGTACCATACGCATTGCATTAATGTCAATTCTTGCATCATATTGTGATCGATAAACCGATGGGAGAAGATTGATGAAAGTGTGTATTATATTATGATATATGTTATGTGTTGATTATGTGCTTGAATCTTACGTGCTTACTATTATTATGCTTTCTCTTATATTATTATGATATCTCACCCTTTCTTTTTGAATGGTACCTCCACGTGGGTAACGTGCAGATGATCCGAAGTAGCTAGAGATCGAAGGTTAGCTGAGGAGTTCCTTCAGTTGTGTAGATTGAGTCGGTGTCTTCTCTGATACGTAACACTTTGGGGTTCTGCGTGATTCATTTTGTCATAATTAGGAGTGAACATGTACTACTATTTTATTTGAATTGTTTTATGATTATTCTAAGGTGTGAAGGATAATAGTTATAACTCCAGTTGGAGGATGGATGTGATTAGTTATTTGATGTTTTTCCGTTGCGAATAAATGCATTGAAGTGTAAGACTTTTGAATACACGATTTGTGTTGCGTATCCTTATTTTGAGCATGTGTGATTGGTGAAGTATGTGACATCCTATTTGATTGATGTTTATCTAGAAATTTAATTACTTTGATTATTATATAAATTACCGACAGGCAAATAGGGTGTTACATCTAACACCTTCCCTTTATCTAGAACCGAGTCAACAACCTAGAATATCTAACTTATTTAGGGTTATTCCTTTATATTCCCTTCCTTAGGATAAAAATTAAGGGTGTCGACTATGATTTAAAAACCATTTACAACAGTATCCCTCAGGCATAAGGTTGAGTTATATGCCCAAAGGATATCCATGTGGCATATGATACTGCAGAACACCGACTGGAGCTAATGAAACAGGTGCGATAACATTTTCAGAAATCACTGTGGTCTAGAACTATGCTTATGTTGAATGAGGAGATGGGGGAGTTGGTGACTGATTCTAAGAAGTCACCATGTTCTCCACCATAGTTGCAATCTTTTGATTCTGGCCCGAATGGTTGTCACCTCTTCTTGAGCTCATAGTTCTCTTGTTGTAGTGTGATGTTCATCTTTTCAGTGATTAGCCCAAGTGAGGTTTTTGACTCTATTGGAGAAAGAAGGCACGAGTAAGACTCTAGAATGTGAATACTGGATGATGAATGATGAATGATATGAGACACAAAAAAAATATTTTTTATTTTATAGTTTTCAAGGAGCCTTTTTATAAATTTGCAAACATTGTAAAGGAAACAATTCTTTTAAAAATAGCCTGAAAATACCTTATTTCCTTAATCATGGAAGGATTTAATTTGAAGTATAATTTCAAAATACCATAAAAATACAAGAGGAAAACGTATAGGTCTTTGGATCCTAAGGAGTCTAGTCTGAAGGACTAAATCCTCCTTACAGCTTGCGCCTCTTGATCTTCTCCTTGTAAAAATCTTCCATCTCCGTCTTCTCTTTGACCAATAAATCAATAACTTTCTTCCAAGGATCGGGAGCGGGACCAACATCTATCAAATATTCTTCTTTCCTCTTCCTCTCTTTAGCATACTGCTTGAGAAAAACGTCCTTTTGGGGAAGTTTCCCATCTTGTTCCACAAGCCTACCATCTTGAAGGAAGAGTGCATCCTCTTTGTCCTTCAATTGTCTTTCGAAAACCCTCTTTTCATACTCCGAGATGTGATATTTTTCTTCCTAAATATTTTTTTCTAACTACATCCTAGCCAAAATTTCCTAATACTCCTCCATATTCTCAATTGGAATGATGAAAGATGAAGGGGCAATCAAAGGTTAAAAGGTTTTTCAAGCAAATAGGGATTTTGAGCTTACATGCTCTATCATGGACCCACTGAGTAAAGGGTTTAAATGAAATGCAGTTCTTCATTCCCAACCGATCTTTACCCTTCACATGAATCTTCTTCCAACCATCCATAATTTCCTCTTTTAAATGTATATTATCCTCCTCATTAAGGAAAAATAAACCTAACAACAAAATTTTACCGGGTTTGTCCTTCTTAGGGTATCCAAACTAACGTCTAGCAAGAATAGGACTGCAATTGATTCCTCCTTTTATACCAAGAAGAGGTACATTAGGAAAACCACCAAAATTATCGATGATCACCCCATGTCATAAGATGCGATATACCAAGTTAAATTTGCTTGAGTAATGGACATAAGCCTTCAGGATCACCTAAGCTTTTTTGGATTGTCTTTTTAGAGATTGGACTTTGGTAAGTGCAAATTAAACCACTTGTACACTAGAGGTGCACAACACATGATAGTTCCATATCGTTTTTGAGTTCTATGATAAATAGAGTGGTAATATCTCCAAACAAAGTAGGCACTGGGTTACCAATCAATAATATCTGAAAAACATTAACATCAACAAAATGGTCAATGTTTGGGAAGAGCACAAGATCATAAACGAGCAAGGCAATAACTTCCTCAAAAGCATCCCTATTATTTGCCTTGCCTAAGACAATAGCCTTTTCCATCAATAACTGGGGAGTCAAACCTTTGAAAACCTTTTCTGAAATTAAGATTTTCCTACAACTTTTGTAATTTATGTTTCTTGAAATCATACTTCTTAGTGTTCCTATTTCCAATTTCCATGATTACAAATCGTATTATGTTTGCAAATTTTTTTTTATAAGTTCCTTGAAAAAGAGTTTTTTAATGAATGCGCGAATGCATGGTTTATGCAGTAATCACAAACATGGTTTTAAGGTTTCAAAGTCACGGGCATGGAGCCAAAGGTAAGAATCACCCAACAAGGTATGTATTATGGGTTCATTTGTACCTGTAGAACAAGGTTCTAAAAAGTACCTTTAGAGTCTTGATTCTTCTTTCGGTAATTACTAGTTTACATAAATTTTTGTGAGTACCAATAATATTATCAAGAAAAACTCATCCAAGTGTAGTATCATTGAACGACTAGTTCAATACTACTTTTGAATTGTCATCGCACTATATCCTAAAGGCCAAGATGGGTAAAAGGGTAATACAGCTTCTCAGCTTCACGAGCTCTCAGGTTGAAAAGAGTAATGCTTTAACAACTGGCTTGTTTATCATTACCACCCCAAGGAGGCCACCAATGTGTGATGTTATCATATTATACTTATGTCATGATTACTCCATTCATATAACTTTTGTCACGATTGCAAAAAAACACCAATTCCCAAAGAACCACAAAAAACACTAATTCCCAAAGAACCATAAAAAAACACATATACACAAACAATAATAACAAAAAATATATAAAATAATCTAGGTTTAACCTTCTTGAGGATACATGTCCCCAGTGAAGTCTCCATTTCTTTCACGGTGAAAAATCGAGGAGACCAAGCTATTGAACAACTTGAATCACAAAGATTTAAAGAAGTAACCATCGAATTTTATTGTTTCCAAGGAAAAGAGAAAAGATCGAATCCTTATTGTTTAACATCCAATGCAATAAGTTAAGACTAAAAGTAAAGCATAAGGAAGAGATCCAAGGTATGTGGATTGGTTAAGCAAAGGGAATATATTAGCACCATATGTATCTATAGTACTCTATCGGAACCACTTATAATATATATATTTTTTTTTTAAATTGTTTTCTAAATGAGTGTGAAGATAAGGAAAGAAGTATATTTTAGGATATTTTTGTTTGGAAAGACACAGTCTTATACTTACGTACCAATTGAGCATAAAAACCTCGTAGTTTGTGGTAAAAATAACAAATTGGTTTGTTGTGGTTGATTTTAGGAGAAGAGATATTTCATTATATTTTAGAGAGAAATCTCAACTAGTACCACCACAAGTATGAGAAGATGGATCTTGCATCACCATGAAGGACGGGCTACTAACTTGGATATAAAGATCAACAAGTTTCCAAATAACGTCTTCATGTGAAAATAATCACATTTACTTTAACAACTACTATGGGGATAGGAGAATCATTTCTCAACTATAAAGAGGATTTACATCTAATCTCTTTGAGAAAATATTTTAAATTGAAAAGCCAAGTGGCAAAAAGATTTGAGTGAGGTTAAATCACTTTTAATATTTTGAAATTGTTTTGATATGTTTAAGTATATTCAAGCATTTTATTAAATGAAAGAGAGTTTTGAAAATGCAATGACACAAAGTCAAGGTTTTTATATGAAAGAGGTGATAGTTTAAAAATTGAGTTTTTTAGGGTTAAAAGGTTTCTTTAGAGTATACGAGAATACATAGGGTGATCATTCACAAGGGTTTTATACAAAGGGAAATACACATGCTTATGACTATAAAGTAAACTATACTATCCTTTCCTTGGATTTGGGGCACAAGTATTTAAATGTTAATTACTAACATAATAACAAAAAACACATATCACAAGTGTTAATCAAAAGGAGAACAAGTTAACATGCTTATCAAGTAATAGTTGTGAAAAAAGATAGGATAAACAACAAGTAACTAAGCAAGCATGGTATCATTTTGGGTTAAAAGAGTTTTATGAAGGAAATATATCCTTGAAGACCAGTAAACTTATGAAATCATGGATGAACAATCAAGGAGATCAAAGCATGTGAAGTTTTAAGGTCATGGATCATAAATTAGATTTTTTGAACAAGTTTATGATTTAAACATTAAAAGAGTCAAGTCCTAAACCTAATTGAAATCATGTTTTTCATGGTACAAATATACACAAGGGTCATGTTATCAAAAAACATTCATTAGAGACATGGCATGGTTATTTAACATGGGTTTATCCAAGAAAATAAAAGAAAAGGTTTTTTTTAAATCAACTAAAAAGGACTTGTTTTGAATTAAATGAAAAGAGATGAAATAAATAATATTTTTCTAATTTTTCCATATATTCATAAAATAGGGTAGATAAATAAGGAGTATGCAAAAAATCAACTCATAATGAGTTGTTTTGATTGGTGAAAATAAATTGAAAGTTTGTTAAAAAATAAAATAAAATGAGTGATAAAAACTAAGGAAAGGGGTTGCCAAGGCTTGAACCTCACCCTCTAAATTATTGGCTAAAAGACTTACCACTAGACCAGGTGATACAATTTTTCTATGCAATGCGCTCAGTTAAAAATACTTGAAACAATCTCCATAAAATCACAAAACAGAAATATATGGGGAAAAATGCCAAAAGATGGGTTCACTATGGTTCAAACCCTCGCCTTTATGTACAAAGTGACACGAAAACGCATGATGCTACCACTGGGGTGGCTATATATCTATTGATTAAAATGAAAAAAATTAACTAAGTAATAAAATAATATTTTTTTAATTTTCAACTTTATCTTCAACCTCTTGTTTATCCTTACTGTAACATTTTTTACAAAATATGGTAAATTCCTAACTTCTTTGTTTCTCAACCATTTTTAAAGATGTAAAAACCAAACTTGCTTAGAACTTTGAAAGGATTTCAAAAATGTAATTAAATTAAATTAATTATCACTCATTAATCCTAATTTTTCAGATTAAAGTTTACACCCTAAAAAATTCAAATTTAAATTAAGTTATAACCAAGCATAATCAAGACCCAAACTGTAATACGAATGGAGAACTGACATTTTTAGCATTTTATCGCAAATGTTGCGGATAGAAAGAGTCTCCACCGACTTTTATTTTATCCAATAAGGAAAGGCGAAAAGAACAGGAAATACCTTTGATATATTTTGAGTTCGGGGATTAAGTTATGAAAAGGGAAGGTGTTAGCACTCTTTTCATCCGTAGTTAGCTGCAAGATCTTAATTGCTAGCTCACTTTGAAATTTGCTTTGTGAGTGTGATTTGAAAATTCAAAATACGACTAACTTTGTAATGATTCTGGTATCAGTCCTCAAGAACACGTACAAAGTGTTTGAAAATATTTATTTTGAAAATATGAGGTGTAAAAATTAACTTGTTTGTTTGAAACTGTAATGAGCAAGCAATTTGATGAGTCTTACTCACTAAAGGTCGTTCTTGTTATTTTACTTGTCTATGTGGGATAGTGTTATCCATACCATTAGTTGATAGATAGCCCTATCTATTGGATGTGAAGGGACAGACGTAGGGTTGTCGTATGGTCATAGTAGGAAACATGTAAGAATACTTTAGCAATTCGAAAAGGACTATTATCATTTTTCTCGTAGGGTCATCGAAGGGACTAGATCATTTTGTAGGCAACTCTAAGGGTCATCGAGGGATTATGATCTTAATTCGAAAGAGACCATGATGATATTGTTTAACCAAGGTTCTTTGCTAAAGTATTCCCGTTTTCATGAGACGTGACCATTAGTATCGCAAAGCAACGAAGAGAGGTTACCCTAAAGGTGAAGTGTGCAAAGTGTATTGGTTTCATTTATGTCATCTTGAAAATTAAGGTTATCTATGTTTGATTTTATTCTTATTATACAAGTCTATTTACTAGCATATATATATATATATATATATATATATATATATATATATATATATATATATATATATATATATATATATATATATATATATATATATATATATATATATATATATATATATATATATATATATATATATATACACACAAACATATAAAGGCAAAAGACAAAGCGAGAATGTAAATCTATGCTATTACATGGTTTTGGGAGAGTTACAAAATTAGAAAAATGCAGGGATGTGAATCTAAACTATTACATTAAACTGCGTGACCTATACAATTGTCTAAGAAAATAAATAACAAAACGAATAAGAAAATGTTGGAAAAAAAGTTTAAATGCCCTAAAAATCTAAATTCATATTTTTGGTGTTTTTATGAAAATAATCCAAGTGTTAATTAATAATAATTAAAATCCTAATTCTAATTGATTTTAATTAATAAAAAGCCTAAAATCTAATTGTCCAAAAAATGAATTAATTAATTTACACCCTAAAACTAATTTTTTGTTGACTTTATTATATGACTTCTTTCTGATTTTTTTATGTATAAGTTTTGATTAAGAAAAGTTAATTAATAATAAAATAACTATTAAAAATAAAGTGAAAATGAAGAAAGTAAAGTAAAAAGGGTTTTGGCATCACTAGGGTTCGAACCCCCTCCCTTATTTTCACACGCTTGGTTCCAACATGTTCTATGTTTCTTGTTTAACACATCTGGACCATATGAAACTTTTTAATAACACAAGGATTAAGAAACTTGAAATTAGAAAATCCTTACCACCTGTGTGATTGAGGGGAGGCGTTTCGGGCACGGTTGAGCGTGGTTATGGACATGTGGAGGTTCCTGGGGATGTCAGGATGATGATTTGAGGCTTAGTTTCATTTGAGAATGGCTGGAAAGCTGGGATATGATTTGCACATATTCTTTTAAAATTTTGTGTTTGAGAACTTGTTTCTATGGCAGCCAATTTGTGTCCTTGTCTTATGGAGTGTGTCCTCTATTTATAATGGATGATTTTTTAAGTTAACATTCTTTGAAGTAAACTTGTGAAAAACTCTCCAAAACATGAAGATCTATTTCCTTCTTAGTCCCTCACAGTTTCGTTATGTTGGATATGTGATCTTGGGCTTCAAAATGATTCAAATTAAAAGACTACATGCCTTGTACATTTATTTAATTTTGAATTAAAAAGAATAAAATCAAAATAAATGAATGAAAAAATTAAAATAATGCATGAATGGGCTTATGTGTCCCTAAACATTTCATAAACACGTTTGAACTTCCAAAGTTAGGCAGATTAGCCTAAAAGTCCAAAATTGCTCAATTGTGGTTTCATGCATTTTCTCAAAATTGCTCAACTTGCACCAATCATAACTCTCTCAAATTTTGTCATATGAAGTTGACTTGGGACTTTTTGGAAAGCTTAAGGTGTCCCCTACAACACTCATGTTTGTCACTTTTTAATTTAAAGTCTTTAACTTGATTTAAATTTCTTTGACAAAAAAGTCTTTTTGTTTACTTTTAAAATGACCTATAATGTTTTAGCCTATATCTCTCAAATGAAGCATTTTTAGCCTTAAGCTTAAAGAAATAAAGTTGTAGAGAATTGAATTTCCTTTGAGATAGGTTTTGGTTGATAATTTTCTGATGAAGCATGTGAAAGTTATGCTTTGTCAAAGTTCAGTTGACTTCTCCTTAAGAAAAGTCCATAAAATTATGAATCATGATCCTCCTTGTGAAAGTTTAGAAACTTTTGACTTTTGAGCAATCTTGATGAATCATGATCAACCCTTGATCAAATTATGAATGTGACCTCAAAATCTTGATGTTGACCAAAAATATTAAAGTTTTACTGTATGTTGACCATAATTGACTTTTTATCCAATATAGTTGATTTTCAATCATCTGAGCAATTGACTTGAGCAAACTTGTGATGCAAGGCTTGAAACTAGTCATGAGGGTACATTTAAGAATATAAGGAACCATGAAATCCACTTGAGGCATTATAAGTTTAATTTTCTTTGAGGAAAGTCAAAACCTTGTTATAGGTCAACTATTTAAGAGGAGGGTTTGTCTAGTCAACCCTTAATTATTCTTGAGCAATTGAGAACCCAAGGAGCATAAGGAGGTGTCTTGAATCAATTGTATTAAAAAATGGGAGAGAAAATTTTGGGGTACAACAACTGCCCCTGTTCAATCTTCTTAAACTTAAAAAGTTAGATTAGCATGTCCGCCATTAATGATCTAAATGTGGAAGAGGATTGAACACTTAAGTGCCCATAAATTTGCACTCATCGGTGCATGAAGTAACGATGTTAGTTGATAGTATTTATTGAATGGGCTTTAAATATGCCATTCAAAAAGTTGACAGAGTGTCGTCGAAGACGGGCTTATAGACGCCATTCAAACTAACTAGCTGATGCACTGAAGATTATCAGAATGAAATCTATGTCTCGATTTTATCTGAGGG
This sequence comes from Vicia faba, assembly GCA_948472305.1. Classification (NCBI taxonomy): domain Eukaryota; kingdom Viridiplantae; phylum Streptophyta; class Magnoliopsida; order Fabales; family Fabaceae; genus Vicia; species Vicia faba. The sequence continues at coordinate 757,093,295 of OX451740.1, read as the reverse complement.
AAATACTTTTCAGAATGAATCTCTGAAGGAAATGCTCATCATAATTCAATCTCTGAAGGAAATCATTTGGTCATGTAGATAATCGCCCTGACCTGTTTCTGGAATTGATCTACAATCTGTTTTTCATTGGTAAACTCGTCCTGTTTCTGGAATTCATACCGCCTGGTCAAATAGATAGTTATCTTGTCCTATTATCATAATTTATATGTGTCCTATTTTTTGTTGGTAAACCCGTCCTATTTCTGGAATTCATACTGCCTTGTCATATAGATAGTTTCCCCGTTATGTTTCGAGAATTGATTTGTGACATGTTTTTTGTTGGTAAACTCATCTTGTTTCGGGAATTCATACCGCCTGGTCATATAGATAGTTGCCCCATCCCGTTTCAGGAATTAATCAACGACCTATTTTTGTTGGTAAACTCCTCCTATTTCCGGAATTCATATCGCCTGGTCATATAGATAGTTGCTCCGTCCTGTTTCAAGAATTAATCTGAGACATGTTTTAAAATTGCTGATGATATTCGTCTATTTTCGGACTTTACCTAAAAAGACAAAATTAGCTTTATGCAATGTCATGATGTATGTAATGCATTGTGTAATGATGCTCTCAAAATAAATAAGAATGTTATATGCGTTTTGGTATGCATGTGGTATGATGTATTATGAAATGATGTATGGATGCAATATGTCATTGAATCGTATGGGTAGCTCCTTGTAACAATGTCTAGCTGGGGATTATAAATCTCTAACCGTTGTTAGGGATGAAGAAAGTGATTCTTCAATATCTGCTGGGAATAATTTTGTTGGGGATTCCTGATTTCTTGTTTGGGGATACTTCGCTATGGATTTTCGACTTTTGCTTGAGGATAGAGGCATTCAATGAGAGTGGGTCATTCGCCGTTCTTTGGGTTGAAGGATTTGATTCTTACGTACCCTGACTGGGGATAAATAAGATGGATATCCCTCTGGTATGCTATCTGTCCAAGTTTCAGATACCTTAGCAACTCTTATGGGGATAGAAACTTTGATTAAACCCTGTTGGATAAGAGAATTTTGTTAGGGTTTTACGGTGTTGGAGTAATCAACTCTGTTGGGGAATTAAATTCCTATAATTTGTATCGAGGAAATAAACTCTGATGGGGATTGGAATTTTATAGGTTGTGTTGAGGAAGTCTCCACTGTATGTTGGGGAAATAATCAACCTTCCTTATATGTTAGGGGACCTATTGGGGAAGATGATCATGTCGAGCTATCCATCAGGGATATGGAGGTAAACTGCTGAAAGATGCCCCAATTTCTCCCTGAGGGCATTTTAGACTGTGTTGTACCCCAAAATTTGCCCTCCCATAAATCTTCAAAGTTTTTGACAACCATCACCTCAAATGGATCAAAGTCTACTCAAAGGCTACACAGTCAACCATCCTCCTAAGCCAGTCAAATTAGGGTTTTGGTTCCTGTAAGGAAGTTGAGGTTTTCAAGGGCTCAATCAAGTCCCATATGCTCATACACATTGTCAAGCACCTACATGTCAAGTTTCAAGGCTCACAAGGTCAAGTTGCACAGTCAAAAACCCTAATTTCTCCACAGTCAACTACAGGGGCAAAATGGTCATTTGGCAGTCAAAAGTCAAAATTGTTGGTCAACATCTCATTTTGAAGCCACAATCATCATTTGGTCAAGTCTTGACCATGATTTCACAAGAATGGCTCAAAAAATCATCAAGGTGTCAAAAGTTTCTATTTTTGGACAGCTAAAAAGTCAACTGTAACTTGACCAAGGCATAACTTCCACATGGTTTATCAGAAAAATTCCATCCAATGCTCATCTTGAAGGGGAAGACATTTCCTACAACTCATCTTCACATTCCAAGTCCAAGAAATGCTCTCACAAAAATTTATCAATTTCAACATTATAGGTCATTTTCAAAAGTCAACAAAAAGGGACTTTAAGTCAAAGACCATAACTTGAGATTGGTAAATCAAAATGACATGGGACCAAATACATTGGTTAGAGGACTTCAAGACCTTTCCAAAATGTCCAAGAACATGTTCATAACTTCAAAATTGAGCAAGATATGCATTGGAGAAGTTGGGAAATTTTTGTGAAATGGCCAAAATCATTTATCCTTGAAATTTCATTTTTGACAAAAGGGCCCCACTTTTTCCACTTGAATCAGCTTGGCCATGCTTCCCACGTGTCCCACATTTTATTTCAAAATTTAAAATTAATTTTTTTCATTTTTATTTGATTTTATTGGATTTAATTCATTTTAAATCTTTTAAAATCAAATGAAAATCAAAAAGATTAATTAAGGGACATATCTTGCTTTGATTAGCTTTGAACCACCATTATACACATCCCAAATTCGTGCAAAGGGCTAAAGCTAGCAAGAATTCAAATTTGGCTAAAAAATGGAAGGTGTTTTAATGGAGTTTATAGCAAAATCTTAAGCATGAATGCAAGGCATTATTGGCCATAATTCTTATCAAAACTCATTACATAACACATAGGCAAGAGATCACAAGCAAGATCACGACCTAAGAGCTCCAAAAACGGCCATACAAAATTGCAAAATTGTCACACAAACTTGAAATCTGAAAACCTCCTTACAACACGTTTTAAGTCCCCATTCCCATCCAAACACATTGCATGCATCTCAAGGAAACTTTTACAATCAAAAGCCAATCCAAACGTGCCCAGAATCTCAGCACTCAGGCCCAAACGGTTTGCTTTTTTTCTTGAATTCTATGTGATCACTCATGCGTTTTTTTTTGACATTTTTTGAATTGATTTACATTCATACTAACATCCTGAAGCTTTTGGTATTACTTGATTGAGCAATAGAATCCCATATCAAAAGTTGCCATTGATAGGCATTAGGGTTTCAGAGGTTTGGAATTAGGCGTTTGCACATACTGTAAAATTGGGATATCAAACTGCCATGGTTGAATTCGTGATGTCCAAACGAATCGCTTCATAACCTCGCGCTCAATTTATGGTCAAGCATGGCCTAATCGCTATTATCCATAGGTCTGTGTTTTGGGGGGGTTTAAAACCCCCGCTATCTCTTTTTGTTACAGGGACGAACGGAGAAGAAGATTGTGTGGCGAGACATGACTGGAGGATTTAAATTGCAGCGCGTTTTTTTTTTATTTTCCTAACATTGACTTTGGTTTTGTTTTATAATATTTATTATCTATTACACTACAAACGCGCACCAATAGCTCACTTGGTCAAGGCATTCGCTGGTAAGCATTGGGACCTGGGTTCGAATCCCAGGTCCCCTCAAATAATTTCTATTGTTTTGTTTCACATACTTCCATGCAGTGTAAGTCCCCAGGGTTCATCATACATCCTCAAGCATTCGTTTGCCACGTAATCTGATTGATCAATCCAATGGTCACAAAAGCAGTCCACCATGTACGCTGGTCAACTGATGCATACGCAATTCCAGAAAGTCCAAAGGGGCCCAGATTTCTTGGGCCAAATTCCTCAAATACACCTCCTCTAGGGGCCTGATACCCCATGGTTTGTTCAATTTGCCATTTTTATATTATTTCTCCTTTTATTCTCTAAATTATTTTTTTTAATTGATTGTTTTCCTGTAAATTGCACAAAATATTTTTTCATAATACAAAAAATACAAAAAAATAAAAAAAAATAAAAAAATAAGTTTATTCAATATTTAGTCATTAATATTTTGTAAATAAATCTTTTAATAATCAATTTAGGTTAATTTAGGATTCAAATTTTAATCTTTTTTTCTTAATAACTAAAATACATAGAAATTAGGGTTTTTAGCATTTTTACCTTTTCTTTTTAATAAATAATTTATTTTTTCTTCTTCTTATTATTATTAACTATTAATTAATTTTGTAAATAAACATGACATTAAATAATTAGTATAAATTTGGTTCAAACTTTAATTCTTTCTTTAACAATTAAAAAATATTTAGAATTAGGGTTTCTTTTAATTAATTCTCTTTATTTCCATTAAATACAAAAACAAAATAAAAAATAATTTATTTTCTTTATTTAATCATTAATTAATTTGTAATTCCAATTTAATTTCTTTAAAGGGGTCCAACGCCCTCGAACTCTCAATTCTTATTTCTTTTCGCGCGTTTGTCTTTATTTTCATTTCAAATATTATGTAATTGCCAAAGCTTTGTAATAGTAATTAGGATATTTACTTTCCGCACTTTTATTCAAAATCGGGTCTTTGTTAATTTGGCGATGTATAGACCCGCGCCTTGTAATAGCGTATGACTTTTATTTTCCGCATTTTAATTTCCGCACCTTTTAAACTGTTAATCACATGAAAGAATGAATGGCCCAAATAAAATCAAAGCGTAGATCACCACAAGCATGACAAGATAAAACATAACTGAAAACAATACACAAATTCACACACCACTCTTAGGGTACGCCTCACTGTTGCCTTGCCCCTCGAAACGTGGTCGTCGAGTATAGGACGTTTTAGTAAGTCCTTATGTCTATGAACATGGCATAGGGGTAGCTTCTAAGGTGTCCTACTATTGCTCTGGTGACCACACTGTTGCCTTACCTTCGAAACGTGGTCGTCAAGTATAGGACGTCTTAGTGAGTCCTTATGTCTATTGATCTAGTTGCCTCGAACAAGTTGCCTCGGAACGGTTGCCTCAGAATAGTTGCCTCAAAATGGTTGCCTCGGAATAAAAAGATCAATGGCATAAGGGTAGCTTCTAAGGTGTCTTACTGTTGCTCGGTAACCACACTATCCCTAAACTCGAATTGACCCGAACACCTCCAATGGTGGTGCTGCCTACCTCTCAATGGTGGGATGGCACTACCTTAAGGACATTTACACAGCATAATTCCTTAGGGTAGGTAGATGACTCGTAGATACTTGCTCTATTCTAAAACAAATCAAAACTCTTTTCACACCGACACTTTCAAAAAGCTTTCAAAACAATTTTTCAAACACTCTTGAGGACTGATACAAGAGTCGATCTGAAATCTTTAAACGAAACTTTTTCAAACCCACTCACAATTGAAAAGCAAACACTTTTGAAAACACAAATGAGCAAGTATCTAAGAGCCCATGGATAACCATGGATAGAAAGGGTGCTAACACCTTCCCTTTCTATAAATCTACCTCCCGAACCGAGAAACTATCTCATAAGGAATTTTGCTGTGCTTTTGTCCTTTCCATGTTGGAGAACATAAAAGACGGTGGCGACTCTTGCTTACCGCGACATTTCGCGAACCAGCGTTAAACAGTCAGTTCCAGATCCACCGATCACAGAACTGGAGACTCTGCTGGGGATACTTTTAAAGTGAGGTATACCTTAGGATAGTTCATAACTGTGTTTTCAATTGCTTTGACTTGTTTGCTTTAAATTGTGGGTTGCATCGAAGTTACATAGATCCTAACCCGGATATGGGGATACCCTATTAGGTAGCATAAGCTGTGAGGGACCTGTCCGGCGTAGACCGACATGGGTGAAGCAGTGGCTACGTTGGTGTGGCGCCTTGGTTTGTACCGATATCCCTTGTGTCGCAACGAGGAGAATATGGGTCTTCTGAGGAGTCATTAAGCACCAACCGACCTTAGAACCTTAAATGACCCAACTTGGCCAATAGAACAGTAGTGGTATGCTACGCCCATTGAGGCCAAACTCTCGTGATGGTTCTGGCCGCAAGAAAAGGTTGCGATGCTGGAGTTATGACCGATTGAGGGTAGTCAGTGATATTGGGATCCTCTAGAACCCGGTTACTTCTGATAGGACAGGTCTTAACCAACAAACTGAAAGAGGGTAATACCTAGACCTCATGCTGGCCTAAACTCTAAGGGCTGTGGTGTGACTTGTGTGCCTTATCATGTTTGCCTATGTGAATATTTGTGGTGTGCTTTGTCATAAAATCATGCCATCATAACATTGCATGCATCCTGCATAAGGACTGACCATTTCAAAGACAAGAGGGTTCACCTTTGCTCTGTTTTGTAGGACATCATGATGCCTATGCGAAGGAACACTATCCGATTCAATTTTGTTCACCCACCTGAGTTGCTTGAAGAGTTGGTTAGCAGAATTCCAAACACTACTTCCTTCATCCAGAGGCATGGTTCTCTTCTCAGTTTAGTCACGGCAAAGTGGGACCAACAACTGATGGGTGTCCTGACCCAGTTTTATGACCCTCTGTACCAGTGCTTCACCTTTCAAGACTTCCAGCTGGTCCCTACCCTGGAAGAGTTCTCTGATTTGCTGGGTATCCCTATCTTGGATCAGACTCCCTTCACTGGTTGGGAAAAGACTCTTAGGTTTGAGGAGATTGCAGCAGCCCTTCCTTTGACCAACAAGGAAGTGATGGACAAGTGGGAGACTAGAAGCGGAGTTAAGGGCTTCTTGGATAAGTTTCTGATTGGAAAAGCTAACAGTTTCTAGAATGACCTGGACTTTAGGGCGCATGAAGACATTCTGGCTCTCTTAATCTATGGCCTAGTCTTATTTCCTAATCCTGATAGCTTCATTAACGTCACTGCCATAAGGATCTTCATGTCTCGGAACCCTGTGCCCACTCTCTTGGGTGATATCCTGCAACAACTCTATGCTCGTACTACCCGAAGACGAGGAACTCTGTGGTGTTGTACTCCTTTGTTGGTGAGGTGGTTTATTTCACACCTCCCCAAGTTCGTGCTAAAGATTCAAGAAGGAAGGGGCTGGGCTCATAGGTTAATGTCTCTCACTGATAGTGACATCATTTGGACTCTCAGAGGTTTGGATGAAGTAGCTGTTATTGATCGTTGCGGAGAGTATCCTAATGTTCCATTGATTGGCACTCAGGGCGGAATCTCTTATAATCCATGTTTAGCTCTCCGTCAGTTTGGAAGAGCCAGAAGAGCAGGGCCTCAGGAGATGCAGGTGCCTCACATCAGCTTTGAGTTTCAGAAAGATAGTGACGAACTGCGCCGTAGATTCATCAAAGCTTGGGACAGAATTCACAAAGCTGACCCACAAGAGCTGGGACCAAAGACTTCTCTACCTATGGAAGCCTACCACAAATGGGTCTGCATTACTCAGAAGTTAGGTATGCCATATGAAGCTGTCAGGCCTATCATTCTTGAAAGTCCTGATGAAGATGGGATTCCTCCAACTGTTCTCCCTCCTCAGATACCCACTGATGTTGATACACTAAAAAGATCTTGGGCGCAACTACAGGAAGAGCGGGATTATTATCGGGAAAAGTTCAACGAACAGGAACAGAAGATCCAGAAGCTGACCAAGCAACTGGAGAACGAGAGAACCCTGAATGACTATATCCGTACTGAGAAGAGGAGGCCATGGGAGCACTGAGGGGCTTTGGATGTTTCTTTTACAACTTTATTTCCTTTTCAGTATTTTCATTCTTGTAACGCCTAAGGGCAGATTGTTGAACAATTTAAAGTTTGAATCTAATAAAGTGTGTTCCTTTTGTTTACAAAGTTGATTCCCGATTGTCTTTGAAAACATAATTCATCCGCATTCCATGCATCATGTGCATAATAGGTACCCCTTTTCCTACAGGTTGCTTAATCTTCTTCGCTGTTTATTTCAGCACTCAAGCATCATGAATCCTGAACTCACTACCGAGCAAGCTATCAAGGCCCTCCAGGCCCAGAATGCCCAATTTCAGGAGATGGTCATGAACTTGACCCAGGGACAACAAGAGCTGAAGGCTTTGCTCTTGAAGAAGAATAAGAAGAAAAAAAGGACTATGCTATTCAACACTGGGCGCAGACTCGGGAACACATTGCAGAATGAAGCTGAGAGGACTACTCCATCTGTGGGGGAAGGTAGTCACCAAGAGAGGGAGGTCCCTAGTCCTGTGGTCTCTGACACTGAGACAGAATTCAATGAAGAACAGTACCCTCCTGCTGAGGACCGGTACAAACAGTTGGAGGACAAGTTGAATGCCATGGAGATCCAGTGTGTGCCTGGATTGGATTTTGGAGACTAAGGGTTATCTTCTGGGGTGGTAATTCCACACAAGTTCAAGGCGCCTGCCTTTGTGAAATATGACGGGGCTTCCTGTCCCAAGATGCACCTTCGTTCTTATGTAAGGAAGATCCAGCCTTACACAGCAGACAAGAACTTATGGATCCACTTCTTCCAGGAGAGTCTTTCAGGGACTCACCTCGAATGGTTCTATCAGCTGGATGGGACCAACAGTCATAATTGGGAGGATCTGGCCACTGCTTTTTACAAGCAGTATCAATATAATTCCGACCTCGCTCCTACGCGTACCCAACTGCAGGGCATATCGCTAGGATCAAGAGAAGGTTTTAAGGAGTACGCACAGAAATGGAGAGATCTGGCTGGCAGGGTGCAGCCACCATTGACGGACCGGGAGCTGGTGGATATGTTCTTGGGGACCCTATCTGGTCCATTTTTCAATCATCTCATTGGTAATTCCTCTGCTGGGTTTACTGATCTGATCCTGACTGGTGAGAGGATCGAGGCTGGTATAAAATCAGGAAAGATACAGAAGGGTACCTCCTCCAATGTTGAAAAGAAGCCCTTCAAGAAGGAGGACAGTGCTGTGTATGGTCCAAGAAGGCAAAACAAACCTGAACGTCGCCAAGCTGTCAACGCGTTGGTTATTTCTAAGCCTGCTGCTGCTCCTCAGCAATACAACCAGCCCAGAGCTGAGAGGCCTAAAACGCAGTATACTCGGCTCAGCATGACTCTCTCTCAGATCCTGCCGCAACTGCTGTCAACTAGCCTGGTAATCGTCAAAGAGGCTCCGAAGATGGTGAACACAGCATCTCCGAAATACAACCCCAACGCCCGTTGCGCGTATCACTCTGATAGCCCGGGGCATAACACTGATGATTGTTGGGCACTGAGGAATAAGGTTCAAGACCTTATTGATGCGAAGGAGATACAGTTCGAGGCGCCCGAGAGGCCAAATGTTGTGACCGCTCCCATGCCCCAGCATGGAGTGAATGCTGTTGAGGTGGATTTGTATGTAGCTTCTGTGGATGATGTTGCTACTCCGATGCTGACTCTCAAGAGGAACCTGTTGCTAGCCGGTTTATTTCCGGGATGTAGCAAAGGTTTCCCTTTATGTGCTGATTCCCCTGCTGGTTGTTCTTTAATGAAATCGGGCGTCCAAAACCTGATGGATAGTAAAGAGATTTTGTTCAAGAAGACTGCCGTTCCTGCTGCCCCTGTTGAAGAAGTTTCAATTGTTACCATTTTCAATAACCCTTCCAAGGCTCCTTCAAAGAAGCCTATCCAAATTTTGCCTGTTCATAAGATTGCTCCCATCACAATTACTGTTCTGGAGCCCATCCCCTACAAGTCTGATAAAGCTGTCCCATGGCACTATGGGGCATATGTTTATGTTCTGGGAGTGAAACAAGAGTTCAACACTGGTACCAGTGTCACCAACATCATCGGGCCTGCTAAGGTCACTCGTAGTGGAAGACTGTTCTCACCAGACATCGCTCCTCCAGCAATTCAAAGGCCTCTTGTCATCACACCTGCCAGTGTGCCTGTTTCCCCCCCTGACCAAGTTTCCACCCCTGCTGCCGAGTCATCTGACGCTCGGGGCAAGGGGATTGCTGCTGATGTGCCTGCTCGGACGGAGGCACCAAAGACCATTGTTGAGGCTTCCAAGTAGGAGATGGAAGAGATCCTCAAAAAAAAATAAAGAAGAGTGATTTCAACGTTGTTGAATAGCTGGGGCACACCCCCTCTAAAATCTCCATGCTATCACTGTTGCTGTGCTCAGAGGCCCATGCCAAGGCCCTGATTGCTTTCCTGAAGACAACCCACGTACCTCAAGAGACGTCTGCTGATCAATTCACCGACTGTGTGGCCAACTTAACCGCTGATAATGGCCTGGGTTTCTCTGATGCTGATCTGACGGCCAAGGGGAAGAACCATAATGATGCCCTGCATGTCTCCATTGAATGCAGGGGCACTACTCTTGCTCATGTGCTGGTTGACACTGGTTCTTCACTAAACGTGCTACCCAAGAAGGCTCTAGACAGGCTGGACTGTGAGGGTTTAGAACTCAAACCAAGTAACATTGTTGTTCGGGCCTTTGACGGGTCCAAGAGAATGGTACATGGTGAGGTTGACATCCCAATCAGGGTTGGTTCGCAGGTATTTGATTCAAAATTCTATGTGATGGACATCCGTCCATCCTATTCTTGTTTGCTGGGTCGCCCGTGGATCCACGGGGCTGGAGCTGTGACTTCAACTTTACATCAAAAGCTCAAATACCCGGTCAGGGGGAAGATTGTAACAGTGCAAGGGGAAGAGGAATACATGGTCAGCCACCTCAACTCCTTCAGGTACGTGGAAATGGACGGGGAGTTAATTGAGACCCCCTTTCAGCATTTTGAAGAGGTGCCACAAACATTGGCAGCAGCAGAAGCAGTGACTGAAGAGGGTTCTCCTTTGAAGATGGCTTCCTTGAAGGATGCCCGTGCTGTGGTTGAAAGAGGTGAATGTGCAAACTGGGGCAGGCTCCCGGATTTTACTCCTAAGACTAACAAGTTTGGGCTGGGTTTCACTGCAGAGGCTCAGAAGGTTGTACGCAAGGCAAGGATTGGAAGACCTCTTGTGCTCATCACCCATCCAAGAGTGAATGCTATTGGGGATGAAGACGAAGTGGAAGAATCCGAGTTTGACAGCTGGATCTACCCAACGACCAACGGTGGACCTAGCAACTGGACCACAAAAGACTTTACACCCATTACTTTTGTCACCCAGTAATGAAATTCTTTGTTTTGGATTTGTAATAAAAAATAATTTGAAACTTTATGGCCCGGTGTCTTACCCGGGGCACCGTGGTTTTATTTGTGAGGGCTTTTGTTTGTCACTTTCATATATCATGAATAAAAGCATTGGACGTTTTTCACATTTCAAATCTTGCGCTCTCTTTCTTTCTTTATATATTGCAAAACAGCTGTATTTACACACACTCACTCATACAGGTTTCAATCCACTCTGGATCTCACTGGTAACGACTCTGCTACTGCTAGTTATGACTTCGAAAATCCGATCAACTTAGCCGAAGATGAAGGTGAAGATGATTGCAAAGTGCCTGGCGAACTTGCAAGACTGTTACTCCAGGAAGAGAGGGCCATTCAGCCACATGAAGAGCCAGTGGAAACGGTAAATCTGGGTACTAGGACAGACAGAAAGGAAGTCAAGATTGGTGCCAATCTGGAGCTTAGTGTGAAATAACGGCTGATCCAGATGCTGCATGACTACATGGAAATCTTTGCCCGGTCCTACGAAGACATGCCTGGGTTGGATACTGACATTGTGGTCCATCATTTGCCTACCAAGGAAGACTGCCCTCTGGTTAAACAAAAGGTCCGCCGTATGCGTCCCGAGATGTCCGAGAAGATCAAAGCTGAGGTTATGAAACAGTTTGATGTCGGGTTTCTTGTAGTGACTTCTTACCCTCAGTGGGTTGCCAATGTGGTGCCGGTGCCGAAGAAAGATGGTAAGGTCAGAATGTGTGTCGATTACAAGGATCTGAACAGGGCCAGCCCCAAGGATGACTTCCCCCTACCTCACATTGACGTTCTGGTTGACAATACTGCCCAGCATAAAGTGTTCTCCTTCATGGATGGCTTTTCAGGTTATAATCAGATCAAGATGGCTCCTGAAGATATGGAAAAGACTACCTTTGTTACTCAGTGGGGCACCTTCTGCTACAAGGTCATGTCGTTCGGGTTGAAAAATGCTGGGGCAACCTACCAACGTGCCATGGTTGCTTTATTTCATGACATGATCCATCATGAGATAGAAGTGTATGTCGAAGATATGATTGCAAGGTCCCAAACTGAGGAGGAACACCTTGACCATCTGCAAAAGCTGTTTGACCGTCTGAAGTTGTACAAGCTAAGATTGAATCCAAACAAGTGCACCTTCGGGGTAAGATCTGGAAAGTTGCTAGGCTTCATCGTGAGCGACAAAGGTATTCAAGTGGACCCTGCCAAGGTTAAAGCCATACAAGAGATGCCAGCTCCCAAGACAGAGAAAGAAGTCAGAGGCTTTCTAGGACGTCTGAATTATATTGCCTGATTCATCTCGCATCTAACTGCTACTTGTGAACCAATCTTCAAGCTGCTGAAGAAAGACCGGGTAGTACGTTGGAATGATGAATGTCAGGCCGCTTTCGATAGAATCAAAGAGTATCTCCAAGAACCACCCATCCTTATGCCACCGGTTGAAGGGAGACCTCTGATACTATACCTGACAGTACTTGACAACTCAATGGGGTGTGTGCTGGGGCAGCATGACGAGTCTGGCCGAAAAGAGCATGCCATTTATTACCTTAGCAAAAAGTTTACCGACTGTGAGACCCGATACTCACTGCTCGAGAAAACTTGCTGCGCTTTGGTATGGGCTGCTCGCCGACTGAGACAGTATATGCTGACTCACACTACTCTGTTGATTTCAAAAATGGATCCAATAAAGTACATATTTGAAAAGCCTGCTCTGTCTGGGAGAATAGCAAGATGGCAAATGATCTTGACAGAATACGACATTCAGTACACGACCCAGAAAGCTATCAAGGGAAGTGTATTGGCAGACCACTTGGCACACCAGGCAGTAGATGACTACCAGTCAATGAACTTTGAATTTCCTGACGAAAGCATCATGGTAGTGACTGATTGTGAAGTACCTGGACCGGATAAAGGACCTGAGGAAGGATCCCGATGGTCTATGAACTTTGACGGAGCCTCCAACGCTTTGGGTAACAGTATCGGCGCCGTGATCATATCTCCCCAAGGCACTCATACTCCACTTACTTCCCGGCTATGTTTCAACTACACCAACAACATGGCAGAGTATGAGGCATGCATCATGGGTCTTCAAGCTGCGATTGAATTAAGGATCAAGTTTATGAGTGTCTTCGGAGATTCCGCTCTCGTGATCAATCAGATCAAAGGCGAGTGGGATACGAAACACCCGAATCTTATTCCTTACAAAGAATGTGTGTTGACATTGATCCCCCATTTCACAGAGATAACCTTTGAACATTTCCCAAGAGAGGAGAATCAGTTGGCGGACGCGTTAGCTACGATGTCTTCCATGTTGAAAGTCAAATGGGACAATGAGGCTCCCCGGGTCATTATCTGGAAACTGGACGAACCGGCATACTGTTGTGATCTTGAGGCTGAGGTAGTGATTGAGAAACCTTGGTACCATGAGGTGAAGAGGTACCTGGAAGCTCAAGAATACCCTGAAGGCGCATCCATCAATGATAAAAAGTTTCTGAGAAGGTTCGCAGCGAAGTTCTTCCTCAGCAATGGCATTCTGTACAAGCGAAACCATGATTCGACCTTACTGCGTTGTGTGGATAAGACTGAAGCAGAAAGGATCATGGTAGAGCTACACGAAGGTACCTTCGGAATGCACTCCAGTGGACATACCATGGAAAAGAAAATCCTTCGGGCATGGTATTTCTGGTCCACAATGGAAGCTGATTGTTACCAACATTCTCGGACATGTCATAAATGCTAGATTTATGCAGATAAGGTGCATGTTCCTCCAGTCCCTCTGAATGTCCTGACTGCACCTTGGCCTTTTGCAATGTGGGGCATAGATATGATCGGCGAGATTAAACCTACGGCATCCAATGGGCATCGCTTCATCCTGGTAGCGATCGATTACTTTACAAAATGGGTTGAAGCAGCTTCTTACGCCACTGTAACCAAGAACGTTGTGGCACGGTTCATTCGGCATAACCTGATCTGTCGATACGGCATCCCAGAGAGAATCATTACAGACAACGGTACCAATCTTAATAACAAGATGATCACTGAGCTCTGCGAGCAGTTCAGAATACAGCACCATAACTCTTCTCCTTACAGACCGAAGATGAATGGGGCTGTAGAAGCAGCGAATAAGAATATCAAAAAGATTGTGCAGAAGATGACAGTGACCTATAAAGATTGGCACGAGATGTTATCGTTTTCACTTCATGGGTACCGTACCTCAGCAAGGACGTCAACCGGGGAAACTCCTTTTTCCTTGGTCTACGGCATGGAGGCAGTCTTACCGATCAAAGTGCAGATACCCTCTCTCCGGATAATGAAGGATGCAGATCTGAGCGAAGATGATTGGATCCAGACACGACTTGATCAGCTAAATCTAATTGACGAAAAGAGACTCACTGCTATTTGTCATGGTCAGACGTACCAAAAACGGATGATCAGGGCATTTAACAAGAAGGTCAAACCACAAGAGTATCAAGTTGGGGATCTGGTAATCAAACGCATCATCCTTCCTCAGAGTGATCCAAGGGGCAAATGGACCCCTACGTATGAAGGGACATTTGTGGTTAAACATGTGTTCTCAGGAGGAGCCATGATTCTAACCACCATGGACGGTGACGACCTTCCTCACCCCGCCAATGCAGACATAGTAAAAAGATACTACGCATGATAAAAGACCCGCTAGGTTGACATACCTAGGCAAAAATTAGGGCTTCCCGGCGAACCAAATGGGTTCGGGCAAAATGAGGGATGAAAAAAAAAATTTGTACACCCGGCAAGTCGAAAACCTGAAAAGGCGGCTTAGGCAAAAATGGGTATCCCGGTGGACTGAAAACCCGAAAGGGCGGTCCAGGCAAAAGTTAGGGATAAAGCGTAATACTATGTCTCATTGGATCACCTTGCATCCGGTATCAACACCAAGTTCAGACGGCATCGATCAATCAGCTTCATCTTCAGCTAGGTCATCAAGTGATGAGACGCTCAAAGATATAAAGGCGATAGCAGAGTTGAAACCCAGTGGGATTATTCTTTTCACATAGCTGTTTTGTTTTCCCTTTTGTACAAACTTGTATAAACTCTTTTATTCGGCGGCGTTCTCCTACTAGGACGTCAGCCTCTTGTACATAAAACGCCTATTTACAGGCAAATTCAAAAATCAATACAAATTCACTTTTCAGACAAATTGCCTTTTGTTTTTCCTTTTTCTGTTTTGTTTTGCGAAGAACGTCCAAGGTTCAATTTGTGATATATGCATTTGACAATAACTGCTAACTCATAAATGATTGCATACGAAACAAAGGATTAATTACAGGTAACATTAGAAACAGGGGCAATAATGAGTTGTCTAAGCGATCTAATTGCTCTGTCCACCAAGGTATCAAGGTAGGTTCAGCTGAAGAACATAACCAGTATATCTTAATTCCCCATAGAGTGAGTCAGCAAGTCAATGCACTCTCCCCAAGCAAAGCTATATTATCAGCCTTAAGGAAGTTAGGTATCCCCAGCAGATCTCAACATTCCTCAGCAAACTATACTGACGTTCTTAACAAGCATCCCTGGAAATCTTGATCTAAGATTGTTCCCCGGCGGTACACCAGATATTCAGCGGAGCCACTTCCCCAATATATCTCAAAATTTTCCCCAGGAGAGTCCAAAGTTTCCCCAGGAATATTTGAATCCATCCCCCCAGCAGGAAGCTTATCCCCAGTAGATTCTGGAAGCTTCCCCCCTGCAGAGCACGAACGCGTCTCCCAGCTTTATTCAAAGGTTATTTCCCTACCAGGATATAACTGGGTTATCCTTAGCCAAAAGCCACGGAAAGATCATCCTCGGAGAAGTCTTCTTATCCCCCAGCGGAGTTCATCTTCCAACACAACATAACAACGGTATCCCCAGCAAAGTTACCATCAACATCTCAACAGAGTACCCCTCTTCCCACAGAGTATTGTTCCCCAGCAAGGTCGCTAGAGTAATTTTCTCCCCGCAGAGTAATCCATTCGCCAAGTTTATTCCCCAACGGAGTTATCTTCTCCTACCGGTATTCTTGCAACAATCATCCCCAGCGAAAACAATCAAGCACTATTCTTCGATATCAGCCAAGGATTTAACTTCCCGGCATCCGTCAAGGATTTATTTTCCTAAGACGAAAACATACATTCATAAACATCACATCTTCATACATTATATCATGCATGTACGCATCACGAACATACAATCTCATTCATTCTGAGAACATCTCGCATGTCATACATCATGACATCGCATACAACTAACGTTTTGTCTTTTCAGGAAAAAGGTCAGTACAAAGGTGTTTACCATCAATGGTCGCAACTAAAGATCTGATTCCTGTATCCTTCCAGGGTGTATCTGTTGACGACTAACAGTACCAGACTTGATTCCTGTATCCTTCCAGGGCACGTCTGAAGAGTTCGAAGATCCGATTCCTGTATCTTGCCAGGGTGTATCTGTTGACGACTACAGTACCAGACTCGATTCATGTATCCTGCCAGGGCACGTCTGAAGAGTTCGAAGATCCGATTCTTGTATCCTGCCAGGGTGTATCTGTTGACGACTAACATTACCAGACTCGATTCCTGTATCCTGCCAGGGCACGTCTGAAGAGTTCGAAGATCCGATTCCTGTATCTTGCCAGGGTGTATCTGTTGACGACTACAGTACCAGACTCGATTCCTGTATCCTGCTAGGGCACGTCTGAAGAGTTCGAAGATCCGATTCCTGTATCTTGCCAGGGTGTATCTGTTGACGACTATATTACCAGACTTGATTCCTGTATCTTTCCAGGGCACGTCTGAAGAGTTCGAAGATCCGATTCCTGTATCTCTCCAGGGTGTATCTGTTGACGACTACATTACCAGACTCGATTCCTGTATCCTGCCAGGGCACGTCTGAAGAGTTTAAAGATTTGGTACCTGTATCCAGCCAGGGCACGTCTACATAAAGAGTTTGAAGATCAACACCGGTAATAGGCCAGGTAATTGTCTTTCTTTCTCAGGTACGCAAGTTTCTCGCCAAGAAATCTCTTACGCGATCGACACCTCCCGATGGCATCTATAAGCCCATCTCCACAATTATCCATCACAGTTCCAAATGGCATCCATAAGCCCATTCCCGACAAGGTTCTATCACATCTCCAGATGGCATCTATAAGCCCATCCTCCTATCCACCATCTCTCCAAATGGCATCTGTAAGCCCATTCCCGTTGTCACGCTACTGATACTCAACTATGTGAGTGCAAATTTTTGGGCACTCTAGTGTTCAATCATCTTCCACCTTCGGATCACGAAAGGCACACACGCCAATCTACATCCTCAGGTCTAAGAAGATTGAACAGGGGCAACTGTTGTACCCCAAAATTTTCCCTCCCATAAATCTTCAAAGTTTTTGACAAGCATCACCTCAAATGGATCAAAGTCTACTCAAAGGCTACACAGTCAACCATCCTCCTAAGCCAGTCAAATTAGGGTTTTGGTTCCTGCAAGGAAGTTGAGGTTTTCAAGGGCTCAATCAAGTCCCATATGCTCATACACATTGTCAAGCACCTACATGTCAAGTTTCAAGGCTCACAAGGTCAAGTTGCACAGTCAAAAACCCTAATTGCTCCACAGTCAACTGCACTGGCAAAATGGTCATTTGACAGTCAAAAGTCAAAATTGTTGGTCAACATCTCATTTTGAAGCCACAATCATCATTTGGTCAAGTCTTGACCATGATTTCACAAGAATGGCTCAAATAATCATCAAGGTGTCAAAAGTTTCTATTTTTGGACAGCTGAAAAGTCAACTGTAACTTGACCAAGGCATAACTTCCACATGGTTTATCATAAAAATTCCATCCAATGCTCATCTTGAATGGGAAGACATTTCCTACAACTCATCTTCACACTCCAAGTCCAAGAAATGCTCTCACAAAAAGTTATCAATTTCAACATTATAGGTCATTTTCAAAAGTCAACAAAAAGGGACTTTAAGTCAAAGACCATAACTTGAGATTGGTAAATCAAAATGACATGGGACCAAAGACATTGGTTAGAGGACTTCAAGAACTTTCCAAAATATCCAAGAACATGTTCATAACTTCAAAATTGAGAAAGATATGCATTGGAGAAGTTGGGAATTTTTTGTGAAATAGCCAAAATCATTTATCCTTGAAATTTCATTTTTGACAAAAGGGGCCCACTTTTTCCACTTGAATCAGCTTGGCCATGCTTCCCACGTGTCCCACATTTTATTTCAAAATTTAAAATTATTTTTTTCATTTTTATTTGATTTTATTGGATTTAATTCATTTTAAATCTTTTAAAATCAAATGAAAATCAAAAAGATTAATTAAGGGACATATCTTGCTTTGATTAGCTTTGAACCACCATTATACACATCTCAAATTCGTGCAAAGGGCTAAAGCTAGCAAGAATTCAAATTTGGCTCAAAAATGAAAGGTGTTTTAATGGAGTTTATAGCAAAATCTTAAGCATGAATGCAAGGCATTATTGGCCATAATTCTTATCAAAACTCAGTACATAACACATAGGCAAGAGATCACAAGCAAGATCACGACCTAAGAGCTCCAAAAACGGCCATACAAAATTGCAAAATTGTCACACAAACTTGAAATCTGAAAACCTCCTTACAACACGTTTTAAGTCCCCATTCCCATCCAAACACATTGCTGGCATCTCAAGGAAACTTTTACAATCAAAAGCCAATCCAAACGTGCCCAGAATCTCAGCACTCAGGCCCAAACGGTTTGCTTTTTTTCTTGAATTCTATGTGATCACTCATGCGTTTTTTTGACATTTTTTGAATTGATTTACATTCATACTAACATCCTGAAGCTTTTGGTATTACTTGATTGAGCAATAGCATCCCATATCAAAAGTTGCCATTGATAGGCATTATGGTTTCAAAGGTTTGGAATTAGGCGTTTGCACATACTGTAAAATTGGGACATCAAACTGCCATGGTTGAATTCGTGATGTCCAAACGAATCGCTTCATAACCTCGCGCTCAATTTATGGTCAAGCATGGCCTAATCTCTATTATCCATAGGTCTGTGTTTTGGGGGGGTTTAAAACCCTCGCTATCTCTTTTTGTTACAGGGACGAACGGAGAAGAAGATTGCATGGCGAGACATGACTGGAGGATTTAAATTGCAGCGCGTTTTTTTTTATTTTCCTAACATTGACTTTGGTTTTGTTTTATAATATTTATTATCTATTACACTACAAACGCGCACCAATAGCTCACTTGGTCAAGGCATTCGCTGGTAAGCATTGGGACCTGGGTTCGAATCCCAGGTCCCCTCAAATAATTTCTATTGTTTTGTTTCACATACTTCCATGTAGTGTAAGTCCCCAGGGTTCATCATACATCCTCAAGCATTCGTTTGCCACGTAATCTGATTGATCAATCCAATGGTCACAAAAGCAGTCCACCATGTACGCTGGTCAACTGATGCATACGCAATTCCAGAAAGTCCAAAGGGGCCCAGATTTCTTGGGCCAAATTCCTCAAATACACCTCCTCTAGGGGCCTGATACCCCATGGTTTGTTCAATTTGCCATTTTTATATTATTTCTCCTTTTATTCTCTAAATTGTTTTTTTTAATTGATTGTTTTCCTGTAAATTGCACAAAATATTTTTTCATAATACAAAAAATACAAAAAAATAAAAAAAATAAAAAATAAGTTTATTCAATATTTAGTCATTAATATTTTGTAAATAAATCTTTTAATAATCAATTTAGGTTAATTTAGGATTCAAATTTTAATCTTTTTTTCTTAATAACTAAAATACATAGAAATTAGGGTTTTTAGCATTTTTACCTTTTCTTTTTAATAAATAATTTATTTTTTCTTCTTCTTATTATTATTAACTATTAATTAATTTTGTAAATAAACATGACATTAAATAATTAGTATAAATTTGGTTCAAACTTTAATTCTTTCTTTAACAATTAAAAAATATTTAGAATTAGGGTTTCTTTTAATTAATTCTATTTATTTCCATTAAATACAAAAAAAAAACATAAAAAATAATTTCTTTTCTTTATTTAATCATTAATTAATTTGTAATTCCAATTTAATTTCTTTAAAGGGGTCCAACGCCCTCGAACTCTCAATTCTTATTTCTTTTCGCGCGTTTGTCTTTATTTTCATTTCAAATATTATGTAATTGCCAAAGCTTTGTAATAGTAATTAGGACATTTACTTTCCGCACTTTTATTCAAAATTGGGTCTTTGTTAATTTGGCGATGTATAGACCCGCGCCTTGTAATAGCGTAGGACTTTTATTTTCCGCATTTTAATTTCCGCACCTTTTAAACTGTTAATCACATGAAAGAATGAATGGCCCAAATAAAATCAAAGCGTAGATCACCACAAGCATGACAAGATAAAACATAACTGAAAACAATACACAAATTCACACACCACTCTTAGGGTACGCCTCACTGTTGCCTTGCCCCTCGAAACGTGGTCGTCGAGTATAGGACGTTTTAGTAAGTCCTTATGTCCATGAACATGGAATAGGGGTAGCTTCTAAGGTGTCCTACTATTGCTCTGGTGACCATACTGTTGCCTTACCTTCGAAACGTGGTCGTCGAGTATAGGACGTCTTAGTGAGTCCTTATGTCCATTGATCTAGTTGCCTCGAACAAGTTGCCTCGGAACGGTTGCCTCGGAATAGTTGCCTCGAAACGGTTGCCTCGGAATAAAAAGATCAATGGCATAAGGGTAGCTTCTAAGGTGTCTTACTCTTGCTCGGTAACCACACTATCCCTAAACTCGAATTGACCCGAACACCTCCAACGGTGGTGCTGCCTACCTCTCAATGGTGGGATGGCACTACCTTAAGGAAATTTACACAGCATAATTCCTTAGGGTAGGTAGATGACTCGTAGATACTTGCTCTATTCTAAAACAAATCAAAACTCTTTTCACACCGACACTTTCAAAAAGCTTTCAAAACAATTTTTCAAACACTCTTGAGGACTGATACAAGAGTCGATCTGAAATCTTTAAACGAAACTTTTTCAAACCCACTCACAATTGAAAAGCAAACACTTTTGAAAACACAAATGAGCAAGTATCTAAGAGCCCATGGATAACAATGGATAGAAAGGGTGCTAACACCTTCCCTTTCTATAAATCTACCTCCCGAACCGAGAAACTATCTCATAAGGAATTTTGCTGTGCTTTTGTCCTTTCCATGTTGGAGAACATAAAAGACGGTGGCGACTCTTGCTTACCGCGACATTTTGCGAACCAGCGTTAAACAGTCAGTTCCAGATCCACCGATCACAAACTGGCTGGGGAATATATCTCTGTCGGGGATGAGCTTGTGAAGGTAACTCTATAGAGATGGTTCCATGGAGATTGCTCTGTGGTGATTTGTGGATAACTTTAAACATTATCCCAACTCCTAGAGTGATAAATCTTCTATTGATAAACAAGTGATGACATAACGGGACATAGTCGTACGCTTTAATCCCTAACTTTTGCCTAGAATGTCTTTTTAGATTTTTAGTCCACCGAGATACCGTTTTTTGCCCAAGCCGCCTTCTCAGGTTTTCGACTTACCGGGTGTACAATTTTATTTATATGTCCCTAATTTTTTCTCGAACCCTTTTGGTTCATCGGGAAGCCCTTATTTTTTTCTAGGCCAATCAACCTAGTGGGTCTCTTTTTCATGCGTAGTATTTTCGACTATGTTCACATTCACATAGTGCAGGGAATTTTCATTTTCCACGATAGTAAGTGTTGTAGCACTGCTAGAAAATATTGTCTTGATTATACGTGGCCCTTCATATGCGGGAGTCCATTTTCCATTAGGATTAGTCTGGTGTACCCGATGTTTGAAGTTATAGATTAACCATTGATTACCAGGTTTCTAATAGTCTTGACCTTCCTCGGTATTTTTTTAAGAACTGTCACGGCAGAATGACACCATCTAATACTGCTGAAATAGACAAGAAATTTGGTGATACCGAACATTCAATTTTCATAGTGGCTTTTTTTGAAAATCATGATCAATGTAACATGCCCCAAGTGATTCAGATGGAGATCTGCCCCTATTTAAATATAGTGAAAACGAATGGATTAATTCAAGACAAACATATGCAATGCATTAATTGAAAAAAAAAACAAAGTTTGACAAAAAGATAAGTGTTCGAACAAACAAAAGAAATTACAACTGAAAAATTCAAATGAGCTGGGCGCTCTCAATCTTAGTCATGATTTGGCATGGAAGCAGTGATCACATAGGAGTCTCGGGAGGGTCAAAGTCAATCTCCTTAGCATCAATCATATCTTTAATCTTGTTCGTCAATGCCCAACAACCATTGGTATCATGTCCATGATTATTAGAATGGTATGCATACCTTGGATTAGGACGATAGCTAGCAGCGGAAGTATTTGGATTTCGAGGAGGATCCTTCAACGTAATCAACTCTGCCTTTAACACGTGTTACAACGCTTGAGCCAATGACATGTTGATTTTGGTAAATTATCTCCTGGGTGCATCCGACTTATGTTGATTGCCTCGTTGTCATTGTTGCACTGGTGTAGGACTAGAGATCAGTACTGCCCCCACAAATTGGTTGTGTTCTCTCTAATTACGACCCTTTTGGATGTACACAACATTGGACTCTTTCTTCCCCTTGTATGACTTCTTCTGAGTATCGAAGTGGTAGGCACCTGGATTTTACCACTTCCGATTCCATTCTCAACATGTTCCCCTGTCAATATCAGTTCAGTGAAATCGACTGAAGAATTTCCATGTAGGTGATTATAGAAAGGACATGTAAGCATGCTCATGAACATGTCAATTAATTCCCTGCCAGCTAAAGGAGGTTAAACCCTGCCTGCAAGATCTCTCCATTTTTTGGCGTACTCTTTGAAGCTTTCATTAGAGCCCATGGACATACTCTGCAATTGCATACGAATTAGTGAGATATCAACATTATACTGGTACTGCTTGTAGAAAGCGGCAGCCAAATCTTCCCATGTATGAATATTGGTCCCTTCTAGTTGATAAAACCATTCCAACGGTGTTCCAGACAGGCTCTCTTGGAAGAAATGAACCCATAATTTCTTGTCAGCAGTGTGTGGTTGGATTTTCCGAACATATGACCTCAAATGCAGCTTCGAGCAAGAAATGTCATCATACTTAGAAAAGGTAGGAGTTTTGAACTTGACAGGATAGAGGACTCCTAAGACCAAACCCAACTCTTCGAAGTCCAAGCTAGGCACCTTCTGGATCTCCATAGCTTTCAGACGCTCTTCTAACAACTTATACTTCTCATCAGCAGGGGTGTAGGTGTTTAGGTATTGGCTTGCATTTTTGGTAAATCCCAAGTGTATGTGTGAATGTCATGACTGATGTCATAACATTCTAGTTCAGGTTGTACTAACTCAATAGGTACATGTGCAGAAAAATATTGTAATTCAAATACTGATGTTTATAAGTGTGTATCTGAGCATGTTTGCAAAATGATCACATTTTGCTAAATCAGTAGACAGGTTTTCTCAGATGTCATAACAGATGTTATAACATCCTGTTCTGAACTAACAGGATTGCAGGATTGGATAAGTCTGAGTTTTTTCAGGAAATAACTCAGTCCCTTCTAAACAGAATCCTGCGTTTTCTGAGGAGTAACCTAGCTCAATCCTAACCTGATCAATAAAGTACTGTGACCTGGTCTTTAGGTCAAACGGAATCAACCCTAGGTTTTTGGAAACCCTAACTGAAGTTGCAGCTGCTATATATTCAACAGAGCTGCGGTTTTTCAAGTGATCCCTGCTGATTGATTAGAAGATCAATTTTGTAATCTGTATAGATTTGTTTATTGTACTCCAAGCAATTATCATTGTGATAAGTGCCTTGGAATAGGTTTCAATTGTAAGGGTTGTGTAGCACTCAAAGCTTTGAAGCAAGAGTGTTTGAATGTCACTTGACTAAAGCTGTGAAGCAGAGTCAAGTTAGTTGTGTACATCACTCAAAGCTGTGAAGCACGAGTGATTGTGTTACTTGATCAAAAAGCTGTGAAGCTTAATCAAGTGTGTGTTTTGAAGAGTGTCTTCATCAATTCTTAAGTCAAATTGGTTTATGTATCACTGCTGTGATTGAGGGGGAGTGAGTAGGAACTCAGGTTTAAGTTGTACTTAGATTAGAATTGCATTGGGTAGGTCTTAAGTGAAGGAGATAAACTGGTTGGTTTATTCCTGAATTAACATCTCTTATAGTGGATTCTCTCCCTGGCTTGGTAGCCCCCAGAGTAGGTGTTGTTGCACACTGAACTGGGTAAACAATTGACTGTGTTATTTACTGTTTTTGTTTTTACTGTCATATAGTAAGTCAGATACGGTGTCATAACATTGGACGTGACATTGAGTATCTGTAGCCAAAATTTCAATTGGCATCAGAGCAGGCACCCTACCTGTATTACTGGGTGAGATCTAGGGATATCACTTTCTGGCACTATGGACAAAGAAGGAGTTTTTGGAAATAGACCACCCATTCTGGATGGAACTAATTATGACTACTGGAAACCTCGTATGATTGCCTTCCTAAAATCTCTGGACAAAAAGGCTTGGAGAGCTGCTGACAAAGGATGGATTCATCCCACCATAACTGAAAGAGATGGGACAATCAGTCTGAAGCCTGAGGAAGATTGGAGTAAAGAAGAAGATGAGTTAGCTCTGGGAAATTCAAAAGCTTTAAATGCCTTGTTCAATGGAATAGATAGAAACATCTTCAGACTAGTACATCAATATGAACTGGCCAAGGAAGTTTGGGATACTCTCAAAACTACTCATGAGGGCACTTCCAAAGTAAAAATGTCAAGGCTTCAGATGTTGACCACTAAGTTTGAGAATCTAAAAATGATGGAAGATGAAACCATTCATGAGTTTCACATGAACATCTTGGAGATTGCCAACACCTCAGGAGCACTGGGAGAAAAAATGTCAGAAGAAAAACTGGTGAGGAAGATTCTCAGATCCTTGCCTAAAAGATTTGCAATGAAGGTAACTGCCATAGAGGAAGCCCAGGACATTAGCAAGTTAAAAGTGGATGAACTTATTGGGTCTCTTCAGACTTTTGAGATGGGGATCACTGATAATGGTGACAAGAAGAACAAAAGCATAGCACTTGTATCCGACACTGATGTTGAATACAAGGAAGATGAAGAAGAAAACATATCAGAAGCCATTGCCATGCTTGGAAGACAGTTCAACAGGCTCATCAAAAGAATGGACCCAAAGTCAAAGTCTAATGTTCATAACATTCCTTCTGACATTGACAGCAGAAGACCAAGGTCAGAAGATAAGGGAAACCAAGGCAGAGGTATTCAATGCCATGGATGTGAAGGATATGGACATATTCGAACTGAATGTCCTACCTTTCTTAAGAAGCAAAAGAAAGGAATGACGGTTACCTGGTCTGACTATGATTCAGAAAGCAATTCTGAAGAAGAATCTGCCAAACTAATTACTGCCCTAACTAGTGTTTGTACTTCTGAAAGTGACACCAGTGATGAAGAAGTGACATTTGAAGAACTGGCTGATACCTACAAGAAATTGTGTATCACAAGTGGTGAAGTTTGTGTGCAAAATGAGAAACAATCAAAACTCATTGTAAAGCTGGAGGCTGAAAAGAGGGCAAATCTTGAAACTATAAGTCATTTAGAAGGAGAAGTTCAACTGCTGAACTCACAACTGAATCAAATGACCAAATCTGTCAAGATGTTGACCAATGGAACAGACAAATTGGAAGAGATCCTTCAGGCTGGACAAAATATGGGAAATAAATCTGGCCTAGGATTTGTGGAAACAAAGAAATTTGTTACCGGGAAGCAAATGTCAAAACGGATGTCTCAACATTACTCTCAACATCAGGGACAGAGACATATGAAGAAGAGGTACCAAAGATGGAGATGTCATCATTGTGGGAAATATGGTCACATAAAGCCCTTCTGCTTCAGATTACATGGATATCCGAATCAGAACTCAAATGTCAAACCTAAGTCGAAAAGGGTACCACACACTCCTCAATGGAAGAAAAAGTCTACTGCACTGATAGCTCACACTTCCTTGAAGATCTCTGCAAAGGAAGATTGGTACTTTGACAGTGGATGTTCCAGACACATGACTGGATTCAAAAATCTCCTCAATAATGTTATGCCTCACACCACCAGTTTTGTGACCTTTGGAGATGGTGCTAAAGGAGAAGTCAAAGGAGTTGGTAATTTGGACTACCCTGGAGTTCCAAGTCTGAATAAGGTACTGCTGGTAAAAGGATTGACTACTAATCTCATTAGAATCAGTCAATTATGTGATCTAGGATTCATGGTCAACTTCTCAAGATCTGAATGTCTAGTATTTAATGAAAAACTAGATGTTGTAATGAGAGGAATCAAATCCAAAGATAACTGTTATGTGTGGCAGCCTGAGAACACTGATATCTCCACTATGAGTCAAATCATCAAAGAAGAAAAAGAGATGAAACAGTGGCAGCATAAGCTTGAAAGAATAAAAAGAGCTATTCCTATGGAAGCTGTCAGAAGAACTCCAAAACTACAGGCTGATAATATATGTGATGTGGCAAATAAACTTGAAAAAGAATGTGTTGTCAGAACCTTAAGTCATCTTGACAAGGATGTTGGAAAGAACAAGTCTCATAAATTCTGTTCTCAAAACATCTGGTCAAAACAGATGCTACCTAAGTACAATGTTACACAAGATGTTGTGACATTGTGGTGTGATAAGCTGAAAACATTCAACATCTCCTTGAACCCTATTGACTTTGAAGAGAAGAAGTCATTTGAACTGGAACATAGCTTCTCTAAGCTTCAGCTGACTGATTCTTCTACCAAGGCGCGTGTTGGAAATAAACTTGAAAATTTGAGGGGCAGATTGGGTATTCACCAACATGATAAATTATAGCAATTAGCTTTGCTGAAAACAAGGGTTGAAGGGATTAATTTTATTAAGTCTATATTTAGTGGGTTAATCATATTCATTCACAATTCCTTCAAAAGCCTTAAGAAGTTGAAGAGACTCCCTTGTACTCCCTACCTCTCTCATCCTTGCAACCTGTTTCCTCCTCCCAATCAAAGAGTTTTCTCAAACTGCTACTATTACTCAACGTTAAACACAATGTCTCAGACATCGTCTTCCACCATGGCGGCTTCGTCTCACTCATCATCGTCGTCATCTGATCAAGATTCTAGGGCAATCACTACATGCATAGAATCTGAAGTTCTTGAGGTCACTCCTCTCAGGGAGATGGCAACTGACCCAGCCAGAGTCAAAAACTCAGGACCAGACATGCAGGAAGAGCTCAAGCTACAGTCTCTGGTAATTCTTCTCTTCCTTCGTCTTCTATACCTAATAAAGAAGGATCAGTTCAAGTACACCAAGCTATTGCTAGACTGGTTACTAGCATTCTGAGTGGCAACCAATCTGTACCGGGGATTTCTATCCCTTTGAATCAATCAGAAAGTCCAAATGTGGAAGGTTCTGAAAATATAGATGTCACTGAGGATGTTGTGACACCAAAAGACAACATTCAGAATCCCTCTGAAAAGGCTGCTGATCCACCTATCATTGATGTGGATGAAGATTACTCAGATAATGAACTGATTGCTAATGTGAACCCTAGCATTGCTAGGAGATTGATGAAAAGAAAGAGTAGTGAGGCTGTTAAACCTGATGCTAAGAAATCCAAGGCTGAAGTGATGGCTGAGAAAATTCAGACAAAAGGGAAGAAGGCACAGGTGCAGACTGCTAGACAACCAATCTCCAAGAAAAGTAAAGAACCTGAAACTTCTGATTCTGATGATGAATCAGAATTTGAGATTGACATTGACAATACTCCCATCAGAAGGAAGCTCCCCTCCAGCAAGATTGCTAGAGTGCCTGAAGTGCCAACAGACAACATCTCCTTTCATCATCCTGACAATGCAAACAGATGGAAGTATGTGTGCCTGAAGAGAATAGCCTTGGAGAGAGAACTCAACAATGATGCCTTGGAGTGCAAAGACATCATAGATCTGATCAGGAATGCTGGGCTAATGAAGACAGTGATGAAGTTTAACAAATGTTATGAAAATCTGGTTAAAGAGTTTGTAGTGAACCTGTCCATTGATTGTGCTGATGGGAGGTCAGCTGACTTTGAGAGTGTGTTTGTTAGAGGAAGAAGGGTCAAGTTCTCTCCATCAGAAATCAACAAGTTTCTTGGAAGAACAAATAAGGACTGTCCTGATCTAGAGGCAACTGACAATGAAGTGTGCTTGACCATCACTGCCAGGCAAGTAAAGTACTGGCCATTGAAAGGGAAGCTGAAGGCTAGTAAACTCAGCATGAAATTTGCCATCTTGCATAAAATAGGTGCAGCCAACTGGGTGCCTACAAATCACAAATCAACCATCTCCATAGGATTGGGGAGATTTATCTATGCTGTAGGAACCAAGACTGCCTTTGACTATGGAAGGTATATCTTTGAACAAACCTTGAAGCATGCTGGCAGTTATGCTGTCAAAGGACCAATTGCTTTTCCCTCCCTCCTTTGTGGAATCATCCTTGCACAATACCCTGACATCCTTGTAGCAAGAGATACAGTCTGCAAAAGAGCCCCTGCCCTTGGCCTGCACTACAAACTGTTTCAGGGATCCCATGTTCCAGACATTGTCATAACATCAGCTGAGACATCGTCTGCAAAGATCCAGTCCAAGACATCAGATGTCATAGCTGTTTTAAAAGAAACTTGCAAAGATCTGGATGCTAGAAAAAGGACCCTAGAAGCTCTGATTTCCAGGCTAGAGAAGGAGGAAGCTGAAGAAAGCAGAAGGGAAGAAGGTATAGAAGCTGAAGGACAGCTCAACATTGAAGAAACTGGCTCCTCTGAGTCTGATGACAGTGCTTGAAGGTTGATTGCTGCTTGGTGGTGTTGCTGGTGGAGTTTGGAAGTGTGTTCTGCTGTTGTCTGCTGCTGATCTCATTATTTTGTTTTGGATAACTGTATAACTTTATAAACATGTAATCTTTGGCCCATTTGTGGCTAAAGTGGGGGATAATATTTTTGGTACTGCTTAATTAGTACTTGACACTATATTTTTCTGCTGTCACTTATTTCTGCTGCTATCTATTTATCTCTGATTGTTTAGGGACTTTAGCCAAAAATCTGCCAAAGGGGGAGTTTGTAGGTGTTTAGGTATTGGCTTGCATTTTTGGTAAATCCCAAGTGTATGTGTGAATGTCATGACTGATGTCATAACATTCTAGTTCAGGTTGTACTAACTCAATAGGTACATGTGCAGAAAAATATTGTAATTCAAATACTGATGTTTATAAGTGTGTATCTGAGCATGTTTGCAAAATGATCACATTTTGCTAAATCAGTAGACAGGTTTTCTCAGATGTCATAACAGATGTTATAACATCCTGTTCTGAACTAACAGGATTGCAGGATTGGATAAGTCTGAGTTTTTTCAGGAAATAACTCAGTCCCTTCTAAACAGAATCCTGCGTTTTTTGAGGAGTAACCTAGCTCAATCCTAACCTGATCAATAAAGTACTGTGACCTGGTCTTTAGGTCAAACGGAATCAACCCTAGGTTTTTGGAAACCCTAACTGAAGTTGCAGCTGCTATATATTCAACAGAGCTGCGATTTTTCAAGTGATCCCTGCTGATTGATTAGAAGATCAATTTTGTAATCTGTATAGATTTGTTTATTGTACTCCAAGCAATTATCATTGTGATAAGTGCCTTGGAATAGGTTTCAATTGTAAGGGTTGTGTAGCACTCAAAGCTTTGAAGCAAGAGTGTTTGAATGTCACTTGACTAAAGCTGTGAAGCAGAGTCAAGTTAGTTGTGTACATCACTCAAAGCTGTGAAGCACGAGTGATTGTGTTACTTGATCAAAAAGCTGTGAAGCTTAATCAAGTGTGTGTTTTGAAGAGTGTCTTCATCAATTCTTAAGTCAAATTGGTTTATGTATCACTGTTGTGATTGAGGGGGAGTGAGTAGGAACTCAGGTTTAAGTTGTACTTAGATTAGAATTGCATTAGGTAGGTCTTAAGTGAAGGAGATAAACTGGTTGGTTTATTCCTGAATTAACATCTCTTATAGTGGATTCTCTCTCTGGCTTGGTAGCCCCCAGAGTAGGTGTTGTTGCACACTGAACTGGGTAAATAATTGACTGTGTTATTTACTGTTTTTGTTTTTACTGTCATATAGTAAGTCAGATACGGTGTCATAACATTGGACGTGACATTGAGTATCTGTAGCCAGAATTTCAAGGGGGATATTGTTCATCCAAATAATCTTCTTTCTCTTCAACAGAGTATTTGACAGAACCATGATTTCTTTTTTCAGCTTCACCACTCTTATCCTCTTTATCCTATTCGTCGTCTTTATCTAATGGAGTATCGGGATCCTGAACTCGCTTGACTGGACCCCTGCACCTTCTTCCCATGTTAAGGATGTCGGGTGGCTTCTTTGTCTTTTTCTTCTTCTCTTTAGTGATGAGTACCTTCAGTTCTTCCTGCCCTTTGGCTATGTTCAGGAACATCTGTTGGAATTGAACATTCTGAGCTTGGAGATCTTTGACTGTCTATTCTTGATTTATTTCTGCTGAAATAAATAGCAAGAAGATGAGAAACTTGTCTCGAGAATACATTTTATGCAATGATATGGTATGTAAATGTATATGTATATGCCATGTTTTCAAGGACTTTGTGGGGCTTAAATTTGTTAATAAAAAAATGAAACAAGAAACTTAGTAGTAAGTTAAAGTTATAACTTCCTTTTAGGCTTAAATTGAAAACAAGATAGTTAAATTATGAAACTCCTAAGGACCAAGGCACTAAGTCTCCCATGGACACGTCCTTTTGTGTAGGCATGTGCATTAAGGCTCTGCTCTTCATGGAGTCATTTCGTCAGTTCCAATACTTTCTTCTCACTAGCATAGAACTGAGTCTTAAAGGTATCCCTTTCTTCCTTGAGTTGAATCTAGTACTTCTGTAGTTCTTCAAAGTTAGTAGGCATATCAGGATGAAGAATGGTATGAAGAACATATCCTTCAACAATAGGCTTCACAATTACTGGTAGGACAACAGGATATGGAATTATAAGATTTTGAGCATAAGACGGCACCCATCTGAGGTAGGGCTCCAAAGGGATGGAGTTCTTATGCTCTAAATTCTTGATATAAATCTTATTCATCATGCCCCAAGCAAGGATAAACCTTTGATGGTAACCTTGAAGATTGTTCTTGTAGTCAAATACAATACCCTAGATAAACATATCATGAGGACCGTTTCTTCGAGCACAACCAAACTGACATAGAGCTAGAGAAGGGTTGTAATTGATACCTCGCCTTATCCAAAGAGTGGAACATTAGTGAATTCCCTACAGCGGTCCATAATAGTGATGTCATCTTGAGATCGGGAACACCAATAGATATCTGAATGAGTGAGTGACATCAACCTTTGAGACCACCTCAAACCTTGTCATTATTCATCACTGATCGGGGAAGGTGAAAAATAAACCACCTGGAAAGTAAAGGTATGCAACACATGACAGTCCCTCGCTTCCTCATAGTACAAGTGTGAAGAGAATGCAGAATATCTCCAAGAAAAGTAGGCACAGAATTATGAATAAGAAATATTTTGATGGCGTTCACATCTTTGAGTTGGTTCGGATTAGGGAATAATACCAAACCGTAGACCAAAAAAGCCAAAATATCTTCAAAAGCATGAAAACTCATGGAATCTAGAAACAACTGAGCCTTCTCTATTAAAAATTTAGCAAGAAGATCGTTAACTCCACTTCTTGTTTCCCAATTAGATACAGTGTCTGGCTGCTTCAGATGTAAGGCTGCTGCAATATCTTCAGGTTTTGGAACTTTCTCTAGACTTGTATAGGGTGTATAATCAAGAATAGGCACTCCAAGTAGCTTAGAGAACTCTTCCATTATGGGCACCAACTGATAATTTGGGAAGGTAAAACAGTGACTCTAAGATCAAAGAACTGAAATAAAACAGACATCACGTATACTTCGAAATTGGGGTTAACCAAACTGAGTAGATATCCTTGCCTTTTGGTGAATTGAGAGTTTTTGGGAACCTTTGAGACTAACTCCTTAAACTTGGAAGTTACCCTTACAAATTTGGTTCGAATAGTATTTCTACGAGATGATTCCATGACCTGCAACAAGGGACAAAGATAAATCTCTAGGTCCTTGAAACGGTTAGTGAAAATTTTATTATGTCATGATGTTATGTTCATGTTTAAACAATTAGAAAACACAAACAAATCACACAAAAGCCTTAGGTTTAAAGGCTTGCATGAGGTCTATAGGTAACTACCCTTTTCTATTGAAGTTAAGTTGGCTCAACCTGTCCTAAAATAGTATCGAGTTCTAGGAATCTTATATAACGTATCTTTCTCGAAGGTTTTATTTTAGTACGGCAACTGAATTGCTACCAAAACATCCCGAGAGTCAAATCTCAATGAGCGTAGCTTCTAGTATCAACCAACTATGGACTGCACCAAATTCGGCTATCTCACTACCTTCTAATGGCCAAGATGGGTCAATTAAGGTTTTAAAAGTAAGTTAGTTTTAATGACACCACGCGGAAGCCCAATGTTATCCTTGACTGGCTCAAGGAACATCATTACAAACCAGAGTGTCACACTAACTGTAACCCTTATATTAACCATATCAGTCTAAACCGTACAGTCTTTATGATCTATTGCTACTTACCTAAGGCATCCCTAAATCCGGGTGTAGGACCTTTCAAATAATAAACCCAAGCAAGCCCTTAAAGTTAAAGCTGATAAAGCACACAATTTAAGCAAGTAAAGTGATCTAAATTCTTAAGGTAACCCCTCTTTTTTAAGTTTCTCTCCAGTAAAGTCGCCAGTTCTGTAATACGGTGGGAGAACTGACTTTTTTAGCGTTTTATTGCAAATGTTACGAATAGAAAGAGTCGCCACTGGCTTTTCTTTTATCCAATAAGAAAAGCTGAAATGAATAGGAAAGACTTTTGATATATTTTGAGTTCGCGGGGTAAGTTATGAAAAGGGAAGGTGTTAGCACCCTTTTCATCTGTAGCCATCTACGGGCTCTTAATTGCTAGCTCACTTTGAAATTTGCTTTGTGTGTGTGATTTGAAAATATTTTTGAAAAGCAAAAATAAAGCTAACTTTGTAATGATTCTTGTATCAGTCCTCAAGAACGCTTACAAAGTGTTTGAAAATATATTTTTTTTAAACGTGAGGTGTAAAAATGAATTTGTTTGTTTAAAATTTTTATGAGCAAGCAATATGTTGAGTATTTGATAAAGTTCAAATTGTAGCTATTTTTGTATATACTTTTTGTTGCTCTTATCGACTTTTTGTTGTTAATATCATTGAATAATTCCCCTATTTTGTATAATTATGTGCAAATTGTATTTAATCAAGTTTTTGTGTACCGTTTGATAGTTTTCCATTCATTTTATAGGTATTGATGCGTATTTGGAGCATGAGCAATAAAGTGTCAAAGACACGACTTCAAACGTGCGATTTTGAGCAACTCATGAACAAATAAGGCTCAAAATTGAAGAATAAGAAATCATCAATTTGGTTGATATTTAGACATTTTTAAATAGATAATTGAATAAGATTTCCAACGCTTTGAACCTGGCATAAATTGGAGTTACGATTCTCAAGTTATGGCGAAAGTAAAAAGCTGATTATTTTATCATGACAGTAGAGCGCGCTTAGCGGGATTTTGCTGCTTAGTGCAGTCCCCTAGACAGAATTATGTTAAAAGGGGGAAAACACATTTTTTAGGCTATGTTTTGGTGTATTTGTTCCCAACTCATCAAACCTTTATTTTGGTCAAGATTAGCCTAGAAAAAACATTGGAGCTTGCATCTTGATGATCCGGAGTAAGATTTCTCATCAACCGGCGCTGACAATCCGTGAGATGTTTGGTTTTTCTTGATTTCTTCTCTATGTATTTCTATATTTTTTGGGCATGTTTGTATATTTACTTTGAACATATGTATATTTGTTGATCATGGTGTTGTATAAAGTTTTCTTTACAAATTTATCTTGATGTCTTCTTTGATCTTTTTGCTTTATGTTTGGATTTGGGTTGTTATAGACATATAACTCATAAATCTTGTTTAGGGATGGATATCTATTAGTTTCTAGATTCTAGAGAGAGATAATATTCACTTTGGATGCTAAAGCTTAATGCCTCTGTGTTGTTGTAGTGCGCAAGAGATTGCTGATAGAGTAATATGGTTGGTCTCGCAACTAGGCGTTAGACATAACCTTCATTGTGGGTACATCTTGCGGTGTCCGTGATGATTTTTACGATTACAGTTGGTTGAGTGCAACTCATAAATAGGTTTAAGTTTGTGACAAGTAGTGTAAATTCATGCTTCATAGGTTTCTGCTTTCTATTTAATGTATTTATTTTCTTATCAATAGTTTTT
This sequence comes from Vicia faba, assembly GCA_948472305.1. NCBI lineage: Eukaryota > Viridiplantae > Streptophyta > Magnoliopsida > Fabales > Fabaceae > Vicia > Vicia faba. The sequence goes on along the minus strand of OX451740.1, from coordinate 757,059,005 downwards.
ACCCTTTCCTTACAAACAAATCCACTTAAAACCAAACTCATAAACATGAGAAATTGTCAAATGGAAATTCAATAATCAATCTCTATGGACACGATACGATATAATCTATATATCACCCGGTAAATTAATAACTTACTTTTTGCTAGCCGTTATATAGCAGCAACAAAAGGGAGTTGTTACTAGGGATTGGTTCTATTGTTTTTGCGTTGCGATAATTATTTATTTTTGAGTTTTTTAATTAATGTATATAAACTTGTCTATTTTTACTTGCACATGTTTTGTGTTTATTTTACATACTGGTGCATATATGTGTTTTTTCTTTTTTGTCACATATTGTTATGAATTTTCTCATTTTTGTAATGTTTGTTGTATGGATGTTAGGACACTTTCTTTAGGTTTGCGCGATGTGACAATACCATGGAATGACGAGAGGAGGTTACTAGCTCGCACAATAAAGGCATCGATCTTACGACGTAAAACAAGCATGTTTTGTTTGTATTCGTTTATGTATGTGTTCACTTGTGTTTTAACAAGTTGAAATTGGACCTATTTTAAATTCTCAAATTTTCACTTTTCAATTTATTAATTCACTTTCACCCGTTTGTTTCGTTATGTCAATTTGTTTTTTCCGCATGCTTGTCGTGTTTAGCTTAAGAAAGTTTGTATGTTATAAATATTCTGTATATTTAGGTTGTATAGGTGTAAGTCGAGCTTGCATAGCAGCTGCACCAGTTGTTGTCCTGTTTTTCTGCAACTGGTGTAGCGCACTTAGTGCGCCCTGCTGTGCAGAGCCAGTGAGTTCTTTTTAATTTTTCGCTTGACTTTCCTTTTTCCCACTTCCACCTAGGCTTTAAATAATGAAAAATATTAGTATAATTAATTCTTTTGTTGTTGTTTGGACTCAATTTTGGTTCGATAGCTTGAAGTCGCTTTTGATGATTTTCCAAGCTTGAGTGTTTCAACTTGTGAATGCGTGGTAATTATTTTGTTAAAATTTTTGTACACGTTCGAGGTATGTCTTTATCGCTTTATATACTTTAGAGTATTCATGATACTTAGACCTTTTATAGTTTTTATGTCATTCATTCTTTTATATACTTGTTCATTTGTGAATCACTTTAGTTCTTTTCCTTTTTGCTAGGCAGCTTTCCATTGTTCACATATCTTGGAGACCACAACTCTTGTTTTTTAAATAAATTTTATTATTAATCTTTTGTTTGTATTGGTAGTTTGAAAGCATGAACATGATCAATGAATTTTTTGTTCCATTTTGAGCACAACTACCTTGACAAAATGGTCAATTCACCTTGTGAGTGTGTGATCATTAGTAACCCCTTTAAGCTTTTTGTCGATATCCATGTTGTATTTGATAAATGCTTGTCTATGAGTGTTTGGTTCATCTTTTTGTATGGATATTGATTCTTTGTTTTATTGAACCTTTAACTATGAGTTGTAGTTTGAATTTTTACCTTGCCTTTGAAAGTATGGAGTATTTACATTATGATATGGTTGAATTCAAGTTGGGGAGAAAAATGATTGTGTATTTATTGGTTGATTTCTATGAGGTTGAAAATAAAAGGAAATAACAATAGTGAAAAAGAAATAAAATAAAAAGAAATAAAAAAGAGAAAAAAATTAAAAAACAAAAACAAAAAGAGTTCGAATAATTGTGCTAATAAGTGATGTGTGTTGGTTTGAAAATTGGAATGAAGGAGAAGTTTGATTGAAATTATTTTACTTGAGACTTTGTGAGTTGATCACTCCCTTAGGTTAAGGCAAATTTTTGTTTAGATTAGCTTTAGGAATTATCCATTTTTTGTAAACCAAGACACATTATAACCTTGAAAAGCCCTTGAGATTCTTGTCTTTGTATGTTCAATGCGAATTTTTGTATGAATGGATAATTAAGTCTTTTGTTTGCAAGATTGTGGATGAGTGAAAATACTTTTGTGTGTTTTTCATCTACCAATGATTGTTTTTTCGAGGTGTGATTCATTTGTGAACTAGTGTTGTTTTAGAATGTTTGGCATGTTCTTTGTATTTAGCATTCGTTTTGTGTTTATGTTATCGTCGTAGTTTTGTGGTAAGTATGTTTCTTCGTGTGTACCGTTTTTCATTTGAACCATTGCATTTTTTTTCATTTTCGAAACTTGTTTATTCATGATATTTTGATTGATTACTTTTGTTTCTTTGAGTTTTTTGGCTTTGTTTGAGGACAAACAAGTTCAAGTTGGGGAGAGTTTGATAAGTGAAAATTGTAGCTATTTTTATATATACTTTTTGTTGCACTTATCGAATTTTTGTTGTTAATAGCGTTGAGTAATTCCTTGTTTTTTGTATAATTATGTATAAATTGTATTTAATCGAGTTTTTGTGTATCGTTTGATAGTTTTCCATTTTTTTTATAGGTATTGAGAATGTATTTGGAGCATGAGCAATAAAGTGTCGAAGACACAGCTTCAAATGCCCAATTTTGAGCAACTCATCAACGAATAAGGCTCAAATCAAATAATAATAAATCATCAATTTGGTTTTCTATTTAGGAATTGTTAGATATATAATTTAATAAGCTTTCCAACGCTTCGAATCGAGCATAAATTGGAGTTACGATTCTAAAGTTATGGCCATAGCAAAAAGCTGATTTTTTTCTCATGACAGTAGAGGGCGCTTAGTGGGATTTTGCCGCTTAGCGCGGTCCCCTGGATAGAATTATGTTAAAAGGGGAAAAAACATTTTTTTTAGGTTATGTTTTTAGGTATTTGTTCTCAACTCATCAAACCTTTATTTTTGGTCAATATTAGCTTAGAAAACAACATCGGAGCTTATATCTTGATTATCCAGAGTCAGATTTCTCATCAATCGACGTTGACAATCTGTGATATGTTTGGTTTTTCTCCATTTCTTCTATATGTATTTCTCTATTTATTGGGTATGTTTGTATATTTACTTTGAACATATGTATATTTATTGATCATGGTTTTGTATATTGCTTGCTTTACAAATCAATCTTAATGTCTTCTTTGATCTTTTTGCTTTATGTTTGGATTTGGGTTGTTATAGACATATACCTCACAAATCTTGATTAGGGATAATTATATATTAGTTTCTAGATTCCATGGATAGATTTAGAGCTAATATTCACTTTGGGTGCTAAAGCTTAATGCCTCTGTGTTGTTGTAGCGTGCAAGATATTGCCGAAAGAGTAATACGATTGTTCTCGTGACTTGGCGTTAGACATAACCTTCATTGTGGGTACATCTTGTGGTGTCCGTAATGATTTTGAAAATTACAGTAGGTTGAGTGAAAATGATCAATAGGTTTAAGTTTGTGACGGGTAGTGTAAATTCACGCCTGATAAGTTTCTCCTTTGTATTTCATGTATTTATTTTCTTGTAATTTGTTTTTACCATTTCCTTAAAACAAACCCATTTAAAACTAAACTCATAAACGCGAGAAATTGTCGAATAGAAATTCAATAACCAATCTCTGTGGACACGATATGATATAACCTATATCACCCGGTAAATTAATAACTTACTTTTTTCTTTCCGCTTTACCGCTTCCGAAGTCTTACCCACTAAAGGTCGTTCTTGTTATTTTCCTTCTCCGTTAGGGATAGTTCTATCCATACCATTAGTTGATAGGTAGCCCTATCTATTGGATACGAAGGGACATGCATAGGGTCATCGTATGTTCATAGAAGGCCACATGTAAGGATACTTTAGCAATACGAAGGGACGGTACAAGTGTCTAAGAAAATTGTGTGACCTATACAAGTGTCTAAGAAAATAAATAGCAAAAAGAATAAGAAAGTGTTGGGAAAAAAGGTTTAAATGCCCTAAAAATCTAAGTTCATATTTTTGGTGTTTTTATGAAAATAATTTAAGTGTTAATTAATAATAACTAAAATCCTAATTCTAATTGATTTTAATTAATAAAAATCCTAAAATCTAATTGTCCAAAAAATCAATTAATTAATTTACACCCTAAAACTATTTTTTTATATTTTATTTGATTAAAAAAAAGGTTAATTAATAATAAAATAACTAATAAAAAGAAAGGGAAAATGAAGAAAGTAAAGAAAAAAGTGTTTTGGCATCATTGGGGTTCGAACCCCCTCCCTTCTTTTCACACGCTTGGTTCCAACATGTTCTATGTTTCTTGTTTAACACATATGGACATAAAAAAATTATTAATAACACAAGGATTAAGAAACTTGAAATTAGAAAACCCTTACCACCGGTGTGATTGAGTGGAGGCGTTGTGGGCACGGTTGAGCATGGTTATAGATTTGAGGAGGTTCCTAGGGATGTCAGGATGATGATTCGAGGTTTCGTTTCAGTTGAGAATGGCTGAAAAACAGGGATACCATTTGCACCTATTCTTTGAAAATTTTGTTTTTAAGAACTTGTTTCTATGGAAGTCAATCTGTGTCCTTGTCTTATGGAGTGTGTTCTCTATTTATAATGGATGACTTTTTAAGTTAACATTCTTGGAAGGAAACATGTGCAATCAAAGTCATTATTTGTCTCCAAAACAATTGCAAAACTTTCCAAAACATGAAGATCTCTTTCCTTATTCATCCCTCACGGCTTTTTTATGTTGGATATGTGATCTTGGGCTTCAAAATGATCCAAAACAAAAGCCCACATGCCTTGTACATTTATTTAATATTTATTTAATTTAATTTTGAATTTAAATGAATAAAATCAAAATAAATGAAATAAAAAATTAAAATAATGCATGAATGGACTTAGGGGTCCCTAAACTTGTCATAAACACATTTGAACTTTAAAAGTTAGGCCCATTAGCCTAAAAGTCTAAAATTGCTCAATTGTAGTTTCATGCAATTTCTCAAAATTTCTCAACTTGCACCAATCATAACTCTCTCAAATTTTGTCATATGAAGGTGATCTTTTACTTTTTGGAAATCTCAAGATGTCACCTACAACTCTCATGTTGGTCATGTTTTCATTTGAAGTGTTTAACTTGTTGTAAATTGCTCTTGACAAAAAATGTCTTTTTGTTGACTTTCAAAAAGACCTGTAATGTTTTGGCTTATATCTCTCAAATGAAGCATTTTTGCCCTTAAGCTTAGAGATTCAAAGTTGTATAGAATTGAATTTCCTTCGAGATAAGATTTGGTTGAGAATTTTATGATGAAGCATGTGAAAGTTATGCTTGGTCAAAGTTCAATTGACTTCTTCTTAAGAAAAGTCCACAAAACCCTAATTTAACAACTTTTGACTTTTGAGAAATCTTGAGTCAATCTTGATGAATCATGATCCATTGATAAAATGATTAATATTACCTCAAAATATTGATGTTGACCAAAAATCTTGATGTTTGACTATATGTTGACCATATTTGACTTTTTATCCAATATAGTTTATTTTCCATCATATGAGCAATTGACTTGAGAAAACTTGTGATGCAAGGCTTGAAATTGGTCATGAGGGTACCTTGAAGCATATGAGGAACCATGAAATCCAATTGAGGCATTAGAAGTTCAATTTTATTTTAGGAAAGTCAAACCCTAGTTATAGGTCAACTGTTTAGGAGGAGGGTTTGTATGGTCAACCCTTAAGTATTCTTGAGCAATTGAGAATCCTAGGAGCATGAGGAGGTGTCTTGAATCAATTATCTTCAAAAATGGGAGGAACATTTTTGGGGTATAAAACAAATACATATGGTTTATACTCCACACATATAACACAACATTTTTTCTTCAGAAAGCAATCACAAATAATACAGATATAGTGAGTTTCAAAATTCAATGTTTCTTACCTATTGGAGAAAGTACAATGCTTCTTTTAGCACTTCCAGATGAGAAATAATTATTCAAAAAGCTTCATTATACCTAAAGGAATATTTTGGAATCCTTTACTTGCTTAAAATGGTATCAATCTTTATGATCACTTTAAGTTGCAAATGGCCAAAGTGAAAATGGATGATGATGATGATGGTGTTATAGAAGCTAGTTCATGGTTTGGATAGCTTCTATAGGATGTATATAAAATGTTTGGATGGTTAGTTTGCAAATAGAGTATAAGATATAAGAGTTTCGAAGATAAGGTTTAGAAAACTTGTTGCAATGGTGTTTTTGAGAAAATTTTGGTGTGTTGAGTTCTGAGGCATGTAGAGGTATTTATAGAGGTTAAAAATGGAAATGTTGCTTTCGCAAATTCAACCATAACTGATCTTATTTCTTGAACAATGTTTCTAGTCCTTGTGTAATACACATATGTCTTGTGTGATTACTCAATCATGGAGATATTTAGAGGCAATGAGGTCTAAAAAGAGTGATCTTGTAGCTTAGGTTTGAGATTTGGCCATAAGGTTTTCAAAAGAATGACCTATAACTCAAGTATGGATGCCCAACTTCATCTCTTTGAAAATCCTAGCTCAAGTATGATAAATTCATGATCTTAGACATTTTGGAAAGCTTGAAACATTATCTACAACTTTTATGTTGAACACTTTCCTTGAATCATTTGGGATCTTTGTGAAAATTGGTCATGAAGTTGAGATAAAAAAACTGATCAAAATTGTCTTGAAAAAATTCTAAGTGTTGGCAGAACTTCATATGCTTATATCTCATGAATTTTTTATTCTCTACAACTTTCATGTTGAAAGTTTCCCTAAATCAGCTTGAACCTAGGTGAATATTGACTATGAGGTTTGAGGCTTTTTAGGCATAAAACACTTGTAATTTCTAAGTGTTTAAAAATCTTCCAACTTCGACTTTTGTTGACTTTTCTTGATTTTCTTGATTCTTGATAAACAAGTTTGAGAATTTTAAATAATTTGATGACTCTTGACCTTTGAAGTTCAATATTGACCAAAAGTCAAAATTTGACTTTTGCATGACAATTAACTTTTCATTAGTTGATTCCAACTCTTCCATTATCAATCAATTGTATCTTTAGAAATGTCTTGAGCCCTAAAATTAGGTCAAGATGTTGCAATTGAGTTCTTTGAATCATGCTTCAATCCATTAGGTCATTCACTAATCCAAAAATCAATGATCCACTTTCTTCAATCAAAACCCTAATTGATCAAGACTTGTATTGATGAAGATTTCTTGATTCAAAATGGTGCTTGACACAAGGAGCAAACACACAAGTTTTTTTTTTATTTTGATAGAGATGCAAATGATGCATATGAGGTGTTATCTTGGGTCAAAAATTAGGGTACAACACATTATAGTTTGTAACTCTTTGGATATAATCTCTAATCAACCTAAGATCATTGTTAATTGTGTAACTGTATTCGCAATTAATTTCCAATTTAATCATAAGGTCTCTATTTTTCCTTATAAGACTTCAGCATTGAAAAACTATGATATTTCATTTTGAAAATTTATCAATTTTTTAAAAAGGATTTATCACCACCTCTAGACTATTCCTTTACTCTATATTCCTACCCATCAACTGGACTTAGAGTTGATCATTTGATCAGGTCTAAGCGAAACAAAATTTTGGGAATATGGATAACGATGAAGATCCAAAGGGGGCGTATAATAGGGAACCAATTTTTAAAGAGGAGAATTATGTTTATTGGAAAGAAAATATGTATGTTCATTTACTCTCAGTTGACAAAAATCTGCTGGTAGTAGTTACCGACGAGCCTTTTATATGTAAAGGTGATGATGACACTATTAAACACCCAAAGGATTAGACAAATGATGAAACCAAAAAGGATTCATATTATTTGAAAGAGATGAACATACTTATCTTAAATTTAAGCTTGGAAGTATTCTTATCAATTTCGCATCATAAAAGCACACAAGCTATGTGGAACGCTCTTCAAACCCTTTATGATGGAACTGAAAACATTAAGGATTCTATGATCAACATGTTAACAAAGTAGTTTAAACTTTTCTTTATGGAACCCAGAGAATCCGTGGAATCCATGCAGTCCTATTTCCTCTACTTGATCAAATAACTAAACAACTTAGGAAAGTATATTTCTAATAAAGATTGTACTAACAAAATATTGAGGTCAATGTGCAGGGAATGACAACTGCAGGTTACTGTCATAAAATAATCTAACAATCTTAATACTTTGGACATCACAAAGTTGTTAAGGAAACTTGTTGAACATGAGAATGAGCTAAAACGACTCGAAGATAGCGAAGTGAAATCAAAAAAGAAATATAAAGGTAAATAAGAAAAACAGGATCTTTCTTTGAAATCTTTGTCAATTAAAGATAAGAAAACAAAGGGAGTAAGTGATAATTCTAATGAAGAAGATCCTAAAGAAGAGGATATGGGGTTATTCGTTAAATGCTACTATCGACACTCGAAAACAAACAACCTCAAGCATTCCGACAAGGGTTTGGTAAATTTAAAAAAATTCACCCGCCTAAAAGAGAACATCAGAAAAAAGATGAAGACATCACTTATTATAAGTGGGGGTAATTGGAACATTATAGAACTAATTGTCCAAGTCTCACAAAGCATAATAAAACGAAGGATAAGGAATTGTAAAAGATGAATGGTAAAAGCACCAAAGGTCTTAGAGCCTAAATCACATGTGAAGAAAAGGATGAGAGCTCCTTCTTTGATTCTTACTCAAGCTCGGATCTTGAATGAACTAAATCCATAACTACCTGACTACATTAAACCCCAATACCTGATTCTAAATAATGAGCCTAAGAAAGAGATGGAAGTTGATCAATTAAAAAATTTTATGGAGTTGCTGACAAAGATACATGTTAACATAACTTTTTGTGAAGCTCTTGCAAAAATGCTTGTTTATGCCAAATTCATGAAAAAAATCTTATCAGGAAAGAACAATCTGAAGGATGATGAAAACATCACTTTAGTAGAAGAGCGCAACACCGTCATTCAAAGGAAACTTCCACCTAAAATCACGGATCTAGGTAGTTTTACTATTCCTTATTATATTGGTTCACTAATAATTGTTAAGTCTTTAAGTGATTTAAGATCTAGCATTAATCAGATGCCACTATCCATGATGAGAAAACTAGACTACGGATAACCAAAGCTGACTAAGATGACTTTGACACTGGAAGATCGTTTTATCACATTTCCTTCTAGAGTGATGCAATATGTGTTGGTTAATGTTAATTATTTGTTGATTCCAACTGATTTTGTGATTCTTAACATGCCTGGAGATATGAAAATCCCATTATTGTTGGAAAGTCTATTCTTAACAACAGATAGAGCACTTATTAATGTAGAGTTGGACGAGTTATTTCTGAGATTCAAAAAGGAAAACATTGTTTTTAATGTGTTTGAAGCCATGATGCATCATAAGGAAATCCCATCATGTCATTGAATTGATATAGTTGACGAGGTTGTCCTGGAGATGAATACAATGAAAACACATTCACTGCCAAGGATCAAGTCATTATTAAATTAGTTGAACAGGTTGAAGATGAATCAGATATAGAAGTATCAGAGTTCTTACTGCAACTTCAAGCTACACAAGTTCGATATGTAACAAATAAGATTGAGTAATTGAGTGGAATGTAACAACTTATTAAACCAATAGCCCAAAAGGATCTTGAGTTGAAGGAACTTCAAAGAACTTAAAATATGTCTTTTTAGGTGAGAATCCTCTACAACCAACCATCATTGGAAACTCTTTGTCAAAATTAGAAAAAGAGAAGTTGTTAAGAGTGCTAATAAATAAAAATAAGGTACTTGGTAGTAGTTTAACTTATCTTAAGGGTATAAACCCAACTTGTTGTATGCACAAGACAAAATTAGAGAAGAATTCAAGTTGGTAGTTCAACCATAAAGAAGACTAAATCCTTCCATGAAAGAGGTGGTCAGAAAAGAAGTCTTAAAATTTCTATAAGCATATATGATTTATTCAATTTATGATAGTTCTTGGATAAGATTCGTGCATGTAGTCCCTAACAAGGGGTGTATGACTATCATCCAAAATGAAAAGAATGAACTAATTCTGACTAGAACTGTTATCGAATGACAGATATGTATTGATTATAGGAGGTTAACTTTTATGGATCCAATGTTAGAAAGATTGGCAAGTCGAGCTTACTATTGTTTCTGATACTTACATTCAAGATATAATCACATTGTTGTAGATCCCGCAGACCAAGAAAATATCACTTTCACATGCCCTTTCGGAGTAATTGATTATCACGGGACGCCATTTGGTCTATGCAATGCTACCACTACTTCTCAAAGGAGGCAACTTTCTATATTTTTTATATGTAGAATCATCTATTGAGGTATTTGAAACAACCGGCTGAAAATCATCAAACAATGAAGTCGCCATCGAAAGTCTTTTACCTCACATATATGGAAAGGTAAACATCGAGAAAACCCGAGAAGGGAAAAGTCACGATCTTGTGACCGAGAGGTCGGGTAAGGGAGTTTGTTACCCGAGGGGAAGGTATTATCACCCCACACGCCCGTAGTACTCTACAATATCCACTCTTGTTGTTTATCTTATGGGTGTGTTCAATCTATGCTTACTGTTTACTATACTACTGGGGGGGATACATGCAAAAGAAATGAGAAAAGAATGTAGGGAAAATAAAAGGTGTGCTCGTTCGGGCCCTACCCTGATGCCTACGTATCCCTTTTAAGGAATCAGAGCAGCCGTAGTTCGGCTCATATATTTTTGTTGGTTTGATTTTTTAATGAACAATATTAATTTTGCCTTCTTCCGCAACTCGACCTTCGGAGACTTACGCGTCAGCACAGAAGTGAATTAACATGCTCTTTTGAAAAAGTTTTGGAAAAAAGGTGCTTGGGCGCACAAAAAGGATTGAATTGGTATGTGTTTTTAATGAACAATATTAATTTCACCTTCTACCATAACTCGACCTTCGGAGACTTATGCGTCAGCATAGAAGTGAATTAACATATTCTTTTGAAAAGGTTTTGAAAGAAAAGCCCGTGGGAAAAAGAGTTTGTGTTTGTTGGTGTTTTTGCTTGTAGATAACAGCTAGTTAATCGCAAGAGAGAGATATTAGCCATTTTTATACTTATTCATGAAATGAGTCTTTCAGACTTGAACCATGCCAAGGCTTAGAATGGAAAAACGATAAGATCGAGAAGAGACCCGCTTATCATCTCCCATGTTCAACAAAGGCACGATTCTCATCAGTAATTTTTAAGTATTTTTGAAGTTTGTAAGAAAAAGAAGTTTTTTTTGTTTTAAATGCATATGTGAAAGGAAAAAGGAAAGTCAAAGGGGAGACTAGCCTATTTATATCCCTAATGTTATCATACTTCACACAATCTCTAGGAAGCGATAAATGTGGGGTGAAAGTAGAAAGAAAATATACCAAACGAGTACTAGCCCGTAGAGCAAAGCAAAAACCAAAGAAACCCAATGATCTCGCGAGCTACTAGCATCAATAAAGAAGAATCATCGATTGTGAAAATGAATCACTGTCAAAGTCTCAAGCGCATCCGCATAATAAACCTGCATAAGGCTCCAATATCACCAAGCAACGGTGGATCATGAAGTATCAGAAGCAAGATGATTATCTAAACATAAACCATAATAGATAATTCTAACAAAATTCTAAAAAAATCTAGGGGAATTATATTATATTCCTAAAAAACAATTAGCAAAATTTTTATTGTTTTTATTATTAGTTTTGATTATCAAAAATTATAGAAAGGAACCTAATGAGAAAAAGAAACCAGAATTCTAGTCAGAAGGGGGTACTGTTAGAACAAAGTTTGAATCTACTACCCTATATTTAAGTTTTGATGATAACAAAGTGAAAAGATATATAAGTTTCATGTATGAACTATCTGCTGCCTAAAATTATTATGTTCTGACTTGCAGATACGCTGATTGAAATAAGCAAGATCACATCTATTCAGCATCAGAACTTGATTTCAGACACCAGCATCAGAAGTTGCTACATCAGAATGTCAAAATCAGATGATCAACTCACGTACATGCTGAAGCCTGATGAACAAGACTGCGCTCAACACTCTGATACAGAAACACAATAGTTCATCAGCAGCGAAGCAGAGTCAGAATGAGCCAAGCCAGAACTTGCATTAAGTAAGCAACGGTACTGTGCATTGAAAGCAAATTAATTCCAACGGCCTCATTCCAGACAAGATCTGCTCAATAAGGAAAGTTTGTTATTAGCATTGAATCAAGAAGATTGCATCCAACGTTCATCATCCCAATGCTATATAAACAAGGCTTTGAAGATTGAAATGGTTAATGCTCTCCAAATCTCTACAAGCACAAAAGCTGAACCATAATCTTCGTTCTACCAGTTTTGCTAAACCACACACTCTGATATTCCATTACTGTTTAGCAATCTAGTTTCTAAGCTTCAATTTGTGTATACATCACAGTTGTGATAAAGTTTTGTAGAAAACATCCACACACATAGTTTTATCTCTTTGTAAGAAAGTGTTACCTTGACAAACCGGGTTGTGGTTTGAATCAAGAAGGCTTTAGCAGTTGTTAAAGCAGTCTGTAATATTCAGTTGAATATAGTGGATTAAGACCTCGTTGGAGAGAGGCGAAATCACCTTGACGGGTGGACTGGAGTAGTTTGAGATCAAACGAACCAGGATAAAAATATCTTGTTCATTGCTTTAGATTTCAGTTTTACAATTCAACCCCCCCTTCTTGTGTTTTTCACCACTTCAATTGGCATCAGAGCGCCTGGTTCTGAGCTAAAACACTTAACCGTGTCAGTACAAGATCCAGCGTCAGAAAAACACAATGGCAGGAAACAATTCTCACATCAGCAATGACAACAATGAGGACAGAGACAGATTCAGTGGCAAACCTCCAGTCTTTGATGGAGAAAACTTTGATTACTGGAAAGACAGAATTGAAAGCTTCTTTCTAGCACATGATGCTGATCTGTGGGATATGGTGATAGATGGATACACGCACCCTGTGAATGCAAGTGGTCAGAAGATTGATAGAAAAACAATGTCTGATCAACAAAAGCGTGACTTCAAGAATCACCACAAGGCCAGAACCATCCTCCTCAGTGCCATCTCCTATACTGAGTATGAAAAGATCTCCAACAGAGACACAGCAAAGAATATTTTTGATTCTCTCAGAATGACGCATGAGGGCAACGTTCAGGTCAAAGAAACAAAAGCTCTGGCGCTCATTCAGAAGTATGAGGCGTTCAAAATGGAAGAATTTGAATCCATTGAAACTATGTTCTCTAGATTCCAGATTCTGGTAGCTGGTCTCAAAGTTCTGGACAAAGGATACTCTACTGCTGACCATGTCAAGAAAATCGTCAGAAGTTTACCCAAGCAGTGGAGGCCTATGGTTACTGCTCTGAAGCTAGCTAAAGATTTCAACAAAATCACTCTGGAGGAACTTATCAGCTCCCTCAAAAGTCATGAGATAGAGCTAGAAGCTGATGAGCCTCAGAAGCAAGGTAAGCCTTTAGCATTAAAATCTAACAGAAAATTTGAGTCTAAAGTTTTGCAGGAAGTTGAAGAAACATCTGATGGATCCTCATCAGAAGAAGACGAACTTTCCCTTCTCTCCAGAAGAGTAAATCAACTGTGGAAGCAAAGACAAAGGAAGTTCAGGAATCCCAGAAGATCTGATCAGAACGAGTCTTCTTCCAGATACAGAAGGACAGATTCTTCCTCTGGATACAGAAGATCTGAAGGCTCCTCCAGTAGCAAAAAGCCAAACACCAAAGACATCATCTGCTATGAGTGCAATGAGCAAGGACACTACAAGAGTGACTGCCCAAAGCTTCAGAGGGAAAAGCCCAAAAAGAAGTTTGGAAGAGAGAAGAAGAAAAGTCTCATGGCCACATGGGATGACTCTGACTCGTCTGAAGCTGACTCAGAATCAGATGATGAAAGGGCAAACATAGCTCTCATGGCTAACATTTCAGAAGATAGTGAAGCTTCTGAATCAGACTCTGAATCAGACACAGAAGAGGTATTTCCTAACTTTGTTGTTAACTTTACAAAGGCTGAACTTGCTGAAAGCCTTAATGAGATTCTGGAACGTTATCAGCAAATTAGAGCTAAATTCAGAGACCTGAAAAGGAATCTTGAATCTGACTCTAATAAGTCTGAGAGTCTCAAATTGGAAAATTCTGAGCTGAGAAATAAGATTTCAAAATTAGAAAACACTTTACAAAACTCTCAGAAGGAACCAATTTCTGAAACTCCCAGCAACGCTGATGAGATTATCAAGGAGTATGATCACAGTTTCCAGAAGTTCCTAGCTAAAAGCATAGATAGAAGCAGAATGGCTTCAATGATCTATGGAGTTAGCAGAAACGGCAAGAAAGGAATAGGATACCAAGGTAAGGTTCCTACACCAAAGAATGTCATGGACTTAACCATTAAACACACTCCTCTGAATTCACACTTTGTGTATGGTCACACACATGATATCAAATATACTAGCAGTAAGCACTCTGTGAAACCAAAATTCAACCAGAGTTTTGGTAAAACTAACAAATCAGGACCCAAGAAAATCTGGGTACCTAAGGATAAAATAATACATGTTGCAGATATCTTTAGCAGTAAGTCAGAAACACCAGTCATGGTACCTGGACTCTGGCTGCTCACGACACATGACGGGAAGAAGGCATATGTTCCAAACCCTGGAACTTAAGCCTGGAGGCCACGTTGGCTTTGGAGGCAATCAGAGGGGAAAGATAATTGGCTCTGGAACTGTAGGTAATGGAAATCTTCCCTCTATTAATAATGTTCTGCTAGTAGATGGATTGATGCATAATCTGTTATCCATAAGTCAATTAAGTGATAACGGTTATGATATAATCTTTAATCAAAAATCATGTAAAGCTGTTAGTCAGAAAGATGGGACTATCCTGTTTAATGGTAAGAGGAAAAACAACATTTACAAAATCAAACTTTCTGAACTAAAGAGTCAGAATGTAAAATGTCTTCTGTCTGTTAACAACGAGCAGTGGATCTGGCACAGAAGATTGGGGCATGTGAGTATGAGAAGAATATCTCAGATTAACAAACTCAATCTGGTCAGAGGACTTCCTAATTTGAAGTTCAATTCAGATGCTCTGTGTGAAGCATGTCAGAAAGGCAAATTTGCAAAACCTTCTTTTAAATCCAAAAATGTTGTTTCTACCTCTAAGCCATTAGAACTTCTGCACATTGACTTATTTGGACCAGTTAAAACTGCTTCAGTCAGTGGTAAGAAGTATGGGTTAGTAATCGTAGATGACTATAGCAGATGGACATGGGTAAAGTTCTTAAGACACAAGGACGAGTCACACTCTGTGTTTGTTACCTTCTGCAACCAAGTTCAGAATGAAAAGGATCTTAGAATCGTTAAAGTCAGAAGTGATCATGGTGGAGAATTTGAAAATAAAGATTTTGAGTCATTCTTTAATGACAGAGGCATTCTGCATGATTTCTCTTGTCCTAGAACTCCCCAACAAAATGGAGTTGTAGAATGAAAGAACAGAACATTGCAAGAAATGGCCAGAACCATGATCAATGAGACAAACGTTGCTAAGATCTTCTGGGCAGAGGCAATAAACACAGCGTGCTACATTCAGAATAGAATCTCAATAAGACCTATTCTGGAAAAGACTCCATATGAATTGTGGAAGAATAGAAAGCCCAACATTTCATATTTTCATCCATTTGGATGTACTTGCTTTATATTAAATACAAAGAATTATTTGAACAAGTTTGACTCTAAAGCACAGAAGTGTATTATGTTAGGATACTCTGAACGCTCAAGAGGGTACAGAGTATACAATACAGAAACACAGATTGTGGAAGAATCAATTAGTGTTCGTTTTAATGACAAGCTTGACTCTGAAAAGTCAAAGCAGAATGAAGTTTTTGCAGGTATAGAAATTGAATTTGCAGGTTCTGAAGACAAGTCATCAGAAGCTCTCAACACAGACATTCCTTCAACGTCTGAAAGGAGCACTGCTAGAAATCCTACAACAGCTGCTGATCAACCTCATAAGAGATTACCCAGAAGCAGCTTGGATCACCCAGAAGAGACTATCCTAGGAAGAAAGGAAGATCCAATCAGAACAAGAGCAAGCTTCAGAAACTCTGAAGAAACACTTATGGGACTGGTGTCTCTGATTGAACCTTCTTCTATTGATGAAGCACTTCTGGATAATGACTGGATTCTGGCAATGCAAGAAGAGCTGAATCAATTCACCAGAAACGACGTATGGGATCTCGTTCCCAGACCAAAAGGATTCAACGTCATTGGAACAAGATGGGTGTTCAGAAACAAGCTAAATGAACAAGGTGAAGTCATCAGAAACAAGGCACGACTGGTTGCACAAGGTTATAGTCAGCAAGAGGGGATAGACTATACAGAAACCTTTGCCTCAGTCGCCAGGTTAGAATCTATCAGACTTTTAATTTCATTTGCTGTTAATAGAGGCATCACTCTGTATCAGATGGATGTCAAAAGTGCATTCTTAAATGGTTATATAGAAGAAGAAGTTTATGTACACCAACCCCCAGGTTTTGAAAATACAAAACATCCAGAACATGTTTTCAAACTAAAGAAGTCACTGTATGGTCTGAAACAAGCTCCCAGAGCTTGGTATGAAAGGCTAAGTAACTTTCTACTGGAAAATGAATTCACCAGAGGGAAAGTGGACACTACTTTATTCTGTAAATCAGTTAAGAATGACATCTTAGTCTGTCAAATTTATGTTGATGATATTATTTTTGGTTCTACTAATCCTTCTCTTGGAAGAACATTTGCTAAGTGTATGCAGGCAGAATTTGAGATGAGCCTCATGGGGGAACTGAAATTCTTTCTAGGAATTCAGATCAATCAAACTCCAGAAGGAACTTACATTCATCAGAGCAAATACATCAGAGATCTTCTGAAGAAATTTGACCTCTCAGAATGTAAGCCATCAAAGATTTCAATGCATCCCACGTGCATTCTGGAAAGAGAAGAGGTAAGCAAAAATGTAGAACAGAAAGTCTACAGAGGTATGATTGGTTCTCTCCTCTATCTGACTGCTTCAAGACCTGACATATTATTCAGTGTGTGTATCTGTGCTAGATTCCAATCAGATCCTAGAGAATCTCACTTAACAGCTGTTAAGCGAATTTTCAAGTATCTGAAAGGTACTACTAATATGGGTTTGTTTTATAGAAAATATAGTGATTACAGCTTAGTAGGCTACTGTGATGCTGACTTTGCTGGAGACAGAGTGGAACGTAAAAGTACTTCTGGAAGCTACTAGTTTCTGGGAGAAAATCTGATCTCTTGGTCCAGCAAAAGGCAATCAACAATTGCTCTGTCAACAGCAGAAGCTGAGTACATAGCAGCAGCAGGATGTAGCACACAAATGCTCTGGATGAAAAGTCAGCTTGAAGACTTCCAGATTTTTGAGAAAAGATAGAACATGCAGATTGTATCAGATGCAAGTCTAAAGATCTGAGAGTCTAAGCTCAAAGACAGACGTGCTGATCACTACATCAAACAAGTGTCATTCAATCATCAGCATATCTCTGAAGCAGAACGCGTGCACGCTTCTGAGAAGGCAAAGCGCTGATTGGGTGCATTGAGACACATGTCTGGTAACCGTTTTTAAGTATCTTTCTCAAATCCCCCAAAATCAGCAAGCATTTAATGAAAAGTAATCATGCTTTTAAATGGCAATCATGATTTTTCTCTCTCTTAAAAACGTTTATCTTTTCAAAATAGTTTTGAAAACTCTATTTAAGCACATTAATCTCTCATTCTTATTCTTTACGCTTTCTCACTAATACTCAAGCATTTTCTGCAAATTTCTGAGTTCATCTCTTGCAAATCATTTTCCTCAGTTCATTCTCAAAACCCTTTTTAGTGTGAACATGGCAACCTCCAGCAGCGTTTCTGCAGGTACTCAGAAGAAAGCATCATCTGAGCAATATCAAGTGCCACTCAGAACTCTCCTCACTCCGGTGAAGAATCTTGAAGTGCTTTCTGAGTTAATCATTGATTTTGAAAGCTTGAAGGAGAATGGTTTTGACCTAACTGAAGAAGTTAGGGCTCAAAAGTGGGAAAGGTATTTCGATAGGTTGGTTGGACCAACATTCCCAGCGCTGGTCAAGGAATTTTGGATTCACGCCAAGGTTTCAACACATCTAGTCACTTCCTTTGTTATGGGGAAGAAGATTGTGATTACTGAAGATCTCATTGCAAGGCTAATCGGTCAAAGTGGTGGTGGCGTCCGTTGTGTGGACATGGCTGAAAGATGTGCTGATATAGGTGTGGTAGCTAACAGGATTTTCACTCTTGGGTTGCCCAGCAGCAAGATTAAAGATCTGAAGGATCATTTCAGAGTATGGGCTAAGATTATTCTGGGGTGCTTCAACCACAGGAAACCAACCAGCTCTCCTGATTACATAAATGTGGATCAGCAGTTTCTGATCTACTTTATTGATCAGAAGATAAAGATCAATCTGGCTCACTTCCTGTTCAACCACCTCAGAACCAGTGTGAAAGAAACAAGGGAAGAAGAAAGAACCAAGAGGGACTGGATACCTTTTGGAAGGTTGATATCAGATATTCTGACAGAGAATAGGCTGATTGAGCATCTGATAGAAGCTCAAGAGCTGAGCACTATTGAACCAACAATTGGAAAACCTCTGAACGCAAAGAACCTGAAAAAGATGAAGCTGATAGAGAATATTCAGAAGGAACCCAGAGCTACTTCCACTGCTGATATCTCCAGCAGAAGAGTGCCTCTGAGTGATTTTCCGTTATTTTCTGAAATTGAATCTAAACCAGAGGTGATTCTCAGGTACTTGGATGCGTGCAAGGCAGATGGTACATATCCAAAGCTGAATATCTGAGATCTGCATCAACCTCAACCAGAAGTGACCCTGAAGAAGACAAAGAAGAGGAAGGCGCCATCAGAAGGATCATCTCAGCAGACTCCAAAGAAAAGAGGTATTTCATCTGCTGCCCCTGTTTTAAATTCTTCTACTATTCCACCATCTATCCCTCCTCAAACCTCTCATAGAATCTCAATCCCAATCCCTACCATAGATGAAACCGTACAAGAAGAAGACCCTTCTGAGGCATTAAAACTCAGAAGACCTAGAACCAAACAACAACAACAACCAACAATTTCAACAACATCAGCACTTGACCAAGTGCTGTCTGATATTGATCAACAAACCTCTGATCAACCAAACTCTGAACCACAAAATGTTCCTCCTCCACAACCAGAACAACAGCAATCTGCTGAAGAACCACAACAACAACAACAACCACTCTCAGAAGAACCTCTGATCCCTGAGCAATCAGAGATTCCAACTCCCTCTCCCCAACCAGAAATTAATCCACCTTCACCACAAACAGAGTTTCACCACTCTGAAACTCCTTCCCCTCATCAATCTGAACCTCACTCACCTCAACCATCACCGCTGGCAATTCAGCTGCCATGTGGAACAACTGTTATCATGCCCCAGTTACCATCCTCATCAGAATCAACACCACCAAATACTCCCAAAACACCACCCAGTCCAATCGTAATATCTGACTCTGATACTCCATCCCCAAAACAAACAGCCTCTCAGAAAACCTCTGAAAACCCCAGCAGGACCTTCATAGACTTAACTAGTCTTGACCGTCTTGCTGATCTAAAACACAAAATTGCCATCCCAAAACCAAAGCAACCAGATGTTGGCTCTGGTATTTTGAATTTTGAAACAGGTGTGCTGCAATGGATTGCTTCTTTGAAGCAAGTCTGTCCTGGAATGATTGACCCAGCTGCTTCTGATCAGCTCTGGTCACAATTCAGACTTTGGGTACGTGCTGAAGCCCTCAAGTTACAGGATATCAACTATGAGCAGGCTCAACAAAATTTCAGCAAGCTTCTGAATGAAGTTGGAAGTATGCTTCTGAAAGAGGACGTGCTCCATCTGGACAGTGAACCTTGGTCTGAGAAACAGCAAGCTGCAAAGGTGCAAGACAAGACCATTCAATCAGAAGAAGACAAGACCATTCAAGCTGAAGAAAGTCAAGCAGAGGATGTCGCTGAAAGTTCTCATAAGCCTCCTGCTTCTGATGCTTCTCAAGCTGCCTTGGACAGGCAGACTCTGGAAGAACTAAGGCTGAATGACATGCGTCTGCAGCAGCGGATGGATGAAAACGATCAGAAGATGAAAGAGAGAATGGATGTGCAGGACAGCAAGATTGACACTGTTGTCAGCATGGTGCATAAGCAGAATGAGACTTCTGAAAAGATTCAAGCCATGCTGGAGAACCTGTTCACACGCTTGCCTCCTCAACCTTAATCTTTTTTCATGCATGACCTTTTTCATGTTTTCCTTGATTTTCTGATGTACTGTTTGATTATGTTGTGTAATATTTTCTTGTTTTGATTCTGAACTATCTTAATATAATTCGTTTTTCTGATCTTAATTGTTTTAGCACATCACCAACACTTTTTGATTGCTGACAAAAAGGGGGAGAACAAGAATGATATTTAAATCAATAACGGCTAACTAGACAGAAACTCTCAAACATTCTAACTCTATTACTTGAAATGTTTTTTTTCTGTTTTGCTTAAAGTCTACAGGCACAAGGAAGCTCCTGGACACTCTGAAGACTAGAAGCTCTGATCACTATGAAGTTCTGATCCGCTCTAATATTCTGATCCAAAGCAAAGCTCTGACAAGAAAAGCTCTGAAGCTCTGCTCTGACATAAAGCTTCTGATAAGTCTAAGACTCTGATAATCTGATGTTCAAAGAAAGAAAAAGATCTGATCCTGAAGAACGCGTATAATCAAAGGGAAGTAATCAACTCAGGGGGAGTATCTCTCAACTCTGACTTCTCCTTACTCCTTATTCTTTTACTTCTTATTCTGATACATATTCCAGATACCTTTTCACGTTATTTTCATTTAAAATATCTAGTTTTTGTCATCATCAAAAAGGGGGAGATTGTTAGAACAAAGTTTGAATCTACTACCCTATATTTAAGTTTTGATGATAACAAAGTGAAAAGATATATAAGTTTCATGTATGAACTATCTGCTGCCTAAAATTATTATGTTCTGACTTGCAGATACGCTGATTGAAATAAGCAAGATCACATCTATTCAGCATCAGAACTTGATTTCAGACACCAGCATCAGAAGTTGCTACATCAGAATGTCAAAATCAGATGATCAACTCACGTACATGCTGAAGCCTGATGAACAAGACTGCGCTCAACACTCTGATACAGAAACACAATAGTTCATCAGCAGCGAAGCAGAGTCAGAATGAGCCAAGCCAGAACTTGCATTAAGTAAGCAACGGTACTGTGCATTGAAAGCAAATTAATTCCAACGGCCTCATTCCAGACAAGATCTGCTCAATAAGGAAAGTTTGTTATTAGCATTGAATCAAGAAGATTGCATCCAACGTTCATCATCCCAATGCTATATAAACAAGGCTTTGAAGATTGAAATGGTTAATGCTCTCCAAATCTCTACACGCACAAAAGCTGAACCATAGTCTTCGTTCTATCAGTTTTGCTAAACCACACACTCTGATATTCCATTACTGTTTAGCAATCTAGTTTCTAAGCTTCAATTTGTGTATACATCACAGTTGTGATAAAGTTTTGTAGAAAACATCCACACACATAGTTTTATCTCTTTGTAAGAAAGTGTTACCTTGACAAACCGGGTTGTGGTTTGAATCAAGAAGGCTTTAGCAGTTGTTAAAGCAGTCTGTAATATTCAGTTGAATATAGTGGATTAAGACCTCGTTGGAGAGAGGCGAAATCACCTTGACGGGTGGACTGGAGTAGTTTGAGATCAAACGAACCAGGATAAAAATATCTTGTTCATTGCTTTAGATTTCAGTTTTACAATTCAACCCCCCCCCCCTTCTTGTGTTTTTCACCACTTCAGGTACAAACTGAAATCCAGGGGTGTAGTAATAATCTGGGCGCTAAGCCCATCAGATTGAATCCATTACCCAATTTTTGTTTAATGCCATGCTGACTCCAAAAAGATTATCATGGGCTCAGTGTAAAGCAAGGCCCGGTCCAATTATATTCCAGCACAAAATAAAAAAACTTTCAACATTAACAATTTCTTTCCTTTTTTACGAAATTCAAAAAAATTAAAATAATAAATAATATAAAAAAATGAAAGAGGAATTAGGTTGGAGAAGAAGCGACGATTGGCTTCTCGATCTCCTTCTTCTCTATGAACGGCGGCGACTACTCCTCTAAAGCGCGAACGGAGATCACCTCCTCTCCATCACTGACACTCACTCTCTTCAACATCTTCCCCAACATCTCTCTGCCTTCACATCTGTCTTTATCTACATCTATCACTCTTGATCTCTCAGTCTCTCTCAAAGACGCAGTTTGCGGTAGCTATCTCTCTTTAACAGCAACGATTTCAACCAGAATCCACCGCAATTGTTTCGATCCAAGTAATTTAGACTTCAAATTAAAACAACAAAATATAGGAGGAAATGCGACTTACCAGGCGGAGCTCGTCTGACGCGGCTTCAAGATTAATGAATACGACAAGAAAGCTAAAGAAATGTGGTTCAGGTATGCAATTCTTCCTGTTCTTCTCTCCTACTGGTTAGAATCGTGAAGAACCATTTCTTCTATGATGTTATTCTGTATGGTTTAACGCTACTGTGCATTGTGTAAGTTTTGATGTTGTCGCGTTTCAATGCAGAAATAGCTGTTAACGTTTATGTAATGAAGACGACGATGAAGAATTGTGGAAAGTAGCAATATTATGGTGATGATTTATGGATGATGGAATAGGAATTGCAGAGATGGAGAAGAAACGAATTGATATTGAAGGTGATTGAGGGAGATGAAGATTGAAGATCAAATTACAAGCGTGGAAGAGAGCATATCAGAGGTCAGTCTTTGTGATTTTCTGTGAATCATGGAAAAAAATGAATCCTCCTCTGATTTTGGTTAGAATTTGGTTATATAGTTTGTTGAATCTGTGAGAGAATTATGTTAGAGGTTAGTTAGAACAGTTGGGAAATTCTGTTTGAGTTTCTTAGGGGTTAGAGGATTGGTTAGATTTTCTGTTAGGACAGTTGGTGATATTGAGGTTAGTTAACTCTGTTAATAATTAGTTAGTTCTAAAATATTTTTGTCTCAATGAGTTTGTGATCAATTTAAGCCTTGGGTTTCAGTTTAAAAACAACTAACAGAATTGGGTGAAAGCTAGTTAGTTGAAAATTCTGCTTAGTTAGTTATAGGTTAGTTATAGTTAGAAATTTGTAAGAGTTAGTTATTGAGTTATGTTAGAAGTTTGTTATGGAACTGTTATAATCTGTTGGAAACAGTTGGGAAACGGTTAGAGGTAGTTAGTTGGTTGTTTTTTGTTAAAAAATGCTAGGAGATTTCTAGAGTTCTATTAGTGGTTTTTAATTATAAAATTTTGTTCTGATTTTTTAGGCCAATTGGTTACCTAGAATGGTTAGATCAGTTGGTTAAACTATTATGATATGACTAACTGGTACCTAGAGTGCGAGGCAGGCTTTTAATCGAGTTACATGTTTTTTTACTTGCAGACTTGAAAACATTGAAATAGGACTGGGCTTGGACTTTCTTTGGAATGTTGATACAATCGCTCAAAGTTCATGTATCTTCATTTTACAAACCCTGTTTTTTCTTGCCCGTCGGTCACTGTGATTGAATATACAGCAAAAGAAGTGGCTCCAAGTTTCTCAAAATAGGCTCCCATCACCCGACACCGAAGCTTTGGAACACCTTATCCATCTTTCCTAATAACCATGTCAGAACCAGTCTTTCCCCACAACCCTTCACGCTTCTTAAAATCAGGGGAGTTACACTCTGACACATTGAGCCCTCCTTTATGTGAATGGGTTCCCAAGATAGAAGTACTTTCGGTTCTCCTGAGATGAAGTTTATGTTTACTAGAACCAAGATCCTTGATATCACTCACTTCATCAACATGTTGATGATCTCCTTCAAAAGATAAATTCTTGCTATTGTCTGCTGAAGACTCCAATGCAGCTGCAATTACATTATATAGTGTGGGATCTGAACCCACAGTATGCAATGTTCCACCAGGTTTAGTCACTGATGTTTCATGAGCGAAATGTTTGTCAAAAGGTGAATGATCTACAGATGAATGTTTTGCATAAGATTCAGATTTTGCATTTTTACGACTTTTCTTTCTGTAATTCCTTCTTATTACCAGACTTTGGATAATAGGTGCAAGTTGCTAACTGATGGAACGAAAGATATTGTGTCAGCAGCTGGTTTTGTACGGGTTTGATCAACTCGGTTCAGACTTTTAACTTTTAAACTGGTTCTGTTCTGTTTCTTTTTTTTTTTTGTGATGAAATATTGGAGCTTATGATTGTTAGTTAACACGGTTTTGTTAGGAATTGGCCCTTGATTGAATATAGATTTGGTTATGTATGAAACAAGTTTGCATGACGGTTTGAAGATGGCTCAAACTTAGGGTCGCGGAAGTTTAAGAAGACGACATGAGAAGTTAACCAAAGCAAATTAGTCTGTATTTTATGCTAAATGAGAGGGAATTTGGAGACAGGTGCTTGACATGAACATGGAATGAAGATATTAGGGTATTTAGAATTTTAGGTTGAAAACAAAAATTTGTGTAGTATATTTTTTTGGTATGATATTTAGACATGCTAATCATGGTTTCTGTAAATTGGATGTATAGTTTGTAAATGATAAACATTTGTAGAACTTGAGTGGTGAATGCTAAACTTGATATTTTAAATTGAATGCACTTGTGCTATTCTAAGACGAAATGAATGGATACGTTGAATTCCTTGAATCTTGAATCATGATGAACTTTGCTTTTGTAACTCCAAGCACTCCATACTCGCATATTCTGAACTCATGGCACTAAGTAGTCATTGTGATGGATAATTCATAATAGCGAATTCAACTCAAATTAAAATCTTAAATCCAAACTTCAATCTTGAATCCAAATCAACTTGTATGATAAGTAATTTGAATAGACAATAAGATCTTGATCCTAAAGAATTCATAACCTCGCCTTTTGTACTATGAATCATATTTCACGATTCAATCCACAATTCTTGACAAAGTCCTTCCCTGATTGACGACCTTGAATTAACAAAGATGAACATAGAAAATAGTGAAAGAGTATGATCAAGATTAACATGAAACTTTATTCCCAGGATCTTCAATTACTGAACCTTTATTAACGAATAGAAACCCTGATTCTTTGGCCTGACGTAGGGAAATAAACCCTAACCACTAGAACTGATGAAACTGGATGGAGAAGAAGCCTGATCATGAGCATGCTCCAAAACCCTAACTCCAAAGTCTTGTACACCAGGAAGACCCTAAATAATCAGACTTATTCAACCCACACACCTCAAATCAGTTGTAACCCTAGCTCCCTAACTGCTGATCTTTTGAACCTCGGGTGAGCCATTTTTATTTTGAAAATGCGTGCTATACACATGACCTATTGGAATGATGCAAATGAATGCAAAGTCTAAGCCAGAATAAGAGAAATTTAGGAGGGAACATTTTGGGGTGCAACAGCTGCCCCTATTTAATCGCCTTCAACCTGAAGGTGAGATTGGCGTCAGGCTTTCGAACTTTCAGGGTGGAAGAAGATTAAATACTAAAAGAACCTGAAAATTTGCACTCCGAAGCCAGACAGGAATACATTATATTTTTGGTTTTCTGTATTTTCTATTTATATTTTTTTGCTTTCTAGGTTAAATGGGTTATCAGGGTTAGATGTATGTTTAACTAGAGTTTGACACATAGAAGAATAACTTGGTTATCGAGGAACACTTGTTGGGATTTAATAACAAACACATGTAAGAATGATATCAAAATTTATATGCCTGAAGTCTGTAGCAGACATACAATAAAAAAGGTATCAAAGATACATATCCAGGGTCGGTAGCGGATACGAAAGAGACAAACCGAAGAAAGCTTCTTACAAGGATGTCACGGACACATGTCTGGGGTTGGTAGCAGACATACGAAGAAGACAAACCGAATAAAGCTTCTTACAAGGATATCAAGGACACATGTCTGGAGTTGGTAGTAGACATATGAAAAAGGTATTGAAAATACATATCCGGGGTTGGTAGCGGATACGCACGAAAGAGCCATCAAAGATACATATCCGGGGTTAGTAGCGGATACGTACGGAAGAGACAGACCGAAGAAAACTCTTACAAAGATATCAAGAACACATGTCTGGGATTGGTAGCAGAAATATGAAACAGGTATCAAAAATACATATCCATGGTCGGTATCGGATACGTAAGAAAGAGACAGACCGAAGAAAGCTCTTACAAAGATATCAAGAACACATGTCTGGGGTTGGTAGCAGACATATGAAACATGTATCAAAAATACATATCCGTGGTCGGTATCGGATACGTAAGAAAGAGACAGACCGAAGAAATCTCTTACAAAGATATCAAGAACACATGTCTAGGGTTGGTAGCAGACATATGAAAAAGGCATCAAAAATACATATTTGCGGTTGGTATCGGATACGCACGAAAGAGACATCAAATATACATATATGGGGTTGGTAGCGGATACGTATGAAAGAGACATCAAAGATACATATCTGTGATTGGTATCGGATACGTAAGAAAGAGACAGGCCGAAGAAAGCTCTTACAAAGATATCAAGAACACATGTCTGGGATTGGTAGCAGACATATGAAACAAGTATCGAAAATACATATCCGTGGTCGGTATCGGATACGTAAGAAAGAGACAGGCCGAAGAAAGCTCTTACAAAGATATCAAGAACACATGTCTAGGGTTGGTAGCAGACATATGAAACAGGTATCAAAAATACATATCCATGGTCGGTATCGGATACGTAAGAAAGAGACAGACTGAAGAAATCTCTTACAAAGATATCAAGAACACATGTCTGGGGTTGGTAGCAGACATATGAAAAAGGCATCAAAAATACATATCCACGATTGGTATCGAATACGCACGAAAGAGACATCAAAGATACATATTCGGGGTTGGTAGATGATATGTATAAAAGAGACATCAAAGATACATATCCGGGGTTGGTAGCGGATACGCACGAAAAAGACAAACCGAAGAAAGCTCTTACAAAGATATCAAGAACACATGTCTGGGATTGGTAGAAGACATATGAAACAGGTATCAAAAATACATATCTATGGTCGGTATTGGATTCGTAAGAAAGAGACAGATCGAAGAAAGCTCTTACAAAGATATCAAGAACACATGTCTGGGATTGGTAGCAGACATATGAAACAGGTATCAAAAATACATATTTGTCGTCAGTATCAGATACTTAATAAGGAAAGAGGCCGGAGGAAAGGACTCTAACCAAGGATATATCAAGAAATATACGTCCAGAGGAAAGGGCGTATAACCAAAAATATTGGGAAAATATGTCCGGAGGAAAGGACATATATAACCAAAGGCTTGCAAGGGTAAGAGAGAATCACGACTTACTAAGACAATGGGAAACACCAAATACTCGACTGGTGGTAGATCAAACAGCCTTAGTTGGGGAAACAAAATAGAATCACCCTAGGCTTGTTGTGGAGATAGTTCGAATCTAAATGCATAACAGTCTGGTTACTGCAAGTAAACACCATTGGCTTATACTCATGCATGTTTGAATTTTTTATAGCGTAACGCTCCATACCATGGAAATGCTACGCGTTTTGGTAGATGCAATATAATGATGTATGTTTAGTAATGCATTAGGAAAACCCATCAATAATCGGCTGCTGAGAAGAAAAAGATCTTCCGAACAATTATTTTGGCACATCTGATCTTCTGTAGAGAAAAGGCAATTTGTACTTCAATGGGGAACCGAGATTTGGAACCACCAACCTCTAAAGATCGATATCACTGGGGAAGTAACTTCTTGGGAAGAATGCTGCAAATGTAAATTGCAGTTCAGAGAAAATCTTAAATTCTGATCAAACTCCCAACTTCACGGGGAACAAATTCTTTATCCTCTGTTGGAAAGAGGAAAGCTTTGCTGGGAATGGAAACTTCTCGCATAGAAACTCTTTGACGAAGATAACTTCTGTTGGGAAGTATAGAAATTCTTAAATAAAAAGAACTCTACTCAGACCACACTGGGGATAACATTGCTAGGAGGTGAAAGATCCTCACCTGGGGAAGAAACGAACATCCCGAGATAGAAACTCCACTAGGGATGTCTCAACAAAATCTTCTACCATAGTTAACGAAAGAGTTATGACTGGAATTCTCCTGTACACCTCACCTGAGAGATAGGACACTTGCTCCATTAGGGAAAGAAGAATAGTTCCACTGGGGAAATTGGATCTCATTATACAAGAATCCTCACGTTAGTCACACACAAACCCTTATTGATTCATTTGTTGGTGTGCATTTTGTCATACGAGACCAACAGTACTTGCAAAATAGAAGTTGGGGCGACATGCCCCTGTTTGGGATGGAAAACCTTACCAAAGAATAGACAATTTGAACTACCAATCACCGGGTAAAAACCGTGATGCAAGATTGCAACTTAAACATGTCGACTCCAAGGAGAAATGCCACTAAAATGTTTACTTAGAGAAGATGCTGCAAAAATAAATTGTAGTCCAATGAAAAGGGATCATCTAGACTTTAAACAACTTCTACATTTCCATGGAGAAAGAACATTCTCCTCCTGCAGAGAAATGAGGATGCTTCACTGGGGAGAAAATATCTTAGAAGAGAAACCTTTTGGAAACAACATCTTTGTCAAGTAGCAACAAGTATTTTACTGGGAATAGGCATCCCCCTAGGAAACAATATTTCCATCACGTCTTGTACGAGTAAACAAACCCAAATTATCTTTGTGTTACTGCTCATATCCTACTGAGGATAACAATCCTAACTTCAACTGGGGATAATATCCTTGACTTAGGATAAAGGATATCAGTAAGTGGAATTGAGTCTCTGATAAGTCGAAGATAACAATCCTGACTTCTCAGTATGATTTTCAAATTCATAGGTCGTTTAGCCTGCATATGGACTTGATCTGATCAACCACTGAAGAAGAGAGAAAGCCCTTACATAAATTATTGCCCCGGTCTGTAAGGCTTTTTGCAGAAAATTACATCGAGAAGACTTTTTAAGATTTACACCATTGAAGACAGTCTGCCCCAGTGTTATGAACTTTGGAACATGATGTTTAGATAACCAAAATTGGAGATGATTCCAACTATGCATGAGTGAATGCCCGTACATCTTCAAATTTTGGGAAGATTCTCCTCTGATCAACGCATTCTCAGAGAGATTTGTCAAATATTAGTATAACTGCCCCAGTTTGATGGCACTTTGAGGGATAAAATCCCGACTTGAATGCTTCAGATTGGCTGAATACCTACTCGACGGAGTATTCGACACGCTTTCCCCTGCTCAACAGAATCTCGATAAACCTGTTCCTTTACCCCATGCTCACGGAAGGATGAGAAACTTGAGGATTTTTGAAGGCAACATAACCTTAGAGTGGTTGGCTTATGTCTTGAAAGTAGGTTACTTCACAACTATATTCCTCGACTTGAACTTCTTCATTCTCGAGCAAATACTTGAAGCAATACGTCCCTTGGAACCAACTGAAAGTAACGCGCCACTGCTTGACAGAAACCTGGGCGACCAACTTTTGCAATCTACTTCAGATCATTTCTCAAACTGGTATTCTTTTACTCAATGCAGTCCATAGAAGATTTGCCCTAGATTAAGACCATTCTCACAAATGATTTACCTTTAAATGGTATCCTGAAGCAATTTGTCCCTTGAGATGATCAAATTTTCATCTGATGCTCATTATGCAAGCTTACTTGATGTTTAAGCACTTGCTCATATGCAAATAATGTTTATTCTAAGAATGATAATTGTAATGCAAAGCTCATGTTTGTCTTGAAGTTTTAAAAAACTTTATTAAAAGATTAAACAAACAAACAAAATTTATGGAAGAAATTAGTGTGATACCAACTCAAAAGTTTTTTGCAAGCCTCTTAGGAGTCAGGTTATCGTATTCTTGTTACAGTGTGCTTTCAAATTAACCCATGCTTCAGTTAGGACTTTTAAGGGTTGTAACATGGCCTGGTTCACGGTTTTAGAAAAACAAAAGGATTTAAGGCTCAAAATATTTGGCGCCCACCCATTCTCCATGAAGTTTGCCAGTCCTAAATTCAGTTAAACCAATACGAGCACTCATCCCTCAAAAGGAGTTTACCATGGTTGAGGAGGATATGGAAGTCACTCACCTCTTTCATTCTTTGTGTTTGATCACACGACTTGGTTCCTTATTTAGGATTTTTATTTGGTAATTCGCTTTTTCTATTTTCGAGCTTTTCGCTTTCTTTTTGTATTTCCTAACTTTTGCCTGGACAAATTCCTTTCGAATTTGACTTTGGAGTCCAGCGGGATACCCTGACTTTTTCCTAAGTGACTTGTCTTTTTAAGTTTCGGCTTAGTGGGGCTTTTTGTCTTTTTCTTTTATTATTTCTTTTGAACCAGTCGTGTGATTTCGAGTCGTTTTTTGACTTCCTGAGAAAGTGTGACTACCTTACTGCTTGGTCAACGAGGAATAATCATTATGGTATCATCATCTTTTGATCTCTTGATGTGCGAGAGATATCTATTAGGATATCATCCTCATTGATACGCGCTGCTGATAGATGAGAGTTAACCATTGTGGTTTTTACTTTCTCAACCTTCTGAAATATAACCATTGTTGTGTCCTTTGATGCGCATTCCTAATGAGTTTTGAACGCTCGATCAGATTAACTGAAATCTACCCTGCCCTGGGTTAAATGTTAAGGTTTTTTCTTTGAACAACACAAAAAAGAAACTCCTACTTCAAGGCTTAAACGGGTTGACGAGGGTTTCACTCCCTTATATCTCCGGTGTTTGGGAATTTGAAACAAGGCCTGTACATCGTCAGCAGGGTTCTTATTCAAAAGCACGTCGGTTTAAATTTTTGGCACATTACTCATCATCCTCCATCTAGAGGTTTTTTTTAATTTAATAAGAGCTAAATACCAAAAATCCAAGAAAAAAATTAATGAGTGAATACAAAAGGGTTAATTCAAGACAAACATATTTAATTCATTATGATTAATATTCAAAAATAAGCAAGTTTCGCATACAAGAAAGTACTGAACCAAAACAAAGAAAGATTACAAATGAGGATGCAAATGTAATTTGAAATGCCATGTTGAGGAGACTAGTCTCTGTATGGACTTGTTGCTTCAGAAAGTACGCTTGGTAACCTCACTTCTTATCTATGGATGATTTATACTCTTGAGTTGAGAACAAATATCCACCATCCACCATATCTTTAATAAGAATATCCTTAGGTTGTGAGTCCCTGCAAAATTGAGCCTTATAAAGACATGTCTTGAGCATGGAATGGCTTCCACACCTGACATTTTGAGTAATCTGATGCCTCGTGCTGTAAAGCTTTAATGTATTTTTTTGCATTGTTTTTTTTTTAAAACATTGAACGTCTTTTGTTTATCAAAACAACAAATAATAAAAACTCGACATAATTCAAAGAACACTTTTATTGAATGATTGGACTGTAAATAGGAATTTACAACGAAAAGCAATTCTCGAAGAGGAACAATTGTACGTGAAACACTTGGAGAGGAAAACGGAAAAAAGTGAATGCAGACTTTGCCAAGTACGATTCTGATACAACTCTTATGACCCTTGAATTCTTCAATACTTGCCTTCCAAATTACTGGTTGGACCAAACCTTTGTCCTGTTCCGATCAAACCAATGACCTCTTACGCGAAATATTTTTTTACCGCATTTGCATTGATAGGGTGAGGGAAATACTCTCCATCCATGGTTGTGAGCATCATAAACCCTCCCGAGAAAACTTTCTTTACAATAAAAGGTCCTTCATAATTGGGAGCCCATTTTCCTCTAGCGTCTGTATTGCTAGGAGGCAAGATCCTTTTTAGCACCAGATCACCAGCTTGAAAATTCCGCGGACGTACCCTCTTGTCGAAGGATTTCTTCATCCTCTTTTGGCATAACTGTCCATGGCAAATTGACACTAATCATTTCTCATCAATGAGATTCAGCTGATCAAATCTATTCTGGACCCATTCAGTCTCGTCCAATTGTGCATCTGTCATTATCCTCAAATAAGGGATTTCCATCTCCAAGGGTAGGACTACTTCCATGCCATAAACAAGTGAAAAAGGGTTTGCCCCAGTTAAGGTACGCATGGTGGTACGATAACCATATAAAGAGAATGGTAGCATCTCATGCCAATCTTTATAAGTGATGACCATTTTCTGCATAATCTTCTTAATATTTTTGTTTGCTGTTTCAACCGCGCCATTCATCTTAGGACGGTAAGGAGAATAATTGTGATGTTTTATCTTAAAGTTTTCACACAACTCTTCCATCATCTTATTATTGAGGTTTGACTCATTATCAGTAATAATCTTTTCGGGGATCCCGTATTGACAGATTATGTTATGTTTGATGAAACGTGCTACTACCTGTTTAGTGACATTGGCATAAGATGCTGCTTCAACCCACTTAGTAAAGTCGTCGATAGCCACCAAGATAAAACGGTGTCCGTTAGAAGCGGTTGGCTCAATCCGGCCTATCATATCAATTCTCCACATCGCGAAAGGCCAAGGTGAAGTTAGGATATTCAGGGGATTGGGCGACACATGAATCTTGTCAGTGTAGATCTGACACTTGTAGAAGATCCTGGAATGCTCGTAGCAATCATTTTCCGTTGTTGACCAGTAGTAACCTGCCCTTAAGATTTTCTTGGCCATAGTATGCCCGCTAGAATGTGTCCGAAAAAACCCTTCGTACACTTCCTCTATGATCCTACTTGCTTTGTGTCTATCCACGCATCTGAGCATAATGAAATCATAATTCCTCTTATACAGAACATTACCGTCGAGAAAAAACTTGGCGGCAAACCTCTGTAAAGTCTTCTTATCTGTGACAGAAGCACCTTCTGGATATTCTTGGGTCTTAAGATACTTTTTAATGTCATAGAACCATGGCTTCTCGTTAACATCATCTTCCCCTACTCCATAACAAAACGCCGGTTCATCCAACCTTAGGATGGTGATAGAAGGAGCTTCATTTTCCCATTTAACCTTAAACATGGATGATAGAGTAGACAAAGCGTCTGCCAAGTTATTCTCCTCCCTTGGAATATGATTGAAAGTAATCTCATCAAAATAAGGGGTTAGCTTTAACACATGATCGTAATACGGAATCAAATTTGGGTGAAGAGTCTCCCAATCTCTGTTGAGTTGGCTAATTACTAGAGAAAAATCTCCATATACTTCTAAGATTTTGATTCGTAAATCAATGGCAGTTTCTAACCCAAAAATACAAGCTTCATACTCAGCCATATTGTTCGTACAATCAAAGCAAATCCTGGCGGTAAGAGGAGTATGAAAACCTTCAGGAGAAGTGATCACCACACCGACACCATTACCTAATGCATTGGAGGCACCATCGAACACCATCATCCATCGCGATCCTGGTTCAGGTCCTTCCTCTGGGCCTGGGATGTTACAATCTCGTATGTACATGATGTCTTCATCAGGAAACTCAAACTTCATTGGCTGGTAGTCATCTTTCATAGGTTGGTGGGCAAGATGATCTGCCAATACACTACCCTTGATAGCCTTTTGAGTGGTATATTAGATTTCATATTCCGTCAAAATCATTTGCCAACGAGCTATCCTTCCCATGAGGGCGGGTTTTTCGAAGATGTATTTGATTGGGTCCATCTTAGAGATCAGTAAGGTGGTATGAGTCAACAGGTACTGCCTTAGTCGGCGAGCAGCCCATACCAAAGCGCAGCAAGTTTTCTCGAGCAATGAGTATCTTACCTCACAGTGGATAAACTTTTTGCTAAGGTAATATATTGCGTGCTCTTTTCGACAAGCCGCATCATGCTGCCCTAATACACACCCCATTGAGTTCTCTAATACCGTTAGTTACATTATCAAGGGCCTACCTTCCACCGAGGGCGAGAGATTGGAGGTTCCATCAAATACTCCTTAATCTTATCAAATGTTGTTTGGCAATCGTTATTCCACCTGTCCATCTGGCTTTTCTTTAACAATCTAAAGATTGGTTCACAAGTGGCTGTAAGGTGGGAGATGAATCTAGAAATGTAGTTCAATCTCCCGAGAAAGTCGCGAACCTCTTTTTCTGTTCTTGGTACTAGCATTTCTTGTATAGCCTTTATCTTACTAGGGTCAACTTCAATTACTTTCTTGCTTACGATGAACCCTAACAGTTTCCCTGATCTTACTCTGAAGGTGCACTTACTTGGATTTAGCCTTAGTCTCAACTTCCTTAATCTTTCAAACAATTTCAACAAATGAACTAGATGTTCCTCTTCTGTCTGGGATTTGGCAATCATATCGTCAACATATACTTCAATATCTTTATGCATCATGTCATGAAAGAGAGCGACCATTTCACATTGATAAGTTGCCCCTGCATTTTTTAGACCAAATGGCGTCACCTTATAACAAAATGTCCCCCACGGCGTAATAAAAGTAGTCTTCTCCAAGTCTTCTGGTGCCATTTTAATCTGATTATAGCCAGAAAAACCATCCATGAAGGAGAACACTTTGGCTTGAGCAGTATTATCAACCAGGATATCAATATGTGGCAATGGGAAGTCATCTTTAGGACTTGCTCTGTTCAAGTCCCTATAGTCCACACACATCCTGACCTTTCCATCCTTCTTAGGTACTGGCACAATATTCGCGATCCATGGCGGGTAAGATGTCACTTTTTAAAACCCAGCATCAAACTGTTTCTGAACTTCTTCTTTGATCTTTTTAGACATATCGGGATGAGTCCTTCGAAGCTTTTGCTTAACAGGAAGACACTCTTCCCTGAGAGGTAGCTTGTGCATGACGATGTCAGTGTCTAAACCAGGCATGTCTTCATAGGACCAAGCTAAGATATCCACATACTCATGGAGCATTGCGATTAATTTGTGCTTGATACCTCCTTCTAGAGCAGCCCCAATCTTAACTTCTTTTCAGACCTCTTTGGTTCCTAAGTTGATCAACTCAGTGGTCTCTTGGTGCGGTTGAATGACCTTTTTTTCTTGCCTTAATAACCTAGCCAACTTTTCGGGATGTTCGCAGTCCTCCTAAGTTTCTTCTTCAGCTTGATATATTGGTTTCTCAAAGTCATAGCAGAATCATTCCCGACATTTTCTCAGATTAATGAGGGACACAATCTGCATGGTTATTTTTTATTTTTATTTTAGTTTTTAGATGTAAAATAAAATAAAGCCTCGAGTCTTATAAAAAATTTTGAAAAGACAAAGAGTGAAACATTTGAAAGCAGAAGACATTCTTTATTGATGAATAAACTTGTAATGAAAAACATTGTGGACTTATAGCACATCCACTATGTCATAGGCAGGACATAGGGATTATTGCATGATAACAAAATAAAAGAAAGTTACTCTTCAAAACGGGTGACTTCGATGATGTCCTCGGCGAGCCAGTTTGTAAGCTTTTCACTCGGCATGGTCAGATGAACCCACCTATCCATCTCACAATCGTTGTCATCTCCTTCACTTACTGCATGAGCCTCTTCCTAGATGATTCCGCCACTGACGAATCGAATTGGTGGAGGAATACCTTGACCTTTAGGAGTAGCGACTGACCTTCCCTGATTAGTGACAAAGCCTAAACCTTTCTTGTCCTTCTGAGTAGGGAGATCCAACATTCTTCCCCAGCCTTCTAGATGACCAGACTGAACGATCGCTTGTGCCTGGCGATAGTATGACATGGGGACTTCTGGCCTCTTGTCTTCTTGATAAGGAGTTCTAATAACATGTACAGTTTCAAAATCTTGACACGGTGTCTCATGGATTTCTCCTTCTACTTCAACATAGCGAAAAGAGCTCAAGTGACTGACAATGTAATCTTCTTCGCCGCAGACAGTGACTACTTTTCCATTCAGTAGAAACTTCGGCTTCTGGTGTAGAGTGGAGATAACGGCGCCAGCCCCATGGATCCATGAGCGGCCCAAAAAACAGCAATAGGAAGGGTTTATATCCATGATAAAGAGGGTTGCTTCAAATGCTTGAGGTCCTATCTTGATTGGCAGGTCGACTTCCTCTAACACAGTCCTTCTTGATCCATCAAAAGCCTTAACAACCAAATCACTCGGCCTCAATGAAATCCCCTCATATTCCAGCTTCAAAAGAGCAGACTTAGGTAATACGTTGATAGCGGAACTTGTATCAACCAGCACACGAGATAAGGTAGTTTTTGCAATTTCCATAGAAATGTGTAATACTTTTTTATGCTTCCTCCCCTCAGGGGGTAGGTCGAAGTCCGTGAAACCCATCCCATGACTTGCAGAAATACTATTCACAATTCCCCCAAATTGATTCACTGATATTTCTTGGGGGACAAAAGAGGTTCCTAGCAGCTTTAATAGTTCATTTTTATGGGATTCAGAATCTCTTAGCAAGGCGAGGATGGATATCTTTGAGGGTGTTTGACTTAACTGGTCAATGATTTTGTAGTCACTCTTCTTGACGTACCGCATTAACTCGGCTGCATCCTTAGACATTTCATCATCAAAAACAGGAATAGGGGGACTCTGCCCCGGCTTATCGCTATTGACCATGATTTGTTTGCCTTTAGCCTTAGCTGCAACATCTGTACTACTTTCAGGTTGCTCTGGCGGGGAGAAAATTCGACCGTTACGAGTAATTCTAATTTCAATGACAATATCGAGCACTGCAGGTTTCTCTTCTTAAGACTTGTCTTTCTCAAACCTCTGAGTAGTAACCTTCTTCCCTTGATAGTAAAGTTCACCACCATAATTCCAAGGTACCACTTTGTCGCTAACGTACGGTACTGGACCCGGCATAGTGATAAGTAGTGGAGACTTCTTAGCAGGTACCAAGATTGTTATAGGTATTCGGGCAACTTTTTGTTTGACCAGAATGGTTATCACATTGACTTCATTCTTATCGATCTCAGGCTTCATGATCTTGCGATTAAACTGAAGAAACCCCTTTGTAATCAAATCTTGAACTGCATTTCTCAACAAATGACAACCCCTGGATGTTTTAAACAAGTGGCACAGTCCATTCCGCAACCCAAAAATACACCTTTTCTCGTCAAATGCTCTTTCACGAATAGCAGGGGGTAGTTAACTGATCAACATCCATAACCATATCTAGGCTTTAGTCTTCAATGATGGCACTGACAGAGGAACCTCCGTGAGTCGGTAATGGTTGATTTGTAATATTAGGCGTTGGCCCAAAATTAATAGCTTGAGAGTCCAATAGGTATTAGACCTTATGCTTGAAAGCATAGCAATTCTCGATAGTATGCCCTTGCCCGCCAGAGTGGAAATCACATCGGGCATTAGCGTCAAAGTGAATCGGCAACCTTTCGGGGTCAACTTTCAATGTACGTAACTCAATCAATTTTAGCTCGAGTAACTGGGGAAACAATTCAGCATATGTCATTGGGAGTACATCAAACTTCCTAAGGGGGAGTCTTGGTTTTTGTTGATTAATCTTCTGGGGTGTATATGCTGGACGTTGAGGGTGAGCTATTGGAATTGTTACAGCAGCAGCCTAATGGTCGTGATCTTGATATCTACCCTTCCCCTTCTGAGGATAGATCGCACCGGATTCTCCTTCCTTTTTCTTTGGGTGGCCCCCGAAAGACTTCTCAGTATTGCCAGCATTATTCCTAACCAGGACATCTTGGATTTTCCCCAATTTAATTCTGATATCAATCTGTTCCCCATGTGTTACCATCTCAGCAAAAGTACCTGATATGCTACAGGTTGTGTAATACTGGCCTTGCAGCGTACTACTAAACATCTCTACCATTTCTCGTTATAGCATGGGAGGTTGCACTTTCGCAGCCATCTCTCGCCACCTCTAGGCGTACTCTTTGAAAGATTCATCTCGTTTCTGGGATAAGTTCTGCAGTTGGGTTCTTGTGGGCGCCATGTCAGTGTTATACTGATAGTGCAAAACAAATGCTTCAATCAATTCTCTCCACGTGCGGATACGACTACTTTCCAGCTGCATGTACCATTCAAGCGGACCACCTGTCAAACTATCTTGAAAGAAGTGCATCAACAGTTTCTCGTTGTTGGAATATGCAGACATCTTCCGATAGAAAGACTTAACATGAGTTTTTTGACAGGAAGTGCCTTTGTACTTTACGAAATCAGGCACCTTGAATTTTGGAGGAATCTTTACTCCGGGCACCAAGCCTAAGTCAGACATGTCAAAGCCTACTGCACCTTGACTTTCAAACTTGCGCATCCGTTCTTCAAGCATATGCAACTTCTTGCTAGCTTCAGTTGGTTCTTCCATATTAGTCATCCAGTCTTCCCAATCATCTTCTTCCACCGGCCTAACAGGAATGCGAACAGGCCTTGGTAGTATAGTAGGTTATTTAGTGTTTTGATGAACAGGAGTGAGTAGGGGAGGATTTCCCACAACTTGATTCCCAAGGATGCCTTGGTTACCTGTAAGGTTGCTGAAATTTGCATGCTGACCGTTTTGGGTATTCAAATCGATATTCACATTTCGAGTTCCTCCCGGATTCTCCATTGCGTTCTGAGCCCCTGGACTATCGTTAGGATTATTGAT
Organism: Vicia faba; assembly: GCA_948472305.1. Taxonomy (NCBI): domain Eukaryota; kingdom Viridiplantae; phylum Streptophyta; class Magnoliopsida; order Fabales; family Fabaceae; genus Vicia; species Vicia faba. The sequence continues at coordinate 757,020,366 of OX451740.1, read as the reverse complement.
GATGACCCCTGGAGGACCAGCGTTTGGATTTCCACTCGCATTATTCAAAGCTTCAGCAGGCCTCACAATCATGGCCCTCATTTCCTCTTGTTGACGAGCCATGTTCTGAATAATCTCCATCAATTGATCGACTCGAGTATCCATCCTGGTTCCCATAGCTACAATGTCAGCTTGAATCTGTTCCATCTGTCTTTTGGTAGTACTTCGAGTATTATAACGATGAGAATTCATAGTGGCTATCTTCTGCAAAGGGGAGGCCCAAATCAAGGAATAAGAAGACCTGCCATAATTATTTCTCATATTATGATATGCATGAATGCATGATTGTGCATGCGATGTTATATCATTTTCAGGACATCCAAAGTTGTATTACCCCTAGGAATTTTAAACAACATGATAAGAGAGACAAACGGTGGGAAGAAATTTTGATTAAAAATTGATCTCATTAAAAACATCATTCATATGATCCAATGGTAACTTCTTACAAGCATGATTCATAAACTGCAATGAAATCTAAATGACCCCATCCAACAAGACTGGTGGTGATCAAAAGACAAAAAGAAAATAAAAGGGGAGAACAAGATAATCAACGGGGTGGATCTCTAATCTCTGTGTAGTACAATGGTTCTCCTTGGCGGAAGTAATCCTCACTCCATTCCTTAGTTTCTTCAAATAATTTCTTTGTCTTTTCACAATCCCGTCCACGAGCGAAGCTATCGATCACCACATCTTTCCGATATATTTGTCCCTTTAAGTACACACATTGCTCTAGGAAGCGATCACATTCTTTACATTCTGGTAAAGGTATAGGCACGAGCGCTTCTTCCATTTCCTTGATCTTGTCTCGGAGTCTTGCATTCTCTTTCAGCACTTCGGTCATTTGATCTTCTTTTGCTTCCAACTCCATGACTTTGGATTTGTTCCTATTGTTGGCCATCCGAAATTTCAAAGTTTCTTGACGATTCCTTTCTGCATCAGCGAGGGCTATCTGATATTCTTCTGTAGACACAAAAGAGTTTTCAGCTCTGGGCGTTTCTTGGAACTACTTTCCCCTTCATACTCTTTTAGCTGATGGGCCAAGTCCCTTTTCTTTTCTGTTAAGAAATATATTTCCATTTTTTTGTCTTCCAAATTCTGGCGAAGGTCCCTATTCTCCAATTGTACTTGATAGAAGCGTTCCTTAGGCACATCGTGTTGTAACTCAGTGGGTTGAATATACAAGGAGATTTCCCTTTCAAAAGGCAACATAAGAGTTTTGACTCTTTCCTTCAACCAATCCATGTAAGGATCGAAAGCTAATACCTCTTTTAGCCCGAAGAATTCTTTTCCCTTCCTCCCAACATGTGCCCAAGCAATTTCCACCTTCTTTAGTAATTCTGGATCTTCTCCTTTTTTGCAATACATAGGTCCGACCTCGTTGGTCGTGGGTGGGCGCCTCATGGCATAACCTAATTGGCAAAGAGATAATAATGGATTGTAGTTGATAACCCCTTTTGTTCCCATGAGCGGAACATTAGAGAAACCTGCACAGTGAGAGATGACTTCGGTGCTAACAACCTTAAGTTTGTACCATTGGATATCGAAAGAGGTGAGTGTCATTACTTTGGATGCCCATGAACAAGGATCTTCTTTTAATGGCCCTTTGGTGGGTAATTGTGCCATGAACCATTTGTAAAGCATAGGTGTACAGCATACCACTACTCCTTTCTTTCCATGTCGGGAGTGGATGGCATGGTAAGTATCTGCTAATAGCGTAGGTATAGGATTCTTATTCATGAAGACACAAAGAGAAGCCAAGTCTATGATTTCTTTAATCTCAGGGAATAATACAACTCCATAAATGATAGCAGCCAACAGAGCATAATAAGCATCCCAATTTCCTGTGTTTTCCATTTCCTTAGCCTTACTTACCAAGAAATCTACAGAAAGACCACAAGTGACTTTGTTACGTCTCTATTTCCATTTTACATCGTTAAGGCTTAAATAAAAAACCTTAGCAATAGCCTCATAGTCAGGCTCAATAGGGACTCGAACAAATGGAACATGACTGGTGAGCTTAATGTGGAGAAGATGAGCATACTCCTCAAGCGTATGTGCTAACTGGTAGTCTTGAAATGTGAAACAACGCAACTCCGGATCATAAAATTATAACAAAGTCTGTACAGCCTTATCATCAACCCGAGCATCCAATAAAGAAAGGAGATTCCCATATCTTTCACCAAAAACGCCCATTTGGTGACAATACATGAGGTCTCTGAGCTCTTCAAGAGAGGGCCAAATACTAGGACGAAACTGATAGCTGAAGTTATCCCTCTTTGTCTTTAGGATGATATCAATATTGTTTGCCATTCTTTAGAGGAAAAGGAAACCCTAGAGAGATCCTGGAAATGACAATGCGCATGTGAATTAATTATCGATATATATATATATATATATATATATATATATATATATATATATATATATATATATATATATATATATATATATATATATATATATATATATTTGAAAAGTAAATATGCTATGATGTATGTGCAAATGATCATGGGGTTACTACTTCCATAATATCGATTCCTGTTGTACTGCCTCTTCAAATTCTGTTAATACCGAGATTACAGGTCTGAAACATAACCGGAATAAATCCATGAAGATCATAGTTGGATCCTCAGAAAATAAATTTGAGAACCTCATAATTGTTGGAAGAAATCCAAGACATAACCAAAAGTAACCGTCTGAATATAGTCACCAACTGTACCTGTGATAAGAATTCCCTCCCCACTCACGTGTGAAGACTAGGTCAGGGTAAGACAATGGTAACTCGAAAATCACGGGTTCGCTTGAAAGTAAAATCATCGCAACACAGACGTGCATGATGAAAGTACCTCCAATTGAAGTTCATACGAGTGTGGTATATGACATGACTGCACTAATCGGACCACGTCCTATAGTCGTTATGCCACCACTCTATTCCTAGGTGTCCTAGTGCACTCTGGCCTGGGTACTGGTCCTTTTACCTCAATAGTAACATCCCCACCCAAACAAGAAGCAGATCCAATACAACAACAGTATATGGAAGACAGTAAAGTATAATTCATACATATGCTCAAGTATATACCAAATGAACGAATAAACTAGAAGCGTAAAAAAAATAAACACCCAAAGAAAGAGAAAGAAAGAGCTAGGAGCGACTCCAGGATGGACCAGCATTTGGTCGACCTACATCCCCAGTGAAGTCTCCAACTGAAACAACCGACTGAAAATCATCAAACAATGAAGTCGCCATCGAAAGTCTTTTATCCCACATGTAAGGAAAGCTAAACATCAAGAAAACCTGAGAAGGGAGAAGTCACGATCTTGTGACTGATAGGTCGGGTAAGGGAGTCTGTTACGCGAGGGGAAGGTATTAGCACCCCACACGCCCGTAGTACTCTACAGTATCCACTCTTGTTATCTATCATATGGGTGTGTTCAATATATGCTTACTGTTTACTATACTACTGGAGGGGGAATGCATGCAAAAGAAATGATAAAATAATGTAGGGAAAATAAAAGTTGTGCTCGTTCGGGCCCTACCCCGATGCCTACGTATCCCTTTTAAGGAATCAGAGCAGTCGTAGTTTGGCTCATATATTTTTGTTGGTTTGTATTTTTTAATGAACAATAATAATTTCGCCTTCTGCCGCAACTCGACCTTCGGAGACTTACGCGTCAGCACAGAAGTAAATTAACATTCTCTTTTGAAAAAGTTTTGGAAAAAATGTGCTTGGGCGCAAAAAAAGGTTTGAATTGGTATGTGTTTTTAATGAACAATATTAATTTCGCCTTCTGCCGCAACTCGACCTTCGGAGACTTACGCGTCAGCACAGAAGTGAATTAACATATTCTTTTGAAAAGGTTTTGAAAGAAAAGCTCTTAGGCAAAAGAGTTTGTGTTTGTTGGTGTTTTTGCTTATATATAACAACTAGTTAATCGTAAGAGAGAGTTATTAGCCATTTTTCTACTTATTCATGAAATGAGTCTTTGAGACTTGAACCATGCCAAGGCTTAGAATGGAAAAATGATAAGATCGAGAAGAGACCCGCTTATCATCTCCCATGTTCAACAAAGGCACGATTCTCATCAGTAATTTTTAAGTATTTTTGAAGTTTGTATGAAAAATAAGTTTTTTTTTGTTTTAAATGCATATGCGAAAAGAAAAAGAAAAGTCAAAGGGGAAACTAGCCTATTTCTATCCCTAATGTTATCATACTTCACACAATCTCTAGGAAGCAATCAATGTAGGGTGAAAGTAGAAAGAAAATATACCAAACAAGTACTAGCCCGTAGAGAAAAGCAAAAAGCAAAGAAACCTGATGATCTTGCGAGCTGCTAGCATCAATAAAGAAAAGAGTTAGAAATCAAATGCCTGGAATAAGTGTCGACGCATCATCGATTGTAAAAATGAATCACAGTCAAAGTCTCAAGCGCATCCGCATAATAAACCTGCATAAGGCTCCAATCTCACCAAGCAACGGTGGATCATGAAGTATCAAAAGCAAGATGATTATCTAAACATAAACCATAATAGATAATTCTAACAAAATTCTAAAAAATCTAGGGGAATTATATTATATTCCTAAAAAACAATTAGCAAAATTTTTATTGTTTTTATTATTAGTTTTGATTATCAAAAATTATAGAAAGGAACCTAATGAGAAAAAGAAACCAGAATTCTAGTCAGAAGGGGGTACAAACTAAAATCCAGTGGTGTAGTAATAATCTGGGCGCTAAGCCCATCAGATTGAATCCATTACCCAATTTTTGTTTAATGCCATGCTGACTCCAAAATATTATCATGCGCTCAGTGTAAAGGAAGGCCCGGTCCAATTATATTCTAGCACAAAATAAAAAAACTTTCAACAGTATCAGTTTCTTTCCTTTTTTACGAAATTCAAAAAAATTAAAATAATAAATAAATAATAAAAAAAGGAAAGAGGAATTAGGTTGGAGATGAAGCGACGATTGGCTTTTCGATCTCCATCTTCTCTATGAACGGCGGCGACTACTCCTCTCAAGCGCAAATAGAGATCGCCTCCTTTCCATCATCGACACTCACTCTCTTCAACATCTTCCCAAACATCTCTCTGTCTTCGCATCTGTCTCAATCTCCAGTCGTCACTCTTGATCTCTCAGTCTCTCTCAAAGACGCAGTTTACGGTGGCTATCTCTCTTTAACAGCAACGATTTCAACCAGAATCCACCGCAATTGTTTCGATCCAAGTAATTTAGACTTCAAATCAAAACAAGAAAATATAGGAGGAAGTGCGACTTACCAGGCGGAGCTCATCTGACGCGGCTTCAAGATTGATGAATACGACGAGAAAGCTAAAGAATAGTGGTTCAGGTATGCAATTCTTCCTGTTCTTCTCTCCTACTGGTTTGAATCGTGAAGAACCATTGCTTATGTGATGTTATTCTGTACGTTTAACGCTACTGTGCGTTGTGTAAGTTCTGATGATGTCGCATTTCAATGCAGAAATAGATGTTAATGTTTATCTATTGAAGACGACGATGAAGAATTGCGGAAATTAGCGATATTATGGTGATGATTTGTGGATGATGGAATAGGAATTGCAGAGATAGAGAAGAAATGAATCGATATTGAAGGTTATTGAGGGAGATGAAGATTGAAGATCAAATTACAAGCGTGGAAGAGAGCATATCAGAGGTCAGTCTTTATGATTTTCTGTGAATCGTGGAAAAAAATGAATCCTCCTCTGATTTTGGTTAGAATTCGGTTATATAGTTTGTTGAATCTGTGAGAGAATTCTTTTAGAGGTTAGTTAGAACAGTTGGGAAATTATGTTTGAGTTTCTTAGGGGTTAGAGGATTGGTTAGATTTTTTGTTATGGCAGTTGGTGATATTGAGGTTAGTTAACTCTGTTAATAATTAGTTAGTTCTAAAATATTTTTGTCTCAATGAGTTTGTGATCAATTTAAGCCTTGGGTTTCAGTTTAAAAACAACTAACAGAATTGGGTGAAAGCTAGTTAGTTGAAAATTCTGCTTAGTTAGTTATAGGTTAGTTATAGTTAGAAATTTGTTAGAGTTAGTTAGAGAGTTATGTTAGAAGTTTGTTATGGAACTGTTATAATCTGTTGGAAACAATTGGGAAACGGTTAGAGGTAGTTAGTTGGTTGGTTTTTGTTAAAAAATGCTAGGATGTTTCTAGAGTTCTGTTAGTGGTTTTTAATTATAAAATTTTGTTCTAATTTTTTAGGCCAGTTGGTTATCTAGAATGGTTAGATCAGTTGGTTAAATTGTTATGATATGACTAACTGGTACCTAGAGTGCAAGGCAGGCTTTTAACCGAGTTACATGTTTTTTTACTTGCAGACTTGAAAACATCGAAACAGGACTGGGCTTGGACTTTCTTTGGAATGTTGATGTAATCGCTCAAAGTTCTTGTATCTTCGTTTTACAAACCATGTTTTTTCTTGCCTGTCGGTCACTACGATTGAATATACAGCAAAAGAAGTGGCTCCAAGTTTCTCAAACTAGGCTCCCATCACCCGACACCGAAGCTTTGGAACACCTTGTCCCTCTTTCCTAATAACCATGTCAGAACCAGTCTTTCCCCGCAACCCTTCATGCTTCTTAAAATCATGGGAGTTGTACTCTGACACATTGAGCCCTCCTTTATGTGAACGGGTTCCCAAGACAGAAGTACTTTCGGTTCTCCTAAGATGAAGTTTATGTTTACTAGAACCAAGATCCTTGATATCACTCACTTCGTCAACATGTTGATGATCTCCTTCAAAAGATAAATTCTTGTTATTGTCTGCCGAAGACTCCAATGCAGCTGCAATTACATTATATAGTGTGGGATCTGAACCCATAGTATGCAATGTTCCACTAGGTTTAGTCACTGATGTTTCATGATCGAAATGTTTGTCAAAAGGTGAATGATCTGTAGAAGAATGTTTTGCATAAGATCTAGATTTTGCATTTTTACGACTTTTCTTTCTGTAATTCCTTCTTATTACCAGACTTTGGATAATAGGTGCAAGTTGCTAACTGATGTAACGAAAGATATTGTGTCAGCAGCTGGTTTTGTACGGGTTTGATCAACTTGGTTCAGACTTTTAACTTTTAAACCGGTTCTGTTATGTTTCTTTTTTTTGTGATGAAATATTGGAGCTTATGATTGTTAATTAACACGGTTTTGTTAGGAATTGGCCCTTGATTGAATATAGATTTGGTTATGTCTGAAACAAGTCTGCATGACGGTTTCAAGATGGCTCAAAATTAGGGTCACGAAAGTTTGAGAAGACGACATGAGAAGTTAACCAAAGAAAATTAGTTTGTATTCTGTGCTAAATGAGAGGGAATTTGGAGACAGGTGCTTGACATGAACATGGAATGAAGATATTAGGGTATTTAGAATTTTAGGTTGAAAACAAAAATTTGTGTAGTATATTTTTTTGGTATGATATTTAGACATGCTAATCATGGTTTCTGTAAATTGGATGTATGGTTTGTAAATGATAAACATTTGTAGAACTTGAGTGGTGAATGCTAAACTTGATATTTGAAATTTAATGAGCTTGTGCTATTCGAAGACGAAATGAATGGATACGTTGAATTCCTTGAATCTTGAATCATGATGAACTTTGCTTTTGTAACTCCAAGCACTCCATACTCACAGATTCTGAACTCATGGCACTAAGTAGTCATTGTAATGGATAATTCATAATAGTGAATTTGACTCAAATTCAAATCTTAAACCCAAACTTCAATCTTGAATCCAAATCAACTTGTATGATAAGTAATTTGAATACACAATAAGATCTTGTTCCTAAAGAATTCATAACCTCGCCTTTTGTATTACGACTCATATTTCACGATTCAATCCACAATTCTTGACAAAATCCTTCCTTGATTGACGACCTTAAATTACCAAAGATGAACATATAAAATAGTGAAAGAGTATGATCAAGATTAACATGAAACTTTATTCCCAGGATCTTCAATTACTGAACCTTTATTAGCAAATAGAAACCCTAATTTTTTGGCCTGACGTAGGGAAATAAACCCTAACCTCTAGAACTGATGAAACTGGATGGAGAAGAAGCTCGATCATGAGCATGCTCCAAAACCCTAACTCTAAAGTCTTGTACACCAGGAAGACCCTGAATAATTAGACTTATTCAACCCACACACCTCAAATCAGTTGTAACCATAGCTCCCTAACTGTTGATCTTTTGAACCTCAGGTGAGCCATTTTTCTTTTGAAAATGCGTGCTATACACATAACCTATTAGAATGATGCAGATGAATGCAAATTCTAAGCCAGAATAAGAGAAATTTATGAGGGCATATTTTGGGGTGCAACAGTATTCATGCATTAATTTTTTATTTTTGTAATAATTTCGATAATTGTCTTGCATGCCTCAATTTTATCCTTGAGAGATGCACCAAAATGAACCTTGTTTTAAACTGGGAAAATGGCATTTCATGGTAACAAAATTTATCATTTTGAGAAATAAAATCACAGCAAAGGGCATAGAAGTGGATCAATAAAAAATCGAGATGATTGAAAAGTTACCCCCTATAGTGAATGTAGAAGGTGAGAAAAGTTTCCTTGGACATGCTTATTTTTACCGAATATTTATAAAAGATTCCTACAAGATGGCAAACCATCTCTGAAATTTTTTTGTCAAGGGAAATGATTTTATTTTTTATAATGAATGTTTTAAATCATTCTCTGTTATTAAGAAAAGTTGGTAACTGATAAGGGCCAAATTGTGGTGAATATTTTTATGAAAAAGTGGCACTTATTAGCTTGATTCATTAGTTTCATAAGCGAAAAACCTCAACTTTTATGTAAATATTAGGTTTAGTAGATTTCCATGTAAATATTATGATGTTTACTCGTTTAACCATTTTGTAGGTATGCTTGCATAGAAGGAGCTTTGGTCATAAAAGACAAAGAATTGGCTTAACCATGTGTTTTTGGATCAAAGCAAACATGCAAACTTGACTGGATGCGGTTGAAGCACTAAAAGAAGAGATTTTTGCGTTGAGTGCCATTTATGGATGTTTAGGCCATTTTTCTAGTAGTTGTGCTCAGTGTTGTTGCGGTAAAGCAGCAAGCGAAACTAAGTATTTTTGTTTTTATCGTCTCCACATGGATTAATATGAGGAAGAGAATGTCGTTCAATAATCTATATGTTTCTAAGCTTGGTTTTGAATGGTTTAAAAGTTTAAAGTATGAAAATTAATACATATGAGAAAGAAAATAAATACATTCTTTGGAGAGGAGAAAACTCATCGAAATTGGATTTCTTCTACTCGTAAATTACTTAAACATACTGACCAATTATAAACAACCTAAATAACTCATCAATATCATCATGTATGCCTCACATCATTGTCAATGTCTGAAGCAACGCTAGATTTCTTTTGTATTATCTCATCAATGATGTCTTGTGCAACTAAACAACACGGAGCACTAAGAATCGATACCCAAGTATATATTAGATATGAATTTATTTCTAGAGTCTAGAACCTAATATATGCTCATCCAATAACAAGATTCAAACCACTTATGTCTATAGCAACTCAAATCCAAACACACATCAAAAAAAGGATAAACATCGATATTGATTTAGGAAATAGATATAATATAGTTCCATGATCAATACATATACATAAAATTAGAGTAAACTTACATACAACCCCAACAAATGGAAACTATAAAGGTAAGAAAGGAGAAGAATCAAAGTCTCTCGCGGTGTCAATCACGATCACAAAAGCTTAAACCCCGGATCATCCGATGCAACCTCCATTGTTATTGTGAAAGCCTAAAATATCAAAGAATGTTTGTTATGGAGTTGGGAGCAAAAAATCCCAAAACCATAACATAAAAAATGTGTTTTAATTCTAAATATACATGTTCTATTTCAAACAAATTCGCCAGATGCTCAAATATTTCTGTTGTACCCCATTTTTTCCCCCTAAGATCCCTATATCCTCTCATATCAACCCAATCCCAACAAGATCACATTAGGGTTTGGTTTTTCTCCTTATATTTAGCTTTGCTCATGGTGAATCACCAAGCACCTTGACCTGTATATTATGATCATCTATGTTTTGTATTAATTAACTTTTAAAAAATAAGTACAATTCATTTTTTCCTTAATTTATGATATTATAGAGGAAAGCACAACATATTCCATCAAGTTGATCTATAGGTTCATGAGTTTATTTCCATGCCTTCTTCAACAAAGCTTCATTTAGGTTCAAGCCACATCATTGAAGATACTTTGAAGTAATATCATGACAAAGTCTATTATAATTCATCATGCCATAAGTTTTCAAAGATAGTTCAAAGATATAAGGGTTGATTGAAGAGGTTTGACCTAATTGGACAAGTTCTTGATTTCTTGGTCACAAGTTCATTTTCCCATCAATTCTTAATATTTGGAAGTGGTTATGGTTTCTATGGTTTCCCATTATCATCCTCAACAACTTCTATTTATATGACAAAAGTATTTGTGCAAGAAAGTTTGTCAAAATTGAAAAGGGTTTCCAAAGCATTTTATTGCTCTATGAGCTAGGGTTTTGAACCTCTAAGGGCTATTTCTTGCTCATCTTTTGGTATTTTTGGTGACTCCAATAACATGCTTCTATTTAAAGGTTTGTCAACAAATCACTTCAAAATTTTCAATAAATTTTTATGTGGAAGATGCCTAATGATTGAGAAAGATTACAAGTCCTCTAGGTAGGTTATCAAATTCCCTTATGTGACTTCAAAAGATCATAACTTGGTCAATTTTTATATCCTTGAGCACTTTAATTTTCCATAATGATCTTAAAGGTGTGAACTTCAACTCTTCTCTTATGTGCAAAGCTTGAAAATGGATGGAGGATGCCCTAAGGATGCAAAACATTATAGGTCATCTCATGAATTTTAACCAACTTCACAAAGTCATAACATTATAAATTTTTGGAGTTTTTAAATGGTTCAAGTCTCAAAATTTCATTCAAGAGATCTACTTCATGCCATTTTTTTGGGTCAAGAGCAAATTTTAAATGGAAGTCCATGTTTGGATACAAGACATTATAGGTCATTTTTGAAGAAAAACTTAGAATTTTTCTATGTACAAAAACTCAGCTTTTTTTTCCAACTTTGACTCATCACAACTTTCAACTCAAGCATCCATTTAATTCCAATATTTTCACATTGTAAAGTTTGTGATCTCATATTTTCAAGGCACCAATAATCAAGTCCTAAGGTTCCCTAAATCATGCACATCATTGATTCAAAGATGGTACCTTGAGACTGATGTTTCCTCCAAAGTTAGAATTTGAAATTCATGATTTCGCCTCTAAACACAAAATTTATGCGTGTTTTTACTTCTAATCATGTTTAGCAATCTTCCTGAAGTGATTAGCACCTTGAAACGCAAGTTTTGGTTGAGTTTTGAGCAAAATAGAAGTCACACTTTTCATGTTTGCAACTTCACACGATTTCCCTCCAAACCTCTTCATTTCACACGCTTAAGCATTCCATTAGCTTCCCTTTAAGTAGAGGGTCATACATCATTCATTAAGCTTAGATAGCCAGAATCACCCTGCCAAACTCTTTCTTCAACCCATTTTTTTGCAACTTCGAATTTAGTTTTCTAGCTTTCCTAAATCCATTTTCTTTGTCAATTCTTCATCTTGGAACTTCATTGAAGCTAACAGTAGAAGAACCAAACTCTAAGACATCCTAAATCATGCTAGCCAAGTCAAGTTCAGAGCTCTGAATTTGAACTTTAATAGGTAGATTCCTTCGTCAATTATCTCAAGCTTTGGTATTTTATTGGAGCTCTCATCATTCTGATTCTAGCCGCACCATTTGTTTTCAACTGGAAGTAAGTTTTGGCCATGAATTTTCAAATCCCTTTTCAAATCTTTCCTTTTGAAACGACTGAGCTACACCTTACATAAATTTTTCGCGAGGGCACCATTGGAATCGCTTTGAGGAGACGAAGCGAATGGTACCATTCTTGAGCTCTAATTTTTCCATTTTATGAACCTGCAAATCATGTGGACAGAGGTTAAAGACGACCTACGTGACCATCTTCACCAATGGAAATTTGCCACGCATTTTTTCAAATCTGATTTAATAGATGATCACATGTTTTATTCATTAAGGACCATTATATGCACAACGCGTCTGATCCATTGGATTAGCTCACTAAGGTGTCTTGACTCTCATGCAATGGTCTATATTTTTTACATTATTTTTTATTTCTGATTTTTTTATATTTAATTGTTTTAAACTTTAAAAAATCATAGAAAATTCATTTCTGATTTAAAAATCATGAAACAATTCACAAAAATGTTTTCAAATATTCTCTTTCTGATTTTTATTTTTTCACAATTTTATTTTAAAATTTGGTATTTTTCATGATTTTTTCTTTGTTTTGGTTTGTTATTAATTGCTTAAAAATACTTTTTGACATTTTTAAATTCTGAAAAAAATTCATCAAAATTATTTCTCTTATTTCTGACCTTCTGATTTTTTTTTTAGAATTTTATTTTGACTTCTACTATTTTTGAATTATTTTTCACTTATTTGAGTAATTTTAATTAGTTTAAAAATACTTTTTTTATTTGAAAAATCACCAAAAATTTTGTAAAAATATTTGAGGTCATTCCTGATTTTTCTATGGTCTCATTAAATTTTTCTTTGATATTTTGATTATAGTTTTCTATTTTCCCTTTTATTTTCATTATTTAAAACATTTTAAAAATCATTTTATTTTTATTTTATTCATTAAATACTATTTTATTTTTGTATATATTATGACCTTTTGACTTTTGATCATGTACTTCACTAACATTATTGGATCTTGGGTGTTGAGTTTAACTCCACCAAAATGGATGAATGATTTTAATGATAGTTTGATTAATTTTTATTTCAAATATATCCCTTCCCTCTTCATCTCATCCTTTTTTCATTGTGTTACATGTTGTTCTGGACTGGCCCGACAGCTTGATTGGGCCCAGTCTAGAAATCTCATGAGTGCCAACCGATGGCTGTTCCCCAGGCCAATCTCACACGTGTCTGGCAATGCCTCCCCTCTTACCCTTCTGGCCCAACACCAACCCCAAGATACCCTTCAAGCATCTCCTTAGCCTACCCGAAACTAACACCATGCGGGCCTCCAGGAATCGACCAGGGGGATGCCCGTAACCAGCTCTCCCCAGGACCAACGGCTAGTTACATGCACATCTTCCCGGTTTGACCAAGTCCTGACCGTTACCTAATTTTTCGGACCCATATATCTAGGCGGGAAATCAGGAACCAATAGCCACGCGCCAGGGGAATCATATAAACCCTCACACCTGTGAGGGCCAGGTATCACATACTTACTACTCAATACCTAATATTCTGTCAGTACCTTCTTGCTCCCGCTCTTACTTGATCGTTGGAGTACCTTGTTGGTACAACCCCCTCTCGACTCTGCCCAACTGAAGATCATCCTCCGGCCACTCTCTGGGTTCTGGTCAACCGTAAGATCAGTGGCTCCGTCTGTGGGAACCTGTTATTCTCATCTTTCTTCCATCGGAACCTAAGATCAAAGAAACTCTTCTTTCAAGATCCATCTCTCATATCATGGTCGACTATAATGATTTCTAACTGTCCGGAAAGACCATATTTTCCCCCGCTCGCAAGACTGATGGAAACCAGGAACACCCTCGACTTAAGGACAACCTGGGCCCTCGTGAGGGACAAATTGCGTCCCCTGATTCTGCTAATGCCTGGCGCGGTAACGATCAACTCTTGGACGAAGGACCCTCCAAGAATCCTGCTGAGGAACTCCCAGAAATCTTGCAACTGGTCCATATCCCTATCAACGCCGATCCGGCCATGGTAGCACTGCTCGCTACCCTAAATCAGACCAGCCCCCTCATCCTTCAACAAAATCAGAGGATAGGAGCCTTGGAAAACAGGCGTTCAATATCTCCTCCCCGGAGAGCCTGAAGACGAAGTTCCCTCAGTGCATCACCACCCAGGCGTGGTCCACGGCCCAAGAAGGAAAAGCGCGATGTTTCTTTCTTCAAGAAATGCAATCGCACACCTCTTGCCCGAGATCAAGACTCCCCTTCATTCAAGAAGAGGAAGGACAATAGGAAGATCGACCGCGCTCAACTTCCCTCTCCCGGTCCAAAGCAAAAGCGAAGGAGCCACTCCCCTCAACGGGACCGCGACGATCAACGGTGGAGAAATATTCTCCTTCTCCATCTCCCGTCAATAGCAAAGATGACGAGCCCCACAGCCCACTATCCCAGGAGATCACTGAAGCTCCACTTCCCGTCGGCCTAGAGAAGTCGCTCACTCTAGGGACCTACGACGGCACGACGGATCCTGACGAGCATATTGAGAACATCGATGTGCTCCTCGACTACAGAAGGGTCAGGGGGGGCATCAAATGCAGACTCTTCCTGACTAGTCTCAGGAAAGGGGCAATAGCATGGTACAAATGTTTTCCCGATGAATCCATCACCGTGTGGAAACAACTCAGGAAGATGTTTTCAAGACATTTCACTGCCTCCCGCCGACATCCTAAATCAGAAGCTTCGCACGAGGCAATCATACAAGGCAGAGATGAATCTCTGTGAGTGTATATTGAGCGCTTCAACAAAGAAGAGGTCTAGGTCCAGACAATGGACAACATGAAGAAATATTTGCTCGAGCGTGGGCTCCGTCCCCGCAGCGACTTTGCCAAGGTTGTGGGCATAGAAACACCAGCCACGCTCGACTCCCTTCTCCTGAAGGCCTAGGCGTACATAAAGTACGAGGAGAAGGAGGCAGCTAACAGTGCCCGGGAATCCAGGCATAGGGAGAGTTCCAGACCCTCAAAGAATGATGAACCCTCGACATCTCGTCGAGGGGAGAAGAAACGGGAGGATAGATCCCGTGATCCTAAAGACTACAAGGAGTCGGCCGGTCGTTTCCACGACTACACCCCCCTGAAAACCTCAAGAGAGCGTATTCTTTCTGAATGCGCTAATTCAAAGTTCAAGCAAGTCGGGGTGCGCTCCCCCCGATAAACCCTGTTGAAGCCAAAAACCAACAAAAGCAAGTACTGCAAGTTCCATAAGAGTCACGACCACATAACAGAGGATTGCATCCATCTCAAGGATGCAATCAAAATATTAATCATAGATGGGCACCTAAAGCAGTATAAGAAAAAGGAGGCCGCCTGTGACGAAGCACCAGAGATAAAGAATGTTGAAGAAGGGAAGAAATCCCCTGACCTCGACACCATTCAAGTCACCTTGAGCACCTCATTGCCAGAAGACTTCTACTTTCCGGACATGGAGGATGTCCCCCTGTACTTCTCCACCCACAGTCTGTGGGAATCCTTCCCCGCAGCCATGGTCATTTCCAGCGGAGGGTTCAACAGGCATATAGTCAGATCGGTGAAGAGAAGGTTCGACCAACTCATCGAGGCCAACTCTGAGATGGACGCCACGCTCGACAAGTTTCGAGGAGGATCTCACCCCCTTGCATTCTACATGGAAGAGTTACCGGGAGGAGCTCCGAATTTGAGCATCCCACTACTCGTGAGAGCTCGAATGGGTAACTTCGACATGCGTCACATTTTGGTGGACCAGGGAAGTTCGGTTGACATTATGTACGCCCAACTGTTCAACACTTTACAGCTGAACGAGAGCCACCTAACCCCCTACGTGGGCTCTGATCTTCAAGGTTTCAATTGGGCCAACACAAAGTCATGGGGGTACGCAGAGTTGATCGTCACCTTTGGGAGGGGGATAACGTCTATAGCCGTCAAGACCCAATCCTTGGTGGTGGACTGCCCATCCCTCTATCAATTCATGTTCAGGAGACCCGCTCTCTCCAAGCTCATTGCGGTCCCCTCCACCGTTCATCTCAAGATGAAATACTACACGGCTGAAGGTTTGGTCACCACTCTTCACGGGGACATCTAAGTAGCCAGGAGATGCTTCGAATCTACTGCGAAGGGCCTCAACTCCATCAGCACCCAACCTTGAACAGCCACTCGAGCCACGCTGCCCTCCATCTCCGAGGAATCCAGACCACTACCAAGGGTCGACACCATTGACCTCAACAGTTGCTTCTCCATGGAGGACAGGGTCGAGCAAAGGAAGAAGGGGAAGGAGCCTGTGGTCGAAGACGAAGGGTCAACCTCCTCTACTTGCCACAACTAACTTTCAAGTCATGCACGACCTATTCGGGACGGCGACTTCAAGTTGGTTCCCCTCAGAGAAGACCCCACCAGGGGAGTAAAGATCGGAGCGGGCCTCCCAGGCCTTGCTAAAAGGAAAATCAAAGCTTGTCTGTGGGAGAATGCTGATCTCTTTTCCTGGAGTGCGGCCGAGATGCCAGGTTTAGACCCTGAGGTCGCATGCCATCACCTAAACATTGATCCCACCATCAAGGCGGTCGCGCAACACAGAAGAAAGCAGTTGACCGAGAAGTCACATGATGTTGAATTAGCTGTAAAAGACCTCATAGAGGCACATTTTATTTCTGAAGCCCAATACACAACCTGGATCTCCAATGTAGTCCTCGTTAAAAAATACAATGGAAAATGGCGAATGTGCATTAACTATACTGATCTCAACTGAGCTTTCCGAAAAGATGCTTATCCCCTCCCCAATATTGACAAACGGGTCGACAATTCGGCCGGTTTTAAACTATTATATTTCATGGACGAATATTGTGGTTACAACCAGATTCCCATGGTGAAAATGGACAAAAAATATCTTCCTTCATGACCAAGTCGGAAAATTATTACTACAACGTAATTCCCTTCGGCCTGAACAACGCGGGCGCTACCTACCAGCGCATGATGAACAAAGTCTTTTGCAACGAGATAGGCGACATGCTTGAAGTCTATATGGACGATATGATTGTCAAATCCACCAAAGAGCTCGACCATGCCGCCCATTTGAAAAAGGTGTTTGAGCAAGCCCGAAAGTGTCGGATGAGATTCAATTCAGAAAAATGCAACTTCGGCGTACGAGTGGGGAAGTTCCTTGGGTTCTATTTGACAGAACGAGGCATCAACGGGAACCCCGACAAATGTCGGGCCTTCTCTGAGTTTTTGACGCCCAACTCAAAGAAATCCATCCAGATCTTAAACGGCATGCTCACTTCTCTTTCCTGATTCGTGGAAAAATCCGCCCAGCACGTGCTGCCCTTATTCAAACTCTTGCGCAAGGAAGCCTCTTTCAAGTGGATGCCCGAATGCGAGAAAACCCTCTCCCACTTGAAAAGAGAACTCTCACAGTCGCCCTTCTTGTCCTGGCTCGGGAAAGACAAAGTCCTCTGCCTTTATCTAGTTGTCTCCTCTGAGGCTGTAAGCGCGACACTAATAAGGGAAACCCCTGAGGGACAAAGGCCAATTTACTTCACGAGAAAAGCCCTACAAGGCCCGGAAGCAAGATATCAACAAATAGAGAAAGTAGCCATGTCCCTCGTTAACACTGCGAGGAGATTAAGACACTATTTCCTAGCCCATACCATAGTGTTTTGAACGGATCAGCCAATAAAACAGCTGCTCGAATGACCAAACATGGATGGAAGAATGCTGAAATGATCTCTGGAACTCTCCGAATTTGATATCCAATATGAAAGCAAGAAAGCCCTTAAGGCTCAAGCCTTGGCTGAATTCGTAGCGGAAATGACCTCGCCCGGGGATCCGGAAGGCTCGTGCTGCTGGAAGATCTTCGTCGATGTCGCCTCCAGTACGACCAGAAGCGGCGCGGGCATCATATTGGAGAATGAGGAAGGGACCCTGGTCTAATTTCCCCTTGCCTTGTCTTTCACGACCTCCCACAATCAAGCCGAATACGAGGCATTCCTCGTAGGATTATGGTTAGCCGAAGATCTGGGAGCTGAGGAAGTAAAAATCCTCACCAACTCTCAGTTGGTCGCCTCGCAAGTCTGAGAAGAATATCAGGTCAAAAACGACCAACTCGCCAAATATTGGGCCCTGGTCCAGGAGGCGAAGAAGAAATTTAGGTATGTGGACATTCAACACGTTCCTCGTGAGCACAATGCCCGCACAGACGTTTTATCCAAACTGGCGAGCACAAAGAAGAAGGGAGGAAATAAATCTGTAATACAAGAGGTACTCCCTCGACCGAGCACCCAGAAACCATCTGCCACCCTAGGAATATTCGCCATCAGGGACAACGATTGCTGGATGACCCCCATACATGATTACCTCACTAAAGGCAAACTCCCTGACGACCCAAAAGAGTCGATCATCATCAGACGAAGAGCCTGATCGTACATATTGATCGAGGGTAAACTCTATAGAAAAGTATTTTCCATCCCACTCCTCAAGTGCGTCGACAGACTTGCATCGGAACGCATACTACACGAAATCCACGAAGATATCGGCAGCCATTATCTGGGAGAAAGATCCCTCGCGAGGAAAGCCTTGCGGGCGGGATACTACTGGCCCACCATGCAGCACGATGCGAGAGAACACGTGAAGAAATGCAATAAATGCCAAAGACACGGGGACATGCATTTAGCTCCTCCTAGCAAGCTCAAATCCCTCTCCTCTCCCTGGCCCTTTGTCTGGTGGGGATTAAACCTCCTCGGCCCATTCGTGGTCGAAACCAATCAGAACAAAAAACTGATTGTAGCGGTCGACTACTTCACTAAGTGGATAGAGGCCGAAGCCCTGGACAAAATCACTGCCCAGAACGTCCTTCACTTCTACAAGAGAAATATTCTTGCTCATTTTGGCATCCCACAAGCGATAGTCACCGGCAACGGGACCTAGTTCACGGATCACACCTTCCATGAATTCGTCATAAAGCTTGGTACGACCCAACATTGTGCATCTGTCGAGCACCCCCAGACCAACGGCCAGGCCAA
Source organism: Vicia faba (assembly GCA_948472305.1). Classification (NCBI taxonomy): domain Eukaryota; kingdom Viridiplantae; phylum Streptophyta; class Magnoliopsida; order Fabales; family Fabaceae; genus Vicia; species Vicia faba. The sequence continues at coordinate 757,001,439 of OX451740.1, read as the reverse complement.
GGATGCCAACAGGGTGATACTCGGAGGCCTCAAGTGAAGGTTGGACGAAACCAAGAAGCGATGGGTCGAGGAACTGCACAGTATGTTCTGGGCGTATCAAACGACCATTCACTCATCTAACGGGGAATATTCATTCTGACTAGCATACAGGACGGAGGTCGTTATCCCTGTGGAGATCGGGGAACATTCTAGATGAACCGAGGTACCTCTCGACGAGGAGATGAACGATGTCGCCCTCTGAGAAGAGCTCGACCTGGTGGAAGATATCAGAACAGGAGCGGCCGTGCGAGAGGCCTTGATCAAACAAAAAATAGCCATGCGCTACGATGCCAGGGTGATATGTCGAGAGTTCGAAGTCGGCAGCCTTGTCCTGAAGAGAAATCACAAAGAATCTCGCAAGGGCAAGCTCGCAGAAAACTAGGAAGGCCTTTATCGCGTCTATGCCAAAACAGGAACCGGAGCGTATTACCTAGAAAATTTACAAGGGGAACAGCTCGTTCGATCATGGAACACTGAAAAGCTGAAACAATACTACAGTTGAAAACACTAAGCTGTCGGTAGGATCGGTCAACAAGACAGACGTTGTGAACCCGACCACGCGTGCGCGCCTAGGCACAAGCATAGCACCCAAAAGTATTTAGAAGGGGTGAGGTTCCGCTCTATTGACGAGCGTACCCTCAACTCGACGTGGATAAATTGATCGAGCTCCACAGTCTTTATGCCACAAAGTTAGAACGCCCGACTCGCGACGGTAAGTTCACGCTTCCGAACCTGGGTCCCTCAAAAACGAGACCTGGGTTTCGTCCCTCGCCTGGCATTCTCCCCGGCAGTTTGATCAGTTTCCCAACACCGACGAACGTACAAAAACGAGCACATCCCCGATACAAACTCCACAAAGTATAAAATTCCTAATCAGGCTAACTTGTCAACAATCATGCAAATAACATATTAAATATTCAAAGCAAAATGACCAATGGCCGGAAAATAGATAAAACGGCCATTTGGGCCAAAATTATGTGAATATTACATAAACAGGAACTATCCCGGGAAACAAAAAATATTATAAAAAATGTCACGCAGGCCAAAACAAACAAATGATCATCCCTCCGCTTCTCCCTCGATGATAGGCGACAGTCGAGCGGAATCCCCAGCTGGTTGGTCGGGTACATCCATCAAGTAGTCAGGAACCAGAATATGCACGTCATCCACATAGTAGTTGACCCCCATGCCCAAAGTATTAAGCTCAACGTTAAGATTCAACATATGTATCTGATTCACCGTGTTGTCGAAGCTCCCCTCAGAAGCAGCCTGAGCATCGTCCACTGCAAGCTGAAAACGGGCTACTAGCTCGGCCCGAGTCTTCAGGTCCTTGTATCCTCCGGCTCATCTTCGGCAGGCGCTATCTCAGTGGACAAGTCTGCCACCCTCCCTTCGAGACTCTCACTCTTGAGCATGAAGGCACTGTGCTCCTCGGCCAACTTCCCCGACTCTGCCTTAGCCAACTTTAGGGCTTTGTCTTTATCGACCAAGGCCCTCTAGATTATCGCCAACTTGGCCAGGAGGTTCTTGATTTCCATCTCCTGTGATGAACTCCCCTCGGTATACGCCACGACCATCTCCAAGATCCGCATCAAGCCACCCACATTTTGAGCCAGCGTCGCTCTCTTTTTTGGACAACTCGTCCCCTCGAGAAGGAGAGATTCGGCCCTGGGAAGACGAAGTGTCACGCTCTCGAAAAAAGGACCTCTCCGTCTAGCAGGGAGGCAGATCATAAGGCCCTTTTCTCGTCTCCCCAGTAAGGTCAACACTTCCCTCAGGTTGAGGCCTCTTTGCCTTTGAGGAAACAGTAGACGGAGATAAAGTAGCGGTAGACGGGGTTGAGGATGACCCTCCCAACCCAAGAGTAGGAGCTGGCCCCGCACTAGTCTGAGCATCCTTCTTGGCCTTTCTCGCCCGAGTGGCGAGTGTCTTAGCCAGACGTTCTTGTGTAGGATTCATATTTTCTGCAAAATAAAGAAGAAACAAGAGTAAGAAAAACGACCAGTCAAACAAACGATGATCACATACTGGAAAAAGAAAATCTATACCCAGATATCTAATGGGATCCTCGCTCCCAAGGAGCTCCCGGGCGTTTATGAGACCTGGCTTGAACATGGGCTCCCCGTTTCTGTCCAACACTGGCCTACCCCCTCGACCGACTCGCTGGATCGGAGGGATTCGAGCAACAAACAAGGTCAAAGTAGCGAATCTCGACAGGTCCTCGCCCCCAAGCTCCAACTCTCTGCATACATAAGAACCCAGCTCCTTTTTGAAATGTCTACTAGTCCATTGGAATGGGAACTTTGCGACCAGCATCGCAGTATGCTCCCCGAGCTTATTAAGTTAAGGAGTCCCATCTTCGTTGACAGACGGCCGACTCTTGAAAACGTTCAGCATAACCTTCGACAATGTGGGCTACACCAATATGTAATTGTCTTTGAAATGGCACACGGACTCCAAATAGGCCTTGAACAACTTCCCATTTCCCTGTTTGAGGGAGACCCATCCCCACCGCCTGTTAGTTCGGCTCCTTTGAATATGAAAACAGTAGAAGAACAACGGGATTATGGTGCAGATCTTCAGATAGTCGTACACTATCTGGAATGCCCGCATAAATGAAATCCCATTTGGATACAACTGAGAGGGGCCACACGGAGATGCCGTAAAATGGCCACTTCAAAATCAGAGAAAGGAAGACGTAAACTCATCTCCTGGAAAACTATGTCATACATAGGAATCCGCCTCCTGTCGTATCTTGATAAAATCCTGCTATCTTTCTCGGGGATGTATAACGACCACTCCCCTCGGGCCCCCTCCTCATGCACGTAAACGTTAGTGAAAACTTCTTCCCCATGCTCGTAAAAGTATGATTGCCACTCCCAGGGGCCTTAGCTACCCAATCTCGAGGATCCTCGTCATCTCGAGGAGAAGATAGGCCTTCCCGTGCCAAAGAGGTCTCCCCTATGTCAGGCTCCCCCGTATGTTGATCCACCAGGTTTTGCTGCTCCTCATAAATTTCTAATATGCTCGACGAGCTGCCACTGGTCTCGCTCGAAGAGCTCCTGGAAGATTCTGTGGATTCGCTCGAAATATTAACATGCGCATCGTCAGCCATAACACCTGAAAAGCAGAGGAAAAGGATGAGCTCAGCATCAATGTTAGAACCACCCTTCCACCGCTAAACATGTGGAAGGGCGCTGGGAGACAAGGATCCTATCCCTGACCAGAAACCTCACTGAGGCACGCTGCCGGGCAAAAAACGCATAAATAATCCAGAACTCCGCTAAGGTATTCTAATTGGCACAAGTTGCAGAAAATAATAAAACCCTAAATGAATCACCTATAGCACGCCGCCAGGCCCCCCGAGAGAGCTCCACGACGGCTCCGGAAACCATGCGCCGCGAGAACGACGTTCGCCACCTAGGGTCTCTAATGATCTCCTCCCTAATGGAACCCTAAATTCCAACCGCATTGATATCTAAGAAGCAAAAAACAAAAGTCCTAAAACATGCAACAATGGAGAATCAAAAACTCACCAAAAGAAGAAGAGACGAAGTTGGATAAACGCGAACAAAGAAATTGAGCAAATACTGGTTGTCGACCGTCGAGCTAATACGAGCAGTTGAAGAAGACAGCGAAAAAAACTAATCACTCTGTTCCTCTCGTATTTATAGCTGAAACTTTCCGCGCATACAAAACTCGCACCTTGGGAACCCTAGGGTTGCCATCATGACACCCTAGCCCTAGGCCATCATTAGCACCGCTCAAACGGTAGGTTTTCCAAAACACACTACCTCTCCAAATTCAACGGCCTCGACGGAAAACTTTTCACCTCCCCGAAAAAGAAGTACAATGGACAAATGCCCATTTCCATGTCCTCTGGGAAGACATCAAAGTCTTCGCTCCTGGGCCCAGAAGCAACGACTTAGGGGCTACTGTTCTGGACTAGCCCAACAGCTTGATTGGGCCCAGTCTAGAAATCTCATGACTGCCAACCGTTGGCCGTTTCCCAGGCCAATCTCGCATGTGTCGTGCAATTCCTCCCCTCTTTCCTTTCTGGCCCAGCACCAATCCAAGATGCCCTTCGAGCATCTCCTCAGCCTGCCTGACACCAACGTCGTGCGGGCCTCCAGGAACCGACCAGGGGGATGCCCGTTACCAGCTCTCCTCCGGGACCAACGGCTAGTTACCTGCACATCTTCCCGGTTTGACCAAGTCCTGGCCATTACCTGATTTTTCGGACACGCATATCTAGGCGGAAAATCAGGAACCAATGGCCATGCACCAGGGGCATTATATAAACTCTCACACCTGTGAGGCCCAGGTATCACATACTTACTACTCACTACCTAATATTCTGCCAGTACCTTCTTTCTCCCGCTCTTACTTGATCATTGGAGTACCTTGCAGGTACAACCCCCTCTCTCCTCTGCCCGAATGAAGATCATCCTCTGGCCACTCTCCAGGTATTGATCAACCGCAAGATCACATGTTGTTAGAGGATGATATATATATATATATATATATATATATATATATCTTCTCTCCAAACATATGGCACATTAATTGTTATTGATCGACCTCAAAATAGGTGTGACTTCTATATAAGTACACTTACGATTGCTTAACATAGCGCTAAATTTTGTCCCGATTTGAGAAATGATCATTCGTGGCCCAAACCTTTATTTGCAAGCCCAAGTATGTTAATTTGAAACCTTTGGTCCAATAATCTTGAGATTCATTGTTAGGAGGCTTTGGTCTTATCAATCCTCTAATGAATCTTTATAAACTTTGGTCAAAGTGAATCACTTAAACATCATTGATCATTTATTGTTTCCTTGTGATTTTGAAAATGAATGATATACTTGACAAAAAGCAAATGAAACTTGTTATTGAGGGGATTTTATTTTATCAATCCTCTAATGAGTTTCAAATGCAAGTTTCAAGATGGCTATTCAACTAACCTTTAATTACTAATTCATTAACATTTGACTTTTATTTGATGCCCTTTATTTTATGCTTTTATTTTATACCTTTACTTTATACACCATTTTTTTAGCATTTACATTTCATGCTATTTTCATCTTTGCTCACTTGAGCGTTTAGTTTTATGTCATTTTTATTTTTCTCACTTGAGCTTCTCATTTCTTTTTGAAGATACTTAATAATCAACTTGAACCATAAAAAACTTTAATGTTACTTGGACTATTTGGTTACTATCCTTGGCATTATGGAGTGATGCACTTCTTGGACTTAGGATTAGAGACCTTGACCTACCTGGAGACCTTGTGACTTTCATTGCTATTTTGTCTGGAGTTATTGGGGTTTACTCCAAGATATTGGGTTGTTTGTTTTCTTTGTGTGCAGGTTATTCTGATATATGTTTTGTCTGTGATTGGGAATTCATTTGTATAGAGCTGTTACTCTGCCCAATTTTTGTGAAGACTTAATGCACTTGAAGTTTGATTCTCAAGAGGTTATATTGTCCTTGCTTGTTTGGTTTCAATCCAAATAATGAGAATTCTACATTGACTCGTTATGTCAATTGTTGGCTTCTTGTTGGTTAGACGGTTATTTTCCATAGCTTTTACTTCATGCTCTAGGATAGCCTCTTCATCTCCTCCCATCTTCTTTAATTTCAAAAATGTTCTCTCTCCTTTTGAAAACTCTTGTTTCCAAACTTGAACCGTTTTCACAATAAACTTGGACTTAGGTCCATGAATTTTCAAAATATTTTCCTAATCAAACTTTAGTCAACTTAACAATACCTTGACATTTTTTGTGAGAAGACTAAAAGTCAATCAATCTCATTCAAACCATTTTTCCACTTTAGGCTTTATACTTTAAAAGTTTATCAAAATATTAGACCATTGTCAATCCTTGAAGTGATTCGAACTATTATACTTCTACGATATGTAGTGAAGTGAGATATTTTCCACTTCGGTGTTGAGAGTGGCTTTGTTGATTTTAAACTCCAAGCTATATCCTCCACTTTGAGATGACGCAAATTCTCCTTTCTCATTATTGTGGGTAGTAAGTATGTTTTCTACTGGGATAATACGATGATGTCTCGTATATTAAAATTAACCGAGACACTTGTGTTTTAAAATTATAAAGGTGAACTACGAGTACCCTGGTCCCCTATTGCATGGAAGATGGTATGTAGGCACTAAAGGTTCGCAACCGCGGAGGGTGAAAAAATTAAAAAAATATATTCCTTTTCTCATCCCCACAATTTGTTTCTTTATATACAACACTTATAGCCAAAATACACAAATTTTCAAAAAGGTTCCTGCAGAGTACCATAGATGTTTAGGGTGCTAATACCTTCACTTTGCATAACCAACCCCCGAACTTAGATTCTCTCCCCCTCTTTTTTGGTTTATTCGCTCTTTTCCTATTCCTTTGGAAATAATAAAGTGTGGTGGCGATTTTTATTTTGATTTTTGCAAGTCAAGTCAATTCAATGGCTTAGTCTCAACATTTTTACCGCTACAGAAAAAATGGCGACTCTGCTGGGCAAAGATTGACCAAATGCTTGTCCATCCCTAAGTGGGTTGAGCCTATCTTTGTTTATTTGTGTATGTGCCATTTTTGTTTATATGTTATATGTTGTGTATATGTTTGTTTGGATTTTCCTGGTTTTCAGGGTGCTTGGTGATTTCTCATAAGTCTTCTACCCGGACATGGGCAAACATAAGATATGACGGGTGGTATAGTCATGTTAACTTTGAGGGAGTAATCCCAAAAAAGGAGACATGAGATCCCTCACTTAGTGGAGGCCCCTTTAACTGTAGTTTCATTCACCGAGTAATTGGGAAGACGTGCTTCTTTCAACCTGAGAGCCTGCTGAAACTGAGGACCATAAAACCTTTAACCCATCTTGGCCTTTTAGGTGTAGTGTAGAAGTTATGACAGAGTAATCCGGAAATGGTTGTCACACGATACTACACTCAGACGACTTTTTCTGGAGAATATTTCTAATTACCGAGTCAATCGGGACATTGGTAATATCCGAAGAAAGAATGTAGACTCTAGGAACCTCTTAGAACCTTGTTCAGCAGGTGATAAACTATTAGACCATACCTTGTGGGTAATACCTTTGACTCCATGCTCATGATGTCAAACTTATGAACCCCCCCCCCCCCCATGTTTGTGATCTTGTGTGTGATTGTTGCATCATGCATTCATGCACCCATGAACATCTTTTAAGACATTATGGTTCAAGGGACTTAAAGTTGACTCTTTGTGAATATCCCAGGTACTTTTGACCATGGATTCTAGAAAAAGAAAAACTCAGAAGTACAGTTTCAAGAATCCCAAGATAAATGATTTGATGAGTTTAATTCTCGAGATTGAGAGTTTTGCAGATTTTTGGAAGAAGTATGGATTCATCGTGTCTCTCGTGAAGCTTAGGATGAAGGAGGGTATTCTCTCAACTTTGGTCCAGTTCTATGATCCGATGTATCGATGTTTCACTTTCCCTGATTATCAATTGACGCCCACATGACTACCAAAGTAGGAATCAGAGGCTTACCTGCTCAGTTTTTATTAGAGAAAGATCGTTACTTTGCTAGGATGAAGAGTATGATTGCTTTTAAGGCCATCTTTTCCCTACTTGCCTACAGGTTATTCTTATTTTCAAACGTCAACAACTTTATGGGTGTCAATGCCATCAGGATCTTTTTGATATGGAATCCAGTCCCTACATTATTAGGTGATGCTTATTACTCTATTCATATTCTGCACACTTTGTTGTATCAGTGGTTTATTTCTCACTTGCCTTGGTCCGATGCTTTCTGGGATGTCATAAAGGAACCTCGTTGGGCTCCGAAGATTATGTCCCTCACTCATTCAGATATTATTTTGTACCATCAGGCTTACTATGATGTAGAGATTGTCGATAGTTGTGGTTGTTTCCCGAATGTACCTCTTCTTGGTACAGAGGGAGGAATTAACTACACTCTTAATCTTGCATGATGACGACTTAGATATCCTATGAGGGATAAGCCAAATAGTATTCATCTGAGTGGCTTCTTTCTTAGAGAGGGAAAGAATAATAAGAAAGCTAAGGAGAAGATTGCAAGGGCTTGGCTTCATATTCACAGGAAGAGTAGAAAGGACTTGGGACCTAGAGGGACTGTTTCTTTGGAGCCTTATCTTCAGTGGGTACAAGCAAGGGAAATTCAGTTGAATATGCCATATTCACATGAGGCACCTATGCCTGATATGTTTGTGAAGACCATTCCTCACTTTTAGATGATATGGAAGAGCTGAAGTTGGCCCTAGTCAGGATGCAACAGGAGAAAGAAGCTTGAAAGAATAAGTGTCAGACTTTAGAGATATCCTATTGGGCAGACATGAAGGAGAAAGATGACTTGATTCAGATTCTCGAGACTCGTGCTGTAGAGATGATGGAGAAGCAAGAGGATTTATTTTCCTCTAGAACTCATTCAGAACTTAGTCATTCACTTCCCGACTCTAGTAATTGGAAATTCGTTGCTAACAGGTATGCAGAAGAGAACAAGCGGTTGAAAGCTCAGATCACAAGATTCATAGGAAAACGTCAGTGTGTGGAATTATCTTCATCAGCTTTTCTTTCTTAGGCTTTTTAGACTCTATCTTATTTTTGTACTTGGGATTGTTAAAACTTGTACTGAAAAAGTTGTAATTTGTTTTGAAGTTATTATAATGAGATTTTCAGTATTTCAAATGCGTTAGTACTTTAATATTCGCAAAATTGTCTAAAATTCTTTTAGTCCCTCGAATTACTAATAAATCATGTGCATCGCATATCATGTATAATCTTGTACATATTTCTTGCATTTCTTTTCATACCTAGGTGTCTTACTGAATTTCTCTGCTTCGTTCAGCTAGCTGTCTCACCAGTATAATACTCGAGCTAATTCCAAGAAGAAAATGGAGAGTCTTGAACAAGAAAATCGCGAGTTACACGATGAGGTTACTACTATGAAGGACGGTATGGCCAATTTAACTTATTTTATGGAATCATTGGTGGCTTCTCAAAATCAGTCACCACTCACTCGGCCTCAATAAATAACATTTGCTTCTTAAGGTCCATCAGTTCCCGTTTTTGTTAACCCAGTTATTGTTTGCTCAGAATCGTATGCCTCAGGGTTTCCATGGGGAATGCCAGAAAACTTCATGCTAGGAGATTTTAATCTTGACACTCAAGCTGCTCCAGTTGTTCAAGATTCTACTACTCCTGCACCTCCTGTAGTGCATATTACTCCTGCTGCTAGAAATGAGACTCACTATGTTGCACCTCATTCGGTTAATGTTGTGTCATTTGTCAATGATGAAGTTTATCGTCATATTCCTCCACCAAGTGAAACTTAGGCTTCTATTATTCAATGGACGATTTTTAGGATCAATTTGATAAGATGTAGAAAGAGATGATGGCCCTCAAAGGAAAAGAACTATTTGGGCAGAATATGAATGATCTGTGTTTGGTTCCAAATGTTAAAATACCTGCAAAGTTCAAAGTACCAGAATTCAAGAAATACAAGGAAAATATTTGTCCCTGTGCTCACCTTATGATGTATGTGAGAAGGATGTCTACTAACACTGATGATCAACGCATGTTAATTCAATTTTTCCTAGACAGTTTGACTGGTATTGCGTTGAAGTGGTACATGAGCTTGGATAGTGCTAACATTCTTACTTTCAATGACTTGGGTGAAGCGCTTATTAGACAGTATAAATATAATGTGGACATAGAACCTGACCAAGATCAACTCAGGGCAATGGTCCAAAAAGATAAGGAATCATTTAAAGAGTATGCAAAGAGATGGCATGAAGTAGCTGAAGGGGTGAAAAACACAAGAAGGGGGGGTTGAATTGTAAAACTGAAATCTAAAACAATTGACAAGATATTTTTATCCTGGTTCGTTTGATCTCAAACTACTCCAGTCCACCCGTCAAGGTGATTTCGCCTCTCTCCAACGAGGTCTTAATTCACTATATTCAACTGAATATTACAGACTGCTTTAACAACTGCTAAAGCCTTCTTGATTCAAACCACAATCCGGTTTGTCAAGGCAACACTTTCTTACAAAGATATAAAACAATGTGTGTGAATGTTTTCTACAAAACTTTATCACAACTGTGATGTATACACAAAATGAAGCTTAGAAACTAGATTGCTAAACTGTAATGAAGTATCAGAGTTTGTGGTTTAGCAAAACTGGTAGATGAAGATTATTGTTCAGCTTTGTGCGTGTAGAGATTTGGAGAGCATTAGCCATTATAATCTTCAAAGCCTTGTTTATATAGCACTTGAGAAGATGAACGTTGAATGAAATATTCTTGATTCAATGCTAATAACAAGCTTTCCTTTTTGAGCAGATCTTGTCTAGAATGAGGCCGTTGGGATTAATTAGCTTTCAATGCACAGTACCGTTGCTTCTTCAATGCACGTTCTGGCTTGGCTCATTCTGATTCTGCTTCGCTGCTGATGAACTATTGTGTTTCTGTATCAGAGTGTTTACGCGCAGTTCTGTTCATCAAGCTTCAGCATGTACGTGAGTTGATTATCTGATCTTGACATTCTGATGTAGCAACTTCTGATGCTGGTGTGTGAAAACAAATTCTGATGCTGAAAAGACGTGATCTTGCTTATACCAATCAGAGTATCTGCAAGTCAGAACATAATAATTTTAGGCAGCATATAGTTCATTCATGAACCTTATAAATACTATATCTTTTCACTTTGTTATCATCAAAACTTAAATATAGGGTAGTAGATTCAAACATTGTTCTAACAATCTCCCCCTTTTTGATGATGACAAAAACTAGATATTTTAAATGAAAAATAACGTGAAAAGGTATCTGGATATGTATCAGAATAAGAAGTACGGAGAAGTCAGAGTTAAGAGATACTCCCCCTGAGTTTGTTACTTCCCTTTGATATACGTGTTCTTCAGGATCAGATCTTTTTCTTTCTTTGAACATCAGATTATAAGAGTCTTTGACTTATCAGAGAGTAGAGCTTCAGAGCTTTTCCCGTCAGAGCTTTGCTTTGGATCAGAGTATTAGGTCGATCAGAATTTCATATTGATCAGAGCAACATTGATCAGAACTTCTACATTTTGATTAGAGCTTCTAGTCTTCAGAGTGTCCAGGAGCTTCCTTGTGCCTGTAGACTTTAAACAAAACAGAAAAAAAACATTTCAAGTAATAGAGTTAGAATGTTTGAGAATTTCTGTCTAGTTAGCCCGTTATTGATTTAAATATCATTCTTGTTCTCCCCCTTTTTGTCAGCAATCAAAAAGTGTTGGTGATGTGCTAAAACAATTTAGATCAGAAAAAAACAAATTATATTAAAATAGTTCAGAATCAGAGGAAGAAAATATTACAAAGCATAGTCAAAACAGTACATCAGAAAATGAAGAAAACATGAAAAAGTTATGCATGAAAAAGATTTTAAGGTTGAGGAGGCATGCGTGAGAACAGGCTCTCCAGCATCGCTTGAATCTTTTCAGAAGTTTCATTCTGCTTCTGAACCATGTTGACAACAGTGTCAATCTTGTTGTCCTGCACATCCATTCGTGCTTTCATCTTCTGATCGTTCTCTTCCATCCGCTGCTGTAGACGCAAGTCATTCAGCCTTAATTCTTCCAGAGCCTGCCTGTCCAAGGCAGCTTGAGAAGCATCAGAAGGAGGAGGCTTCTCAGAACTTTCAGCGACATCTTCTGCTTGACTTTCAGCCTGAATGGTCTTGTCTTCTTCTGATGGTTGCACCTGTGCAGCTTGCTGTTTCTCAGACCAAGATTCACTGTCCAGAGGGAGCACAACTTCCTGAGGCAGCTGACTTTCAACTTCCTTCAGCAGCTTGCTGAAGTTCTGTTGTGCCTGCTCATAGTTGACATCCTGCAACTTGAGGGCTTCAGCACGTACCCATAATCTGAACTGTGACCAGAGCTGATCAGAAGCAGCTGGGTCAATCATCCCAGGACAGACTTGCTTCAAAGAAGCAATCCATTGCAGCACACCTGTTTCAAAATTCAAAATACCAGAGCCAACATCTGGTTGCTTGGGTTTGGGAATGGCAATTTTGTGTCTTAAATCAGCAAGACGTTCAAGACTGGTTAAGTCAATGAAAGTTCTGCTGGGGTTTTCAGAGGTTTGCTGAGAGGCTGTTTGTTTTGGAGGAAGGGTATCAGAATCAGAGTCAGATATTTCGATTGGAGTGGATGGTGGTTTGGGAGTATTTGGAGGTGTTGATTCCTCTGAAGATGGTAACTGGGGCATGACAATAGTGGTTCCACATGACAACTGGATTGCCAGCGGTGAAGGTTGAGGTGAGTGAGGGTCAGATTTATGAGGAGAAGGGGTTTTGGAATGGTGAAACTCTGTTTGTGGTGAAGGAGGATTATTTTCTGGTTGAGGAGGTGGAATCTCTGATTGCTCAGGGATCAGAGGTTCTTCTGTGAGAGGTTGTTGTTGTTGTGGTTCTGGTTCTGGTTGTTGTTCTGGTTGTGGAGGAGGAATATTTGGTGGTTCAGAATTTGGTTGAGCAGAAGCATGTTCACGCTCAATATCAGCTAGCACTTGGTCAAGTGCTGGTGTTGTTGAAACTGTTGGTTGTTTGGGAATTTTGGTTCTGGGTCTTCTGAGTAGTAATGCCTCAGAAGGGTCTTCTGGTATGGTTTCATCAATGGTAGGGATTGGAATTGATATTCTGTGAGAGGTTTGAGAAGGGGCAGCAGATGTTGGAATAGTAAAAGATTTTGAGATAGGGGCAGCAGATGAAATACCTCTTTTCTTTGGAGTCTGATGAGATGATCCTTCTGCTGGCGCTTTCCTCTTCTTTGTCTTCTTCTGAGTCACTTCTGGTTGGATTTGACTCAGATCTTTGATCTTCAGCTTTGAACCTGTATCTTCTTCCTTGTACGCATCTGGATACCTGAGAAACATCTCTGGTTTGGATTCCATTTCAGAAAATACCGGAAAATCACTCAGAGGCACTCTTCTGCTGGAGATATCAGCAGTTGAAGTAGCTCTGGGTTCCTTCTGAATATTTTCTATCAGCTTCATCTTTTTCAGATTCTTAGCGTTCAGCGGTTTCCCAATAGTTGGTTCAATAGTGCTCATCTCCTGAGCTTCGATCAGATGTTCAATCAGCCTATTCTCTGTCAGAATATCTGATATAAGCCTTCCAAACGGTATCCAGTCTCTCTTGGTTCTTTCTTCTTCTCTTGTCTCTTTGACACTGGTCTTGAGATGGTTGAACAAGAAGTGTGCCAGATTGATCTTTACCCTCTGATCAATAAAGTAGATCAGAAACTGCTGATCCACGTTTATATAATCAGGAGAACTTGTTGGTTTCCTGTGGTTGAAGCATCCCAGAACAATCTTAGCCCATACTCTGCAGTGGTCCTTCAGATCCTTAATTTTGCTGCTGGGTATTCCAAGAGTGAAAATTCTGTTGGCTACCACACCTACATCAGGGCATCTTTCAGCCATGTCCACACAACGGACTCCACCACCACTTTGAACGATTAGCTTTGCAATGAGATCTTCAGATATCACGATCTTCTTTCCCATAACAGAAGAAATGACTAGATGTTTTGCAACTTTGGCGTGAATCCAAAATTCCTTGACTAGCGCTGGGAATGTTGGTCCAACCAACCTATCGAAATACCTCTCCCACTGTTGAGCCCTAATTTCTTCAGTTAGGTCAAATCCATTTTCCTTCAAACTTTCGAAGTCAATGATTAACTCAGAAAGCACTTCAAGGTTCTTTACCGGAGTGAGAAGAGTTCTGATAGGCACCTGATATTGTTCAGAGGTTGCTTTCTTCTGATTGCCTGCAGAAATGCTGGAGGATGCCATTGTTCACACTAAAAAGCTTTGAGAATGATTTGAGAGAAAAAGGTTTGTAGGAGATGAACTCAGAAATATGCAGAAAAAGCTTGAGTGTTAATGAGAAAGCGTAAAGAATAAGAATGAAGGATTAATGTGCTTAAATAGAGTTTTTCAAGATTATTTTGAAAAAATAAACGTTTTTAAGAGAGAGAAAAAAATAATGATTGCCATTTAACAAGCGTGATTACTTTTCATTAAATGCTTGCTGATTTTGGGGGATTTGAGAAAGATACTTAAAAACGGTTACCAGACATGTGTCTCAATGCACCCAATCAGCGCTTTGCCTTCTCAGAAGCGTGCACGCGTTCTGCTTCAGAGATTTGCTGATGATTGGATGACACTTGTTTGATGTAGTGATCAGCACGTCTGTCTTTGAGATTAGACTCTCAGATCTTTAGACTTGCATCTGATACAATCTGCATGTTCTATCTTTCTGAAAGGAGATTGATCAGAAGTTCACAGTAATATAATTACATTCTGAAGATAAATATATGGAATTAAAACATTTTCATTCTGGGCATACTTTCATGCTGAGATGTTTCAGAATGAAATTAAACCTATCTTCTGAAAGGGGTTTAGTAAAGATATCAGCCCATTGATGGTCTGTGTCTATAAATTTTAAGTTCAAAATACCTTTCTGAATATAGTCCCTAATGAAATGATGCTTTATTTCTATATGCTTAGCTCTAGAATGTAAAATAGGATTCTTACTTAAGCAAATAGCAGAAGTATTATCACAAAGTATAGGAATGTTACTCTCAAAGATCTGGAAGTCTTCAAGCTGACTTTTCATCCAGAGCATTTGTGTGCTACATCCTGCTGCTGCTATGTACTCAGCTTCTGCTGTTGACAGAGCAATTGTTGATTGCCTTTTGCTGGACCAAGAGATCAGATTTTCTCCCAGAAACTGGCAGCTTCCAGAAGTACTTTTACGTTCCACTCTGTCTCCAGCAAAATCAGCATCGCAGTAGCCTACTAAGCTGTAATCACTAGATTTTCTATAAAACAATCCCAGATTAGTAGTACCTTTCAGATACTTGAAAATTCGCTTAACAGCTATTAAGTGAGATTCTCTAGGATCTGATTGGAATCTAGCACAAATACATACGCTGAATAAGATATCAGGTCTTGAAGCAGTCAGATAGAGGAGAGAACCAATCATACCTCTGTAGACTTTCTGTTCTACACTTTTGCTTACCTCTTCTCTTTCCAGAATGCACGTGGGATGCATTGGAATCTTTGATGGCTTACATTCTGAGAGGTCAAATTTCTTCAGAAGATCTCTGATGTATTTGCTCTGATGAATGTAAGTTCCTTCTGGAGTTTGATTGATCTGAATTCCTAAAAAGAATTTCAGTTCCCCCATGAGGCTCATCTCAAATTCTGCCTGCATACACTTGGCAAATTTTCTTCCAAGAGAAGGATTAGTAGAACCAAAAATTATATCATCAACATAAATTTGACAGACTAAAATGTCACTCTTAACTGTTTTACAGAATAGAGTAGTGTCCACTTTCCCTCTGGTGAATTCATTTTCAAGCAGAAAGTTACTTAGCCTTTCATACCAAGCTCTGGGAGCTTGTTTCAGACCATACAGTGACTTCTTTAGTTTGAAAACATGTTCTGGATGTTTTGTATTTTCAAAACCTGGGGGTTGGTGAACATAAACTTCTTCTTCTATATAACCATTTAAGAATGCACTTTTGACATCCATCTGATACAGAGTGATGCCTCTATTAACAGCAAATGAGATTAAAATTCTGATAGATTCTAACCTGGCGACTGGGGCAAAGGTTTCTGTATAGTCTATCCCCTCTTGCTAACTATAACCTTGTGCAACCAGTCGTGCCTTGTTTCTGATGACTTCACCTTGCTCATTAAGCTTGTTTCTGAACACCCATCTTGTTCCAATGACGTTGAATCCTTTTGGTCTGGGAACGAGATCCCATACGTCGTTTCTGGTGAATTGATTCAGCTCTTCTTGCATTGCCAGAATCCAGTCATTATCCAGAAGTGCTTCATCAATAGAAGAAGGTTCAATCAGAGACACAAGTCCCATAAGAGTTTCTTCAGAGTTTCTGAAGCTTGCTCTTGTTCTGATTGGATCTTCCTTTCTTCCTAGGATAGTCTCTTCTGGGTGATCCAAACTGCTTCTGGGCAATCTCTTCTGAGGTTGATCAGCAGCTGTTGGAGGATTTCTAGCAGTGCTCCTTTCAGACGTTGAAGGAATGTCTGTGTTGAGAGCTTCTGATGACTTGTCTTCAGAACCTGCAAATTCAATTTCTATACCTGCAAGATTTTCATTCTGCTTTGACTTTTCAGAGTCAAGCTTATCATCAAAACGAACACTGATTGATTCTTCCACAATCTATGTTTCTGTATTGTATACTCTGTACCCTCTTGAGCGTTCAGAGTATCCTAACATAATACACTTCTGTTCCTTAGAATCAAACTTGTTCAAATAATTCTTTGTATTTAATATAAAGCAAGTGCATCCAAATGGATGAAAATACGAAATGTTGGGCTTTTTGTTCTTCCACAATTCATATGGAGTCTTTTCCAGAATAGGTCTTATTGAGATTCTATTCTGAATGTAGCACGCTGTGTTTATTGCCTCTGCCCAGAAAGTCTTAGCAACGTTTGTCTCATTGATCATGGTTCTGGCCATTTCTTGCAATGTTCTGTTCTTTCGTTCTACAACTCCATTTTGTTGGGGAGTTCTAGGACAAGAGAAATCATGCAGAATGCCTTTGTCATTAAAGAATGACTCAAAATCTTTATTTTCAAATTCTCCACCATGATCACTTCTGACTTTAACGATTCTAAGATCTTTTTCATTCTGAACTTGGTTACAGAAGGTAACAAACACAGAGTGTGACTCGTCCTTGTGTCTTAAGAACTTTACCCATGTCCATCTGCTATAGTCATCTACGATTACTAACCCATACTTCTTACCACTGACTGAAGCAGTTTTAACTGGTCCAAATAAGTCAATGTGCAGAAGTTCTAATGGCTTAGAGGTGGAAACAACATTTTTGGATTTAAAAGAAGGTTTTGCAAATTTGCCTTTCTGACATGCTTCACACAGAGCATCTGAATTGAACTTCAAATTTGGAAGTCCTCTGACCAGATTGAGTTTGTTAATCTGAGATATTCTTCTCATACTAACATGCCCCAATCTTCTGTGCCAGATCCACTGCTCATTGTTAACAGACAGAAGACATTTTACGTTCTGACTCTTTAGTTCAGAAAGTTTGATTTTGTAAATGTTGTTTTTCCTCTTACCATTAAACAGGATAGTCCCATCTTTCTGACTAACAGCTTTACATGATTTTTGATTAAAGATTATATCATAACCGTTATCACTTAATTGACTTATGGATAACAGATTATGCATCAATCCATCTACTAGCAGAACATTATTAATAGAGGGAAGATTTCCATTACCTACAGTTCCAGAGCCAATTATCTTTACCCTCTGATTGCCTCCAAAGCCAACGTGGCCTCCAGGCTTTGGAACATATGCCTTCTTCCCGTCATGTGTCGTGAGCAGCCAGAGTCCAGGTACCATGACTGGTGTTTCTGACTTGCTGCTAAAGATATCTGCAACATGTATTATTTTATCCTTAGGTGCCCAGATCTTCTTGGGTCCTGATTTGTTAGTTTTGCCAAAACTCTGGTTGAATTTTGGTTTCACAGAGTGCTTACTACTAGTATATTTGATGTCATGTGTGTGACCATACACAAAGTGTGAATTTAGAGGAGTGTGTTTAATGGTTAAATCCATGACATTCTTAGGTGTAGGAACCTTACCTTGGTATCCTATTCCTTTCCTGCCGTTTCTGCTAACTCCATAGATCATTGAAGCCATTCTGCTTCTATCTATGCTTTTAGCTAAGAACTTCTGGAAACTATGATCATACTCCTTGATGATCTCATCAGCGTTGCTGGGAGTTTCAGAAATTGGTTCCTTCTGAGAGTTTTGTAAAGAGTTTTCTAATTTTGAAATTTTATCTCTCAGCTCAGAGTTTTCCAATTTGAGACTCTCAGACTTATTAGAGTCAGATTCAAGATTCCTTTTCAGGTCTCTGAATTTAGCTCTAATCTGCTGATAGCATTCCAGAATTTCATTGAGGCTTTCAGCAAGTTCAGCCTTTGTAAAATTAACAGCGAAGTTAGGAAATACCTCTTCTGTGTCTGATTCTGAGTCTGATTCAGAAGCTTCACTATCTTCTGAGATATTAGCCATGAGCGCTATGTTTGCCCTTTCATCATCTGATTCTGAGTCAGCTTCAGACGAGTCAGAGTCATCCCATGTGGCCATGAGACTTTTCTTCTTCTCTCTTCCAAACTTCTTTTTGGGCTTTTCCCTCTGAAGCTTTGGGCAGTCACTCTTGTAGTGTCCTTGCTCATTGCACTCGTAGCAGATGATGTCTTTGGTGTTTGGCTTCTTGCTACTGGAGGAGCCTTCAGATCTTCTGTATCCAGAGGAAGAATCTGTCCTTCTGAATCTGGAAGAAGACTCGTTCTGATCAGATCTTCTGGGATTCCTGAACTTCCTTTGTCTTTGCTTCCACAGTTGATTTACTCTTCTGGAGAGAAGGGAAAGTTCGTCTTCTTCTGATGAGGATCCATCAGATGTTTCTTCAACTGCCTGCAAAACTTTAGACTCAGATTTTCTGTTAGATTTTAAAGCTAAAGGCTTACCTTGTTTCTGAGGCTCGTTAGCTTCTAGCTCTATCTCATGACTTCTGAGGGAGCTTATAAGTTCCTCCAGAGTGATCTTGTTGAGATCTTTAGCTAGCTTCAGAGCAGTAACCATAGGCCTCCACTGCTTGGGTAAACTTCTGATTATCTTTTTGACATGGTCAGCAGTAGAGTATCCTTTGTCCAGATCTTTGAGACCAGCTACCAGAATCTGGAATCTAGAGAACATAGTTTCAATGGATTCAGATTCTTCCATTTTGAACGCCTCATACTTCTGAATGAGCGCCAGAGCTTTTGTTTCTTTGACTTGAACGTTGCCCTCATGCATCATTCTGAGAGAATCAAAGATGTTCTTTGCTGTGTCTCTGTTGGAGATCTTTTCATACTCAGTATAGGAGATGGCACTGAGGAGGATGGTTCTGGCCTTATGGTGATTCTTGAAATCACGCTTTTGTTGATCAGTCATTGATTTTCTATCAATCTTCTGACCACTTGCATTCACAGGGTGCGTGTATCCATCTGTCACCATATCCCACAGATCAGCATCATGTGCTAGAAAGAAGCTTTCAATTCTGTCTTTCCAGTAATCAAAGTTTTCTCCATCAAAGACTGGAGGTTTGCCGCTGAATCTGTCTCTGTCCTCATTATTGTCATTGCTGAAGTGAGAATTGTTTCCTGCCATTGTGTTTTTCTGACGCTGGATCTTGTACTGACACGGTTAAGTGTTTTAGCTCAGAACCAGGCGCTCTGATGCCAATTGAAGGGGTGAAAAACACAAGAAGGGGGGGTTGAATTGTAAAACTGAAATCTAAAGCAATTGACAAGATATTTTTATCCTGGTTCGTTTGATCTCAAACTACTCCAGTCCACCCGTCAAGGTGATTTCGCCTCTCTCCAACGAGGTCTTAATTCACTATATTCAACTGAATATTACAGACTTCTTTAACAACTGCTAAAGCCTTCTTGATTCAAACCACAATCCGGTTTGTCAAGGCAACACTTTCTTACAAAGATATAAAACAATGTGTGTGAATGTTTTCTACAAAACTTTATCACAACTGTGATGTATACACAAAATGAAGCTTAGAAACTAGATTGCTAAACTGTAATGAAGTATCAGAGTTTGTGGTTTAGCAAAACTGGTAGATGAAGATTATTGTTCAGCTTTGTGCGTGTAGAGATTTGGAGAGCATTAGCCATTATAATCTTCAAAGCCTTGTTTATATAGCACTTGAGAAGATGAACGTTGAATGCAATATTCTTGATTCAATGCTAATAACAAGCTTTCCTTTTTGAGCAGATCTTGTCTAGAATGAGGCCGTTGGGATTAATTAGCTTTCAATGCACAGTACCATTGCTTCTTCAATGCACGTTCTGGCTTGGCTCATTCTGATTCTGCTTCGCTGCTGATGAACTATTGTGTTTCTGTATCAGAGTGTTTACGCGCAGTTCTGTTCATCAAGCTTCAGCATGTACGTGAGTTGATTATCTGATCTTGACATTCTGATGTAGCAACTTCTGATGCTGGTGTGTGAAAACAAATTCTGATGCTGAAAAGACGTGATCTTGCTTATACCAATCAGAGTATCTGCAAGTCAGAACATAATAATTTTAGGCAGCATATAGTTCATTCATGAACCTTATAAATACTATATCTTTTCACTTTGTTATCATCAAAACTTAAATATAGGGTAGTAGATTCAAACATTGTTCTAACAGTAGCCACCCAGGTGATCCCTCCAATGGAAGAGAAAGATATGACAAATATTTTCCTGAAGACTCTAGGTGCCTTCTACTATGAAAGAATGGTGGTGAGTACACCAAGTGATTTTACCGAAATGGTGAGTATGGGCGTTCATTTGGAAGAAGCTGTAAGAGAGGGCCGTTTGACAAGAGGTGAGAATTCCGGTAGTACATGTTATACCCCAATTTTTCCCCCTAAGATCCCTTCATTATATCATATCAATTCAATCACAACAAAGTCAAACACTAGGGTTTGTTTCTTCTCCATATCTTTAGTCTTTCTCTATGGGGAATTACCAAACACCTTGACTTGTATTTTATGATCATCTATATTTGATTACTCTTTAACTAACAAATACAATGTGTGTGTATCCTAATTGTTGATGATGTAGGTGAAAGCACAATGCATTCCATCAAAGTTAGCTTTTGGTTTCATGAATTCTTTCTTTGTACCTTCCTCAACAAAGCCTCACTGAGATTCAATCCTCTATGAGATATGTTTTAAAGTAACATCTTGACAAAGTCTTTTATGATTCATTATGCCTCAAGTTGTCAAAGTTAGCTCAAAAGCACAAGGGTTGACCAAAGGAGTTTGACTCAATTTGACAAGTCTTTGTCTCCATTAATCCCAAGTGCATAGTTCCTTTAATTCTCAAGATGTGGAAGTGATGTTGGTTGCTATGACTCCTTATTATCATCCTCAACAACCTCTATTTGAAAGATAAAAGTATTTGTGCTAGAAGGTTGATTAAAATTGCATAGTTCTCCCCAAGGTATTTTCTTGCTCTAGGAACTAGGGTTTTGAACTTCAAAGGGGTATATCTTGCTCATTTTTTGGTATTTTTGAGTGATTCAAAAGACATCCTTCTCTCCAAAGGGTTATTAATAAATCACTTCAAAGTTATCAAGGAAATTTTGTGTAAGAAACTTGATGGTGAATAAAGATTACAAGTCCTCCAGATGAACCCTTAAATCCCTTCACGTGACTTCAAATGATCATAACTTGATCAATTTTTATCACCTTGAACCCATTATTTTTTCCACAATGATCTTGAATATGTGAACATCGACCCATATTCAAAGTGAAAAGTGTGAAAATGGATGGGAGATTCCCCAAGGAGGCAAAAATTTATAGGTCATTTTATGAATTTTTGCCAACTTCAACAAGTCATAATTTTCTCAATTTTTGGAGATTTTGAATGATTCAAGTCTCAAAATGTCACTCAAGGGATCTACTTCATGCAATATTTTTTGGTCAAGAGTAAATTCCAAGTGGAAGGCCATGTTTGGATGCAAGACAATATAAGTCATTTTTGAAGAAAAACTTAGAAATTTTCTATGTATAGAAAGTTAACCTCTTTTTCTCAACTTTGACTCATTGCAACTTTCAGATCAAACATCTATTTGATCCCATCTTTGCACATTGTAAAGCTTGTAACCTCATCTTTCTAAAGCTTCAAGAATCATGCCCTAAGACCCCTTGAGTTGAAAATGCCATTATTTTGAAATTGGTAACTTGAAACTGAATTTCACATCAAGTCAGGAATTTGAAATCCAGAATATGCCCTCTAATCACAAGATTTGTGCAAATTTTTTATTTAAACTTGATTAACAAACTTTCCAGGAGTATTTAGCACCTCAAAACGCATCATTTGGATGAGTTTTGATGCACATGTGATCACACTTCTTCATGATCACAAATGTGCATGATTTCCCTCCAAATTGCATCATCCACCCCTCATCTTGATCCCATTCACTTCTCCTATAAATACAGGCTCTATTCCACTCATTTTTCTCAAGCTTGAACAACCAAAATCACTCTGCAATGCAACTTCAAAATCAGTGTTCTAGCTTTCTTTAATCCATTTTCTTTATCAATTCACCTTCCCTGAACATAACTGAAGCTAACAGAAGAAGAATCAAGTTTTAAAACTCCCTGAATTGTGCTAGCCAAGTCCAGTTTCAGAGCTCTGCAACTTAACTTCAATAGGTAGATTCCTCCATCAATTCTCTCAAACTTTGATACTATTGTGAAGCTCTTGTCATCCTGGTTCTAGTCGCAATACTTGCTTTTAACTGGAAACACGTTTTGACTATGAAATTTCAAATCCCTTTTCAAAACTTCTCTTCCAAATTATTGGAGCTACAATTTACATAAATTTTTCGCGAAGGTGTGGTTGTCTTCGTCTTGATGAGATGAAGCGAATGATACTGGTCTCGTGCTCTAATTTTACAGTTTGAGTGACCTGGTTTTGAGACTGGCTGGAGGTTGAAGATGACCAATGTGTCATCCTTCAACCAATAAAACAGCGCCATTTGGAATTTTTGAATTTCCGATTTTATATTGAATCTTGTGCTTTATTCATTAATGACCATGATATGCACATCGCGCCAGATCCCTTGGATTTGATTACTAAGGTGTTTTGACTCTCATCCAATGGTCCACATATTTTTTACTTTTTTTTTACTTCAGGTTTTTATATTTAATTGTTTTAAATTTCAAAAATTCCTACAAAATTCATTTTAAATCCAAAAAATATGAATAAATTATAAAAATTACTATTGATTTTTCTCTTTCTAATTTTTATTTTTTCACAATTTTATTTTGTGTTTTTATATTTTTTTTAATTTTTCACTTTATTTTATTTGTTTAAAATGTTTAAAAATACTTTTATTCATTTTTAAATTCATAAAAAAATAGGGAAAGATCCAATGACATTTTAACAAATATTGATGACCTCATTTAATTTTTATTTCTGACTTTGTTATTTTTATCATTTTTAATTTTTTTACCTATTTCTTTTAATTTTAAAAATAGTTTTTGACTCTAAAAATTACCAAAAAATTTATAAAAATATTTTAGTTCATTTCTGATTTTTATATGGCCTTTCTTAATTTTTCTTGATTAATTTTAATATAGTTTCTATTTTTCCTCTATTATTTCCATATTATAATCATTTTAAAATCCTTATTCTTTTATTTTTAATAAAATTCTATTTTTTCATATTTTCTGGCTGATCTTGGGTTGAAATTTTGATTATGAACTTTGTTAAAATCATTGTATCCATGATGTTGAGTCTAACTCCATAAAAATGGATGAATGATTTGAATAATAGTTTAATTAAAATTTTGGTTCAAATGTGGTTTGTTCATTTTCCCCATCCCTCTTCATCTTACCCCCTTCTTATTGTATTACATGTTATGGGATGATGGTCTCTATATCATTTATCCAAACATGAAGTACATAGATTGCTATTGACCGTCCTCAAAATAGGTGCTACTTCTATATAAGTCCACTTACGATTGCTTAACATAGCGCTAAATTTTGTCCCAATTTGAGAAAATGATCATTCGTGGCCCAAACCTATGTTTGCAAGCCCAAGCATGTTAATTTGAATCCTTTGATCCAATAACTTTGAGATCCATTGTTAGGATGCTTTGGTTCTACCAATCCTCTAATGGAACTACATCAATTTTGGTCAAAGTGGATCACTTAAACATCATTGGTCATTAAGTGTTACCTTGAGAATTCTTAAAATGGATGATATACTTGACAAAAAGCAAATGCAACTTATTGTTGAGAGGCTTTAGTTCTACCAATCCTCTAATGAGTTCCAAATGCAAGTTTCAAGATGGTCATCCAACTAACCATTAACTTCTAACAATTGATTTTGTTTTGTGCTTTATTTTATGCTTTTACTACATGTACCATTTACTTTAACATTTACATTTCATGTTATTTTTATTTTTTCTCACTTGAGCCTTTATATTCATGTCATTTTTAATTTGCTCACTTGAGCTTTTCATTTCTTTTTGAAGATACCTAATAATCAACTTAAACCCTAATATACTTTAATGTTACTTGGACTACTTGGTTACTATCCTTGGCATTATGGAGTGATGGACTTCTTGTACTTAGGAGTAGAAACTTTGACCTATGTTGGAGACCTTGTGACCCTAATTGATATTTTTTGTGGAGTTCTTGGGGTTTACCTCAAGACATTGGGTTGTTTATTTGTTTTGTGTGCAGGTTATTATGATTACATACGTTGTTTGTAATCTGGAATTCATCTGTATACATCTGTTACTCTACCCAATTTTTGTGAGGACTAAATGCAACTGGAGCTTGGTATTCTTCAAAGGTTGATTATTTGTTTGCTTGGTTTCAAATCCAAAGGATGGAATTCTTCATTGACTCAATATGTCAAGTGTTGGTTTCTTGTTAGTTAGACGGTTCTTTTCCCTTGCTTTTATCTTATGCTTTAGGATAGTCTCTTCATCTCCTCCCATCTTCTTTAATTTCAAAAATCTTCTCCCTCCTTCTGAAAACACTTCTTGTCTTAAAAAAATTTAACCAGTTTCATAATAAATTTGGACTTAGGTCCATGCATTTTTTTAAAAAAATCTTTCTTAATCAAACATTAATCAATTTAACAATACTTGGACATTTTTGTGAGAAGATTAAAAGTAAATCAATATCATTCAAACCATTTTTTCCACTTTGGCTTTTGCTTTAAAACATTTCTCAAAAAGATTGGACTCTTATCAATCTTTGTAGTGATGCAAACAACTATACTTCTATAATATGTAGTGAAGAGAGATATTTTCCAGTTGGGTGTTGAGTGAGGTTTTTGTTGATTTTTTTAATACAAGCCATATCCTCCACAATAATATGATGCAAGGTCTCCTTTCTCATGATTATGGGTAGTAAGTATGATTTTCCACACGGACAATGACGATGATGTCTTATCTCATAAAATTAACCAACGCACTTGCATTTCAAAATTTTTAAAGAGGAACTATGTATACCCTGATCCCCTATTTCACGGAAGGTGGTACGTAGGAACTAAAGGTTCACAACCACGGCGGGTGCAAAAATCATAAAAATATATACTTTTTTTCTCATCCCCACAATCTATTTTACATAAAACATTTTATAGCCAAAATATACAGATTTTTCAAAGAAGTTCTTGCGGAGTACCATAGATGTTTAGGGTGTTAATACCTTCCCTTTGCATAGCCAACCCCTTACCTAGAATCTTTCCCCCCTCTTTAGGTTATTCGCTCTTTTCCCATTCCTTTGGAAACAATAAAGTGACATGGTGATTTTTATTTTGATATGTATAAGTCTAGTCAATCCAATGGCTTAGTCTTAAACATTTATACCGCTACAATACCAAGAAGCCTTCATACGGGTTTTCCAAGAAGAAAGAATGAGATACAAATGTTGTCATTCAAGAGAGAAGGGTTAATCCTCCTAGAAGAAATCATCAGCGTCACCAACAGGTTGCCTTGGTAACTCTAGTTGTCAATGTGGCTCCGACCATAGTTGCTTATCAAAGACCATCCCCTCATGGAAATCGGGGGAAGAATAAAAAGAGAGAGGCTTTTGACTCTATTCCCATGAGCTATCCATAGTTACTCTCGGCGTTAATTCAAAAGAAGTTGGTTCAGACCAGGCCACCCCCTGTTATACCATCACCTTTGACTTGGTATTATAAGGAAGACCAGATGTATGCTTTTCATCAGGGAGCACCAGGGCACAATGTTGAGAATTGTTATCCTTTGAAATATGAAGTACAAAAGATGGTGAGATCTAGCCTTTTATCCTTCAAAGATGTTTGCCCTAACGTAAAAGATAATCCTCTTCCAAAGCATGGAGGAACAAATGTTGTAAAAATGGTTACTGGTTGTCCAGGGGACTTCCGTATTTTTTGTATCAACCTAGTTAGAGGAGATTTGGTAAAGATGTGTGCTGACCTCTACGAGTTTAATTACTATATGCATGACCATGCTGGTTGTGGTATTTGTAGTATAAATATACAGGGGTATGATAAGATAAAAGCTGATCTTCAGGAAATGATGGACGAGTGTCTCATTCATATAATCAGGCATAAGGCAGAATACGAGGAAGATGTGAATATGGTCTTTGGATGTCCTGGAGAATTCCGAATTTTTGATGTGAACCATATGAATGATAATTTGGTGCAGTTGCACGCTACTTTCTGTCACATGGATGGTCAGGTAAAACACCATTATGGGTCTTGTCTAGTCTGCTGTAGAGATTCGTGAGGTTGTTCCATTTTGAGAAAGGGTGTTAGTTATTGTTAAAAAATGGTACTATCAAAGTTTCAGGCAATAGAGATGATTACAATGGGATTAATGTGATTGAAGTTTGCTTGGCTGAGACTATGTCAATTGACGAGTATGCCTCTGTAGATGAATTATTTTCCTCAAATGAAGATATTTTCTCCAACAACGATTATGTGATGCCCAATTATTCTGAAGAAAGGGTGAATGTTATTGTGTCTTGTTTCAGTTTTCCCACCCCTATAGAGATTGAGTATTGTAGTAAGCCATTTGTTGCTCCAGTGGATATTTGCTTGTCGGGTCATGTTCCTTACAAATCAGGAAAAGTCGTGCCATACAAATACAATGCTACAATCTTGGAGGATGGTGTGGAAGTTCCCACCCAACCTTTGTCTGATTTCAAGAATATTGCTGAGGCCAGCCGAGTGACCTGCAGTGGTCGTGTTTTCGCACCTATCATTCGAGGGAATGTTAATGCTGATAAGAACATTGTTGAAAGTGTTGAACCCAAGAAAACAGTGGGGGGATCCAGTGGTACTACACTGGAAAAATATGTGGATGATATATTGAAGATTATCAAGATGAGAAACTACAGGATCGTAGATCAATTGTTGCAGACTCCATCAAAGATATTTATTTAGGCCTTGTTGGTGAACTCTTCTGCCCACAACGAATCTTTGATGAAAGTATTGGATCAAGCTTTTGTGGAAAGTGATATTCCATTGGACCAATTCAGCAGTGCGGTAGGGAATATTACAACCTATAATAACCTGAGTTTCTATGATAACAAATTGTCTGGCAAAGGAAGGAATCACAACCTGGCTCTCCATATCTCCATGAATTATAAGAGTGATTAGTTGTCAAATGTGCTGATTGATAATGGGTCCGCTTTAAATGTCATACCAAGGAGCATGCTTATGAAGCTGAAGTATCAAGGAGCTCCCATGTGCCCGAGTGGCATAATTGTAAAAGCTTTCAATGGATCAAGGAAGTTTGTCATCAGGGAAGTGGATTTTATTACTCACAAATGCCCACATGTATTTCATATTAATTTCCAGGTTATGGATATTGTGCCTGCTTACAGTTGTTTGCTAGGACGACCATGGATACACGAGGCAGGGGCTGTCACTTCGAATTTGTACCAGAAGTTGAAGTTTATGCATGAAGGAAAGATGGTCATCCTAAATAGATAACAGGCTTTGTTAATATCTCATTTATCCTCTTTCAGTGTTGTGAAAGAGGATGAAGCTACTGTTGGAACTCAGTTCCAAGCTTTATCTATTGATAATATAAGGGAAAATTAGAATTGTATACTCCGTTTAAACATGCTCAGCAGGTTGTGCGTAATGGTCCTAGTAAAGTATGGGGGAACATCGTTGATCCACTCGTAAACAAGAATAGAGTTGGTTTGGGATTCTCTGTGAAGAATGATAAAGGTAAGAACATGAAGCTGAAGTCTGCTTTGGGCAAATATTAGGATATCTTTCATAGTGGAGGTTATCTTCATCCAATTGTTCCTAGGATCAATGCTATTGTAGAGGATAAAGTGGAGCAAGAGATGCCGAACTATGTGACACATGGAGTTAGAGTCCAGAATTAGATCACCATTGATGTTTCCTCTTGCATTCATGTCTCAAAGAAATTTGTTTTTTGTTAATCTTTTCAAGAATAATTCACTCTGCCCAAGGTGAAAGTTGATATTGTATGGGCTTATCTGTTTGCTTTGATCTTTAAAATCAATAATAAAAGTTGTATTTGATTCCCAAATTGTGTCTTTACTTTCTGCTTTTTTCTTAGAAAATGGTAATCTGGAAAAAAAAAACCTTTCAACATAAATAATAATTGTAATCTGCATAATCACTTGCTATGTGTGTCAGTTTCTAAAAAGCAATCATAAATCATATGTGCAGATTAATTAAAAGACATGTTGAATAAAATGACCCTGTGCCCTCCCCTAACTTTGAATATCCCGTGTATGGGGCCGAAGAAGAAGAATATGATGAGATTCCAGAAGAGGTCTCACGGTTGCTTGAGCGCGAGGAAAGTTTCATTCAGCCATATAAAGAGTCGTTAGAGATGTTTAATTTGGGGTCAGAGGAAGATTTGAAGGAATTCAAGATTGGAGCATTGTTTCATCCCAATGTAAAGAGAAAGTTAATTGAATTGTTGAGAGAATATGTGGATATATTTTCATGGTCATACAAGGACATGCCTGGTTTCGATTTGAATATTATGGAACATCATTTGCCGTTAAAGCCAAAGTGTCCGCCAATCAAGCAGAAATTGCGAAGAACTCATCCTGATATGGAAGTGTAAATTAAAGAAGAAGTTTTAAAGCGGATTAATGTCGTTTCTCTTGTGACATCAGTGTACCCTCAGTGGATTGCCAATATTTTCCCAGTATCAAAGAAAGACAGAAAAGCTTGCATGTGTGTTGATTATAGTGATTTAAACAAAGCTAGTCCAAAATATGATTTTCCATTGCCACATATTGATATGTTGGTTGATAGTACAACAAAATTCAAAGTATTCTTGTTCATGGACATATTTTCCGGATATAATCAAATATGAATGGCTCCTAAGGACATGGAAAAAACAACGTTTATCACACCCTGGGGAACATTCTGTTATAGATGATGCCCTTCGGGTTGAAGAACGCTGGTGCAACGTACCAGAGGGATGTGACAACTATAATCCATGATCTGATGCACAAGGAAATTGAGGTATATGTTGATGATATATTGCTAAGTCCCATACTGAAGAAGGGAATATAGAAGATTTGTTGAAATTGTTTCAGCATTTTAGGAAGTATTGTCTCCACTTCAATCCAAATAAGTATACCATCGATGTTCGATCAGGGAAATTGTTAGGTTTCGTTGTCATCCAAAAAGGAATTGAAGTTGACCCAGATAAAGTCAAAGAAATTCAAGAAATGCCAGCTCCAAGAACTGAAAAGCATGTTAGAGGCTTCCTTGGGCGTTTGAATTACATTTCCCGATTTATCTCCCACATGAATGCAACATGCGAGTCGATCTTTAAGTTGTTAAAGAAAGATCAAGGTTGTGTGTGGATAGATGACTGCTAAGGGGATTTTGAAAGTATCAAAGAGTGTCTGCTTGAACCTCCTATGTTACTCCTTTTGTTTGAAGGAAGACCATTGATTATCTATTTGACAATGTTAGATAATTCTATGGGTTGTATTTTGGGATAACAAGATAAAACAGGGAAGAAGGAATATGCCCTTTATCATCTCAGAAAGAAATTTACTGATTGTGAGTCACAATATTTTATGCTAGAAAATACATATTATGCTCTGGCCTGGGCGGAAAAGCGATTGCGACAATATATGTTGAATCATACTACTTAGTTAATTTCCAAAGTGGATACAATTAAGTATATTTTTGAAAGACCTGCTCTTACTAGAAGAATTTCCCGTTGGAAGATGTTGTTGTCTGAATATGATATCAAATACCGTACTAAGAAGGCTATAAAAAGCAGTGTGTTGGCAGATAATCTTGCTCACCAACTAGTTGATGATTATCAGTCTGTTAAATATGATTTCCCTGATGAGGATGTTATGTTTCTAAAAGCGAAAGATTATGATGAATCGTTGCCTGAGGAAGGTCCTGATCCTAAATCCCGTTGGGGCATGGTATTTAATGGAGCTGTGAATGCTTATGGTAAAGGAATTGGTTCTATGATTATTAATCCTCATGGGTCGCATATACCTTTTTCTATAAGGCTGACTTTTGATTGTACCAATAATATTACAGAGTGTGAGGCTTGTATCATTGGTCTCGAGGAGGCTATTAATCTCAAAATTAAAATTCTAGATGTGTATGGCGATTCAGCTTTGCTAATAAATCAGATTAAAGGAGGATGGGATACTCGTCACCCTGGCTTGATTCCATAAAAATATTATGCTAGAAGGTTATTACCCTTCTTTAATAAAGTTGAGTTCCATCATATTTCCAAAGATGAAAATTAGATGGCAGATGCATTGGCAACTCTAGCTTCTATGTATCAAGTGAATACTTGGAATTATATGCCTTGTATCACAGTGTGATGCTTGGATAGACCGGCTCACATGTTTATAACAAAGGGAGTAATAGACGAAAAACCTTGGTATTATGATATCAAGCATTTTCTCCAGACTCAGGAATACTCAATTGGTGCATCAAATAAAGATAGAAAGACATTAAGAAGGTTGGCATGTAGCTTTTTCCTTAATAAAGATGTGTTATACAAAAGAAATTATGACATGGTCTTGCTCAGATGCATGGATATACACGAAGCAGACATGTTGATGCATGAGATCCATGAAGGTTCCTTTGGTACCCATGCCAATGTACATTTTATGGAAAAGAAGATGCTTAGGGCAGGTTACTATTGGCTGACAATGGAATCTGACTGTTATAAATTTGCAAAGAAGTTCCATAAGTGTCATATTTACACCGATAAAATTCATGTTCCTCTGACACTTCTCAATGTTATTTCTTCCACGTGGCTTTTCTCTATGTGGGGTATTGACATGATTGGAATGATAGAGCCTAAGGCGTCAAATGGACACCATTTCATTTTGGTAGCAATTGATTACTTCACCAAATGGGTGGAAGCAGCTTCATATGCTAATGTTACTAAGGAAGTGTTAGTGCGTTTTATCAAGAATAATCTTATATGTCGGTATGGTGTGCCAAGCAGGATTATCACTGACAATGGCTCGAATCAGAATAACAAGATGATGGCAGAACTCTGTGAATAATTCAAGATTTTCCATCACAATTCATCTCCTTATAGGCCAAAGATAAATGGGGTTGTTGAAGCTGCTAATAAGAATATCAAGAAGATCATCCAGAAGATGGTTGTTACTTATAAAGATTGGCATGAGATGCTAAATTTTTCTTTGCACAGATATTATACATCCGTCTGTAGTTCAACAGGGGAAACCCCATACTCCCTTGTGTATGGTATGGAAGAAGTGCTCCCGATCGAGGTTGAGATTCCCTCTTTACGCGTGATAATGGAAACCAAGTTGTCAAAGGCTGAATGGGTCCAGAGCAGGTTTGACAAATTGAATTTGATTGAAGAGAAAAGAATGACGGCCTTATGCCATGGCCAGTTATACCAAGAGAGAATGAAGAAAGATTTTGATAAAAAGGTCAAGCCTCGTGAATTCAGAGAAGGAGACCTCGTGCTCAGGAAGATCATGTCCTTTAACTTTGTTTCTAAGGGCAAGTGGATTCCCAATTTTGAAGTCTCATATGTTATCAAGAACACCTTCTCTAGTGGTGCATTGATTCTTGAAACTATGGATGGCAAGGAGTTCCCGCATCCCATGAATGCCGATGCAGTCAAGAAATATTTCTCCTAAAGAAATAAAAGAACAGCTCGCTAAGTCGAAAACCTGAAAGGGAGATTTAGGAAAAAAAGAGCATCTCGGTAGTGTGAAAACCAGAAAGGGAAGTCTAGGAAAAAATTAGAGACATAAAAAGAATAAACTTTCCCGCTAGGTTGAAAACCCGCAAGGGCAACTTAGGCAAAAGTTAATGATTTCTTGGCAAGTAACTGCGTCAGGCAAGACTTGATCATTAAAGCAACAATCTTCTTGGATCCTCACCATACTTCAACAGAAATCACTGCTCAGGAATTCAAAGTTGTTAGCAAGAATAGTGGTCATTATATTTCAATGTATCTTTTCCAATATATATTACCATTTTCCAAACTTTGTAATCATTTATGGAGTCTCTCCATTCGCAGACTACCATTCTATTAATAAAGTTTGAGCTTTTATCTAATTGTTTGCAATTCTTATTTTATTCTACTTACAAAGACTCCATTTATTATTTATAGTAATTTTCAAAGAAAAAGATTAAATAACAAAAAAAAATTTAAAAGGAATTTACAAATTACTCTTTACTTTAGATTTTGTGACACAAGAAAAACAAAAATGATCATTCCAATGATGGACGAACTCAGAAATTTTGGAAGTTTGTTTTCCCCAAGAAGGCTCTCTCAGATAGTTTGATATGAAACTAATGGGCGTAAAGTGCGGTATCGGGCTTGTGATCCCATTTTCCCAAGTTGAGTCTTGGTCGATTTTGATTTCGGGTTTGCATGGTTTGAGGTCTCTATCTCAAATTCCCCAGTAAGGTTTTCTCTCATATGACGGAAGTCCCTTCTTCTTAGCAGTAATGATATTATTGTTGTTTTCCCATGCAACTAGGCAAGGGCGGTATCTTTTCTAAGAAGTGTTGAAACAGTTGTCAACTTTTTTGGGTTTTCTCTCACCGAGTGTTGGGTTTGATTTAAAATCCCCATAATTTTGATTTGTTATTGTATTGTTTGATTTCTTAGATCCCCGTGTGAAGTTGAGACTTTATTTATTGATGAAAGGTTTTATCCCCATGTGTTTTCATAATTTATCCCTAGGGAATATTGTGTAATCATCACTCTTGGTATTGAATAATTTATTTTTGGGCCCCTCAATGATGTGGTGTTCAACTCCCTATTGAAGTTAGCACGGAATCCCCAGTCAATATCTCAATGGTTTGGTTTTCAACTGCCCTAACGAAGTCGATATTATAATCTCCGTTGAAAATCTAGATGTTGAAACATTTGTTTTCCCCATTGAAGTTCGTGTGATGATTCCCCGGTGAAGCCCGGAGGGGGGTGTTAAATCCATGTACATGCACTTATTCTATTGTTTGATTTTATTACTTTCGGGATGTGTTTCTTCCCAGTGAAGTTAAGCCATGGGATAGGAATTTGTTTCTTCAGTTGGTACTTACTGTCTTTTGGGAATTTTCATTTTGGATGTGATTTAGCCGAGTATTAACTTTACCTAATTTGGTTTTGTCTGTTTATCTCAAGCATGGTGTGATAGTTTTTTCAACATATACATGATAACATTCATACATGCATTTATTAAATTTTATTGGCATATTACCCTATTTACAGAGTTGTGTCACCCTCTCTCTAATAGTTTATCAACTTTAAGCAGAAAGTGTATATTCTTTCAATTTCCCCCACTAAGTTATCCCTCATGGCAGATTTTTGCTTTAGCCTTCCTATTCAGTTCTTTATCTGAGTGGAATGTGATCCCCTTTTGAGTTTATTTCTCATCAGGTGCTATTTAAGTTGACTGTTTCACACTATTTATTCCTGGTTTGAATTTGTGGTCCCCGGCAGCATTACTATTTTGATTTCTACAAACTTTGAGCCCTAGTTTGAGAATGTGCATTTATTTTGGCACGAGAATACTTTAGCTCCTCAACAGTAATATATTGGCATTTCCCCAGGGAGCCATATTTCTTTCCCCAAGAAGCCATATTTCTTTCCCCAGGGAGCCATATTTCTTTCCCTAGGAAGCCATATTTCTTTCCCCAGGAAGCCATATTTCTTTCCCCATGAAGCCATATTTCTTTCCCCAGGAAGCCATATTTCTTTCCCCAAGAAGCCATATTTCTTTCCCCATGAAGCCATATTTCTTTCCCCAGGAAATAATTATTACAGTTCCTTCTCATAACAACAAGTTGCAGTCTCTTTATTTGAGCAACTTGTATATCCCCAGTAATTCTGTTAGTCCCCTGAGAATATTCGTTTGTTTACTCCAATTAATGGTAGTCTCGTCATTATGGGAGATAGTTCGTTGTTGAAGATCTTACTCCAATGAAAGGTAGTCTCGTCACTATGGGAGATAGTTTGTTGTTGAAGATCTTACTCCAATGAATGGTAGTCTCGTCATTACGGGAGATAGTTCGTTGTTGAGATCTTACTCTAATGAATGGTAGTCTCGTCATTATGGGAGATAGTTCATTGTTGATATTTTCTACTCCAATGAATGGTAGTCTCGTCATTATGGGAGATAGTTCGCTGTTAAGATCTTACTCCAATGAATGGTAGTCTCTTCATTATGGGAGATAGTTTGTTGTTGAGATCTTACTCCAATAAATGGTAGCCTCGTCATTATGGGAGATAGTTCATTGTTGAGATTTGTTACTCTAATGAATGGTAGTCTCATCATTATGGGAGATAGTTCATTTCTTAGATTTGTTACTCCAATGAATGGTAGTCTCGTAATTATGGGAGATAGTTTGTTGTTAAGATCATTCTCCGATGGATGGTAGTCTCTTCATTATGGGAGATAGTTCGTCATTGAGATTCACTTTGCTCTGAAGAAGTTTGTTTGTTTCCAGTCATGAGTACTGATGCCAAATAATTGTTACCACCCCTAATATTGATGTTTGCTGGTATTATCTTACCACCTTTTTTCCCCAGAAGGTCGACATTACCTTTTTGCTATCTTCTCTGAGAGTGGATAGTTCGCGGTTATTTTTTTATCACCGTTATCCTTTACTTTCTCTCCTCAAAATTTGAGTTGATGTTGCTTTATCTCCTCCTTGGGATTTACACCAGTAGATTTGAGTCCTTTGTTCACCAGTGATTTATTTTCCTAGTCTAGTTTTCTTTGATCTTTTATTTTCTGTTTACCCAATGGTTTCTTGTGTAACCAATGGATCTATTTGTTTGCATGCACAGTCATAAACATTACATGGCATCTTAGGGCCAAAAATAGGGTTTATTTTATATTTAAGTATCTTCAATCGCGTCGACATGAAGATTTTAACCTTCATATATCCAGATAGAAGACACTTAAATAAGGGTTGTTGTTGTACCCCAATTGTCGCCCCTAAGATACCTCTATCATCTCATATCAACCCAATCACAACAAGATCACATTAGGGTTTGATTTTTCTCCATGTCTTTAGCTTTGCTCATGGGGAATTACCAAGAACCTTGACCAGTATATTGTGATCATCTATGTTTTGTATTGATTAACTTTTAACTAATAAATACAATGAATGTTTGCTTTAATTGATGATATTATAGGCGAAAACACAACATATTCCATCAAGTTGATCTATAGGTTCATGAGTTTATTTACATGCCTTCTTCAACAAAGCTTCATTGATGTTCAAGCCTCATAATGGAATATAGTTTGAAGTAATATAATGACAAAGCCTATTATGATTCATCATGCCTTAAGTTGTCAAAGATAGTTCAAAGATATAAGGGTTGATTGAAGAGGTTTGACCTAATTGGACAAGTTCTTGATTTCTTGGTCACAAGTGCATTTTCCCCTCAATTCTTAATATTTGGAATTGGTTATGGTTTCTATTGTTTCCTGTTATCATCCTCAACAACTTATATTTACATGACAAAAGTATTTGTGCAAGAAAGTTTGTCAAAATTGAAAAGGGTTTCCAAAGCATTTTGTTGCTCTAAGAGTTAGGGTTTTGAACCTCTAAGGGATATATCTTACTCATATTTTGGTATTTTTGAGTGATTCCAAAGACATGCTTCTCTTTAAAGGGTTATCAACAAATCACTTCAAAAATTTTAAGAAATTTTTATGTGTAACATGCCTAATGATTGAGAAAGATTACTAGTCCTCTAGATAGGCCATCAAATTCCCTTGTGTGACTTCAAAAGATCATAACTTGTTCAATTTTTATCTCCTTGAGCCCTTTCTTTTTTCACAATGTTCTTAAACGTGTGAACTTCAACTCTTATTTTATGTGCAAAGCTTGAAAATTGATGAAGGATTCCCTAAGAATGTAAAAGATTATAGGTCATCTCATGAATTTTCACCAACTTCACAAAGTCATAACTTTCTCAATTTTTGCAGTTTTTAAATGGTTCAAGTCTCAAAATTTCATTAAAAAGATCTACTTTATGCCATATTTTTGGTCAAGAGAAAATTTTAAATGGAAGGCCGTGTTTGGATGCAAGACATTATTGGTCATTTTTGAAGAAAAACTTAGAATTTTTCTCAGTACAAAAAGCCAGCCTTTTTTTTCCAACTTTGACTCATCACAACTTTCAGTTCAAGCATCCATTTGATTCCATTCTTTTCACATTGTAAAGTTTGTGATCTCATATTTATAAGGCACCAATAATCAAGTCCTAAGGTTCTCTAAATCATGCAGACCATTGATTTAAAGATGGTACCTTGAGACTGAAGTTTCCTCCAAAGTCAGAATTTGAGATTCATGATTTGGCCTCTAAACATAAAATATTTGGGTGTTTTTACTTCTAATCATGTTTAGCAATCTTCCAGAAGTGATTAGCACCTTGAAACGCAAGGTTTGGTTAAGTTTTGAGCAAAATAGAAGTCACACTTTTCATGTTTGCAACTTCACACAATTTCCCTCTAAACTTCATCATTTCACACACTTAAGCACTCCATTAGCTTCCCTATAAATAGAGGGTCATACCTCATTCATTTTCTCAAGCTTAGATATCCAGAATTACCCTGCCAAACTCTTTCTTTAACCCACTTTTCTGCAACTTTGAATTTGGTTTTCTAGCTTTCCTCAATCCATTTTCTTTGTCAATTCTTCATTCTGGAACTTCACTGAAGCTAACAGAAGAAGAACCAAGCTCTAAGACTTCCTAAATAGTGCTAGCCAAGTCATGTTTCAGAGCTCTGAATTTGAACTTCAATAGGTAGATTCCTTCATCAATTCTCTCAAACTTTGATACTGTAATGAAGCTCTCATCATTTTAATTCTAGTTGCAACATTTGTTTTTAACTGGAAGTGAGTTTTGGCCACGAATTTTCAAATCCCTTTTCAAATCTTTCCTTCTGAAACGGCTGAGCTACACCTTACATAAATTTTTCTCCAGGGTACCATTGGAATCGTCTTGAAGAGACGAAGCGAATGGTACCAGTCCCGAGCTCTAATTTTTCCATTTCATGAACCTGCAAATCACGTGGACAGAGGTTGAAGATGACCTATGTGTCTGTCTTCAACCAATGGGAATTTACAACACATTTTTTCAAATCTGATTAATAGATAATCACATGTTTTATTCATTAAGGACCATGATATGCATAGTGTGTCTGATCCATTGAATTAGCTTACTAGCGCATTTTGACTCTCATCCAATGGTCTATATTTTTTTATATTATTTTTTATTTTTTATTTTTTATGTTTAATTGTTTTAAACTTCAAAAAATTATAGAAAATTCATTTCTAACTCAAAAATTATGAAAAAATTCACAAAAATATTTTCAAATATTCTCTTTCTAATTTTTAATTTTTCATTATTTTATTTTTAGATTTGGTATTTTTCATGATTTTTCTTTGTTTTAGTTTGTTTTTAATTGCTTAAAAATACTTTTTGACATTTTTAAATTCTGGAAAAAAAACTCATCAAAGTTATTGCTCTTATCTCTAACCTTCTTAATTTTTTTTAGAATTTTATTTTGACTTCTATTATTTTTGATATTTTTTCCACTTATTTGAGTAATTTTAATTAGTTTAAAAATACTATTCTGATTTGAGAAATTACCAAAAAAATTGTAAAAATATTTGAGGTCATTCCTGATTTTTCTATGGTCTCTTTAAGTTTTTCTTTGATATTTTGAGTATAGTTTCTATTTTCCCTTTTATTTTAATTTTTAAAAATAATTTTCTTTTTATTTTATATTATTATTTAAATACTATTTTATTTTTGTATATATAACTTTTGATCATGTACTTCATTAACATTATTGGATCTTGGGTGTTGAGTTTAACTCCACCAAAATAGATGAATAATTTTAATGATAGTTTGATTAAATTTTTATTTCAAATATATCCCTTCCCTCTTCTCATTGTGTTACATGTTGTTAGAGGATGATATACATATCATCTCTCTAAACATATGGCACATAAGTTGCTATTGACCGACCTCAAAATAGGTGCGACTTCTATATAAGTCCACTTACAATTACTTAACACAATGCTAAATTGTGTCCTGATTTGAGAAATGTTCATTCGTGGCCCAAACCTATGTTTGCAAGCCCAAGTATGTTAATTTGAAACATTTTGTCCAATAATCTTGAGATTCATTGTTAGGAGGCTTAGGTCTTATCAATCCTCTAATGAATCTTTATAAGCTTTGGTCAAAGTGAATCACTTAAACATCATTGATCATTTATTGATGGCTTGAGATTTTGAAAATGAATGATATACTTGACAAAAAGCAAATGAAACTTGTTGTTGAGAGACTTTAATTTTATCAATCCTCTAATGAGTTTCAAATGCAAGTTTCAAGATGGTCATTCAACTAACCTCTAATTACTAATTCATTAACATTTGACTTTTATTTTATGCCCTTTATTTTATGCTATTATTTTATGCCTTTACTTTATGCACCATTTTATTTTAGAATTTACATTTCATGCTATTTCCATCTTTACTCACCTGAGCATTTAATTTTATGTCATTTTTATTTTGCTCACTTGAGCTTCTCATTTCTTTTTTAAGATACTTAATAAGCAACTTGAACCATAAAATACATTAATGTTACTTGGACTATTTGGTTACTATCCTTGGCATTATGGAGTGATGGATTTCTTGGACTTAGGATCAGAGACCTTGACCTACCTTGAGACCTTGTGACTTTCATTGCTATTTTGTCTGGAGTTCTTGGGGTTTACCCCAAGACATTGGGTTTTTTGTTTTCTTTGTATGTGGATTATTCTGATATATGCTTTGTCTGAGATTGGGAATTCATCTGTATACAACCATTACTCTGCCCAATTTTTGTGAAGACTTAATTCACTTGAAGTTTGATTCTCAAGAGGTTATATTGTCCTTGCTTGTTTGGTTTCAATCCAAAGCATGGGAATTCTACATTGACTCGTTGTGTCAAGTGTTGGCTTCTTATTGGTTAGACGGTTATTTTCCCTAGCTTTTACTTCATGCTCTAGGATAGCCTCTTCATCTCCTCCCATCTTCTTTAATTTAAAAAAATTTCTCTCTCCTTTTTAAAACTCTTCTTGTTTCCAAACTTGAATCTCTTTCACAATAAACTTTGACTTAGGCCCATGCATTTTCAATATATTTTCCTAATCAAACTTTAATCAAATTAACAATACCTTGAAATTTATTGTGAGAAGACTAAACGTCAATAAATCTCATTCAAACCATTTTTCCACTTTGGGCTTTTTACTTTAGAATTTTCTCAAAATATTAGACCATTGTCAATTCTCGAAGTGATGTGAACTACTATACTTATATGATATGTAGTGAAGTGAGATATTTTCCACTTGGATGTTGAGAGAGGCTTTGTTGATTTTAAACTCCAAGCTATATCCTCCACTTTGAGATGATACAAATTCTCCTTTCTCATGATTGTGGGTAGTAAGTATGTTATCTACTCGTATAAGACGATGATGTCTAGTCTATTAAAATTAACCAACACACTTGTGTTTTAAAATTATAACGGTGAACTTTGAGTACCCTGATCCCCTATTGCATGGAAGGTGGTACGTAGGCACTAAAGGTTCGCAACCACGACGCGTGCAAAAATTATAAAAAAAATATATTCCTTTTCTCATCCCCTCAATATGTTTCTTTATATACAACACTTATATCCAAAATACACAAATTTTCAAAAAGGTTATTGTGGAGTACCGTAGATGTTTAGGGTGCTAATACCTTCCCTTTGCATAACCAACCCCCGAACTTAGATTATCTCCCCTCTTTTTTGGGTTATTATCTCTTTTCCCATTCCTTTGGAAATAATAAAGTGTGGTGGCAATTTTTATTTTTATATATGCGAGTCAAGTCAATCCAATGGCTTAGTCTCAACATTTCTACCGCAACAGAAAAAATGGTGACTCTGCTGGGGAAAGATTGACCAAATGCTGGTCCATCCCTAAGTGGGTTGAGCCTATCTTTGTTTATTTGTGTATGTTCTATTTTTGTTTATATGTTATATGTTGTGTATATGTTATATGTTGTGTATATATTTGTTTGGATTTTCCTGGTTTCCAGGGTGCTTGGTGATTTCTCATAAGTCCTCTATTCGGACATGGGCAAACTTAAGATAGGACAGGCGGTATAGTCATGTTAACTTTGAGGGAGTAATCCCAAAAAAGGAGACATGATATCCCCCAGTTAATGGAGGACCCTTTGACAGTAGTGCCATTTACCGAGTAATCGGGAAGACGTGCTGCTTTCGACCTAGGAGCCTTCTAAAACTGAGGATCGTAGAACGTTTAACACATCTTGGCCTTTTAGGTGTAGTGTGGAAGCTCTGATGGAGTAATCTGGAAATGGTTGTCATGCAATACTATATTCATATGAGTTTTTCTTGAGAATATTACTAATTCTTACCGAGTCAATCAGGATGTTGGTAATATCTGAAGGAAGGATGTACACTCTAGGAACCTCTTAGAACCTTCTTCGGCTGGTGATAAACTATTAGACCATACCTTGTGGCTAGTACCTTTAACTCCATTCTCGTGACGTCAAACTTGTGAACCCCCCTCCCCCATGTTTGTGATCTTGTGTGTGATTGTTACATCATGCACTCATGCACCAATGAGCATCTTTTAAGACATTGTGGTTCAGGGGACTTAAAGTTGAATCTTTGTGAATATCCCAGGTACTTTTGACTATGGATTCTTGAAAAAGAAAGACTCGGAAGTACAGTTTCAAGAATCCCAAGATAGATGATTTGATTAGTCTAATTCCCAAGATTGAGAGTTTTGCAGATTTTCAGGAGAAGTATGGATCCATCATGTCTCTCATGAAGCTTCAGATAAAGCAGGGTATTCTCTCGACTTTGGTCCAGTTCTATGATCCGATGTATCAATGTTTCAGTTTACCTGATTATAAATTGATTCCTACATTAGAGGAGTATTCTTATCTAATTGGATTACCTGCTACTGATTGTGTTCCTTTCACCGGTTTTGAGGGGGAGCCAAAATCTCATGAGATTGCAGCTTTGGTTCATTTGGGAAAGTCTGAGATTGAGGTCCACATGACTACCAAAGTAGGAATCAAAGGCTTACCCGCTCAATTTTTATTAGATAAAGCTTGTTACTTTTCTAGGATGAAGAGTACGGTTTCTTTTAAGGCCATCTTTGCCCTACTTGCCTACGGGTTATTCTTATTTCCAAACGTCGATAACTCTGTGGGTGTCAATGCCATCAAGATATTTTTGATACGAAATACAGTCCCTACATTATCAGGTGATGCTTATTACTCCATTCATCTTCGGGATTCTTATCATGGAGGGGTGATCATATGTCACATACCTTTGTTGTATCAATGGTTTATTTCTCACTTACCTCGGTTTGATGCTTTCTGGGATGTCAAAAAGGAACCTCGTTGGGCTATGAAGATTATGACCCTCACTCATTCAGATATTATTTGGTACCATCAAGCTTACCATGATGTAGAGATTGTCGATAGTTGTGGTAGTTTCCCCAATGTACCTCTTCTTTGTACAAAGGAAGGAATTAACTACAATCTAGTTCTTGCATGAAGATAGCTTGGATATCTGATGAGGGATAAGCCAAATAGTATTCATCTGAATGGTTTCTTTCTTAGAGAGGGAGAGAATCATAAGGAAGCTAAGGAGAAGATTGCAAAGGCTTGGCGTCATATTCACAGGAAGAGTAGAAAGGACTTGGGACCTAGAGGGGTTGTTTCTTTGGAGCCTTATCT
Organism: Vicia faba; assembly: GCA_948472305.1. Classification (NCBI taxonomy): domain Eukaryota; kingdom Viridiplantae; phylum Streptophyta; class Magnoliopsida; order Fabales; family Fabaceae; genus Vicia; species Vicia faba. The sequence goes on along the minus strand of OX451740.1, from coordinate 756,959,458 downwards.
TCAGTGGGTACAAGCAAGGGAAATTCAGTTGAAGATGCCATATTCCCGTGAGGAACCTATGCCTGATATGTTTGTGAATACCGCTCCTCCCCTTTTGGATGATGTCGAAGAGCTTCAGGTGGCCCTAGTCAGGATGCAACAGGAGAAAGAAGCTTGGAAGAATAAGTGTCAGACTTTAGAGATATCCTACTGAGCATACTTGAAGGAGAAAGATGACTTGATTGAGATTCTCGAGAGTCGTGCTATATAGATGATGGAGAAGCAAGAGGATTTATTTTCCTCTAGCGCTCAATCAAAACTTAGTCATTCACTTCCCGACTCTAGTGATTGGAAAGTGGTTACTAACAGGTATGCAGAAGAGAACAAGTGGTTGAAAGCTCAGATCGCAAGATTCATGGGAAAGCGTCAGTGTGTGGAATGATCTTCATCAGCTTTGCTTTCTTAGGTTTTTTATACTCTATCTTCTTTTTGTACTTGGGATTGTTAAAACTTGTACTAAAAAGGTTGTAATTTGTTTTGAAGTTATTATAATGAGATTTTCAGTATTTCAAATGCGTTAGTAATTAAATATTCGCAAAATTGTCTATAATTCTTTGAGTCCCTCTAATTACTAATAAATCATGTGCATTTCATATCATGCATCATCTGGTACATATTTCTTGCATTTATTTTCATACCCAGGTGTCTTGCTGAATTTCTTTGCTTCGTTTAGCAAGTTGTCTCACCAGTATAATACTCGAGCTAATTCCAAGAAGAAAATGGAGAATCTTGAACAGCAAAATTGTGAGTTGCACGACAAGGTTACTGCTTTGAAGGCCGGTATGAACAATTTAACTACTTTGATGGAACCATTGGTGGCTTCTTAGAATCATCCACCACTTGCTAAGCCTCAACAAACAACATTTGCTTTTGAAGGTCCATTAGTTCCCATTTCTGTTGCCCTAGTTACTATTTCTCAGAATCGTATGGCTCAAGATTATCCATGAGGAATGCCAAAAAACTTCATGCCTAAAGGTTTTAATATTGACACTTAAGCTTCTCCAGTTGTTCAAGCTGCTACTACTCTTGCACCTCATGTAGTGCATATTACTCCTGCTGCTAGAAATGAGACTCACTATGTTACACCTCTTTAGGTGAATGTTGTGTCGTTTGTCAATGATGAAGTTTATCGTCCTATTCCTCCACCAAGTGCAAGCTTAGGCTTTTATGATCGAATGGAAGATTTTCAGGATCAGTTTGATAAGATGAAGAAAGAGATGAAGGCCCTCAGAGGAAAAGAATTGTTTGGGCAGAATGTGAACGATCTATGTTTGGTTCCAAATGTGAAAATACCTGCAAAGTTAAAAGTACCAGAATTCGAGAAATACAAGGACAATACCTGTCCCCATGCTTACCTTGTGATGTATGTGAGAAGGATGCCTACTCACATCGATGATCAACACCTGTTAATTCACTTTTTCCAAGACAGTTTGACTGGTGTTGCGTTGAAGTGGTACATGATCTTGGATAGTGCCAACATTCATAATTTCAACGACTTGGGGGAAGCATTTATTAGAAAGTATAAGTATAATATGGACATAGTACCTGACCGTGATCAACTCAGGTTAATGGTCTAGAAAGATAAGGAACTGTTTAAAGAGTATGCACAGAGATGGCGTTAAGTAGTTGCCCAGGTGATCCCTCCAATGAAAGAGAAAGAGATGACAAATATTTTATTGAAGACTCTAGGTGTCTTTTACTATGAAAGAATGGTGGCGAGTACACCAAGTGATTTTACCGAAATGGTGAGTATGGGCGTTCGTTTGGAAGAAGCTGTAAGAGAGGGCAGTTTGACAAGAGGTGAAAATTCGGGTAGTATCGAGAAGCCTTCATACAGGTTTTCCAAGAATAAATAACGAGATACAAATATTGTCATTCAAGGGAGAAGGTTTAATCCTCCTAGAAGAAATCATCAGCGCCACCAACAAGTTGCCTCGTGAACTCCAGTTGTGAATATGGATGCGACCATAATTGCTTATCAATGACCATCCACTCATGGAAATTAGGGGAAGAATCAGAAGAGAAGGGCTTTTGAATCTATTCCCATGAGCTATGCAGAGTTACTCCCAGAGTTAATTCAAAAGAAGTTGGTTCAGACCAGGACACCCCCTGTTATACCATCACATTTTCCTTGGTATTATAAGGTAGACCAGACGTGTGATTTTCATCAGGGAGCACCAGGGCACAATGTTGAGAACTATTATCCTTTGAAATCTGAAGTACAAAAGATGGTGAGATCTGGCCTTTTATCCTTCAAATATGTTGGCCCTAACGTAAAAGATAATGCTTTACCAAAGCATGGAGGGAAAAATTTTGTAAACATGCTTGCTGGTTGTCCAGGGGACTTCCATATTTTTGATATCAACCTGGTTAGGGGAGATTTGGTAAAGATTCATGCTAACCTCTGCGATTTTAGTTACTATACGCATGACCATGTTGGTTGTGGTATTTGTAGTACAGGTATATAGGGGTGTGATAAGATAAAAGCTAATCTTCATGAAATGATGGACGAAGGTCTCATTCTTATAATCAAGTCTAGGGAAGAGCACGAGGAAGATGTGAATATGGTCTTTGGATGTCCTGGAGAATTCCGGATTTTTGACATGAACCATATGAATGATGATTTGGTGCAGTTGCACGCTACTTTCTATCACATGGATGGTCAGGTAAAACACCATTATGGGTCTTATCTACTCTACTATAGAGATTCACGAGGTTGTTCCATTGTGAGAAAGGGTGTTCAGTTATTTTTAAATAATGGTGCTATCAAAGTTTCGGGAAATAGAACTGATTATAATATGATTAATGTGATTGAAGTTTGCTTGGTTGAGACTGTGTCAGATGAAGAGTATGCTTTTGTAGATGAATTCTTTTCCTCAGATGTAGATATGTTCTCCAGTAATGATTCTGTGATGCCCAAGTATTCTAAAGAAGGGGTGAATGTTATTGTGCCTTGTTTCAGTGTTCCTGCCTCTATGGAGATTGAGTATTGTAGCAAGCCAGTTGTTGCTCCAGTGGTGATTTGCTTGTCGGGTCCCGTTCCTTACAAATCAGACAAAGTTGTGCCATACAAATACAATGCTACAATCTTGGAGGATGGTGCGGAAGTTTGCATCAACCTTTGTCTGATGTCAAGAATATTGTTAAGGCCAGCCGAGTGACCCGCAATCGTTGTGTTTTTGCACCTATCATTTGAGGTAATGTTAATGTTGATAAGAAGATTGTTGAAAGTGTTGAACCCAAGAAAACATTGTGGGAATCCAGTGGTACTACACTGGAAAAATATATGGATGATATATTGAAGATTATTAAGATGAGCGACTATAGGATCGTAGATCAATTGTTGCAGACTCCATTAAATATATCTATTATGGCCTTGCTGATGAACTCTTCTACGCATAGAGAATCTTTGATGAAAGTATTGGATCAAGATTTTATGGAAAGTGATATGCCATTGGACTAATTAAGTAGTGTGATAGGGAATATTACACCTTATAATAACCTGAGTTTCTATGATGATGAATTGCCTGACGAAGGAAGGAATCACAACTTGGCTCTCCATATCTCCATGAATTGTATGAACGATTCATTGTTAAATATGCCGATTAATAATGGGTCCGCTTTAAATGTCATACCAAGGAGCACGCTTATGAAGCTGAAGTATCAAGGAGCTCCCATGCGCCTGAGTGGCATAATTGTAAAAGTTTCCGATGGATCAAGGAAGTCTGGCATCGGGGAAGTAGATTTTCCTACTCACATAGGCCCGAATTTATTTCAGATTACTTTCTAGGTTATGGATATTGTGCCCACTTACAGCTATTTGCTGGGACGATCGTGGATACACGAGGCAGGGGCTGTCACTTTGACTTTGCAGCAGAAGTTGAAGTTTGTGCATGAAGGAAATATGGTCATCATAAATGGAGAACATGATTCGTTAATACCTCGTTTATCCTCTTTCAGTGTTGTGGAAGCAGATGAAGCTGCTATTGGAACTCATATCCAAGCTTTATCAATTGATAATATAAGTGAAAATGAGAATTATATATCTTCATTTAAAGATGCTCAGCAGGTTGTGTGTAATGGCCCTAGTTAAGTATAGGGGCAGATCGTTGATCAACCTGTAAAGAAGAATAGAGCTGGTTTGGGATTCTCTATGAAGAATGATAAAGGTAATACCATGAAGCCGATGATTGCTTTGGGCAAATATCAGGATATCTTTCATAGCGGAAGTTATCTTCATCTAACAATTCCTAGGATCAATGTTGTTGTGGAGGATGAAGTGGAGCAAGAGATGCCGAACTATGTGACACATTGAGTTAGAGTCCATAATTAGGTCACCATTGATGTTCCCTCTTTCATTCATGTCTCAAAGTAATTTAATTTTTGTTAATCTTTTCATAAATCTTCCACTCTGCCCAAGGTGAAAGTTGATATTGTATGGGCTTATCTGTTTGCTTTGATCTTTAAAATCGATAATAAAAGTTGTCTTTGATTCCCAAATTGTGTCTTTACTTTCTTTTTTTTCTTGGAAAATGGTAATCAGAAAAAAAACCTTTCAAAATAAATAATAATTGTAATTTGCATAATCACTTGCTATGTGTGTTAATTTCTAAAAAGAAATAATAAATCATATGTGCAGATTAATTAAAAAAAATCATTGAATACAATGACCATGTGCCCTCTCCAAACTTTGAATATCCCGTGTATGGGGCTGAAGAAGAAGAATATGATGAGATTCCAGAAGAGGTCTCACGGTTGCTTGAACATGAGGAAAGTGTCATTCAGCCATATAAAGAGCCATTAGAGATGATTGTTTTGGGGTCAGAGGAGGATTCGAAGGAATTCAAGATTAGAGCATTGCTGCATACCAACGTAAAGAGCAAGTTGATTGAATTGTTGAGAGAATATGTGGATATATTTGTGTGGACATACAAAGACATGCCTGGTTTGGATATGGATATTGTGTAACATCATTTGCTGCTAAAGCCAGAGTGCCCGTCAATCAAGCAAAAATTGTGAAGAACTCACCCTGATATGGCAGTGAAAATTAAAGAAGAAGTTTTAAAGCAGATTAATGTCGGTTTTCTTATGACATCAGTGTACCCTCAGTGGATTTCCAATATTGTCCCAGTACCAAATAAATACGGAAAAGTTTTCATGTGCGTTGATTATAGAGATTTAAACAAAGTTAGTCCAAAAGATGATTTTCCATTGCCACATATTGATATTTTGGTTGATAGTACAACAAAATTCAAAGTATTCTCATTCATGGATGGATTTTTCGGATATAATCAAATCAGAATGGCTCCTGAGGACATGGAAAAAACAACGATTATCACACCCTGGGGAACATTCTATTACAGAGTGATGCCCTTTGGGTTGAAGAACGCGGGTGTAACGTACCAGAGGGATATGACAACCCTATTCCATGATCTGATGCACAAGGAAATTGAGGTATATGTTGATGATATGATTGCTAAGTCCCAGCTTAAAGAAGGTCATATAGATGATTTGTTGAAATTGTTTCATCGTTTGAGGAAGTATCATCTCCTCTTGAATCCAAATAAGTATACCTTTGTTGTTCGATCAGGGAAATTGTTAGGTTTCATTGTCAGCCTAAAAGGAATTGAAGTTGACCCAGATAAAGTAAAAGCGATTCAATAAATGCCAGCACCAAGAACTGAAAAGCAAGTTAGAGGCTTCCTTGGGCGTTTGAATTACATTTCCTGATTTATCTCCCACATGACTGCAACATGCAAGCCGATCTTTAGGTTGTTAAAGAAAGATCAAGGTTGTGTATGGACAAATGACTGCCAAAGGGAATTTGAAAGTATCAAAGAGTATCTGCTTGAAACTCCTATATTTCTCCCTCTGTTTGAAGGAAGGACATTGATTATGTATTGACAGTGGTAGATAATTCTATGGGATGTATTTTGGGAGAACAAGATGAAAAAGGGAAGAAGGAATATGCCATTTATTATCTCATCAAGAAATTTACTGACTGTGAGTCGCGGTACTCTATGATAGAAAAGACATGTTGTGCTCTAGCATGAGCGGCAAAGATATTGCGGAAATATATGTTGAATCATACTACTTGGTTGATTTCCAAAATGGATCCAATTAAGTATATTTTTGAAAAGCCTTCTCTTACAGTAAGAATTTCCAGTTGGCAGATGTTGTTGTCTGAATATGATATCGAATACCGTACTCAGACGGCTATAAAAAGCAGTATGTTGGCAGATTATCTTGCTTACCAACCAGTGGATAATTATCAGTCTATTAAATATGATTTCCTTGATGGGGATGTTATGTTTCAGAAAGTGAGAGATTGTGATGAATTATTACCTGAGGAAGGTCCTAATCCTGAATCTCGTTAGGGCATGGTGTTTGATGGAGCTGTGAATGCTTATGTGAAAGGAATTCGTGCTATGATTATTACTCCTCATGGGTCTCATATACCTTTTACTGCAAGGCTGACTTTTGATTGTACCAATAATATGGTAGAGTATGAGGCTTATATCATGGTTCTCGAGGAGGCCATTAATCTCGGAATTAAAATACTAGATGTGTATGGAGATTCAGATTTGGTAATAAATCAAATTAAAGGATAATGGGATACTCGTAACCCTGGCTTGATTCCCTACAAAGATTATGCTAGAAGGTTATTACCCTTCTTTAATAAAGTTGAGTTCCATCATATTCCCAGAGATGGAAATCAGATGGAAGATGTATTGGAAACTCTGGCTTCTATGTATCAAATGAATACTTGGAATTATGTTCCTCGTATCACAGTGCGATGTTTGGATAGATTTCCTCACGTGTTTACAACAGAGGGAGTAATAGACAAAAACCCTTGGTATTATGATATTAAGCATTTTCTCCAGACTCGGGAATACCCGATTGGTGCATCGAACAAAGATAGAAAGACATTGAGAAGGTTGGCAGGTGGCTTTTTCCTCAATCAAGATGTGTTATACAAAAGAATTTATGACATGGTCTTGCTCAGATGCATGGATAGACACGAAGCATACAGGTTGATGCATGAGATCTATGAAGGTTCCTTTGGTACCCATGTCAATGGACATTCGATAGCAAAGAAGATGTTTAGGGCAGGTTACTATTGGCTGACAACAGAATCTGACTGTTATAAATATGCAAAGAAGTTCCATAAGTGTCATATTTACGCCAACAAAATGCATGTTCCTATGACACTTCTCAATGTTATTTCTTTCTCGTGACCTTTTTCTATGTGGGGTATTGACATGATTGGAATGATTGAACCTAAGGCGTCGAATGGACACAGTTTCATTTTGGTAGAAATTGATTACTTCACCAAATGGGTGGAAGCAGCGTCAAGAACAATCTTATATGTCGGTATGGTATGCCAAGCAGGATTATCACCGACAATGGCTCGAATCTGAATAACAAGATGATGATAGAACTCTGAATAATTCAAGATTTTCCATCACAATTCATCTCCTTACAGGCCAAAGATGAATTCGGGTTGTTGAAGCTGCTAATAAGAATATCAAGAAGATCATCCAGAAGATGGTTGGTACTTATAAAGATTGGCATGAGATGCTCCCTTTGTCTTTACATGGGTATCGTACATTCGTCCGCACTTCAACAGGGGAAACCCCATTCTCCCTTGTGTATGGTATGGAAGCAGTGCTCCCGATCGAGTTTTAGATTACCTCTTTACGCATGATAATGGAAACCAATTTGTCAGAGGCTGAGTGGATCGAGAACAGGTTTGACCAATTAAAATTGATTGAAGAGAAAAGCATGACGGCCTTGTGCCATGGCCAGTTATACCAAAAGAGAATGAAGAAAGATTTTGATAAAAAGGTCAAGCCTCGTTAATTCGAAGAAGGCGACCTCGTGCTCAGGAAGATCGTGTATTTTAACGCTGATTCTAGGGGCAAGTGAATTCCCAATTTTGAAGGCCCATATGTTGTCAAGAAAGCCTTCTCTGGTGGTGCATTGATTCTTGAAACTATGGATGGCGAGGATTTCCCGCATCCCGTGAATGCCGATACACTCAAGAAATACTTCGCCTAAAGAAACAAAAGAATAGCTCGCTAAGTCGAAAACCCGAAAGGGAGATTTAGGCAAAAAAGAGCTTCTCGGTAGGCTGAAAACCTGAAAGGACGGTCTAAGCAAAAATTAGAGACATAAAAAGAATAAACTTTCCTTCTAGGTTGAAAACCTGCAAGGGAAACTTAGGCAAAAGTTAAGGATTTCTTGGCACGTAACTGTGTCAGACAAGACTTGATCATTAAAGCAACAATCTTCTTAGATCCTCACCATACTTCAACAAAAATCGCTGCTCAGGAATTCATTGATGCTAGCTTGAAGTGGACTCCTTGAAGAGTATTGTGAAACTTGTATCACTCAAAAATTCCAAATACTGGACAAGTTATGATCCTTTGAATTTAATGAAAATACATGAAGTGACCTATATTCTTTTGAGTTCTTAAGGCATCTTCTTACCATTTTCAAGTTTTGCACATAAAAGAATAGTTGAAGTTCACACTCCGAAGATCCTTGTGGGAAAAGGATGGGCTCAAGGAGATAAAAATTGATCAAGTTATGACTTTTTGAAGTCACATAAGGGAATTCAATGTCCTATCTAGAGGACTTGTAATCTTTCTCTATCATTAATGATCTTTCTCACAAAATTTGCTTGAAATTTTTGAAGTGATTTGTTGATAACCATTTAAAGAGAAGCATATCTTTGGAATCACTCAAAAATCTCAAAATATGGACAAGATATAGTCCTTAGAAGTCCAAAACCCTAACTCCTTGAGCATCAAAATGGCTTGGGAACCCCTTTCAATTTAGACAATCCTTCTTGTACAAATACTTTTGCTATGTGAAGAGAAGTTGTTGTGGATGACAATAAGAACCTATAGTAACAATAATCACTTCCAAATGTTGAGAATTGAGGTAGTTATGCACTTGTCATCAAAAAATCAAGAACATGTCCAATTAGGTCAAACTTCTTTAATCAAATCTTGCATATTTTGACTTTATTTGGCAATTGAAGAATGATGAATCATAGTAGACCTTTTCGTGGCATTTATTTAAAGCACTCATAATGATGAAGATTAAATTTCAATTAAGCTTTGTTGAAGAAGGCATGGAAATAAACTCATGAACCTATGAATCAACCTGATGAAGTGTGTTGTGCCCTCACCTATAGTGTCACCATTTAGAGCAAACATTCATTGTGTGTTGTTAGTTAAAAGTTAATCAACACAAGACTAATATGACCATAATATACAAATCAAAGTGCTTGGTGATCCCTCATGAGTAAACCTAAATATAGGGAGAAGAACCAAATCCTAGTGTGATCTTGATATGATTGAGTTGATATGAGATGATAGAGAAATCTTAGGGGCAAAAATTGGGGTATAAGAGTTGCCCTTATTTAAGTGTCTTCTATCCGGAGATACGAAGGTTAAAATATATGTGTCGACGTGATTGAAGATACTTAAATATAAAACAAGCCCTACTTTTGGCCCTAAGATGCCATGCAATGCTTATGATTATGCATGCAAACAAACAAATCCAAAGGTGACACAGGACATAACTGGGGAAGCAGAAAATAAAATAAAGGATCAAAAGAAATTTCGACCAGGTAAATAAATCACTGATGAACAGAAGACTCGACTCTATTGGGGTAAAGCCCAAGGAGGAGATAAAGCATCATCAATTAAAATATTAAGGAAAAAGTAATGGATGACAAAGATCAATAGATAACTGCAAACTACCCACTCATAGAGAAGATATCATAAAAGTAACATTGACTCATAGGGAAAAGAAATGGTAAGATAATACCAGTAAAAACCAATATTATAGTAGGTAACAAATGATTAGCATCGGTAATTAAGACTGGAAACATATGAATTCTTTAGAGCAAAGTGAATCTCCACGACGAACTATCTCCCATAATGACGAGACTACCATTCATTGGAGTAACAAATCTCAATAATAAACTATCTCCCATAATGACAAGACTATCATTCATTAGAGTAATAAATCTCAAAAACGAACTATCTCCCATAATGGCGAGACTATCATTCACCGGAGTAACAAAATCTCAACAACAAATTATCCCCCATAATGACGAGACTACCATCCATCGGAGTAATAAATATCAACAACGAACTATCTCCTATAATGAAGATACTACTATTCATTGGAGTAACAAAATATCAACAATGAACAATCTCCAATAATGACAATACTACCATTCATTGGAGTAACAAAATCTAAACTACGAACTATCTCCCATAATGTTGAGACTACCATTCATCAGAGTAACAAAATCTCAACAACGAACTATCTCCCATAATAACGAGATTATCATTCATCAGAGTAATAAAATGAATCTTCTTCGGGAACTAACAGACTTATTAGGGAAGTACATGTTGTTTAAGTAAAGAGACATGCCACTTGCTGCTATAAGAAGCCTGTTGGACAAAGAAATATAACTTCTCTGGGGAAATGCCAATATATTCATGTTGATGAGATAAAGTCTTCTCGTGCAAAATAAATGCACATTTTCAAACTCGGGCATAAAGCATTCAGAAATCATGATAATAATGTTGTCGGGGACCAGAGATCCAAACCAGAAATAAACTGGAGCAAAATAGTTAACCAAGATAGCACCTGATGAGAAATAAACTCAAAAGGGGACCAAGTTCCATCCAGATAATGAGATGAAAAGGAAGGCTAAAGAAAAAATTCTTCCATGAGGGATAAATCAGTGGGGAAATTTAAATAATATACACTTTCTTCTTAAGGTTGATAATCAATTGGAAAGAGGGTAACATAACTCTGCAAAATAGGGTAATATGTCAACAAACATCAACGAATGCAAATGAGCAATGAATTTAAAATTCAGTTATGCATGATGTATGTATGAATGTATAAATGTTATCATATATATGCTAACAAAATAGTCATAAAGCACTGGGAATAACCAGACAAAACCAACTTGGGTAAAGTCAACACTCGGCTAAACCACATCTAGGACGAAAATTTCATAAGAAAGTAAGCACCAACTGAGGAAACAAATTCCTTTTTCTCGGATTAAATCCATTGGGGAGAAACATAGTTTGAAAATAATCAAAGCATAATCTGATGGCAATAAATCAATACAAATGCATGGATACATCACCTCCCTCCAGACATCACCGGGGAATATCACACATACTTCAAATAGGGAAAACAATACCTCATCGTCTAGACTTCCACTGGATATTAAAATACTGACTTCACTAGGGAAGCTAAAAACCATATCATCAATACTTCAACTGGAAATCTCTTACTGACTTCATTGGGGAGTATAACGCCATATCAGAGCCCAAAATACATTCTTCAATATCAAGAATATTGGTTACAAAAACTTCTCTGAGGAGAAATTATGAAACCACATGGAAATAATAACTTTCAGAGAGAAGCATTATCTCGACTTTACTTGGGGATCTAAGAAGTTTAAACAATACACCAAAAAGTCAAAATTATGGGTATTTTAAATCAAACTCGGCATTTGGCGAGAGAAAACCCAAAAAGTCGACAGTTGTTCCAACACTTCTTAGAAAAGATACTGCCTTTGTCATAGTTTCCTGGGAAACAAACTGAAGATGTGAAAAACACAAGAAGGGGGGTTGAATTGTAAAACTTAAACAAATGCTTAGACAACACAGTATTTTTATCCTGGTTTGTTTGATCTCAAACTACTCCAGTCCACCCGTCAAGTTGATTTCGCCTCTCTCCAACGAGGTCTTAATCCACTATATTCAAAGGATTACAACAGCTACTTTAACAACTGTTAAAGCCTTCTTGAGTATAACCACAAACCGGTTTATCTCAAGGAAATCTTTTACAAATAATTTGAACAATGATGTGTTAACATTTTCTAATAAAACAATATATCACAACTGTGATAATACACAATTTAAGCTTGGAATAAATTGAATTTGCTAAAGCGTTTGAGTAAGCGTGGTTTTGAAAGCTTGGCAAATTATGTGAGTGTATGCGTGCATCTTTTCTCAAGCCGATTTGTTTATATAGACAAGGCAGAGATATGTTGTCCATAAATCACTTTTACTGATAATAACGCACTTTCCTTTTTGAGAAGATCTTGTCTGAATAAAGCCGTTAGCAATTAATTCTGTCTTGAATACTTAATAACGCTTCAGAGTCTTCTTTGCTTATGGTAACGCTTCAGAGGTTCTTTGCTTTAACTTATGATAACGCTTCAGAGTGCTGATGACTTGGTAAAGATCTTTGATCAGAGTCAGAGTCTATATGTTTATGCGCAGATTCTGGTCATCAAGCTTCAGCATATGATCTGGTTGCTTCAGCGTGTAGCACATGTTACTGATCTTCTGATGCTTCTGATGCTGATGTTGATTCCATCAAAACTTCTGTATATACAAAACATAATTTTAAGAAGCATATTTGTCTTATATATAAATCTTACAATTTATTTAATCTTTGTATTTTGTTATCATCAAAACTCTAATTAAGGGTTGTAGAATCAAACTATGTTCTAACAATCTCCCCCTTTTTGATGATGACAAAAACCAGATTTTTTCAATTACAAACAAAGAATAAAGTATAGAATTAAGAAGAGACAACTTCCCCTGAGTTGATTACTTCCCTTTAATTCCATGAGTCTTTGAGCATCAGAACCTTACTGTATCTTTCCTCAGAGTTTTGTACCTGATCAAGCTTTTCAGAAGAGAAAAATTTAAATAGATCAGAATGTTTGAGACTTATGTCTCAGTAATCCGTTATTGAAAAATATCATTCTTTCTCCCCCTTTTTGTCAGTTATCAAAAAAGAACAAATAATCAGAGCCAAAATGCGTTAATATTGAAAACCAGAAGCAATGATAAGTTCAGAACAATGTAAGAAAATTACAGATAAACAAGTTTTAAAGACAAGGAAATTCTAAGAGGGAGGAGGTAGACACGTGAACAAGGTTTCCAACAAGCTCTTGATCTGGATGTTGGTTTCCTGTTGCTGGGTTAACATGCTCTTGATTTCCTCAATTTTGTCGTCCTGTTTATCCATTCTTTCATTCATCAGCATATCAGATCTTTTTAAGTCTTCTAGAGTCTGCTTGTCAAGGGAGGAAGCTTGAGGATCTTCAGAAACTGGATGCTTCTCAGAGCTTTCTGCAATATCCTCTCTTTGACCCAGTGCTTCAGCAGGAATCATCTGCTCTTGAGTATCAGGTTGAACTTTGGATGATGGACGATGTTCAGACCAGGGAGCAATGTCCAGAGGGAGAACTTCTTCCTTAAGCAGTTGGCTTAGAACTTGACCTTCAATTTCTTTCAGTAGATTACTGAAGTTCTATTGAGCTTGTCCGTAGCTCTGTTCTTGCAACTTATGAGTTTCAGAACATACCCATCTTCTGAACCTTGTCCAAAGGTAGTCTGATGCAGCAGGATCAACCAGCTCAAGACTAGCTTGTTTCAGAGAAGTGATCCACTTTTGTACTTCTGTTTCAAACATCAATAAGCTGGTACCAACATCTGGATGTTTTGGTTTTGGGATAGCTATTTTGTGGGTTATGGCAGCAAGACATTCAAAAATTGTTAAGTCAATGACAGTCTTGATGTTGTCTTCTGGATTGTTCTTTGGTGAGGGAGTGGGAGAGTCTGGAATTATTATTGGACTTGATGGGGAATTTGGTGGAGTTGATTCTAGAGAAGAGAGAATTTGGGGAAAATTCACAATGGTACCAAGGGGCATACGAATGGCCAGAGGTTCTGTGATTCCAGGAATGGGAATGGTATCAGAATCAACAGTTTGGTTTAATTGATCGTTATGAGGTTCTGGTTCACAGGATTCAGAAGGTTGAGTCTCAGAAGATTGAACTTCTGGATGAAATAGTTCAGGTTTTGGAGAAGGTGGATGAATTTCTGGTTGAGGAGATGGAGTTAGTGGTATTTCTGGTAGTGGAGAGAAGGAAATTTCTGGTTGTGGTGAGAGGGGAATTTCTGGTTGTGCTTCTGTGGTGGTTTCAGGGTTTGGATTTTCTGGCATGGGAGCAGAAGTATGTTGGTCAAAGGTATCTATATCAGATAGAACTTTTGCAAGTTCTTGTTGGGTTGCTTCAATATTTGGATTTGGAGGTTGGGAGCGAGATCTTCTAAGAGTTAAGGATTCAGAGGGGTCAAAATCAATGTCAAAGTCATCAAATGTTTGTGGTGTGGGGTTTTCAGATTAAGTGGGAATTGGTATAGATGTTGATACAGAAATTGAATCTAAAACAGTTACAGAAGAAGGATTACCTCTCTTTTTAGGAGTCTGCTGGGATGATCCTTCTGCTACAGCTTTCCTTTTCTTGGTTTTCTTCAGCACAACTTCTGGAGCCTTCTGATGCAGATCCTGAATGTTCAAATTTGGTGTTGTACCATCCGCCTTGCAGGCGTCCAGATATCTGACTATTATATCAGGTTTAGAATCAATCTCTGAGAACAGAGGGAAGTTATCCAGAGGGACTCTTCTGCTGGAGATTGTTGCAAAAGGAGTGATGCTGGGTTCCTTCTTGATGTTCTCAATCAACTTCATTTTCTTCAGATTCTTTGCATTCAGCTGTTTGCCAACAGTAGCTTCCAAAGAGATGATTTCCTGAGCCTCTGTAAGATGATCAATCAGCTTATTCTCTGTTAGAATATCTGATATAAGTCTTCCTAGGGGTATCCAGTCCCTTTTTGTGCACTCCTCTTCTCTGGTTTCCTTGACACTAGTCCTTAGATGGTTAAACAGCAGATGAGCCAGATTCACCTTAACCTTCTGGGAGATGAAATAGATCAGAAATTGCTGATCAATATTGATGTAATTAGGAGAGCTGGTAGGCTTCCTGTGGTTTATGCATCCCAGAATGATCTTGGCCCATATTCTGTGATGGTCTTTTAAATCCCTTATCTTTCTGGAGGGAAGCCCCAGAGTGAAGATTTCTCTAGCAATTAGGGCAACATCAGCGCATCTTTCAGCCATGTCAATGCAACGTACACCACCATCACTGTAGCCTATTAATCTTGCAATGAGGTCCTCAATAATAACTATTTTCTTCCCCATAATGTATGAAGTGACTTGATGGTTTGAAGATGAAGCATGAATCCAAAATTGCTTTACCAGAATTGGGAATGTTGGACCCACCAGTCTGTCAAAATATCTTTCCCAGCCTTGAGCCTTAACCTCTTCAGAGAGATTAAACCTGTTCTCTTGAATACTGTTGAAATCCACGATCAATTCTGAAAGAACCTCTAGATTTTTGATGGGTGTGAGAAGGGTTCTGTAGGGTTCTTCATACTGTTCAGAGGAACCTGTTTTCTGAGAACTGGAAGTGGGGATGCTTGAGGAAGCCATGTTTACACGAAGGTTTTGAAGAAATTGAAAGGGTTTTGAGAATATATGCAAACTGAAATCAGTAAGATTGAGAGAAAATGAAAGTGAAGGTAAAAGAGTCTAAATGGTGAGAAATGTGTTTAAATAGATTTCTAAACAATTTTGAAAACATAAACGGCAAGAGAGAGAAATTAAATATAATGATTATTAGCATTTAATGATAGATGATTTTGGGGGATTCAGAAAGATATTAGAACGGTTACCCATGACATGTGTCTCAATGCAACCAATCAGCGCTTTTGACCTTTCAGAAACGTGAACGCGTGTTCAGCCTCAAAAAGTAGATGATGATTGGACGACACTTGTTTGCTTTGAGTGAACTGCACATTTCTATCCTTGATTGTGATAGATTCTGATACAATCTGTACTTCTAAAGATCTGAAGAAAGATTGGTCAGTAGTTCACGAAAAAAAACAAAGTTCTGAAGGTTAAGATATGGAATCAAAACAGTTTTATTCTGGGAAGAGCTTCATGCTGAGATGTTTCAGAATGAAGTTGAACCTATCTTCAGAAAGAGGTTTTGTAAAGATATCAGTTCATTGATGGTCTGTGTTAATAAATTTTAAATTTAGAATCCCTTTCTGAATATAGTCCCTAATAAAATGATGTTTTATTTCTATATGCTTAGCGCTAGAATGCAAAATAGGATTTTTACTGAGACAAATAGCAGAAGTGTTGTCACAGAGGATAGGAATGTTACTCTCAAATATCTGGAAGTCCTCAAGTTGACTTTTCATCCAGAGCATTTGTGTACTGCATCCAGCTGCTGCTATGTATTCAGCTTCAGCTGTTGATAGAACTATTGTGGATTGTCTATTGCTGGACCATGAGATCAGATTTTCTCCCAGAAACTGGAAGCTTCCAGAAGTTCTTTTACGTTCTACTCTGTCTCCAGCGAAATCAGCATCACAATATCCTATTAAGCTGTAATTACTTGATTTTCTATAAAACAAACCCAGATTAGTAGTACCTTTCAAATAATTGAAAATTCGCTTAACTGCTGTTAAGTAAGATTCTCTAGGATCTGATTGGAATCTAGCACAAATGCAAACACTGAATAGAATGTCAAGCCTTGAAGCCGTCAGATAGAGAAGAGAACCAACCATACCTCTGTAGACCTTCTGTTCTACCTTTTTACTTACCTCTTCTCTTTCCAGAATGCATGTGGGATGCATTGGAATCTTTGATGGCTTACATTCTGAGAGATCAAATTTCTTCAGAAGTTCTCTGACATATTTGCTCTAATGAATGTAAGTTCCTTCTGGGGTTTAATTAATCTGAATGCCCAGAAAGAATTTTAGTTCCCCCATTAGGCTCATCTCAAATTCTGCCTGCATACATTTAGCAAACTTTCTTCCCAGAGAGGGTTTAGTGGATCCAAATATGATGTCATCAACATAAATTTGACATACTAAAATGTCATTCTTAACTGTCTTACAGAACAAGGTTGTGTCCACTTTCCCTCTGGTGAATTCCTTTTCTAACAGGAAGTTACTTAGTCTTTCATACCAAGCTCTGGGAGCTTGTTTCAGACCATAGAGTGACTTCTTTAGTTTGAAAACATATTCTGGATTTTTGGAACTTTCAAAACCAGGGGGTTGGTGCACATATACCTCTTCTTCTATATAACCATTTAAGAATGCACTCTTAACATCCATCTGATACAAAGTGATGCCTTTATTAACAGCAAATGAGATTAAGAGTCTGATAGATTCTAACCTGGCGTCTGGAGAAAAGGTTTCTCTATAGTATATCCCCTCTTGCTGACTATAACCTTGTGCTACCAGTCGTGCTTTGTTTCTGATGACTTCACCTTGTTCGTTCAGTTTGTTTCTGAACACCTATTTTGTACCAATGACGTTGAATCCTTTTGGTTTAGGAACTAGATCCCATACGTCATTTCTTGTGAATTGATTTAGCTCCTCTTGCATTTCTAGAATCCATTCATTGTCCAGAAGTGCTTCATCAATTTTTGTTGGTTCAATTAGAGAAACCAGTCCCATGAGGGATTCTTCAGAGTTTCTGAAGCTAGATCTTGTTCTGATTGGATCTTCTTTTCTTCCTAAGATTATTTCTTCTGGGTGATCCATGCTGCTTCTGGATGGTCTTTTCTGGAGTTGATCAACAGAAGGTGCTGGATTGCTTGCAGTGACTCTTTCTGATGTTGAGGGAGTGTCTCTGTTGAGAGCTTCTGATGATTTGTCTTCAGTACCTGTGAGTTCAACTTCCATACCTGCAGGTAATTCATTCTGCTTTGACTTTTGAGAGTCAAGCTTATCATCAAAACGAACACTGATTAACTCTTCCACAATCTGTGTTTCTGTATTGTATACTCTGTACCCTCTTGAGCGTTCAGAATATCCTAACATAATACACTTTTGTGCTTTAGAGTCAAACTTGTTCAAATAATTTTTTGTATTCAGAATAAAACATGTACATCCAAATGGGTGAAAGTAGGAAATGTTGGGCTTTCTGTTCTTCCACAATTCATATGGAGTTTTTCCAGAATAGGTCTTATGGAGATTCTATTCTGAATGTAAAAAGCTGTGTTTATTGCCTCTGCCCAGAAGATCTTAGCAACGTTAGTCTCGTTGATCATGGTTCTGGCTATTTCTTGCAATGTTCTGTTCTTTCGTTCTACAACTCCATTTTGCTGGGGAGTTCTAGGACAAGAGAAATCATGCAGAATGCCTTTATCATTAAAGAATAACTCAAAATCTTTGTTTTCAAATTCTCCACCATGATCACTTCTGACTTTGACGATTCTAAGATCCTTTTCATTCTGAACTTGGTTGCAGAAGGTAACAAACACAGAGTGTGACTCGTCCTTGTGCCTTAAGAACTTTACCCATGTCCATCTGCTATAGTCATCTACGATTACTAACCCATACTTCTTGCCACTGACTGAAGCAGTTTTAACTGGTCCAAATAAGTCAATGTGCAGAAGTTCTAATGGCTTGGAGGTGGAAACAACGTTTTTGGATTTGAAAGCTGGTTTTGTAAACTTGCCTTTCGGACATGCTTCACACAGAGCATCTGAATTGAACTTCAGGTTAGGAAGTCCTCTGACCAGATTGAGTTTGTTAATCTGAGATATTCTTCTCATACTAACATGTCCCAATCTTCTGTGCCAGATCCATTGCTCATTGTTAACAGACAGTATACATTTTACATTCTGACTTTTTAGTTCAGAAAGTTTTATTTTATAAATGTTGTTTTTCCTCTTTCCATTAAATAGGATAGTCCCATCTTTCTGACTAACAGCTTTGCATGAATTTTGATTGAAGATTATATCATAACCGTTATCACTTAATTGACTTATGGATAACAGATTATGCATTAATCCATCAACTAGTAAAACATTACTTATAGAGGGAAGATTTCCATTACCTATTGTTCTAGAGCCAATGATCTTTCCTCTCTGATTGCCTCCAAAGCCTACGTGGCCTCCAGGTTTAAGTTCCAGGATTTGGAACATATGCCTTCTTCCCGTCATGTGTCGTGAGCAGCCAGAGTCCAGGTACCATGATTGGTGTTTTTTCTTTGCTGCTAAAGATATCTGCCACATGTATTATTTTATCCGTAGGTACCCACATTTTCTTGGGTCCTGATTTGTTAGTTTTACCAAAACTCTGGTTGAATTTTGGTTTGACAGAGTAATCACTACTTGTATATTTTATGTCATGTGTGTTCCCATATATAAAGTGTGAATCAAGTGGAGTACGTTTTATGACTAAATCCATGGCATTTTTTGGTGTAGGTACCTTACCTTGATATCCTATCCCTTTTCTGCCATTTCTGCTAACTCCATAGATCATTGAAGCCATTTTGCTTTTGTCTATGTTTTTAGCTAGAAACATCTGAAAGTTATGATCATACTCCTTGATGATCTCATCAGCATTGCTGGGAGTTTCAGGGATTGTTTCCTTCTGAGAGTTTTGCAATTGGTTTTCTAATTTTGAAATTTTATCTTTTAACTCAGAATTCTCCAATTTGAGACTCTCAGTCTTATCAGAGTCAGAAGCAAGATTCCTTTTCAGGTTTCTGAGTTTGACTCTGATCTGCTGATATCTTTCCAGAATTTCATTAAGGCTTTCAGCTAGTTCAGCCTTAGTAAAGTTTATAGTAAAGTCAGGGAATACCTCTTATGTATCTGATTCAGATTCTGACTCAGAAGCTTCACTATCTTCTGTTATGTTTGCCATGAGAGCTATGTTTGCTCTTTCATCATCTGATTCTGAGTCAGCTTCAGATGTGTCAGAATCATCCCATGTAGCCATGAGACTTTTCTTCTTTTCCTTGCCAAACTTCTTTTTGGGCTTCTCCTTCTGAAGCTTTGGGCAATGACTTTTGTAGTGCCCTTGCTCGTTACATTCATAGCAGATGATGTCTTTGTTGTTTGGATTTCTGTTTCCTGAAGAGCCTTCAGATCTTCTGTGTCCAGAGGAGGATTCTGACCTTCTGTATCTGGAGAAAGATTCATTCTGATTTTCTGATCTTCTGGGATTCCTGAACTTCCTTTGCCTTTACTTCCACAATTGGTTCACCCTTCTGGAGACAAGAGGCAGTTCATCTTCTTCTGATGAGGATCCATCAGAGGTTTCTTCCATAGCCTGCAAAAATTTGGAATCAGATTTTCTGTTAGATTTTAAAGCTAATGGCTTACCTTGCTTTTGAGGTTCATCTGCTTCTAGCTCTATCTCGTGACTTCTGAGGGAGCTGACAAGTTCCTCCAGAGAGGTTTTGTTGAGATCCTTGGCTAGCTTAAGCGCTGTGACCATTGGCCTCCATTGTTTTGGAAAGCTTCTGATGATCTTCTTAACGTGATCAGTAGTAGAATACCCTTTGTCAAGAACTTTTAGACCAGCAACAAGAATTTGAAATCTTGAAAACATAGTTTCTATTGATTCACTCTCTTCCATCTTGAATGCCTCATACTTATGAATGAGTGCAAGGGCTTTGGTTTATTTGACTTGAATGTTGCCTTCATGCGTCATTCTCAGAGAGTCAAACATATTCTTTGCAGTGTCTCTGTTTGATATCTTCTCATATTCTGAATAAGAGATGGCGCTGAGAAGAATTGTTATGGCCTTGTGATCATTTCTGAACTCACGCTTTTGCTGATCAGACATTGTTTTCCTATCAATCTTCTGACCACTTCCATCCACTGGGTGCGTGTATCCATCAGTCACCATGTCCCACATATCAGAATCATGGGCCAGAAAGAAACTCTCAATTCTGTCTTTCCAGTAGTCAAAGTTCTCTCCATCAAAGACTGGAGGTTTGCCACTGAATCTGTCTCTTTCTTCATTGTTGTCATTGCTGATGTTTTGATTTGGTCCTGCCATTGTGTTTTTCTGACGCTGGATCTTGTACTGACACGGTTAAGTGTTATAAGCTCAGAACCAGGCGCTCTGATACCAATTGAAGATGTGAAAAACACAAGAAGGGGGGTTGAATTGTAAAACTTAAACAAATGCTTAGACAACACAGTATTTTTATCCTGGTTCGTTTGATCTCAAACTACTCCAGTCCACCCGTCAAGGTGATTTCGCCTCTCTCCAACAAGGTCTTAATCCACTATATTCAAAGGATTACAACAGCTACTTTAACAACTGTTAAAGCCTTCTTGAGTATAACCAAAAATCGGTTTATCTCAAGGAAATCTTTTACAAATAATTTGAACAATGATGTGTTAACGTTTTCTAATAAAACAATATATCACAACTGTGATAATACACAATTTAAGCTTGGAGTAAACTGAATTTGCTAAAGCGTTTGAGTAAGCGTGGTTTTGAAAGCTTGGCAAATTATGTGAGTGCATGCGTGCGTCTTTTCTCAAGCAGATTTGTTTATATAGACAAGGCATAGATACGTTGTCCATAAAGCACTTTTACTGATAATAACGCACTTTCCTTTTTGAGAAGATCTTGTCTGAATAAAGCCGTTAGCAATTAATTCTGTCTTGAATACTTAATAACGCTTCAGAGTCTTCTTTGCTTATGGTAACGCTTCAGAGGTTCTTTGCTTTAACTTATGATAACGCTTCAGAGTGCTGATGACTTGGTAAAGATCTTTGATCAGAGTCAGAGTGTATATGTTTATGCGCAGATTCTGGTGATCAAGCTTCAGCGTATGATCTGGTTGCTTCAGCGTGTAGCACATGTTACTGATCTTCTGATGCTTCTGATGCTGATGCTGATTCCATCAGAACTTCTGTATATACAAAACATAATTTTAAGAAGCATATTTGTCTTATATATAAATCTTACAATTTATTTAATCTTTGTATTTTGTTATCATCAAAACTCTAATTAAGGGTTGTAGAATCAAACTATGTTCTAACACAAACAACAATAATTATTCCATCACTGCAAAGAGCGATGCTTTGCAAATGATTCTACCTCAACACAAAAAGGGAGAAGGACTTCTGTTATATGAGCGAAGACCTCACTGAGGAATCGGGGATAGAGGTTTCAAACCATGCAAACCTGAAACCAAAATAATCAACCTGGAGAAAAATCTAACCCTAGACTTGACTGGGGAAAATGGGACTACAAACCCAACACCGCACCATACATAAATTAGTATGAACTCCAACTATTTGAGAAACACAAGAAGATCATTCGCATATCAGCAAGAGTGACCTGGGAGAACTTTCCTAGGGAATAAATATTTCAAAACTTTGGATTTCGTCCATCCTTGGAATCACTACTTTTGTTTTACTTGAATCACAAAATCTGAAGTAAAAAGTTATTTGTAAGTTCTTTTCGAAAACATTTTTATTGTTAAATCTCTTTGTTTTGAAAATTACTATCAATAATAAATGGAATCTTTGGAAACAGAATAAGATAAGAACTACAAGGAATTGGATAAAATCTCAAACTTTATTAATAGAATGGTAGTCTGCGAATGGCGAGACTCCATGGATTATTACAAAGTTTGGAAAATGGTAATATATTAGAAAAGATACATTGAAATACAATGACCAATATTCTACCTAACGACTTTGAATTCTTGAACAGAAACTTTAGTTGAAGTGTTGTAAGGATCCGAGAAGATTGTAGCTTCAATGATCAAGTCTTGTCTGACGCAATTGCTTTCCAAGAAATCCCTAAATTTTGCCTAGGTTGCCCTTGCGGGTTTTCAACCTAGCGGGAAATTTTATTCTATTTGTGTCTCTTATTTTTGCCTAGACCGTCCTTTCGGGTTTTCAGCCTATTGAGACGCTCCTTTTTGCCTAAGCCGCCCTTTCAGTTTTTTGACTTAGCGAGCTATTCTTTTATTTCTTTAGACGAATTATTTCTTGACTACGTCAGCATTCATAGGACGTGGGAACTCCTCGCCATCCATAGTTTCAAGAATCAGTGCACCACCAGATAAGGCTTTCTTGACAACATGTGGGGCTTCAAAATTGGGAGTCCACTTGCCCCTAGAATCAGTGTTAAAAGACATGATCTTTCTGTGCACGAGGTCGCCTTCTCTGAATTCACGAGGCTTGACCATCTTATAAAAAAATTTCTTCATTCTCTTCTGGTATAACTAACCATGACACAAGGTCATCATTCTCTTTTCTTCGATCAAATTCAATTGGTCAAACTTGTTCTGGACCCATTCAGCCTCTGATAATTTGGTTTACATTATCACACGTAAAGAGGGAATCTCAACCTCAACGGTGAGCACTGCTTCTATACCATACACAAGAGAGAATGTAGTTTCCCCTATTGAAGTGCCGACAGATGTACAATACCCATGCAAAGAAAAAGGGAGCATCTCATGCGAATCTTTATAGGTAACAACCATCTTCTGGATGATCTTCTTGATGTTTTTATTAGCAGCTTCAACAACCCCATTCATCTTTGGCCTGTAAGGAGATGAATTGTGATGGAAAATATTGAATTATTCACAAAGTTATGTCATTATGTTGTTATTCATATTCGATCCATTGTCAGTTGTAATCCTGCTTGGCACACCATACCGACATATAAGATTGTTCTTGATAAATCGTACCACCACCTGCTTAGTGACATTAGCAAAGGAAGTTACTTCCAACCATTTAGTGAAGTAATCTATTGCCACCAAGATGAAACTATTTCCATTAGATTCCTTGGGTTCGATCATTCCAATCATGGCAATGCCCCACATATAAAAAGGCCATGGGGAAGAATTAACAATGAGAAGCGTCTGAGGCACATGAATTTTGTCAGCATAAATCTGGCACTTATGGCACTTCTTGCAAATTTATAATAGTCAGATTCCATTGTCAACCAATAGTAACATGTCCTAATCATGTTCTTTGCCATCGAATGTCCATTGGCATGGGTACCAAAGGAACCTTCATGGACCTCATGCATCAATATGTCTGATTTGTGTCTATCCATGCATCTGAGCAAGACCATGGCATAATTTCTTTTGTACAGCACATCTTCATTGAGGAAAAAGATACATTCCAACCATCTCAATGTCTTTCTATCTTTGTTTGACGCACCAAGTGGGTATTCTTGAGTCTGAAGGAAGTGCTTGATATCATAATACCAAGGTTTTTCATCTAACGCCCCTTCTACATAAAACACTTGAGGTATTCTATCAAGACGTCGAGTTGTGATACGAGGTACATCGTTCCAAGTATTTACTTGGTACATAGAAGCCAAAGTGGCTAAATCATCGACCATTTGATTCTTATCTCTAGGAATATGATCGAATTTCACTTTATTAAAGAAAGGTAATAATCTTTTAGCATAGTATTTATAGGGAATCAGGCCAACATGGCGAGTATTCCATTCTCCTTTGATCTTATTTATTACCAGAGCTGAATCACCATATACATCTAATATTTTGATTATGAGATCTATAGCCTCTTCGATATCCATGATACAAGCTTCATACGCTGCCGTATTATTGGTACAATCAAATGCCAATATTGTAGTAAAATGGATATGCAACCCATGAGTAGTGATAATCACGACACCAATTCCTTTCCCATAAGGATTTACAACTCCATCAAACAACATACCCCACCAGGATTCAGGATCAGGACCTTCCTCAGGCAAAAGGTTCATCACAATCTTTTACTTTCAAATACATCACATCCTCATTAGGGAAATCATATTTAACAGACTGATAATCATCAACTGGTTGGTAAGCAAGATAAATCTGCCAACATACTACTTTTTATAGCCTTCTGAGTATGGTATTCAATATCATATTCAGACAACAGCATCTGCCAACAGGAAATTCTTCCGGTAAGAGCATGCTCTTAAAAAATATACTTAATATGATCCATTTTGGAAATCAACCAAGTAGTATGATTTAACATATATTATCGCAACCGCTTTTCTTCCCTAGCCAAAGCACAACATGTTTTTTCCAATCATAGAATACCGTAATTCATAGTCAGTGAACTTCTTGCTGAGATAATAAATGACATATTCTTTTCTTCCCGTTTCATCTTGTTGTCCCAAAATATAGTCCATATAATTATCTAATACAATCAGATACATAATCAATGGTCTTCCTTCAACAGGAGGGAGCAATATAGGAGGTTCAAGCAGATACTCTTTAATACTTTCAAATTCCCTTTGGAAATCATCTGTCCACACACAACATTAATCTTTCTTTAACAACTTCATGATCGGTTCACATGTTGCAGTCATATAGGAAATAAGTCTAGAAATGTAATTCAACTGTCCAAGGAAGCCTCTAACTTTCTTTTCAGTTCTTGGTGCAGGCATTTCTTGAATTACCTTAACTTTGTCAGGATCAACTTCAATTCCTTTTTAGATGACAATGAAACCTAACAATTTTCCTAATCAAACACCAAAGGTGCATTTATTTGGATTCAAGCAGAGACAATATTTCCTCAAACATTGAAATAATTTCAACAAATATTCTATATTCCCTTCTTCAGCATGAGATTTGGCGATCATATCATCAACATATACCTCAATTTCCTTATGCATCATATCATGGAATAGGCTTGTCATAGCCATCTGGCACGCCGCACCAGTGTTCTTCAACCTGAAGGACATCACTCTGTAACAAAATGTCCCTAGGGTGTGATAAACGTTATTTTTTCCATGTCCTCAAGAGCCATTCTAATTTGATTGTATCCGGAAAATCCGTACATGAATGAGAATATTTGGAATTTTGTTGTACTGTCAACTAACATATCAATATATGGTAATGGAAAGTCATATTTTGGACTAGCTTTGTTTAAATCTCTATAATAAACGCACATGTGAAATTTTCCGTCTTTCTTTGGTACTGGAACAATATTGGTAATCCACTGAGGGTACACTGATGTCACAAGATAACCGAAATTAATTTTATTTAAACTTCTTCTTTAATTTTCACTTCCATATCAGGGTGAGTTCTTCACAACTTTTGCTTGATTGGTGGGCATTCTGGCTTTAGCGGAAAATGATGTTCCACAATATCAGTATCAAAACCAGGCATGTCTTGATAAGACCAAGCAAAGATATCCTCATACTCTTCAACAATTCAATCAATCTGCGGTTCACATCGGGGTGAAGCAATTCTCCAATCTTGACTTCTTTTGGATCTTCCTTTGAACCCAAATTGATCATCTCCAACCGCTCTTTATACGGGTGAATGGTACTTTTCTCGCGCTCAAGCAACCAGTGAAACCTCTTCTGGGATTTCATCATATTCTTCTTCTTCGGCCACATACGCAGGATATTCAAAGTTGGGAGAGGGTGCAAGGTCATTGTAGTCAACGGGTTTTTTAATTAATCTGCACATATGATTTGTGATTTCTTTTAGAAACTGACACATATAACAAGTGATTATGTAGATTTATTTACAGTTATTACTTATTTTGAAGGGATTTTTCTGATTACCATTTTCCAAGAAAAAGCAGAGAAAAAAGACACAATTTGGGAATCAAAAACAACTTTTATTAATGATTTTAAAGATCAAAACAACAGATATACCCATACAATATCAATACTTTCACCTTGGGAAAAAGTGAAAGATTTTTGAAAAGACTAAAAAACAATTTACTTTGAAATGTGAATGCAAGAAGGAACTTCAATAGTGATCTAATTTTGGACTTTGACTCCATGTGTCATGTAGTTCGGCATCTCTTGCTCTGATTCATCTTTCAGAATAGCATTGATCCTAGGAGTAGTTGGATAAAGATAGCCTCCACTGTGAAAGATGTATTGTTATTTACCCAAAGCATATTTCGGCTTCACAATTTCCTTCTTCAAGTAGAAACCCATTCCCGTGCCATTCTTGTTCACGGGAAGATCGATAACCTGACCCCACACCTTTCTAGGGCCTTTCTGCACTACCTGTTGCGAATCCTTAAATGAGGCTATAGAATTCTCATTATTTTTTATATTATTAATGGACAATGCTTGGAACTGAGTTCCAACAGTAGCTTCGTCGGCTTCTATAATTCTAAAGGAAGACAAATGAGATATCAATAGAGCTTGCTCGCCATTCACGATGACCACGTTTCCTTCACGAACAAATTTTAGCTTCTGGTGAAAAGTTGAAGTAATAACTCCTACTTCTTGGATCCACGATCTTCCTAATAAACAGCTATAGGCGGGAACAATATCCATAACCTGGAAAGTAATCTGAAATAAGTGCGGACCTATGTGAATAGAAAAATCTACTTCTCTAATTTAAGACTTCCTCGAACCATCAAAAGCTTTCACTATTATGCCACTTGGGCACATGGGAGTTCCCTGGTACTTAAGCTTCATGAGTGTACTCCTTCGTATGACATTCAAAGCAGACCCATTGTCAATCATCACATTGGACAAAGAGTCATTCTTACAATTCATGGAGATATGGAGAGCTAGTTTATGGTTCTCCCTTCATCGGGCAATTCGTCATCACAGAAATTCAGGTTATTACAAGATGTAATATTCCCCACAACACTGCTGAATTGGTCCAGAGACATATCACTTTCCACAAAAGCTTTATCCAACACTCTCATCAGAGATTCCAAAATATGGGTAGAAGAGTTCATTAGAAAGGCTATAATGTAAATCTTAGATGGAGTTTGCAACAATTGATCTACAATTTTGTAGTCACTCATCTTGATAATTTTCAACAAGTCTTCCACATCCTTTTCCAAAGCAGTGCCACTAGATTCTCCAACCACTTTCTTAGGTTTGGTACTTTCAACAACCCTTTTTATCAGAATTAACATCCCCTAGGATGATAGGGGCTAAGACATGGACACTGCGGGTTACTCGACTGGCTTCAGCAATATTCTTGACATCAGACAAAGGTTGGATAGGAATTTCCACACCATCTTCCAGGATAGTCGCTTTGTAATTATATGGCATGGATTTTTTTGATTCATATGTGACAAGACCAGGCAGGTAAATAACCACTGGAGCAAAAACTGACTTGCTATGGTACTCAATCTCTATAGAAGCGGGAACACCAAAACACGGCACAATAACATTCACCCCTTCTTCAGAATATTTAGGCATCACAGAATCATTGTTGGAGATAATATCTTCATCAGAAGAAAAGAACTCATCTGCAAAAACATATTCATCATCTGACATGGTCTTGATCGAGCAATCTTCAATCACATTAACTCCATTGTAATCATCTTTATTTCCTCTGACTTTGATAGTACCATTATCTAATAACAATTGAACGCCCCTTCTTACGATAGAACAACTAAGAGAATCCCTACAACAGATCTAACAAGACCCGTAATGGTGTTCTTCTTGGCCATCCATGTGACAAAATGTACCGTGCAGCTGCACCAAATCCTCATTCATATAATTCACATCAAAAATCCAAAATTCATTGGGACATCCATAAACCATATTCACGTCTTCTTCGTACTCATCCCTAGGCCTGATTATGTGGATGAGACCTTCATCCATCATCTCTTGAAGATCAGCTTTTATTTTATCACATCCTTGGATTTTTGTACTGCAAATACTAAAACCAGCATGGTCGTGCGTATGATAGCTGAATTCACAAAGATCATCATGCATCTTTACTGAATCTCCTCTAACCAGGTTGATATCAAAAATTCGGAAGTCCCCAGGAAAACCAGCCACCTTATTTACAGCATTTGCACCTCCATGTTTAGGCAAAGGATTATCTTTCACGTTAGGACCAACACCTTTAAAGCATAGGAGGCCAGATCTCACCATCTTCTATACTTCAGATTTCAAGGGATAATAGTTTTTGATGTTGTGCTTTGGGGCTCCTTGATGAAAAGAACAAGTCTGATCTGCCTTACAATACCAGGGTAAAGGTGAAGTTATAGCTGGGGGTGGTCTAGTCTAAACCAACTTCTTCTAAATCAAAGTCGGGAATAACTCTGCATAGCTCATTGGAATAAAGTAAAAAGCTTCTCTCTTCTGACTTTTCCCTTGATTTCCCTGAGGAGGTGGTCTCTGATAGGAAACATTAGTTGGAGGTACATTGACAACTGGAGTTACAAAATCAACATGTTGTTGGTACAGATGATGTCTTCTATATGCTCTAATCTTCCTTTCCTCAATTACAGCATTTATTTCACTTTCTTTCTTTCTAGAAAACCTGTATGATGACTTCTTTGTTCCTTCATCTTTTGTCAAGCATCCTTCCCTGACAGCTTCTTCTAGATGAACACCCATGCTTACCATCTCAGTGAAATCACTCGGCGCACTGGCGACCATCCTTTCATAATAAAATGATCCAAGGGTTTTTAGGAAGACCTTGGTCATTTCTTGTTCTCCCATCGGGGGTACCACCTAGGCAGCTATCTCGCGCTAATGCTGCGCATATTCTTTGAATAACTCCTTGTCTTTCTGAGCCATTGGTCTCAATTGGTCATGGTCATGCGCCATGAACATATTATACTTATATTGCTTGATGAAGGCTTTCCCTAGATCATTGAAGGTATGGATATTGCTACTGTCTAAACCCATATACCACTTCAAAGTGGCACCGGTTAAACTATCATGGAAGAAATAAATAAGAAAACGCTGATCATCAGTATGTGTGGACATATTTATGATATACATCACGAGGTGGTCACGAGGACAAGAGTTTCCCTTGTACCTTTCAAATTCTGGCACTTTAAAATTCAATGGAACCTTTACGTTAGGAACTAAGCAGAGTTCAGTGACATTATGTTCGAATAATTCTTTTCCTCGAAGATCCTTAATTTCCTTTTGCATCTCATTCAATTGGTCCTGAAAGTCATCCAATCGGTCATGGAAACCAACACTTTCACTCGATGGAGGAACGGGATGATAAACTACATCATTAACAAATGGCATAACATTCACCATAAGAGGTGCAGTATAATGGATCTCATTTTTAGAAGCAAGAGTAACATGCATCACAAGAGGTGCAGGAATAGCAGCAGCTTGAGCAAATGGAGCAGCTTAGGAAAATGGAGCAACATGAGCATCAATATTGTAACCTTCTGGCATGAAATTTTCAAGAATTCCCCACGGGTAACCCTGAGGCATACAGTTTAAAGCAGCAGTAACTGGAGTAACAGAAATGGGAACTGACAAAATTTCATAAGCAATCGTGGTTTACTGTGGCTGAGCAATATGAGGAGACGGAGGAGAAAGTGGTGGCTAATTCTGAGAAGCCACCAATGATTCCATCAAAGCAGTCAGATTAGCCATACATGCCTTCAAATTAGTAATTTCTTCATGTAGCTCGTGATTCTCTTGTTCAAGATTCTCTATTTTCTTCCTTGAATTAGCCCGAGTATTATACTGGTGAGACAGCTTGCTTCTGAACGAAGTAGAGAAACACGGTAAGACACCTGGGTATGAACATAAATGCAAGGAATATGTGCAAGATGATGCATTATATGCAATGCATATGATTTATTTATCATTATTAATATTTCAAGGGACGCAAAGAATTATAGACAATTTGCAAACATTAAAGTACTATCATATTTAAAATACTAAAAATTTCATTATAATAACTTTGGAATGGATTCCAACTTTTATTACAAGTTTCAATAATCCTAAGTACGAGAGCATAAAGATGGAATCTACAATCCTAAGGAAGAAAAGCTGATGAAGATCTCTCCACACATTGATGCTTTCCCATGAGTCTTGTAATTTGAGCCTTCAACTACTTGTTCTCTTTTGCATACCTGTCGGTGACTTCTTTCCAATCACCCGAGTCAGGAAGTGAGCAACTAGGTTTGGACCGAGATCTAGAGGAAAATAAATCCTCTTGCATCTCCATCATCTCTGCAGCATGACTCTGAAGAATCTCAATCAAGTCATTCTTCTCTTTCAATTTTGTTTGGTAGGTTATCTCTAAAGTTTGACACTTGCTCTTCCAGGATTCCTTCTCCTGATGCATCCTAACCAACGAAAGCTAAAGTTCTTCCATATCATCTAAGAGGGGAGGAGTAGTTTTCACAAACACATCAGGTATAGGTTCTTCATAATAATATGGCATCTTCTACTGAATTTCCCTTGCTTGTACCCACCAGAGATGAGGCTCCAAAGAAATAACTCCTCTTAGTCCCAAGTCTTTTCTACTCTTCCTATGAATATGGCGCCAAGACTTTTCAATTTACTCCTTAGCTTACTTATGATCTTCTCCTTCTTTGAGAAAGAAACCACTCAGATG
The DNA here is from genome assembly GCA_948472305.1 of Vicia faba. Taxonomy (NCBI): domain Eukaryota; kingdom Viridiplantae; phylum Streptophyta; class Magnoliopsida; order Fabales; family Fabaceae; genus Vicia; species Vicia faba. The sequence continues at coordinate 756,928,369 of OX451740.1, read as the reverse complement.
AATACTATTTGGCTTTTCTCTCATCGGATATCCGAGTTGACGACGTGCATAAATGGGATTGTAGTTAATTTCTCCCTTTGTACCAAGAAGAGGTACATTGGAGAAACTAACACAACTATCGATAATCTCCACTTCATAATAAGCCTGATGATACCAAACAATGTCGAAATGAGTAAGAGTCATAACCTTCGGAGCCCAACGAGGTTCCTTTTTGATATCCCAGAAAGCAACAGACCGAGGTAAGTGAGAAATAAACCACTGATATAACAAAGGCGTGCAACAAATGATCATCCCTCCATGATAAAAATCCTGAAGATGAATGGAATAATAAGTATCTCCTAATAATGTAGGAACTGGATTCCTAATCAAAAATATTCTGATGGCATTGACATCCATAAATTTGTCGATATTAGGAAATAAGAATAACCCATAGGCAAGTAGAGCAAAGATAACCTCAAAAGAAATTGTTCTCTAATAAAAACTGAGCGGGTAATCCTCTGATTATTCCTTTGGTAGTCATGTTGGCCTCAATCTCAGACTTCCCCAAATGAACCATGGAAGAAATATCATGAGACTTGTGCTTTCCCTCTAAACCGGTGAAAGGAAAACGATCGGTAAAAAGTAAACCCAGTAGGTAAGAATACTCCTCCAATGTAGGCATCAGCTATTAATCAGGGAAAATAAAACATCGATACAATGGATCATAGGATTGGACTAAAGTAGAAAGAATACCCTCTTTCATCTTGAGCTTCATAAGAGACGCGATGGATCCATACTTCTTCCGAAAATATGTAGAACTCTCAATCTTGGGAATCAGACTCCTCAATTCATCTATCTTAGGATCCTTAAAATTGTACTTCCGAGTCTTTCTTTTTCCACAATCCATGGTCAAAAAGTACCTGAGATATTTTCAAAAAGTCAACTTTAGGTCCCTTGAAACAATTGTTTTAAAGGATGCTCATGGGTGCATGAATGCATGATGCAACAATCACACACAAAATCATAAACATTGGGGTTCATAGGTTCAACGTCACAAGCATGAAGTCAAAGGTACTACATGCAAGGTATGGAATAATAGTTTATCACCTTCTGAACAAGGTTCTAAAAGGTTCCCAGAGTCTACATCCTTCCTTCAGATATTACAATTTCCCGATTAACTCGGTAATTAGTAATATTCTCAGGAAAAACTCGTTTGAGTGTAGTATCGCATGACAACCACTTCCGGATTACATCGTCATAGTTTTCGCACTAAACCTAAAAGGCCAAGATTGGTTAAGGGTTCTACAGTCCTCAGTTTCAGCAGGCTCCCAGGTCAAAAGCAGCACGTCTTCCTGATTACTCAGTAAACAACACTATAGTCAAAGGGGCCTCCACTGAGTGGGGGATCTCATGTCTCCTTTTTTGGGATTACTCCCTCAAAGTTAACATGACTATACCGCTCGTCCTATCTTAAATTTTCCCAAGTCTAAGTAGAGGACTTATAAAAAATTACCAAGCACCCTGAAAACCAGGAAAATCCAAACAAACATATACACAACACATAATAAACAACCAATAATAGAACATACACAAATAAACAAAGATAGGCTTAACCCACTTAGAGATGGACTAGCATTCGGTTGATCTGTCCCCAATGAAGTCGCCATTTTTTTGTAGTGGTAGAAATGTTGAGACTAAGCCATTTGATTGACTTGACTCGCACAGATCAAATAAAATCTCCACCCTGCTTTATTGTTTCCAGAGGAATGGGAAAAGAGTGAATAACCCAAAAAAAGAGGGGGAGAAAATCTAGGTACGGGGATTAGTTATGCAAAGGGAAGGTATTAGCACCCTAAACATCTACGGTACTCTGCATGAACCTCTTTGAAAATTTGTGTATTTGGCTATGAGTGTTATATACAAAAATAGATGGTGGAGATGAAAAGAGAAATATTTTTTACAATTTTTGCACCCGCCGCAGTTGCGAATCTTTAGTGCCTACGTACCACCTTATATGTAATAGGGGATCAGGGTACTCGTAGTTCACCTTTAAAAATTTTAAAACACAAATGTGTTGGTTAATTTTAGAGACGAGACATCATCGTCATATCCGAGTGGAATTCATACTTACTACCCACGCTTATGAGAAAGGAGAATTTGCATCATCTCAAAATGGAGGATATAGCTTGTATTTTAAAGTCAACAAAGCCTCGTTCAACACCCAAGTGGGAAATGTCTCACTTTACTACATATCATAGAAGTATAGTAGCTCGCAGCACTACAAGGATTGACAACAGTTTAATCTTTTGATAAAAGTTTAAGTAAAAATCCAAAACGGAAAAATGGTTTGAATGAGATTGATTGACTTTTAGTCTCCTCACAAAAATGTCAAAGTATGATTAAGTTGTTTAAAGTTTGATTAAGAAAATGTTTTTTGAAAATGCATGGACCTGAGTCCAAGTTTATTATGAAAGCAGTTCAAGTTTAGAAAACAAGAATATTTTTGAAAAGGAGGGAGAAGATTTTTGAAATTAAAGAAGATGGGAGGAGATGAAGGAACTATCCCAAGGCATAAGGTAAAAGCTAAGGAAAATAATCGGCTAACCAACAATAAGCCAACACTTGACACAATGAGTCAATGTAAAATTCCCATCCTTTTGATTGAAACCAAACAAGCAAAGATATTAAATCTCTTAAGAATACCCAACTTTAAATGGATTAAGTATTCACAAATATTGAGCAGAGTAACAGTTGTATACAGAGAAATTCTCAATCACAGACAAAGCACATAATCAGAATAACATGCACACAAAGAAAAAAATAACCCAATGTCTCAGGGTAAACCCCAAGAACTCTAGACGAAATAACAATAGAAGTCACAAGGTCTTAAGGGTAGTTAGGGTTTCTAATCCTAGGTCCAAGAGGTCCATAACTCCATAATGCCAAGGATAGTAACCAAATAGTCCATATAATCTTAAAGTTTTTTTATTGTTCAAGTTGATTATTAAGTGTCTTCAAAAAGAAAATGAAAAGCTCAAGTGAGCAAAACAAAATGACATAAATATAAATGCTCAAGTGAGCAAAGATGAAAATAGTATGAAATGAAAATTCTAAAATAAATGGTGCGTCAAAGTAAAGACGTAAAGTAAAAGCATAAAATAAAGTCAATTGTTAGTGAGTTAGAAATTAGAGGTTAGTTGAATGATCATCTAGAAACTTGCATGTGAAAACTCATTAGGAGATTGATAAAATCAAAGCTTCTTAACAAAAAGTTTCATTTGCTTTTTGTCAAGTATATCATTCATTCCAAAATTCTTGAGGCAACTACATATGACCAACGGTGTTTAAATGATTCACTTAGACCAAATTTTATGAAGATTCATTAGAGGATTGATAAGACCAAAGCCTCCTAACAATGAACCTCAAGGTTATTGGATCGAAGGTTTCAAATTAAACATACTTGGGCTTGCAAATATAAGTTTGGGCCACAAATGATCATTTCTCGAATCAGGACAAAATTTAACGTTATGTTAAGCAATCGTAAGTGGACTTATATAGAAATTGTACCTATTTTGAGGTCGGTCAATAGCAATCTATGTACCATATGTCTAGAAAAATGATATGTAAATAATCCTCTAACAACATGTAGCACAAGTAAGAAAGAGATAAGATGAAGAGGGAGGGTAAATATTTGAACCAAAGACTTTAATCAAACTATTATTAAAATCATTCATCCATTTTGGTGGATTTAAACTCAAAACCCAAGATCCAATGATGTTAATGAAGCTCATGATCAAAAATCATATAGTTCAAGCTCAGCCAGAATATATTCAAAAACAAAATTGCATTTAATAAACAAAATAAAAAAAGAAAATGATTTATAAATTGTTTTTTAAATGAAAATAAAAGGAAAAATAACAAACTATATTCAAAGTATCAAATAAAAATTAAAAGAAAGCATAGAAAAGTCAGAGATGATCTAAAGTATTTTTACAAATTTTTTAGCAATTTTTTAAAACAGAAAAGTATTTTTTAAATTATTTAAAATCATTCAAGCAAGTGAAAAAGATCAAAAATAGTAAAAACCAAAATAATATTCTAGAAAAAATTTCGGAAAGTCATAAATAAAGAAAATGATCTTGATAAATTTTTTAACAATTAAAAATAAGTCAAAACAAAGAAAAATCATTAAAAAAAATATCAAATCTGAAAATAAAATCATGAAAAAATAAAAATTAGAAAGAGAATATTTCAAAATATTTTTGTGAATTGTTTCATAATTTTTGGGTCAGAAATGAATTTTTTATGATTTTTTGAAGTTTAAAACAATTAAATATAAAAAATCAGAAAATGAAAATAAAGTCAAAAAAATGTGGACCATTAGATTAATATCAAAAAGTGTTAGTAAGCAGATCCAAGGGATCTGACATGCTTTGCATAATATTGTCATCTTTGGAAATCACACCAAATCATATTTAAATAATTAAAAGCAACAAAAAACCTGGCGCGTTGAATGAAGTCTGACTAATGAAAGTAATCATGTCCAATGGTCCTCAAAACACGCGTATATTAAGACAAATGCACAGGATAAGATTCAAAAAATCACATGTCATGCTATTATTAGCTGAAGCACGACACGTAGGTCGTCTTCAACCTCCAGACGCCCTAAATTGAGGTTTCATAAACTATAAAATTAGAGGACCATACTGATATCGTTAAATTCGTCTCTTCAAGATGATTCTAATGGTACCGTTATGCCAAATTCATATAAACTATGTTAGGTTGTATTTGGAGAAAACCAGAAAAAGTAGCGAGCATGAAAGTGCCAAGTATCTCTCTCAATTCTCAATGAAAATAAAAACCGTAAGAAGTGTGAGAATCAGAAGGATGAATAGAGTAGAATAGGGATTTATTTGGTTCAATTTGGTTGAGAATTCTACTTGAGTGAAGTAGCAAAAAATTGCTCTGAAACTGGATTTGGCTAGTACGATTTAGGACACTTCTGTTGGCTTGGAATTTCGATTACAGCGGTTGTTTGAATGCATTAATATTGTTTTTGGTGTTTGGGCTTTGTTTGGATTGAATTGAGTAAAAGCCCAAGTGTTTTAAATGGTTCGATGGACAGACAAAACGAATATAATAAATATTCTTTAAGTATATTTTGAAATCAAACTTTTTTGGATATATACGTCGAAAACTTGGCGCCAACAGAAGAGAGAAATTTGAATTTGAAATCAAATGTTTAAGTCATAGAAGACGCGTGGAAGTATGATGGGTTCGGAAGACATGCAATCTTCGAATGTGGCACTCTATTATAGAAAGACCGTTAGGGTCAAATTAGTATAAATAGGAATCTTAATGTTAGGATTCAGGGTGTCCATTTTGTACAAATTACTCAATATACTCGAAGTACCAAGTGTTAGAGAAAAGAGTTGCAGAAAATGTACGTATAGACACCATTATTGTTCTTTTTTAATCATTTTACTTTATCAATATCAACTCTTTTGACATTTCCAGTATTTCCTTTACTTTTAGTCAAAACTTTTACTTTTTCAAGTTATTTACATTTATTCTGCATTTCCTTTACATTTCTTTACGTTTCCAGTCGAAACCTTTACATTACTCATTTGAAACCCTTTTATTCGAACTTACTTTAAATTATAATTCTAATCTTTATATTGTTATCAACAAAATAATATTAAACATGAATCCTATTACAATTTTAATCTTAGAAACTTAGACACATGTACTAGGATCAATCTAGTCGATCCTGCAAGTTACCAAAGTATTTAGTTTGGAGGACTGACGGTTGTTTAGCAATTCACACGTAAACAAATTAGCACGCCCAGTGGGACAGTGTCGAAGTTTTTGAAAACTTGTATTCTTCTGTGAGCGTCTATCTTTCGTCATTCATCCTTTGAGTCTGTCTTTCGTCATTGTTGTATGAACCTTAGAAGTTGTAAAATAGCCAACAGTAACCAACCAAAACCCAAAAGAAAATATATAAGAAAGATGGTTAACACAACTACTCATGACGGGGAACAAAATCCCCCACAGGGATCAGGCACAGTTGTTGTGAGTTTGATGGATACATCAACCATAATCCATCACACACAGGCCATACCTACATCTATAGGTTCGGTGGTCACAAATAATTATACAACCATGCCTCTTTCTTCGAGTGCAGTGGGCATTCCTTCGAATGCCCAAACTGGTTCTGTTTTTACACATGTTGGGAACCAAGCCCAATTTTCAACCCCTAGGCCTCCAGGATTTGAAACATCTAGGCCATTTAGGGAACCACCATGTGATACGGTGGGAAGAACTGACTGTTTTTTGGAATGCTGGTTTGCGTTTTGCGTTTTTTGTTCGCAAAATGTCGCGGTAAGCAAGAGTCGCCACCGACTTTTATTTTATCCAACAAGGAAAGGAAAAAAGCACAGAAAATTCCTTTTTCGAGATATTTCTCGGGTTTGGGGGGTAGATTATAGAAAGGGAAGGTGTTAGCGCCCTTTCTATTTGTGGTTATCCACAGGCTCTTAGGTACTTGCTCAAATGTTTTCAAACTTGATTTTCTTTTGTGCTTGTGGGTTTGAAAAAGTTTTTGTTTGAAAACTTCGATTTAACTCTTGCTTCTGTCCTCAAGAGCGTATGAAGTGTTTTTGAAAACTTTGTTCGAAAAGTGCAAGTGTGGAAAGTTTTTGTTTTTGAAAGAGCAAGTATCTAAGAACCATCTACCTACTCGAAAAAGGAATCGTTCTATGCTAATATGCTTTAGACAATGCTATCCTACTATTGATGAGTAGGTAGCACCGTCGTTGGAGTTTAAGGGTCAATTCGAATGTGGGACATACGGTCACTAAAGCAATGTTAGGATGCCTTAGCGGTAACCCTAATGTCTTAGATCATTTGTTTGAGGCAACAATATCCGAGGCAACCATTTCGAGGCGACTATGATCTTTTAGACAAGAGGACGACCTCTAAAGTGACCTATACTCAATGACCGCGTACGAAGGCAACCAAGTGGGGTGTACCCTAAGAGTGCGCATGTGCGAGTGTGTCATTTTCAATTATTTTTGTCTTTGTACATGTTAAGGGTGATCTAAGTTGATTTTAGGTTAAAACATCCAGTCTTGTCATGCCATCCTATCATCAAACATCTAACAATTTATAATTTGCGGAAAAATAAAAGTGCGGAAATTAAATTACAAGGCGTCGGGTATTTACATCGCCAAAGACAAACCCTTTAAAATTAAATAAAGCGATAAAAAATAAATAAAAGTCCTACTAAATATTACAAACCGGAGGCAAGTACATTAATATGATAAAAATAAATAAGGCGCGCGGGAAATTAGATCGAGTGCGAGTTTAGGGTTTTGACCCTTTTGATTAAAGAAAATGTCTTTTTGTTATTTTTTTATTTTAAGAAAGAAGTTAACCTAAATCAATTACTAAATTAATAAATTAACTAATAAAAATAAATTATTTTTGGGTTTTTATTATTTTAAGAGAGGAAAATAAAATAATTAATGTTAGTAATTAAAACCTAATTAAATCTGATTTAATTTTAATTTTTTACAAAAAAAAATATGTTAAAGTTATTCTAATTAAAACCTAAATTAATTTAATTAGTGTTTATTAATAAAAATTTAAATTTAAATTTGATTAAATATAAAACATATTTTTATGATTTTATTTTATAAAGAAAAGAATTTTTGATTGGTTAGTTAATTAAGCAAAAAATAATAAAACAAATAATAAAAATAAAATAAATGAGAGAGAAGGGGGGTATGGGCCTGAATTGGGAGCTTGAATAGCAATCTGAAGGCCCAAAACAAGTTGGCCTTGTTTGACTTTTTTGGATTTGGTGGGCGTGCATGGACCTGGACCATGGTAGACCTTCAGATCTTGGCCACCAGATCTGGTCTTTGGCGATCTGGCCATTGGATGCTTGATGGTGTATGGTATGTTGTAGCAAGGCACATGCACTGAATTACCTGAAAAACAAAATTATGAAGGAAAGTGGGGGACTTGGGATTCGAACCCAGGTCCTGATGGATACTGAACGTGCATGCTTACCACTAGGCCGCTTTGTTTTATTTGTTAGTAATATACAAAGAATATATAATAAAAGAAAACAAGTCAATGGCCAAAAAAAATATAAAAAAGCGCGCGCCATTTGAACGGACCAATGGGCAGGGGACACTTCATTGTCCCTGTCCCGAAACCTGTAAAAAATTTACCTGCGGATTTGAATCCGCAGCTAAATGCGCAAGCCTGTTCTAAAATCTTCCCTAGGTCACATAAATCAATTCCCAGAGCATGGTTGGGTTCGTCTTAGCTCCCTGATCAACACTATGCCCTTCTTGAATCCTGATTTTACCTGAAATAGGAAACCCCAAAAAACAAACGAAGAACCCTAGCTATGGTGGTTCTTCGTTCAGGCCAGATAAAAGTAATTGGATAATGCCAAACGTTTACAAATGTCATGTAGATTCAAAATATGGTGTTGATTCATGAAAAAGATGCATAAATTTAGAGTTGCGAAATCAAGAACAGAGGTGTATTTCGTGATACTTACAACGTGTTGTGGTGTGTGAGAAAGCTTGCTTTTGATCCAGGTATATTAAGTGAACACCCAGGAAGCGTTTGGGACAAGTCTCAGCCCTTGAAAACACCTCTAAGTACGATTTCGATTTCAAGCTTTTTGCCACTTTTTTCAAACTTTGTTCTGCCTATGCTTACACTTTCCAACCCTTGTTTCGATTCCTTTTGCTTGCTTATGTACTATGTGAAACAACCGGCTGAAAATCATCAAACAATGAAGTCGCCATCGAACGTCTTTTATCCCACATGTAGGGAAAGGTAAACATCGAGAAAACCTGAGAAGGGAGAAGTCACGGTGTTACGACCGAGAGATCGGGTAAGAGAGTCTGTTACGCAAGGGGAAGGTATTAGCACTCCACACGCCCGTAGTACTCTATGGTATCCACTCTTGTTGTCTATCTTATGGGTGTGTTCAATCTATGCTTATTGTTTATTATACTACTGAAGGGAGAATGCATGCAAAAGAAAGGAGAAAAGAATGTAGGGAAAGTAAAATTGTGCTCGCTTGGGCCCTACCCCAATGCCTACGTATCCGTTTTGAGGAATCAGAGCTACCGTAGTTCGGCTCATATGTTTTTGTTTGTTTGTGTTTTTTATGGACGAAGTTAATTCCGCCTTCTGTCACAGCTCGACCTTTGGAGACTTATGCGTTGGCACAGAAGTAAATTAATCATGTCCTTACCTAAAAAGGGTTTTTTAGAAAAGTGCTCGAGCGCACAAATGATTTGAGTTGATTTGTATTTTCGTTGTAGATAGCGACTAGTCGACCTCAAGAGAGAGATATTAGCCACTTTTCTACTTAGCTATGAAAGGAGTCTTTGAGAATTGAACCACACCTAAACTTGAGATGAAGAACGATAAGATCGAGAAGAGACCCACTTATCATTTCTCGTACTAAGCAAAAGCATGATTCTCATCAGTAGTTTTAAATTGTTTTGAATTTTGAGAAGAAAAAGAAGTTTTTGTTTTAAATGCGAATGCAAAAGGGCAAGAAAAGTTAAAGGGGGATTAGCCTATTTCTAAACCTGATGTTATCGTGCATTAGTAGCCATAAGATTTGGGTTCTTGAGGGAATTATATCTAATATTAACAAGCAGTAAAGAAATGCAATAAAGTGCAAAATGAGGTGCAAGGGTAGTAGCGGAGGCTACCAAAGTGAGCAAGTTGTCAAGAGCAGGCGCAAGCACTGAAAAAGCAGGGAGTACGCGTCGAGCAAGAATATGAATTTCTCAGGATGATGATAAATAAGGCGTGTCGCCTCAGGAGCGAGCATAAGCCGTATGCTTCAATCACATAACAACTTATTATGTTATATGATCGAAAGCATAAAAATGTACCTTGCACAATGAACAAACGCGTCAAAAATAACGAGGCACGACAATATGGAATATGAATAAAAACTAAAAGAAAAAAGAAGTTTTTTTATTAGTTTTTTTATGTGAGGAAAATTATAAATAAATAAAAAACTAAAGAATTAATTTCTAAAATCAATTAAAGAGGTCTAACAAATTTTATAGATTTTACATCTTTTATCATAGAAAGAAAGAAATAAAGAAAAATTAAACGGAAAATTCTAAATCTAACAAAAAAATAGAGATTAAGGGGTATAAGCAGGACCAGGGAGTATGGTACATTAATCAACCCAGGGCGTTGAGGCCCAACCTGCGAGCCCAGGGGATTTTTTGTTTAGCTAGACGTTAGTCCAAAAAGCAACAGATGGGCCTAACCAAAATGAATTCAGTACTGAGTTTTTTTTGTTGCATGAGGCAAGAGGCTTATACAAAAATTCAGCACTTAGAACATCGCGTTTGAGGAGGAGATAGAGTACAAGGTTCTGTGACGTTCCCAATTCCTTGCGAAGTTGTCTTCTTCTTCTCCGGAGATTCACCGGAGGTGCGATACCGATTCCGCCTCTCTTTTCTCAATCGATGCTTACAGCATCTCCGCAGATGTAAAATGTTAAGCCATTTTCGCTCGCTCTTCGCCATTCTGCTTCAATCGCCCAACCTTCAGCTTCGAGTCATCTCCGTCTCGATTTGTTTCATGGTAAATCACATAGTTCCCTTTTTTACAACAACGACAAGAATGAAGAGAGTTAGGGATTTCGAATGTTACCGATTGCAGACACTCCGATGGGATTTGGCGATAGAAGAAGAATCAGAAATCCCATTCCACACGGCCAAATAATCCAGGTATTTCTTCTTCACTCGTACTCTTCTTCTTGTGCTCGATTCTTTGCGCTTTTTTCTTGTTCGTGTTTCTATTTCATTGAGTTATTGTTGTGGTGGTGCGAGGAAGCATTATGATTGAAGTTGTTTTTGATTTAGTGCAATAAAGATGTTGTAGATTCGTTGAGGTTTGCGAAGCAAAAACGTTTGTTGGTGTAATGATGTGTGCATGAATTGTTGTTATTGATGCAGAATGAAGCAGGTCGCATTTGCAGACGGCGATTGAAGAATCAGTGAAGAGATTCTGGGAGACTAATGATTGGTGAATGGCGATGATGACGATTAAAGATGCACCCATAATAAATGGTGATTCTTCGTGAATGAATGCAGAAAGAGAGAGTGGGAGTAGAGCAAGCATGAAGAAGGAGGTTTAGAAGTGAAGGTGGAGATTATAGTGTGGGAGAGTAATCGGGAGTATATCGATTGAATCAAGGTGAGCCAGTTCTTTATATCCTGTTAGTTATGTGGAGGTCTTTTTGTTGCAAATATGCTATGGGTTAGTTATCTGTTTGTTGGGCTATTGTAGTTTTTGACAGTTGAGGGTTTTTTTGAAATTTGTTAGAAGGTTAGGATTTTTATTATTCAGAGATTCTGTTTTGGTTGGAAGTTATAGAGTTTTGTTACAGAGTTGGTTAGGTGGTTAGGATTGGTTAGAAGTTAGTTAGGCTGTTTGTTATTTGTTATTGGTGGTTATGGTTAGTTTTGCAAATATGCTATGGGTTAGTTTTCTGTTAGGGACTCTTTTTGACAGTTGAGTTCTGTTATGATTGGTTTGGTAATTGGTTAGGCTTTATGAATTGAATTGTTTTCAAATGCGGTTATTGGACTGATTTTAGTGTGGATTGGTTTAATGGTTTTATATTCTTCAGGCAGCAGCTGGTTTGGTACTTTGATACGGGGCTGCAGGTTTTGGCATAGCTGGAGAGTTGATCATGGTCATGATTTAGAAGCTTGAAGAAGGGCTTAAAATATGGATCTCATGGAGTTTTGGCAAAGGAGGTTATAGATGAGGATTAAGTCATAGGTTTAATGTAATGTGTTATTTTGTAATTATATTGGTAATGCAAACTTCTTGTGAAAATTCCTTCTATTTTGGAAAGTAGATGGTTTGGAGTTGTAATGGTATTATTGAATGTAACATAAAATATGAATTCTTTTGCTTTGTAAAGAAGTTTGCTTCCACTTTCATGTTGAATATTCTAAATAAATGGCTTTGAACCCTCTTTTAATACTTGGTGGAAATTTGAATGAAACTTGAATGTTCTTGAATGCAATATTAATTTGGCAATTCCAAACCTTCAATCTCCTATCCAAAATCAAGTTCTCTTCAAATAGAACTAAGAGCTCCCAATGCTTCCCTTTATTTGCGACTTGGATGAAACATATGATATCTAACCTTTTTTATGGATGACTCACGAGATAAACTCAAAGATGACTAAAGAAAGACTTTTATTTGAAATCCAAAATCTTGATCATGGATGAACATGGTGTGCTTTCTTCTTCGAAGTGACTTGAATTCCAAGGAATCCTCGTGGATGGACTTTCCAAACTTAATACGCTTTTCCTCTTAAAATATTGGTCCAATTTAACAAATTTGAATCCACTCGAACTCATGACCCCAAAAAATCACTTAAACGAATACTTTCACCACAATGAAAACAAGAAATGAGAGAACCAATAATGCCTTAATCTTAGTGAATTTGTAACATCATCCTAGCATTACGTCTTTACTTGATGATCGATAAAATTAATGCTTTGAGTCCCTAATTCTCTGGTATTGGATACTCAATGAGGAGAAAGATAGCTTAAGCCAAAATCCCGGTTCAAAATAACCTCAACTACAACCTTGACGAGACACCAAATACCATAAGTAAAAACCCCAATGTACTTTGCTCTGGATGAATTCTTGATGGAGGATGACCTTGTAGCTTGATGAAGAAAAGATCCACAATATCCATGAACACAAAACCCTAATTCCGCAATTTCATTGCCTTGAAAAATAACCAGAAGAATCAGGCTCTATTTGAACATATACACCTTAGCCAGTTGATAAAACCCTAATCCTGAAGGTTCTCGACCCCTTGCGAAGTTATGTTGTTAGTGAATGTATGCAATGTTAAATGACCTAATGGAAATATGTACATGAGAAAAGTGCGACAATGCGTAAACCAGATAAAAGTAGGAGGGTAGGACAAATTTGGGGTATTACACTATGGAGTTTATTAGGGTAAGAATTATGGAATGAATCTTCCCTTATCAATGCCTTGGAATTTGATTTGATATCCTCTTTACAACTTTCCAAATTTGCCAAATCTCAATATTTTTGCACATGATATTGTATGATTCGAGTTTGATGATGATAATGATGATAATTAAAACCTGAAACAACCAAAAAATCTCATGTAATCAAAGTTTTGGATTTTATATGATTTAATTTGATTTTAAATGAATAAATTCAAATAAAAATCAAATAAAATAATAAAAATAAAATATGGGCTCATGGCTGAAGCTAGGACACGTGGGAAACTATGCAAGCTCAAATCAAGTTGAAAAGAATGGGACCATTTGACAAAATTTGATGTTTTGGGGATAGTTGACTTTTGGCAATTTTGCAAAACAATCCAACTTCAACAATGCATAACTTCTTCAATTTTTAACTTTTGTAAGTGTTGTTGGACTTTTTAGAAAGTTTGAGATGTCCTCTAACCAACCCATTTGGTCTCATCTCATTTGGATATTCCATGCTCAAGTTATAAGCTTTAGAAAAAAAAGGTGTTTTTGTTGACTTTCAAAAATGACCTATAATGTCCAAATTTATAACTTCTTGTGAGTGAATTTTTTGATCTTGGGATATGAAGATGGATTGTATTAAATTGCATCCTATTCAAAATTAGCTTTGAATGGATCATTTCTCATAAAGTATGAGAAAGTTATGCTTGGTCAAAGTTGAGTTGACTTTTCCTACAAAACCCTAATTTAGCAACTTTTGAGTCTTGATGAATTTTGAGAAATCCTTGATGAATCATGATCAAACCTTGATAAAATGATGAAATATCCTTCAAAATGATAATGTTGACAAAAATCTTGAAGTTTGATTGTATTTGGGTCACAGTTGACTTTTGCCCTAGCATAGTCGATTTTTGGACCCTTTGAGCAATTGACTGAGCAAACTTCCTATGCAAGGCTTGAAATTTGACATGGATGATCTTGAGAATATATTAGGACATTAGGGAGCACTTGAGGTCATTTGGACTCAATGATCTTGGTGCAACACAAAACCCTAATTTGGGGTTGACTGCCTTAGGAGATAGCTTGTCTGACCAACTCTTGAGCTACCTTGAACCACTTGGGGATCTTTCTTGCAATGTTTTGAGGAATATGAGAGGGAAAATTTTGGGGTACAACAGCTTCCCCTGTTCAATCTTCTTAAACCTGAGGATGTAGATTGGCTTTCGTGCCTTTCGTGATCCAAAGGTGGAAGATGATTGAACACTAGAGTGCCTAGAAATTTGCACTCGCATGAAGTGGTATCAGCCTTGTGATGTCAGGAATGGGCTTATAGATGCCATTTGGAGACTGCTGACAGGAGGATGGGCTTAAAGATGCCATCTGCATGAATGTCGATCGCATAAGAGATTCCTTAGCGAGAACTTGCCTACCTGTTGTTGTGGAAGATTCCGCTGGGGGAAGTCTGATCTTTGTTGAGATTTAGGAGCTTTCATGTACTTCAACTGAGAGAACATCTCCGTTGAGTTTTAAGAACTTGTCCGTAATTCAACTGGGGGAAATCTGTCGAGATTTAGAACCTTACCTGTAATTCAACAGAGGTTGATTCAGTTGAGATTTAAGAGCCGGTCAGTACTTCAGCTGAGGAGAATTGTCGAGATTTAGAACCTTATCTATAATTCAACCGAGGATAATTCAGTTGAGATTTAAGAACCGGTCAGTACTTCGACTGAGGGAAACATCTTCATCGAGATCTAGGAACTGTCTGTACTTCAACGGAGGATAATTCTGTTGAGATTTAAGAACTTGTCCACACTTCGACGGAGGAAAATTGTCGAGATTTAGAACCTTATCTGTAATTTAACCGAGGATAATTCAGTTGACATTTAAGAACCGGTCAGTACTTCGACTGAGGGAAATATCTTCATCGAGATCTATGAACTGTCTGTACTTCAACGGAGGATAATTCTGTTGAGATTTAAGAACTCGTCCACACTTCGACGGAGGAAAATTATCGAGATTTAGAACCTTATCTGTAATTTAACCAAGGATAATTCAGTTGAGATTTAAGAATCGGTCAGTACTTCGACTGAGGGAAACATCTTCATCGAGATCTAGGAACTGTCTGTACTTCAACGGAGGATAATTCTGTTGAGATTTAAGAACTCGTCCACACTTCGACGAAGGAAAATTGTCGAGATTTAGAACCTTATATGTAATTCAACCGAGAATAATTCAGTTGAGATTTAAGAACCGGTCAGTACTTCGACTGAGGGAAACATCTTCATCGAGATCTAGGAACTGTCTGTACTTCAACAGAGGATAATTCTGTTGAGATTTAAGAACTCGTCCACACTTCGAAGGAGGAAAATTGTCGAGATTTAGAACCTTATCTGTAATTCAACCGAGAATAATTCAGTTGAGATTTAAGAACCGGTCAGTACTTCGACTGAGGGAAACATCTTCATCGAGATCTAGGAACTGTTTGTACTTCAACGGCGGATAATTTTGTTGAGATTTAAGAACTCGTCCACACTTCGATGGAGGAAAATTGTCGATCTTTAGAACCTTATCTGTAATTCAACCGAGAATAATTCAGTTGAGATTTAAGAACCGGTCAGTACTTCGACTGAGGGAAACATCTTCATCGAGATCTAGGAACTGTCTGTATTTCAACGGAGAATAATTCTGTTGCGATTTAAGAACTCGTTCACACTTCGATGGAGGAAAATTGTCGAGATTTAGAACCTTATCTGTAATTCAACCGAGAATAATTCAGTTGAGATTTAAGAACCTGTCAGTACTTCGACTGAGGGAAACATCTTCATCGAGCTCTAGGAACTGTCTGTACTTCAACGGAGGATAACTCTGTTGAGATTTAAGAACTCTTCCACACTTCGACGGAGGAAAATTGTCGATATTTAGAACCTTATCTGTAATTTAACCGAGAATAATTCAGTTGAGATTTAAGAACCGGTCAGTACTTCGATTGAGGGAAACATCTTCATCAAGATCTAGGAATTGTCTGTATTTCAACGGAGGATAATTCTGTTGAGATTTAAGAACTTGACCATACTTCAACGTAGGAAAATTGTCGAGATTTAGAACCTTATCTGTAATTCAACCGAGAATAATTCAGTTGAGATTTAAGAACCGGTCAGTACTTCGACTTGGGTAAAAGCTTCATGGATGAGAACTTAACTGCATCCTTCCTGAAAGGTAAGGGTCAGTCGTATGCAATGCATGAAATATATCAAGCAATGATGTTCTCAAAATAAATGAGATTATATTGTATTATGCGTATATGCATGTGTCATGATGTATGGAAATGTAATGCTTTAGCTGGGGGAAATCTGTCCTGAATAGCTGCTGGAGAAAAGAGTTGACTTCTTCATTTCCGCTGGGGATAGCGAACGAAGATGATTGCGAGAATGAACCTGCAGGAGAGGATAACTTTGTTGGGGAATAAACTGATGAGGAGATTACTCTATGGAGAAGGGATGTTCTGCTGAGGATCCCACCGATAAAATCCATTGGGGATGAATTACCGTTGTTGGTGATATTGAATCCTGTTGGGGATTTGAATTCTGTTTGTGAAAGGAAAGAACTTCGCTGGGGATGATTTTTCAGTTGCGACTTCATCGGGGATAACCTTTTAGACTCTTATGGGGATAATCCTTTGAACTTTGCTGGGGACAATCTTCCAAAGTCTTCTGGGGATGATTTTCCAAATTCCACTAGGGAAGCTTTTTCAGACTGCACTGGGAAAATTTCAAACTCCACTGGGGAAATTTTGTATTCTGTCGGGGAATATTCTTATACTCCATTGGGGAATATTAAGACCTTTCAGTGTTGATGGTAAATAAACTCTGCTTGGGGAGAATAGTACCGATTCATTTACAGTTGCGAGTCTCAGCTGGGGAGAGCTATCATTACAGTCTTTTCTTACTCTGCGGTGAGTGAATGCACCTAGGACGCATGCTAAAAATATGATGATGGCTTTGCATCGGGACTTTTCTGCCCCTGTTTCTGCGGGATAAGGTGCATGTGGAGGCCTTGTGGATCGAGTATTATCCCAACCTATGAGGTGTTTGGTATCTTTCGATCAGAATGACAAGTCTTCTTCTAGTAGGCAAGTAACGAGATAATTGGACATAGTCGTACGCTTTGATCCCTAATTTTTGCCTGGACCTCCCTTTCGGGTTTTCAGCCCACCGGGATACCCTTTTTTTCCCAAGCCGCCTTTTCAGGTTTCCGACTTGTCGGGTGTACAGATTTTTTGATTTTCATCCCTTATTTTTGCCTGAACCCTTTTGGTTCGCCAGGAAGCCCTTATTTTTGCCTAGGCCAGTCAACCTATTGGGTCTTTATTCATGCGCGGTATTTTCTTACTATGTCCACGCTCTCAGAGTGTAGGGAGCTGTCACTGTCGGCAGTGTTGTGTTGCCATACTACCAGAAGATGTTCGTTCGATCATGCAAGATTTGTTGCTGGAATTTATGTCCAATGCCCCAAGTGGTTCAGATGGAGATTTTCCCCTGGCTATTTGGCATCTTTGAGAGAGTCCTTGAATCTTGACTTGACTGCCCCAGATGATGGACAATGATCATGCCGTACCCCTTGGTTGGAAGTGTTTTTCCACTTGAGGTGATCCTTTTTATTGAGAAGGTTTTTGTTCACTAGATATTCATCGTGCGAATTTCTCTGATGTTGAGCAAATAGTCATATGCAAACAATGTTATTTTAAGAATGCAAAGCTTATGTCTGTCTTGAAATTTTATATTTTTTTGAAAATGCATTTTTCAGTAAAACAGACAAATTTTGTAAAATGTGATGTCAACTCATGATGTACAGCAAGTCCTACAGGAGTCAGGACACCTTTCGTAACAGTATGCTTTTGAACTAACCCATGCTTCAGCTAGGACTTTTAAGGGTTATAATATGGCCTAGTTCACGGTTTAAGAAACAAAGGATAAAGGCTCAAAATTTATTTGTACCCACCCGCTCTTCGTGATGTTCTTCGATCCTAAACTCAGCTAATCATGCATTAGATCTCGTTTGAGTCTTTGCTCTGATATTCCAGTGATGGTTTGGATACTGACGGTTTATTTTGAACAGGTAGTCATTTTGTTCAGAGTTTGCAGGACCTCTTTATTTTTTATTTTTACTATCCTTGTCTTTTTCCTGAACTGTTCCTTTTGTGATTACAGTCAGCGGGATGTCCCAGTTTTTTGTAAGTCTCCTTTATAGGTTTTGACTTAGTGGGCTTTTATTTCGAGAGATAATGACTGTCTGTCCTTACGATTATATGGAACCATCACTGTCTCTTGTTTTGGAAGGACGTCTTTGATGTCATTCATTGTGCACCCGAATTAACTGAGAAAACTACCCTGCCCCAGGTTATGATTAAGGGTTTTAATTTGTGAAAAGAAAAACTCCAACTTCTTTGGCTCAAAGGGGTTGACTAGGGATTATCTTCCTTATAACTCCACTGTTTAGGATTTGAAACAACGCCTGTACCTCATCAGCGGGGTCTGTTCAAAAGCATACTGTAGAGATTGTGGTATCATTTTTGTTATCCTCCCTCTAAAGGCTTAGAATTTTTTAATCGAGAGTTGATCATCACAAAAAAGAGAGCAATTTGAATATAGTGAATACAAATGGATTGATTCAAAACAGACATATGCGATGCATTGATAAAGTAACAAAGTTTGACATGAATAAATGTTTGAACAATCAAAATAAAATTACAAATTGAAAATTCTAATGAACAAAAAGTATTCTCGTCTCAGGACTTGTCACTTCAAATGGTGAGCCTTGGAGGGATGGTAGAAGAACTCAGCCTAACCATCTTGTGTGAATTCCAATGCTCCTTCATCAATCAGGTTTTGAATTTTGTACTTCAACTTCCAACAGTCGTCAGTATCATGCCCCGGGCTGTTAGAATGGTATGCACACCTTGCATCAGGATTGTAGTTGGGTGAAGAAGTCTTAGGATTCGGATGAGGTCCTACCAATGTCACCAGATTCAATCTCAACAGGTGTTGCAAAGCTTGGGACAGCGGCATGTTGAGCTTGGTAAACGGTCTCTGATTAACCTGTTGTTTATTGCAAGGTTGTTGTTGGACCCGTGATGTAGTAGCAATTTGGAGAGGTCCATTCTTCACCATACCAGACCCTTGTCTTCTTGGAGGATGATTAATGACTTGGTTCTCGGCCTCAACTGTTTGCTTCATACTGTTGTATCTGTCTTGAAGAAGTTGGCTGATAATGCTACTCAGCTCTTCTTGTTCCCGAGCTAAGCTTTGGATAAAAGCCATCTGCCCCAGCATCTGGGTTCTCATTGCATCTACCTCAGCTTGCAATTGTTCTAGTCGTGCGTCCTTATTGTCTTCAGGACTTTTCTTGACCAAGTTCCCGATGAGGAGTGTTTTCAACTCTTCCTGCCCCTTGGATAGATTTAGGAATACGTCTCTGAATTGAGCTTCTTGAGTTTGAAGATCTTGGTTGTCTTGTTGGAGAGCCATTGCTGAAATAAACAGCGAGAACATGAGAGACCTGTACTGGGAGACCTGTTATGCAATGATATATATGATATATGTATGCAATGTTTTCAAGGATCTCGCGGGGTAAACAAGAAACTTGTTAGAATTTGAATTTTGCATCTTTGATTGAAGAAACTTTGTGTTGTTAAGAGTCCTTCTTCAAGAGTCAAGCTCACCATATCGAGTGGGTCATAGCCCCTGACTCAAGTTATCGTGTTTTGATCTCTATACGACATTGGCTAGAGGAAAATAAATCCCCTTTGCCCCTTGCTAGACGTCTGATTTACCATAACCTACATCATAAACCCTTGAGATCCTTGAAATGGTTAAGGAAATGCTATGGTATGATGTGTATGCTATGCGTTTAAGAAAAAGTGCGATGTGATGTTAACAAGTAAGTCTGGCAAGAAATCTAAGTTATTGGATAAGGACCGTAAACAAAACCTGCAAGGAACTCATGTTGTTAGATAACAGACATGTGCAAGTAGTTCAAGTTTGAAAGCACACAAGTCACACAATAGCCCTTAAATTTCAGGCTGGCATGGAGTTTAGGTACTACCCTCTTTCAGTTTAGTTGGTTCAACCTGTCCTAGTAATAGTAACTGGGTTCTAGAGGATCTCAATATCACTGACCACCCTCAATCGGTCATAACTCCAGTTTGGCAACCTTTTCTTGCGGTCGGAATCATCGCGAGAGTTTGGTCTCAATGAGTGTAGCATACTGCTACTGTTCTATGGCCAAGTTGGTCAATTATAGGTGCTAAGGTCAGTTGGTGCTTAATGACCCCTTAGAAGACCCATATTCCCCTTGTTGTGCCACAAGGGATATCGGTACAAACTAAAGTGCCACACCAACGTAGCTACTACTTCAATCGTATCGGTCTATGCCGTACAGTTCCCTCACAGTTTATTGCTACTTACCTAAAAGGTATCCCCCATATCCGGGTTAGGATCTATAGTAACTCCGATTCAAACCCACAAAGATAAAGCATAGAAATCAAGAAATTGAAAACATTATGAACTAATCCTAAGGTACACCCCACTTATTCATCCCCAGCAGAGTCGCCAGTTCTGTGATACGGTGGGAAGAACTGACTGTTTTTTGGAATGTTGGGTTGAGTTTTGGGTTTTTTGTTCGCAAAATTTCGCGGTAAGCAAGAGTCGCCACCAAATTTTATTTTATCCAACAAGGAAAGGAAAAAAGCACAGAAAAATTCCTTTTTCGAGATATTTCTCGGGTTCAGGGGGTAGATTATAGAAAGGGAAGGTGTTAGCACCCTTTCTATCCGTGGTTATCCACGGGCTCTTAGGTAATTCCTCAAATGTTTTCAAAATTGCTTTTCTTTTGTGCTTGTGGGTTTGAAAAAGTTTTTGTTTGAAAACTTCGACTTAACTCTTGCTTCTGTCCTCAAGAGCGTATGAAGTGTTTTTGAAAACTTTGTTCGAAAAGTGCAAGTGTGGAAAGTTTTTGTTTTTGAAAGAGCAAGTATCTAAGAACCATCTACCTACTCGAAAAAGGAATCGTTGTATGCTGATTTCCTTTAGACAATGCTATCCTACTATTGATGAGTAGGTAGCACCGTCGTTGGAGTTTAAGGGTCAATTCGATTGCGGGACATACGGTTACTAAAGCAATGTTAGGATGCCTTAGCGGTAACCCTAATGTCTTAGATAATTTGTTTGAGGCAACAATATCTGAGGCAACCATTTTGAGGCGACTATGATCTTTTATACAAGAGGATGACCTTTAAAGTGACCTATACTCAATGACCGCGTACGAAGGCAACCAAGTGGGGTGTACCCTAAGAGTGCGCATGTGCGAGTGTGTCGTTTTCAGTTATTTTTGTCTTTGTACATGTTAAGGGTAACCTAAGTTGATTTTAGGTTAAAACATTTAGTCTTGTCATGCCATCCTATCATCAAACATCTAACAATTTATAATTTGCGGAAAAATAAAAGTGCGGAAATTAAATTACAAGGCGTCGGGTATTTACATCGCCAAAGACAAACCCTTTAAAAATAAATAAAGCGATAAAAAATAAATAAAATTCCTACTAACTATTACAAACCGGAGGCAAGTACATTAATATGATAAAAATAAATAAGGCGCGCGGGAAATTAGATCGAGTGCGAGTTTAGGGTTTTGACCCTTTTGATTAAAGAAAATGTCTTTTTGTTTTTTTTTTTAATTTTAAGAAAGAAGTTAACCTAAATAAATTACTAAATTAATAAATTAATTAATAAAAATAAATTATTTTTGGGTTTTTATTATTTTAAGAGAGGAAAATAAAATAATTAATGTTAGTAATTAAAACCTAATTAAATCTGATTTAATTTTAATTTTTTACAAAAAAAAATATGTTAAAGTTATTCTAATTAAAACCTAAATTAATTTAATTAGTGTTTATTAATAAAAATTAAAATTAAAATTTGATTAAATATAAAACATATTTTTGTGATTTTATTTTATAAAGAAAAGAATTTTTGATTGGTTAGTTAATTAAGCAAAAAATAATAAAACAAATAATAAAAATAAAATAAATGAGAAAGAAGGGGGTATGGGCCTGAATTGGGAGCTTGAATAGCAATTTGAAGGCCCAAAACACGTTGGCCTTGTTTGACTTTTTTGGATTTGGTGGACGTGCGTGGACCTGGACCATGGTAGACCTTCAAATCTTGGCCACCAGATCTGGTCTTTGGCCATCTGGCCATTGGATGCTTGATGGTGTATGGTATGTTGTAGCAAGGCACATGCACTAAATTACCTGAAAAACAAAATTATGAAGGTAAGTGGGGGACCTGGGATTCGAACCCAGGTCCTGATGGATATTGAATGTGCACGCTTACCACTAGGCCGCTTTGTTTTATTTGTTAGTAATATACAAAGAATATATAATAAAAGAAAACAAGTCAATGGCCAGAAAAATTATAAAAAAGCGTGCGCCATTTGAACGGACCATTGGGCAGGGGACACTTCATCGTCCTTGTCCCGAAACCTGTAAAACATTTACCTGCGGATTTGAATCTGCAGCTAAATACGCAAGTCTGTTCTAAAATCTTCCCTAGGTCACATAAATCAATTCCCAGAGCATGGTTGGGTTCGTCTTAGCTCTCTGGTCAACATTATGCCCTTCTTGAATCCTGATTTTACCTGAAATAGGAAACCCCAAAAAACAAACGAAGAACCCTAGCTATGGTGGTTCTTCGTTCAGGCCAGATAAAAGCAATTGGATAATGCCAAACGTTTGCAAATGTCATGTAGATTCAAAATATGGTGCTGATTCATGAAAAAGATGCATAAATTTAGAGTTGCTAAATCAAGAATAGAGGTGTATTTCGTGATACTTACAGTGCGTTGTGGTGTGTGAGGAAGCTTGTTTTTAATCCAGATTGATTGAGTGAACACCCAGGAAGCGTTTGGGACAAGTCTCAGCCCTTGAAAACACCTCTAAGCACGATTTCGATTTCAAGCTTTTTGCCACTTTTTTCAAACTTTGTTCTGCCTATGCTTGCACTTTCCAACCCTTATTTCGATTCCTTTTGCTTGCTTATGTACTATGGAGTGTATTAGGGTAAGAATTATGGAATGAATCTTCCCTTATCAATGTCTTGGAATTTGATTTGATCTCCTCTTTACAACTTTCCAAATTTGCCAAATCTCAATCTTTTTGCACATGATATTGTATGATTCGAGTTTGATGATGATAATGATGATTTAAAACCTGAAACAGCCAAAAAATCTCATGTAATCAAAGTTTTGGATTTTATATGATTTAATTTGATTTAAAATGAATAAATTCAAATAAAAATCAAATAAAATAATAAAAATAAAAAATGGGCTCATGGCTGAAGCTAGGACACGTGGGCAACTATGCAAGCTCAAATCAAGTGGAAAAGAATGGGCCAATTTGACAAAATTTGAAGTTTTGGGGATAGTTGACTTTTGGCAATTTTGCAAAAAAATCCAACTTCAACAATGCATAACTTCTTCTATTTTGAACTTTTGTAAGTGTTCTTAGACTTTTTATAAAGTTTGAGATGTCCTCTAACCAATCCTTTTGTTCTTATCTCATTTTGATATTCCATGCTCAAGTTATAAGCTTTGGGAAAAAAGGTGTTTTTGTTGACTTTCAAAAATGACCTATAATGTCCAAATTTATAACTTCTTGTGAGTGAATTTGTTGATCTTGGGATATGAAGATGGATTGTGGGAAATTGCATCCTCTTAAAAATTATCTTTGGATGGGTCATTTATCATAAAGTATGAGAAAGTTATGCTTGGTCAAAGTTGAGTTGACTTTTCCTACAAAACCCTAATTTAGCGACTTTTGAGTCTTGATGAATTTTGACCAATCCTTGATGAATCATGATCAACCCTTTATAAAATGATAAAATATCCTTCAAAATGATAATGTTTACAAAAAATCTTGAAGTTTGACTATATTTGGGTCACAGTTGACTTTTGCCCTAGCACAATCGATTTTTGGACCCTTTGAGCAATTGACTGAGCAAACTTCCTCTGCAAGGCTTGAAATTTGACATGGATGATATTGAGAACATATTAGGACATTAGGGAGCACTTGAGGTCATTTGGAATCAAGGATCTTGGTGCAACACAAAACCCTAATTTGGGGTTGACTGCCTTAGGAGATAGCTTGTCTGACCAACTCTTGAGCTACCTTGAGCCACTTGGGGATCTTTCTTGCAATGTTTTGAGGAATATGAGAGGGAAATTTTTGGGGTACAACACACCACCATATGGAATTCCAACTTCTTTCATGGTAGGACTTCATAATAGTAGAACAATAACCCAATCCCCGGTACAAGGGTCTGGTTCTGGGATGAATGACATGGGTCGAAATACCCAGAATCAAGGGTCTTTTACCCAAATTCCTATACGGACAACGAGAAATCAGGCAGCATTCAGGTAACAAATGGATGATAGTAACCATGATATGGTAGGAGTTCAGGCTAGAGAGATGAGTATCATTTTCACTCCTTTGATCCAAAACATTAATAGAACTAATTAAGAAAATATCCACACCTATCAGCAAATGTCAGCGCAGATGGTGTGCATAACAGATTTCTTTGGTGCCCCTGAAGCGCTTGTTCGACGTAGGAAAAACCAGGCCCCGGTTGTTCAGGAGGAAGAACCAACCATTAACCAAGTGCTATTACCTAGACAGAAGGCTATCGAAAGAATCATAGAACCAAGGGTAGAGCAATAAAGGATTCGAAATAATATCTAAGAGGAACAACCTAGGAGGGTAATGGTGGTTAATAGGGATCAAGATGAAGATGAAGTGGTCCATAGAGTTAGACAAGATAACATGGAAAATAACTTGACTGCCATGATCGAGAGAATCATGGCACAAAATGGTCTAAATACCGGACTCATGAGACCAAATTATTCATCCCCTTTATATGAATATATATTACAAACAGAATTACCAAGGGGTTGCATAGTCCCTAAGTTTATAAATTTTTTATGGAGATACTAATGAATCCACTGTGGAGCACATATCTAGGTATTTGACTGAAGCAGGGGATTTGGCAAATAGTGAGAACTTGAGAATAAAATACTTTCCAAGTTCATTAACAAAAATTGCTTTCACTTGGCTTACTACTCTTTCTCCAGGTTCTATAAATACTTGGCAACACTTGGAAATATTATTCCACGAAAAATTATACATGGGGAAATCTAAGATAAGTCTCAAAGAATTGGACAGTATCAAAAGGAAATTCATTAAACCAATAGATGATTATCTGAATAGATTTCGTTTACTGGAGTCTAGATGCTTTATAGTGGTTCCTGAACATGAACTAGTTGAAATGGTCGTAGGAGGTTTAGACTATTACATTTGAAAGAAATTAGATACCCAATATCTAAGATACATGGCCCAGTTAGCAGATAGGGTTCGAAAAGTCGAACGTTTAAAAGCTGAAAAGATTAGGGCAAATAAAAATTACAAGAAAGAGAGGGTTGCTTATATCGAAGCCGAAGAAGAGGAACAAGAAATTCTAAATGATCCTTTTGGATTCGAAGAGCTTGAAATAGATTTGGTAGAACTGAAACAAGCACCTCCATACTCTTGTAAAGTTCTTGCCCCACCGAATGGCAAGCACCCCATCGAAACAGAAAAAAATGACAAATATCCTAAGAAAACTTACACATTCGATGTAACAAAATGTGATGAGATATTTGACTAATTAGTGAAAGATGGCCATATGATAGTGCCCCCAAATGCTAAGATTCCTCCATTGGAACAACAGAAGAAAATGGGTTTCTTTAAATATCATAACTTCTTAGGCCACAAAACCTCATAATGCTTTCTTTTCAGGGATCTGATTCAGAATGCCATCAAGGATGGGAGGCTCAAGTTTGGAGAGAAATAAAAAAGCCAGATGAAGATACACACTGACCCCTTCAATATGGCTGAAACAAATTATGTTGAGCCAATTGACATCAACATGGTGAAAGTATCTGATACGGATTCTAGCCAATAGGTGAAGGTGGAACAAAGTGAGGCTAATGAAAGTTTCAAGTCTGAAGACTCTTTCGATGGAATTGTTGAGGATTATGTTCCAAAGATTTCTGAAGTTCCACAAAATCGGGCTATAAAGGGAAACATTGTTTATGACGTAGCCCCAGAAGTTGAAAATGCTAAGGCTATTGAAGGCCTTAGAGTGAAATTCGAAGAGATGAAGATTGTTAAGGACTCAAAATCTGCCTATGGAAAGATAGAGACTACTGAAGGTCAAAATCTTGAGATCAACATGATAGATTTGAAGCAACCTACCCATGAAATGGAGGAAATAGAAAGAAAACTGAAATTGGAAAATGATTAAATGAGAGGCGGATATGCCAAAAGCAATGAAAGTCTGTGTTATTATTTGCTCTACTACCATGTGTTGGATGTTGATATGCTTACATGCACTAGATGCAGTATAGTCCATGATCAAAGGGACACATAAGCATACGAGAGGATCCAGAAGGTGCAGACTGCGGGGAACTGGAGAAGTCCATATAAGCCTGTGGTATGAGGTACATTGTTCCAAGTATTTAATTGGTACATAGAAGCCAAAGTGGCTAAAGCATCTTCCATTTGATTCTCATCTCTGGGAATATGATGTAATTAAACTTTATTAAAGAAATGTAATAATCTTCTAGCATCGTCTTTGTAGGGAATCAGGCTAACGTGACGAGTATCCCATTCTCCTTTGATCTGATTTATTACCAGAGTTGAATCACCATATACATCAAGAATTTTGATTTTGAGATCTATAGCCTATTCGAGATCCATGATATAAGCTTCATACTCTGCCATATTATTGGTAAAATCAAATGTCAATCTTGAAGTAAAAGGGATATGCGAACCATGAGGAGTGATAATCACGACACCAATTCCTTTCCCATAAGCATTTATAGTTCCATCAAACACCATACCCCACTGGGATTCAGGATCTGGACCTTCCTCAGGTAAAGGTTCATCACAATCTTTTACTTTTAAATACATCACATCCTCATCAAGGAAATCATATTTAACAGACTGATAATCATCAACTGGTTGGTGAGCAAGACAAATATGCCAACACACTTCTTTTTATAGCCTTCTGAGTACGGTATTCAATATCATATTCAGAAAACAGCATCTGCCAACGGGAAATTATTTCGGTAAGAGCAGGCTTTTCAAAAATATACTTAATCGGATCCATTTTAGAAACCGACCTAGTATGATTCAAAATATATTTCCGCAACCGCTTTGCCGCCCAAGCCAAAGCACAACATGTTTTTCAAATCATAGAATATTGTGATTCACAGTCAGTAAACTTCTTGCTGAGATAATAAATGACATATTATTTTCTTCCAGTGTCATCTTGTTGTCCCAAAATACATCCCATAGAATTATCTAACACAGTCAAATTCATAATCAATGGTCTTCCTTCAACAGGAAGGAGCAAGATAGGAGGTTCAAGCAGATAATCTTTAATACTTTCAAATGCCCTTTGGCAATCATCTGTCCACACACAACCTTGATCTTTCTTTAACAACTTGAAAATCGGTTCACATGTTGAAATCTAATGGGAAATAAATCAGGAAATGTAATTCAACAGTCTGAGGAAGCCTCTAACTTGCTTTTTAGTTCTTGGTGCAGACATTTCTTGAATTGCCTTAACTTTGTCAGGATCAACTTCAATTCCTTTTTGGCTGACAACAAAACCTAACAATTTTCTTGATCGAACACCAAAGGTGCATTTATTTGGATTCAAGCGGAGACAATATTTACTTAAACGTTGAAACAATTTCAATAAATCTTCTATATGCCCTTCTTGAGTCTGAGATTTGGCGATCATATCATCAACATATACCTAAATTTCGTTATGCATTAGATTAGGGAATATGGTTGTCATAGTCTTCTGGTACGTCGCATCAGTGTTCTTCAACCCGAAGGGTATCACTCTATAACAGAATGTTCCCCAATGTGTCATAATTGTTGTTTTTCCATGTCTTAAGGAGACATTCTGATTTGATTGTATCAGGAAAATCCGTACATGAACGAGAGTACTTTGAATATTGTTGTACTGTCAACAAACATATCAATATGTGGTAATGAAAAGTCATCTTTTGGACTAGCTTTGTTTAAATCTCTATAATCAACACACATGCGAACTTTTCCGTCTTTCTTTGGTACTGGAACAATATTGGCAATCCACTGAGGGTACATTGATGTCACAAGAAAACCGGTATTAATCTGCTTTAAAACTTCTTCTTTAATTTTTCAACTATAGAGCACAAAAATAAACAACCAAAGAGAAGAAAAACATGAGCGAGGAGTGAGTCACGGGATGGACCAGCAATTGGTCAGTACTTCCCAAGTTAAGTCGCCATTTTTATGTAGCGGTAAAATCAAAGAAGTCTCCATCGAGTATTTATTTATCCCATATCAAGGGAAAGGAAAATCATCGAAGAAAAACATAAAGGGTGAAATCAAGGTCTTGCGACCGAGAGATTGGGTACGGGAGTCTATTACTGATCGGAAAAATAGCAAGTGTATTATTTTCATCGATGTAGTAATAACGGGTTTTACCGCAAATATCAATCTCGAGGACTGCGTAGGAATACTAAGTTTTATTATTAATTCAATAAAAAAACAATCGTTTAGGGTTTGATTTGAAAATATCTTTACGGAAGATTAAAGGGCTGAAAGTAAAAGTTGACTTTTCTGTTTGGTTAAAAGCTTCTAGGGTTGAGTGTGTGATTTGTCATGAAATAACCTTCACTCTTTGATCTTTTCAACAATTTCATCAACCTCAATTACCAATTCTTAAGATTATCTTTCCCTAAGTCCTTAGTGAAAAACCTTTAACTTCTACCCTAATTTCAATTTCCATTCAAATTAGTGTTGAGGTTAAGCATGTAATTATCAAGAACTATTATGGTCATCATAGGATTCCCCTAGTCCTAGGTGTTGGCTCCTAAATTCGACACCTTTGTTTTTTATTGATATCAGCCATTAAAGCTGAAAGATGCTTTCGACTGGCTAAGCCTGTCGAAGTGCCCGTCGAAAGATGGCAAAATACTTAGAAGATTTCTTCAAAGGAAGAAGGCTGATTGCCTTCGACGTCGAAGGAGTTTCTCGTCGAAGATGTCTCTTGACGAAAGTGTTCGATGGTCCAGAGTGGAGCAGTTTGAGATTCAAGAGTTTGGAGGGAAAACGGTTTCCAGCAGTTACCACGTGCAAACGTGCAAGGATCTGGAGCGTCGAGCATGGAGAACGTGCCAAGTGGATTGATCTCGAAGCAGTGTAACTGCCCGACGGTTACTTGGAATGTTTTAGTATAAATAGGAGTAGACATGTAGTTTCTCGCGTGTGTTCACAATTCTATACAAAGTCACTCATTTAGATTCGAGTACCCAGCGTGTGAGAAAGAATTGTTGAGAAATGTATGTGTGAAACACCAATTTTATCAATTAAAGTCATTTACTTTCCCAGAATTTTACTCGCTTTTCTCTTTACATTTTCTGTCGAACCTTTACCTTAAAGCCTTGTTTATTTTACCAAGTCTTTCCTTTATGCAATTTACTTGAAACCTTTTATTTAAAGCCTTATCCAACTTAATCAAACTTCAAAATCAACCTATGTCCATAGGATCAATCTGATCGATCCTGCGAGTAACCAAATAAGTAACCATTTGGAGGATCAGCGGTTGTTTACCAAAACCCAAGGTAAACAAATTGGCACACCCGGTGGGACTGTGTGTTGATTGTTGAAAATAATCTCATCTTTTCGAGTTGTATGTTATTGAGGAGTGGTAGAATATACACCAACGATAACAATACTGCCAGAAGAAGGGAAGAGATGGCGAATCCGCCAAACAATAACGAAATCCCACAAACGAGTGTGGGAGCAACGGTTAGTATGACCGTAAGTGAAGCGACAAACGTTGGTTCGACACCAGCAGTGTCGGTCACAACCACGGGGCCAATAAATTCGTTAACAGGCCCCAGAATACCTTTGGGAACTCCCCCACCAAGGGGAAATATAGGCACAAGGCCTGTAGTTCCCCCAGGATTTATTCCATTCTATGGTATGCCAACTTCTGAAGTGGCAAGCCTGACGAATGTTGCGTCCACTTTTTCAGACCCTTTCGTGAGTGCCTCTTCGCCACTCCAAGGCTCTGGGGTAGGCATGGCGAATAGAAATAGGACCCAACTCTTAGGAGGAACGTCCCAAGTAGCCCATGGCCTTACAAATGCCTCGACAGCAGTCTTGAGGCAACAAATGGACGAAAGCAACCATGATATGGTGCAAATGTTGGCACAAACTATGAGTACAGTGCTAAACCCTCTAATACAAAACACTACTCAATCGAATCAGCAAGTTACAGCGCAAATGACGCGTTTGGCTGATTTCTTTGGAGCACCCCCACCTATTCGACAGCCCCAAAGGGCGCAAATAAGGGGAAATCAGGGGATATTTGTAGAGGAAGAAACCACCATTAACCAGGCTCAACAGCCTGTCGAACAACCTGTCGAAGAACCTAGGGTAATAGCCCCAGAGGTAAGGTTAGTTAACAGAAACCAAAATGCTGACGAAGTGGTTCAGCATATCCAATACCAAAACATGGGTTTGGAAAACAATCTGGCAACCATGATCGAAAGAATCATGACTCAGAATGGGATGAACATGGGCTTTCGAAGGCCCAACTTTACATCTCCATTGTCAGAATACGTGTTACAAACGGACTTGCCTCCTAGATGCAAAGTCCCCAAATTTACTAAGTTCTCTGGGGACACGACAGAATCTACTGTCGAGCATGTGGCGAGATACTTGATCGAAGCAGGAGACATTTCGAATAACGAAAACCTAAGGATCAAGTACTTCCCAAGTTCTTTAACCAAGAACGCTTTTACTTGGTTTACAACTCTCCCCCCCAATTCGATCCATCATTGGACCCAGTTGGAAAGATTGTTCCATGAACAATTCTACATGGGGCAAACCAAGATAAGCCTAAAAGAACTGGCCAGTGTGAAGAGACGTTTCACTGAACCTATAGACGAATATCTGAATAGGTTTAGGTTGCTCAAGGCGAGATGTTTTACACAAGTGCCAGAACATGAGTTGGTCGAAATAGCCGCAGGCGGTTTAGATTATTCCATTAGGAAGAAGCTAGACACCCAGTACCTAAGAGACATGGCCCAACTGGCCGATAGAGTTCGACAGGTCGAACGCCTCAAAGCTGAAAAAGCTAAGGCAACGAAAACTCACAAGAGAGAGAGAATAGCGTACGTTGAGATGGATGACGAAGATCTAGAATCCTTCGACGATACTTTAGCTGTCGAAGAAGGAGAAGTCGATTTAGCAGAACTAAAACAAGGGCCACCATACTCTTGTAAACAGTTAGTCCCCTCAAATGGGAAAAATCCCATTGGTCCAGACAGGACCAACGATAGGTTCCCAAAAAAGACTTATAGTTTTGACATCACAAAATGTGATGAAATATTCGACTTGCTAGTTAAAGATGGCCAAATGATAGTACCCCCTGGGGTAAAAGTGCCTCCTCTGGATCAAAGAAAGAAGAGAGGTTTTTGCAAATATCATAATTTTTTGGGCCATAAAACTTCTCAATGTTTTCTTTTCAGGAATCTTGTGCAAGACGCTATTGAGGAAGGGAGATTAAAGTTTGCTGACAAATCCCCCATGGCTGTCGACTCCAATCCACTGAAGGCTGAAGCCCACTATGCAGAACCCTCTGAGGTGAACATGATAGAGGCAACCAGGATCCAGTCGAAGAAGCCAGGAATTACCATGGTCGAAGTCTCAAAGGACCACATCAACATGCCAATCTTTGGCAGTTTTTCTGGAAATTTATCCAGGAAGACAATTGAGGCTGTCCAGGAAGTGGTCGAAGGCCCGAAGTCGAAGACTGCTGAAGCACAAAAAACTGGATCAAAGCCCAGTTCCCACTTGGCCACTGTTCAAGGCCAGACGGAGAATCTGGAGACACAAATGAAGCAGTTAACTCTTGCTAATAAAGATACAATGAATATCAACATGGTCGAGCTTTCTGACCCTAAAGCATCAGAAGAGGCCATAAGGCAAGAGCAGGCTAATAAGACGGCTTTCCCACGGGAAAACGAAAACTTGGCAGATTTTTTACAAAGATGCCAGAAGAAGAAATCAGAGGTGATGTTGTGTCCAAGATGCAGTTCGATCTTTGATAAAAAAGCTGCTGAGCACATACAAGGCGTGAGAGCAGCGAACAAGAGAAGGGAGAATGCTGACCTTCGACATGATCCCAGAAGGGGTTCCAACCAAGACAAGAGGCCATTGACTTTTAGGCCTCCAACAAATGTACCAGTAGACACTTGGTACAAAACTTCTGGCCGAAAAAGGCCAAATGAAGAGAAATGGCATTCTTTCGATGTGCCAAGAGGTTCCTCTTTAACTCAAAAGAAAGAGCCTCAAGTTGCTGCACCTAAGGTTACTCAAGTGTCCAGCAACTACAAGGGTAAAAATCCTATGTCTCGATCCCAATGGAGGAGATATCAAAGGAGACGAAAAGCTGAAAGGGAGGCTGCCAACGAACCTAAGGCAGAAACTAGTTCGAATGTTCCTCAAAGGAAACAAAGGAAGCCTCTAGAGAGAGAACCAGTTACCAACAGGCTAGTTTGGCCTAACCAAAGTGAAGTCGAAGACGAAGACGATGCTGAGTCCGACGATACTTTGGATATAACGGTGAATATTGTTTCAGTGCTGCCCAGGGAATTCAATCGACAGGTAGAAGTCGAAGCAAGTGACTGGGAGGTGGAACAAGAAATGGCCAAACATAGGCCAGTGTGCTATTTTGTCATGGACAATGGCACTACAGAGGAACAAAATGGCTTCTTCGAGCCACCTACAGAGGCGATGAAGAATCACCTCAAGCCTTTGTTCATAAGGGCTAAGCTCGAAGAGACTACTGTGAACAAAATATTGGTCGACTGTGGGGCAACTATCAATATTATCCCTCACTCTATGCTAAGGAAGATTGGCAAAAGAGATGAGGAAATTAAACCTCACAATATGGTCCTGTCGAACTATGAGGGCGGCATTGGGACCACCATGGGAGTGATCCAGTTAGATATCAAAGTTGGGTCCATCCTTCGACCAACGATGTTCATGGTCATATCGGCCAAACCTAACTACAACCTTTTGTTAGGCCGTGAGTGGATTCATGGTGTAGGCGCTGTGCCTTCATCGATGCACCAAAGACTGCTGCTATGGCGTCCAGATGGGATGGTCGAAAACATAGAGGCAGATCAAAGCTACTACCTTGGCGAAGTGAATCACTTGGGCGTGGCAGATTTCGACAAAAACTTGGCTCACATAGGGCCATGTCCAACACCTGACTTCGACATGGCGCCAGCGCCAAACACCTTTTGTTCCCTATACCTGCATCCTGAGCATGGTTTCCAATGGGACAGAGAAGACTTGTCCCACATAGACTTCAGTGGGCTAACTGATATCCAACCAACTGGTTGGGGAAGTGAATTCAGTGATAATGACTGAGTCACAATCTCTGAAGCGAATTTCGGCTTATGTGGCCGAAACCAAGATGATGACGGCTCTCGAAGCCGAAGTAAAGTACATGGCCACACAGGCCAATGATCAACAATTATCTGCTGTTGGCCCAGGAAAGGATTTCGATCCAAAACCCCCTGATATCATGCCAGAAGAAATGCAGGAACAGAGGCTCGACGCCATCTATGACGATGAGCCTTTGGGCTTCGAAAAGGATCCCTTGGCGAACAACATTAAGATGTTAGCACAAGACCCTTTAGAAGAAATCAACTTAGGCGAAGGATCAGAGAATAGGCCAACTTACATCAGCGCCAAAATTGATCCAGAACTTAGGTTGGAAGTAATCCAATTGCTGAAAGAGTTTAAAGACTGTTTTGCATGGGATTATGACGAAATGCCTGGTCTCGACAGAGGATTGGTAGAACTTCAGTTGCCAATCAAACCTGGAAAGAAGCCAGTCAAGCAAAATCCAAGGCGCTTCGCTCCAGAAATATTGTCGAAGATCAAAACGGAGGTCGAAAGACTTCTGAAATGCAAATTCATCCGTGTTACAAGGTATGTCGAATGGATTGCAAATATTGTGCCAGTAATTAAGAAAAATGGCACATTAAGGGTGTGCATAGATTTCAGAGATTTGAATGCTGCCACCCCCAAAGATGAATATCCTATGCCTGTGGCGGAAATGCTAGTCGATTCTGCCGCTGGTTATGAATACCTGAGTATGCTCGATGGTTATTCAGGATATAATCAAATATTCATTGCTGAAGAAGATGTGTCGAAAACAGCTTTTCGATGCCCTGGGGCCTTAGGCACTTACGAATGGGTAGTGATGCCTTTTGGCCTAAAAAACGCTGGGGCAACGTACCAGCGAGCAATGAATACTATCTTCCATGATTTTATTAACACTTTTATGCAAGTTTATATTGATGATATTGTTATAAAATCTGTTTCCAGGAAGATTCACATTGACCACCTTCGACAATCATTCGAAAGAATGAGAGAACATGGTCTGAAGATGAACCCTTTGAAGTGTGCGTTCTGTGTGAAAGCTGGAGATTTCTTGGGCTTCGTTGTCCACAAGAAAGGAATCGAAATCAACCAGAACAAGACGAAGGCAATTCTGGAAGCGAAAGCGCCATCGAATAAGAAGGAATTGCAATCTCTCTTAGGCAAGATAAATTTCTTAAGGAGGTTTATATCTAATCTAAGTGGGAAAGCTCAGGCCTTTTCACCCTTACTTCGACTGAATAAAGAGGGGTTCGAATGGGGGCAGGAGCAACAAGAAGCCTTCGACAAAATCAAAGGGTACCTCACTAAGCCACCTATTTTGGTGCCTCCTTGTAGCAATAGGAGTATGAGATTGTACATAGCTGCATCTGACAAAACTCTGGGAAGTATGTTAGCCCAAGAGGATGAGAATGGAGTCGAAAGACCCATTTACTATCTCAGTCGAGTTTTGAATGATGCAGAAACTAGATATAACGAAGTTGAAAAATTGTGTCTATGTCTGTATTTTTCTTGTACAAAACTCAAGCAATATATAAAACCAGTTGATGTTTATGTTTCGTCTCATTTTGATGTTTTCAAATATATGTTGTCGAAACCTATCTTGCATAGTCGAATTGGCAAGTGGGCATTAGCATTAACTGAATACTCCTTGACCTTTATGCCTCTTAAGGCAGTAAAAGGACAAGTGGTTGCAGACTTCATAGTCGACCACTCAATTCAAGTCGAGGATATTAATTATGTGGAGATAGAACCTTGGAAATTCTACTTCGATGGTTCCAGCCATAAAGATGGAACAGGAGTAGGAGTCTTGCTTATTTCTCCAGATAAAATTCCAACAACATTCAAGTACAAAATAGAAGGTTCGTGTTCGAACAATGAGGCTGAGTATGAAGCTCTAATTACTGGCCTTGAGATATTGTTGGAATTGGGGGCAAATCGAGTCGAAATAATGGGAGACTCAGAGTTAGTCATCAAGCAAGTCACAAAGGAATATAAATGCATAAGGGAGAATCTCATTATGTACTTTGTGATAGCAAATCGTTTATTGAAACAATTTGAAACGATCAATATTCGACACATACCCAGAGTCGAAAATCAAATAGCCAATGACTTGGCACAAATTGCATCTGGGTATAAGATTTCAAAAACGAGATTACAAAGAGCAATCGAAGTTCGAGAAAAGATAAAAGCAACTTGTCTATCACCATCAGACTTGGAATCGACGAGGCTAGGATATGCTGATCACTCAAACTTCGAGATTTCGTTCATTGATAATTTGTCAGAGCAAGATTGGAGGAAACCCATTGTGGACTATCTTCAAAATCCAGGAGCTTCGACAGAACGAAAAACAAAATACAGGGCGTTGAGTTTTGTACTCATGGGTAATGAGTTATTCAAGAAGACGCCTGAAGGGGTGTTGCTAAAATGTTTAAGTGAAACTGAAGCATACATAGCCCTTTCGACTACGCATGCTGGGGCATGTGGGGCTCACCAAGCAGGCCATAAGATGAAATGGTTGTTGTTTCGACAAGGACTATATTGGCCCACTATGCTGAAAGATTGTGTTGAGTTCGCCAAAGGTTGTCAAGAGTGTCAAGTTCATACAGGCATCCAACATGTACCAGCAAGCGAACTTCACTCGATAGTGAAGCCTTGGCCCTTTAGAGGATGGGCGTTGGATCTCATTGGAGAGATTCGACCAGCATCATCAAAGAGTCAGAAATACATATTGGTAGGCATTGATTATTTTACTAAGTGGATCGAAGCTATCCCTTTAGTCAATGTGGACCAAGAAAATGTCATTGAATTTATTCAAAAGAACATTATCTTTAGATATGGAATTCCTGAGACAATAACAACTGATCAAGGGTCAGTTTTCACTGGTCGAAAGATGCAGGAATTTGCTCAGGAAACAGGTTTCAAACTCCTAACATCCACGCCTTATTATGCACAGGCGAATGGTCAAGTCGAAGCAGCTAACAAAGTGGTGATTGGCTTGATAAAGAAACATGTTGGGAAGAAGCCAAAGAATTGGCATAAGACGTTAGACCAGATTTTATGGGCTTGTCGAACGTCCCCAAAAGAAGCCACTGGGACAACACCATATAGGCTAACTTTTGGCCATGATGCAGTGTTGCCAGCAGAAATTTGTCTTCAATCTGCAAGGGTTCAGAGGCATTATGATATTCCTTCTGAAGTTTATTGGAACATGATGTTAGATGAACTGGTGGATTTAGACGAAGAGAGATTACACGCTCTCGACCTACTCAGGCTTCAGAAGAAAAGAGTAGAAGACTCTTATAATAGAAAGGTAAAACCTAAGGTATTTTTGCCTGAAGATTTAGTTTGGAAGGTAATTCTTCCCATGGATCGAAGGGATCGAAGCATGGGGAAATGGTCACCCAAGTGGGAAGGACCCTTCAGAGTTATCCAAACTTTTTCTGGTGGAGCCTATGAAGTCGAAGAGTTAGGTGGAGATAAAAGGCTCTTGAGAGTAAATGGTAAATATTTGAAAAAATACAAACCTATACTTCAAGAGATAAAAATAAAATAATAAAAGAGCAAGTCTTTTAACCATAAAAAATGCCAAAATGGAAATTTTATTAATTTCAGCCAAGATGGCAATTATTGTCGAATAACGATTACAGAAGATGGTTACAAAAGAGAATCAATCAAAAAGTAAGAGAATTCTTGAGTCGAAGATACTTGGCGTACTGCAGCTCCAACCTCTTCTTGCACCAGGAGTTTTCTTGCACTAGTTTAGCAATTTGAGCGTCGAGGCTTTGGGCCCTCTCAGCGAATTCCAAGCCTTGTTTGATCTCAGTCTGGCTCTCAGTGTCTGAGATGGTCGAAAGAATTTCCTCCTTGAGTACAGTGTTGGCGTTTATCTTCGCCTCTATCTCTGCGATTTGTGCCCGGAAGGAGACATTCTCTCGATCAATGGCATCAACTATTTCCTATGCAGACGCTTTTTGTTTCGACAACTCAGCAATTCGAGAAGTCGAATCTGAGACAGCAGTCCACGCAGATGAGCTTTTGCCATGCAGCACTTCAAGCTGACTGTTAAACCCTCTTTGGCGCCTGTAATCCGCTGAAACTTGATCAATCATAGAGTGTAACTCCATGATCAAGTCTGAGATTTCTGGGGCTACAGCTTCAAAGTCGACAGCATTCAAGACCTCTTTTAAGCACGATGGAGCAGTGGGGTCCCCCTCTAAAGTCTTCATCAAGTCCCTCTTGAAGAACTGGGCCTTAACCTTCGCCAATGCATCATCAAGAGAAGTTTCAGTAGACTTCCCCGACAGGGTAGGAATTTCCTGACTAGTGTCAGACGAACTCTTACTCTCGATGATTGCATTGAGGTAGCTAACAGGGTCAGCTTGTTTCAAGCGTTCCAAGTCCTCTTTTGACCTATGCTTCGAGGAGGTAACCCTTGCAATAGTATTATCTTGGGTTTGAGGTTCTTGAATGCTAAGTGCCTCGACTGGTTGCTCTTCGACTCTGACTGAGGCAGTACCAGCATCGACTTATGGTTCTTCGTTAGCATCACCCTGGGGTCCTTCGCCAGCGTCATTTTGTGGCTCTTCGCTAGCGTCACCCTGGTGTCCTTCGCCAGTACCACCTTGGTTCTCTTCGTCGGCATCATTTTGATTTTCTTCGACATCATTGCCTTGGTCCCTTTCTTCTTGATTCTCTTCTGACAAATCCACCACCTGAACCGTTTCTGGCTGTTGTTCCTCCACTGGCTGTTGTTCCTCCACCATGGGTTCCTCTGTTGTTTTCTCCACTGTTTCAGCATTGGCCTCATTCTCAGTATGGGCTTCGTCATTGCCCAAGTCTTTTTCCTGAGGCCTGCTAAGTTCAGCAGATTCCAGCGTTTCTGAGGTCCTTGGTTGAGAACTTTCAGTAGTGTCCTGAAAAAGAGAAAGAAGACAAATTTTCAGATGTCGAAAGAGACACAATCGAATACGGGTATCTATGCCTAAGTTATAACAAAGGTCTAAGGGGTTACCTGTGGATTAACTTCAGCCCCAGGGCTGGAATTGTCACTTTCGACAGGCTTGGTAAGAAGAGCGTTCAGTTCCTCCTCAGTTGGTTCCTCGATGATCACTGGAGGTGGCCTAGGCTTTCTCACAGCAACCTTTATTCTGACGGTTCGACCTTCAGGAGCAGGAGCAGGAACAGAAGCATCCTTCGTCAACTTTCGCCTTTTCAAGGGGGCAGGAGAGGAATCACTTTCCTCATCACTCCCAGATTCAACCACCAGAGTTGATCGTTTCTTGGGCGAAGGTGCCTAGAAAACCAATAGGAACTCGATTAAATAATTGCATCGAAAATAAAAAATCGAAAGCCAGAAGAAAAATGAAGAAAATCTGGTTACCGATATAGGAGGCCTCTTCGAAGAGACTTCCCCCTGTTGGTTGCCCGTGGTCTTCGCCGGCGCTACAGTCTTCACCGGCGGTGGGGGTTTTGTTGAAGGGGCTCCTCCCTGTTGGCCTTCTGTAGCCTTCTTGGCTACAGGCTTTCGAACAACTGAAAGCAAAGGAAAAGTTAACAGGCTAGCAGTCGAAGAGAAAGACAAAAAGTAATGTGAGAGCATGAACTTACATTTCTTTACTTTGTCCAACACAAGGACAAAAGACTTCTGCAACTCTGCCATGAAGTCCTTCTCGTCGAAGAAGTACTCAACATAATAGCTTCTCCACCACTCCTCGAAGGATGGTGAGCAAAGGAAATTAAGCTGGTAGTTAAACAGCGAGAGGATTGTTCGACCAGCATATCTTCCAATATGCTTGATGGCAGCTTCTTCTGTATAATCGTTGCAGAAGTACAACATTGACTTCTCCCTTTGGAAAATCGGAGAAGGCAGGGTTTGGATAATACCAAACTGGCGAGATACCAGATTTGGTTGGTAGGCAATCAGACTCAAATGAGTCTTTGAGCTCTTGAATCGAAGAGGCATGATCCTTGGTGTAAGGAATGCCTCCCAAAGTACTGTGTGTTCATCAACATTGGGACCACTCGACTCCTTTGGATGTGGCCTTGTGAACCATGCTGGCCCCACCTTCCGTTGAGCAAATGGAGCCATAGTTGAAACAAATTCCTTCCTTCGAGCAAACATTAGAACGAAGTTAGTGAAGGTTTGTTGAAACTCCAGGCCGTCTTCCACAGGTGTCAGCAGAGCCAGCCTGATTCCTTCGATGCGTCTATTCGCTATCGCTGGCGCCTGTTCATTTATCTGAATCCTCTTGGGCAAGAAAGATTCGAAAGTGGCGTTGAGCCACAGTTGAAGTAGCCAAAAAGGCCCAGCGAGTAGCAAACTGGCCCTATCCTCGATATGTTTCAGAAGAGTGGCCCCATTGCTGATCGAGTCATAAAGACTGGCCAGAATCAGTTTTGCCAAACAGATGTTTTGGCGGTGATGCAGTTGGGTAGCAAGAGTGACCATCTTTTTGGTCACCTGCAGAGACTTCGAGCAAAACACAAAGCGAGTTAGCCATAAGGCTAGAAACGCTATGTGTTCGACATCCGACACCGCGTCTGTCGACCTGTCGTGATAATGGTTGATAAAAGTGGTGTATGTTGGCTTGGTCTCAGAGAAGCCAATTTGGTCCTCCGACATCTCCTCCGGATCGAAGTAATCTCCGGTTGGTCGAAGGCCAGTAATAGCGGCCACGTCGAAGAGTGTGGGGGTTAGCATCCCTCATGGAAGATGAAAAGTAAAATGGGAGTAATCCCAGAACAACAGTGAAGCTATCAACATCTCTGGGGAGTAGTTCAAACCCGTCTTCGACAGCATCACTAAGTCGAAGATTCCCATATCCTTCCAGATCGAGGTTTGATGTTTCTCCAACTTTGTTAGCCAAGCAACATAATCGGAGGTCAGATTAGGGCAAGACCTGAAAACCCTAACCCCTCTGTTGAAGAAGCGGAGGTCGATTTTTTCACGAGTAGGGTCTTCGTTGTCTTCTGCGTCTTTCTTGGCGCATGCTACTGGCTTGAGTGTCTCGACGATTTGGAAATAGCTCTTGATCTTCAGAGCTTCAGAGATGCTTGGATTCATGGGGCCAGACATTGCGAAGATCTG
Source organism: Vicia faba (assembly GCA_948472305.1). Lineage (NCBI taxonomy): Eukaryota > Viridiplantae > Streptophyta > Magnoliopsida > Fabales > Fabaceae > Vicia > Vicia faba. The sequence goes on along the minus strand of OX451740.1, from coordinate 756,887,622 downwards.
GTTGGAGTATCCAACCGGGATCATCAAGTGGCGCGAGTAAGCATCGCGAACGGATATGTCAGAAGGTTCAGGAACCCTTCGTTTGCCTGTAGAGTTTACTACCGGAGCAGTGACGAAGACCTTGGGTTTAACATGTTCAGTTGGTGCGTTAGCACTGGGAGCAGTAGAAGCAGAGGCCATTGTTGAGGTTGAAGATGAAGTGAAAGAGGAAGAGTTTTCTGCAAAGAGAGCAAGCTTGTACGAAAACAAGGAAGTTTGAAGGCTAGTTGGCGTAAAAAGTCCCACAATGGGATATTCACTGCTATTTATAGTAGTGGGAAAAATCCCCAATAACGAGGACATTAAATGCCATTTAATGCTGCAGGAGTTAGTGGGACGCGTGGCAGCCTCCTGTTGTTTTGGCCGTTTATGCAGAAACAGAGGGACGCAGCGTGCGTCCTCGTTTTTGGGATTTGTCATAATGACAAATTCTGAAGTGACGTTTGGTACTGCACGCCGTACTGAAAGTGACGTCCTAGGATCAAATCAATGATGGTTTCTTGGGATTGCCAATAGTTGGTAAAAAGCAACAAAAAGTGCACAAGTTAACTTGTGACTAAGCGTGGGAAGACAGGTGTCGAATGGCGTTTCAAAGAATGCCTTTTTCTTTCAGAGTCGAAATAAGGCATTCTTGGGGGGCAATTTGTTGGCTCCTAAATTCGACACCTTTGTTTTTGATTGATATCAGCCATTAAAGCTGAAAGATGCTTTCGACTGGCTAAGCCTGTCGAAGTGCCCGTCGAAAGATGGCAAAATACTTAGAAGATTTCTTCAAAGGAAGAAGGCTGATTGCCTTCGACGTCGAAGGAGTTTCTCGTCGAAGATGTCTCTTGACGAAAGTGTTCGATGGTCCAGAGTGGAGCAGTTTGAGATTCAAGAGTTTGGAGGGAAAACGGTTTCCAGCAGTTACCACGTGCAAACGTGCAAGGATCTGGAGCGTCGAGCATGGAGAACGTGCCAAGTGGATTGATCTCGAAGCAGTGTAACTGCCCGACGGTTACTTGGAATGTTTTAGTATAAATAGGAGTAGACATGTAGTTTCTCGCGTGTGTTCACAATTCTATACAAAGTCACTCATTTAGATTCGAGTACCCAGCGTGTGAGAAAGAATTGTTGAGAAATGTATGTGTGAAACACCAATTTTATCAATTAAAGTCATTTACTTTCCCAGAATTTTACTTGCTTTTCTCTTTACATTTCCTGTCGAACCTTTACCTTAAAGCCTTGTTTATTTTACCAAGTCTTTCCTTTATGCAATTTACTTGAAACCTTTTATTTAAAGCCTTATCCAACTTAATCAAACTTCAAAATCAACCTATGTCCATAGGATCAATCTGATCGATCCTGCGAGTAACCAAATAAGTAACCATTTGGAGGATCAGCGGTTGTTTACCAAAACCCAAGGTAAACACTAGGTGAAATCATATATAATATCATTATTTAGAAAACCTTAACACGACCGCCCGACTCTAATGTGTTAATAACAGTGAAACCATATGGTCCCATAGGGTAAAACTATAAATTCTTTTAAACAATCAAATTGATGCATACAACTTTTATGTTGAATAAAACAAGGAGATCAGTATTCTTAACATAGCAAATCAGGGACACCCCCTAGAATTGGGGGGTTTAGCCACACATAATGTTAAAGGAAATTTCAATAAATATAAAGATAGAAATTACACAAATTGATGGTGAACTCTGATCTTCAATTGCTTCCGCTCATGAAAGGTCTTCGTTCTCCCAAAACATGCATAAACTTCAATCTTCTATTGTGAAATTCTTCTCTTGTCAAAAGTACCCTTTTTCTTTTCCAAATCAGGTATTTATAGTGTCAGGTCATCCCTCTGTGATGCCAAATGTCCAAAGTACCCTTAATAATCAAAGAAAACATCAAAATCTCAAAATTGGAATTTTATATGCCTAGGCTGACACGAGTCGTGTCAGTGGACACGGGCACCCGTGTCAGCGTCTATGATTTGATTTGTTCCATCATTTGGCCCATCTAAATTGACACGGATCATGTCCGTGGATACGGTCACCCGTGTCAGCTTCTGTGATTTTTCACCCAACATTCATACTTCAACTGACTTGACACGGGTCGTGTCCTGTGACACGGGCGCCTGTGTCGCCTTCTGTCTTACTCCCAATCTTTACTTTACCAAGTCCTCCCCCTGACATGCCCTGTATCATGCGACACTGCCATCCGTGTCAGGGATCCTGAAACACTTTTTCCCAGAACTCTGGCTTCTGCACCTTTCTGCCCCGATATGTCCAGTTTTATTCTTTTGAACCTGAAAATTCTAAAATACAAAAACAAAGCATAAAATGTGGTAAAATGAAATCAAACACCCATCAATTATACAAAACAATAACTATAATAAATGATAAATTCCTGTGTAAAAACCGATGATCAATTACATGAGGGGAAGGTATTAACACCCCTCATGTTCGTAGTACTCTACGGGATCCACTCTTATTGTTCTAATCAAAGGGTGTGTTCAATCTAATGCTTAAGATCTAACAGAAAAAATGCTAAGAGGAAATGCATGTAAAGAAAAGAGAAAATAATGTAGGAAAATTAAAGTTGTGCTCGTTTGGGCCCTACCTCAATGCCTACGTATCCCTTTTAAGGAATCAAAGCGTCGTAGTTTGGCTCACAAATTTTTGTTTGTTTGTATTTTTTAAATGAACAATTCTAAACTCAATCATTCCACCGCCGTTCGACCATTGGAGACTCACACACTGTGTTAGAAAGGAATCAACACGTTCTTAGAAGAGAAAAGCCAAATGGAGAAAAGAAATGAATCGATTGGTATTTTTTACCATGAAAAGGATTTTTATATATTTAGCATTTTTTATACATTTTTCAAAAAAAAAAAGAAGTTTTAGTTTTAAATGCAATTATGCATAATGGGAAGAAAACATCTAAAGGAGACTAACCTACCTCTAACCTAGTGTTATCAAATAATGATGGCCCTATGTTAAGGATGGAAAGGGAAATCTATATGCTACATTAGCATGTATGGATAACTATCCTAATGTCCAGTTCGAAAGTTATCCTAATCAAGCAACCCTAAGGGAACATGCAAAGATCGAAGTCGTTATCTCAATTCTAATTGAGTGACATCATCGATCGTCAACAAAGAAAAATAAATATCCTAAGGGGAGCATGCAAAAGATCAAATTCGTTATCTTAATTCTAATTGAGTGACATCATCGATCATCAACAAAGGAAAGTAAAAATCATATAGGGAGCATGCAAAAGATCGAAGTCGTTATCTCAATTCTAATTGAGTGACATCATCGATCATCACCAAAGGAAAGTAAAAATCCTATGGGGAGCATGCAAAAGATCAAAGTCGTTATCTCAATTCTAATTGAGTGACATCATCGACCATCAACCCACGAAGTTAAACACAAACGCAGTTAGCAAACAACTGCGAAATTCCTGCTACAAGTCTTTAAACAGCGACTTCGAGCGCACGCTCTTTATTTCCAATTTCTCATAATATCTAGAAAGCAATAAAATGCGGAAAAATAAATTAGAAGCAGTATAATACCAAATGAAGGATAATGTCCTCAAAATGCACAACCAACGCAAAGAAACCCGGAATACTTCATGCGAGCTGACATCAATAAAATAAATGGTCAGAGATCGAATGCTCGGAAATAGTGTCGAAGCATCGTTGATGTGAAAATAAATCACAATCAGAAACTCATACATGTCCGCATATCAAACAATGAACCTGCATAAGACTCAACTCAACAAGTAAAGGTGAATCGCAAGTCTCAAGTATTGAAAAAATTAGGAATTAATTTCCTAAAATCAAATAAAAATCCAAAAAAAAATTATTGATTTTGTAGTTTCTTATTTTTATTAAGAAAATTGGAAGAAACTTAAACTAAAAGAAAAACTAAAAAAAGATTAGAAAAGTCAGGGGGGTAAGCTAGGAATAAGGGTACAGTATGGTGAACTGGGCGTTGAGCCCATTCAATAAAGAGCCCAGTGACATTTTTTTTGTTCAATTATCCATGCTGCAAAAGAAAATAGTAACGGGCTAAAAGGGGGGTGTATATGTTGCGATAGCCCAGGAGAGTGGTGTATATCTAGAAAAAAATGCTAGACCCACGTGGAGAGTTCAGAATGGTGTTTTTTTTTTGTCCTTCAACTCTTAATTGCACAAAAAATGATGTTAATGGGCTTGTGGAAGAGTAACTCGGTCCAGATTTTTCAATCCAATCCATCATATTTCTTATGAGATTCTTATTATAGATTTTCAAATTGAACTAGTGGGATACCCGTGCGACGCATGGGTACCGTTGTGTTATGCGCATTTGAACTCAAAAATAAATTAAAATTAAAATAAAATGTTTTATAATAATTAACGTAAAGTATAAATAAAGTTAAAATATAGTAATTAAAAAAATTAATAATGACATTGACTTTTATAAATACTATTTCAATAAATATTTTCATAAAAGTATTAATATTTTTTTTTATTAGAACTTTTATAAATAATGACATTGACTTTTAAAAATGTTATTATTTTTAATGGTTATTGCAAAAAATTAATTGAATGTAAAATTAAAGGAAAAATATTTTGATAAGTAACTTTATGTTACCGTTAATATTTAATATTTTGATCAATAATTTAATGTTACCGTTTATATTTAATAGTTTTACTAAGCATTTTTATGTTTCTATTAATATTCAATATTTTGACCAGTAATTCCATATTTTCTTTAATATTCAATATTTTGATCAGTATCTTCACGTTTTCGTTAATATTCAATATTTTGATCAGTAACATCATGTTCTCGTTAATATTCAATATTTTGATCAGTAATTTCATGTTCCCGTTAATATTCAATATCTTGATCAGTAACTTCATGTTTCCGTTAATATTCAATATTTTGATCAATAACTTCATGTTCCCATTAATATTTTAATCAGTAATTTTATATTCATGTTATTATTCAATATTTTTATCAGTAACTTCATGTTTCCGTTAATATTCAATATTTTTGTTAGTAACTTCATGTTCTCGTTAATATTCAATATTTTGATCTATAACTTCAGGTTCCCGTTAATATTCAATATTTTGATCAGTAACTTCATGTTCCCATTAATATTCAATATTTTGATCCTTAACTTCATGTTCCCGTTAATATTCAATATTTTGATCGGTAACTTCATGTTCCCGTTAATATTTTATACTTTGATCAGTAAGTTCATGTTCCCGTTAAAATTTAATATTTTGATCAGTAAATTCATGTTCTCGTTTGCATGGATATTGATATGGTTAGTTGTGCATTTACACGGTACTGGTGTGTTAATTGTTAGTTCGCAGGAGTATTGGTGTATTATGCGCATTTGTTTTTAAAAATATAATAAAAATGAAATAAAAAAAGACAAAATTAACTAACCTAAATAGTTTATTATTTTTAAAAGTGATAATAAATCGGTTTCTATAATTTTTTTCGTATATCAAAATATTTGAATCAACAGTATAATTATTCTTATATATAAATATATATTTTTTGAAAATATTTATACAAAATTTTAAATCAATAATAAATTTGTTTCCGTTATTATTTAATATTTAAATCATAGTTTAATATCAGTATCATATACAAGTATTATATTAGTACATGAGTGTTCGCACGGATAATGGTGTGGTACGCGCGTGTTTTTTTTTAAATATAATAAAAATGTAAATAAGAAAAAAAAATTGTTTTACTAAAAGTGTTTATTTTTATTTTTTTTAAAAGATAAAATTTGAAAAGGAAAATATTCATAACCTAAAACTCGAAATATTTGGTCACTAAATTGGTCTTATAAATATTATTAACTATATTTGACATACTTCCACCAACAGACAATTGGTTATGGTATGTCAACTTCATATCATAACATGGTATTAAGAAATAACCCTAAGGGTTGTTCTGATCAAAGAGTTATCACCATTACATAGATTACTCCAATCAATATATTCCCATGGACCGCCAAATGCATCTTTCTTAAGGATTGCAAACCCATACAAAACAGTATCGCGTGTCTTATATCATCGCTTGATTCAACTTTGTTTCAATTAAAAAAATAGGTAAAGAAAGAAAAAGAAAAAAAGAGATAAAATGAAAGAAGAGGGAAAGAAAAAGAAAGCAATGATATGAAGAAGAAGAAAGAAGATATTTAAATAAATAAAGGTAATTGTCAATCATAACTTTATAGATATATATATATATCTCATTAATAGTAAATGAGGTAATAATAAGTTGTTAAAAAATGTGAAATATTGATATTTTATTGAAAATAATTAGAAAATAAATTGGTGTAAAGAAATAAATTAGAAAAAAAAAAGTAAAAAAAATGGTTGTGATCAGAAAATTAAAATATAGATAGACCTTATATTAAAAAGATCGAAGCTGACCCTGTAGTTATAATTGGAATTGTACGCCAGTTGTGTAAGTGATCATATAGTTGTAATGTCTTAAATTGATTACCTAAAAGCAATGCTCCATCATGCATGTAAAATAAGAAGCATAGTCTTAGAAAAAATTATCTTCATTGACATGCTAAAGCTAAAACGACATAAAACACTTGCATATTAAATATTATGTATTTTTAATACAACAATGGTGAGCAGTGAAATATACATAAAAACCATGCATTACATTCTCAATTAATTATATCATTGTTGACTATAAAAAGACCCTACATGGCTATGAACTCATCACACAATTCAAGAGTTTTTCATATCTTGTGGTATGGTAAGAATTGCTCCATTTCATAACAATAATAATTTCCTATTTATTTTATTTTTCCTATGATTTGAAGTGTCAAACTCACCCTCTTCCATGTTGTTACATATTGACCACCATTAAAGATAAGAGCACAATATTAAAGAAGATATTCAGTTCATAGGACACATCATACATCAGTACTTGATTCCTTCTCTTGCATCAGGCCAACATAAATCTCAATAGTTATATCTACTAAAAATTCAACAGTGTCACCACCTAAGTCCCTCAATATCTGAAAATTCTAACAGTCTCAATATGGACCATGTCATCTTGTCAGTAATTAATATAGGTATCCAGTTGTGCAACATATCCAGATCATCAGCAAAACTGTAACTTTTCCATGCCGGTAACGCCGCTGCAAGACAATAAATACCAAAATTCATGAAGTTCATAATAAAATAAAAATACAAATCAGCTATCCATATCGAAATTGTCGTATAAATCATCATTGTCTTCACTAATTTCATTGCATTTTATAGCAGAATATTATAATTGAAGATCAACGGTAAGAGTTAGCTACATAATAATTTGAAATTGATGCAAAATTGATGTTGGATAAAGTAAGAGGATCATATAATAAGTAGTCACCATGTTACACTTTAGAGTGATTCAGATGATGTAATATACATTAAAAAAAGATTATAAGCACAAGAAAGATTCAGATGGTCATTGAACTATTGTAATAAAATGAAACCCAACTGCTAATAATAGGAACCAATAGCAGCAGTATCAATCCAACAGCAAGACTAATGAGACGCCGTTGCGAAAATCTGCATAATTTGCATAGGTGGTAATGTAAATGGGGAAGATGAAACAAATGCACAAGCAGGATTGTTGTCCGAATTCAATGAGGCTCAAGCATTTCGGGGAAGTCATTTGTAACCCAGTTCTGCCCATGGAGTCTCCATTTCTACCAAGGTAATCAAAGTAATATTGGTTGTTAGATGCTTGATACAACCATGCAGCAAGACAGAGAAATTCATCATGTGCATTCAATTACCAACATTCAATTATAATTCAAATATTCATTTCAATTTTCAAATGTAAAGTTTTTTATATTGATCCAGAATTGCATTGAACCAAAAATATTACATTATAGCCACTGATAGATATGTAGTACTTATGTGCAACTGTGATGTTGCTGTCATGTTTGCCTCTATATTTATCCGTAAAATCAAACTACTGCATTTCATTAAAATCAAATACAAATCAATTTAGTGATTCCTTATAGAAATAGAATAGTGTAAGTTACCATCATCATATAGAAGATTTCTCCTAACTTATAACTATTTTTATCAAAAAGAGTGTAATTATTGATATTGGTACTTAGGGTATTAGATATGCTCATTTATTAGGTGTCAACTAAATACTATAAACTGATGAAAACAGAGTCAGATCTAGAACAACAGTAAAATAGAATTTCAGAACCATCTTATAAATTTTGTTCTTAATAACTCAACCTAAATTCTGAAATTGAACAGTAGAAGAAGTGATAAGATGAAAGAACAGATGGAAAGCGATGCACTAACGAACATATGTATATGGGTGGAATAAGCATACCTCTTTGTTATGTCAAAGGATGTCATTCATTAGAGGAATTTGACCAGCTTTATCAACATCATTTACATCTGCTCCTTCTTCAATTAAATATTCACACAACTAAGAATTTCCTATGCTAGATGCTCAATGCAATAGAGTGCAGCCAACCTGGGTAGAAACTTAAATTTTTTGGAGTTACACCACTAACCCTTCTACCAACATACACTTGGAATACGTGTGTTGTACCCCAAAATTTGCCCTCGCGCTTTTCCACAAGAAATCTCGGCTTCAAACATTTCCTGACTTCTCAAACTAACTCAAGAATCGGACAAACGGACTTTTCTTGACAGTCAAGCAGAATTAGGGTTTTTTACTGATTTTCAGAGCTCTGAATTGTTTCATACAGTGGGCTTAGGGTTTGATTGATTTTTGGTTCAATTTTGATCAAGCAAGCGTGATTTGGCATTTAATCGGGAATTAGGGTTTTATGGGCATATTCTCAGAAGAATTTGAATTCCACAGCACTTTGCGGTTTATTTCGAGATTCGGATTAAAATTCGCGTTATCTTGGTTTAATCAGCAAAAGAGACAGTGGTTTTGAATTCAGTACGTTTTGATTGGGCCAGTGTTTGATCAGTCTATCTGGGTCAATTGCTGCTTTGCTTTGGATGTGGGAGAAGACAGGTTTATTGGATCAATGTTGTTTTATTTTAATTATTTATTATTCTGAAATTAAATGATTGAATTTATTTTTCAATTATTTTAATTCTAAGAATTTTAAATAAATAAATAAACAATAAAGAAAATGGAACCAATTGGATAATTTGGATTTTTATTGATATTTGAATTATTTACAAATTGTTGTTACAAACAATAATTTACATTTAATTTAAATATTACATAGAATGAAAAACTATCCTATTTTCTAAATATTATTCGCGCTTCATTCCGCTCCGGTATTCCTTTTTTCATCTGCAAAAAGAACAAGAAAAGTCAGAAAGCAGTTAATTGGAAAAGACAGTTAAAATGCTCATCATTAGGGGCCACTGACTGGGATCAGTTGACCCTCTCTGCAAATCACGGGATTTCTCCCGGTTCACAGAGAGGGAAGATTATTTTATCTCATGAAATGCAAATGTCAAAAATGCATAGGTTACAAATTTTAAGCTACATAAGAATCTCAGTTTCCAATTCCAAACCATTTAGTTCAAATCCAAATTTCCCATTCAAAACTAAACTGAAAGTCCAATGCCAAAGATGTCAAAGAAAAGCAAAAAGGGAATGTACTGTCAAAGCAGAAAATCTGTCCAAACTGTCAAAAGAGAGATAAAGGAGATGCAAGATGTATTATGCAAGCTAAACATCTTAATTCATCATTTCCCATAGGGCCCCTTCAGAACAGTACGAATATAATCATATTAAAATTCAAACTGTACTTTGAGAGAGAAGTAAAGAGAGATAAAGCAAGCAGGGTTTAGGCATAGTTCAGGATAGCAGTTCAGCAGCATAGCAGTTCAGCAGACAGTAGGAAGGAGAAAAGAAAGAAAGATATAACAAAGATACAAACTCAGTTCAGCAGAGGCAAAAAAGGTGATAACCAAAAAGTCTATCCAAAAACCTAAACCTGTCCACAAAACTTGACAGCTCTGCATAATACAAAGAGAAGAACTAAGCCAATACAAAATAAAAAGAGACAAACTGAGTTCAGCAAGATAGCAGTTCAGAAGACAGTTCAAAGGAAGAGAAAAGATACACAAAATCATCAAAAGCCAATAAAACAGCTCAAGACAGTTCAGCATAGCAGGCAGCCAGTACAAAGCAAACTCAGTTCAGAAGTAAGAAAAGGGAAGAAGAGGATATACAAAACAAAACCAGCATTAGCCTCAACCTTCAAAAAAGCACCACAACCTGCCTAAGTCAAAAGAGAGCTCACTACTGTCATAACAAAGAACCACAACTTGCAACCTACAAAACACCATAACCTGATGCATACAACCCTGCATCAAACCACTACTGTCCCAAACCTCGCATAACCAGAAACTGAGTTAAGCCAAGCTTAATCAGAACCTGCACCATACCAATAACCTCACCATACCTACAAACTGATCAAAACCAAGCCAAGCTAACATTACTCAGAACTTGTCAAAGACCATCAAACCAGCATTAGCAATCAAACCTCATATCCAAACTCAAGCCTCACCATCTTATGAAACCAACATCTAAGATATTCAAACACCAACCCTCTAGGCCTCAGTAAAACGTTCATCATAGGCCTAACCCAAGCAGGCCTCACAATTTATCAAACGCATAATCTCTCAAACATATCCAAATCTCCCAAACCCACCTTAGGCCTCAGAAGGGAGGCTTCATCATAGGCAAATCAGAAAAAAGAAACGAAAGTGGAACAATACTCAAGCAAACCATCACAGGGCAACGCCAAGGAAGTAAATGTTCAAGGCAACCTAGGCCCTCAGAACCCTAGGTTCATCCTTGGGCAAGCAAGCACACATAGGCGACAACATAAGCAATCACATACATCAAGCAAGAGTTTAAACCAACAAATCAAGGCAACTGGAAGAGAAGATACAGAAGTAACATTCAAAGACAGTCCAAACCAACAAGCCAGCGAAGTAGAAGAGGAACGAAGATACCAGGAAAAATCAGAAGCGTAGCAAGCATCTCTCTTCGCCGCTCCGGCCTCCTGAGCGCTACTTCTCCACCTTCCCTCCACCTCCAAATATCAGGTAGTATAATCCTCGCCCCCTATCTCTTCTCCTTCGCCTCATAATGAAAACGAAAAAATAAAGAACTCAAATTAAACAAATGCGTATCGTTCACAAAGAAAACATAAAGCGTTATCATCATACCTTAAATCAAGGACGCTAGGCTCATGCCTTGGAGGGAGGAAAGGCGTTGAAACGCGCTGGTGGCCGGAGGAAGCTCAGGAAGCCTAATCGGAGAAGACTCAACAAACGGCGCCGTCGTCACCTCATGAACCCTAACTTTCGTTCTGAAAACAAAATGCCTAACCCTAAAGAAATCTGTTCCAAGCTTGGGCCAGACCCGTCCTCACTTCCCCAAAGCCCATTAAACATCAACCTCTTTTCATTTTCATCCACAATATTCATTTAAGTTATTCTTCCTATATATTAATCAGCTAACCTTTTTTTATTTTATATTTTTTGCTGCTTGATAAAATACTAACTCTTTCCATTTTTATAATAAAAAACAATGTTTACTTTTTTATATACTAACTCAATTAATTCATTGTTTCTAAAACATATACAATTTATTTCTTAATTTAATTAAACGTACTAACTTAATCTAAATACTTTTTATACACAATTAACTTAAAAACATTTTTTTGAAATACATTTGTATATATTATCTTTTCTTTTTTTTATATATATATACATAATTAAAATTGAAATTCTTTAGTTAATATACATTTTGTACATAATAATTCAATACATTTTTCTCTAAATATCAAATTCACAAACATTTGGACTAAAATACTTTTTAATTAAAACTTAACATTTAATCAAAACACCTTCATTTTTCTTTTGTACATAATTAAACATACAAAAATCAAGATTCATTTAAAATACATTTCTCTAGGTCAAACCCTAATGCGACTCAATTTCACATTTCGCATTTGTTACATAATTCACATACATATACACTTGTACACTTACACAAATACATTCACATTGCCCTACACACATTTTATCTTATATTTGTGTATTTGATATTCATTTGGATCGCACATTCGATTTGGTTGTAATTATTGGGTACTATAAGTCTCATCCCCTTGTACATTTACACCCCCACTCCCGGACATTATTCTGTAATAGCGTAGATTTACATTCCGCAATTTACAGCTTTCCAAATTATACCATGGTTAGACCTAGGGTTTGTATGTACATAAAATCAAACGCTAGATAACCTAATACAAGACAAATACATGTAATCAATGCACAATCACACTTGCACCCCCTAGGGTGATCCCACATGTTGCCTTCCAAATGGGCCATGCTTGCACGTCGAATGTCTTTGGCAAAACAAAATCAAATGATCATAAGTCCCTCGATGACGCTTTCGAAAGTCGCCTATCAAAATGATCAAGTCCCTTCAAAGTAAAATTGCCAAAGACACTTGGCACCATTGCATTCATGGTCCATACGATGACCCGCGCCCGTCCCGAATAAACTTCCTAAACGCAAGATTGTCTACCAATTTCAATGGTAGAACAAAATTGTTAAAAGGGGTTAAAACATGACAAAAACCTTTGAGTACAATAGGGTAGACGAAAACTCTTAGTTACTTGAGATCAAACTTGCAAAAAACACTTGCCTTCTTTTCAAAAACCACAATCCACAACACTTTCAAAAATCAAACTTTTCAAACTTTTGAAACATCTTTTCGAAAAGATATGCACCTTTGTAAAACATTCGAGTAAAGAATTATTACAAGGTTGGCCTAAGACAAGGCATCTTTTTCCAAAACATTTTCAAAAAGCATTCACACACACACCATTTTCAAAGCAATCGAAAAACAAGGCAAGTGATCTAAAAAACCAAGTAACTAAGAGCCCATGGATAACCATGGATGAAAAGGGTGCTAATACCTTCCCTTTTCATAATCTACCCCCCGAACCCACGAAATATCTCAAAAGGTTTTTGCTGTGCTTTTTTAACCTTTCCTTTAGGATAAAATAAAAAGTCGGTGGCGACTCTTGCTCAACCGCACAAGTGCGAATACGAACGCAAAACACAAGTCAGTTCTCCCACCGTATCACAGAACTGGCGACTCTGCTGGGGAAAAACTTCTAAAGTGGGGTTACCTTAGGGTTTAGATCACCTTTACTTTTAATTAATTGCTTTGTTTGCTTTACATTTGTGGGCTTTGTATCGGAGTTGTATAGATCCTAACCCGGATCTGGGGAAACCCTTTTAGGTAGCAACAAGGCTGTGAGGGAACTGTGCGGGGTATACCGACATGGTTGAAGCAGTCTGCTACGTTGATGTGGCACTTTGGTGTGTACCGGTAACCCTTGAGTTCAGTCAAGGAGAGTACGGGGCCGCCGCGTGGTGTCGTAAAGCATCAACAGACCTTAGGAACCTTAATTGAACCATCTTGGCCTCTTTAGGGTAGTGAGATGACTACTTTGGTGTACTCCGAAGTCGGTTGATACTCGATACTACACTCAATTGAGGGTTGCTTTCCTGGGATATTTCGGTCGCCAGTTCAGTGGCTAAATCGAAACGATGAACAATGAAAGCAATCCAGTGATATTGGGACCTCTAGAACCCGGTTACTTTTGGTAGGACAGGTTTTAACCAACAAACTGAAAGAGGGTAATACCCAGACCTCATGCAAGCCTAAACCTAAGGCCTTGTGTGCTTTGTGTGAATATTGTCCGCCTGTATATACACTTACTTGTTTGTGCATGCATGTACATAACATCATAACATCATACCATAGCATTTTAGCATTTTCAATAACCATTTCAAGGATCTCGAGGGTTCTTTTGATGCAGGGTTACGTTGAACCAGACATCTATCAAGGGGCAAAGAGGTCTCTCCTCTAACCAATCCAGTCAAAGTTCAAGTGCAACAACTTGAATCAGTGGCTATGACCCACTCGACATGGTGAGCTTGATTCTCGTGGAAAGACATCCACCAACACAAAGCTCTCCAATCAAAGATCAAGTGCAACAACTTGAATCGGTGGCTATGACCCACTCGACATGGTGAGCTTGATTCTCGTGGAAAGACATCCACCAACACAAAGCTCTCCAAACAAAGATTGAGGACAACAACTTGAATCGGTGGCTATGACCCACCCGACATGGTGAGCTTGATTCTCGTGGAAGGACGTCCACCGGTGCAGAGATCTCCAATCCAAGAGCAAAGTTCAACCTCTAACATTTTCTTGTGTTTACCCCAAGAGATCCTTGAAAGCATACATCCACATGTCATGCATTTCATTTTAACAATCTTTCCTTTTTCAGGGTTCCTTACTCTCCTGCTGTTTATTTCAGCAAGAGATGGCTCTAGAACGGTCTGTCAAGGACATCCAAGACCAGACTGCTCAGCTACAGGAGATGTTCATGAACTTGTCTCTGGGGCAAGAAGAGATGAAAGCTCTCCTCACCAACGGCTTGGGGAATTCCAACAATGCCAGGAATGATCAGATTGCGGAGCTGCAGTTTGATCTGACAACACTGAGGACCCAAATGATGGGATATTTGGTGGGCCAGATGGCTCTCATCCAAGACCTATCTCAAAGACAAGAGGAACTCGGAGTTCTGGTCCGCCAACTGCTTCCAAACAACCACCTGGGGAAAACATCTGAGGTCGAAGAGCAAGTCACCGCTCAGCCTCCATCCACTCAAGAAGACAAGGGGAAAGCTCCTCTGCTAGCTTCAGGGTCACAAACCCATCAACAACCTCGCCGGCGTCAGCGGGGCAATCGGCGTAGACAAGAAACGTCGGGAAGGCAGTTCACAGAGACTGACATACCGTCATCTCTAATTCTGGAGCGCTTGTTGGAGGTTAATCTGACTGCTTTGAGGGATCCTATCCGGAACCCAAACACCTCCGCTCCTGACTATCATCCCGATGCATTTTGTGTTTACCATTCCTATAGCCCAGGACATGACACCGATAGCTGTTGGGCCTTGAAGAAAAAGATTCAAGATCTGATTGACATTGGAGTGCTGAGGTTCATGCCAGACGGCGAGATGAAGATCTTCCGTTAAAAGGGTTCTCCGCTTGAAGTGACGAGGCTCGAAGCTGAAAGACTTTTGCTTCTTTTTGAATTTTCAAAGTTGTAATTTCTTTTGCTGTCAAACAATTATCTGTTGATGTTAAACTCTGTTTTCATTAATGCGTTGCATATGTTTGTCTTGAATTCATCCATTCGTTTCACTACTCTTATGCTTTTCTTTATGATATTTGACTCTTGATAAAAAGCTGCAAGCCTTTAGAGGGAGGATGACAAAACAATACCGTGATCTTATACAGTATGCTTTTGAACAGACCTTGCTGATGATGTACAGGCATTTCTTTCAATTCCCAAACACTGGAGTTATAAGGAAGTTAATCCCTAGTCAACCCCTTCGAGCCAAAGAAGTAGGAGTTTCCTGTTCTAAACAATCAAAACCTTTGATATAAACCTGGGGCAGGGTAGTATCTCAGTTAATTCAAAAGAGAACGCGCATTGAAGTTGCAAACTCTCAGTTCGTAATATAATGAACGACGTCGAAAAAGAAAGCATTCCTTCGGAATCAAAAGACAAGGGTGGTTCCCTATCACATAGACAGTCAATCTCTCAAAAGAGAAAAGCCCACTGAGCCAGAACCTATGAAGGAGGCTTAAGAAAGCTAGGGCATCCCGCTGACAGTAATCCCGAAAACGGTAACAGTCAGGCAAAAGTTAGGGATAACAAATCAAAATCAAAATATTGAGGTCATTACAAAATCCTCAACAACATGAAAAGTGTTGGAAAAGAAAAAGGAGATGATGACTGCCTCCCAAATTCAAACTGGTGAACCATCGCCCAAAAGTCGTTCCAAACTCAAAACAGGGTGCGACGCACAATTAACTGAGCTTAGGTTGAAGAACATCACGAAGAGCGGGTGGGTACAAATATACTTTGAGCCTTTATCCTCTGTTTCTTAAACCGTGAACCAGGCCACGTTACAACCCTCCAAAAGTCCTAATTGAAGCATGGGTTAGTTCGAAAGCATACTGTTACAAAAGGTATCCTGACTCCTGTAGGGCTTTGCTCTAAATCTTGTGTTAACTTGTCTTGTGAAAAGTTTTCTGCTAAAAAACGCATTTTTCAAAAACTTCGAGACAAACATAAACTTTGCGTTGCTTGAATATCACTGTCTGTATTTACCCCTTTTGTTTGACAGCGAAGAAATTCATACAGTGAATGTTCGGAGGAACGAAAACTCTCTCAGTAAGTCAAAATCACTTCAAAAGGATGACACTTCCATCAAACCTCCTATCAACAAAGGGGGCATGACATGTCACGATCTAATTAACCGGGGGCCGTCCAGTCAGGGTCCAACAGATCTTTCAAATTCAGTTAACCTGGGGCAGTCCAGTCAAGATTTCAAGAAATCTCTCAATATGCAGAGTAATCTGATTCAAGACTCCTTCTTCACCACTTGGGGCATTCGAATGTCAAAAGTGTTCAATAAATCAACTACAACATTTCCAGATTCGACTCCTGTATCCAGCCAGGGCATGTCTGAAGAATTCCAGATCGATACCTGCAACAACCCAGGAAACATCTGTGAACAACCGATTGTAGACCGACACCTGTAATAAACCAGGATTTTATCTACATCACCACTTGGGGCATTCGAATGTCAAGAGTGTTCAAAACCGATGCGGTTTTACGCAAGCTCATCATCAGGGAGCCCTACACCGGTTCCTCTTCAAGATTTCTGAAAACAGTTCACGGGTTCTCCAAGTAAACGGATGTTAACCTATCACTTGTTCAGATTCTTCTCAAGACTTCTGAAAACAGTTCATGGATTCTTCCCAAGTAACGGATGTTAATCTATCAGCTTGTTCAGATGCACCTTTGAATTCAGAAGCCTCCCAACAACGGATGCTGCTCTTTACTGATTCAACTTCAAGATTTCTGAAAACAGTTCACGGGTTCTCCAAGTAAACGGATGTTAACCTATCACTTGTTCAGATTCTTCTCAAGACTTCTGAAAACAGTTCATGGATTCTTCCCAAGTAACGGATGTTAATCTATCAGCTTGTTCAGATGCACCTTTGAATTCAGAAGCCTCCCAACAACGGATGCTGCTCTTTACTGGTTCCTCTTCAAGATTTCTGAAAACAGTTCACGGGTTCTCCAAGTAAACGGATGTTAACCTATCACTTGTTCAGATTCTTCTCAAGACTTCTGAAAACAGTTCATGGATTCTTCCCAAGTAACGGATGTTAATCTATCAGCTTGTTCAGATGCACCTTTGAATTCAGAAGCCTCCCAACAACGGATGCTGCTCTTTACTGATTCAACTTCAAGATTTCTGAAAACAGTTCACGGGTTCTCCAAGTAAACGGATGTTAACCTATCACTTGTTCAGATTCTTCTCAAGACTTCTGAAAACAGTTCATGGATTCTTCCCAAGTAACGGATGTTAATCTATCAGCTTGTTCAGATGCACCTTTGAATTCAGAAGCCTCCCAACAACGGATGCTGCTCTTTACTGATTCAACTTCAAGATTTCTGAAAACAGTTCACGGGTTCTCCAAGTAAACGGATGTTAACCTATCACTTGTTCAGATTCTTCTCAAGACTTCTGAAAACAGTTCATGGATTCTTCCCAAGTAACGGATGTTAATCTATCAGCTTGTTCAGATGCACCTTTGAATTCAGAAGCCTCCCAACAACGGATGCTGCTCTTTACTGATTCAACTTCAAGATTTCTGAAAACAGTTCACGGGTTCTCCAAGTAAACGGATGTTAACCTATCACTTGTTCAGATTCTTCTCAAGACTTCTGAAAACAGTTCATGGATTTTTCCCAAGTAACGGATGTTAATCTATCAGCTTGTTCAGATGCACCTTTGAATTTAGAAGCCTCCCAACAACGGGTGCTGCTCTATTACTGATTCAACTTCAAGACTTCTGAAAATAGTTCACGGGTTCTCCAAGTAAACGGATGTTAACCTATCACTTGTTCAGATTTTTTCTCAAGCTAACAACCACGGAAGATCGCATTCTCCAGAATTCTCCCTATCCCCAGCGGAGTTCATCAAAATTCCCCAGCAGTAACTTATCTTTGCAAATCCCCAGCCAGGGAATCCTCAGGAATTCAATTCCCCTCAGAGTTTAAGCTTCAGTATCCCCAGCAGATCAAGAGCTTCAAGTGGACAATCCCCAACGAAGTCAGACTTTTAAACCTTCTCCCCACAGAGTTTTGGAAGGACAAATCTTGAGTTCCCCAGTGAAGTCTCCAGAGTTACTTCCCATCAAGCTGACGATTCTCAAATCTGGTCTCCCCGGCATGAGTCTACTAGTTGGAGCTCCCCAGTAGAGGTCATCAGGAATTCTCTTCCCCAGTGACGGCCAAGGATTTACTTTCCCCGGCAGCAGTCAAGACGCTTTTATCTTCAGCCATCTCGGAATCATGTATCCTTGGCAAGATTAGCTCATCAGCTTACATGTGCACTCATTACATCCATATCATAAACATTAAATGTCACATGCATTGCATCATGCATCATAACATTGCATACAACTAACCCTTTGCCTTTTCAGGTAAGATCAGTCGACAGACACAAATCATCTCCTGAGATTCATCCAAAATAGTTCAGATGTGACCCGGACACGGCGACATTCTGATACTTATTCCAGATTCATTCAGACGCATCAGCAGAAACCTTACACCGGTTCCTCTTCAACTCCTCAACTTCTGAAACAAGTTTATAGATTCTTCCCTACAACGGATGTCAATCTACCGGCTTGTTCAGACTCTTCTCGACCTTTGAATTTAGTTTACGGATTCTTCCCTACAACGGATGTCAATCTACCAACTGATTCAGACTCTTCTCAATTTTTGAAAATAGGTTACGGACGCTTCCCAACAACGGAGGCTGCTCCATTGCTTGTTCAGTCCCAACTCCTGAAAATAGTTTACAGATCCTCCAGACACGGACGTCAATCTGTTGCTTGTTCAGACCCCAATTCAGAGATATTCCAAAACAGGGATGCCCTTCTGATACTCGTCCACTCACCATTGACGTACAAGTTCAACATCGCCATATGGCATCTGTAAGCCCATCCTCCTACCAGCAGTCGCCGAATGGCATCTGTAAGCCCATTCCCAGATGGCATCTCTAAGCCCATCCCCCGACAAAATTCTCTCGCACCAGGTGGCATCTTTAAGCCCATCACCAAATGGCATCTTTAAGCCCATTCACCTCCACCGTCACATCGACGAGCGCAAATTTTCTGGGCACACTAATGTCCAATCTCCTTTTACCTTCAAGTCGCGAAAGGCAAACTTGCCAATCTAACTCTTCAGGTCCAAGAAGATTGGACAGGGGCAACTGTTGTACCCCAAAATTTGCCCTCGCGCTTTTCCACAAGAAATCTCGGCTTCAAACATTTCCTGACTTCTCAAACTAACTCAAGAATCGGACAAACGGACTTTTCTTGACAGTCAAGCAGAATTAGGGTTTTTTACTGATTTTCAGAGCTCTGAATTGTTTCATACAGTGGGCTTAGGGTTTGATTGATTTTTGGTTCAATTTTGATCAAGCAAGCGTGATTTGGCATTTAATCGGGAATTAGGGTTTTATGGGCATATTCTCAGAAGAATTTGAATTCCACAGCACTTTGCGGTTTATTTCGAGATTCGGATTAAAATTCGCGTTATCTTGGTTTAATCAGCAAAAGAGACAGTGGTTTTGAATTCAGTACGTTTTGATTGGGCCAGTGTGTGATCAGTCTATCTGGGTCAATTGCTGCTTTGCTTTGGATGTGGGAGAAGACAGGTTTATTGGATCAATGTTGTTTTATTTTAATTATTTATTATTCTGAAATTAAATGATTGAATTTATTTTTCAATTATTTTAATTCTAAGAATTTTAAATAAATAAATAAACAATAAAGAAAATGGAACCAATTGGATAATTTGGATTTTTATTGATATTTGAATTATTTACAAATTGTTGTTACAAACAATAATTTACATTTAATTTAAATATTACATAGAATGAAAAACTATCCTATTTTCTAAATATTCTTCGCGCTTCATTCCGCTCCGGTATTCCTTTTTTCATCTGCAAAAAGAACAAGAAAAGTCAGAAAGCAGTTAATTGGAAAAGACAGTTAAAATGTTCATCATTAGGGGCCACTGACTGGGATCAGTTGACCCTCTCTGCAAATCACGGGATTTCTCCCGGTTCACAGAGAGGGAAGATTATTTTATCTCATGAAATGCAAATGTCAAAAATGCATAGGTTACAAATTTTAAGCTACATAAGAATCTCAGTTTCCAATTCCAAACCATTTAGTTCAAATCCAAATTTCCCATTCAAAACTAAACTGAAAGTCCAATGCCAAAGATGTCAAAGAAAAGCAAAAAGGGAATGTACTGTCAAAGCAGAAAATCTGTCCAAACTGTCAAAAGAGAGATAAAGGAGATGCAAGATGTATTATGCAAGCTAAACATCTTAATTCATCATTTCCCATAGGGCCCCTTCAGAACAGTACGAATATAATCATATTAAAATTCAAACTGTACTTTGAGAGAGAAGTAAAGAGAGATAAAGCAAGCAGGGTTTAGGCATAGTTCAGGATAGCAGTTCAGCAGCATAGCAGTTCAGCAGACAGTAGGAAGGAGAAAAGAAAGAAAGATATAACAAAGATACAAACTCAGTTCAGCAGAGGCAAAAAAGGTGATAACCAAAAAGTCTATCCAAAAACCTAAACCTGTCCACAAAACTTGACAGCTCTGCATAATACAAAGAGAAGAACTAAGCCAATACAAAATAAAAAGAGACAAACTGAGTTCAGCAAGATAGCAGTTCAGAAGACAGTTCAAAGGAAGAGAAAAGATACACAAAATCATCAAAAGCCAATAAAACAGCTCAAGACAGTTCAGCATAGCAGGCAGCCAGTACAAAGCAAACTCAGTTCAGAAGTAAGAAAAGGGAAGAAGAGGATATACAAAACAAAACCAGCATTAGCCTCAACCTTCAAAAAAGCACCACAACCTGCCTAAGTCAAAAGAGAGCTCACTACTGTCATAACAAAGAACCACAACTTGCAACCTACAAAACACCATAACCTGATGCATACAACCCTGCATCAAACCACTACTGTCCCAAACCTCGCATAACCAGAAACTGAGTTAAGCCAAGCTTAATCAGAACCTGCACCATACCAATAACCTCACCATACCTACAAACTGATCAAAACCAAGCCAAGCTAACATTACTCAGAACTTGTCAAAGACCATCAAACCAGCATTAGCAATCAAACCTCATATCCAAACTCAAGCCTCACCATCTTATGAAACCAACATCTAAGATATTCAAACACCAACCCTCTAGGCCTCAGTAAAACGTTCATCATAGGCCTAACCCAAGCAGGCCTCACAATTTATCAAACGCATAATCTCTCAAACATATCCAAATCTCCCAAACCCACCTTAGGCCTCAGAAGGGAGGCTTCATCATAGGCAAATCAGAAAAAAGAAACGAAAGTGGAACAATACTCAAGCAAACCATCACAGGGCAACGCCAAGGAAGTAAATGTTCAAGGCAACCTAGGCCCTCAGAACCCTAGGTTCATCCTTGGGCAAGCAAGCACACATAGGCGACAACATAAGCAATCACATACATCAAGCAAGAGTTTAAACCAACAAATCAAGGCAACTGGAAGAGAAGATACAGAAGTAACATTCAAAGACAGTCCAAACCAACAAGCCAGCGAAGTAGAAGAGGAACGAAGATACCAGGAAAAATCAGAAGCGTAGCAAGCATCTCTCTTCGCCGCTCCGGCCTCCTGAGCGCTACTTCTCCACCTTCCCTCCACCTCCAAATATCAGGTAGTATAATCCTCGCCCCCTATCTCTTCTCCTTCGCCTCATAATGAAAACGAAAAAATAAAGAACTCAAATTAAACAAATGCGTATCGTTCACAAAGAAAACATAAAGCGTTATCATCATACCTTAAATCAAGGACGCTAGGCTCATGCCTTGGAGGGAGGAAAGGCGTTGAAACGCGCTGGTGGCCGGAGGAAGCTCAGGAAGCCTAATCGGAGAAGACTCAACAAACGGCGCCGTCGTCACCTCATGAACCCTAACTTTCGTTCTGAAAACAAAATGCCTAACCCTAAAGAAATCTGTTCCAAGCTTGGGCCAGACCCGTCCTCACTTCCCCAAAGCCCATTAAACATCAACCTCTTTTCATTTTCATCCACAATATTCATTTAAGTTATTCTTCCTATATATTAATCAGCTAACCTTTTTTTATTTTATATTTTTTGCTGCTTGATAAAATACTAACTCTTTCCATTTTTATAATAAAAAACAATGTTTACTTTTTTATATACTAACTCAATTAATTCATTGTTTCTAAAACATATACAATTTATTTCTTAATTTAATTAAACGTACTAACTTAATCTAAATACTTTTTATACACAATTAACTTAAAAACATTTTTTTGAAATACATTTGTATATATTATCTTTTCTTTTTTTTATATATATATACATAATTAAAATTGAAATTCTTTAGTTAATATACATTTTGTACATAATAATTCAATACATTTTTCTCTAAATATCAAATTCACAAACATTTGGACTAAAATACTTTTTAATTAAAACTTAACATTTAATCAAAACACCTTCATTTTTCTTTTGTACATAATTAAACATACAAAAATCAAGATTCATTTAAAATACATTTCTCTAGGTCAAACCCTAATGCGACTCAATTTCACATTTCGCATTTGTTACATAATTCACATACATATACACTTGTACACTTACACAAATACATTCACATTGCCCTACACACATTTTATCTTATATTTGTGTATTTGATATTCATTTGGATCGCACATTCGATTTGGTTGTAATTATTGGGTACTATAAGTCTCATCCCCTTGTACATTTACACCCCCACTCCCGGACATTATTCTGTAATAGCGTAGATTTACATTCCGCAATTTACAGCTTTCCAAATTATACCATGGTTAGACCTAGGGTTTGTATGTACATAAAATCAAACGCTAGATAACCTAATACAAGACAAATACATGTAATCAATGCACAATCACACTTGCACCCCCTAGGGTGATCCCACATGTTGCCTTCCAAATGGGCCATGCTTGCACGTCGAATGTCTTTGGCAAAACAAAATCAAATGATCATAAGTCCCTCGATGACGCTTTCGAAAGTCGCCTATCAAAATGATCAAGTCCCTTCAAAGTAAAATTGCCAAAGACACTTGGCACCATTGCATTCATGGTCCATACGATGACCCGCGCCCGTCCCGAATAAACTTCCTAAACGCAAGATTGTCTACCAATTTCAATGGTAGAACAAAATTGTTAAAAGGGGTTAAAACATGACAAAAACCTTTGAGTACAATAGGGTAGACGAAAACTCTTAGTTACTTGAGATCAAACTTGCAAAAAACACTTGCCTTCTTTTCAAAAACCACAATCCACAACACTTTCAAAAATCAAACTTTTCAAACTTTTGAAACATCTTTTCGAAAAGATATGCACCTTTGTAAAACATTCGAGTAAAGAATTATTACAAGGTTGGCCTAAGACAAGGCATCTTTTTCCAAAACATTTTCAAAAAGCATTCACACACACACCATTTTCAAAGCAATCGAAAAACAAGGCAAGTGATCTAAAAAACCAAGTAACTAAGAGCCCATGGATAACCATGGATGAAAAGGGTGCTAATACCTTCCCTTTTCATAATCTACCCCCCGAACCCACGAAATATCTCAAAAGGTTTTTGCTGTGCTTTTTTAACCTTTCCTTTAGGATAAAATAAAAAGTCGGTGGCGACTCTTGCTCAACCGCACAAGTGCGAATACGAACGCAAAACACAAGTCAGTTCTCCCACCGTATCACAACGTGTAATGTCCATAAGATGTTGCTCCACCTAGATTTTCCAAGTCACCATTTCATGATACTTGCCCGGTCAATATACAAAACTATAGAAAGCCAGATAGAAAATGATAGATCTACCAATGACAAGTCACCTTACCATTATATATATTAGAAATAATGTTAGATCTTTGTTATGATAATCCTGGATAACTTCGAAGAATCGTGTTCGTACACTTTCCGAACAAAGTATTTCGACCATATTCTTGTCTGGGTTCACGAAATCTTTTTGGAGATAATTCTCGAAGAACAATCTGTTTCTGGCAAAAGAAACTGATTACAAATGTAGAGAGAAAGTGTCGTTTTTCGTATTTGAAACCGAGGCCAAATGACTCCTTATATAGGAGATCAATAACTGAAACCGAAAAGACACACATGTTCGGAAAAACGGTTATGTCGGTTGGGGAAAATGATTCAAAATTTTCGAACGGGGCGCTGCCCCCCACTCCGCCAGGGGCTTCGCCCCTTGGAACCCCAACGGGGCGCTGCCCCGTACCCCGCCAGGGGCTTCGCCCCTTGGAACCCTGTTTCAATTATTCATATTCAATTATACATTGGCTCGACGAGCGTGCACTCCCCACTTCCCTAACTCGTTTCCAAGCTTAACGCATAATTGCATCGGCCTTTAGTAAATCACATTACTACTAAAATACATTGGTGATACTAAAATCACCAACAAATAAAATTCAATCCAATTCAATTGAACTCAATCAAATATTAGAATTGTTACGGAATTGAGAAATTATCGTAAAACCTGACTGGGAATTGAGAAATAATTGTAATACCTAATCGTAGTACCTTATTAAAAAAAATGAAGTTACTTCCTCTTAAGTTCTCTTTCATCTTTTTCTGCAGATTCATAAACTATTTCAACATCACCGGGTCTATGGCCAGCCTGCACCAGTGGAATTTTATGAAAACATAAATAATGATTAGAACTATCTATCCACTATTTGTTGAATAGTTGGCCAAACCTAAAGGCATTCATCATTAGATACAATTATAGTTTGCCAAACCTAAATCATACAAACAACGAATTTCACAACAGAAACATATAAATACGATTATACACAAAAACATCAAAATCACTACGATAAGAATGAGAAAATGCGACGGTAAATAAACTAAAACCTATGAGAGTCTCGTGGAGTGGGAAATGATTGGAGAAATAATTGAAGATTATGATTTGTAACGGCCATGATTTATGGAGAAATTGGAAGAGAACGAAGGTTTTGGAAACAAAAGATTTGTTGATGCCTCAAACATCGACAAAAAATCCATCACCGAAAAACTTAACAGTTGTCATTTAAGTTTTCCCTCTGACCACCAATACCCCACGAAAATGCAGATTCGCACATTTGTAAGATGAATTTGATCGTTCTTTGTTCCAGTTAGGCCATCGTTAGCGAGATTGTTGATAGTAGATCCAGATTTAATTTTAAAATCATAAATTTGATTTGGTTTCAATACAAAAAAAAAAGGAAGAAAGAAGAAGAAGAAGAAGAAGAAGAAGAAGAAGAAGAAGAAGAAGAAAAAGAAGAAGAGGTAGAAGGAAGAAGAAAAAGATGAAGCATTTTGGAATTGGTGAGAAACGATTATTGTAAACTGGAGATGGAAGAACAGAGAGAGGGACAATTTATGGAGATGGAGGAGAAACCGTTTTTCAATAATTGTAGATGGAAGAGAAACCATCGATAGTGGAAATTGAAATGGAAAAAGAATTGAAGAAAAGAATAATAAGAAGAAAAAAAGTATAAAAAAAATATATGCATGAATAGTGTGATACGGTGGCAGAACCGACTGTTTTGGAAAATGCTGGTTTGCGTTTTGCGTTTGTATTCGCAAAATGTCGTGGTAAGTAAGAGTCACCACCGACTTTCATTTTATCCAACTGGAAAGGACAAAAGCACAGAAAAATTCCTTTTTCGAGATTTTGAGTACGGGGGTAGATTATAGAAAGGGAAGGTGTTAGCACCCTTTTTATCCATGGTTTTCCATGGGCTCTTAGGTACTTTCTCATCTTTTTAAAATTGCTTGTGTGTGTTTGTTTTGGAAAGTTTTGTTTTACTTTGTTTTAACCCTTGTTTCTGTCCTCAAGAGTGTTACGAAGTTGTTTTTGAAAACTTTGTTTGAAAAGTAATTGGTGTGAAAAAGTTTGATTTGAGCAAGTACCTACCAGCATCTACCTACTCGAAAAAAGATTATTTCTGTTCTCGTTTCCTTTAGACAATGCTATCCTACTATTGAGAAATAGGAAGCACCGCCGTTGGAGTTGTAAGGGTCAATTCGAATGGGACGTACGACCACTAAAGCAATGTTATAACGTCTTAGTAATAACCCTAATGTCTTAAGATCATATTCGAGGCAACATTTCCGAGGCAACCTTTCCAAGGCAACATTTTCGAACAAGATATTTGATCTTTGTTTAGACAGGAGGGCCACCACTAAGACACTCTATACTTAATGATCGTTTACCGAAGGCAACCGAAGTGAGAGTATACCCTAAGAGTGCGCATGTGCGAGTGATTTGATTTCAGTTATTATCTTTGCACATTAGGGTTTTCTAGCCATTTTAAATTGTCATGCAATCTTGTCATACAATCCTATTAACATACATCTAACAGTTAATATTTGCGAAAATCAAAATGCGAGAAATAAAATCTACGCTATTACAAGGCTTCGGGGTAGGGATTAATTACATAGCCAAAAATCCGTAAAAGACGATAAATAAAGAAAAATCCTAATTAAACTATTACATACCGTGAGCAGTTACATTAATATTGCAAAAATAATATAAATGCGCGCGATGAAACGAAAACGAGAGATTTAGGGTTTTGACCCCAACTAAGCCTAATTCTAATTTAAAAGAAAAATCTCTTTTTTTTGTTGTTTTTGATTATTTTGAGAAAATAAGGTTTAATTGAATCAATAAAAAAACTAATTACTAATTAATTTAAATTAAGAAAGATAATTAAATTAACCTATTTTGTATTTTTTTATTTTATGAAAATAAATAAAAATTAAATCAAAAGCAAACCCTAATTTTTTTCTAATTGATTTTAATTATATACAAAAAGTTAGAATTACCCTAAATTAAATTTAAACTAATATTAAATTAAATTTGATAATGTAAAAAAAACCTAATTCTAAATTTTTTTGTGAAAACTTGATTTTATAATTTTTTATGAAAAAAGGAAATTAATTTTGTAAGGAAATAATTTAAACAAATTAAATAAATAAATGAAAAAAATAGAAAAGAAAAAAGAATGGGCTTGTGGTAAATAGTAAAGGAGGGGTGTGATTTGCAATTTTCTGGGCCCAGATGCTGATGGCCCTTTTGACTTTTCCAATCTCATGCGTGCACTTGATTCATGCCCATGGTGGACCTCCATTGGGAAGGCCTTAGATCTGGCTTGTTGATGATCTGATGGTTTGGACACTGGTGATGTATGGTGGATGCCTTGTCGTGTGGTACATTTAATCATCCTGAAAATATTGAGAAAATAAAATGCACACGCCTGGGATCGATCCTAGGACGTATGCATCAAAGACTAATGACTTTACCACATGCGTTGGCTTGCTTAGTTGTACAAAGAATGACAAATAATTATTATATGGTAAAAATAAAATAATAATTCTCAAATGCGAGAAATTTGAATGGGCAAGTCAGGGAGTGCCACGTTACTTTCTTCTTCCTCCCACCGTCGTATTAGCCCTGGAAACTTTTACCTATAGTCATCTGAGTGCAGGTAAAACCATGTGCTTCTCCAAAATTCTGTGCAAGCATGATAAATCACAACCAATGGTACCAATCAACTCGTTGTAACCTCACGAGCATCATGGTACCATTATCCATGCCTAATTGTTCCTGTACACAAAACCCCTAAAAACGAAACTAGAACCCTAGTTATGGCAACTTGTTGTATAGTCAATAAAAATACAATTGGATATAACCATTAGCTTGCAAACATCTCAAGGATTAAGAATATATCAATAAATCATGCTAAATGTGCCAGAATTGAGATATTCGAATTCAAGAAAAGGGATGAACCGTTTGAAACTTACAGCACGATTCTGGGTGTGAGGAAGCTTGCTAGTGGTTGCAATACGATCCAGGGATATCTATCAAATGATTGGTATGGTTAGAAAGGCTTGAGATGACCTGAAACCTGGAAATTGATTTACAACTTTTCTTGAATTTTTGCAACATTGTTTTCTGTTTTACACGCCTTCCACCTCCTTGTTTTTGGTCTCATCTCAATTGAGTCTTCATGTTCATGTATGAAGCTTTGACCCAAAAGGTGTTTTTTTTTACTTTTCAAAATGACCTATAATGTCCAAATTCATATCTTCTTGTGAGTGAATATTTTGAACTTGGGAGATGAAGATGGATTGTAGGGAATTGCATCCTCTTCAAAATGAGCTTTGGATGGGTCATTTTGATAAAGTATGAGAAAGTTATGCTTGGTCAAAGTTGAGTTGACTTTTCCTACAAAACCCTAACTTAGCAACTTTTGGGTTTTGATGAATTGTGAGAAATCCTTGAGGAATCATGATCAACCCTTGGTCAAATGATGAATAATACTTCAAAATGAGAATGTTAACCAAAAATCTTGAAGTTTGACTGTATGTGGGCCACAATTGACTTTTGCCCTAAGACAGTCGATTTTCAGGCCTTTGAGCAATTGATTGAGCAAACTTCCTCTGCAAGGCTTGAAAATTGACATGGATGATCTTGAGAACATATTAGGAAAATGGTGAGCATTTGGGATCCTTTGGACTCAAGCATCTTGATGCAAAATGCAACCCTAATTTGAGGTAGACTGCCTTAGGAGAAGGTTTGTCTGGTCAACCCTTGGACTTCCTTGAGCAACTTGAGGACTTCACTTGACATGTATTGAGAAATATGGGAGGGCAAATTTTGGGGTACAACAGATAGACTATCCACGTGTCGCTTAATTGGAACAAAAGGACAAAAAAGACTTTTTGGATAGAATCACTTTTCTTATATTATAGATTAAAAACATAACAAAGAGAAAATGAAAGGGGAAATTATAGAGAAATTAGGGTTGAACGTGAGTGACGACTCAACTTCTCATATAATAACTTCCTTCTTTCTCTCAAACGTGAACGGTGAAGGACAACCTCCTCTTCTCCGGCGATTTCTGCTGGCGACACCACAACCAACTCCATTCTGAATCTGCCTCAATCGTCCTTGACTCGCCATCATAACCTCTGTTTCCAATTCAACACCGCGGTCAAGTTCTGTCTGAGTAAAACTTTATGGACCTCCATCTTTTATCCTCCAATGCACCTTGAAACCAAGTGATCTCGCCTTTCTCGTCTCGGACTTCTGTTCAATCTGCTTTAGCAATTTCGTTCTCTTGTGATTCGTATCAACTTCGTGCGAACGAAGATAATAGCCAGGAGATGATACACAACAAAAAACTTTTACACAAGAGCGAGAAAGGATAGAGCGCTTACTTATCGGAGTCGTTCCGATGGCGTTTTCAATGACTACAAAGCTGAGAAGAACCAAAGAAATTCGCAAAATCCGGTAATAACATGTGCTTCTTCTACTTTTACTTCTTGAGGTTTTTATTTTGATTCGTGAACCGTTGTTGTAATCTGTAGAAGCTAATGATAATGCTAAAGCGTGAAGATCTCAGGGATAGTCAAAGAGTGGTTACAGAGAAGATTGAAGGGAACGGTGGTGAAGGTTGAAGATTTAGTGATGTGTGATGAAGAAAGAAAATTGTTGGAGCTTGAGGAAATAGGAAGATAAAGATTCAGAATTCTTGAAGATTGAATATGATGAAGGATGGTGAGAAATTAGAGAGGGGGATAGTTGAGATGAAGGTGATGCTTGAAGGTGAAAACACGATGAAGATTCCATCCTGAAGATTATGGAAGATAGAGTTGAAGAGAGAATTGAAAGGTGGGTCCTTGAGTTTTCTCTGTGATTTTTGTGAATCGTAAAAACGAACCCCCCTCCAATTCTGTTAGAGTCATGTTTCTATAGGTTGAGTGAGAAGTGATATCAGTTGTTAGATCTTAGAGAGTTGGTTAAGGGATTAAGGGTTGGTTATAGGAGGTTCAAAACCGGTTAGAAGTTAGTACTGGGTTGTTAGGAAGTTAGTTATGAATGTAGTTAGAAGTTTATTTTCTGTTTTGGTTGTTGTAGAAGTTAGTTGTCAAATTGTTTTCTTTTAGTGATGTTTTTAGGGATTTTTGAATGGATGATCCTACTGAATTTATTATGATTTTCTGAATTGGTAAAGATTCGATAATATCAATGTCTACATATATTTTTTATATTTCTAGGCATGGTACAACTGGTTTAATGCAAGTCAAGATGAACTGGTTTAGTGATGGACAAAACTGATTTTATCATTAAAAGTGTTTTATGTATTTGTTTCAGTTAGATATAACTTTTTGAAAACTTTAATACATCTAAACATCTCTGGACTGTTAATGAATGTTAGCATGTTCCAGTTTATATATTGATTTGGATATTGTGAACTGAACTAGTTTAGTGGATGTTTGGCCTGATTTTTTGCTATAAATTATGCAGGGCTGTGATGGTAAATTTGTTGAAGGAAGCATGAAGAAGTTTAGGCATAGTGCAAGCAAGGTTGAACTGAGAAGAAACAAAAGTAGGATGGAAGATTAAAACGAAGTTTTAGGAGAAGTTTTGATGAAATTTTCTTTGTAATTTTGAAATGGCATATGATGCATGGTTTTGTAATGGTATTTTACATCTCCTTGGATACAAAGTCTCATGTTGGTAATGAACTTGAAATGCCTTCTTATCTTGTACTTATGTAAAGATTCATGTTGTAAATGGCCATGACTTTTGGAAAACTTGTGATATTTTGAAGTTTTAATGATGATAATCAAAGTATTCTTCATTATTAGCAACTAGAAGGGATTATATGAATCCGAATTGAATCATCCCATTTTTCAAAGTGTCGTCAGGTTGCATATGCTTGATTATCTACACGACCAACGATTCAAAACCTTAATGTTTTACAAGACAACATTAGGTTTTAACCTTGAGACATTTGACATGAAACCTCTAGAAAGCTTGTGTTACTAGTCAACCATATGCCTAGAAGAATATCTTTACCTCAAGTATCCATTCACGCATAACTTGTGAGGTAAATACACATGACTTGATATTCCACCAGTATATGCCCCCTTGAATGGAGAAATATCCATGAGCTTTGGTTTGAAGTGAACGAACAATGATGGACTGGTACATAATAGATGTTGAATCCATTTAAACTTAATGACATTTCTTGAGTGAATCTCTATATCATATCCAATGGGACCTTAATTCTAATCTCTAACCCATGGTAACTTGTAATACCAACATTAGGTACTTTAAGGTAACCATAATGCTTTGAGTGATCCTTAGATAGAAGTTGAGGTGCTGGGAGAAAGACGACCAAGATAATTTCAATATGAACATTTTAGTTCAATGAACCTCAATCTTTAATTGAACCACCAATCCGAGAAGCAACCAAACCATGTAAAAAAGTTTGATGAAATTCAAATACATAGTTTCACAACAAAGTACATCTTGATTTGATGAAACCCTCAACCAATCCTTAACCATTTGGGAAGTAACATCACAAGAAAGGGGTCCTTGATGAAATCCTCTAAACTTCTTGAAAGTAACGTCTTGTGGAGAAAGCCATTAGGAGAAACCCTAAATGATGATGATGAACTTGCAATAGAGAGAGTGATGATTCTTGTAGTCTTGAGGAGAAAACCTAGCACAGTGAACCATTGGGTGAATACCCAAATATCAATATTCAAGCATAATGTATGGGAAACCCTGATTATTTGGACATTGATAAATCTTGATAAAAATGATATTGTAGCTTAAGGAACCTTGCCAAGGACGATATCCATGGTACTTGTGATTCAAAAACCCTAGTTTTGTACCAAGAATGATGAGAGAACCTATTGAATCAACTTTGAGTAAGGTAGCGACCTCAGTCCATAGAGAAAAATCCTAATACAAAAATCCCTTTGATCCCTTAACTATGGAATCGATGATATGCGCGAGATGTATATGATGTGATGAGGGATCTTAGGGGCAAAAATTGGGGTATAAGAGAAAGTATGACACTTACTATCACACCATTTGTTACCACTGACTTTCAACCGTGATGAAAACCGTCTCCCGACTGTGGTGATAGTTACTTTTTGTAATAGTGTTATGAGAAAAGAAAATGGAAAAATGAAAAGTAACATTTAAGAGTCGTCTTAAAATATAAACGACACTTGAGTGCACTAAAACATCCTAGGCAGAAGCGTGACACCTTAGCATAGAAAGCTAGGGCCACGTGTCAGAAAAGTCATGAGAAATGTCTCAATGATGAGACTAGAATTTAATATACATCTCTCCTCGTGTCGACTCACAAACCTTTCCCCTTCTTCAGGTAATATAGTCGAGTCATTTTTCTGTAAAGACTTCTCATTTGCTATGCAATGAAAAGCCTTGGGATCAAGTGTTCTAAGCCATCCATCAACCCAATAAAATAAGGGATTTATTGCCACTTTGAGATTATACATCCCAAGTCATGAAGATTCAAAGTAGCTATGTTATGAAGGATACTCATTGTTCGATATAATCTGACTGTCTTCCTTAATCCTCAAGGTAAAATAAGGGATTTCTTCAACCACCCATCATATATACATCACTTTGCATGAAACTTGAGGTATGATTTTCTCCATAATTCACTCTACTCTCTTTTTTACTCAATAACTTACTTGTGAATTTGAGTACTAGCCTCTCAATTCCATCCTCTGCTTCCACATCAAAGACTTTCTCCACTGCGCTGAAAGTCCACCACATCAATTCATCAACAATTCTGATTTTATAAAGGAATAGTATCTTTAAATAAATTTATAGTTTTAAACTCCATTGATTTGTTAATGATAAATTATACGATATCATTAGAAAAAGAAAAATTCAATTATATTTTCTAAATTCCCTATGGACATGTATGATAAAAAAGTTCAATTCAACTATTATTTTTATAATGCATATGAAAAACTTATTAATTAGTATAACATTATATAACTAATATTTTAATGAGTTTGATTTATCAATAAAAAAACATTAGTGAAAAATAGAAATCAAAGCACCTTAAATAAAACTTAGATATAATTTTTTAAGGGTAGTTCTTACTATTTTTCAATAAAAATATAATAAACAAAAAAATAAAATGAAGGGGGGAGAACAATTGCAATTAAAAATACTATCTAGAAATCGGAATCAAGGATCTTCATACGATTTTTTACTCTCTTGTAGAAATTAGCAGAATTGTAAAAATAATAATATAAAGATCTTTAATAAATTTTGTAAAATGTTGTATTAGAAGACATTTTCATATCCTTCAACATAGTTGTGTCCATTGAGCTTCGGCATTGCATTTCCTATAATAAATATATTATCCATAAGCAGCATGGCCATTTCCATAGGCTTTGATATGATCTTTAAGAGACCTCTTATGTTTGAAATTTGAACCACAAATACAATACCATAGCTTCCCACAATTCTTTTCATGAGTTCTCCAATCTCCTTTAACAGCAAAACATTTGCTACATTTTCTGCACATAAAAGGCTTAATTCCATGTTTCCTCTTGTAATGTGTTTGAAGTGTTCTAAAATCTTTCAATGGATTTGCTCTTGGATGATCGATGTTGTTTATGCACCCTGGTACACAACAGTAACAAGGTAGCCTGCATGTTGTTATAAGGTGACAAGTGAATAATTACCTGCATGTTGTTATATCTGTTGAAAGTTTTGGAGCAAACAGTGCAAGAAAACTGAGTTGGACCATTGAGAATCTGAGAAGGAGTAGGGATCCAATACTGTCCTTTGTTAAGGGTGTTATTATGAAGCATCATGAATCCGGAAGAAGAATCATCACCGTGCTCTTTATCAGTGACAGTGATCTCTGAGGAGTTATTTGATGAAGAAAGTAGAGAAGCCATTTCAGCAGCACTGGGGTTTGGCAAACCCATGTGAAGTGCAACGGTAACATCTTCAAAATCTATGGCAGTGCAAGGAAGGAATTGGATATCTTCCTCATGTTGTTGTTGTTTTTCTGGGATTAAGCTTAAAAGGGGTAGTTCTTCTCTAAGAGGAGGAACAGGTGGTAGAGAAGTAGGAATCTGATGATATTGGAAAAAGGTGTGATTGTTGCTGTGGCGATGAAGAAAAGGGTAATGGTGGTGATATGAAGAAGGGTTTGAAGATGGTGAAATATGGTTGAATCGGAAGAAACATGGTGATGATGAATAGAAATGATTAGAGCGGTCAGAGTGATCAGCCATGAATGAGAGATCACGTGAGAACATTTTATGGGTAGCTACTGGTGTTATTTGCTTTTATAGAGAGAGACAGAGTACAAGATGCCTGCAGGTGTCTATGTATATATATTAAGTATTTTTTACAATTTTAAAATTTTAAATTTGTATTAAAATTTGAATCTTCCAATGTAGATCAAATGATTAGATATGGTGTGACTGCATGAATATGAAAAAGATAGTAACGGCAGTGAATCTAATTTCCTCACTCTATCTCTCTTAATTCCACTCTTTCTATTTAATATAAAATTATTTTATTTTAAAGAAAAAGATTATAACTAAGAAAAAAAAATAGAGAGTTAAGAGAAAAATTTAGAGAAAAAATGA
This sequence comes from Vicia faba, assembly GCA_948472305.1. Lineage (NCBI taxonomy): Eukaryota > Viridiplantae > Streptophyta > Magnoliopsida > Fabales > Fabaceae > Vicia > Vicia faba. The sequence continues at coordinate 756,852,835 of OX451740.1, read as the reverse complement.
GATGATCAGTGTTTTGTATGGAGGCTTTGATGCAGAATTTTTTTTTTTAAATAATTATGTATTAAAAAAAATTTTTCGCAAATAACTGTGTTTCGGAAAAAATTACGTAAATAACCATGTTTCAGATGACTCCCCAAAGGAGGAACCATCTGAATTGGCGCCTATTCCCATTTTTTAAGGGGATGCGCCATCTCACTTGGCGCCTATGTGCTTAGGGCATGCACTAAGCCAAGTGAGATGGCGCCTAGGTGTTATTTTAGGGTAAAATTTGAATTTTTTTTTGTCCGGTGCGTTGCGTATTGGATACAGGATCAACAAAATAAACTTTTTATTAAAAAAATAATTACATCCAACTGTATTACATTAAAAAAACAGATTAAAAAAAATAGATAAAAAAAACAAATAAAAAAATACAGGAAAAAAAAAACAGATAAATCAGTGATCCCCCGGAACCCGGTAATGACCCCGGTTTCGCATCTCCGTCCTCGTCTTTCCCGTGGTGGGTGTCGTCGTGTTTCCTGCTGCGGCAGAGTCGATGGCCTAACGAAGTCAATGCGGCCCGGATCTATAAAATCAGTCAGATCTCCATATCTAGAAGATCCGCTTTGGTATAGTCGGTTACCCATACCCTCAAAGTTTGGTCGTGTTGGCGGTGGGTGGGGTTCCATGGTGGGTCTGTAGCATTGATCGTCTGAGTACGGTGGATAGAAAGGAAATGGATCTTGGGGTGTTTGGTATTGAGGATGTTGGATGGTTTGGTGATATTGTGGTTGATGGTAGGCTGAGTCGGTTTGTTCGTAATCTTCCGACATTCCCATATCAGGGCTAAGGCTGGATGTTGAGGGGCCCATATTGGGATATACGGAAGACTGAAAATGTGTGTGGGGTATGCAGGTGTGTTGGTATTGTGATTGGTATTGTGGTTGGGTGTGAGGCATATCGGGGTATTGGTAGTGAGGTGGTAATTGTGATTGGTTATGGGGCATTTGAGTGTAATTGTATTGTGGTGGGAACTGTGGTTGGGTGTTTGTGGGTCTGTTTCTTCTTGGGGGTTGGTGGGAGGTTGATGAGTTTTGGGTTTGTTGTTGGGGAAACGAGGGTTGTGCCCATTGTGTGCGTGGGTTAGCCAAGTATCTTGGATAAGACACGTGTATTTCAGGGTTACTAACCGACCTGTACCAAGATAAATATTGATCTGTGTGTCGCATATTACCATGATTAAGGAAAACCAGGAATTGCAAGACACGTCGGTGACGCCTCTGCCACATCTTACACTATTCTGGAGCAAAGTCTTTCCAGTTGGTAAGACCCCACTGGGCGTCGACCCTTTTGAGATGCCACGGGGACAAACAAGTCGGATCACTTGGTATCTCTTGATGCATTCCGAACTGCATCTTCACACGGTCGCTGTGGTGCATCTCCACAATGTTGAACCGTATGATTGCAGTCTTCGTGGTCCAAATTGCTGCGTCCTCCGGGTTTGGATCATGGCCCAAACCCAAATATGGTCTCCAGACGAACTGCGATAAAATTTAAATCAGGTTAACGCAAAAGTAATGTATAAATAATTTAAATGAAGAAAAGTTTAAAGCTACGACGTACATCATCCGAGCCTAAGTGATCCAACAGATTGCGGTATAGTGCGACATTGAATCTTGGATTCTTGCCGTAATCCATACCCCTCACGCAATACCTAAAGGAAATGAAAAACATTTTATTCTTAGCATATATTTGGTGAAGAGATGAATACTAATAAATGATATAACTTGATGATTTACTTTGTTGCGTACAGAAAAGTGAAAGTGTTGTTGTTGACGGGGTTTAAGGACTCCATCCTCCACCAACTTCAGGCTTGTAGTAAAAAAGCGCACCCATAAAATGTACATTTTTCCTTGACTGCATTTTTGCACAAGGAACTGTATAGGTGGGCTAAAACTGCAGAACCCCAACTATATTTTCTTGTTTTTTCAAAATTTCTTAGTAAATGTAAATACATAAAATTTACACTATTTCCCGTACTTTCGGGAAATAAAAAGGTACCAAATAGTATCATAAGATAAGTTCTGGCTTTTACTACCCTGTCTTGCTCGGAGGAATTTTCGTTTAATTCCAAACTTGCATAATGACTTTTAAGCTCAGTGAGTAGTATTCCCTGACCTCTCGCACCACCACCGTCAACCATATCCCTGCCCAACAGTTCTTCACACTAAGAGTTGGGTTGTTGAACTGACCCATTCACGACCTTACCGTCGATAGGGAGACCTAGTAGCATGTACACATCCTCTAGCGTGATGGTACATTCACCTATTGGTAGGTGAAATGTATGGGTCTCTGGTCTCCACCTTTCCAACATTGCAAGAATGAACTTCGAATCAATTGTATAGTTGGAGATCTTTATCACATGTCCAAAACCTGCGTATTCCAGATATGGTACGATAAATGGATCGGGAGCCAGGTAGTTGTGAGAATGGATTCTGAATCTTTTGGTGTCCTGAGTTCATAATGTAAAAGGTGTAAGATTAAGTAAGATGAACAAAACATTATCTGAAATATGAAAAATGTATAACCAAAATAGAAACTTATAAATGCGGCAATGTTTTCCCTTGTGCCTCTGTAAGAATCGCCCATTGTTAGAAGAACCATTGTTTAAAATGCTTGAGATTATGAAAGACCTAGAAAGAGTAAGAGAGTATGAAAGACTTAGAAAGTGTAAGAGATTATGAAAGATTTCGTAGCAGAGAGTGAGACTTGTGTGGGTGTGAGAGATGTATGACATGGCATGTATTTAGAGGCAAAAAAAATTCATATAGTGGTTGCTGGTGCTTGCATGCATGCAAAGTGTCACTCTTGCAGGCTAGGTGGCAGCCTATGGGGTTACATATATGCATGCATGTACAAAAATGAAAGGTGTCACTCTTGCAGGCTAGGTGGCAGCCTAAGGATGTATCACGATTAGACAGTAAGGGAGGCGCCATTGGACTTGGTGAAAGAGTACAAAAATGAAAGGTGTCGCCATCTCAATTGGCGAATAAGAGGTGTCCTTGGTTGCAGGCTAGGCTCAGGCTACGTGACAACCTTTGGGATGCCATGCCTGAATGCATGTAACCCTATTGGAGGTGATGGGAGGAGACTTACAACATACAGTATAGGTGCAGGCTAGGCTCAGGCTACGTAACAGCCTAGGGGGTTACATATTTGCATGCATGTATCACGATTGGACAGTAAGGGAGGCACCATTGGACTTGGTGAAAGAGTACAAAAATGAAAGGTGTCGCCATCCCAATTGGCGAATAATAGGTGTCCTTGGTTTTAGGCTAGGCTCAGGCTACGTGACAGCCTTTGGGATGCCATGCCTGAATGCATGTAACCCTATTAGAGGTGATGGGAGGAGACTTACAACATACAATATAGGTGCAGAGTAGGCGCAGGCTAGGTGGCAGCATAGGGGGTTACATATCTGCATGCATGTATCACGATTTGACAGTAAGGGAGGCGCCATTGGACTTGGCGAAAGAGTACAAAAATGAATGGTGTCGCCATCCCAATTGGCGAATAAGAGGTGTCCTTGGTTGCAGGCTAGGCTCAGGCTACGTGACAGCCTTTGGGATACCATGCCTGAATGCATGTAACTCTATTGGAGGTGATGGGAGGAGACTTACAACATACATTATAGGTGCAGAGTAGGCGCAGGCTAGGTGGCAGCCTAGGGGGTTACATATCTGCATGCATGTATGACGATTGGACAGTAAGGGAGGCGCCATTGGACTTGGCGAAAGAGTACAAAAATGAATGGTGTCTCCATCCCAATTGGCGAATAAGAGGTGTCCTTGGTTGCAGGCTAGGCTCAGGCTACGTGAAAGCCTTTGGGATGCCATGCATGTAACACTATTGGCAGCCTTGGGGGTTACATCCTTACTTAATTGAAATTTTTAGTCTTACGTTTATCATAACATTGAGTCACTTAATCTGTCAAATCTTCCAACCTTCAAACATTCTTACAATCAAACCTTCAAACCTTCAAACAATCAAACATACAAACCTTCGAATAACTCATAAAGTTCAAACATTCCAACCTTCAAACCTTACAACATTCAAACCTTCATACAATCAATAAACTTCAAACATTCCAACCTTCGAATAACTCATAAAATTCAAACATTCCAACCTTCATACCTTCAAACCTTCAAACAATCCTACGCAATGGCCTTTGCACCACAATTTGTCGTCAAAGCACATTTCAACGGTGAGACATACATTTGTCCCACCGCTGGGTTTTTGTTTAGAGACACAGACAACATCCGATTTCTCTTAAACGGGAAAGCCAATTTCTTGTACTTCAAAAAACGATTGGAGGCCAAACTTGGACGAGGCCCGTCGACCCAGATATTTTATCAGAATCCAGTTTTTTTTGAAACAACCAAGTAATTTTTTATAAGGTTGAAGTTCAAGATAACGAGGATCTCCAGAATATGTTTTCCAGCTATGTGTATTCTGGGTACGACTCTATTGAGTTGTACGTTATGCTGCGAGAGCCTCAGGTGACACAAGTGGTTGATCCTTTGGAGAATGAACAAGCTGAGGTAGATGCAGTTGATGAAGAAGAAGAAGATGACGAGTTAGAGTTTGATGAAATGGTGAATGATGATTCCGACGATGATGGCATACCTAGTATTCCTGCAAACGAAATCTACACACCACCTCCGCACATGACAAACTTCAACATGGGCGGAGATGAACCTTCTACTGACTTATTTTTCAATCCGTATATGCAGTCGGATCAAAATTTAAAAGAGAAGGACAAGTTTCATAACAGAGAGGAATGCACCAGAGCCATAAAAAAATTCCACATGCTCAACTCGGTTGATTTTAAGGTGGACCGTGTCAACCTGGAAAGGTACAAGATCAAGTGTGTCAACCTTGACTGTATGTTTAAGCTGACCGCATCATACAGATTAAGAGGTGACTGCTGGGTAATAGGTTCCATGACTATCCACACTTGTGTAAGTTCCACTCAATCACAGGACCACCGAAAACTTAACTACGATCTCATCTGTCAAGAAATCCTACCACTGGTCAGCAACGACCCATCTTTGAAGGTGAAAACAATCATCTCCCACATCACCGCGGTTTTTAACTACACTCCGTCTTACCGTAAGGCGTGGTTAGCAAAGACTAAGGTGATCGAAAGGGTGTACGGAAACTGGGAGGAGTCATACCAAGAACTTCCCCGCTACCTGAATGCACTTAAGACTATTCTCCAGGTAGTGTTTACGTTCTGGAAACAGTGCCAGCATACGCCCAAGATGGTAGTCTACTAAACGGCAACAGAATATTCATTCGAGTGTTTTGGGCATTTCAACCATGCATCACGGGGTTTGCATCATGCAAACCAATTATACAAATTGATGGGACTTGGTTGTATGGGAAGTACAAAGGCACGCTACTGATGGCAGTTGCACAAGATGGCAACAACAACATTTTCCCCATTGCCTTTTCCCTTGTCGAGGGGGAGACCGGTGGTGCTTGGAGCTTTTTTCTGAAAAATCTACGGACACACGTGGCTCCTCAACCAGATCTATGTTTGATCTCGGACATGCATGCCTCCATTGAAAGTGCCTACAATAATCCTGCAAACAGTTGGCATGACCCTCCTTCTACGCATGTATATTGCGTTAGGCATATCGTCCAGAATTTCACGTGGGAGATCAAGGACAAAACATTAAGGAAAGCAGTTATGAATGCGGGATATGCATCGACACAACCCACATTCAAATATTACCGCAACGAGATCCGTTTGTCAAATTCGGAAGCCGGTAGGTGGATCGACAATATTCTGGTGGAAAAATGGACTAGGTCATATGACAATGGCCAAAGATGGGAGAACATGACAACGAATCTTATTGAATCAATGAATGGGGTATTCAAAGGCATACGAAACCTCCCGATCACTGCCTTGGTAAAATCTACGTATTTTAGGATGGCTGCGTTATTTGCCAAAAGAGGTGAAATATGGAATGCGGTGTTGCAATCTGGACAACTATGGAGTGAAAGCTGCATGAAATACATTAAGGCAGAAAGTGCTAAAGCCAACACTCATATGGTTATACGGTTTGACCGACACAGCCACAACTTCATTGTGAAAGAGACAATCGACCACAACGAAGGCCTGCCAAGACAAGAATATAGGGTCATGCTACCTTCTCGTTGGTGCGATTGTGGCAGGTTTCAAGCACTTCGCATGCCTTTCTCTCATGTCATTGCCGCTTGTGCTCATACCCATCAAGACGCACTGCAACATCTATCAAACATTTACAAATCTGAAACGTTGCTCAACGTTTACAACAACAACTTTCCTTTGGTAGCAAAACCAGATTATTGGCCTGCATACGACGGCGAAATAGTGTGGCACAATGACCAAATGCGAAGGAACAAGAAGGGTCGTCCAAAAAGTAAGCGCATCACAATAGAAATGGACGATCTTGACAAGTTGGAAAGAAAGTGTGGTTTATGCCGTCAGGTCAGACACAATCGCAAAAATTGTCCGAATCGGGCGTCTGCCTCGACCACATAAAAAATGTAATACATAAAATCTTTCCTTAATTGTGTTGTAAACATTAGGGTTTTCCGTTAACAGATTTTGCTACAATTAATAAAATGCGTACAAGAAAAATTAACGATATTCCGTCTACGAAATTACAACTGTTAACACAATTTCATCTGACCCATGCATCATCAATATTACATCGCTGTCTGTTTTGACTTCCTCCAACCATACATTAGGTCTTCCTGTCGCATGTGAGGTTGTTGTTCGTTTTCGATGGATCCTTCGAATTTTTCCCCCCTCCGCAATGTCTCCATCTAGCCATCGCATCAACTCCCGCTTCAGACGCTCCATGGAGTGAATGTGCCATAATTTCATTTTCATCGCAGGTTTCATGGCGGAGAAGATAACGTAACCATCTCTGCTAAAAATCATGGGCGACGTCATGACGCAAATAATTTATAATACAGTGCGAGAAAGTGTGCAAAATTTCGGAGAAACAGACGAATTATTTATAAAACAACATTTTGCCCTAGTTTTGCCCTAGGAACCAAGTGAGATGGCGCCTCCTCTCACTTTTAAGGAGCATGCGCCATCTCACTTGGCTAAAAGTAAAGGGAGGCGCCAAGTGAGATGGCGCCTAGGGCAAAAGTAGGGGTGGATGCGCCAATTCAGATGGCTCCTCCTTTGGGGAGTCATCTGAAACATGATTATTTGCGTAATTTTTTCCGAAACGCGGTTATTTGCGAAATATTATTTTAATACTTGGTTATTGTAAAAAAAAATTCCTTTGATGCATGTCCCTATGTAAGATGGTAACGATGCCCTCTCTGTCTTTAGATATTTGGTTTTCAGTGAGATCTTAACCGTTGATAGTGTGATTCATATTTTTCAATGTACTAGAGGTTTTTGGACTATTAATCTTGTCTTTTTTTTGCTGTTTGTTGATTTGAGAAACTCTAATTCTTCTACTCTGTTTGCGATTTCTTTGATTGTTGTCATCTTTTTCCATAATCTTTCATCCTCAACCAATTTGTGTCCTTTCTTTCAACACGTGAGCTCTCAAATTAGCCTCGTTTTACATAATGCATATATTTTCCTTTCTTAAAATCCTTCTTTCTTTATCATGGTTTATAAATAGAGAGTCTGCGCGGTTTGATGTAGGAGATTTTTGCTTATTGGTGGATTTTTCCTTTGAACATGCCCGACATTGCTAGTTGTATTCATTTCTTTTATCAGTTAACATGGTCCCTTATAATGGAAGACATCCAACATGATGTTCAGAAGGCCACATGGGACAATTAACCATTATGGATGGACCAAGAGATATTGGATACTTCTTCTTCTTTTGTTTGTGAGGTAACCAGGACCATGCCTTCATAGCGGTGGGATCTTCTAAAGATTGGGGGATGATTCTCCATGAAAAAACAAAAGGAGATACATCATATATATGACAAGTGTGTCGTTCCTCTTCATGAATGCTTATTATCCATGATAGGCTTCTGCCTTCCCTTCAACAATTTTGAGGTCAACTTTTTTAATTATTTATTAATTTCTCCTTGATTTTGGATTACAACAAGGTCTTTCAGTATTATTGTGAATATAAGAAATGTGTGCCTACCACTCTTCTCTTATTACATCTATTTAAACCTCAACACAACTCTGTTAATTCGTTATAGGGCCAAGGTCTGATATCTCTCAGGCAGTGTATCGAGATATTCCAAGTCTACTTAGAGTGTGTGAAAAACATTTAATATTGCTACTTCTTGGCTACTCTCTCTCAAAGAGGTAACTCATGCCAACATATGTAACATAGAGCTTGGGTTGGCCTACATATATGAAAAGACAATTGGTATCTTTCTTTAAAGGTCAGGGCAACGTCAATGGTGTTGTCCCTTCTGATGCAGCGACAAAGAAACAAGGGAAGTTATACATAAATACTGTTAGCCTGGATATTTTAGCTAACTGGTAAATCTACGAGGAACTTGATGTAGAGAAATGCCAAGTGTTGAAAGCATTAATTAACATGCCTTGACAGATATAACCCAACCGACTGAGAAGCATCGACTAACATGATAAGTATGGTTTGGAAGAATCACAAGACCATATCCATAAGATTAGGATAACTTTTCCTCTAAACATGTCCAAAATCTCGAAAAGGGTTTCAACATAATCGGGTTTGTTGACAAAGTCACTAATCGATCAGGTTATCGATAAAGTTACTAATTATCTAAGACTTAGAATAATTAGGAGTTTTAAGGAGAAAACACTGAAAAAAGTGTTTCGACAACTATTAAACCATATATTCTTAAGAGGTTGTTAGTGTTTCTAAGCGATTTTGAAAGTGGGATAATGGTTTTTTAGCAGTTTTGGAAGACTAACGACGTGGGAGTCTTCCAAAAGACATAAACTACAGGTTTTTCCATGCATCTTTATTTTGAAAGCTTAAGTGTCGAGGACGGTTATTGATAGACTAGTATAAGTAGCAGGCTCATACATTGTAATCAGAGTCACTAAATTTCATACATTCTCTCTGTAGAACTAAAGTACCCGAGTGAAAGAGAGAAACAATTTGTGAGAAATATGTATGTGTCCACGTCATTTCTTTTCATTGTCATTTTGTTTCCTTAAATGAAACATTTATCATTGTTGTTTTAATTTTAATTATTACATTTTACACTTTTTTATTTATCAAAGTTCCTCTTTATTTAAGTTTTGCATCTATTTTGTCTTCATACACTCAGTTGCATTCAATTCAAAAACATTGTTTTTTCATACAATTAATTTGCACAAATTTGCTTTGGACCTTTTTCGAGTTAATCTCACAAGCACAATAAACTTGTAATTGTTTACCAAAAACACTAGTAAACAAATTGACACACTCAGTGGGACCCTTTTGTGCGAATAGCTCTTAGTTTTTGCAGAAAAGTGGTACATTACATACTTTCACTTGTATTTAGTTCTCTATACGTAAAACTATGAGTTTTGAGTGTATATGTGTATGAGGAGTGGTAAATAAATTCTCGAAATGTCTCAACCTAGAAGAATCCAACCCCTTCCCGGGAGTAATATTCCAAACTCATGAGAACAACCGGTCGGGTCGATCGTTAGCATTTCAGGGATTTCAATGTCTGTTGGAGAAAACCCTACTATCATAAGCCAGACATCAACTTCGACTATCCCCTCAAAAGTGGTGACTTCGCCACCACAAGTGTCGAGTATATCGACCACTTTTAGAAGTTAAAAAAACATAGGAGACCAAAGACCTTCATTTCCTTTAAGATTTACGATGCCTCGAAATGGTGGGGAACAACCATACGACATGCCAACCGCGATGATGGTCAGCCACACCCCAACGTATTAACCTATGTAGACAATGTGATGGCCATATCGTATTTTTTAAACCCCTATGTAGCATCAAGATCGACCACGAATAACCTCAGTTGATTGAGGTTACCGCTAAGAGGATTAGGATATTTTCCTCCAAGCATGCCATCCTAACCAATAACTCTCTCCCGTCTATGAGGTAGTAGATAGATAAGAGTAACCATGAGATGGTTAATGTAAGACCCCAATTTAGATTAACTTATTTATTTAGATTATTTATGGATTTTGTATGTTTATTTAATTATTAGTTGGTGATAATTAAATTAATTTGGGTGGTAGGGTGTCTAACCTTGAGAGGAAAGTGTATATAGTTATTAGAAGTTGGTGGATTTTATTTAGATTTATTTTATCAATTAAAATAATACTTTAGTTTTATTATTTAAATAAAATAATAATATAAAGGGAAAATAGGATTTTGTAGAGATATTGAGGACAATGTGGGAATTAGAGAAAAAGGTGAGGTAAGGTAGGACTATCCTAATGAGGGAATTAGATTTTTATTTTTAAAAATGGAGTTAGGAGAAAAGATTTCTATCAGTGCACAGAAAAATTGCAAAGAGACAAGAGAGGCAAGGGAGGCAAAGGGTTAGTTAAATCTTGAAGGAGAATAACATCATCCAATTCAAAATTTTACTAGGAATTAAGGTAAGGGGGAGAAAAACCTTAATAAAGGGTATATTCACGAGGGGTATGGTAGAGGAGTCCTTAACCTCAAATAGGATATTTTACATTGATTAAATATGATTTTTTTGGGTTGTTATGATGTTGATGGCTGAATTGATGATGAATTTTCGTGCATGATTATGTGTGGTTTTACTGTTTTGAAATTGTAATATTTTCCACCATTGTTGAAGGTTGAAGCTTTGAGGTTAATATTCTTTCGAGAAATTTGAGAATTATATGTGTTAAACTGTTTTTTTAATCATTAGCTAATTGTAGTACGTCGAATTCTGAGATTGGGGTTTTTACAAAATTGAAATCGGAGGTCACAAAGGCCTCCAACGATGAAAATGCATAGATTCTGCATTTTATCCTTTTGGCGTTGACACATATGTCTCATAGGTCGATGCGTAATAAGTTGTTTGCAAAATTAGACTTTCTGTCCTTTTGGTGCTGACACATACGTTGCATAGGTCTACGCATAAGTCCCATAGGTCGACGCATGTTCCCTAGAGGTCGATGCATGCTGGGCATAATTTGAAAAATGGTTGTTTTGACCTAAGTTGTATCCCCCGGTGATTTTGGCCATAACTTTTGATTCGTAAGTCCAAATGAGTTGTTGTTCGAATAGTTGGAAATCTAACGTGAATTACTATTAAATGAAATTGCTTACATGAGCTGAATGTGTTATGATAACTTGAATATTTGATGTGGATTACATGGGTTGTTGATGTTATGTTTGAGATGATGAGAATTAATAACTTTGAAATTATTTAATCGAGTAAATGTTGATTGATGCAAGTTTCTATGTTGTGTTTATAATGAATTATGAGTGGTGGTGATGTTATGATATATTGAGTATGTTGAATTATGATTTTTGTGTGTATGAGAATATAATCAGGATGAGAATAATTGTTGCATGTTTGAGTTGCTTTGAGTTTATGTTGTGTTGTGTATATATGATTTATTATGTGTGTTAATCCAGAAAGGGGATTGCAAGAGTTGTCAGTGCATTAGGTTAAGATCAAATAGGGGTCTTAACACATTGATATTAATGATATGATCATGCATCATTTGAGTTGTGTCAAGAGGCATGTTTGCTACTTCAGGGAGGGGACTAGTGGCTTGTCCCAAGCTCAGAGAGAGGTCTTAGAGCTCAGAGAGGGGGCTCATGGGTTCAGAAAGGGAACCTGCTTATTCAACAAATAGGTAATGTGTTTAACCTATTAATCAAAATAAAAACCAAAGTTATCAACAATTGGTCCATCAAATGAGTAGGATTGTTGATGTTTTGGTGCGCCTCAAGCACCAATTATTCCAGGGCCTAACAACCATATGCCTGTCGACCCACCCGCATTAGGGGTGGTCAAAGATAACTATGGGAGAAATAGCCCTAAAGTGGTCATGGTCCCATGAGGCTAAGACGCTGATCAAGTATTGAAGAATGGCCAACAAAACCATTTCGGGGGGCAAAACAACATAAATAACATAGTTGAGAAAATTGTTGCACATAATGGCCTAAATATAGGCTTTCATAGGCCCAATTTTGTATCTCCATTATCGGAATGCGTACGACAAACTGAATTGTCCAGGGGTTGAAAAGTCATAAAATTCACCAAGTTTGTTGGTGACACTAGTGAATCCATAGTAAAAAATATTGCTAGGTATCAGACTGAAGCATGTGATATAGCCAACAATGAAAATCTGAAGATAAGATACTTTCCAAATACTTTAACAAAAAGTTCCTTCATATGGTTTACAACTTAACCTCAAAATTCCATATTTTATTTGAACCAACTAAAAGGGGTATTCCTGGAGCAGTTTTACAAGGGTCAATCCAAGATTAGTCTCAAGGACTTGACCAGTGTAAGAAAAAAGGGTGTTGAAACCATATATGATTATCTTAAATGGTTCAGGACCTTGAAGTCAAGGTGTTTTAAGCAAGTTCTCGTACATGAGTTAGATGAATTAGCAGCATGGGGTCTCGATTATTCCATTAGGAAGAAACTAGATACCCAATTTTTGAGAGACATTCACCAACTTGCAGACAAAGTTCGACAATTCAAACGGTTGAAGGCTGAAAAAGTTAGGTCGCACAAATATAATAAAAAGGAAAATGCGGTTATGAGTTTTCCCAACATATATTATGAGTGTATTGAGGAAAATACAGTTAACATGGCAGAGCATAAGTTGAGACCTCCTTATGTTAGCAATCTACTAAGACCATCGAACGAGAAAAATCGCATCGAGCCGAAGAATGAAAAATTTGTCACTAAGACATATACATTTGATGTAACCAAATGGGACAAAATATTCTATCTTATAGAGTCTGATGGTCAAATTGTGATCCCTAAGATGCTTAAGACCCCACCGTTAAAGTAAAGAAAGAAAAAATGATTTTGTAAATTTCATAATTTCCTTGGTCATAAGACATCTGAATGTATTCTTTTCAAGAACTTAGTGCAGAACACATTGAAAGATGGAAGACTTGAGTTTGCTGATAAGCAGAAGCCTCAACCAGAGGAAGAAACTGACAAGAAAATTAAAGAGGCTCTTTTTGTTGAGTCATCAAAAGTGATGACACTACTATGAAAAACACATATGACAATGGTTGTGAAACATATATAATGACAATTGTACGTCTGTTGTTAGGTTGTAAAACACATATAATGACGGTTGTACATCTGTTGTTAGGATATGAAACACATATAATGACATCCATGTTGTATAATTTTGACACATTCAATCACAACATAGGAGATGTAATATTTCTTCCTTTGACCGTTTTTTTATATTCCTGCTATTATCACAAGGACAATAAAAGACACCATTATTCTCGGGAAGATTTTGTTCGGAAAATTCAAGGAATTTAAGAACTCCTTTCTTATACATTGGACCTAATCTATCAACTTTCCTCTAGTTACAATCCATAACAAAATCTGAAATTTATATCAAAAGACTAATGTGAATTTCACACTAATACTACACACACAACATACTAATATGGTTATATATATATATATATATATATATATATATATATATATATATATATATATATATATATATATATATATATATATATATATATATATATATATATATATATATATATATATATATATATATATATATATATATATATATATATATATATATATATATATATATATATATATATATATATATATATATATATATATATATATATATATATATATATATATATATATATATATATATATATATATATATATATATATATATATATATATATATATATATATATATATATAATAAGATAAAATTATATCTTACTACAAGTGTCCAAGCCCATCATTTCGTTGCCCTAAATTTATCTATATATTCAGACATCAAGAGGGAACAAAGGGCACACAAATCTTTGCCTCAAAATTGTCAAAAAACATCAAACTTTTTCAAGAACCCTAAAGTTTTCAAAACCTATTTTCAAGCCCTTTCACCATAAAGCCTTTGTTCCATTCTCTTCCAACAATCATATAGAGTAAGTTTGGACCAAATTTGATGGTCCAAAACATGTGAATTGCACTACATGATATCGCCGGTCTCATCATGCTCATGACATTCATATCTTGTTTTCTTGTTTTCTTGTTTTCTTTAACATGTACTTACGTCCTTAACTTGTTTATGAGTATTGATAGTGCATGTTAGAACAATCATGGAGGTCTCATGCACCTTGAATCGTGAAACACCATGCTAGCACCAGTTTCATTTGTTGTCGTTATATCTCTTAATCCCTTGCGTTTTAGCCCATGAAAACACCACCTCTTCATGCGCTAATGTTTGCTATTTTTGCAGGTGTAAGAATTAGATCACTAGAGAAGACGACCGGAGATAGGGCTCTGGAACTTCTCCGGATAATGTATTTGGTTATATATTATATATTAATCGTTTCAATAATATAAATGGATGAAACAGCCACCCCAGTGGCAGAAGCGTGCGTGATAAAACATTAGTCTCAAAGGGCCTGGGTTCGATCTAACCTTTTGACGTTTTGTTTCTTTAATTTCTCATATTTTTGCAGGTTGATTACAAAACATGTTGGAGGTGTTACCTTGACACCAAGGCGCGCTTGGCCTGGTTGTATGCATGCTGCTGAAACTGCTTGAGGGCGCAGGTTCAACACACATCCCTACTCATTTGGTTATTTTTTCAATTCTATGTTTCTCACTCTTTTACAAACCTTTTTCAAAACCCTTTCTTTAAAACAAAACCCTAATTTTTATTTTTAGGTTTTAGGTTTTATTAACCCTAATTTAGTTTTAGGTTTTTTATTAATAAACCCTAATTTAATTTTTTAGGTTTTCTTAATTAACTTAAAATCAATCTAGATTTTAGGGTTTGCCTAATTAACCGATTCTTTTTAATCAACTAATTCTTTTCTTATAAGTTAAAAATCAATTAGGTTTTCTTTGGATTAATCATCTCACGATCACAAAATGATTTTTAACTTTCTTTTTGTTTTACAATCTTCGCGTATTTATTTTCGCATTTAGTAGTTTTTCCGATTATGTAACTGCTATAGTATGTAATAGTTTAATTAGGGCTTTTAATTGCTTTCTATTTCCCCCTGTTTTATGGTTTGTACCCCCTTCCCCGAAGCTCTATAATAACGTAGGACTTTTAATTTATGTCTTTATTGTTTTCCTTATAACTGCTAGTAATTAGGGCATGTATGGAAAGATTTAAAATCAACTGTTAGATAACCATAATCAAGATAAAATAATTGAATTCAATACACTATTCACAAACTCACCTCCAGGGTAACATTACTTGTTGCCTTCGAATAAAACAGTCATGTCCCTCGAATGTGGGGACGCTTTAGCAAAGTTCCTATGATACAAAAGATCATAGTCCCTCGATGGCCCTGTCGATTCTACCTTCGGTAAACGATCTTAGCCCTTACGAAATTGCTAAAACGCCCCTACAAGTTGCCTTTATGACTGTACGATGACCCGCACCTATCCTTTCACGTCAAACGATAGGGATTCGTACTAACTAATGGTAGGATAACACTATCTAAGGAGGAGGAAAATAACACGAAAGATATTTGAGTAGGTAGATAGCTCTTAATCGCTTGCTCATAAAAAAAAATTCCACAAACACTTTTCTGAAATATTTTAAAAAACAAACACTTTGTATGCGTTCTCAACTGATATGAGAATCATTATAAAATTTTACAAACTTAGGCGTTTTTCAAAATATTTTCAAAAACATACACAAAAGCATTTCAAACAAAGTTAGTTAGTGATTAAGAGCCCGTAGATAACTACAGATGAAAAGGATGCTAACACCTTTCCTTTTCATAACCTACCCCCCGAACTCAGAAAATTCTCGAAACTCTTTCATCTTCTTTTACCCCTTTCCTTATTGTATAAAATAAAAGTCGGTGGCGACTCTTGTTATCCACAACATTTGTGGTAAACCGCAAAAACAAGTCTGTTCTCCCACCATATTACAAAATTGGCGACTCTGCTGGGGAAGAGCTAAAAGTGGGGTTACCTTAGAGTTAGATCACTTTTAAATGCCTTTCTTGTTTGATTTGTCTGCTTTATTTTTAAAGGGTTGTTTGGGTTTTGTCTTGCAAAAATCCTATACCCAGATCTGAGGAACATTTTAGGTAAGTAGCAATAGATCATGGAAACTATATGGTGTATACCGATATGGTCGAGATGATGGCTATGTTAGTGCGACACATTGGTTTGTACTGGTATCCCTCGAGTCAGTCGGGGAGCATACTAGGCTGCCGCTGGTGTCATAAGCACTAACTGACCTTATAATCTTAATTGACCAGACTTAGCCATTAGAAGGTAGTGAGATAGCTGGCTTTGGTGCGGTCCGAAGTTGGTTGATACTCGATACTACACTCATTGAGATTCGACTCTCGGCTTTTGTTTGGTGGCAAGTCAGTTATCGTGTGTAATACGGTGGGAGAATTGACTTTTAGGTTTTGCATTTTATCGCAAATGTTGCGGATATTAAGAGTCTCCATCGACTTTTCTTTTATCTAATAAAGGAAAGGGTGAAAAGAATAAGAAATAACTTTGAGAATTTTCTGAGTAGGGGGTAGGTTATGAAAAGGGAAGGTGTTAGCACCATTTTCATCCATAGTTATCTACGGGTTCTTTAGATCACTTTAAAAATTATTTGTGTTTGTGTATGTTTGAAAATATTTTGAAAATTCCTACGAGCATTCTACCTACTCAAAAATAAGTCTTTGTTCTTTTCCTCCTCCTTTAGATGGTACTACCCTACCATTAGTTAGTATGAAACCTTATCATTGGATGTGAGGGACAAGCGCAGGTCATTGTATAATTATAGAAGGAAACTTGAAGGACACTTTATCAATTTTCGTAAGGAACTAAGATCGTTTACTGAAGGCAGCATCAAAGGGTCATCGGGAGACTATGATTTTTTAACCGAGAGTCTTTGCTAAAGCATCCCACATTCGAGGGACATGACTGTTTAAATCCGAGGCAACAAGTGAGAGTCACCCTAGAGGTGCGCGTGTGCGAAGTGTTTTAACTTCAAGTATTTGTCTTTATGTTTTCTAATATTTTGTTTTAAATCTCGCCATACAAACCTATTAAACTAACAGAAATAAGGAAAGCAGTAAATTGCGGAAATTAAATGTCACTGGGGTGGCTTAAGAACATGCGCGCTGCCACTGGGGTGGCTATTTCATCCGGTTATGAAACAACACCCAATAAATATATTATGAACTTGGATGAAAAAAATTTGAAAATGCCAGCACATCATATTCTTCTTCCTTGCGCGCTCACGGACAACAATAACATGATTTCACCATTTTTGATTTTGTAAAATGCTCATTTCTCAACCAAATTGAAAAGTGTAAACACCAAACTTGCTTGAAATTCAATCATGAATTCAACTATATAACTTATTTTAAACAACACTCAAAGATAAGCAAGAATTTCTATTTGTACCAAAAACGAACCCTAACGGTTCAGAGGAAAAATTATTAACACACAGACAACATAAATGAAAACTAAGGACGTGGTTAGTTTTAGGGCAATCATATCTATATTTTATCTTTTGAAATTGTAAGCAAATGATGTGTGTATCTGGGGTTTTGAAATTCAAGAAAACCTACCTCTTAAAGCAAAACTCAGAACTCGTTCGACCACGCCTAGAGACAATGTAATGGTGCAAAAAGCTTCCTTGAACTCCCAGGAAGCTACTGATATGCTCAACTTTTCTTAGAACTCTTTGAAACTTTCCAACCAAGTCAAGTTGCAAATGGTGAATGTGAGCTTTGAACAATGATGATGGAGGTGTCACAGTCATTCCAAGAGTGTTTGGACAACTTCTATTTGATGTATAAAAGGTGTTCGAATGATAAAAGATGAAAACAAACGAGTGGATTTGAAGTTGGGTGTTAAAAGCTTCAAATGTGCAACAATGGTGTTTTTTGAGCAAATTTTCAGTGTACTGGTTCTGAGCCTTGCCTCTCTATTTATAGAGGTTGCAAATGGTCCCTCTAACTTAGAGAAATCGTTCTTAGTTCACAAGGAAAGCTGGTTTGATCATTTGGTTTGAAAATGCACAAAAAAGCATGTTGCTTCATGATGAAGAAAGGGAGTGATTCAAGGGATTTTCCATACTCTTGCTGACCTCTAGAAGTTGATTATGATATTGAGATTTTGTTGTGATCTTCATAGCTGGTTTCAAGCTCAAAAGAAGAGAGTTGTTGGCAGAAGTTGATATTTATCAAAGTAGAAATGTTACTTTTGCAATTTCAACCATAAATGGAATCATGTTTGGACAATGCTTCTAATCTTTGTGTAATACACTTAGGACCTGTGTAAATCTATGATCAATGTGATATTTAGAAGTTAAATGGCCTGAAAAGTGACATCATGTAGCTTATGTTTGATATTTATCCATAAGGTTTTCAAAAGAATGACCTAAAATTCAAGCTTGACATGCCATCTTCATCTCTTTGAAACTTCTAGCTAAAGTATGATAATTTTGTGTTCTTGGACATTTTCAAAAGCTTGAATCAAGATCTAAAACTTTCATGTTTTGAGTGTTTTCTGAATCAATTTGGATCTTAGTGAAAAATGGCCATGAAGTAGTGACTTTGTTAAGAACAAAACACTTAGAAATTTTTCTAAGTGTTAGGTAAAAATATCAGAACTTCATGGACCCATATCTCTTAATCCAAGCACTTTTTTAAGATCATACCATAATAAAAAAGTTGTAGAATTCATTAATCCCTACAAATTTCATGTTGAAAGTTTTCCTTGAATCAACTTGTATCTTGAGGAAACTTGCTTGTGAAGTTAGGCTTTTTTAGGCACAAAACACTTGAATTTTTTTAAGTGTTTGAAAATCTTCAATTTTGACTTTTGTTGACTTTCTTGATTCTTGATGATAAAGTTTGATAATTTTGAATGTTTTAATGATTCTTGATTTTTGAATTCCAATGTTGACCAAAAAAGTCAAACTTTGACTTTTGTGTGACTGTTGACTTATTTACCAATTGGTTCAATTTTTCAACTATAAATCACTTGTATTTTTGGAAATGTCTTGATCCATGTAATTATGTCAAGATATTGTATTTGAGCCCTTGAGATCATGCTTTAAGCCATTAGGTCATGCACTAGGCCAGAAGTCACTGATCAATCATCTTCAATCAAAACCCTAATTTTGGCAATTTTTTGACCTTTGATGATTTGAGGGCCTTCCTTGAGGAATCATGATCAAACCTTAATCAAATGATGAATATCACCTTAAAAAATTGATGTTAACAAAAAATCTTAAAGTTTGACTGTATGTTGACCATAGTTTACTTTTTACTCAATACAGTTGATTTCAATAATTTGAGCCATTGACTGAGCAAACATGTGATGCAAGACTTGAAACTTGACATAGAATTATTGACGACCTATGATGAACCATGAAAGTTAATTGAGACCCTTTCAGCCTAATCTTCTTTGAGAAGCACCAAACCCTAGTTGTAGACCTTTGCATAGGAGGAGGCTTGACCATTCAACTCTTGAGTAGCTTTGAGTATTTTAGACCTTTGTGAGCACGTTTGAAGAAAATGGAAGGGTCAATTTTGGGGTTCAACAGCTGCCCCTATTCAATCTTCTTAAACTTGAAGAGTTAGATTGGCCTTTTCGCCATTTGTGACTTGAAAGTAGACGATAATTGAACACTTAAGTGCCCAAAAATTTGCACTCGTTGGTGCACGAAGTAATGTTGTTGGTTGATTATACCAGGGATGGGCTTAAAGATTACATTTGGAGAGGTAATAGTGAGTCATCGTAGATGGTCTTATATATGCCATCCAAAGTAATTGATGATAGATATTAGACTAAGTCTACGCTCGGCTTTGACTGAAAGAAGTATCAGAATAAATCTACGGTTGGTTTAATCTGAGCCAGGAAATGTCTACTGGAAGAAGTATCAAAATAAATCAACGCTTGACTTAATCTTAGCCGAGAACCTCCGTAGGAATTTCTTGTCATTGATCGATGCCCCTTCAGGGTATTCTTGAGCTTAAAGGTACTTTTTCACTTCATGAAACCAAGGTTTTTCTTTTACTCCATCAACATCAATTTCGTAGCAATGTGTCAGTTCATCGAATCTTTCAATGGTAATTTTGGGAGCCTCATTGTCCCATCTGATTTTGAACATGGATGACATGGTAGCTAATGCGTCTGCCAAATGATTGTCTTCTATTGGGATATGCTCAAAAGTAATATCTTCGAAGTACAAAATCAAAGTTAGCACATGTTCTCGGTAAGGGATAATATTTGTATGCTTCGTATCCCATTCTCTCTTGACCTGACTAATTACCAAGGCTAAATCCCCATATATACTCAGAAATTGATTCTCAGGTCAATAGCAGCTTTATTACCCATGATGCACGCTTCATATTCAGCCATGTTATTGGTGCAGTCAAAGCAAAGTCTGGCAGTGAATGGCGTATGCCAACCTTATGGAGAGATAATTACATCACCTATTCTGTTTCCAAGTGAGTTAGAGGCTCTGTCGAAAACCATAGTCCATCGGGATCCTAGCTCAGATCCTTCATATGGTCCAGGCTCTTCACAATATGTAACTAGCATAATGTTCTCATCCGGGAATTTGAAATTCATAGACTGATAGTCGTCTACAGCTTGATGTGCCAAATGATCTTCCAGTACACTTCCTTTGATTTCTTTTTGAGTGGTGTACTGAATGTCATATTCTGTTAGGACCATTTTCCATCGGGATATTCTTTCGGAGAGGGTTGGCTTCTCAAATATGTATTTGATGGGATCCATTTTAGAGATCAATAGAGTAGTATGAGTGAACATATATTGTCTTAGTCGGTGAGCAGCCCATGCCAAAGTGCAACAAGTTTTCTCGAGCAGTGAATATCTTGTTTCACAGTCGGTAAACTTTTTGCTAAGGTAGTATATTGCATGCTCTTTTCGACCAGACTCGACATGTTGCCCCAATACACACCCCATTGAATTCTCTAGCACTGTTAGGTACATGATTAGAGGTCTTCCTTCAACTAGTGACATAAGAATCAGAGGTTCTTGTAAGTACTCCTTGATTTTATCAAAGGCTATTTAACAGTCGTCATTCCACTTTACTACTTGAACTTTCTTCAGCAGCTTGAAGATTGGCTCACAGGTAGAAGTCAAATGAGAAATGAATCGGGTAATGTAATTCAGTCTTCCTAAGAAACCTCTGACCTCTTTCTCAGTACGGGGAGCCGACATTTCTTGAATAGCTTTAACTTTTGCAGGATCAACTTCAATACCTTTACCACTGACGACGAAACCTAGGAGTTTTCTAGATCTCACTCCAAAAGTGCATTTGTTCGGATTTAGCCTTAGTTTGTACTTCTTCATCCTTTCAAATAACTTATGAAGATGATTATGATGTTCTTCTTCATTCTGTGATCTTTCTATCATTTCATTGACGTAAACTTCTATCTCATGATGAATCATGTCATGAAATAAAGCTACCATGTCACGCTGATAAGTTGCCCCAACATTCTTCAACCCAAAAGGCATAACTTTATAGCAAAAAGTGCCCCACTGTGTGATGAAGGTTATTTTCTTCATGTCTTCAGGCGCCATCTTGATCTGATTATAACCCGAGAAACCATGCATGAAGGAGAATACCTTGTGCTGAGCGGTGTTGTCGACCAAAACATCAATATGTGGCAGCGGAAAATCATCTTTGGGGCTTGCCTTGTTCAGATCCCTGTAATCTACACACATACATACCATGCCATCTTTCTTTGGTACCGGAACAACATTAGCAACCCATTGAGGATATGACGTTACTACTAAGAACCCTTTATTTAATTGTTTCATAACCTCGTATTTGATCTTTTCCGACATTTCAAGACACATGCGATAAACCTTCTGCTTAATCGGAGAACAACCCTCTTTCATTGGCAGCCGTTGAACCACAATATCAGTATTGAGCCATGGCATGTCTTCATATGACCAAGAAAATACCTCAACATAGTCGTGCAACATTAAAATACTAGCCCTAATTCTAATGTTTTTTTAGTTTATTAAAAAATATTAAAGTCAAACCTAAGTTAACCTAATTAATTACATGGTAATTTAATTACAAAAATAAATAATATTTAATTATTAGTGAAGAAAAAGAAAAAAGGATAAAAATTATTACAAACCCTAATTCTACCAAATTTTAAATTGATTAAGGAAAATATTAAAATTAAACCTAGATTAAAACTAATTAATTAAGGAAGGTTTTATTTACAAAAAAATAACATTAAATAAAAATATTAATTTTTGTCTCTTTTCTGATTTTTTATTGTTTTTATGTTTTTTTGTGAAAATATTTAAATTAAAGAACATATTAAAAATAACAATTGGATCAAAATAAAAATGAAGAAAAATATAAAGAGAAATTTGCAAACCTAGGGGGGTTCTGTCCCCAAATTAGGAGGTGAGACTTTAGCAATTTGGGCCCAATAAGCCCTTGTCCTCATTGACTCTGGCGCTAGCATGTGGTATCTTTGACCCATGTCCATGGCGTTCTTCCAACGATAGCCTTTGGATTGGTATTGTTAACCAGGTGGCAAGCTGGACTTAAGGATGTATGATACACTCTAGCATTGAGATTGCACGCAAGTATGTTAATGAGAATAATATGAAAGGGATGGGGGACCTGGGATTCGAACCCAGGTCCCAGGGGTTACCACTAACATGTCCAACCAATTGAACCAAACGCGCTTTTTGTATATCAAATAACAAACAAATATTATAAAATAGAATAATGCGTTAGTGCCTTTTGCGCGCGAATTTTTAAATGGACCAACCATCGCTCTACACATCATCATCTTCCTCCTGGTCTTGTTTATTTCCTGAAACACAAAAAACATTGGCAACGGTTTTGAACCGTTTCAAAAGGCACTATTCCAGAAAATAGCGAATATGCCATATGGCCTCATAAATTAGGCGCGAGGGTTGGGTCTAGATCGTCCAAGCACGCTTGTTTCAATGGTGGTACTCAGGAGTCTCAATTTTACAGTATGTGAAAGTTCCCAAATTGAAACCTGAAGAAACCTAAAAATCATTCATGGCGATTCTTCATATAGTCCATAAAAATTCAATTAAATCATATGGTTAGTTCCAGAATCGTCCAATTAGTATGAATCCATGGAAAAAATGCAATGAAAACGCCTAAAAATCAAAACACGAATATGCATTTATATGGAAAATTTTTGACTTCTGTACACTGATTTAAGGCGTTAGAGTTGGTGTTCTTGATCCAGGAGTCTTCCTTGATGTCCCAGGAAGGTGATAGAACAGATATCTGGCCTTGAATTGCCTTGCAAGTGTGTTTTTAGTATTGGAGTTTTTCTTGAAAATTTCAAGTTTGCATATGGCTTTTCTGCGCAGCTGAGAGTCCATGATCACTAGGGTTGCGTTTTGTATTTGTATATGAGTGATTTAGGTTAAGAATCTGATCAAAAGAATCAAGGAATTGATGAAATAATATTTGATTTTCTATGCCATTATTTTCAAATCTTTTTCATGCTATTTTGGTCCAAATCATGTTCAATCACCAAGATACTTTCCCAAACCTGATTTGCACGAAATATTGAGTAGATATCATGCATAAAAAGATTGGAAAACCTAGGTTTAGCATTTTTTTTATATATTTTAATTAATTAAATGAATTTCTAGCATTTAAAAATTCAAATAAATAAAATAAAAATGATAAAAACTTCCCTTTGGGCCAAATGGTCGTGCACATGTCTTGGATGATGAATTGTGGAAGAAAAAGAGGCCCATTAGCAATTTTAGGTCATTTGAAGCAATGTTGACTTTTCAAAATATCCAAAAATTTCCCAACTTCCACAAGCCATAACTTGCTCAATTTTTAAGCTTTGCTCATGTTCTTGGACATTTTGGAAAGGTCTTTGAGTCCTCTAACCAATGCCTTTGGTCCCATGTCATTTTTATTTACCAATCTCAAGTTATGGCCTTTGACCTAAAGTCCCTTTTTGTTGACTTTTGAAAATGACCTATAATGTTGAAATTGATAACTTTTTGTGAGAGCATTTCTTGGACTTGAAGTATGAAGAGGAGTTGTAGGAAATGTCTTTATCTTCAAAATGAGATTTGGATGGAATTTTTCTGATAATCCATGTGGAAGTTATGCCCTGGTCAATTTACAGTTGACTTTTTCAACTGTCCCAATAAGGAAACTTTTGCATCTTGATGATTTTTGAGCCAAGCTTTGAGAATCATGATCAAGCATTAATCAAATGATGTTTGTGGCTTCAAAATGAGATGTTGACCAAAAATTTGGACTTTTGACTGTCAAATGACCATTTTGCCCATATAGTTGACTGAAGTGCAATTAGGGTTTTTGACTGTGCAATTTTGTGCTGTAAGTCTTGAAACTTTGTATGAGGATGCTTGACCATGTTTATAGGCATGTGGGGCTTGATTTGACCCTTGGAAACTTCATTTACTTTGTCAGAACCAAAACCCTAATTTTGACTGTTAGGAGGCCCTTGAACTGTTCAACCCTTGGGGAATTTTGAAGCATGCTTTTGACAAATCTTGAAGAATATGGGAGGGCAAATTTTGGGGTACAACAGTTGCCCCTGTTCAATCTTCTTAGACCTGAGGATGCAGATTGGCTGACGTGCCTTTCGTAATCCGAAGGTGGAAGATGATTGAACACTAAAGTGCCCAGAAATTTGCGCTCACATAGTAGCAGTGTGATGGTGGAATGGGCTTATAGATGCCATTTGGAGATTGATGGATAGGATGATGGGCTTATAGATGCCATGCTAAGAGATGATGGAAGGTGGATGGGCTTATAGATGCCATCTGGATGTCAATCGCGTAAGAGATTCCTTAGCGAGAACCTGCGTACCTGCAAAAGAAAGATGAATACCTGACACGTTGCAGGAACTGGTCTTCAGATGCTTGGTATAGATGTGTCCTGACTGGTTACAGGAGCTGGATTTGGAGATTCAAACGGTGATGAATGAACCAGGGATGGTTACTACCTCAACAGGAACGGTGAGAGAACCTTGGATGACTTTAACCTCAACAGCAATCGTTGAGCGAATCTTGGGATTACCACCTCCGCAGTATCGGGGAGAGAACCATAGGCGACTACAACCTTAACAACAAACATTGAGAGAATCTTGGATAACTTCAACTTCAACAGCAATCGTTGAGAGAAGCCTGGGATTACCACCTCTGCAGTATCGGGGAGAGAACCATAGGCGATTACCACCTCAACAGCAAACATTGAGAGAACCTTGGATAACTTCAACTTCAACAGCAATCATTGAGAGAAGCCTGGGATTACCAACTCCGCAGGATCGGGGAGAGAACCATAGGCGATTACCACCTCAACAGCAAACATTGAGAGAATCTTGGATAACTTCAACTTCAACAGCAATCGTTGAGAGAAGCCTGGGATTACCACCTCCGCAGTATCGGGGAGAGAACCATAGGCGATTACCACCTCAACAGCAAACATTGAGAGAACCTTGGATAACTTCAACTTCAACAGCAATCATTGAGAGAAGCCTGGGATTACCAACTCCGCAGGATCGGGGAGAGAACCATAGGCGATTACCACCTCAACAGCAAACATTGAGAGAACCTTGGATAACTTCAACTTCAACAGCAATCGTTGAGAGAAGCCTGGGATTACCAACTCCGCAGGATCGGGGAGAGAACCATAGATAACTTCTACTAAGTCTTTATCAGGAAAATCTGTTTGGGGTCGATTTAACTGGACCAGAGAAGGCCTTGGACTGGATAAGAAATCTTTGGAGTCGATTTAACTGAACTGGTCTAGGTCTTGAAATATGATTGAGAATTTAACTGAATCTTTCCTGAAAGGTAAAGGTCAGTCATATGCAATGCATGATATGGACCAAGCAGTGATGTTCTCAACATAAATGAGATTTGTAAGATATGATGCGTCTATGCATGCTATAATGATGTATGGAAGTGCGATGTTTATGAATGTATTTTTCGTCTAGGAAAGTAAATCCTTGACGGGTGCCGGGAAGTCACTCCTGGGCTGATGTTGGAGAATAGATTTTTGCTTCCGCTGGGGATGATAATTGCAAGAATACCGGTAGGAGAAGATGACTCCGTTGGGGAATAAACTTGGCGAATGATTACTCTGCAGGGAGAAAAGTACTCTAGTGATCTTGCTGGGAAGCAATACTCTGTGGGGAGAGAGATACTTTGCTGAGTTGTTGATAATAACTTGCTGGGGATACCATTGTTGTGTTGGAAGTGTTAATAGAATTCGCTGGGGATAAGAAAACTTCACCGAGAACGATCTTCCCGTGGCTTTTGGCTGAGGATAACCCAGTTATATCCTGGTAAGGAAATAACTCTTTGAATAAAGCCGGGAGACGTGTTCGTGTTCTGCGAGGATAAGCTTCCAGAATCTACTGGGGATAAGCTTACTGCTTGGGGAGATGGATTCCAACTTTCCTGGGGAAACTGGACTGGACTCTCCTGGGGAAGTTTTGAGATGTATTGGAAGTGATTCCTTTGAATGTTTGATATACCGCCGGGGAACCATCTTTAGACTAAGACTGCCGGGGATGCTTGTTAAGAATAATTGTATACTGCTGTACGGGGAATGTTGAGATCTGCTGGAGGATACTCAACTTCCTTAAGGTTTGATAATATCTTTGCTTGGGGAGAGAGTACTGACTTGCTGGCTCACTCTCTGGGGAATTGGTTATGTTCTTTAGCTGAACCTATCTTGGTACCTTGGAGGATGGAACAATTAGATCACTTAGACAACTCTTTATTGCCCCTGTTTCTAATGTTACCTGTAATTAATCCTTTGTTTCGTACGCAAATATTCATGAGTTAGCAAATTATTGTCAATGCATATATCACAAATTGAACCTTGGACGTTCTTCGCACAACAAAACAGAAAAAAGGAAAAACAATTGGCACTTTTAACTGAAAAATATATTTGTATTTATTTTTGAATGGCCTGTAAATAGGCGTTTTGTGTACAAGAGGCTGACGTCCTAGTAAGAGAACGCCGCCGAACAAGAGAATTTATACAAATTTTGTACAAAAGAAAGTAAAACAGCTGTGTGAAATGAATGATCCCACTGGGCTTCAATTCTGCTATTGCCTTTATAACTCCGAGCGTCTCATCACTTGATGACTTTGGTTGAAGGTGAAGCTGACTAATCGATGCTGTCTGAACTTGATGTAGATACCGGATTCCGGATGCAAGGTGATCCAATGAGACATAGTATTCGCTTTAATCCCTAACTTTTGCCTGGACCGCTCTTTCGGGTTTTCAGTCCACCGGGATACCCATTTTTGCCCAAGCCGCCTTTTCAGGTTTTCGACTTGCCGGGTGTACAGATTTTTTTCATTTCATCCCTTCATTTTGCCCGAACCCTTTTGGTTCGCCGGGAAGCCCTAATTTTGCCTAGGCATGTCAGCCTAGCGGGTCTTTTTTTATGCGTAGTATCTTTTTACTATGTCTGCATTGGCGGGGTGAGGAAGGTCGTCACCATCCATATTGGTTAGAATCATGGCTCCTCCTGAGAACACATGCTTAACCACAAATGGCCCTTCGTATGTAGGGGTCCATTTTCCCCTTGGATCACTCTGAGGCAGGATGATTCGCTTGATTACCAGATCCCCAACTTGATATTCCTGTGGTCTGACCTTTTTGTTAAATGCCCTGATCATCCGTTTCTGATACGTCTGACCATGACAGATAGCAGCAAGTCTCTTTTCATCAATTAAATTTAGCTGATCAAGTCGTGTCTGGATCCAATCGTCTTCACTCAGATCTGCATCCTTCATTATCCGGAGAGAGGGTATTTACACTTCGATTGGTAAGACTGCCTCCATACCATAAACCAAGGAGAAAGGAGTTGCCCTGGTTGACGTCCTAGATGAGGTACGATACCCATGTAGAGCGAACGGTAACATCTCGTGCCAGTCTTTATAAGTCACTGTCATCTTCTGCACGATTTTCTTGATATTTTTATTTGCTGCTTCTACAGCCCCATTCATCTTCGGTCTGTAAGGAGAAGAGTTATGGTGCTGTATTTTGAACTGTTCGCAGAGCTCAGTGATCATCTTATTATTCAGATTGGTACCGTTGTCTGTAATAATCCTTTCTGGGACACCGTACCGACAGATCAGATTATGCCGAATGAACCGTGCCACAACAGTCTTGGTTACCGTAGCGTAGGAAGCTGCTTCAACCCACTTCGTAAAATAATCAATCGCCACCAGGATGAAGCGATGCCCATTAGATGCCGTAGGTTTTATCTCACCGATCATGTCTATGCCCCACATTGCAAACGGCCAAGGCGCAATCAGAACATTCAGAGGAACTGGAGGAACGTGCACCTTGTCTGCATAAATCTGGCACTTATGGCATGTCCTGGAATGTTGGTAGCAGTCAGCTTCCATTGTGGACCAGTAATATCCTGCCCGAAGGATCTTTTTTGCCATTGTATGTCCACTGGAATGTGTACCGAAGGTCCCTTCATGTAGCTCTTCCATGATTCTTTCCGCTTCAGTCTTATCCACACAACGCAGTAAGGTCGAATCATAGTTTCACTTGTACAAGATGCCGTTGCTAAGGAAGAACTTTGCTGCGAACCTTCTCAGAAACTTCTTGTCGTTGACAGAGGCACCTTCAGGGTATTCCTGAGCTTCCAAATATCTCTTCACCTCATGGTACCAAGGCTTCTCAGTCACCAACTCAGTCTCGAGATCGCAACAGTATGCCGGTTCGTCCAGTTTCCAGATGATGATCCGGGGAGCCTCATTATCCCATTTGACCTTGAACATAGAAGACATTGTAGCTAACGCGTCCGCCAACTGATTCTCTTCTCTTGGAAAGTGTTCAAAGGTTATCTTCGTGAAGTGGGGGATCAAGGTCAACACACATTCTCTGTAAGTAATAAGGTTCGGATGTTTCGTATCCCACTCTCCTTTGATCTGATTGATCACAAGAGCGGAATCTCCGAAGACACTCAGAAACTTGATCCTTAAGTCGATCGCAGCTTGAAGACCCATGATGCATGCCTCATACTCCGCCATGTTATTGGTGCAGTTGAAACATAGTCGGGCAGTGAGTGGAGTATGAGTACCTTGAGGTGATATGATTACAGCGCCATACCGTTACCCAAAGCATTGTAGGCTCCGTCAAAGTGCATAGACCATCGGGATCCTTCCTCAGGTCCTTCATCCGGTCCAGGTACTTCACAATCAGTCACAATCATGATGCTTTCATCCAGAAACTCGAAGTTCATTGACTGATAATCGTCTACTGCCTGATGTGCCAAGTGGTCTGCCAATACACTTCCCTTGATGGCTTTCTGGGTCGTGTACTGAATGTCGTATTCCATCAAGATCATTTGCCATCTTGCAATTCTCCCGGACAGAGCAGGCTTTTCAAATATGTACTTTATAGGATCCATCTTTGAGATCAACAAGGTAGTGTGAGTCAGCATATACTGTCTCAGCCGGCGAGCAGCCCATACCAAAGCGCAGCAAGTTTTCTCAAGCAGTGAGTATCGGGTCTCACAGTCGGTAAACTTTTTGCTAAGGTAATAAATGGCATGCTCTTTTCGGCCAGACTCGTCATGCTGCCCCAGCACACACCCCATTGAGTTGTCAAGTACTGTCAGGTATAGTATCAGAGGTCTCCCTTCAACCGGTGGCATAAGGATGGGTGGTTCTTGGAGATACTCTTTGATTCTGTCAAAAGCAGCCTAACATTCATCATTCCAACGTACTACCGGATCTTTCTTCAGCAGCTTGAAGATTGGCTCACAGGTAGCAGTCAGGTGTGAGATGAATCGAGCAATGTAATTCAGGCGTCCTAAAAAGCCTCGGACCTCTTTCTCTGTCTTAGGAACGGGCATCTCTTGAATAGCTTTAACCTTGGCAGGGTCCACTTGAATGCCCTTATCACTTACAACGAAGCCTAGCAACTTTCCAGATCTTACCCCGAAGGTGCACTTGTTCGGGTTCAACCTCAGCTTGTACAGTTTCAGACGGTCAAACAACTTCTACAGATGATCTAGGTGCTCTTCCTCAGTCTGGGACCTTGCGAT
This sequence comes from Vicia faba, assembly GCA_948472305.1. Lineage (NCBI taxonomy): Eukaryota > Viridiplantae > Streptophyta > Magnoliopsida > Fabales > Fabaceae > Vicia > Vicia faba. The sequence goes on along the minus strand of OX451740.1, from coordinate 756,822,584 downwards.
CATGTCGTCCACATACACTTCTATCTCATGATGGATCATGTCATGAAATAAAGCAACCATGGCACGTTGGTAGGTTGCCCCAGCGTTCTTTAGTCCAAAAGGCATGACTTTGTAACAAAAGGTGCCCCACTGAGTAACAAATGTAGTCTTTTCCATGTCTTCAGGTGCCATCTTGATCTGATTGTAACCTGAAAAACCATCCATGAAAGAGAACACCTTATGCTGAGCTGTATTATCAACAAGGACATCAATGTGAGGTAGAGGGAAGTCATCCTTGGGGCTGGCCCTGTTCAGATCCCTGTAGTCGACACACATTCTGACCTTACCGTCTTTCTTTGGTACTGGCACCACATTAGCAACCCACTGAGGGTAAGAGGTCACTGCAAGGAAGCCATCATCAAACTGTTTCATAACCTCGGCCTTGATCTTCTCAGACATCTCTGGACGCATCCGGCGGACCTTTTGCTTGACCGGAGGGCAGTCTTCCTTAGTAGGCAAGTGATGGACCACAATATCGGTGTCCAACCCGGGCATGTCTTCATAGGACCAGGCAAAGATCTCCATATAATCATGTAGCATCTTAGTCAACCGTTGCTTCACGATGAGCTCTAGGTTGGCACCAATCTTTACCTCTTTCCTGTCTGCTTCAGTACCCAAGTTTATTGTTTCCACTGGCTCTTCATGTGGTTGAATTGCCCTCTCTTCCTGAAGTAACAGTCTTGCAAGCTCGCCAGGCACTTCGCAATCATCTTCACCTTCGTCTTCGGCTAAGTTGATCGGATTTTCGAAGTCATAATTGGCAGTAGCAGAGTCGTTACCAGTGAGATCCAGAGTGGATTGAAACCTGTATGAGTGAGTGTGTGTAAATACAGCTGTTTTGAAATATGTATAAAGGAAGGAAAGACAGAAAAGGAGCGTAAGATTTGAAATGCGAGAAAACGTCCAAGATTTTCATTTATGATATATGAAATGACAATTTATATGCCCTCACAAATGAAACCACGGTGCCTCGGGTAAGACACCGGGCCATAGATTTCAATTTATTGTTTATTACAAATAACGAAACAAAGAAGTTTATTACTGCGTAACAAAAGTAACAGGAGTATGGTCTTTGACAATCCAATTGGTCAATCCGCCTTCAGTCGTCGGGTAGATCCAGCTATTGAATTATGCTTCATCTACGTCATCTTCGTCCCCGACAGCGTTCACTCCTGGATTTGTGATGAGCACATGAGGTCTTCTGGTCTTCGCCTTCCGCATAGCTTTCTGACCCTCTGCAGTAAAACCCAGTCCAAATTTGTCAGTTTTCTGTGTAAAGTCGGGAAGCCTGCCCCAGTTAGCACATTCACCTTTTTGAACCACAGCCCGGGCATCCTTCAGGGAAGCCATCTTCAAAGGAACATTCTCTTCGACTGCTGTTTCTGCTGCTGCTGAAATTGGAAGCACCTCCTCGAAATGCTGAAAGGGGGTTTCAATAAACTCCCCGTCCATCTCAATGTATCTGAAGGAATTCAAATGGCTTACCATATACTCCTCCTCTCCTTGTACAGTGACGATCTTCCCTCTGACAGGGTATTTCAGCTTCTGGTGTAAGGTAGAGGTCACTGCCCCAGCTTTGTGGATCCAAGGTCGACCCAGTAGACAAGAATATGATGGACGGATATCCATTACGTAAAAAGTAGAGTCAAACACCTGAGAGCCCACACGAATAGGAATGTCGACCTCTCCATGAACCATCCTTTTTGAACCATCAAAGGCTCTGACGATGATATTGCTGGGTTTCAGTTCCAGGCCTTCGCAATCTAAACGGTCTAAAGCTTTCTTTGGTAGAACATTCAAGGAGGAACCAGTGTCCACCAACACATGCGCCAGAGTAGTGCCCCTGCATTCAATAGAGACATGCAGAGCATCATTGTGGTCTCTTCCTTTCGCAGTCAAGTCAGCATCTGAGAAACCCAAGCCATTGTCCGCTGTCAGATTTGCTACGCAATCAGTGAACTGAACTGCAGATGTTTCCTGTGGCACGTGGGCCGTCTTGAGAAATGAGATCAAGGCCTTAGCATGGGCCTCGGAGCATAGCAACAAGGAGAGCATTGAGATCTTGGAGGGCGTATGCCCCAGCTGCTCGACAACGTTGAAGTCGCTCTTCTTTATTATTTTTAAAATTTCCTCCATTTCTTGTTGGGAGGCCTCAACATTTATAGGTATCGGTGCCTCCATCCGGGCAGGCTCATCTTTAATTCCTTTGCCCCGAGCATTGGATGACTCGGCAGCAGGGGAAACAACTTGGTCAGCAACAGGAACAGGTACACTTGTAGGTGTTATAAGGAGGGGTCTTCGAGTAGCGGGCGGTGCAATGTCAGGCGAGAAGAGCCTGCCACTGCGGGTAACCTTGGCTGGACCAGTGATATCACATATGCTGGCACCAGTGTTGAATTCTTGTTTGATTCCATTCACATATACATCTTCCCCATAATGCCAGGGGACAGCTTTATCAGATACGTAGGGAAGAGGCCCCGGAACAGTGATAACAACAGGTGCGACAGTCATGATTTGAACAGGTTTCTTCGGGGGAGCCTTGATTGGATTATTGAAGATGGTAACCACAGAAACTTCTTCTACCGGAACCAGTCGACCAGCAGACTTCTTGAACAGAATCTCCTTACTGTCCATCAGGCTTTGAATGCCCAACTTCAGCAAGGGACAACCAGATAGGGAAACAGCACAGAACAAGCAACTCTCACTGCAACCCGGAAATAAACCGGCCAGCAGTAGGTTCCTCTTGACAGTCATTAAGGGAGTGGCTAGGTCATCCACAGAAACAGCGTACACCTCTTCATCAACAACATTTATCCCATGCTGAGGCATAGGAGCAGTCACCACATTCGGCCTCTCAGGCGCTTCGAACTGTATCTCCTTCGCGTCAATAAGGTCTTGCACCTTATTCCTTAATGCCCAACAGTCATCAGTGGAGTGCCCCGGGCTATCAGAATGATAAGCACAACGAGCATTTGGGTTGTATTTGGGGGAGGCAGTGTTTACACCTTTGGGGGCCTCTCTGACAGTCACTAGGTTGGTGGATAGTAACTGCGGCAAGATTTGGGATAGGGTCATGCTCAAACGGGTAAACTCTCTCCGGGGTCTTTCAGCCCTTTGAGGATTGGTTGGCCGAGGAGCGGCAGCAGGCTTGGCAATCATTACCGCACTGACAGATTGGCGGTGCTCAGATTTCTCTTGTCTTCTAGAGCCATATACAACACTAGCCTCCTTCTTGAAGGGTTTCTTCTCAGAACTAGACGATGCACCCTTCGGAATCTTTCCAGACTTCAACCCAGCCTCAATTCTCTCTCCAGTCAGAATAAGATCAGTAAACCCTGCAGACGAGTTACCGATAAGATGGTTAAAAAATGGCCCAGATAGGGTCCCCAAGAACATGTCTACTAACTCCCGGTCAGTCAACGAAGGCTGCACCCTGCCAGCCAGATCCCTCCACTTCTAAGCGTACTCTTTAAAACCTTCACTTGAACCTAACGACATACCCTGGAGTTGGGTACGTGTAGGGGCAAGGTCGGCATTATACTGATACTGCTTATAGAAAGCAGTAGCCAACTCCTCCCAGTTACGAACCTTGGTCCCATCCAGCTGATAGAACCATTCGAGATGAGTCCCTGAAAGACTCTCCTGGAAGAAGTGGATCCACAAATTCTTATCCACTAAGTACGGTTGAATCTTCCAAACATAGGACCTGAGATGTAGCTTGGGACAAGACGCCCCGTCGTACTTAGTGAAAGATGGTGCTTTGAATTTACGAGGAATGATCACACCAGTAGACAAACCCAGATCTCCAAAATCCAGCCCAGGTACCTGTTGTATCTCCATAGCATTCAGCCGGTCCTCCAACTGCTTGTATCTGTCTTCTGCGGGAGGATACTGCTCTTCATCAAAATCAGTCTCGTTGTCAGAGACTACCGGACTAGGACCTTTTTCCGCTTGAGGAGTACCCTTGCCAATGGAAGAACCAGCCTCTTCATTTTGCAGAGTATTGCCAAACCTTCAGCCCGAGTTGAATAGAACAGTCCTCCTCTTCTTCTTCTTCTTTTCCTTCTTCAGGAGCAGAGCCTTCAGCTCTTCTTGGCCTTGAGCCAAACCCATGATTAGTTCCTGAAATTGCGCATTCTGCGCCTGAAGAGCCTTGATGGACATCTCAGTTGATGATGAGTCAGGATTCATGATGCTGAAATAAACAGCGAAGAACGGTAAGCAACCTGAAAAGGAGAAAACCTGCTATGCACATGATGAATGATATGTGTTTATGCAATGCATTCAAGGGTTCGAAAGTTCAAATTTGTTGTAGACAAAAAGGAACATACGTTATCATTAAGGAAATAATTGTTCAGTACATCAAAGCCTCATGGGCAAAATAATACAAAAGCAAATCAATCCCAAAATATACTACGCATCCTCTTTGGAGCTATGTAAGTGTTGAGATTCCTCTCCTCATGCAACAGGCGGGTGAGCTCCAAGACCTTCTTTTCACTAGCATGTAGACTGGTCTCAAGAGAATTCCGTTCTTCCTTAAGCTGGATCCAACTCTTCTGCATCTCTTCCCAGGATGTGGGCATATCAGGGTGCTGAATAGTGTAGGACACTTCTCCTTCCAAGACTGGCTCTTTGATCACAGGGAGCATATGGGGATAAGGCATCACTAACTTCTGGGAGCGGGCTCGTACCCACTTAAGATAAGGTTCCAATGGGATGGAGTTCCTATGCCCCAGTGTCTTACTGTCTATCCTACTTGGCATCCTCCAGGCTCTGATAAATCTCTGGCGAAGTCCTTGAGTATCGTTGTCGAAGTCAAAAACTATGCCAGGAATTAACATGTCATGAGGACCATCCCTCCGAGCGTAACCAAACTGTCTCCAAGCCAGGCATGGGTTGTAAGTAATACCTCCTCTGATTCCAAGTAAAGGAACATTGGGGTACTCTCCGCAACGATCAATGATAGTGACATCCTCTCTGGACCTAGGGCACCAATGTATATCTGCATGTGTAAGAGTCATCAACCGCTGTGACCATCTCAAACCCCGCTCGTTCTTCAAAACTGATTGTGGAAGGTGCGGAATAAACCACCTTCCCAGGAGAGGAGTGCAACACATAAGGACACCTCTTTTTCTCATGGTTCGAGTGTAACATGAGTGAAGGATGTCTCCCAGCAACGTAGGTATAGGATTCCTGGACATAAAGATCTGGACAGCACTGATATCTATAAGCTGATATGGGTTAGGGAACAACACCAAACCATAGACAAGGAGGGCCACAACTTCTTCAAAAGCTTGTAAGTCAAGGGCGTTCCAACATTCATGGGCCTTTTCAAATAGAAACCTGGCTAAGAACCCTTTGATACCACTTCTAACTTCCCAATGTCCCTTGAGGTCAGATGACTGTAGGTGCAAGGATTTAGCAATCTCTTCAAGCTTGGGTTCCTTTTCCGTACCGTTGTAGGGTAGTTGATCAAGGATAAGGATCTTCAGGAGCCGGGAGAACTCCTCCAATGTAGGTACCAGCTGATAATCCAAGAAGGTGAAACAGTGATGCAGAGGGTCAAAGAATTGGAACAGGACCTTTATCATATCTTCCTCAATGTTGGTATTGACCAAGCTGATGAGTCTTCCATGTCTTTCACTGAATGAAGAGCTCTCGGGAATCCTGGATATAAGTTCCTTAAGCTGAGGAGGGATCCTTACAAGACTGATTTGAATTGTCTTTCGGCGAACAGTTTCCATGTCCTACAAAACAAGAACAAAGATGAAAATTCGAACCCCTGAAATGGTTAGTCAATGCATATGATACTGGATGATGTCATGATGCTATGATTAAACACACCACAAATATTTACAAAGACAAACATGTAAGGCACACAAGACAAGCCCTTAGGGTTTAAGGCCAGCATGGGGTCTGGGTAGTACCCTCTTGAAGTTGGTGGGTTCAACCTGTCCTATTAGAAGTAACCGGGTTCTAAGGGTCCCAATATCACTGGATTTCTTTCATTGTTCATCGTTTCGATTTAGCCACTGAACTGGCGACCGAAATATTCCAGGAAAGCAACCCTCAATTGAGTGTAGTATCGAGTATCAACCAACCTCGGACTGCACCAAAGTCAGTTATCTCACTACCCTAAAGAGGCCAAGATAGTTCAATTAAGGTTCCTAAGGTCTGTTGATGCTTCATGACACCACGCGGAGGCCCCGTACTCTCCTTGACTGAACTCAAGGGTTACCGGTACACACCAAAGTGCCACATCAACGTAGCAGACTGTTTCAACCATGTCGGTATACCCCGCACAGTTCCCTCACAGCCTTGTTGCTACTTTCTAAGAAGGTATCCCCAGATCCGGGTTAGGATCTATAGAACTCCCAAGACAGTCCCACAATTTAAAGCAAACAAGGAAAGCAATTGAAAACACAGTTATGAACTAACCCTAAGGTACACCTCACTTTAAGTTAATTCCCCAGCAGAGTCGCCAGTTCTATGATCGGTGGATCTGGAACTGACTGTTTAACGCTGGTTCGCGAAATGTCGCGGAAGAAAGAGTCGCCACCGTCTTTTATTTTCTCCAAATGGAAAGGACAAAAGCACAGAAAAATTCCTTATAGAGATTGCTCTCGGTTCGGGAGGTAGATTATAGAAAGGGAAGGTGTTAGCACACTTTCTATCCATGGTTATCCATGGGATCTTAGATACTTGCTCATTTGTGTTTTCAAAATGGGTTGTTTGCTTTTCAACTGTGGGTTTTAAAAAAGTTTCTTTGAAAATTCCAGTTCGACTCTTGTATCGGTCCTCAAGAGTGTTTGAAAAAATTGCTTTCGAAAGCTTTTTGAAAAGGTGTCGGTGTGAAAAGTATTTTTTGATTTGTTTTGAAATTAGAGCAAGTATCTACGAGAACCTACCTACCCTAAGGAATTCGTCTGTGTAAATGTCCTTTAAAGTAGTGCCATCCCACCATTGAGAGGTAGGTAGCACCACCGTTGGAGGTGTTCGGGTCAATTCGAGGTTCGGGACATGGTGATCACCAGAGCAATGGGAAGACACCTTAGAAGCTACCCTCATGCCAGGTTCCCGGATCATGAGGACTTACTAAGACATCCTCTACTCGACGATCACCTTTCGAGGCAAGGCAACAGTGAGGCGTACCCTAGGGGTGGTGTGTGATTTGTGTGTCGTTTTCATTTATTTTTGTCTTTTGTCAAAGTGATCTATGCGCTTGTTTTTATTTTTGTCCATTCATTCTTGCATGCATTTATTTAACAGTTAAAAAATCGCGAGAAATAAAGGTTCTAAAGCTATTACAAAAGGCGCGGGTCCACATCGCCAAAATTTCCAGAACCCGATTTGACAGAAAAATAAAGAATTAAAGTAAAGTGCGAGAAAGTATGAAATTACATGGCTTTGGGAGAGGTACATGAATATTATAAAGAATAAAAAATAACTACGTGAATATGAATTAAAATAAGAAACGAGGGCGTTGGACCCTTTTTAATGGAATTAAATTAAATGATTAAATTAATTAAAATTAAAATGGAAGGGAGTTATTTTTGGTATTTTTGTATGTTTATGATTTTAATGAAAAAAAAAATTAATTGAAATTAAAATACTAGCCCTAATTCTAATGTTTTTTTAGTTTATTAAAAAATATTAAAGTCAAACCTAAGTTAACCTAATTAATTACATGGTAATTTAATTACAAAAATAAATAATATTTAATTATTAGTGAAGAAAAAGAAAAAAGGATAAAAATTATTACAAACCCTAATTCTACCAAATTTTAAATTGATTAAGGAAAATATTAAAATTAAACCTAGATTAAAACTAATTAATTAAGGAAGGTTTTATTTACAAAAAAATAACATTAAATAAAAATATTAATTTTTGTCTCTTTTCTGATTTTTTATTGTTTTTATGTTTTTTTGTGAAAATATTTAAATTAAAGAACATATTAAAAATAACAATTGGATCAAAATAAAAATGAAGAAAAATATAAAGAGAAATTTGCAAACCTAGGGGGGTTCTGTCCCCAAATTAGGAGGTGAGACTTTAGCAATTTGGGCCCAATAAGCCCTTGGCCTCATTGACTCTGGCGCTAGCATGTGGTATCTTTGACCCATGTCCATGGCGTTCTTCCAACGATAGCCTTTGGATTGGTATTGTTGACCAGGTGGCAAGCTGGACTTAAGGATGTATGATACACCCTAGCATTGAGATTGCACGCAAGTATGTTAATGAAAATAATATGAAAGGGATGGGGGACCTGGGATTCGAACCCAGGTCCCAGGGGTTACCACTAACATGTCCAACCAATTGAACCAAACGCGCTTTCTGTATATCAAATAACAAACAAATATTATAAAATAGAATAATGCGTTAGTGCCTTTTGCGCGCGAATTTTTAAATGGACCAACCATCGCTCTACACATCATCATCTTCCTCCTGGTCTTGTTTATTTCCTGAAACACAAAAAACATTGGCAACGGTTTTTAACTGTTTCAAAAGGCACTATTCCAGAAAATAGCGAATAGGCCATATGGCCTCATAAATTAGGCGCGAGGGTTGGGTCTAGATCGTCCAAGCACGCTTGTTTCAATGGTGGTACTCAGGAGTCTCAATTTTACAGTATGTGAAAGTTCCCAAATTGAAACCTGAAGAACCCTAAAAATCATTCATGGTGATTCTTCATATAGTGCATAAAAATTCAATTAAATCATATGGTTAGTTCCAGAATCGTCCAATTAGTATGAATCCATGGAAAAAATGCAATGAAACCGCCTAAAAATCAAAACACGAATATGCATTTATATGGAAAAAATTTGACTTCTGTACACTGATTTAAGGCGTTAGAGTTGGTGTTCTTGATCCAGGAGTCTTCCTTGATGTCCCAGGAAGGTGATAGAACAAATATCTGGCCTTGAATCGCCTTGCAAGTGTGTTTTTAGTATTGGAGTTTTTCTTGAAAATTTCAAGTTTGCATATGGCTTTTCTGCGCAGCTGAGAGTCCATGATCACTAGGGTTGCGTTTTGTATTTGTATGTGAGTGATTTAGGTTAAGAATCTGATCAAAAGAATCAAGGAATTGATGAAATAATATTTGATTTTCTATGCCATTATTTTCAAATCTTTTTCATGCTATTTTGGTCCAAATCATGTTCAATCACCAAGATACTTTCCCAAACCTGATTTGCACGAAATATTGAGTAGATATCATGCATAAAAAGATTGGAAAACCTAGGTTTAGCATTTTTTATATATTTTAATTAATTAAATGAATTTCTAGCATTTAAAAATTCAAATAAATAAAATAAAAATGATAAAAACTTCCCTTTGGGCCAAATGGTCGTGCACATGTCTTGGATGATGAATTGTGGAAGAAAAAGAGGCCCATTAGCAATTTTAGGTCATTTGAAGCAATGTTGACTTTTCAAAATATCCAAAAATTTCCCAACTTCCACAAGCCATAACTTGCTCAATTTTTAAGCTTTGCTCATGTTCTTGGACATTTTGGAAAGGTCTTTGAGTCCTCTAACCAATGCCTTTGGTCCCATATCATTTTGATTTACCAATCTCAAGTTATGGCCTTTGACATAAAGTCCCTTTTTGTTGACTTTTGAAAATGACCTATAATGTTGAAATTGATAACTTTTTGTGAGAGCATTTCCTGGACTTGAAGTATGAAGAGGAGTTGTAGGAAATGTCTTTATCTTCAAAATGAGCTTTGGATGGAATTTTTCTGATAATCCATGTGGAAGTTATGCCCTGGTCAATTTACAGTTGATTTTTTCAACTGTCCCAATAAGGAAACTTTTGCATCTTGATGATTTTTGAGCCAAGCTTTGAGAATCATGATCAAGCATTGATCAAATGATGTTTGTGGCTTCAAAATGAGATGTTGACCAAAAATTTGGACTTTTGACTGTCAAATGACCATTTTGCCCCTATAGTTGACTGAAGTGCAATTAGGGTTTTTGACTGTGCAATTTTGTGCTGTAAGTCTTGAAACTTTGTATGAGGATGCTTGACCATGTTTATAGGCATGTGGGGCTTGATTTGACCCTTGGAAACTTCATTTACTTTGTCAGAACCAAAACCCTAATTTTGACTGTTAGGAGGCCCTTGAACTGTTCAACCCTTGGGGAATTTTGAAGCATGCTTTTGACAAATCTTGAAGAATATGGGAGGGCAAATTTTGGGGTACAACACTATGTTTCATCATGACATCATGCATCATAACATAGCATCCATTCTTATTGCACTAACCACTTCAAGGATTCCCTAGGGCTCATTTTTGCTCTGTTTTGTAGGACATGGCATCTGCCCGGTGGAACACTATACAAATCAACCTTGTGAAAGTGTCTCTCCAACTAAAGATCTGGCATTAAGGGTTCTTGAAGATTCTCATTTCACTAGAAAGCATGGTCAGTTGCTCAATTTGGTCACTGCAAAACCTGATGAAGAGTTGTTAAAAGTGCTGTTTCAGTTCTTCGACCCGGTGCACCACTGTTTCACCTTCCCGAATTATCAGCTAGTACCTACTATGGAGGAGTTTTCTCAGTTGTTGGGGGTACCTATCCTGAACCAGTTTCCTTTCAATGGTACGGAAGAACATCCAAAGCCTGAAGAAATTGCTAGAGCTCTGTCTTTACACCGGTCTGACATAGTGGCAAATTGGGAGACTAGAGGGGGTGTCCAAGGAATTCTCGTGAAGTTTCTATTTGAGAAGGCCTATCATTTTTGGGATACCTTAGATTTACAAGATTTCTAAGAGGTACTGGCACTTCTCGTTTATGGGACGGTACTTTTCCCTAATGCTGATCAACTTGTAGATGTGAGCCCTATCAAGGTTTTCCTGTCTCATAATCCAATACCTACATTACTCGGGGATATTCTGCATTCTCTGCATGCTCGCACTCTAAAGAGAAAGGGAACCCTCCTGTGTTGCACTCCTCTATTGGCTAGGTGGTTTATTTCACACCTACCCAGGGCTGTTTTGAAGAATGAACAGGGTTTGAAATGGTCTCGCAGGCTGATGTCCCTTAAGCATTCAGACATTCATTGGTGTTCACGATTCTCGGAAGGTATTACCATCATTGATCGTTGTGGTGAATTCATTAATGTCACTCTCTTAGGCATTAGGGGAGGAACCACTTACAATCCTTGTTTGGCCTTACGTTAGTTTGGTTACGCGAGAAGAGAGGATCCTCATGACACGGTTATCCCAGGAATCGCCTTCAATTATGAGAACGACGTTCAAGGCTATCGTAGAAGGTTCATAAAAGCTTAGGGCATGGTACATAAAATGGATAGCAAGACGCTAGGGAACAAGAATTCCATTCCTCTTGAGCCTTATCTCCGATAGGTACGAGCTCGTTCCCAAAGTCTTAGGATGCCCTACCCAGTTGTCCTACCAATAACCGTGGAGCCTGCTACTGAAGGAGACACTACTTCACTTGGTCATCATCCCGACATACCAACTGATCGTGAAGAATTACAGAAATCTTGGGTTCAACTCAAAGAGGAGCGGGACACGTTTGAAGCTTAGTTGTATGCCAGCGAGAAGAAGGTCCAGGAGCTCACTAGGCTACTTCATGAAGAAAGGAACGTAAATGCCTACATCGCACCAAAGAGGATGCGCTCTTGGGAGACCTAGTTTCTTTTTGCTTTCAATTTTGTTTTGTTTAATTGTAAGCCTAAAAGGAATTCTTTGTAACAATTTGAACTTATTAATGCAATTAACATGTGTTTTTTTTGTTAAACAAATCTGAGCCTTTAAGAATCCTTGAAATCATTGCATACGCATATCATCCATGACATTGCATAAACAGGTACCATTACAGGTTTCTCATCTTCTTTGTTGTTTATTTCAGCAGAAATGTCTTCTGAGCAAAGCATCAAGGACCTTCAAGCACAAAACGCCCAGTTCCAACAAATGTTCATCAGTCTGGAAAAAGGGCAAGAGGATCTGAAAGCCCTCATACTGAAAGAGAAGAAGAAGAAGAAGGTTATCGGTATTCTGAATATGGGCCGAAGGTTTGGAGAGCGGTTGAAGCGTCAAACTGATTTGACCTCTTCGTCCAAGAAAGATGAGAACCAAGAAGGAGAGAGAGACCCTAGCCCCGCAGTCTCTGATAATGATATCGATTACAACGATGAGCAATATCCTCCTGCTGAGGATAGATACAAACAACTAGAAGATCGTCTGAGTGCCATGGAAGTTCAGAGGATACCTGGACTAGATTTTGAAGAACTGGGATTGGTATCGGGAGTAGTCCTCCCGCAGAAGTTCAAAGCTCTAGTTTTTGCCAAGTATGATGGGGTGTCCTGCCCAAAACTCCATCTCCGCTCTTATGTAAGGAAGATCCAACCCACACAGCTGATAGAAATTTGTGGGTTCACTTCTTTCAAGATAGTCTGTCAGGGACTTAACTTGAATGGTCCTACCAGCTAGAAGGAGCAAATATCCAAAACTAGGAAGATCTGGCTGCTGCTTTCTACAAGAAGTACCAGTACAATTCTGACCTTGCTCCCACTCGTACTCAACTCCAGAGTATGTCCATTGGTGCAGGTGAAGGTTTTAAAGATTATGCCCAAAAATGGAGAGACTTGGCTGGGAGAGTTCAACCCCCGTTGTCTGATAGGGAGTTGGTTGATATGTTTATGGGGACGCTATCTAGTCCATTTTTCAATCATTTGATCGGCAGTTCATCAGCTGGTTTCACTAAGATGATCCTAACTAGGGAAAGAGTAGAAGCTGGAATTCGAAGCGGCAAAATACAAAAGGATGCCTCTTCAAGTTCAGTAAAGAAGCCTTTTTCTGGTAAGAAGGAGGCCAGTGCCATCTACAGCCCGAGGGGTCAGAACAGGGTTGAACAACGTCATACAGTAAGTGCCATAATGATACATAGACCTGCAGTTTCTCCGTAATGCAACAATCAACAAAGGACGGAAAGACCACAACTGTAGTTTACTCGCATCAACATGACATTGGCTGAAGTTCTGCCTCATCTGCTGAAATCTAACTTGGCAACCTTGAGAGAGGCTCCCAAGAATCCAAATACTACATCTCCCTGATATAATTTGAATGCCCGGTGTGCCTATCATTCTGAGAGTCCTGGACACGATACAAATGATTGTTGGGATCTGAGAAATAAAATACAAGACTTGATTGAAGCTAAGGAGATAGATTTTGATGCTCCGGAGAAGCCGAATGTCATAATTGCTCCCATGCCTAAGCACGGTCGTGGAGTTAATGCTATTGATGCTGATTTATTTGTTACCTTTGTCGATGAAGTTGCTACTCCTCTCTTAACTATAAAGAAGAATTTGTTGTTGGCCGGTTTATTTCCGGGTTATGGTGAAGGTTGCCACATGTGTTCACTTCTACCTTCTGGTTTCCGTTTGCTGAAGTTAGGTGTTCAACGCCTGATAGATAGCAAAGAGATTCTATTTAAGAAGACTATGATTCCTGTTGTTCCAATTGAAGACGTTGCCATTATAACCATTTCCACCAATCCTTCCAAGGTTTCCTCGAGAAGACCTGTTAGGATTACATTCGCTCCAAGAATTGCTCCACTAATAATTACTGTTCCTGGTCCTGTCCCGTATGCCTTGGATAAAGCTGTCCCGTGGCATTTTGGTGCCGATGTATACTATTATGGCATCAAACAAGACTTGAAAGATGAAGAGGCTGATCCTAATATTGGTAACATTGTCGGAACCAGCAAAATCACCCGAAGTGGAAGGGTCTTCTCTCCCGAGATTTCCCCTAAGAATGTCAGCAAGCCCATTATCATTACATCTGTTGTTCCTACTAGTACATCACTAATGTTCATGTTCTTACTCCAGTCAATGAATCATCTAATACCCGCAACAAAGAGGTTGTAGGTGAGCCTTCCCGGACGGAGGCGCCTAAGAAAATTGTTGTGGAAGCCTCTAAGCAAGAAATGGAGGAGATACTGAAAATCATCAAGAAGAGCGACTACAATGTGGTCGAGCAGCTGAGGCAGACCCCATCAAAGATATCCATGTTATCACTGTTGTTGTGCTTCGAGGCCCATGCGAAGGCTTTAATTGCATTTCTCAAGACTGCGCATGTGCCGCAGGAAACTTCGGCTGATCAGTTCAAAGATTATGTAGCCAGCCTGACTGCTGATAATGGGCTGGGTTTTTCAGATGCGGATTTGACTCCGAAAGGAAGGAAGCATAATGATGCTCTGCATGTCTCAATTGAGTGCAGGGGCACCACTATGGCTCATGTGCTGGTAGATACTGGGTCTTCACTGAGTGTTCTGCTGAAGAAGGTGTTGGACCTGTTAGATTGCAAGGGTTTAACTCTAAAGCCTAGTAACATTGTGGTAAGGGCTTTTGATGAATCAAAGAGAATGGTGCACGGGGAGGTGGACATCCCTGTCAAAGTAGGTTCTCATACTTTTGGGTCCACTTTCTATATGATAGATATCAGGTCATCGTATTCTTGTTTATTGGGTCGTCCTTGGATTCACGAGGCTGGGGCAGTCACCTCCACACTCAACCAAATGCTGAAGTATCCGGTGAAAGGAAAGATTGTCACAGTGCGGGGCAAAGAAGAATATATGGTGAGTCACCTTAACTCCTTTCATTACGTAGAGATAGACGGGGAATTCATCGAAACTCCTTGTCAGAATTTTGAAGAGGTCCCTCAGATCTTGGCATCGACTGAAACTGCTAGCAACCAAACTCCATTGAAGATGGCCTCTCTCAAAGACGCCAGGGCTGTGGTTGAAGAAGGTGGGTGTGCCAATTGGGGTCAGTTCCCCGATTTCATTCATAAAATTGACAAATTTAGTTTGGGCTTTACTACAGGGGCTCAAAGGGCTATTAGACGCGCCCGGGCTGGAGGACCTCCCCTACACATCATCAATCGTGGGATTAACGCCATTGAAGACAGTGAAGAGGAATCAGACATTGACAGCTGGATCTACCCAACTATCAATGGTGGATCGAGTAATTGGACGGCTAGGGACTTCATGCCTGTTTCTTTTATTCCGCAGTAATTGACTCTTGTTTTAAGATTTGTAATAAACAATTTGAAACTTTACGGCCTGGTGCCTTGCCCGAGGAACCTCGGCTTTGCTTGTGAGGGTTATTATTTTTCATTTCATAATCCTTAATAAAGCATTGGACGTTTCTGGCATACAAATTTTGCGCTCTCTATTTTTATTTTCTATTTTCAACTCTATCAAAATAGATATTCTCTCACACACACTCACGTATCACAATGCAGATCCATATCTGTGATATGGTGGGGGAGAACTGACTGTTTTTTTGGAATGCTGGTTTGTGTTTTGCGTTTGTTTTTGCAAAATGTCGCGGTAAGCAAGAGTCGCCACCATCTTTTATTTTATCCAACAAGGAAAGCAAAAAAACACAGAAAATTCCTTTTTCGAGATGTTTCTCGGGTCCGGGGGGTAGATTATAGAAAGGGAAGGTGTTAGCACCCTTTCTATCCGTGGTTATCCACGGGCTCTTAGGTACTTGCTCAAAGTGTTTTCAAAATTTTGCTTTTCTTTGTGTTTGTGGGTTTGAAAGAAGTTTTTGTTTTGAAAAGTGTAAGTGCGAAAAGTTTTTGTTTTGAAGGAGCAAGTACTTAAGAACCATCTACCTACTCGACAAAGGAATCAATCTGTACAAATGTCCTTTAGATAATGCTATCTCACTATTGGTTAGTAGGTAGAATCGTCGTTGGAGTTTTAGGGTCAATTCGATTAAGGGATGTGTAGTCACTAAAGCAATGTTAGGACGCCTTAGCGGTAACCCTAATGTCTTAGATCATTTTTCCGAGGCAACTGTTTCGAGGCAACTATGATCTTTGGACAAGAGGGCGACCTCTAAAACTTCCTATACTCAATGACCACATTCGAAGGCAACCAAGTGAGGTGTACCCTAAGAGTGCGCATGTGCGAGTGTGTTGTTTCGATTAACTTTATCTTTGTACATGTCATGGGTGAGCTATGTTGATTTTAAGTTCATACATTCGATCTTGTCATGCATTCCCTATTACCAAACATCTAACAGTGTATAGTTTGCGGAAATTAAATTTGCGGAAATTAAATCTAAACTATTACAAGGCGTCGGGTATTTACATCGCCAAAAACAACCCTTTAATTTAAAATGCGGAAAATAAATAAAGCGATAAATAATTAAAGTCCTAATTTAACTATTACATTCCGGGGAACAATTACGTCAATATGGCAAAATAGATCGCGTGCGAAAAATTAAACCGGGCGCATTTTTTAGGGTTTTGACCCTTTTTTTGAAGAAAGTGATTTTTGGTTTATTTTTGAATTAAATGGAATTAAATCTAAGTTAATTATTAAATAAATAAATTAATTAATTAAAAAGTATTTTTGGATTTTTGGTATTAAATAAATAAAATAAATTTGGTCAAAGTTAATAAAACCTAATATTCTACATTAATTTTAATTATTGCAAAAATACTAAAAGTTAAACCTAATTAAACTAAATTAATTAAATTGATTTATTTACAAAAATAAAGTGATGAATTTAATTTTAATAAATAAAATATATTTTTGTGTTTTATTTTATTTTATGAGGAAAATAATTTAGTTGGTTAGTTAAAATAATAAAAATAATAATACAAAACAAATAAATAAATAAATTGAAAAGAAAAATAAATGACCAAAAAGGGGGGGTTTTTGGCCCAAGAAGAGGTTTGTTCAGCAATTCAAAGGCCCAAACGTGCAAGCCTGCATTGACCTTCCTTGATTCCCTGTGGCACGTTGACCTGGTCTTATGATATTCATCACCTTTGGGCCATCAGATTTGGCCTGGAGGCCATCTGGCGCCTTGAGATCTGAGGGAGTAGCATGCATTGCAGGGCATGAGATACGCTGGAATATCTGAAAGAAAAATGTAACAAATATGTTGGGGACCTAGGATTTGAAACCAGGTCCTATGAGTCATTGAACAAACACGCTTACCACTACACCACTGCCTTCCATTCGTTATTATAATAAACAATAATTAATATAAGGCAAAAGCAAATCAATGGGTCAAACAAAAAAATAAAAGCGCGCTGGATTTAAATCAACGAATGGGGACAGGCCATGTCCTCGTCTTCTTCGTTTGGCCTGGATATTTACCTGCAGATTCTTATCCGCGGCTAAATCCGTGGCTTGCTCCTAAAATATGTTCTAGGCCATGAAAACTCAAGCCACGACCACGGTCATGCTCGTCTCTTCCTCTTGATCATGCCTATGTCCATTGTTTACATCAATTTTGCTTGTAAATAAAAAACCCAAAAACAAGCTTCCAAAACCCTAGGTTCGGGTATGGCATTACTGGCTATAAAAATACAATTGAATAATGTTGAAAGCTTAGAAATCATTCAAGAATCACGAATATGTCAATGTTTTGCCAAGAAAATGCCAAAATAAGAGATTGCAATTTCAAATACAGGGTCGCGTTTTGAAGGACTTACAGTGCTTTTGAATGAGTATGCAAGCTTGATAAGGATTGGTTTTGACTCAGTGGATATCCAACAAGGGGTCTACGTTGAGTTTTTTCTTTGAATCAGCCTCTAAGAGTGATTTCGATTCCACACTTTTTCAAGCTTTTCTCAAGTTTTGCTTTTGTGATTTGGCAGCCTCTAGGTCCTGAACTCGTATCCTTTGTGTTGTATATGTAACATGGAATCAATTAGGTCAAGTTTTGGGCTTTGAATCCTTAGGCATTGATGATTGGAGATATGATATGATCCTCCATTAAAAAGCTTCCAATTTGATTCCAAATCCAATATTTTGTTCATGATATGGCTTGATTCGAGTTTGACCATGTCCATAATGATAATTAAGACCTGTATCAATCAAAAAGATACCAAGTGATCAATATTTAGATTTTATTTGGATTTAAATTGATTAAAAATGAATTAATTCAATAAAAATCAAATAAAATAGAAAAATTAATAATTGGACACAAGACTGAAGATATGACACGTGTGTAGTGTGACAAGATCAAACCAAGTGGAAAAAAGTGGGCCCATTTGACAATTTTGGAAAAATTCCCAACTTCAACAATGCATAACTTCTTCAATTTTGAACTTTTGGAAGTGTTCCTTGACTTTTTAGAAGCCTTGAGATGTCCTCTAACCAACCCTTTTTGTCTCATCGCATTTTGATATTCCATGCTCAATTTATAGGCTTTGGAAAAAAAGGTGTTTTTGTTGACTTTCAAAAATGACCTATAATGTCCAAATTTGTAACTTTTTGTGAGTGCATTGCTTGATCTTGGGGTGTGAAGATGGGTTGTAGGAAATCACATCCTCTTCAAAATGAGCTTTGGATGGGTCATTTCTCATAAAGTATGAGAAAGTTATGCTTGGTCAAAATTGAGTTGACTTTTCCTACAAAACCCTAATTTAGCAACTTTTGAATCTTGATGAATTTTGAGAAATCCTTGATGAATCATGATCAACCCTTGATCAAATGATGAATTATCCTTCAAAATGAGAATTTTGACAAAAAAAACTTGAGGTTTGACTATTTTTAGGTCACAGTTGACTTTTGCCCTAGCACAGTCGATTTTTGGACCCTTTGAGCAATTGGCTGACCAAACTTCCTCTGCAAGGCTTGAAATTTGACATGGATGATCTTGAGAACATATTAGGACATTGGGGAGAACTTGAGGTCATTTGGATGCAAAGACCTTGATGAAACACAAAACCCTAATTTGAGGTTGACTGCCTTAGGAGATAGTTTGACTGTCCAACTCTTGAGCAATCTTGAGCCACTTGGGGATTCTTCTTGACATGTCTTAAGAAATATGGGAGGGAAAATTTTGGGGTACAACAATATCCACTATGGATCCCATTGATAATAGCTCTGATATTGCCAGTTATGACTTCAAAAATCCGATCAACCAAGTCGAGGATGAAGGTGAGGATGATTGTGAGGTGCCTGGAGAACTTGCTAGACTATTACAGCAGGAGGAAAGGGCCATATAGCCGCATGAAGAGCCAGTTGTGACAGTGAACTTGGGTATTGAGGAAGATAGAAGAGAAGTTAAGATAGGTGCAAATTTGGAGCTTAGCGTCAAACAGAGGTTGATACATATGTTGCACGATTATGTTGAGATCTTCGCCTGGTCCTATTAAGACATGTCGTGTTTGGACACTGATATTGTGGTACATTGCCTGCTGACTAAAGAAGACTATCCTCCGGTTAAACAAAAGGTACGTTGTAGGCACCCTGAAATGTCAGAGAAAATCAAGGCAGAGGTCATGAAACAGTTCGATGCAGGATTCTTGGCTGTCACTTCGTATGCATAATGGGTTGCTAACGTTGTTCCGGTAACCAAGAAAGACGGTAAGGTACAGATGTTTGTTAACTACAGAGATCTGAATAGGGCGAGCCCTAAGGATGACTTCCCACTTCCTCACATTGATGTTCTGGTCGACAACACCGTGCAACATAAGATCTTCTCCTTCATGGATGGTTTTTCTGGCTACAACCATATCAAGATGGCTCCGGAGGACATGGAGAAGACAACCTTCATTACACAGTGGGGCACTTTCTGCTATAAAGTGATGTCTTTTGGGTTGAAGAATGCTGGGGCAACCTATCAGCGCATCATGGTCACTTTGTTCCATGATATGATTCACCACGAGATTGAGGTTTATGTATATGACATGATAGCCAAGTCTCAGACTGAGGAAGAGCACCTTGATCATCTCCAAAAGTTGTTCGACAGATTGAAGACATATAAGCTGAGGTTGATTCCAAATAAGTGTACCTTTGGAGTAAGATCTGGTAAGCTTCTGGGTTTTTTCGTCAGTGATAAGGGTATTCAGGCAGACACTGCAAAGGTAAAGGCCATACAAGAGATACTAGTTCCCCGCACAGAGAAAGAGGTTAGAGGTTTCTTGGGACGTCTGAATTACATCGCCAGGTTCATTTCACATCTGACTGCTACTTGTGAGCCAATCTTCAAGCTGCTGAAGAAAGATCAAGTAGTAAAGTGGAATGATGAATGCTAGACTGCTTTCGAGAGAATCAAGGAATACCTTCAAGAACCACCCATTCTGATGCCTCCAGTTGAAGGAAGACCTTTGATATTATACTTGACAGTGCTAGACAATTAAATGGGGTGTGTGATGGGGCAGTATGACGAGTCTGGTCGAAAAGAGCAAGCCATTTATTACCTTAGCAAAAAGTTTACCGACGGTGAGACCCGATACTCATTGCTCGAGAAAACTTGCTGCGCTTTGGCATGGGCTGCTCGTCGACTGAGACAGTATATGCTGACTCACACTACCTTGTTGATATCGAATATGGATATGATCAAGTATATTTTCGAGAAGCCCGCTCTCTCCGGAAGGATAGAAAGGTGGAAAATGATCTCAACTGAATACGACATACAATATACAACACAAAAAGCAATAAAGGGGAGTGTATTGGCTGATCATTTGGCTCATCAGGTCGTGGATGATTACCAGTCCATGAATTTTGAGTTCCCGGATGAGAATATTATGTTTGTGACTGACTACGAAGAGCCTAGATCGGATGAAGGACCCGAGGAAGGATCCCGATGGTCTATGTATTTTGATGGAGCCTCGAATGCACTTGGGTAACGGTATTGGCACTGTAATTATATCTCCCGAGGGCTATCATACTCCGTTCACCGCCCGATTATGTTTCAACTGCACCAACAACATGGAGGAGTATGAAGCATGTATCATGGGTCTTCGAGCTTATATTGACCTGAGGATTAAGTTCTTAAGTGTATTCGGGGATTCTGGTCTGGTGATAATTCAGATCAAAGGCGAGTGGGATACGAAGCACCCGAATCTCATTCCTTACCGAGAATATGTACTGACATTACTCCCACACTTTGAGGAGGTAACCTTTGAACATTTCCCACAAGAAGAGAACCAGTTGGCGAACGTGCTAGCTACCATGTCTTATATGTTCAAGGTTAGGTGGGATAATGAAGCTCCCCATATTACCATTGAGAGGTTGGATGAACCCACACACTGCTGTGAGATCGATACCGAAGAAGTGGCATACAAACCCTGGTTTCATGAAGTCAAAAGGTATCTCGAGGTTCAGGAGTATCCCGAAGGGGCATCTGTCAACGATAAGAAGTTTTTGAGAAGGTTTGCTGCAAAGTTCTTTCTTAGCAATGGGATCCTTTATAAACGCAACCATGACTCCACACTACTACGGTGTATAGACAAGAGCGGAGCGGAAAGGATCATGACGGATCTACATGAAGGCACTTTCGAAACCCATTCTAGTGGACACACCATGGCTAAGAAGATACTACGGGAAGGATACTAATGGTCCACTATGGAAGCCGATTATTATCAACACTATCGAACCTATCATAAATGCCAAATCTATGCTAATAAGGTGCATGTACCTCTGGTTCCCCTGAATGTTTTGACAGCTCCTTGGCCCTTTGCAATGTGGGGCATTGACATGATCGGTGAGATCAAACCTATTGCGTCTAAGGAGCATCACTTCATTCTAGTAGCCATTGATTACTTTACAAAGTGGGTTGAGGAAGCCTCTTTTGCTACTATGACCAAGAGCATCGTGGCACGGTTTATCCGACACAATCTGATCTATCGATATGGTGTACTAGAGAGGATTATTACTGACAATGGTACAAATCTCAACAATACAATGATCACCAAGCTCTGCAAACAGTTCAAGATACACCATCATAACTCTTCCCCTTACCGGCCGAAGATGAATGGCGCTGTTGAGACAACTAACAAGAACATCAAGAAGATCATACAGAAGATGACGGTAACATATAAAGACTGGCACGAGATGTTACCATTCGCTCTTCATGGGTACCGTACCTCAGCACGAACGTCGACAGGGGAAACATCCTACTCTCTGGTGTATGGCATGGAGACAGTCCTACCCATCGAAGTCCAGATACCTTCTCTCAGGATTATGAAGGATGCATGTTTGAATAAAGACGGCTCGATCCAAACCCAGCTTGATCAACTAAATCTAATTGACGAAAAAAGGCTTACTAATATCTGCCATGGTTAGGCGTATAAGAAACGAATGATCAAGGCTTTTAACAAGAAAGTCAGGCGTCAAGAATATAAAGTCGGGGATCTGGTGATCAAGCGCATCATACTGCCGCAAGGTGATCCCAGGGGTAAATGGACTCCCACGTTTGAAGGGCCATTTGTGGTTAAGAATGTTTTCTTGGGAGGAGCTATGATTCTAACCAACATGGATGGTGACGACATTCCTCACCCCATCAATGCAGACATAGTGAAAAGATATGACGCATAATCAAAGACCCCTAGGTCGAATGGCCTAGGCAAAAATAAGGGCTTCCCGGCAAATCAAAAGGGTTCGGGCAAAAGTAAGGGATGAAAACAAAAAAAATATGTACACCCGGCAAGTCGAAAACCCGAAAGGGCAACTTGGGCAAAAAAGGGTATCCCGGTAGACTGAAAACCCGAAAGGGTGGACCAGGCAAAAGTTAGGGATTGAAGCGTAACACTATGTCTCATTGGATCATCTTGCAACCAGACTTTGGTATCGACTATCAAGCTCAGACGGCGCCAATCAATCTGATCCACCTTCGACCAAGCAGCCAAGTGATGAGACGCTTGAAGATATAAAGGCAATAGCAGAGTTGGAACCCAATGGGGTCGTTTCATATAACTGTTTTTCTTTATTTTACACAAATTGTAATTTCTATCTTTCGGAGGCGTTCTCTTACTAGGACGTCAGCCTCTTTGTACAAAAAACGCCTATTACAGGCCAATTTCAAAATCAATACAAGTCATTTTCACAAGAAACTTCAATTTGTTTTTTCTTTTTCTGTTTTGTTTTGCAAGAACGTCCAATGCTTTATTTTTTATATATGCATTTGAAAATGATTGCCGCTCATAAATATTTACATAAGAAACAAAAGGCGATTACCCATAATTCCAGAAACAGGAAAATAAGAAGTATCAAACCCGACAGTTCCTTTGCCCAGCAGGTATCGGGATAGAGTCAGCTTTGGAACATGATTATTTGTACATACACTCCCCACAGAGTAAAAGTACCCAAAGGCATTGATGTCATTTTCCCCGAAGCAGGACGTACCTATCCCCAACCCAGGATCATAACTATGGGCTAGTCAGTAAAATTCATCCTCCAGGCGGAGTTTATTTCTAAAGGAACAGGAGCTCAATCTCCAACAGAGCTCATCGCCTCCAACAACTTAATTGCATCCCCAGCTAAATTTATTCCTCCAAGTCAGCAGGCCTACCAACAAAGTATCTCTTCCCTAAAGTCTGGTCCTTGCAGAGTTACTTCTCCGATACCTTTTCCCGACATAATATTTGCGAATCTCCAGCAACAGTCAGGGATTTATTTTCCCAGGCACAAGCATACCGCGACAACATTTCATGAACATACATCATGACATACGCATACATATCATATACAGCATAATCTCATTTATTTTGAGAACATCATCTCGCCCTACATTTCATGCATCGCATATAACTAACCCTGATATTTTTCAGGAAAAGACAGTTAGCTTCAACAAATCCAGCACTTATACAAATCACATTCATAGACAACTAATGGAAACTCAATCCCGAAATCAAACGGGTCAACTAATCTACATTATCATATCAAGGTAACCTTACCCCGGTTCCTCCCGAAGTTTTACACAAACTTATCTCAAAGTAACCTTACACAGGTTCCTTTTGAAGTTTTACACGAACTTATCACGAAGCAGCCCTACTATCCAGGCTTTCATATCGAAGTAACCCTATTATCCAGGTTCCTTCTCACAACCCTACTATCCAGGCTTTCATATCGAAGTAACCCTACTATCCAGGTTCCTTCTCACAACCCTACCATCCAGGCTTTCATATCGAAGTAACCCTACTATCTAAGTTCCTTCTCACAGCCCTCCCATCCAGGCTTTCATATCGAATTAACCCTACTATCCAGGTTCCTTCTCACAACCCTACTATCCAGGCTTTCATATCGAAGTAACCCTACTATCCAGGTTCCTTCTCATAGCCCTACTATCCATGCTTTCATATCGAAGTAACCCTACTATCCAGGTTCCTTCTTACAGTCCTACCATCCAGGCTTTCATATCGAAGAAACCCTACTATCCAGGTTCCTTCTCATAGCCCTACTATCCAGGCTTTCATTTCGAAGTAACCCTACCATCCAGGTTCCTTCTCACAGCCCTACCATCTAGGCTTTCATATCGAAGTAACCCTACCATCCAGGTTCCTTCTCACAGCTCTACTATCCAGGCTTTCATATCAAAGCAACCCTACTATCCAGGTTCCTTCTCACAGCCCTACTATCCAGGCTTTCATATCGAAGTAACTCTACTATCCAGGTTCCTTCTCACATCCCTATTATCCAGGCTTTTATATCGAAGTAACCCTGCTATCCATGTTCCTTCTCACAGCCTTACTATCCAGGCTTCCATATCAAAGTAACCCTACTATCCACGTTCCTTCTCACAGCCTTACTATCCAGGCTTTCATATCGAAGCAACCCTACTATCCAGGTTCCTTCTCACAACCCTACTATCCAGGCTTTAGAATCGAAGCAACCCTACTATCTAGGTTCCTTCTCATATCCTTACTATCCAGGTTCCTCCTCTCTTATCCCCAAACAACGGTCCACAACACTGTGAGACTAGAAACTGATCAAACACAATTGGTTTCCAATTTCCCCAGTAAATCGCAGTGCAGCTTGTACCCCAACCAGATACGCAGTACACTTCCGCTTCCTCAAGCCAGAGTTATTCCCCAGTAGAGTAACGGACAACTGAAGCTCCTAAAACTCTAGTTCTCCCAAGATAGGAAATCAACATCCCCTAGATGGCATCTTTAATCCCATCTCCTTCAAATCTCCGTCGCATACAGGATGACATCTTTAAGCCCATCCCTGACAATCTTCAATCCTCGACCTCCAAATGGCATCTGTAAGCCCATTCCCGATATCACAAATCAAGCGTCACTTCATGCGAGTGCAAATTTCTGGGCACTCTAGTGTCCAATCATCTTCCACCTTCAGATCACGAAAGGTAGAGCAGCCAATCTACATCCTCAGGTTTAAGAAGATTGAACAGGGGCAGCTGTTGTACCCCAAAATTTGCCCTCTCATTTTACTCAATACATGTCAATTGAGGTCCCCAAGTTGATCAAGGAAGTCCAAGAGTTGACTAGGCCAACTCTCTCCTAAGGTAGTATACCTTAAATTAGGGTTTCAATTTTCATCAAGATGCTTGAGTCCAAAGGATCCCAAATGCTCACCATTGTCCTAATATGTTCTCAAGACTTGACATGTCAAGTTTCATGCCTTGCACAAGAAGTTTGCCCAGCCAACTGCTCAGTTACTTGAGAATCGACTGTACTAAGGCAAAAGTCAAATGTGGCCCACATACAGTCAAAATTCTAGATTTTTGGTCAACATAATCATTTTGAAGTTTTACCCATCATTTGATCAAGGGTTGATCATGATTCCTTAAGGGATGCTCCAAATTCATCAAAACCCAAAAGTTGCTAAATTAGGGTTTTGTAGGAAAAGTCAACCCAAGTTTGACCAAGCATAACTTCTTCATACTTTATCAGAACCTTTCCATCCAAAGCTCATTTTGAAGAGGGTGCAATTCCCTACAACTCTTCTTCAGCTACAAGTTCAAAATATGCACTCAGCAAAAGATATGAATTTTGACATTATAGGTCCTTTTGAGAAGTCAACAAAAACACCTTTTGGGTCAAAGCTTCATACATTAACATGGAAGACTCAATTGAGATGAGACCAAAAGGTTTACTTAGGGTACATCCTAAGATTTCTAAAAAGTCAAAGAACACCTCTCTAGGGTTAAAATTGGAGGAGTTATGCCTTGTCAAAGTTGACCTTTTTTGCAAAATTGCCAAAAGTCAAATGTGCTCACAAATGCATTTTTTGCTAAATGGGCCTAACTTTTTATGCTTGCACCTCACTTATAATGTGTTCCACGACCCAAATATCCAACCACACATTATTTGCTTCATTTTTCAATTTATTTTGATTTTTTGTTAATTAAAAAAATGAATTAAATCAAATAATTGAAGAATAATAACAAAGTTATGATTTGATTTGGTTTTTGGACAGGTTGGCAATCAGAATGTACTAAACTATCAAGGTCAAAACGAATCAAGCATAATTGGTACAAGAAAGGGAAGATTTGGCTCAAAATAGCAAGTTTGCATATGGTTAAAGAATCGAACCAAATCTCATCAAATTTCAAGATTTAATCCAAATTTGTTGACCTAATTCAGTGCACTACATATACATAACAATTCCAATACACAAAACAAGGGTTGGAGGCGTGAAACTGCCAGAAGGAAACTCAAAATTTTTGATAAAAAAGTGAGACCTATCTTCTTCCACCGGCCTATTCAAGACTATTCAAAGCCAGAAATCAATCTCTTGGAATCTCAGGAAGCGTTCCCAACCATTTGTAGGCGTTAGAACATCAAGAATCCTCGCATAGAAGCATCACAGTTTGCACTAAGAACTCAAATTCGATTTCTATGATTTACACATTATAAATGTATTCTACCCATATATTTGTGTTCATGATCATGTTTGCAATGTTTCTGGATAGTTTGATTTAAGTTACAGTGCAGGAACAAGCTTTTGCCATTGTTAGGGTTTCGTGCTCCAACTTGGGGTTTTGTGATTTAAGAAAAATTAGGCCTGATAATGTGTACCATGATGATCAGAGCTTCAAACCCAGTTGATTCATGGTCCCCAATTGAATTTATATTGCGTGTGCTTGACTATTGAATAACACAGGTTTTTAGCAACAGACTTGCGTCTGTAGGTAAAGGTTCAGAAACCTAAAAGGAAGGACAGGGAAGAAGACAACAGTGTGTCACAATCTGACTGGCTGGTTTAAATTCTGACGCGTTCTTCTGGCCATTAACTTGTTTTCCAATATATTATTTGTTTTTATTATATTAACAAGTTAACATCCAGCGCAGTTGGTCAGAGAAAGTAAGTCAGAAGCTCATGTCCTGGGTTCGATCCCAAGCGTGAGCTTTTGGCGTTTTCTTTATTATTTTCACCAGATCCAGCACATACACCTTCTGAGGATCATCAAGCGCCCTCTGATCAACATCTTATGGATCCATCTCCAGCCAGATCCAACGCACCTCACCTTCTGAGGATCATCATCTTCTGGATCCATCTCCAGCCAGATCCAGTGCACCTCACCTTCTGAGGATCATCATCTTTCGGATCCATCTCCAACCAGATCCAGCGCACCTCACCTTCTGAGGATCATCATCTTCTGGATCCATCTCCAGCCAGATCCAACGCCAGTATACGCAGGTCCACCATGAGTCCCTAGAAGATGGTATCACTAGATCAGGCGCCAGACTCTGGGACATCCTTCTGGGCTTCAGAAGTTCAGCACCCCCAGATCTGCTGACAACAGGCCCATTTGGTTATTTCTACTATTTTTCTTTAATTTCTTTTCTTTAATTATTTTGTTTTTTAATCAAAACAAAAATTATTTTATTAAATTAACCAATCAAAAATCATAAAAAAGATTTATTTTCATAATAAATGTTTTTTTAAATTAATTAGTTTAATTAATTTAGGGCAACTTTAATTTCTTTCATAATTTAAAAATAATTAGAAATCAGGTTTAATTAATTTGCAATTAAATATTTTCTTTAATAAAAATCCAAAAATACTTATTCTCTCAAATTAGATTTTCTAGGTTTCAATTTCATCTCTCGCATTTAATTAGTCGCGCGTATTTTATTTACCCTTTTTGTTATTTTGTAACAGTTTCGAGTTTGTAATAGTTTTAATTATGGTTTTAAATTCTGCATTTTTATTTCCCGTCAAGGCAATTATGTAAGTGTCAAAGCCATGTAATAGATAGGTTTTACTTCCTCGCACTTTTAATTTCTGCAATCTTTAATTGTTGGATGTATGGCTAATAGGATTGTATGGCAAGAATGTTTGGAAAATTAAAACAGTTAGAAAACCCTAATGTGCAAAGATAACATTAATTGAAAAAGCACACTTTCACATACTCACTCTTAGGGTATACTCTCACTCTGATTTCCTTCGGTAAACGATCATGAAGCATATGATGTTTTAGTGGCTACTCTCTATGTCTAAAAGATCAAGTGTCTCATTCGAATGTTGCCCCAGAAATGTTGCCTCGGAAGTGTTGCCTCGAAAAGATCTTAAGACTCTAGGATGGTTACTAAGGTGTCCTAACATTGGTTTTGTGACCGTACGTCCCTTTCGAATGTCCCTTACAACTCCAATGACGGTGCTACCTACTCCTTAATAGTAGGATAGTGTTTTATAAAGGATATAGAACAGAAACGGCCATTTTTTTCGAGTAGGTAGATGCTAGTAGGTACTTGCTCAAAATAAAACTTTTCACACAAACACTTTTCGAAAACAGTTTTCAAAACAACTTCGTCACATCCTTGAGGACTGATACAAGGGTTATCACGAAGTAAAAACATTTTCAAGACAAACACACACAAGCAATTTGAAAAATGAGCAAGTACCTAAGAGCCCGTAGATAACTACGGATTGAAAGGATGCTAACACCTTCCCTTTCTATAATCTACCCCCCCATACTCAGAATATCTCGAAAAAAGGTTTTTTCTGTTCTTTTTCCTTTTCCATGATTGGATGAAATAAAAGCCGGTGGCGACTCTTGCTTACTGCGACATTTTGCGAACATAAAACGTAAAATGTAAACCAGTATTAACAGTCGGTTCTGCCACCGTATCACATTGACCAAGTTAACTTGTAAGGGTAAAGCCTTTGTGTGGGATAATCAATGTGAAGAAAGTTTCACCGAGTTGAAGAAGAGGTTGACGTCAGCTCCGATTTTGACCTTTCCTAATCCCGGGGAACCTTTTGTTGTGTATTGTGATGCTTTTATGATGGGGTTAGGTGGTGTACTCATGTAGAATAGTAAGGTGGTTGCTTATGCGTCGAAACGTTTGCAAGAGGCGTTGGGATCTAAGTTGAGGTTGAGTTTGGCATATCATCCTCAAACGGATGGTCAGACCGAGAGGACTATTCAGTCATTGGAGGATCTGTTGAGAGCATGTGTTCTTGAACAGGGAGGTTCATGGGATACTTACCTTCCGCTGATTGAGTTCACTTATAATAAAAGTTACCATTCTAGTATTGGGATGGCAACTTTTGAGGCATTGTATGGTCGGAGGTGTAGGACTCTATTGTGTTGGCATGAATCTGGTGAAAATGTGGTACTTGGACCTGAGATTGTTCGAGAGACTACTGAGAAAGTGAAGCTTAGCTGAGAGAAGATGAAGGTTTCTCAAGGTAGACAGAAAAAGTTACCATGACAAGAGAAGGAAAGATTTAGAATTCCAAGCTGGTGATCATTTGCTTTTGAGAGTCACACCTGTGACTGGTGTTGGGTGAGCTCTGAAGTCTAAGAAGCTCACTCCTCGTTTTATTGGTTCGTATCGGATATCGGATCGAGTTGGGAAATTTTCTTATCGAGTGGCGTTACCGCCAAACCTTGCTAATTTGCATGATGTGTTTCATGTATCGCAACTTCAGAAGTATATTCATGATCCGTCTCATGTGATTCAGATGGACGATGTGCAAGTACGGGATAATCTCACAGTGGAGACGATGTCTGTGCGAGTCGCGGATCTCGAGATGAAGATCCTAAGAGGGAAGGAGATTGCATTGGTGAAAGTTGTCTGGTTAGGAGCTGCTGGAGAGAGTATGACCTGGGAGTTGGAGAGCAAGATGCGAGACTCCTACTCCGAGTTATTCGAACCAGGTAGACTTTTATTTTCGAGGACGAAAATATTCTAAGTGGGGGAGAGTTGTAACACCCCGATATTTAATTATTTACTTAATTAAATATTGTTTTGAATACTTTATTTTAATTCGAATTTTTATCGTTGAAGTCAGAATTATTTTATTAAGTTGGAATAATAATTTAATCAGGTTTATGTTGGTATAAATAAGTTGAAGTATCATTTTACTAATAAGCTTAGAATTGATGTTGGGCTTAAGTATGGTGTCACGAAATAATAAGGGGGGGGGGGGGTATTTTGTTTAGGCCCATTTAAGTTTACTAAGGATTAAATAATAGTATTTTATTAGAAAATAGAAGGAAAAATAGAAGGTAGTGTTATCAGGAAAAACAAAAGGAGAATAGGGTTTTGTGAGAAGAGAAGAGGAACAAGAAAGTTGTTGCTAGGTCCAATCTCAGAAATTCCTTTGAAGCTTCCTAGAGTGCCTTCAAATTAAAGCGGGTAAGGGTGGGGTTTCTTATCCTCTAACGGGGCATATGATATTTTGTATGTGGGAATTAGTAAGTAGAATTATACTGTTTTGTTGATTTGTGTTGGCTTGTGTTGTTGTGGTAATAATTGATTTGATTATAGAATTGTCTAAGAATATGCGTGTTGTTGTGTTATACTTGTCCCTGGAATGGAGTTGGTATCGCTAGAGTATAGCAGGAGTTTCAATGAAACAGTATCAAAAATAATAAGAAGAAGTAAAAACTGGCCTGGAAGTGGAAGTATCGTCTGGAACTTGTTGTATATCGGGGTTGCCATTCGGCAACCTTGGGAGAAAGAGAGGATGTGCCGATCGGCACTAGGGTAAAGGTGGAAAGAAAGTGTCGTTGGCACTGAGTGTTAGGCAGGGGCACTTGTTTCAATTTATGTTTTTGTGGCACTATGCTATATAACTGTTAATATGGTATCGGTCTGGAGTTTATTAAACACAAAAGCACTTAGGAAAAAATTAAACTATTCTTATCAGTTATTCTTATCAGTAGTGTGATATACCAGAAGCAACTTTAATAGAAGCACCTATATGTCAATTACATTAATTTAGAAATTCAACTTAATTTTAACAGTCTGTAGTAATAAGACAAGGTTAGGAATAATTAGTAAAAAATTACAGTAACTGTTTTTGAGGATTAATGAAGTAGCAGAAGTAGTATTATGGGTATTGTCGAATTATAGGTATTATGTCTGATGTTATGTTATTTTGTGCTGATCGATAATGTGAATATGTTGTTGCCATGAAAAGTTGTTGATTCCGTTGAAATGTTGTGTTGCAAGCCTTTGGCCAATGTTGAGCGGTGTGAATTGTTATTATGTCGACCTTTATTATGTTGTTGTCGTTGTTGCGTGGCCAAGTTATGGTTGTTTATATCATCTCATAGCATAACATAGCATTAAAGTTGGCCTGGATTGGCATGTTCTAAGTTGGAGCAAATGCTCACCATGTTGGCCTTTATTGGCAAGATTTTATATTGAGGGCTTATGCCTTATGCCTCGGTAAACTGGCACTTTCTAAGTTTGGAGTTCTGCTTCAATGGTACCACATGCATTTTCATAGTTGAGTCGCATTTGGAGTCGCTGATTTGTTGCTTATTTGAAGTGTTGTTTACGCACGGTAATGTTATAAGTTTAATTGAGGTGTTGGTGAATGGTATTGCTTTATGTTGATTTGGTATGAAGTGGTGATTTTACATAAACTAATATCGATATATTATTTATCATACATTCTATTATAGTATTCGATATCTCACCCCTTCTGTTTGAATGTTACCCTTTATTGGTAACGTGCAGGTAACCAAGAGGAGTAGCCGATAGCGTTGTTAGTTCGAGTTTGGTGTCATTTGCTCTGATACGTAGCACTTAGGGGGAAAATGAACGCTTGTCTTATTTTGTTGTTTATTTATTGAACCTTATGTTGTTATTTGAGGAGTTATCATATTGATGTTGTTTCATGATTCAGAGATGTTATGTCTCATATGGAGAACTAATATGAATCCGCTGCGTGATTAATCAAAGTTTGGTTTATGTTATGAAGACTATATTCCTGAGTTGTGTTCATTCCGCTTCATTAAGTGTTATGTATATATTCTAAAAGCATGACAAATTTATGTGTCTCTGTTGAATGTGTGGCATCCTGATTATATTGGAAATTTTTATACTCTGATTTTCTGTAAATTGCTTGGGATAGAATTGGGGTGTTACAAGAATCATATTCAACAGTAGTAGGGGAAATCACTTCAAAGGTCAGATATGGAGTCTCGATAAATTCTCCATCCATCTCCATGTACCGGAATGAATTCAGGTGGCTGACCATGTACTTCTCTTCTCCGCAGACAGTAACAATCTTCCCTTTCTCATGATACTTTAATTTCTGGTGCAAGGTGGAGGTACCGGCGCTTGCTCAATGGATCTATGGGCTCCCTAATAGACAAGAATAAGCTAGCAAGCTGTCCATTACATAGAAGGTGGATTCAAAAATATGTGAACCCAGTTTGATAGGAAGATCGACTTCTCCATGTACCATTCTTTTTTATTCGTCAAAGGCTTAAACTATGATGTCGTTGGGTTTCATCACAACCCCTTTGCAATCCAGTCTGTCAAGGGCGCCCTTTGGCAGAACATTCAGAGAAGAGCCAATATCAACTAACACATGAGCTAACATAGTGCCCCTGCATTCAATGGAGACATAGAGGGCCCTATTATGATTTCTCCCCTCTGGAGTCAGGTAAGCATCGGAGAAGCCTAATCCATTATCCATTGTTAAGCTAGCCACATAAGTTCCAAATTGATAAGCCGAAATTTCTTGCGGCACATGAGCATTATTAGAGAATTTTACTAAAGCTTGCGCATGGGCTTCATAACACACTAGTAAAGATAACACGGAGATTTTGGATGGGGTCTGCCCCAACTATTCAACAATTTTATAGTCGCTCTTGTGGATGATTTTCAAAACCTCTTCCAAATCTTGTCCAGAGGTTTCCTTGACTGTAGCTTCTTTTGGCGCCTCTATCTGGGCAGGATCTATCGTTGGCTCTTTACCCTGAGTCTTAGAAGTTGTCTTGGTAACTATGACTTGAACAGGTGGAGAGATTTTCGGGGAGAAAATCCTTCCGCTTCTAGTAATTTTGTTGGTCCCTGCAATATTATCAATATTGGGACCAGCTTCTTCATCATCTTCATTAGACATCTCTTGTTTAATGCCGTAGTAATAGACGTCAGCTCCATAATTCCGTGGAATACCCTTCTCCAAGGAATATGGGATATGCCCAGGTATTGTAATGATTAAGGGAGCAACTTTTGGATTGACAGTAATCCTTAAAGGACCCTTGGAAGTGACCCTGAAAGGAGTACCAGATATGACAGATAAATCTCGACACAAATTCTCAGCATACAGAACTTTCTCAATCAAAATTACATGTTCATCCATTAGGCGTTGAACGCCTTCCTTCAGTAACTCGCAGCCATTGGGTTGAACTGCACAGCAATAACATTATTTAACACAACCCGAAAATAAACCGACTTGTAGCAAATTCTCCTTGATTATTAAGAGAGGAGTAACCATATCACTTACGAAAGCAACATACAAAACATCTTCAACAACACTTATGCCTTTGTCATGCTTAGGCATAGGTGCAGTAATCACATTCGTAGTTTCCAGAGGATCAAACTCAATTTCCTTATTATCGATCATATCCTGAATCTTTCTTTTTAGGGCCCAGTAGTTGTTGGTGTCATGCCCATGACTATTCGAATGATAGGAACACCTCACATTTGTATTGTACTTTGGAGAGGATGTGTTGGGATTCTGAGGAGGATCCCACAGTGAAATGAGTTCAGACTTTAAGAAATGTTGTAATGCTTGAGATAAAGGCATGCAGATCTTGGTAAACTGTCTTAACGGAGCTTATGGCCTTCGTCAGTTACCCTATTGTTGTTGTTGTTGAACATGCAATGGATTAGAGATCAATACCGCTCCCACAGACTGATGGTGGTCATATTTACTATGGCTTTTCCGACCATAGACAACATTGGCTTCTTTTTTACCAACAAAAGGCTTCTTCACAACATTAGAAGATATAGCCATCAAAATCTTCCCACTCTTAATACCACTTTCAACTCTTTACCCGGTCAGAATTAGTTCAGTAAAGCTAGATGAAGAACTCCCAATCATATGATTAAAGAATGGGCATGTCATAGTACCCATGAACATATCAACTAATTCCCGACCATATAAGGGAGGCTGGACCCTTCCAGCTAAGTCTCTCCACTTCTGGGCATACTAATTGAACCCTTTATTTGAGCCCATGGACATATTTTGCAATTGTACACGAGTTGGTGCAAGTTTAACATTATATTGATACTGCTTGTAGAAAGAAATATTCAGGTCTTACCACGTGTGAATATTGGTTCCTTCCAGCTGATAGAACCATTCAAGTTGAGTACCAGACAAGCTTTCTTGAAAGAAACGGAACCACAATTTCCGGTCAGTAGTATGAGGTTGGATTTTTCGAACATACGACCTCAGATGGAGTTTGATAGAAGAGACCCCATCATATTTAGCAAAGATATGGACCTTGAATTTATGAGGGATGACCACCCCCGATATCATACCTAATTCTCCAAAATCCAATCCATGCACTTTCTGGGTTTCCATAGCTTTGAGACGGTCTTCTAACTGTTTGTACTTGTCATCTGCAGGAGGGTACTTTTCATCGGAGTAGTCTTCATCTTCAGAACCCTGATTGTTTGCACCTTCACCCCTGACACTTCTACTATCCTCCTCTTGGTTGTCATCTTCCTCAGAAGAAACATCATCCGCTTAAACCAGTCGAGCAATACCTTTGAATCTTCTCCCCATATTGAGGATAACAGCCGACTTTTTAGTCTTCTTTTTCTTGGTGAGGAGCGTCATCATCTCTTGTTTCCCTTTGGCCAGATTCAAAAGAGTCTCTTGAAATTGTGCATGCTGAGTCTGGAGATCCTTGACAATTTGTTCGAGGGCCATCTTATACTGAAATAAATAGTAGATAGATGAGAAAACCTGTATTGGACAACCTGTTTATGAAATGATGCATGATATGTAGATGCAATGTTTTCAAGGACCTTAGGAGATTTAAATTTGTTAACCGAGAGGAAAAAAAACAAATATTTCATTAATAAGTTCAAAATTACAATTGCCTCTTAGGCTTACAATGGAAACAAAAGGGTCTCAATGAGAAAACAATATAAACTCCTAAAACCTAAGACTCAAGTCTCCCACGGGCGCTTCCTCTTTGTGTTGATGTATGCATTAAGTCTTTGCTCCTTGTGAAGTTGCTTTGTGAGCTCCAACACTTTCTTTTCACTTTCATAGAATTGAGTTTCAAAGGTGTCCCATTCTTCCTTGAGTTGAATCTAAGACTTCTGCAATTCTTCGAGGTCGGTGGGCATGTCTGGATGTAGGATGGTGCGTGAAACGTCTCCTTTGATAATAGGCTCTATGATCACCAGCAGAACAGTTGGATATGGCATCATGAGGTTTTAAGCACAAGCTCGTACCCATTTGAGGCAGGGCTCCAAAGGGATGGAATTCTTTTATCCTAAAGTCTTGCTATCAATCTTATTTACCATGCCCCAAGCACGTATAACCCTTTGATGATAACCTTGAAAATCATTCTCGTAGTCGAACATAATACACTGGATAAGTATGTCACGAGGACCATATCTTAGAGCATAACCAAATTTACATAGAGCCAGAGAAGGGTTGTAAGTAATACCTCCCCTAATGCCAAGGAGTGGAACATTAGGGGATTCCCCCCAACGGTCAATGATAGTAATATCCTATTGAGATCGGGAGCACCAATATATATCTGAATGAGAAAGTGACATTATTCTTTGTGACCACCTCAAACCTTGTTTATTCTTCATTATTGATCAGGGAAGGTGCGAAATAAACCACCTGGATATCAAAGGTATGCAACATATAAGGGTCCCTCACTTCCTCATAGTACGGGTGTGATGATAATGCAAAATATATCCAAGCAAAGTAGGCACAGGGTTACGAGAAAGAAAATTTTTGATGGCGCTCACATCTGTGAGTTGGTCTGGATTAGGGAATAACACCAAACCATAGATCAATAAAGCCAAGATTTCCTCGAAAGCATAAAAACTCATAGCATTCAAAAACAACTGAGGCTTCTCTAACAGAAAATTTGCAAGAAAACCCTTGGCTCCACTTCTTGTTTCCTAATTAAATACAATGTTGTACCGCTTCAGATGTAAGGCTGCTGCAATTTCTTCAGGCTATGGATCTTTCTCTAAACCAGTGAAAGGTGTCCGATCAAGAACAAGCATCCCAAGTAGCTTAGAGAATTATTCCATTATGGGTACCAGATGATAATCCATAAAGGTGAAACAATGATGTTAGGGATCAAAGAACTGGAATAAAACACTCACCATGTCTTCTTCAAAACCCTAGGTAACCAAACTAAGTAGATGACCATGCCTTTTGGTGAACTGGGAGATTTCAGGAACTTTTGAGACCAACTCCTTAAGTTGAGAAGGTATCCTCACAAAACTGATCCGGATAGTATTTCTATGAGCAAATGCCATAACCTACAAAACAGAACAAAGATAAATCCCTAGGTCCTTGAAATGGTTAGTGAAAATGACATATGTAATGGTGTCATGATGTTATGATGTCATGTTCAAACAATTAATCAAACACAAACAAGACACACTAGACCTTAGGTTCATGCTTGCATGGAGTTTGTAGGTAAGTACGGTCTTGAAGTTTTAGTTGGCTCAGTCTATCCTAAAAGAAGTAACCAGGTTCTAGGAGCCTCAATATCACTGACCTTTCTCTCAAGCATTATTTCAGCACAAGCATCTAATTTACAACCGAAATATCCCGAGAGTCCAATCTCAATGAGTGTAACATCGAGTATCAACCAAATTCAGTCTGCACTAAAGCCGACTATCTTACTACTTTCTATTAGTTATGTGTTAACTAAGGTTCTAAGGTCAGTTAGTGCTTTATGACACCACGTGGAAGCCCAACATTCTCCTTGAGTTACTCAAAGGACACTAGCACAAACCAATGTGTCGCATTAACATAGCCATTGCTTCAACCATATCGGTCTATGTCATACAGTTTCCACGACCTATTTCTACTTGCCTAAAATTCCCCAAGATCCGGGTATAGGATCTATACAAGAAATAAAACCAAGTATATCCCAAAATATAAAGCATACAAGGCAAACAAGTGAAGCAATAAAGATTATCTAACTCTTAAGGTAACCCCACTTTTAGTTATATTCCCCAGTAGATTCGCCAGTTCTGTAATACGGTGGGAGAACTGACTTCTAGGTTTTGCATTTTATCGCAAATGTTGTGGATAGCAAGAGCCGCCACTGACTTTTCTTTTATCCAATAAAGGAAAGGGTGAAAAGAACAGGAAAGACTTTTGAGAATTTCCTGAGTAGGGGGGTAGGTTATAAAAAGGGAAGGTGTTAGCACCCTTTTCATCTGTAGTTATCTATGGGCTCTTAATCGCTTGCTCATTTTAAAAATATTGTGTTTGTGTATGTTTGAAAATATTTTGAAAATGCCTAAGTGCGGAAATTTTGTAATGATTCTCGTATCGCTGAGAATGTATACAAAATGTTTGTTTTGAAAATATTTTGAAAGAAATTGTTGTTTGTGAAAAGATGTTTTGTTTTGAAAAGTTTGTAAGCAAGCGACTATGAGTGTTCTACCTACTCAAAAACAAGTCTTTGTTCTTTTCCTCCTCCTATAGATGGTGCTACCCTACCATTAGTTATTAGGAAGCCATATCATTGGATGTGAGGCACAGGCGCGGATCATCGTACAGTCATAGAAGGAAACTTGTAGGACGCTTTAACAATTTTTGTAAGGGACTAAGATCATTTACCGAAGGCAGCATCAAAGGGTCATCAAGGGACTACGATCTTTTAACTGAGAGTCTTTGCTAAATCATCCCACGTTCGAGGGACATGACTGTTTAAATCCGAGGCAACAAGTGAGGGTCACCCTAGAGGTGCGCGTGTGCAAAGTGTTTTGATTTCAAATATTTGTCTTTAGGTTTTCTAATGTTTTGTTTTAAATCCCGCCATACAAACCTATTAAACTAACAGAAATAAGAAAACAGTAAATTGCACAAATTAAATGTCCTATGCTATTACAATGCTTTGGAAATGGGGGTAAAAATTTATGAATGGAGGAGGAAAGTAATAAACCCTAATTATCTATTACAAACTTTTGACAGTTACAATATTAAAAAAAATGAAAAAGTAAATGAGTGCGCGGAGTTTGAAGAAGGGAAATATATTAAGAATCCAAAAAACTTTTTCTAAGTGTTTAGAAAAAAAGTATAATTGGTGTTTTTTGTTTAGAAAAATAATTTATAGTGTGAAATTATAGTAAAAGCTTAATTTTAATTAATCTACTAATTGATTATTAAAAATAAAACTAAAGTGTGATTAAGTTAAATTAATTTTACTTTATAAAAAATTAAATGAATTAGTCATAAAAAAAAACTAAGTCTAATTTTTTTAAAAATGATTTTTGTGGTTTTTGTTGATTAAATAAAATAAAAAATGAAATTGGTTAAAGAAAAGAAAATGTTAATTAAAAGAAAAAAAATTAAAATGGGCGTGCAGTATAAGTGAAATGGGGGTGAGAAAGAAGCAAAAAATATTGAGCCCAAACGCTGGCCCAACTGTCTGCATTATCAAGTGAGGATGATCTCAGGAGGTTTACCATAGTCATGGCTGTCTAGAGCGCTGGATCTGAGATCTTGAGATCTGATGGTCAATATATGAGGTTTCATGGTACGCACATATGTCTGGTTTGTACTGGATCTGCAATGAAAATGTTAGAAAATAAAATTCCCCACGCCTGGATCAAACCCAGGACCAGGCATATGTATAACTTAAGAACACGCGTGCTGCCACTGGGGTGGATGTTTCATCTGGTTATGAAACAACACCCAATAAATATATTATGAACTTGGATGAAAAAATTTGAAAATGCCAGCACATCATCTTCTTCTTCCTTGCGCGCTCACGGATAACAACAACATAATTTCACCATTTTTGATTTTGTAAAATGCTAATTTCTGAACCAAATTGGAAAGTGTAAACACCAAACTTGCTTGAAATTCAATCACGAATTCAACTATATAACTTATTTTAAACAACACTAAAAGATAAGCAAGAATTTATGTTGGTACACTAGTGCAGAAATGACTTTTTATATCGGGTGAAATTGACTTTTTACATCGGTTTTGGGTCCGATGTAAAGTCAGGCGATATAGTAAATCAGAGACTTTTTACATCGGTTCTGGGACCTATGTAAAAAGTCCCTTTTTTACATCGGTTATAATATCAGAACCGATGTAATAACCTGTTATTATGCATATTTTTTAAAAAATTAATCCAGTTTTTTACATCGGTTGGAAGTAATACCCGATGTAAAAATTCCCCAGTGACGCGACTTTTTACATCGGTTTTTATCCCAAACCGATGTAAAAAGTCCCTTTTTGAAAGTTTTTACATCAGTTTTTACTAATAACCGATGTAAAATGTTTGAAATTTTTTTGGAATAGATTATTTATTTTCTGGATGTTTCCCTGTACAAATATAATTTGTACCCATTTTTTCATATTTTTCCAATATCACACAGACTATATTTATGTCGCTATTGATTTCATAGCTTTCCAACATCACATATATCACATCTAGGTCGATGTTTTCATATTTTTTACAACAAACTTACAAATTGAACAATTGTATTGCAAACTTGTATTGTATTACAACAAACAAACTTACAATTACAAATTCTTCACAAAATATACAACAATATTCAACTATTTATAAGTCTTTTTTCAAAACTTACAATTACATATTATTCATGTAACTCAAAGAAACATTTTGCCCAACAAAGTCGCAAATCATACAAATCATCTTGTGTTAATTCTGTTGGGTCATCAAATACCTATAATACATAAATATAACAATATAGAGTTAATTTTTAAAAATTCATATTAAGTCGAAAAATAAAAAGTAAATAACAAAGTAAAGTTATTTTTAGTACCTGCATCCAATTCTCGGTTATATTAGCAGAGACAATATCCAACATATTTTTCATCACATAGTATCCACAATCATTAGAGTTATGTTGTTACCTTGTCTACAATTGAATGACATAATTAGTGAATACTTATCATAAATTTAACTATATAATTACAATTTACATGACACTTACATTGGGATGAAGCCATGTAGCCTTTTTTCTATTTCCATTTGCCATTTGATGAATCCCAAAAGAACTAATACAGAAAGATAAACATCACATAGCTAAATTTACTCGCCGATGAAAAATGACATAACTATTAGTTGTCAATGAAAGTCACATGAAAGATAAACTTACTTTGTAATAATTTTCTTTGTGTGATGGTCAATTTCTCGATGAAGTGAACAAAATACGACAACTAAATTGTCTCTTGGACACATGACTATTAATTGCCAATGTCTCCTGTACGTGTGTGTGGAAACAGAAAAGTCACATAAAATATATATGTTATCAAAATTAAATAATATAAAACACAATTATATATAAATACTTACCCATGAATTAATGGTAGTAAGTGGCACACTCTGTTTTCATCACGTAACTTTTGTAGTACGTAATTTTTAACATCTTCTTGAGATTTCGCTACACTATCATTATAAATACACCTAGCAGGGTCCATAAATCCATATAATTCTGAAATGGAATTCTTAAGACAAACACGATGAATATACCTGAATAATTTTAAATAAACATTACAATCAAAGTGATGAGAGATATGAAATATTAATATAAATTGACTTTAATAAAACAATAAAATGTACTTACGTGCACCAAATTTGCAGAATAGACACGTCAAGCCAATGACCTAAACCCACCAATAACTCTCTGATACATTTAGCTGAAACATAGAAATTAGAGACACTCGCACAATGACTTAATTGTATTGCCAAATGGTTATCATCCATTTTCAAAACCATGAGTAACAATCTCTGAACATCATCAACTTCCACGTCTTTTGTGCTCTCTTTTGTACTTCCCTTTGCAGCTGAACAACTTCCTTTTCCGCTTCCATCGATAATTTCCAATTTTTCAATGCATTTAGTATCACCTGTGCTTTGTAATAAACCCATGGACTTAAGTGTCTCCATTAATGATTGTTGAAACATCTTACGCTCCTCAACCAACTTTTCTTCAAGTTCAACTCTAAGTTTTGTTTCCAATATTACAAGTTGTTCATTTACGTCGATATGTTGACGTGATCTTCCAAAGTAAGTGCTTTGTTTATGGTGTTTTCCAACACCACGAACACGACCTCTATGCTCAGATGTTCCAATGGCTAATGATAAGATATCGTTACGTCCATCCGGAACAATTGCACCTTTTTCAGCTTCTTGAACTAGAGAATCCTACAAAATGCAAAAACATCAATTAATCAATCACAAATATAATGATACTTGAATATTTTTTCGTTGTTTACTTACAATTTTTTCAGCAACCTCTTGTGTAGATTTTGATGTGTATTCTCCTCCTTTCTTTTGTCGTGCTCTCTTCCATAACTCATGGCGTGATGGTGGAGATGGACTATCATTATCATCTAATGTGGAATTATCTCTCGATGATGACTTTTCTTTCATAATTTTCTCCTCAAGTAAGCGATACCCTCCACGAGACAATACGTGTGGGTATACATTCTTGGCCACATTATCCTTACCCTTCTGACTTTTTTCCTATTATAAACTGAAACAAGTAATTAATCACTAAATATAATAAAAATTTTATGCACACAAAAAAATATAACTCCTACTAACCTTAAATTCAGGGGTATCTCGAATCTTGAGAAACTCTTTCCATGCGTCTTCCGTAATAAAGTTATACTTGACATATGGAGGAGGATCATTTTCTATGGGATGATGAATATATCTATCTGTGAGTTGTGTCTTAAAACCTCTCCATCGCTCTCCCGCATATTTAATCCATTCTTTCTTCAACCTATCCTTCTTTGGATCTTTACATTCTGGAATAGTAAAATGAGCCTACAAATATAGTATATGTCATATGTTGTTAATTAGTATATGATTGTAAAATATAATAAACTATTGTATTTAAAATACCTGAATATCAGTCCAAATAGCCTCTTTTACACCTTCATCTACTTATTTACAATCATTTTTCACAATACTACAATACTGTCGAGCAAGAGATGCTATATAACTCTTGAAGTGTGTAGCATTTTTACCAACACCAATACATTCATAGGTTCTTGCATTAAACTCGACCTTTATCTTTTCACCTGTTTGATGAACTTTGTCAATTTGTGTCATTAAAGTGG
Organism: Vicia faba; assembly: GCA_948472305.1. Classification (NCBI taxonomy): domain Eukaryota; kingdom Viridiplantae; phylum Streptophyta; class Magnoliopsida; order Fabales; family Fabaceae; genus Vicia; species Vicia faba. Next base: position 756,780,261 of record OX451740.1, on the reverse strand, counting down.
GACCTCTAACTCTTCTTTTATTGGGGTTACTAGATGAAGAAGGATTGTCGTTTGAATCACCCATGTATCTGAAACAACAAATGTCAAAAGGTATAAATAATTCTTAAACTTGAATATAGATGTTCACAAATATGCATTCATAATCATATACATATCCCACATTTTTAACAATAAGAAAAACTATGTCTTAGACTTACAGAATTAACTTATACAAAAAATCTTACTAGTCCTCCCATATCCCTTCTTCATGGTCTATGCGAATAGCATGCACATCATCCCCTTCATTTTCTTCAATGAATGTAGTCACATTTGTTGAGAAAGGATGAGTTTCAGAAATATCAAGATTCTCATCATGATTTTCATCACTATCATGGACCTTTCCTTGTAAGACCACTGACCACTTTTTATTAGAAGGATTTGTGACATAAAACACTTGTTTTTCTTGAGATGCCATGATGAATGGTTCATTCGCATAAGCTAACTTGCTAAGATCAACCAGTGTAACTCCAAATTCATCGATTCTGACACCATTGTTGATATCAATCCATTTGCATTTAAATACAGGAACTTTAAACACAACATAATTAACTTCCCAAATCTCTTCAATCACCCCAAAGTACGGTGTAGATGCCATAACCGGGTTTTTATCTTTAGCACTAGAGAAGTGCATGGACTCGGCCACAATTATAATACTAAAAGGACGCAACATATAAATATTGTGATGTTGAAATAATTTATTTTGGTCCTTTCTTTTTTCATTACAGTAGAAACCCGGTTCCCCTATAGGTACAACCCAGAATTCAAAAATAACACGCAGGAATCGGTTCCCCTATAGGTACAACCCGGTTCCTGGTACAAATTCCAGGGAAGTGATTTTTGAACAAGTTTGGAACCCGGTTCCCTGTTAGGTAGGAAACGGTTCCTGCAAGTTTATTTTCAAAAACTCCTTTTGAAACAGATCTCAAACAAAGTATTATTTCAAATAAGTGAAGAATGTGACTTATAGTTGAAACAGCGAGCGAGGAAGGGCGTGAATCGGCCGGTGAAAAGTCGTGAACGGCGTGAACAGAGTGAACGGCGTGAAACGGAAACCACCACGGTCGAAGAGGACGACCAGAAACGGCGGTCGAAGAGGAAGACCGGAAACACGAACAGAATATTACTGAATCGGAATCGGGCGGGCATAAGGAAGTCGCAGTGGCAATCGGAATCGGGCAGGGTTGAGGAAGACGGAATCGGAATCGGAAGCGACCAGAATCGGAAACACGAACAGGGGAAAATGGAGTTGTAATTTTTCTACTGTTTGGGAAATGTTTGGGAAATAAGGGTTTGGCACCTATTACATCGGTGCATTGTAATACCAGATGTAAGGGTTGGATGGCTATTACATCGGTGCATTGTAATACCCGATGTAAGGGTTGGCAAGCTTTTTTTTTTACAACCCAAAATTCAAAAATAACACGCAGGAACCGGTTCCCCTATAGGTACAACCCGGTTCCTGGGACAAATTCCAGGGAAGTGATTTTTGAACAAGTTTGGAACCCGGTTCCCTGTTAGGTAGGAACCGGTTCCTGAAAGTTTATTTTCCCTGTTAGGGTTGGATGTCTATTACATCGGTGCATTGTAATACCCGATGTAAGGGTTGGCAAGCTTTTTTTTATTTTACAATGCACCTATTACATCGGTGCATTGTAATACCCGATGTAATAAGTTGCAAAAAAATTAATTTATTCTTTAATTTATTTTTTATATTAATATCTGTTGTGAAGATATTACATCGGTTTTTAGTCAATCGATGTAATATGTTGCATGTTTTTTATTAATATTTCTACTACCTTGTTTCTTATTTACAAAAATGCCACCGTATTTTTTTTTGAAAACTTTTTACATTGGTGGATGCGTTTGCTTGATGTAATAGGTAGCGAGATATATTTTTTTCCATATTTTTTATATCATTGCAAATAAATACCTGATGTAAAAAGTTTGTTAATTGTATTTTTTACATCATATATTTTGATACCCGGTGTAAAAACCTTTTCTCAAATGTCTTTTTTTTAGTAGTGGTACCAAAAACAAACCCTAACGGTTCAGAGGCAAAATTCTCAACACACAGACAACATAAATGAAAACTAAGGACATGGTTAGTTTCAGGGCAATCATATCTACATTTTATCTTTTGAAATTGAAAGCAAACGATGCGTGTATATGGGGTTTTGAAATTCAAGAAAACTTACCTCTTGAAGAAAAACTCAGAACTCGTTCCACCACTCCCAGAGACAATGTAATGGTGCAAAAATCTTCCTTGAACTCCCAGGAAGCTAATGATATGCTCAACTTGCCTTAGAACCCTCTGAAACTTTCCAACCATTTCAAGTTGCAAATGGTGAAAGTGAGGTTTGAACAATGATGGAAGAGGTGTTACAGTCGTGCCAAGAGTGTTTGGACGACTTCTATTTAATGTATAAAAGGTTGGGTGTTGGAAGCTTCAAATGTGCAACAATGGTTTTTTTTGAGAAAAATTTCCGTGTCTTGGTTCTGAGCCTTGCCTCTATATTTATAGAGGTTGAAAATGGTCCCTCTAACTTGCATAAATCATTTTTAGTTCACAAGGAAAGCTGGTTTGGTCATTTGGTTTGAAAATGCACAAAAAAGCATGTTGCTTCATGATGAAGAAGGGGAGTGATTCAAGGGAATTTCCATGCTCTTGCTGACCTCTAGAGGTTGATTCTGATATTGAGATTTCTTTGTGATCTTCATAGCTGGTTTCAAGCTCAAAAGAAAAGAGTTGTTGGCAGAAGTTGATCTTTATCAAAGTAGAAATGTTACTTTTGCAATTTCAACCATAAATGGTATTATGTTTGAACAATGCTTCTAATCTTTATGTAATACACTTAGGACCTGTGTAAATCTATGATCAAGGTGAGATTTAGAGGTTAACTGGCCTGAAAAGGGAGATCATGTAGCCTAGGTTTGAGATTTGGCCATAAGGTTTTCAAAAGAATGGCCTAAAATTCAAGCTTGACATGCCATCCTCATCTCTTCGAAACTTCTAGCTAAAGTACGATAATTTTATGTTCTTGGACATTTTGGAAAGCTTGAGTAAAGATCTACAAGTTTCATGTTTTGAGTTTTTGTTGAATCAATTTGGATCTTAGTGAAAAATGGCAATGAAGTAGTGACTTTGTTAAGAACAAAACACTTAGAAGTTTTTCTAAGTGTTGGGTAAAAATATATGAACTTCACGGGCCCATATCTCTTAATACAAGCACTTTTTGAGGATCATCCCACATTAACAAAGTTGTAGAATTCATTAATCCCTACAACTTTCATGTTGAAAGTTTTCCTTGGATCAGTTTGTATCTTGAGGAAACTTGCTTGTGAAGTTAGGGTTTTTTAGGCACAAAACACTTGAATTTTTCGAAGTGTTTGAAAATCTTCAATTTTGACTTTTGTTGACTTTCTTGATTCTTGATGACAAAGATAGTTTTGAATGTTTTGATTATTCTTGATATTTGAGTTCCAATGTTGACCAAAAAAGTCAAAGTTTGACGTTTGTGTGACTGTTGATTTATTTATCAATTGGTTCAATTTTTCAATTATCAATCACTTGTAATTTCGGAAATGTCTTGAGCCATGTAATTAGGTCAAGATGTTGTATTTGAGCCCTTGAGATTATGCTTTAAGCCATTAAGTCATGCACTAGGCCATAAGTCACTAATCAGTCATCTTCAATCAAAACCCTAATTTTGGCAATTTTTTGACCTTTGATGATTTGAGGGCCTTCCTTGAGGAATCATGATCAAACCTTGATAAAATGATGAATATCACCTCAAAATATTGATGTTGACAAAAAATCTTGAAGTTTGACTGTATGTTGACCATGGTTGACCTTTTACTCAATACAGATGATTTTCAATCATCTGAGCCATTGACTGAGCAAACATGTGACGCAAGACTTGAAACTTGACATAAGCATTATTGAGGACCTATGATAAACCATGAAAGTCAATTGAGACCCTTGAGACCAATCTTCTTTGAGAAGCACCAAACCCTAGTTGAAGACCTTTTCTTAGAAGGAGGCTTGATGAGTTAACTCTTGAGTAGCTTTGAGTATTTGAGACCTTTGTGAGCATGTTTGAAGAAAATGGGAGGGAAAATTTTGGGATACAACATTGTGCAAGATGAAGCTTGTGGGAAAAATTAGTGATATTGAGATCCCTAGAACTCGGTTACTTCTCTAGGACAGGTTGAGCCAACTAAACTTCAAGAGGGTGCTTACCTACAAACCCCATGCAAGCCTTAAACCTAAGGCCTTTGCGTGCTTTGCTTATGTTTGATTATATATTTGAACATGATATCCTGACATTATAACATCATAACATCATAACATCATGACTAACCAAATTAAGGATCTAGGGGATTTATCTTTGTTATGTGTTGCAGTGTCAAGACTTCCATTCGTAGGAATACCATCCGGATCAACTTTGTAAAGGTAGCTTCCAAACTTGAGGAATTAGTATCAAAGGTTTCCGACAATTCTCAATTCAACAAGAGACATGGTCGTCTTCTCAGTTTGGTTACCACTGACTTCCAGGAAGACATGTCGAGTGTTTTTTTCCAGTTCTTTAATTCGAACCATCATTGTTTTACCTTCCCGGATTATCAATTGGTACCCACGATGGAAGAATTCTCTAAATTGCCCGAAGTGCCTATTCTTGACCAGATACCTTTCACTGGTCTAGAGCAAGCTTCGAACCTGAAGACGTTGCATTAGCCTTACATTCGAAACGACCTGACATTGTATCTAATAGGGAAACAAGGAATGTAGTCAAGGGTTTCTCTCCTAAATTTCTGATAGAGAAGGCTCAAGGATTTCTATATGCCATGAACCTTCGTTCTTTTGAGGATATTTTGGCTTTGCTGATCTATGGTTTGGTACTATTCCCTAATCTGGACCAATTCATAGATGTGAGTGCCATTAACATATTTCTCACCCATAATCTGGTGCCTACTTTGCTTGGAGATGTACTGCATTCCCTCCACACGCATACTATGAAGAAAAGGGAATATTATGTGTTGCATACCTCTACTTTCCAGGTGGTTCATTTTGCACCTGCCCCGATCAGTGATGAAGAATGAACAAGGTTTGAGGTGGTCTCAAAGGTTGATGTCGCTCACTCATGTAGATATCCATTGGTGTTCTCGTTCTCAGGAGGATGTCACTATTATTGATCGCTATGGGGAATTCCCTAATGTAATAGTTCTTGGTATAAGAGGAGACATCACTTAGAACCCTTCTCTAGATCTACGTCAGTTTGGTTATGCTCGAAGGGACGATCCTCATGATATGTTCATCCAGGGTATTGTATTTGACTATGAGAACGATCCTAAAAATTACCATCAAAGGTTTATACGTGCTTGGGGCATGGTCAACAAGATTGATAGAAAGACCTTGGGACACAAGATTTCCATTCCTCTAGAGCCTTGCCTCAGATGGGTGTGGTCTCGTGCTCAGAATCTCAAAATTCCATATCCTGATATCCTACCAGTGATCGTATAGCCTGTTATTCAAGGGGATGTTTCTTACCGTTCTTCATCCCGATATGCCTACCGACTTCGAAGAACTACCAAAATCCTGGATTCAACTAAAGGAAGAAAGAGATACCTTCTAAGCTCAGTTCTATGCTAGTGAGAAGAAAGTACTGGAGCTGACGAAATGACTCCATGAAGAACAAAACCTTAACGCATATGTCAACACAAAGAGGAAGTGTCCATGGGAGACTTGAATTTATATTTTTTTCTCTCTATTTTGTAACTCTTTTTATTAAAAGCAATTGTAATTTGAGCTTGTTACTAAAATTTATCTTGTTTCCTTTTGTTTAAACAAATTTAAAAACCGCAACGATCCTTGAAAACATTGCATTTGCATATCATGCATCATTACATATACAGGTTTTCTCATACAGGTTTTCTCATCTTCTTGCTGTTTATTTTAGTAAAAGATGGCTCTTGAACAGACTGTTAAGGAACTCCAAGCTCAGAATGCCTAATTCCAGGAGACCCTTCTAAACCTAGCTCAAGGATAGAAGGATATGATGGCTCTCATCGCCAAAAAGAAGAAGACTCTGAAGCCAATTGCTATTCTCAACATGGGAAGAAGATTCAAGGGTCCTACTAAACTAGTTCTAACTGCTCATATCACCTCTGATGAAGATGATAACCAAGAGGAGGATGGTAGAAGTGTCAGGGCTGAAGGTGGTAGCAACCTTGGTTCTGGTAAGATTCCTAAGGATGAAGACTATTCTAATGAACAATATCCTCTTGTTGATGACATATACAAGCAGCTAGAAGACCATCTTAAGGCCATGGAAATCCAGAAAGTGCATGGATTGGATTTCATATAGTTGGGTCTTATTCCGAGGGTAGTTATCCCTCACAAGTTCAAGGTCCCCGCTTTTGCCAAGTATGATGGTGTGTCTTGTCTGAAACTTCATCTGAGGTCCTATGTTCGGAAGATCCAACCCCATATTGCTGAGAGTAATTTATGGGTTCACTTCTTTCAGGAAATTTTGTCTGGGACATAACTCGAGTGGCTCTATCAACTGGAGGGAAGCAACATTCGTACTTGGGAAGACCCGACTGCTACTTTTTACAAGCATTATCAATACATTGCTGACCTCGCACCGAATCGTGTGCAATTACAAAGCATGACTATGGGTTTGAATGAAGGATTCAAATAATATGCCCAGAAGTGGGGATACTTAGCTGGAAGGGTGCAACCTCCCTTGTCTGATTGGGAACTAGTTGATATGTTCATGGGTACTCTAATAGGTCTATTCTTTAATCATCTGATTGGGAGTTCTTCATCTGGTTTCACGAAACTTATTCTAACTGGGGAACAGGTTGAAAGTGGTATTAATAGCGGAAAATATCAAGTGGTTGCGTCTTCAAATGTTGTGAAGAAAACATTCAGTGGTAAAAAGGAGACCAATGTTGTTTATGGCCAGAAGAGCCGTGGGAAAAATGACTACAATCAGTCTATGGGAGCGTTATCAATTTCTAATCTTGCGCCTGTTCAACAACAATAACGGAGCAATAGGCATAAGTCAGACGCTCCGGGAAGGTAGTTTACCAAGATTAATATGCCATTGTCTCAAGCATTGCAACACTTACTAAAAGTGGAGCTGATTACGCTGAGGGACCCTCCTCAGAACCCTAACACCTCATCTCCTAAGTATAATCCAAATGCGAAGTGTGCCTATCATTCTAACAGTCCTGGGCACGACACCAACAACTGCTAGAGCCAGAAAAATAAAATTTAAGACATGATTGACAACAATGAAATTGATTTTGATCCTCCAGAGACCTCGAATGTGATTATTGCACCTATTCCGAAGCATGACAAAGGCATAAATACAATTGAATATTTTCATTACGTGGCTACTGTAAGTGAATTGGTTACTCCTCTACCAATAATCAAGAAGAATATGTTGCAGGATGGTTTATTTCCGGGCTGTATTGAAAAATGTTACTACTGCGCAGCCCAACCCAATGGCTATAGATTACTGAAGGAAGGCATTTAACGCCTAATTGACAATCATATAATTTTGATCGAGAAGGTTTTGTCTGCTGTGTCATAACTTATCCTTAATTTCTGACCCTCCTGGAAAGATCACTTCCAAAGGTCCTGTAAAGATTACTGCCAATCCAAAATCTCCTCCTCTGATTATCACTACACCTGGACCTATCCCATATTCTTCTGATAAATCTATCCCTTGGAACTACAGATTCGACGTCTACTACCATGGCGTCAAACAATAACTACCGACTATTGAAGTTACTGAAGTTGTTGATCCCGACATTAATAATATTGCTGGAACCAGTAAGGTTACTAGAAGCGGAAGGATTTTATCTCCAGAAATCTCTCCGAAGACTATTGCTACACCTGTTAGAGTTACTGCTATCGAGTCAACTACTGAGGCTTGGGGAAAAGCGAAAATAACAAAGCCTGGCCATAAGGAGGTACCTAAGGAAGCTACAGTCGAATACACCTCTAGACAAGAGTTGGAAGAGTTATTGAAAATTATCTGCAAGAGTGACTACAAAATTGTTGAACAGTTGGGGCAGACCTCATCCAAGATCTCTATGTTATCTCTATTATTGTGTTCTGAAGCCCATGCATAGGCTTTAGTTAAAAATTTGAAGACTGCTCATGTACACAAGAGATTTCTGTCGATTAATTTGGAAGCTATGTTGCTAGCTTAACAAATGATAATAGATTAGGTTTATCTGATGCTGATCTGACTCCCGAGGGAAGAAATCACAACAAAGCCATGTATGTCTCTATTGAATGCAGGGGAACTACTTTAGCTCATGTGTTGATTGATACTGGTTCCTCGTTGAATGCCCTGCCAAAAGGAACTCTTGACAGACTTCATTGCGAAGAGGTCATACTGAAACCCATTGATATTGTAGTTCAATCCTTTGATGGGTCTAAAAGGATGGTACATGGGGAAGTGGATCTTCCGATCAAGGTGGGTTCGCAGATCTTTGAATCCACCTTCTATGTAATGAACATTCGGCCAACTTATTCCTGCTTACTACTGGTACGCACATGGATCCATGGGGCAGGCGCTGTCACCTCTATCCTATATCAGAAATTAAAATATCCTGTGAACGTAAAGATTGTTACTGCCTGCGGTGAAGAAGAGTATATGATCAGTCACTTGAACTCTTTCCGCTATGTAAAGATGGACGATGAATTCATCGAGACTCCATGTTAAACTTATGAAGTTATCCCTCCTGTCTCTACTGAAGGTGTCTCTTCCATTCCCAAAGTCACTAGGGTGTCGCCCAGAATGGCTTCATTGAAATATGCTAAAGCTATTGTAGAAGAAGGTGGTTGTACTATTTGGGGTTAGCTTCTTGACATCCCCTATAAATCTGACAAATTTGGTTTGGGTTTCACTGTAGAGGGCCAGAGGGTTGTTCGTCGCGCTCGAGCTGGAAGGCTACCATTTTGCATCAGCAATAATGGAGTTAACAAGATGCTAACATTTATTATGACCTTGACAGCTGGAATTTTCCTATCAGTGGCAAAGGGCTCAGCAACTGGAAGACGGAAGACATTATCTCTATCTCCTTTAGCCAGGAGTAATGGCTACATTTCTGTTTTTTATTTCTTTCAAGTTTTGACTTTGTAATATTTGAACAATGACTTTAAGCCCCGTGCCTTACCCGGGGCACAACGGTGCATTTGTTAGGGTTGTCATTTCATAAACATATTTTCATTTAATAAAGCATTGGACATTTTGCATTCAAATTTTGTGCTCTCTGTCTTTCTTTTTATTATCACTTTCAAATAGCTATGTGTTCTTACACACACCCACACAATACATTGCATATCCACATCCACTATGGATCCCGTCGATAACGATTATTCTATTGCCATTTATGACTTTGAAAATCCGATCTACCAAGATGAGGACGAAGGTGAGGAAGATTGTGAGATACCAAGAGAACTAGCTAGACTCTTAATATAAGAAGAAAAGACTATACAACTGCATGAAGATCCAGTTGAAGTGGTAAACTTGGGTTCCAAGTCAGACAGGAAAGAAGTCAAGATAGGCGCTAATTTAGAGGACAATGTCAAAAGCAGGTTAATACATATGTTGCATGAATATGTTAAGATATTTTCTTGGTCATACGAAGACATGCTATGGCTTGATATCGATATTGTGGTTCACCATCTATCCACGAAAGAGGGTTGTTCTCCGATAAAGCAGAAGGATCGTCGCATGCATCCTGAAATGTCAAAAAAGATCAAAGCCGAGGTTACGAAAGAATTCAATGCAGGGTTCTTAAAAGTGACATCATATCCTCAATGGGTTGAAAATTTTGTTCTGGTACCAAAGAAAGACGGCAAGGTACGTATGTGTGTAGACTACAGGGATCTGAACAGGGCCAGCCTTAAATATGACTTCCCACTTCCTCATATTGATGTTTTGGTCGACAACACCGCTCAACATAAGGTATTATCCTTCATGGATGGTTTATCAGGGTATAATCAGATCAAGATGGCACCCGAAGACATGGAAAAGACTACTTTTGTTACACAGTGGGGCACTTTCTGCTACAAGGTTATCCTTTTGGGTTGAAGAATACTGACGCAACATATCAGTGTGCTATGGTAGCTTTGTTCCATGACATGATTCATCACGAGATAGAGGTCTATGTCGATGATATGATAGCCATATCATAGATTAAAGAAGAGCATCTATATAAGTTGTTCGAGAGACTAAGGAAGTATAAGTTGAGGTTGAATCCGAACAAGTGCACCTTTGGGGTGAGATCTGGTAAACTGCTGGGTTTTGTTGTCAGCGGTAAAGGTATTGAGGTTGATCCCCCAAGGTTAAAGCTATCCAAAAAATTCCCGCTCCCTGTACTGAGAAGGAAGTCAGAGGTTTCTTGGGACGACTGAACTATATTTCCAGATTTATTTCTCATTTGACCGCTACTTATGAGTCGATCTTTAAGTTACTGAAGAAAGGTCATGTAGTGAAATGGAATGACGATTTCCAGACAACCTTCGACAAAATCAAGGAGTACCTACAAGAACCACTGATTTTTACCGACTGTAAGTAAGATACTCACTGCTCGAGAAAACTTGTTGCGCTTTGGCATGGGCTGCTCGCCGACTAAGATAGTATATGTTGACTCATACTACCTTTTTGATCTCTAAAATGAATCCCATCAAATACATATTCGAGAAGCCCGCACTCTCCAGAAGAATAGCCTGATGGAAAATGGTCTTAACAGAATACGACATTCAGTACACCACTCATAAGTCAATTAAAGGAAGTGTACTGGCATATCATTTGGCGCATCAAGCTGTAGACGATTACGAATCAATGAATTTTGAGTTCCTGGATGAGAACATCATGATAGTTACAAATTACGAAAAACCTAGACCGTATGAAGGACCTGATCCAGAATCCTGATGCACTATGGTTTTCGATGGAGCTTCCAACGCATTTGGTAATGGAATTGGTGTTGTGATTATCTCTCCTAAGGGTTTCCATACGTCTTTCATCGCCAGACTTTGCTTTGACTGTACCAACAACATGGTCGAATATGAAGCATGCATCATGGGTATTAAAGCTTTTATTGACCAGAGAATCAAGTTCTTGAGTGTATATGGAGACTCAGCCCTGGTAATCAATCAGATTAAGGGAGAATGGAATACGAAGCACCCAAACCTCATTCCTTATAGAGAGCATGTGCTGACCTTAATTATGTACTTCGAGGAGATCACTTTCGAGCACATACCAAGAGAAGAAAACCAGTTGGTAGATGTATTAGCTACCATGTCATCTATGTTTAAAGTCAGATGGGACAACGAGACTCCAAGAATTAACACTGAAAGGCTAGAAGAACTTATACACTGTTACGAAGTTGACACTGATGGAGCAGAATAGAAGCCTTGGTTTCATGAAGTGAAAATATATCTTGAGGCTCAAGAGTATACCGAAGGAGCATCTATCAATGACAAGAAATTCCTACGGAGGTTCTCAGCTAAGTTCTTCCTAAGCAATAAAATTATGTACAGGCGCAACCATGATTCGATTATGCTTCGTTGTATGGATAACAAAGAGGCAGAGAAGATTATGGAAGAGTTGCACGAAGGTATCTTTGGTACTCATTCCAATGGACATACTATGACTAAGAATATTTTAAGAGCGGGTTACTATTTGTCGACTATGGAAACTGATTTCCATCACCACTCAAGAACTTGTCACAAGTGCCAGATCTATGCTGACAAAGTACATGTGCCTCCAGTACCTCTGAATGTCTTGACTGCTCCTTGGATATTTGCAATGTGGGGCATTGATATGATTGTAGAGATCAAACCTACTACTTCCAGCGGACATCGCTTCATCCTCGTCACCATTGATTACTTCACAAAGTGGGTTGAAGCAACCTCGTTTGCCTCTGTTACTAAGAATGTTGTTGCCCGATTCATTAAACATAATCTTATCTGTCGATATGGAATCCTAGAAAGGATTATCACAAACAATGGTACCAATCTCAACAACACTATGATCACAGAACTCTGCATGCAGTTCAGGATCAAGCACCACAAATCTTCTCCGTATTGACCAAAGATGAATGGCGCAGTGGAAACCTTCAATAAAAACATTAAGAAGATTATGTAGAAAGTGGTTGTGACCTACAAAGAATGGCACGAGATGTTACTATTTTCTTTTCACGGCTATCGCACTTCAGCTTGGATATCAATCGGGGCAACCCCGTTCTCTCTAGTTTACGGTATAGAAGCTGTCTTACCTATCGAATTTCATATTCCTTCCCTGAGGATCATGAAAGGGGCAGACTTGGACGGAGGAAAATGGATTCGGACCAGGATGGATCATTTGAATTTGATTGACGAGAAGAGGCTTACAGCTGTTTGTCACGATCAGATGTATCAGAAGCGTATGATCAAGGCCTTCAATAAGAAAATCAAGCATCAGGTATATCAGGCTGGTGACTTGGTAATAAAGCGCATCATCCTACCACAAGGTGATCCCAGGGGAAAATAGACTCCTACATACGAAGGGCCATTTATGATCAAGAAGATATTTTTGGGCGGTGCTATGATACTTACCACCATGGATGGTGAAGATCTTCCACATCCTGTGAACGCGGACATAGTTAAAAGATACTACGCATGAAAGACGACCCGCTAGGTTGACTGGCCTAGGAAAAAATAAGGGCATCCTGGCGAACCAAAAGGGTTCAGGAAAAAATTAGGGATATATATACAAAAGACTGTATACCCGGTAAGTTGAAAACCTGAAAAGGCGGCTTGGGAAAAAAAGGGTATCCCGGTGGACTGAAAACCCGAAAGGGCAGTCCAGGAAAAAATTAGGGATTAAAGCGTACAACTATGTCCCGTTGGATCACTTACAGCCAGCTTTGTTTTACTAACGTCAAGTTCGAATGGTGTCGATCAATTTAATCATTTTCTTCCGATAAGCGAGGGATGAGATGCTCGAAGACATAGGGGAAATAGAAGAGTTGGAACCCGACGAGATCATTTACACATAGCTATATATTTTTTTCCACCTCGTACTCTTTTCATTTCACAATGATTTCCTCTTATTAGGATTTTTCTCTCTCTGTACAACAATCGCATGTTTATAGGCACACTATCAATACAAATAACAATTTCAAAATTCAAATTTTTACTTTTTTGTTTTGTTTGCAAAAATGTCCAATGACTAAACTGAATGAACATATGCATATGAATATGATTACTACTAACAAATATGTGCATAAAACATGAATAAGTATTTACTCAAGACTTTAGGAGTCAGGATAACGTTCAAGTCGCCCATAAATCCCCATAGAGTAATCCCCAAAAAAGTTTCCCCACATAACAATTTCCATAAGATTATCCCCCACGGAATCAGCATCACAAGCTCATCTTCAACAATGACATATTCCCTGCAAGCCGTACTCACCAGCAGACCCCCCTAGCGGACAAAGGAGTATAATCTTTTCCCCGGCAATGTCGCCAACTTACGGAGCCCCAACCCTCATCAAAGATTAGTTCATCGGTATAATTCATAGGAATTCTCTTCCCCAGTTGAGTTTATTTCTCCAATACTATAAAATCCCCTGCAAAATTCTCTTTACCATCCGGATTCAAATCCCTAAGTAGAGCATATTCCTCAACAGTGTGTTTCCCCGACAGGGTTTATTTCCCCAACATGGTTTATTTTCCCAACAGGGTTTATTTCCCCAAAAAGGTTATCCTCAGTGGATTTCAGTCTCCCCAGTTTGATTCTATCCCTTTGACTACTATAAATCACCGGCAAAACTTCTCTCTCCAGTAAAGGGTAGTCCAGACCACTATCCCTAGAGAGTTTCTGCAAAATCGGAAACCGGGCCACATATCAGTCTATCCCCAACAGAATTTAGTCTCCCCAGTTTGAGTCTATCCCTTTGACTACTGTAAATCACTGGCAAAACATCTCTCTCCAGCAAAGGGTAGTCCAAACTACTATCCCTAGAGAGTTGCTACGAAATCAGAAACTGGACCAGGTATCAGTTAATCTTATCCTCCACAGACGAGTCAACATCCATGTCGAAAAACTCGGTCAGATAACATATAAGAAGGTTGTCCATCTCTTTCATCCCCAGACGGGGTATGTAAGAATTAAACTCCTCAGTAGAGCGGTCAACGACCAATGTTCTTGAACTCTTCTCCCCAAATAGAAATCAAATTCCTCAGCAGAGTTTCCTCAAATAGAAAGCAGGAAACCCCAGCAAATTGAAGATTCATATTCATCATCCCCAACAGTAATCAGAGATTTATTTTCCCGATAAAAAATGTTATACGAAGCTATCGATAGGTTTCAACGACATCTCACATTCATACATCATTCATCATAGCATATGCATACGAAACACATATAGCACATTCTCATTTATTTCAAAAGCGTCATTACACAAAGCATTACATACATCATGACATTGCATAAATGCTAACTCTACCTTTTCAGGTAAAGTTTACAAACAGACGAACATCATCAACAATTTTCTAACAGGTCAGAGAGTAATTCCTGAAACAGGACGGGGCGACTATCTACATGACCAGACAATTTTCTTCAAAAACTGAATTCTGACAAGTATTTCCCTCAGAGACTAAATCTGACCGGTAGCTACTTAAACATTTTCCCCAGAAAGTTATTCTGAAAGATATCTCTTCTAGATGAAGTAGAACATAGACATCTTCTAGTGCATCATTCAAATGAAGTCAAGCGTAGATTTCTTTCTGATACTCTTTTTGGAAAAGTCATGCTTAGATCCTTCCAATATCTCTTCTAGTTGAAGTCGGGTGTATACATCTTCTAGTGCATCATTCAGATGAAGTCAAGCGTAGATTTCCTTCTGATACTCCTTTTGGAAAAGTCATGCATAGACTCCTTCTAATATCTCTTCTAGTTGAAGTCGGGCGTAGTTATCTTCTAGTGCATCATTCAGATGAAGTCAAGTGTAGATTTCCTTCTGATACTCTTTTTGGAAAAGTCAGACATATACTCCTTCCAATACCTCTTCAAGTTGAAGTCGGGCATATACATCTTCTAGTTCAGATGAAATCAAGCATATATTCCTTCTAAAACTCTTTTGGAAAAAAGTCAGGCGTAGACTCATTCCAATGCATCTTATAGTTGAAGTCGGGCATATACATCTTCTAGCTCAGATGAAATCAAGTGTAGATTTATTCTGAAACTCTTTTTGACAAATTTGAGCGTAGACTCATTCACAAATGTATCTTTTAGACAAAATCAAGTGCAGACTCATTCTAGTATATCATTCAGATAGAATCAATCATAGATTCACTATGATATTCTTCTAATACAAAGTCAGGCGTAGACTTATTCTGACATTCCCATCAACAGTTACTCTGGATGGAATCTATAAGCCCATCTCTAACGACTCTCTATTACTCTCCAAATTGCACCTTTAAGACCATTCCCGGTATAATCAACTAACACTGTTACTTCGTGCACATGTGAGTGCAAATTTCTGGGCACTTAAGTGTTCAATCATCTTCTACCTTTAAGTCACGAATGACGGACATGCCAATCTAACTCTTCATGTTTAAGAAGATTGAACAAGTGCAACTGTTGTACCCCAAAATTTACCCTCCCATTTTTCTTCAAGACATTTCAAAGGGTCCTTAAATGCTCAAAGCGTCTCAAAGATTGATTAGCCAAATTCTTCTCCTAGGCAATGGGTCCACAACTAGGGTTTGGTATTTCTCAACGAAGATTGGGTTTTCAAGGTCTCAAGTGGTTTCCCGGGTTCTTCATGTGTCTTCAAAAATGCTCATACCAAGTTTCAAGCCTTGCATCACAAGTTTGCTCAGCCAATTGCTCAGATGATTGAAAATCAATTGTATTAGAAAAAAAGTCAACCATGGTCAACATACAGTCAAACCTTAAGATTTTTGGTCAAAATCAACATTTTAAAGTGATATTCATCATTTGATAAAGGGTGACCTTGATTCCTAAAGAAAATCCCTCAAATAATCAAAGGTTAAAAGTTGCCAAATTAGGGTTTCCTTAGGAGAAGTCAACTGAACTTTGACCAAGCACAACTTTCACATGCTTCATTAGATTTTCCCCAACCAAAGCCCATTTTGAAGTAAATTCAATTCTATGCAACTTTGTCTCTCTAACCTCAAGTCTAAAAAATGCATCATTTGAGAGATATAAGCCAATACATTATAGGCCATTTCAAAAGTAAACAAAAATACACTTTTTGTCAAGGCAACTTACATTAAGATAAATTCTTCATAAGAAAATATTATCAACATATAGGTTGTAGTGGATATCTTGAGCTTTCCAAAAATAAAAGATCACCTTTAAAAGATGAAAATTGAGTGTGTTATGACCATTGCAAGTTGGGAAATTTTGAGCAAGTGAATAAAGTTCAATTTAAGCAAGCTTGATATTTTGGGCTATTGGGTCATGTTTTAAGAGTCCAAACGTGTATTATACTCTTCATACACCTCAAACCTTTTTCTCACACCCCTTGACCTATTTTTATTTTAATTATTTTCTATTTTTGATTTAATTCATTAATAATATAAAATAAGATAAAATTATATCTTACTACAAGAGTCCAAGCCCATCATTTGGTTGCCCTAAATTTCTCTATATATTCAGACATCAAGAAGCAACAAAGGACACGAAAATCTTTTCCTCAAAATTGTCAAAAAACATCAAACTTTTTCAAGAACCCTAAAGTTTTCAAAACCTATTTTCGAGCCCTTTCACCATAAAGCCTTCGTTCCATTCTCTTACCGCAAACATATAGAGTAAGTTTGGACCAAATTTGATGGTCCAAAACATGTGAATCACACTACATGACATCGTCGGTCTCATCATGCTCATGACATTTATATCTTGTTTTCTTGTTTGATTTAACATGTAATAACGACCCTAACTTGTTTATGAGTATTGATAGTGCATGAGGAGATAATCTAAGTTCGGGTGTTTGATTTAACATGTACTAACGACCATAACTTGTTTATGAGCACCACTGGATCCTCCTACTTCTTTCTTAGTTTAACACTTTCGACAACCTTCTTATCGGCACTGACATTCCCTCGAATAATAGGTACGAACACACGACCACTGCGGGTCACTCTACTGGCCTCAGCAATATTCTCGACATTAGACAAAGGTTGGATGGAAACTTCCACACTATCCTCTAGAATTGTAGCATTGTATTTGTACGGTACGACTTTGTCTGATTTATAAGGAACAAGACCCGACAAGCAAATCACTACTGGACCTACAATTGGCTTGCTATAATATTCAATCTCAATAGGGGGAAAATCGTTAAAATAAGGCACGATAACGTTCACCCTCTCTTCAGAATATTTGGTCATCGCAGAATCATTACTAAAGCATATATCTTCATCTAAGGAAACAGATTCATCTGCAGAAGCATATTCATCATCTGACACAGTCTCAGCCAAACAATCTACAATCACATTAATCTAGCATGCTAAAAATGACCTGAAAAGTAAGATTATAGCAAGATTTGGAGGTTAGAGGCCTGCAAAGTAACATGTTTAAGAAAAACCCTAAAATATTTCTTAAGCATTTAAGAAAAGATTTTGTTGTTTTTGTTTTTTAGAAAAAATATTTGAAATGTGAAATTAAAAGTTAGACCTAATTATAATTTTATTTATAATTTAATTATTTAAAATAAAGTGTGATTAAATTAATTAATTTTATTTATGAAAATTAAATTAATCAATTAAAATCTAAAGAATTCTAAGTATTTAGAAAATAATTTTTGTATATTTTTGTTTAGAAAAATAATTGAAGTATAAAAATCTAGTCTTAATAAAATAAAATCAAGGTGATTAAAATAAATTAATTTTTATTTCTCAAAAATTAGAATAACTAATTAAAAACATAAATCTATTTTTTAAATCATTTTTATGATTTTTTTATGATTTTAAATAAAATTGTTTAAAGAAAAGAAAATAGTTTAAAAAAAGAACAAAAAAAAAGAATTTTAATGAGCCTGGTGTTGTAAAAGGAAAATTAGGGGGTGAAAAGAAGCAAAATTGTTTGACCCAAAATAGAGGAGCTCAGCGCCTGTTTGGATCCGGTGAGGACAAATCCTTGGAGTGTACCATAGGCATGCTAATGGGTGTGTTAGATCTGCCTTGGATGAGATCTAATGATGATGGCATGAGGCTCATGATAGGCGCACTAGGCTTGCTCACACTGGATCTGTAGAGAAAATTTTAGAAAAATAAAAGGGTACCGCTGGGGCTCGAACTCAGGTCACTCACATTAACGCGCACTTCCTTTACCATTGGGGTGACTGTTTCATCCGATTATGAAACAACACCCAATAAATATATTATCAACTCATTTTCAAAAAATGGAACTTCCACTTCTTCTTCTTCCGTGCGCCAACAACAACAATAACATTTTCAAATCTTGTAAAACCTTCATTTCTCAACCATTTTGAAAAATGTAAACACCAAACTTGCTTAAAATTTAATCACGAATTCAACCATATAACTTTCAGAAACTATAGATTAAAGATTAGAACGATTTTTTTTTGGTACCAAACTGAAACCCTAAAACTTCAGAAAACTCAGTTCCATAATTCTCATCATACGACCAATTAAAATGAGATTTAAGGACATGGTTAGCTTCGTAGACATGATATGAACATTTTATCTTTTAAAAATATATGCAAATGATGCTTAAATGAAAGTATCACAGTTTGGAAAACTTACCTCTTGAAGTGCAAACTCAGAACGCGTATGGGGGCTTCTAGGTGCAATGTGATGATTGATTAAGCTTCCTTGGACCTCCTTGAAGCTATTCGAATCCTTTCTTTGTGCTGAAAGTTGCTGAATCACTCCAACCAAGTCAAGTTGCAATCATGGAAATTGAAAATGGTGAATGATGAAGATGATGTTATAGTGAGGAAACATGGGTATGGATGGGTTACATATGATGTATATGAGGTGCTTGGATGATTGGTTTGGACAAAAGTTGTAAGGTTTGAGAGATTCGAAGATTTGGACTTCAAAGCTCAAAAATGGAGGTTTTGTGTACAATTATGACTTGGGAGAGTTTGAGAGGGTTAGAGGGCTTGTGAACTCGTGCTTTGGCTTGCAAATGAACCTTATATTTATAGGCAAAAGGTTTGAAGAGCTGAAGTAACCAGGTTTGCAAGAAAACAAGTTATGGCTTCGTTGCTTAGTTTTGAAGTAATTTTGAAGAAACATTGTTCCAATGCATAGTACCAAAGGATCTGAAGTGGTTAGAGGCTCTAGACATGTTTCTTTTGGATTTGACGTTGTGTGTGTGTAGAAGAAACAATTGAGAGGCTCAAGGAGTTGAAATTGTGATTAAAGCTTGCTTTACAAGAATGGAAATGTTATCTTTTTCCCCTAAATGGAAAAATGGGTTGGACAAAGCTTTAATCACTTGGATCATAGCTCAAAAGCTTGTGTAATCTTTTGATTATAGCAAGATTTGGAGGTTAGAGGCTTGCAGAGTAATATTATGCAGCATGGCTTGAAGATTTGGTTATGAACTTGTCACAAAAATGACCTATAATGCAACCTTAGGTACCCAACTTTATCTCTTCGAAACTTCTAGCTCAAGCATGATAAAATTATGTATTTGGACATTTTAGAAAGCTTGAAACATTTCCTACAACTTTAATGTTGTGAGTTTTGGCTAAATCAAATGGGAACTTGGTGAAAATTGGCCAAGAAGTTGGGACAAAAAACTGATCAAAACTTGTTGAAAATTTTCTAAGTGTTGGATATAAAACATCATAACTTCATGGATTTATATCTCTTAAATTAAGCACTTTTTGGAAAACAATCCTCATTGATAAAGTTGTAGAATTCATCAAACCCTACAACTTTCATGTTGAAAGTTTTCTTTGAATCAACTTGGATCTTAGTGAAAAATGGCTATGAAGTTAGGACTTTTGTTAAGAACAAAAACACTTAAAATTTTTCTAAGTGTTAGAAAATTTCAAAAGTTGACTTTTTGTTGACTTTTTGATTCTTGATGATCAAGTTTGATATTTTTTAATATCTTGATGACTCTTGACTTTTGAATTCCCATGTTGACCAAAAAGTCGAAGTTTGACTTTTGTGTGACTGTTGACTTTTCATCAATTGATTCAAATTTTCAACTATCAATCACTTGTATCTTTGGAAATGTCTTGAGCCATGTATTAGGTCTAGATGTTATATTTGAGTCCTTAAGTTCATTCTTCAAGCTATTAGGTCATGCACAAGGTCAACAATCAATGATCAGTCATCTTCAGTAAAAACCCCAATTTTGGCAATCTTTGACCTTTGATGATTTGAGGGCTTTCCTTGAGAAATCATGGTCAACCTTTGATAAAATGATGAATATCACCTCAAAATGTTGATGTTTACAAAAAAATATTGAAGTTTGAGTGTATGTTTGACCACAATTGACTTTTTACCCAATGTAATTGATTTTCAGTTATCTGAGCAATTGACTGGGCAAATTTTTGATGCAAGGCTTGAAACTTGACATGAGCATTGTTGAGGACCTATTATGAACCATAAAAGTCATGTGATACCATTGAAAACCAATATTTTTTAGAAGCACCAAACCCTAGTTGAAGACCCTTGCTTAAGAGGTGAGTTTGTCTGATCAACTCTTGAGAATCCTTGAGTATTTGAGAATCTTAGAAGAATGCCTTGAAGAAAAATGGGAGGACAAATTTTGGAATTTTTTTTATTAATAACCATGTATTAAAAAAATATTTCGCAAATAACCGGGTTTCGGAAAAAATTACGCAAATAACCATGTTTGAGATGGCTCCACAAAGGAGGAGCCATCTCATTTGGCGCATGCACCTAGGGTTTTCCCCTAGGCGCCATCTCACTTGGCGCCTCCATTGGCTTTTAGCCAAGTGAGATGGCGCATGCTCCTTAAAAAGGAGAGGAGGCGCCATCTCACTTGGCGCCTAGGGCAAAACTAGGGTTTTTTGCTGTTTTATAAATAATTCGTCCGTTTCTTTGAAATTTCTCACACTTTCTCGCACTGTATTTTTATTCTGTACTCCCTTATTTACGTAATGACGTCGCCTATGATTTTTAGCAGAGATGGTTACGTTATATTCTCCGCCACGAAACCTGCGATGAAAATGAAATTCTGGCACATTCACTCCATGGAGCGTCTGAAGCGGGAGTTGATGCGGTGGCTAGATGGAGACATCGTCGAGGGGGAAAAAATTCGAAGGATCCAGGAAAACAAACAACAACCTCGCATGCGACAGGAAGACCTAATGTGTGGTTGGAGGAAGTCAAAACAGACAGTGATGTAATGCTGATGATGCATGGGTCAGATGAAATTGTGTTAACAATTGTAATTTCCTAGATTGATTATCGTTAATCATTGTTGTACGCAAAAACCCTAATGTAATTTCCTATATTGAATTTCCTAAATTGTGTGAACAGTTTTATTAACGGAAAACCCATAATGTTTACAACACAAATATTGAAAAGATTTACTGTATTACAAAATTTATGTGGTCGAGCCAGACGCCCGATTCGGACAGTTTTTGCGATTGTGTCCAACCTGACGGCATAAACCACACTTTCTTTCCAACCTGTCAAGATCGTCCATTTCTGTTGTTATGCGCCTGCTTTTGGGACGACCCTTCTTGTTCCTTCGCATTTGGTCATTGTGCCAAACTATATCACCGTTGTATTCAGGCCAATAGTCCGGTTTTGCCACCAAAGGAAAGTTGTTGTTGTAAACAGTGAGCAACGTTTCAGATTTATAAACGTTTGAGAGCAGTTGAAGCGCGTCTTGATGGGTATGCGCACAAGCGGCAATGACATGAGAGCAAGGCATACGAAAAGCTTGAAACCTGCCACAATCGCACCATTGAGAAGGTAAAATGACCCTGTATTCTTGTCTTGCCAGGCCTTCATTGTGGTCAATTGTCTCTTTCACAATGAAGTTGTGGCTATGGCGGTCAAACCGTGTAACCATGTGAGTGTTGGCTTTAGCACTTTCTGCCTTAATGTATTTCATACAGCTTTCACTCCATAGTTGTCCTGATTGCAAGACCGCATACCACATTTCACCTCTTTTGGCAAATAACGCAGCCATCCTAAAATACGTGGATTTCACCAAGGCAGTGATGGGGAGGTTTCGTATGCCCTTGAATACCCCATTCATTGATTCAATAAGATTTGTAGTCATATGCCCCCATCTTTGGCCATTGTCGTATGACCTAGTCCATTTTTCGACCGGTATATTGTCGATCCACGTACCGGCTTCTGGGTTAGACAAACGGATCTCGTTGCGGTAATATTTGAATGTGGGCTGTGTCAGTGCGTATCCCGCATTCATCACCGCTTTCCTCAATGTTTTGTCCTTGACCTCCCTCGAGAAATTCTGGACGATATGCCTGACGCAATAGACATGCGTAGAAGGAGGGTCATGCCAACCATTTGCCGGATTATTATAGGCACTTTCAATGGAGGCATGTCTGTCCGAGATCAAACAGAGATCTGGTTGAGGAGCCACGTGTGTACGAAGATTTTTCAGGAAAAAGCTCCAAGCACCACCGGTCTCCCCCTCGACAAGGGCAAACGCAACGGGGAAAATGTTATTGTTGCCATCTTGTGCAACTGCCATCAAAAGCGTGCCTTTGTACTTCCCATACAACCAAGTCCCGTCTATTTGTAGAATTGGTTTGCATGATGCAAACCCTGAGATGCATGGTTGAAATGCCCAAAAGACGCGACTGAATATTCCGTTGCCATGTAGTAGACTACCATCTTGAGCGTACGCTGGCAATGTTTCCAGAACATAAACACTACCTGGAGAATATGTCTTGAGTGCATTTAGGTAGCGGGGAAGTTCTCGGTATGACTCCTCCCAGTTTCCGTACACCCTTTCAATCGCCTTGGTCTTTGCTAACCACGCCTTACGGTAAGACGGAGTGTAGTTAAAAACCGTGGTGATGTGGGAGATGATTGTTTTCACCTTCAAAGAAGGGTTGTTGCTGACCAGGGGTAGGATTTCTTGACAGATTAGATCATGGTTGAGTTTTCGGTGGTCTTGTGATTGAGTGGAACTTACACAAGTATGGGTAGTCATGGAACCTATGACCCAGCAGTCACCCCTTAGTCTGTATGAAGCGGTCAGCTTGAACATGCAGTCAGGGTGGACACACTTGATCTTGTACCTTTCCGGGTTTACACGATCCACCTTATAATCAACCGAGTTGAGCATGTGAAATTTTTTGATGGCCCTTATGCATTCCTCTCTATTACGAAACTTGTCCTTCTCTTTTAAATTTTCATCTGATTGCATATACGGTTGGAAAAACAAGTCCGTCGAAGGTTCATCTCCGCCCATGTTGAAGTTTGTCATGTGCGTAGGTGGTGTGTAGATTTTGTCGGTAGGAATACTTGGGATGCCATCATCGTCAGAATCGTCGTTCACCATTTCATCGAACTCTAACTCGTTATCTTCTTCTTCATCATCAACGGCATCCACCTCATCTTGCTCATTCTCCAAAGGATCAACCTCCTGTGTCACCGGAGGCTCTACCTCCTGTGTCACCGGAGGCTCTTGAAACAGAACGTACAACTCAATAGAGTCGTTTCCAGAATAGACATGGCTGGAAATCATGTTCTGGAAATCCTCGTCATCTTCAATTGCAACCTTATAAAATATGACTTGGTTGTTTCCAAAAAAGACTGGACTCTGATAAAATATTTGGGATACCGGGCCTCGTTCAAGTTTGGCCTCCAATCTTTTCTTAAAGTAGGAGAAATTTGCTTTCCCGTTTAAGAGAAATCGGACATTGTCGGTGTTTCTAAACAAAAACCCAACTGTGGGACACATGTATGTCTCACCGTTGAAATGTGCTTTGACAACAAATTGTGGTGAAGAGGCCATTGTGTAGAATTGTTTTAGGTATGAAGGTGGGAATGTTTTGGGTTTATTGATTATATGAAGGTATGAATGCTGGAATGTTTGAAGGTTAGATGACTGGTTCGAAGGTTGGAAAATTTTACAGTTTATGTGAATGAATGTTATGTTCAACCTAAGGCAAAATATTTCAATTAAGTAAGTGATGCAACCCCCCAAGGCTGCCAATAATATTACATGCATGGGCTTATGCTGCCACCTAGCCTGGCCCTATTCTACACACATAAATGTTTTGTGTAAGCCTGCCACCCATAAACTCCAATGGCCTTGCATGCAACAGAGAAAGGAATCCCAAAGGCTGTCACGTAGCCTGAGCCAAAGCTGTAAAACGTGACACCTCTTATTCGCCAAATGGGGTGGCGACACCATTCATTTTTGTACTATTTCGCCAAGTGAGATGGCGCCTCCCTTACTGTCCAATCGTGATACATGCATGGGCTTATGCTGCCACCTAGCCTGGCCCTATTCTACACACATAAATGTTTTGTGTAAGCCTGCCACCCATCAACTCCAATGGCCTTGCATGTAACAGAGAAAGGAATCTCAAAGGCTGTCACGTAGCCTGAGCCAAAGATGTAAAACGTGACACCTCTTATTCGCCAAATGGGGTGGCGACACCATTCATTTTTGTACTATTTCGCCAAGTGAGATGGCGCCTCCCTTACTGTCCAATCGTGATACATGCATGGGCTTATGCTGCCACCTAGCCTGGCCCTATTCTACACACATAAATGTTTTGTGTAAGCCTGCCACCCATCAACTCCAATGGCCTTGCATGCAACAGAGAAAGGAATCCCAAAGGCTGTCACGTAGCCTGAGCCAATGCTGTAAAACGTGACACCTCTTATTCGCCAAATGGGGTGGCGACACCATTCATTTTTGTACTATTTCGCCAAGTGAGATGGCGCCTCCCTTACTGTCCAATCGTGATACATGCATGGGCTTATGCTGCCACCTAGCCTGGCCCTATTCTACACACATAAATGTTTTGTGTAAGCCTGCCACCCATCAACTCCAATGGCCTTGCATGCAACAGAGAAAGGAATCCCAAAGGCTGTCACGTAGCCTGAGCCAATGCTGTAAAACGTGACACCTCTTATTCGCCAAATGGGGTGGCGACACCATTCATTTTTGTACTATTTCGCCAAGTGAGATGGCGCCTCCCTTACTGTCCAATCGTGATACATGCATGGGCTGCCACCTAGCCTGCAAGAGTGACACCTTACATTATTTGTAAATGCATGCATGCATATGTGTAACTCCCTAAGCATGCAAATGTGACACCTCGCAGGCATGCAACCACTACATCAAAATTGTTTGCCTATAAATACATACCTTATGAAACATCTCTCACACCCACACAACTCTCACTCTCTGCTACGAAATATTTCTTAAGTCTATCATACTCTCTATTTCTTCCTAAGTCTTTCATTCTCTCAAGCGTTCTGAAGAATGGCCCTTCTAACAATGGGAGAAACTCACAGAGGCACAAGGGAAAACATTGCTGCATTTGTAAGTCTCTTCTTTGGTTATACATTTTCATACTTTAAAAAACGTGTTGTTCATCTTAATTAATCTTACTCTTGTTTAATTATGATCTCAGGATACACAAAGATTCAGAATCCGTTCGCACAAATACCTGGCTCCCGACCCTTTCATCGTCCCTTATCTGGAATATGCAGGTTTTGGACACGTGATAAAGATCTCCAACTGCACCATTGACTCCAAATTCATCCTTGCAATGTTGGAGAGGTGGAGA
The DNA here is from genome assembly GCA_948472305.1 of Vicia faba. Lineage (NCBI taxonomy): Eukaryota > Viridiplantae > Streptophyta > Magnoliopsida > Fabales > Fabaceae > Vicia > Vicia faba. The sequence continues at coordinate 756,754,434 of OX451740.1, read as the reverse complement.
CCGGAGACCCATACATTTCACCTACCAATAGGTGAATGTACCATCACTCTCGAAGATGTGTACATGCTACTGGGCCTCCCTATTGACGGTAAAGCGGTGAACGGGTCGGTTCAACAACCCAACTCACAGTGTGAGGAACTGTTAGGTAGGGACATGGTAGAAGGTGGTGGAGCAAGAGGGCAGGGAATACTACTCACTGACCTGAAACGGCATTATGCAAGTATGGAATTAAATGAAAATTTCTCAGAGAATGACCGAGTAGTAAAAGCCCGAACTTATATTATGATACTTTTTGGTACTTTTTTATTTCCCGAAAGTACGGGAAATAGTGTAAATTTCATGTACTTACATTTACTAACAAATTTTGATAAAACTAGAAAATTTAGTTGGGGTTCTGCAGTATTAGCCCACCTGTACAGTTCCTTGTGCAAAAACGCAGTCAAGGAAAAATGTACATTTTATGGGTGCGCATTTTTACTACAAGCCTGGGGTTGGTGGAGGATGGAGTCCTTAAACCCCATCAACAACAACACTTTTGGTTTCCCTTACGCAACAAAGTAAGTCATTAAGTTATAGCATTTATAACTATTCTTCTCTTTCCAAAATATATGCTAAAAATAACATGTTTCTCATTTCCTATAGGTACTGCGTGAGGGGTATGGATTACGGCAAGAATCCCAGATTCAATGTCGCACTCTACCGGAATCTGTTGGATCACTTAGGCCCAGATGACGTAAGTCGTAGCTTTTAACTTTTGTTCATTTTAATTATTTATACATTACTTTTGCGCTTACCTGATTTAAATTTTATCGCAGTTCGTCTGGAGACCATATTTGGGTTTGGACCATTCTCCAAATCCAGAGGATGCAGCAACTTGGACTGCAAAGACTGCACTCATTCGGTTCAACATTATGGAGATGCACCACAGCGACCGTGTGAAGATGCAGTTCGGAATGATCCAAGAGATACCAAGTGATCCAACAGATTTGTCCCCCTGGCATCTAAAAAGGGTCGACGCCCAGTGGAATCTAACCAACTGGAAAGACTTTGCTCCAGAATGGTGTAAAATGTGGCAAAGGCGTCACCGCTACATCTTGCAATCCCCTATTTTCCTTACTCAAGGTAACATGCGACACACCGATCAATATATGTCGTGGTACAGGTCAGTTAGTAACCCAGATATGCACGTGTCTCATCCGAGGTACTTGGTTGACCCACGCACACAATGGGCACAACCCTCGATTCCCCACCAACAAACCCAAAATCCATCAACCTCAAACCAACCCCCTAGAAGAAACAGACCAACAAACACACAACCACATTCCCCACCACAACACAACTACAACCAAATGCCGTACTACCAACCACAATCACCGCCAAACTACCAATACCCAGATATGCCTCAAACCCAACCACAATACCAACCCCAATACCAGCAAACCCACATACCCCATACACAATTTCAGTCTTCCACATATCCCAATATGGGGCCCTCAACATCCAGCCTTAGCCCTGATATGGGAATGTCAGAAGATTATGACCAACCCGACCAAACCTACCATCAACCACCATATCACCAAACAACCCAACATCCACAGTACCAAACACCCCAAGATCCATTTCCTTTCTACCCCCCATACTCAGACGACCAATGCTACCGACCAACCATGGAACCCCACCCACCGCCAACACGACCAAACTTCGAGGGTATGGGTAACCGACTGTACCAGAGCGGATCTTCGAGATATGGAGATCTTACTGATTTTATAGATTCGGATCGCATTGACTTCGCTGGGCCATCGACCTTGCCGCAACAGGAAACGAGACGGCACCCAGTAAGAGAAAGGCGAGGACGGGGATGCGGAACTGGGGGTCATTACCGGGTTCCTGGGGATCAATGATGTATCTTTTTTTTTTCCAGTATTTTTTGTATCTTTTTTTTTACTGTTATTTAAATGTAAAACAGTTCAATGTAATTATTTTTTATCAAATAAAAAATCAATTTTGTTTATCTCTGTCTAATACGCAACGCGCAGGAAAGAAAAAAAAAATTTTTTTTTGACCTAACTTTGTACATAGGCGCCATCTCACTTGGCTTAGGGCTTGCCATTTGCCCTTAGGCGCCAAATGAGATGGCGCCTCCCTTATAAAAAGAGGAGGATGCGCCAAATGAGATGGCTCCTCCTTTATGGAGCCATCTCAAACATGGTTATTTGCGTAATTTTTTCCGAAACCCGGTTATTCGCGAAATATTTTTTTAATACTTGGTTATTAATAAAAAAAATTCCAAATTTTGGGGTACAATACCAAGTCATAATATTTGGTTACCAATGAGAAGAATGATGTTCTAATGAGAGGAGTTAGGTCTAAAGACAATTTCTATTTGTGGGTACCTCAAGAAACTAATAATTCCTCCACATGTGTAATGTCCAAGGAAGATGAAGTTAAGTTGTGACACCAGAAGCTTGGACATCTGAATCTCAAAGGTATGAAGAAAATTGTGTCTGAAGAAGCTATTAGAGTTCTACCAAAGCTCAAAATTGAGGAAGGCAAAGTTTGTGGTGAGTGTCAGATTGGGAAGTAAACCAAGATGTCACATCCGAAGTTGTAACATCAGGCTACTTTCAAAGTGCTAGAACTTCTTCATATGAATTTAATGGGTCCAATGCAAGTTGAAAATCTTGGTGGAAAGAGGTATGTATATGTGGTTGTTAATTATTTTTCAAGATTTACTTGGGTGAACTTTATCAAAGAAAAATCAGATGCTTTTGAGGTTTTCAAAGACTTGTGTCAACACCTTCAAAGAGAGAAAGATAGTGTGATTGTTAGAATCAGAAGTGACCATGACAAGTAATTTAAAAATGTCAAATCTTTTGAATTTTGTTCTTCTGAAGGTATTGGTCATGAATTCTCATCTCATATCACTCATCGGCAAAATAGAGTTGTAGGATGCAAGAATATAACTTTACAAGAATCAGCTAGAGTCACGCTACATGCAAAAAATATACCTTTATATATGAAAACTAGTACATCGTCTACTCTTTATTTTGAAAAGTAGTACATCATCTACTCTTTATATATGAATTGTGGAAAGGAAGAAAACATAGTGTTAAAGAAATATATAAATATATAAAATATGCTTAAGCAATTCTATAATTAAATAATTTCATTTCTATTTAATAATTAGTTTTTAAAGTTAAATTTTAAACTTAAAATTTATTAATGCATTACTAGTGAAATATGGCTTTCATCATAACATGTATATGGTGAAGTTTGAAAAGAGGAAAGCATATAAATTTGTTAAAGAATGGTATTTAGGTATCTAATTGTTAAACCAAATTATTATTATGGATATCAATTTACCATATTAATAACAAAATATACCGCTGTTTTAGATTTAAACATTTGAATTAGGTTTTAAAAGTGAAACAATTTAGATACCAACTTAATCAAAAGTAATTGATTTTTAGATTAAATATATTTTTAGTTTTCCTAAATATTTCATATTTATTTTATAGTTTTTTTTAAAGTTTCTTTAAAGAATGATCCTTCTAAAAATTTTAATTTTAATTTTTAGTTCCTCATACCAAAATCGTAGTTAAAATTATCGTTAATTCAATCACTAGATAAAAAGTTGTCGCTAAAACTGTCGTTGATTTTTTTGTTAAATTATAAAAATCGTCACCAAATTGTAAGAAGAACCAAAACCTAAAATTAAAATTTTTAGAAATATCATTCTTTAAAGAAATTAAAAGAAAAAACAAAAAATTAAATATAAAATATTTAAGAATATATTTAAGCCTTGATATTTTTACACCCTACTATAAATCTAATATAAAGGTGTGATTACGCCCTAATAGGATTTGTTATACACTTTTAATATCTAAAATACTACTGTAATTTAAAATATAATTAAAAGTACAAATGAATTGAAATTAAAATAATAAAGTTATGGTCGTATATGTAGTTTAATAGTGTAACAAGTGTTTGGTTTATGTATTTGTAGAAGATTAAAAGCATACCAACTTTGCACCCTGTAGGTACTTAAAGTTTATGGTAATAATATAATGACATGTCTGTTCTGTTATTCATTAATTGAACGTACCCTAGCAAAACGTACCATGTCTTTCTTACTATCTTATGAAACATGTTGAACATTTGGCAGTGATGCTGTAAAATCTGCAGGGTAGAATTCTTTTAAAACAAGACTCAAATATTTATATTATAGTTTTTTGTACTTGCTATATTTGAAAGTGTGACTGGCACATAAAAAACAAGACTCAATAATTTCATGACATGAGACCATCAATGATGTCATTGTTATATTTTAGAATATCTATATAATAAAATAAACTCCCAAATAAAAACAAAAATAAATCCTGGAGAATGTGGAGTATGAAGCACTTAGAATTGTTATCAATAAACTCTAGGAGATATTTTAATTTATTAAACAGTCTTCAATATTTCTGGTGTTATTTGATAGTTTCTTATTTTGTAATTTATAATGAAACTTCTATAAATTTTATCACTAAAGTTATCAATTTATTATTATATTTTAAGTAAATAATGAGAGTGATATTTATAAATTTTATCATTTCCTGTGAGTTTTATCATTAAAACTCATTATTTTTACGAGTCACTATCACAACAGTACTTTTTTTAATCAACAAAATATTTATAAATATTTATAATTATTAGTGATATTTGTAAATATTTATAATTATTAAACATATTGAATTTATCATGCTAGAGATTTGCTACATATTTATTTTTAATGATTTTATAATAATTATTATATATCATCCAATGTTTTAAAAAATCGAATTGAACTGGCTGGTTGAATTGGCTCAATCTTGAACCGTTGTCTAATCCGGTTCGGTTTGGACTAATAAACGGTTATGTCACTAAATTTGAAATAAAATTGCTTCTATCGCGAAAAATCAAAATAATCGTAAAATTGCGACCGGATTTGGTGAATCAAACGGTTTAAAAAATAAAAAATAACTTTTGTTTATATTTTACTTCATTTTATTTCTTTATTTTATTTTAAAAAAAATAATTATAACAAATATTTAAAATTGTATAGATAAAAATAAAGAATAAAATTAGAAGAAATGAAAAATATAAATAGAAAGAGAAAAAATAATATAATATTCGTGGACATGAAGTAACTGATGTTGATATCGAAAAAGATATGAAAAATTATACAGTTGTGACTTTGAGTTAAACAAGAACAAATATATAAATATTGGTGTTTAACTAATTTTCTGATTTGTCGTTGGACCTTACGTTACATTCTTTTTATTTTTAAACTTGTTTATTAATATCATATATTTATTTGAGAGTTTTATTTATAAATTATGATATAAATTAATTTTATTAAAATATTTAATAATATATTTATTAATTTTTTAATTTAAATTTAATATACGATTTAACTATGATTTAATCAGTTAAATCGATTTAACTTTAAATTGTATGTGTTAACAGTTTGCTCTCCTATTCAATTTTTAAAACATTAATATCAACACTGTCAAACTTTAGTGAATGATCTAAAATAAAAATAAATTTATTCTTTTGAATGCATAGATTTTCTACTAATTTTAATAATTAGAAGATAAAATTTAAAAAATTAAAAATTAATATAAATCATTCATTTTAAAACGCTAATTATATTATAGATTCATTATTGGAGTGAGGAAATAATAAACTAATAATAGAAGCTTTTTTGTAGTCGTCTTTTTTACTATTTTAGTTATGTTATTAATAATATATGTCTGTGAACGTTGACATGTCATCATAATTTAATACTGTAACACGTATTAGGTGTAAGTACTTGTAGAGATTAAAAGCATACCAACTGTTCAGTGTAAGTACTTCAAGATTAGGGCAATAAGTTTACGACATGTCTGTTGTTATCTAATTAACTCTGTACAACAGTACTAGCAAAATGTAACAGAATGTGTTAATTGGCCACTGTAAAAACAGTGGTCATAGAAGTCTAAGAAAAACATGTAAGAGAATTAAAATTGATTAATTTGAATGGAAAAAAAATAGTAAAATATATAAATGAAATTATCTTTGTAAATTTTATGTATGAGTTATCTCTTAGTTATATGTTCACTAAATAAGTTTTATTACCTTATTATTTGATTATTTTATAAATCAATTATTCATAAACGATAAACATAAAGACAACATACATGATTTAAAATAAAGATGTTGCAAATTATAAAATAATAAGCAAAAAGGGTCACATAATAAATAATTTGTGAGTTGTGTGTTACACGTTTTCAAGGACTTCTTTGAAGATAACATTGGCGGTAGTGTGCGATTCTTTATTTTCTTTGTCATGGATTAGTATCTTAAGGCTATTTTTGCTTTTTACTCTCGATATTGCAACTTACAATTGATCATGGCTAAAGACACTCTTAGGCAAATACAATTTGACATAGTCTAATGACCGATCTTGTGATTTGTTAATTGTCATAGCATAAGATACAATTATTGGAAACTGCCTTCTTGTTAGCTCAAAAGGCCACGTCGACTGTGTAGGAGTGATATCCATCATTGAAATGTAAATTGTACAACCGATATTTTTTCCGGACATAATCTTTGCTTCAATCACATGGTCTGCCAATCTTGAAACAATACGTCTCGTACCATTGCATAATGCTTCGGATTAATCAATATTTCTTAAAAGCATTATTGGTGTACCAACTTTTAATTTAATTCCGTGATGTGGAAGACCAGATGCTGTAAGTGTTTTCAAAATTCAGAAGTCAATACCTCAAATGATTCATTGGCATCATTATCCATTTTGTCAATGGAATAAGAACTTAAATACTCATTTTCATCTCCTACATATGTATGTCAAAAACATCAATACAGTATTGTCGTAACCGACAAAAAATACGAGAGTTACCACCACTATTTTTTGTCCTAAGGACGGGAAATGAACATATAACCTTAATTTTTTCCCAGGGATTTCTAGGTTCGCGAGTTGACTAGATAAAGAGAAGGTGTTAGGTACCATTTACCTCCCTTTTACTCAAGGGGATCCTTTTTAGCTCTAGGACTTATATAGACTATTTCTTTATTTAATCATATTAATAAAAATAAGAGAAAATTTAGTTTTTTAGTTAGTGGATTCGCATTGGTTTTAACCGTGTGCCTACACATCCTCTTGCAAAAAAATCAGAGTCTATTTCATAGTTCGTATGTGTTTGGTTAGTTTTTTTTTATCGGATTGTATATAATTGCTTTCGAATGCTCCTTTGATCTTTCTATGAATTTGAAAATTGAGTGATAGTAAACGCAATTAAAATTTAATTTGAAAACATTGCTATTTAATCCTTTTTTAAAGGCGTCTTAAATTTTTATTATGTTAGTCAAAATAATTTGATGGGTTATCTGTCTTAATGTTGATTTAATTTTGAGTTTTAAAAACAGGTGAAATCAAACAAGCAATATAAAGAAATTAAAGTTTGCAAAAATATTATATAGTTAGTAAAAGTGTTTCATTTGTTTTGTCAAAATAATCATTAATAAGATGAACAATTAAAATTGGGGTTAGTAGATATTAATTTACTTGTCAAAATGATCAAGTAATAAGGTTAATATTTAAAATAAAGTTAGTATTTGAAATAAAAATAGTAATTGAAATAAAGTTAGTTTTAAAAAAGGATTCTATTTATAGTTTTAAGAAAAAAGAGTTTATAATAATAATAATAGAGAATATTTTATAGTTTATTAATGAAACAAATAAAAAAACAAGTGAAAAATTTATAAAGGAAATAAAAATAGAAAAGAAAATAAATTGAAAATTGAAAAATAGAGGGGGTGTATTTTAATTCTCTAACTCTTTTTCATACTTTTATTTTATATTGTAATGATAATGATAATTAAAATTAAAAATTTCAGCAAAAAAATGTTATTTTTTATGTAGTTTTTTAATAATAATTTAAAGAAAAAAGAAACTAGATTGCATAAAAACTTAATTAAAAGAATCTTTGATATGAATAAAGAATAGATACACCAAATATCACAATCATAAATTATATGAAATTCATAAAGCTCGAATTTGCAAACAAATCAAAAAATTCAAATAACACAATCATAATATTCGAAGATGTAACAGTAGCCGGAGTTATCAACTTTGAGTGTCGTGACTGAATTAAGATACCCTTCCTTCTTTTTGATCCTATAGAGTTCCATCCTCTTTCTTTGGTACGGGAGTTTTTTGGATTGATGGAGGCTTTTAGGATTTTTAGTCATTCGTGAAAAGAACAATTTTTGTTGCTGATCTTACCGGATCAGAGATGGACCGTCACAGTTGGCTTCAGGATGAAGTCGAATGAGATGGGGGGGGGGGGGGGTACCTGCAAGACACTCCAATGGTAAAGTAAGAAGCGGAATGAGCAAGCAAGTATGAGTTTAGAGAAGTATGAATGAATTTCTTACCCTCTCAAAAGAGAGGGTATTTATAGCCTCCAGCGCTGGGCCAAGGTCTCTTGATTGGGCTGATCAAACAGACCCAAAAAAGAGACTGCCAGGTTCTACGTGTGTAGTACGGACCCGCACGTGTCCCCCTACCTGGATAACGTCCTCCGCAAGACAGGGAGGATAGAGACCCGATCTTTCTGGGACCATAAAGACTTCGCGAAATCCGGAGAGGTTGGAAGTCAGCCCTACGAGGAAGGTGCTCGGGAGGAGCGCGTGCTCGTCGGGGATGGTCTCTGCGAGCACCGACGCGAAGCAGTCGTGGTCGACAAGACATTTGTGGTCGGGATGTGCTCGGTGGAAATACTGCTCAGCGCAGCAGGTTGGCAAGCTTGGATTGGGCCTCACTGGTAGTTGGGCAAAGGGCAGACCCAGTCTAGAACAGGAGCCCCCCAAGTCGTTGCTCCTGGTAAAAGAGTTATGACTTGATTCAAGTTCGCCCCTTTGCGAGACTCGCTACGCGACACAAGGTTTTTCTACTGTGGATGGGAGACGTCGCCTGCTTCATGATTTTCTTCGTGCAGCGGTCGAAGAGTGTTCGAGGAGTACTCGCAGGGAGAGGATAATACACTAGTCAGACACGTGGCGTGGCTCTTGGAAACCACAATGGCGGCCTAGGGAGTAGGGCCCATCATTGTCTATGCGAGTAGGTGTCGAGGATAAAGACGGTTTGTGATTCCCCGACGTGATGTTTCACATTCCACGTTATCTCTATAAATAGGGCTTCAGGGCCCATAACTTGTTTTCACATTTGCACGCTCTCATATTTTCTCTGCTGTCAACACCGTGTGTTTTCCTAGTGTCACTGAGACCGCTGCACAGTCCGCTGTGTATTTATCTCTACAATCGTCGCTCCTCACTTTTCCTCCAAGTAAGTGTTCTTTTTCTTTGCTATCTTGTGTTGTAGATAGATTTTGATGGTGTTTAGTGGTAGAATTTCGTGTCTGGGGATTATGCCCGGGAAATTCAAGCGCTTTAGGCGTCTGATTCATGATCATGCCCGCGGCGTTCATACATTTAGGCATACAGTTTATGATCGTGTCTGTGATATTTATGCGTTTGGCTAATAGATTTATGAACTTGGTCAGGGGATTCATCCTTTCGTTAGTATGTAGGCTAGTTTTCCCCGTGGTATTCTTGTATCTGGCTAGTAATGTTATGAACTTGGTCATTAAATTCATCCTTTGCTCGCGATATTCTTGCTGTGCCCGTGACATTAATGATTGATATACGCCTGCCGTTAAGGTCGGTGTTTGATCTAGGTCCACGTGTTCCCCGTCTTTCATGCGAATGGTCGTTGACTCGGTCTGAGTGTTGCTTACTTCTCCCCGTATGTGTGGCGGAAAAGAGGATTTGTTGTCGAATTCATCGGTTTCCTATACTTTGCAGGTAAATGGCCGATATTCCCGAGTCCTCGGAGCATATTGACATCGAGGAAACAAGCACTACCGAGGAAAGCATGAATTTGGTCGACACCGTCAACGACCCTACTCTAGAATGGGTTGGTGCAGAACCCCGGGGGATAGCTTTGATCTATAGCTATACCGGCAGGAAAGCTTACACTGTCGTCGAGTACGGCGGCGACCAAGAGGGATTTTGGAGAAATTTTAAGATCATGAGGCCGACAAGGGATGCCCGCATTTGCTCGGAGTTTACTCAGGACGCCTTCCCTATGTACGAGATCGTATTTAAAGATCTCAGGCTCCGGCTAACTTTCAACGACTTCCAGATGGGAGTGTTCAATCACTTGAACCTGGCTCCCTCCCAGATTCATCCTAACACGATTTCCTTTATCCGGGCATTCGAACTCACATGCCGCTTCCTGAGGATCGGGGCAATGATTCCCCTGTTCTTTAGGATTTTTTACCTGCAACGGCAGTCTTGAGGAGGGAAGCATAGTTGGGTGTACCTTAAGCAGTTGAAGAGGCTGTTTATGATGTATATGGATTCTGTTCGAGATTTCAAGGATAAGTGGTATATTTTTCAACCGTCTACTCAGACAACCATGGATTCGCTGTTCAAATCGGCTGCTGTGGAGGATGAGGACGGGGAGTCGTGTTTGGATTCTAAGGGTAATCCCAAGATTGGGAAAGTCTTAAGGTTTCACATCCACTAGTGTTCGGGCCATTACTACCATGGACCTGGATACTACCACACTCCCGTTGGCGGTATGAGCGTTGAGGACGATGAGGCTTATGGCATCCTGAACAAATTTCTCGATGGTTTCTTCTCTTCTCAGTGGGTTAAGAGGGAAAGGAATGGCATTCTTGATGAGGATGGTGAGTCGACGTTCGAGGCACGTCCGATCAACACCAAGACGCTCGTCAAATACCAGTCTTACCGGAAGGCCGCAGAGCTCTTAGGTTTCTTACTTTACTCTATTGATAGCCTTCTTTATTTGTTTTCTTCAATGTGGCTAACCCAAGTACATTTCCTTTGCAGGTCACATGGAAGAACGTCGCGAGAGGTTGCTGAAGCTGACCCAAGATAAGAAGGTCAGCAAGAAGTTGATGAAGCCGCAACAAGCCACGCGAATGGGTCCGACCCCCAAGTCAGGAATGGAAGGATCTAGTGGGTCCTCGAGTTCCCATGACATCGAGCGCCAATATGCTTCGATTAGCAAGAAAAAGAGTCGACCAGAAGGTGGAGTCGAAGTGACCGATGGAGGGGAGTGTGCCCGGGCCTTCATCCTGCCACCCTGTTTTGTGGAAAAGGATTTCTTTGAGGGGTTTCCCTTGACCGTATCCGACAACGAGGCCGATATCATCAGACGACTCGATAAGGAAGATCAGAGGAAACACCTCACCGCGTGCATGACCGGGGTGGTTAAAATGGCCGAGATGGAAGTTGTCCTTGCGGGCGAAGGGTCTGACTCCTTGGATCGAGTCAAGGAGCTGGAGTCGGAGAAGGCGACTCTCGTGGCCAAATCCCACAAACTGAAGGCTGCTCTTGAACGCTCCGAGGAAATGTTTCGGGAGAAGTCCGACGTGCTATAGGGGGAGAAGGAGAGGGCCAACAAAGCCTTTGAGGACAAAGACTGCCTCCAGCTTGATAAGGAGTGGTTGGAGAGTGACAACCAACGGCTATTGAGAGAGGTAGAAGATCTGAAGGCTGTTATGCTTCCTGCGGAGGACGAGCCTGAAGGGGTGGCCGACTTACACATGCGTGCTGACTTCATCACTCGAATTCAACTTCTGGAGTCGGATTGTGTTGACGCTTTGGCCGATGGCTTTGAGTCTGCTGAATCAACTGTCTGTGCTAAATCCGGGGTTGAATACCGAAGGGACTGGGGTTCTGTCCCAGGTTGTCGATGGTCGGGTTGTGCCTCCTCTTGACTCTCTTGACATAGATGTTGGTACTCCAGGGAGTGATTAATGCTTTTATTGGCGTATTTGGGCCTGCGTGTCTGCTGTTATTTTGGGGCCTGCGAGCCCGCTTTCATTCCTTTAGTTTTTTGGCCGTCGTGCCTGAATTGTAATTTTGGACAACGCCGACCCTTGCGGTCGGTATATTATTGATCTTTGTTTATGACTGTATGCTTTGTTTATATTAGTTATCTGATAATAATATTTGATGTATATGCCCGACCGCTATCTTGGTTATGAATTTTTGACAAAGTTTGTGTTCATATAGAGATATCCATTCGACCCTAATATCAGTTCGACGCACTTTAAAATCTGTCGAATGCACGGAGTGGGGATCCGCGTGTCGGGCGTATGATCGCGATCGGGATCCTACGCTCGTGGCATGAACTGCCCATCACGAGCTGGGTGTTCTGCCATGTGGGGTACTTTGACAGTGGAGCTCGATCGAGGTGTCCCTGTCGGGCATGTATGTTTTGTTCGTCGAGGTGAACGATATTATACCTTTGTAGGTTGGTAGGTCGGGCCCGTACCTCGACTCGCCTATGTGGTCGAGCTTTTCCCTTCGTCGACTGAAGGTGACTATTCGACGACAAAAGTCCCCCAGCAGCTGAGGGGCTTTAGCTATAATATTATTTTAGCTTCGCAACATTCCAGAATCGTGGTAATTGTTCTCCATTTAATTGCTCGAGATAATACGCTCCAGTGCCCGTAGCTCCCTGGACACGATAAGGTCCCTCCTAGTTTGCGGCCAATTTCCCTTTGCGGGAATCTTTCTAGTTTCTCCGCAAGACTAAGTTGTCGACCTGGAAATCACGTTTTACGACTTTGTTGTCATGGTGTAGGGCTACCTGTTATTTCAGAGTGGCCTCGTGCGGGGCTGCTCCTGATCGGATTTCTTCAACGAGGTCGAGCTCATCTCTCAAGGCCTCGTCGTTCATCTCTTTATCGAGGGGCCTTTCAGTTCGCCTGGATGGCTCCATGATTTCCACTGGGATGACCACCTCGGTACCGTAAGCCAGTCAGAATGGTGTCTCATCGGTAGTCGAGTGGGGCGTTGTTTGATAAGCCCATAAGATGTTGTGTAATTCTTCGACCCATCCCCTCTTGGCTTCGCCTAACCTGAATTTGAGTCCTCACAAGATAATCCTATTTGCGGCTTCGGCTTGCCCGTTAGTCTGAGGGTGTTCGACTGATGTAAAGTGCTGTCTGGTGCCGAGTTTGGAAACGAAGCTTTGAAAGCCTTGGTCGGTGAACTGGGTACCGTTGTCCGTGATGAGCGCCTGAGGGATCCCAAACCGAGCGAGTACGTTTTGTTTGTAAAAACACAGAATATTATGCGAGGTAATTTTTGCGAGGGCTTCAGCCTCTATCCACTTTGTGAAATAATCTACAGCCACGATGAGGAATTTATTTTGGTATGTCCCTTGTACGAATGGTCTGAGGATATCCATTCCCCACTAGGCAAATGGCCATGGGGACGATAGTGTATTCAGCTCGTGTGGTGGGGCAAGGTGCATGTCGGCGTGCCTTTGGCACTTGTCACATTTCATGACTTGGACTTTGGCGTCCTGCTGTATTGCCGGCCAGTAGTACCCTGCTCGCAGTGCTTTCCTCGCTAGGGACTTACTGTCCATGTGTTGGGCATTAATCCCTTTGTGTATTTCTCGCAGTATCTTGGGGACCGCAGATTCTTTGATGCACTTCAAGAGTGGGATGAAAATTCCCCTACGATATAGTTTGTGCTCGAGCACCACGTAGGAGCATTCTCGTTGTTTGGTCGCGGCTGCTTCTCTTTGGTCCAGGGGGAGTTCCCCCTTCATTAAGAAGTTGAATATCGGGGTCATCCAGGACGAGCTGTCTCCGGTAGCATTTACCTCAGGTAAAGTCATGGATTTTTTGATGCTCGGGCGAGATAGAGATTCTTGTATGACAGATTTGTTTCTGCCTTTCTTTTTCATACTTGCGAGCTTTTAAAGTATGTCGGCCCGTGTGTTTTGCTCGCGTAGTACATGCGAAATTTCTGCCCGATCGAACTTTTTCATATGTTCCATGACCAAGTTTAGATATTTGATGAGGCTATTGTTCTTAGCCTGGTATTCCCCTTAAACTTGGGATGCGACGAGTTGAGAGTCAGTGAAAATTTGTATCTCACGGGCGCCTAAATCCTTGGTCAGTGTTAAACCTGCAAGTAAGGCCTCGTATTCCGCCTGGTTGTTCGAGGTTGGAAAGGAGACGGTGAGATAATGCTCGATAACCATGCCTTCCTCGTTTTGGAGGAGGATCCCTGCACCTCTCTTAGGCGAGCTGGAGGCTTCGTCGACAAAGATGATCCACTTGTGCTCCTTCCCTACGGGGGGGTTATGAGCGGTCATCTCTATGACGAAATCTGCCAGAGCCTGTGCCTTCAGGGCCTTCCTGCTCTTGTAATGTACGTCAAATTATGAAAGTTCCAAGGACCACTTCAACATTTGACCCACCATGTCTGGTCAACCTAGGAGCTGTTTCACGGGCTAGTCTGTTCGCACCACGATCGTGTGCGCGAGGAAATAGTGTCTGAGCCTTCTCGCTGCATTGACGAGGGCCAGAGCCACCTTTTCTATCTGTTGGTACCTAACGTCGGGACCTTTAAGCGCCTTGCTCGTGAAATAAACGAGTTTTTGTCCGTCATGAGTCTCACGAATGAGGGCCGCGCTGACGGCTTCGACTGAGACGACCAGGTATAGAAACAGGGTCTCCCCGTCGAATGGTCATGATAACACGGGCGGCTACGAGAGGCTCTGTTTGAGATGAAGCAGGGCCTGCTTGCATTCCTCGATCCATTCGAAAGTCGCTTCCTTGCGAATGAGTTTGAAGAAAGGGAGGGCGTGTTGAGCGGATTTTGCAACGAAACGGGATAGTGAGGCGAGCATGCCATTCAAGACTTGTATGGATTTTTTTGACGTAGGTGTGGGGAGGTCAGAGAAAGCTCGGAACTTGTCGGGGTTGGCTTCAATTCCTTGTTCTGTTAAGTAGAAGCCGAGGAACTTGCCCGCCTTGACCACGGACGTGCACTTCTCGGGGTTAAACCTCATTTTGCATTGCCTCGCTTGGGCAAAGACTTCCCTGAGATAAGCAGCATGGTCGGTGTCTACTTGGGACTTGACGATCATGTCATCCATGTATACCTCGAGCATATCCTCGATTTATTTGCGGAAGACTTTGTTCATCATCCGCTGATACATTGCTCTTGCGTTTTTCAGACCGAATGGCATTACATTATAGTAATAGTTGCCCGAGCTAGTCATGAAAGCAGTGCAATGTTTGTCTCCTATTGCCATTGGAATTTTGTTGTAGCCCAAATAGGCATCCATAAACGATAGAATTTTATAGCCGACCAAGTTGTCGACCAGCATATCAATATTAGGTAAAGGAAATGCATCTTTGGGGCATGCCCGGTTAAGATTGGTATAGTTAACGCACATTCCCCATTTTCCATTATTTTTCTTAACAAGTACAACATTTGACAGCCATGTTGAATACCGGGATTCAGAAATAAAATTTTCCTCTAGGAGGTCTTTTAAAGCTTTTTCAGCAGCCTCTTCTTTCTCCAGAGACTGCCTACGTCTATGTTGTACTACTGCCCTAGCAGCTGGATCAATGGCGAGTTGATGACAGGCGACCTCAGGATCGAGACCGGGCATCTCCGCAGCACTCCATGCGAACAGATCCGCATTTTCCCTTAAGCAGGCCTTGATCTTTTTTCTCGCCATGCCGTGGAGTCCAGTGCCAATCTTCACTCCTCTGCTTGGGTATTCACCAGGGAGACGAGCTCGAAGTCCCCGTCCGGAATTGGTGAGAGGGGAACTTGCTCGCTGCTGGAGGGCTCGTCCTGGTCAAAGCGAGTGTCCAAAGAGATCGATTCGACCTTTGGAGGGCCCCTTTGTTCTTCTACTTTGACGGGCTCTGACCGCTGAGGCTCTGACCATGCAATTGCAGCTTTCTTGGCTGGTTATGTGCTGGTGTCGATTGTGTTGTGTACCTTGGATGTCGCGTTGAAGCACCTTCGGGCGGCTGCTAGATCGCCTTGAATAGTGGCGACCCGTGCCCTCTTGGTGTAGAACTTCATTTTTATATGGACGATGGAGGGCACCATGGTCAGCTCTGCCAGTGTTGGCCTCCCAAGGATGCAATTGTAGAGGGAGGGGAAGTCGATGACGAGGAAGCGGACCTTGACCAGCCTGGTGTTTACAGTTATTTCTGGTAAACAACCGCTAGTCCTCCAAACTATCAAATAATCTTAATGACTGTTATTTAATCTCTCTGGTAACTTGCAGGATCGACTAGATTGATCCTATGGTGTATTGGTCGTTTGGATAATTCTCATTGTAGAACTGATATTCATGTTTGGTATATAGATTGTTGTGTAGGTGTTCAACTTACTTCGATTACTCTATTAAAGATCTAATGACATGATCAAGTAAATACGTGCGAAACTAAATTGCATGAATAAAGGTTCAATTGTAAAGACATGTAAAACCGCAAAAAGACAAGTAAATAACTTCGAAGTATAAAAACATGTAATGTAAAAGCGTTTCTAAAATGTAAAAGATTCGAAATAAAAAGAAAGCGTTTAAATGCAAGAAATCAGTAAAATGACTTTGGATGAAAAGGGTATTCGAATGATAAAAGCATGAAGATAACAACATAAAAGATATAAGAATTTCTGAAATGTAAAGTACTCGGAATAGAGGGAAAGACTTTTAAATGCAAGGAATCAGTAAATGACTTTGAATGAAAAAGATTTTAATGTAAAGGCTTTTGAATGATATTGACATGAAGATAGAGGATAAACTGGAAATGATAAAGAGTTTTGCTGAATCATAAATATTTGGTGTTATCATACGTACATTGTTCGAGCATTCGTTTCCCTAGCCATGTGGTATTTTGAATGTTTACTGAATTTTGTACAATAGATATGACACACGAAATCCTAACACTAAGACTTCTATTTATACTACTTCGACCATAACGGTCTTGCCTATAAGATTCTGCCACGTTCAGAACATGCAAAGCAATGCCCCTCTCTAGCTTCCACGTGTCTTCGAATGCTCCAGCGCATATATTTTAAATTTTGAACATCCCGCTTGCGTTTGAATTTCAAATGTTTTGGCACTCTTCACTTCGAACTCATTTCTTGGACACAACCTTGTTACCACTTCGAGACTTCTTTGAATATATCCCCATAACTGTCACTCGAAGCTCCGAGCTTTGACATGCCCATTCGAAGCACTGCTTCTACCATTTCGAACCATGACATCTTGCTTTATTTCCAACGAAACATCCAACTTGCTTCGTTTCGAACTGTATCATCAAAATCTTCAGCCAACAAAATGCCCCTTTAAAATATGTATTTCGACCCTTTGAGAAATACTTATTTTAAATATATATGCAAGATTTTGATGTGACCTTTGAGTAATTGTAACATTTATTGTGTATGACTCCAGTCACGTCAATCACGACGCCTTTCAGATTCCTTAACCGTCTTGAACCATTTCACAACATGGTGCAGTTATAAAACAATGATTATTATTTAATCACGCCTATTACCAATATCAACTTTTACGCCACCTCCTTCTCAATCCAACCCACGACTCCCACGTATCCTAATCTTACTCAGTGGATGTTTAAACTTCCACACTTATAAAAACCCATCAACTTAGTCTTTTATTTTTCTTTCCATATTCTGAATCTTTTCTTCCTCTCTTCTCACCGAAACCCTAAAATTTCCAACAATCTTCAACAATGTCTTCTACAACATCATCCCAACTGAAAAAAGCTTCCAAAAAGAAAGGAAAGAACACAGGAACCATAATGGAAAGCAAGGTTGGCACCTATCAAGGTCAATCTGTGCTTATCCCTCATATGATCTCCAAAGAGAAGGAAATGCTCTACGCATCTCAGGTACTAATTCCCACTAACGCCGCTGGCAAGAGGTTTGCTTTAATGGGTCCTCTTACAGTCTTTGAAATCTTAAAAGATACTAGAAAAATCTTTCCTGTTTGTTATAATTTTAAACCTTTGTTTAATAAAATGGATACCCCTAAGACAGGGGAGTCTTCTGATTCGACAACCGTGGAAACTCCAATCATTCCCCCAAAGGACCCTTTTGTGCTAGATTATGTGAAGAGTAACTTTAAACCATTTCGATCCTGCCCCACCTCTGACACGGCTTACCACAACTGGTTTACCAAAGTAGAAGCCAAGAAATCCCAGCAATGGGAGGAATTAGGCATTTACAACTTGATTAAATTATCAAAACCAGGCTTCACCTATAGCCATCCATTATTATTTGCGTCCTTATATTTCTGGGACAGTACCTACAACACCTTCCATCTCCCTGGGGGAATGATTACACCCAACTTTTTTGACATAGAAGCCATTACTGGTTTGTCACCAGTAGGAGAAACCTACATTCCTGACAATGAAGAGCACTCGAGCATTATTGACTTCGAAGTCAAATTAGCCAGCTTTTCAAAGTTCATTAGCCACTACCACACTGAAGGAGATAGTGTGTCGGATGTGGAACACATTGCTTTCCTCACCTTATGGTTATCAAGGTATGTATTCTGCAGCAGGTCCTTACAGGTAGCCAGCAGGTTCATCCTTCTAGCTAGAGATTTACATGAGAATCGGAGAGGGTGTGTTTAAGCGAACTGTTACTTGTTGATCTTTACGAAAGTTTAAGATCATCCGTTTCGAGTTTGAAATCCCACACTCCCAAAAACATCCTGCTAGCTGGCCCCTTCTGGTTACTCCAGTTATGGCTTAATGCCATGTTTGAACCCTCACTATCAACTGCTAACACTATTTTTGAACAAGATCCGGAGATAGCGGATAGAATCATTGAAGGTACTAGGCTGCGAAGACTTACCCCAAACAATGACAAAGATGACTTCAAAGTTCTCTTCTCCAACTATATCATGATCTTCTCCAAGAGACACAAATTCGAAGAGACCATGGCGCCCTCCGCTTCAAGGACTCATGGACCATCATGGTTCACCATGGCTCTCTCAGAAGCAGTTAAGAGAAAAGAAATTCAAGATATTTGGAAAGCCTTTTTGCTTCCCAGATTAATCTCCTCACGAATCACTCCTTCTAAGAACCAAATCTTCCTTTTTGCTTATCAACCCAACTTTGTTTCTAGACAATTTGGCCTGTGCCAACTAATCCCTGAACCCCTGTTCCAAACAGAAAGTGCCATCACCTCTGGGCGAACCTTCAAAGCAAGAGAAGCCAAACTACATCAGGAACAATATCAAGGCTTCGCCCACTTTTAACTAATATCTTTCGAACCTACACACCTCACAGCAAAGGGTTTTCTGGAATGGTGGACCAACTCCACAGGTAATCAATTAGCCTTGATGTTTCGAATACACTAATGTTTCATGATTTGGATCTAACTCATATTTAAATCTTTTCAGACTAACAAACTCCCACCAACCACTCCAAAGAAAAGAAAAACAAACACTACTGGGAAGGATCCCAATGCTGGAGGGAATTCACCAACTGTTTCGAAGAAGAAGCAGAAGAAGGAAATTTCCAAAAGTGCTGCACCAACTGGTATCTCTGGACTCGATTCCAGAGATGCTGCTCCCTCAACTAAATCCAAAAATCCACCTTCGACCTCCAACGTAATGTTGGAACATATAGATAGCAACCTCTCTTCTGAGAGTCCACAGGTAAATTGAACTCTAATTTTTAACAAAATGATTATTCATTACCTTGGTGCATGCTCTTAATATTCTTTGCCTCTGTAGGACATTTTGAACCCAGCCCTTACCACTTCGACTTCTCCATCAAAGACTGCTGCTCCCATCAACTCTTCTCCTCATAGGGACTCCAGTAACCTGGTACAGAACAAAGGATCCTCCAATATGGCGGTTCTGACTGGGGCTTCAGAGCAGCAAGATGACCAGAGTACTTCTCCCCCTCTGAAAGAAACGAATGAAGCAACGCTTCATGAATCTGCAGAGACTTTACAAAAAACTTCTCTTCAAAAGTCCCCTCTTGAAACCCTTCAAGAGAATCCAAAGGACATTCATGCTGAAGGAGAGAAGGCTGATTCTGATCAAGGAAACGAAGAATCTGCAGAGGAAGGGTCTGAGGAAGAAGATGCCCACGATGGCTCGACTGCTGGAACAAAGTCAGATGCAAATAGAAGTGAAAACGATGATATCAAAGTGGTGGATCTGGTTGATAATGAAGAAGGCAATGAGCGGGAAACGAGTGAAGGTGACGGTGACGCGACCAATAAACCCATGGAAGTCGAAATGGATGTGACTCCCTTGCGCGTGGAACTTCCTCAATCGTCTCTATCTCAGATGACCGAAGAGGAGCTAGCCCTCCTAAGACGAAATGACCCAATTGGGTACATGAAGGCGAAGCTAGCTCAAAGGGATATTCCTCTTGCTAGGGCTGGTACTAGTTCGACTAGCAATCCATTGCCCACAGATGATAGAATTGTACTCTTTAACAGAATTAGGAGAACAATCCTTGATGTGGACTTGTTCGAAGTGCTCAAACAGGATAGTACAGCTTGCTATACCATGAAGGAGCTACTTACACAAGTCAACCTCGCTACCTTCTCTTTGCCAGTCAGCACTATCTTATTCGATCTTCAATCTCTATTAGACAACGTGACTGGGTGTCTTCTCCAAGATGAATTTGCTACCAGAAAGGTCCAACAAAAACGAACTGCAATGGACGCTGCTTACGAGCATGCTTCGAAGCTCTCTCAAGAAGCTGAAGATCAAGCCATGCATCTAAAGCAAGCAAAAACTGACTATGAAGCTCGAGCTGAGTCTATCCTTCTCTGGGAAAGGCAAATTCACGAACTTCAACAAAAGGTTAAGGAGGCTCAAGAACAACAATTGGCCTACGAAACCAATACTGCTGGTGAACATTTCGAAGAGCTCCTCAACAAAGGACTTGCAGAAATGGAGGCAGCATAACAACTTAAAGGAGAAGTAGCTACCCTGGAAGGAGCAAGGCGCTTTACTCAACAAAGGCTTGAGTCCTTTCGAAGTACCTTCTATAGATTGAAGAACAATGTCTATTTTTAAATCTTAGTTTTAATTAGTTTTGTAATTTGGTTTTGGTCTGTAATATCTGAACAACGCCATTTTGGCAATCCCATATTACCATTTTGGCATTCCTTTATGATATTTTGATTACGTTGTTATTATTCGAATCTCCTGCAGGCGTGGCTTATATTTCTTTAAATATTTCCCATTAACCTTTAGGATTCGCTTATCATCAACCAATTCTTCGATTTCATATGCATTGTTTGAAAATATCTTTATTATTCGAAAAGGTCCTTCCCAATGAGGTGACCATTTACCTAATGTTTTATTTTTCTTGTCCATGGGCAATATGACTTTCCAGACTAAGTCATTAATAGTGAATGCTTTTCCTTTCACCCTTTTGTTATATGCCCTGGCTACCCTTTCCTTTTGTCTCATCAGGATTTCCAATGCATGCAATCTAACTTCATCCAACTCAACTAACTCATTCATCATCATTTCCCAATATAATGCAGCTGGAATTTCGTTTTGTCTTTGAATTCGAACTGATTGTAGATGAATTTCTACTGGCAGAACTGCATCATGACCAAATGTGAGTTGGAAAGGCGTGGTGTTAGTAGCTTCTTTAGGAGATGTTCTACAGGCCCATAGTATTTGGTCCAAAGTTTTGTGCCAGTTCCTTGGCTTTTTACCAATATGTTTCTTGATTAACCTTATTATCACTTTATTAGATGCTTCGACCTGACCATTTGCTTGAGCATAATATGGAATTGATGTCAGTAATTTAAACCCCATCTCTTGAGCAAACTCTTGCATCTTCCTACCAGTAAACACAGAACCTTGGTCTGTGGTTATGCTCTCTGGTAATCCGAACCTATAGATAATTTGTTTCTGTATGAACTCAATAATAGCCTCTTGATCATCAACTATTAATGGTATTTCTTCGATCCACTTGGTAAAATAATCTATTCCTACCAAGATATATTTCTGTCCTTTAGACGAAGCAGGATTTATTTCTCCTATTAAATCCAATGCCCATCCTCTGAAGGGCCATGGTTTAATGATTGAGTGCAACTCACTTGCAGGGGCATGTTGAATCCATGCATGTTTCTGACATTCTTCACACCCTTTAGCAAAGTCTATACAATCTTTGAGCATGCCGGGCCAATACATGCCATATCGAAATAACAACCATTTCATTTTATGACCTGCTTGATGTGCCCCACATGCCCCATTGTGGACTTCTGACAATGCTAAGTATGCCTCACTTTCTCCTAGGCATTTCAGTAATACGCCTTCTTGAGTCTTTTTAAACAATTCATTTCCCATGAGGACATATGATAATGCTTTATATTTTATCTTCCTATCAACATTCAAAGTTGGATTTGTTAAATAACTCACAAGTGGACTTCGCCAATCTGCGTCTGACAAGGTGTCTATGGCTAGTACTTCGAATCCCTGTTTCTCAGCATACCCTAACTTTATACTCTCTAGATCTGATGGTATGAATCTAGTAGCCATAACTCTACCTCTTAATTCGACCAGATCCTCAAAGTTTTTGGCAGAAACTTTATAACCTGAAGCCAACTGTGCTAAGTCATTTGCTTCTTGGTTTTCTATTCTTGTTATATGTTGAATATCCATGTATTCGAATTTTCTAAGTAGCCTGTTAACTATGACGAAGTATATCATCAGACTTTCCTTTATGCATTTATACTCCTTTGTTATTTGCTTGACCACTAACTCTGAGTCTCCTTTAATTTCGACTCTAGTTGCCCCCAATTCCAACAAAGCTTCAAGTCCAACAATAAGCGCTTCGTACTCAGCTTCGTTGTTCGAGAAACGAGGACCATCTAATTTATACTTGAATTTTGTTGGAATTCCTTCAGGAGAAATTATAAGGACTCCAACACCACTACCATTCCTGTGGGTCGAACCATCAAAGTATAATTTCCAAGGTTGCATTTCAACGTAACTCATGACAGTCTGTTCAACCAGTGAATGGTCCACAATGAAATCAGAAATCACTTGGCCTTTCACAGCTTTTAAAGGCATGAAAGTCAAAGAATATTCTGTTAAGGCTAAAGCCCATTTACCAACTCTACTATGCATTATTGGTTTCGAAAGCATGTGTTTAATAACATCGAAATGAGATGAAACATAAACATCAACAGGCTTTATATAATACTTAAGTTTCATACAAGAAAAGTACAAACAAAGACATAGCTTTTCTATATTGCTATATCTAGTCTCTGCATCATTCAATACTCTACTTAAATAGTATATGGCTCTTTCGATGCCATTGCTATCTTCTTGTGCTAACATACTACCTATACTAACTTCAGAGGAAGATATGTACAATCTCATGGGCTTTCCCCATGAAGGTGGAGACAAGATGGGAGGCTGAGAGAGATATCTTTTTATCTTGTAAAATGCCTCCTGATGGGCTTCGTTCCACTCGAAGGCTTGGCCTTGCTTCAAACGAAGCAACAGAGAGAAAGCTTGGGTTCTTCCACTCAGATTCGAAATGAACCTTCTGAGAAAGTTAATCTTCCCTAGCAAAGATTGCAACTCCCTTTTTGACGTAGGTGCTTTCGTCTCCATTATGGCTTTGGTTTTATTTTGGTTGATCTCAATTCCTTTTTTATGAACCACAAAGCCAAGGAAATCTCCAGCCTGCACAAAAAATGCACATTTAAGGGGGTTCATCTTTAAGCCATGTTTTCTCATTCGTTCGAATGATTGGCTCAAATGATGCAAATGGGTTTCTGCAGATATAGATTTGATGACTATATCATCAATATACACCTGCATAAAGGTTTCAATGAAATCATGGAAGATCGAATTCATTGCTCTTTGATAAGTTGCCCCAGCATTTTTCAAACCAAAAGGCATCACCACCCATTCGTAGGTGCCTAAAGCTCCTGGGCAACGAAATGTTGTCTTGGCAACATCTTCTTCAGCAATAAAAATCTGATTGTACCCAGAGTATCCATCTAACATACTTAAATATTCGAATCCCGCAGCAGAGTCTACTAACATTTCTGCCACAGGCATGGAGTACTCATCTTTAGGGGTTGCAGTATTTAAATCTCTAAAATCTATGCAGATTCTCAGAGAGCCATTTTTCTTAATAACAGGCACTATATTTGCTAACCATTCGACATACCTTGTGGTTCTGATGAATCTGCAGCGTAGCAACCTTTCGATCTCAGCTTTGATCTTTATGAGAACCGCTGGTGCGAATCTTCTAGGAGTTTGCTTGATGGGCTTCTTGCCATCCTTGATTGGAAGTATGTGTTCCACTAACTCCCTCTTTAAACCAGGCATTTCGACATAGTCCCACGCGAAGCAATCTTTGTTTTTCTTGAGGACTTCGATCACTTTCTGCTTGAGGCCTGGGTTAAGTTTTGCACTTATGTAGGTTATTCTTTTCGTGTTCTCATCCCCTAAATTCACTTCTTCGAGTGGATCCTGCGCCAACATTTTGGCACCTGAGTCTATGGGGTCCCTCTCGAAGCCTAAGGGTTCTTTATCATAGATGGCGTCCAGCCTTTGATCTATTTCGAGTTCTTCAAAGGGTGAGCCTTTCGAGCTACCCCCATTTATTTCGTTCACCTTTACAGCCAGTTTATTTATTTCAGCCTCTAAGGCCGCCTTTGATTCGTTCTCAGCCATATAGGCCGAAATCCTTTCGAAAAAGGAGGACTCAGTCATGAGCAAGGTTGTCGAATTCCCAGCCTGCTGGCCATCTTTGTACAGTACCTTCGACTCCTTCATCTTCACTGATTATTCTTCTATCCCAATATATGCCATCATGGCGAAGGGTCATATAATAGTGTGCGTTCCTGGTTTCGTTGATTTCATCATTTGGGACACAAGGAGCAATCTTTGCCAGTTGTTTGTCATAATTCCTCTTGTCAACTAAGTTGACTGCTGTCATGAAGTAACTCTGGTCCGCTTCAATGTTCTCCACGATCCCATCTTCTCTCCATAAAACTAATCGCTAGTGCATTGACGAAGGAACTGCTCCTACACCATGGATCCACTCTCTTCCCAGCAACAAGTTGTAGTTGGCCTTGGCTTCGATCACCATGAACATGGTGGGCCTACAGCTTGAGCCTATCGTCAAGTCCAATTGAACCACCCCCAATGTTTTGCCTACTTTCCCTTCATAATTGGACAGAACCATGTTGTGTGGTTTGATGTCTCCTTCGCGTATTTCTAACTTTTTCAGCATGAAATGGGGTATTAAGTTAACTGCAGCGCCCCCATCCACTAAAACCTTATTTACGCCATGGGCACCAACCTTTGCCCGAATGAATAATGGCTTCAGATGATTTTTCATAGCTGGTTCTGGACGCTCGAAGAACGCATTCTGCTCCTCGACAACTCCGTTATCCATCACGTAGTAACACACAGGCCTATGCTTCATCAGATCTATGGTATCTTCTTCCTCATACTCTTCGATTTCAGTTTCCTGTCCAAACTCACGAGGAAGTACAGATACCACGTTGCAATTGATATTAAGCGAAGACTCCCCCTCTGATTCGAAGTTGTCCGTTAGCATATCTTCGTCTTCTTCTGGACCTGGAGTGTATTCCTTTGATTCATTTGGTTGCACTTCAGAGAAGAGTCTCCTACTAACTGGGGGTTTGTCTTCAGTTTGATTATTTGGTGTGGGTTTGTTGGTGCTAGATTCACCTTGTTTTTTTATCGAAGTTGCTCCTTTATTTGCCACAGCTTCCCTTTCAGCCTTTCGAATTCTCAGTTGCCTTCGCCATTGAGATCTTGACATGGGGTTTCTTCCTTTGTAGTTCTCTAACCTCACTTCTTCCCTCTTCGCTATGTTGAACTGTCTTCTATGTGTCATAGCGTGGCGTGCGTTTCGTTCGTTGTTTCTCCATTTGTCTTTGCCTTTGTCAATTCTGACTTGCAGCCATTTGTCTGTTGGTATTTCAGCAGGAATCTTAAACGTAACTCTTCGAGCACCCTTGGGATGAGGACTATCAGGCCTTCGTTGATTGTACTTGCTATCGAAACGTTGGCCCATCTGACCAGTCTCTTGGTGGTTCCAGCAAGGGGCGAAAGGGATTGTTTCGAAGGCTCTGGCCATGCTTTGATCATACACAGCAGAACACCTTGGGCATATCAAGCATTTGGTTGCCCCTTTGTAACAACGAAGCACAAATTCCAACAAACTTTCTCCAGCTTTAGGATAACACCTGAATAACTGGTTATCCTGGCGCCAGTTGATGCCAGTTCGTGCCCTTTGTACCCTCTCGAAGTTTGCAGCTATTCTCTGGTTGCAGAGGATGCTGCACCTAGGGCATAGTATCATTCCCGTATCTCCTTTGTGGCACATCATGAGGTAATCCTTAAGACTAGCATCCCCAGCGTAATTATCCTCCATTTTATACTTTTCTTTTTCTAAGTATCTCTCCACCTCCTCTATTTCAGAACGAGGTCTCTCCATATTTACCATGTTTACATCAACATCCTCCCCCTTAGTGTCATCGTCTCCCCATCCTGTAGGTTTTATATCTTCAATTTGGATTTTTGAACTCTCTGGGGCAGAATACTTGACCAAGTAGTCAAACTTTCCACTGGGCTCCCCTAAAGTATCCCATATTTCTTTCTGAGGGGAGGTTGGCTTCGTGATCTGGACTTTCTCCAATTCTAGCCTCAGGCCTTCAGTAACCTGTGTCAACTCTTGCTTTTGGTTTTCCTGGCCTTCAGTAGCCTGGATTTCTTTTGCAACAGCTAAAGATGCTGCTTCGATCGAAGTCTCTGGTTGCTTGTGGACGTCTTCAGTGACCCCCTTGTTGACTTCGACTAACACCCAGCTTTCATTTTCAGTACCTTTCTCTCCTACTGGAGCGTCATTTTGATCAGCTTCCACCATGTTGATTTCTCCAATGCATACAGGCTCGGAGTAATTGGTGTCTGCGACATCCAAAGGATCTTCATCTACTTTCATTTTTGGTTTATCAACGAATTTCAGTTTGCCATCTTTAATTGCATTCTGAATTAGGTCCCTGAAAAGAAAACACTGTGAGGTTTTGTGGCCTAGGAAACTATGATACTTGCAAAATCCTCTTTTCTTCCTTTGATCTAAAGGAGGTATTTTGATGTTTGATGGCACAATGAGTTGGCCATCTTTGACAAGTAAATCAAAAATCTCGTCACACTTAGTTACATCGAAGGTATAAACCTTCTTTGGGAATTTGTCACTTTTCTCATTTTCAACAATTTCTTTCCCTTTTGTGGGAACTAATAATTTGTAGGAGTAAGGTGAGGCCTGTTTTAATTCAGCGAGATCAATTTCGACCTCTTCGAATTCAGGGTAGTCTTCTGCTTCCTCAGCTCCAACATAGGAGACCCTTTCTTTCTTGTTATTTTTAAAAACTCTGGCCTTTTCGGCCTTTAGCCTTTTGACCTGTCGAACCCTATCGGCCAATTGAGCCATATCCCTCAAGTATTGTGTGTCTAATTTCTTTCGAATAGAGTAATCCAGGCCGCCAGCAGCCATTTCGACTAACTCATGTTCAGGAACTACTGTAAAACATCTAGATTTCAAGAGCCTGAATCTATTCAGATAATCATCTATGGGTTCAGTAAATTTCCTCTTGACATTGGCTAGTTCCTTCAGACTTATTTTAGATTGTCCCATGTAGAACTGTTCATGGAATAATCTCTCCAACAGAGCCCAAGTATCTATGGACCCAGGAGGTAAAGTGGTGAACCATGTGAAAGCGTTCTTAGTTAGGGAACTTGGGAAATATTTGATCCTAAGGTATTCATTATTCTCTATATCTCCTGCTTCGGTTAGATACCTAGCTATATGTTCGACTGTTGATTCATTGGTATCCCCAGCAAACTTTGTAAACTTAAGGACTTTATATCCCCTTGGTAAATCAGTGTGCATTATGTAATCTAATATAGGAGAGGCATAATTTGGCCTTCTAATTCCTGTGTTGAGGCCATTCTGGGCCATGATTCTCTCTATCATGGTGGTTAAATTATTTTCGGCCAAGATGTTATCATTTCGAATTCTGTGAACGACTGCATCAGCATCTTGATTTCGACCCACCATGACAACTCCTCTAGGCTGTTCTTCTCGAAACTCTGGGACTTCCAGCCTTTCGGTCCTTGCCCCTGGTTCCATAATTTGCCTTTGTGGGCCTTGAATCATTGGGGATTCTAACCTTTGTGCCCTTGCCCCCAAATTAACCCCCTCTCTGGCTGGTCTATAGGGTGGGTCCTCAGCAACTTGTTCTATGATAGGTACGTTTGCTCGAACTCTCGCCTGATTCTGCCTACGCCTTTCTGGGGGAGCGAAAAAATCTGCTATTCGACTCATGTTATTCGCGTTTTCTCTGTTTGTCACAGTTACATTTTGTACTATTGGGGCAAAGATCTCCTGCATAGTTTGTGCTAATACTCCTATCATATTATGGTTACTGTCATCCATTAATTGCCTAAAGGCCAACTGATTTTCTGTGGTTAAGATAGGCATTGCACTATAACCCACTGACCCTTGGTTATTTGTCATAAATTGATTTGCCCCAGACCCTAATTGTGGTGATGTATTCGATGTCGAAGTGTGCAGACCCGCCATAAAAGATGTTGGCATCCCATAAGAGGAATTTCTGTGTCTGTTAGCATCGAACCCAAGTGGTCTAGTTAGTGGGGTGGCGAAATGGGTTTGTGTCCCTGATGGTGGGACAAATCCCCCAGGATAACCAATGGTTCCAGTATTTCCTAGGATCGAACTGTTAGTTGTCATGCCACTTGTTCCATTAGTGGCTACACTACTGGTAGAGGATGCAACAGACTGTGCGTTCGAAGGGATCGCATTAGATGTTCCCATCGAAGCGGACATATTAGTGCCTGTTGTATGTGGGATATTTTGTTCCCCTTGTTGATTGTCTGAATTAGACATCTTGTTTAAACGTTTTCTTCTGGGTAAGGGTTGGTTGCTATTGGTTATTCTACCACTTCTAAGGTTCATATAACAACAAACTTATCACTCAGAGAATACTTTTACAATGGTTATGTCTCAACAATTTTTTACTTTGTTCTAAATTTCGTAATGACCAATGACGGGTCCCACTGGGCGTGCCAATTTGTTTACAGTTATTTCTGGTAAACAACCTCTAGTCCTCCAAACTATCAAATAATCTTAATGACAGTTATTTAATCTCTCTGGTAACTTGCAGGATCGACTAGATTGATCCTATGGTGTATTGGTCGTTTGGATAATTCTCATTGTAGAACTGATATTCATGTTTGGTATTTAGATTGTTGTGTAGGTGTTCAACTTACTTCGATTACTCTATTAAAGATCTAATGACATGATCAAGTAAATACGTGCGAAACTAAATTGCATGAATAAAGGTTCAATTGTAAAGACATGTAAAACCGCAAAAAGACAAGTAAATAACTTCGAAGTATAAAAGCATGTAATGTAAAAGCGTTTCTGAAATGTAAAAGATTCGAAATAAAAAGAAAGCGTTTAAATGCAAGAAATCAGTAAAATGACTTTGGATGAAAAGGGTATTCAAATGATAAAAGCATTAAGATAACAGCATAAAAGATATAAGAATTTCTGAAATGTAAAGTACTCGGAATATAGGGAAAGACTTTTAAATGCAAGGAATCAGTAAATGACTTTGAATGAAAAAGATTTTAATGTAAAGGCTTTTGAATGATATTGACATGAAGATAGAGGATAAACTGGAAATGATAAAGAGTTTTGCTGAATCATAAATATTTGGTGTTATCATACGTACATTGTTCGAGCATTCGTTTCCCTAGCCATGTGGTATTTTGAATGTTTACTGAATTTTGTACAATAGATATGACACACGAAATCCTAACGCTAAGACTTCTATTTATACTACTTCGACCATAAAGGTCTTGCCTATAAGATTCTTCCACGTTCAGAACATGCAAAGCAATGCCCCTCTCTAGCTTCCACGTGTCTTCGAATGCTCCAGCGCATATATTTTAAATTTCGAACATCCCGCTTGCGTTTGAATTTCAAATGTTTTGGCACTCTTCGCTTCGAACTCATTTCTTGGACACAGCCTTGTTACCACTTCGAGACTTCTTTGAATATATCCCCATAACTGTCACTCGAAGCTCCGAGCTTTGACATGCCCATTCGAAGCACTTCTTCTACCATTTCGAACCATGACATCTTGCTTTATTTCCAACGAAACATCCAACTTGCTTCGTTTCGAACTGTATCATCAAAATCTTCAGCCAACACCTGGTAGCGGTATCCTCTCCGAATGTGATCATAAGCTCCACATACCCCCACGGCTTGGAGGTCGAGCCATTAAAGCCCTGCAGGTCCGACCCCACGTATGGTGAAAGGTGAGAGTCATCGAGCTGCAGGGTTCTGAATAATTGGTTGTACATCACGTCGACAGAACCTCCCTCATCGACCAGGATGCGATGTACGTCGAATTTGGCCATTCTCGCCCTTATCAAAAGAGGGATGGCCGAATTGGGGGCCCCTCCTGGAAGCTCCTCGAGGTAAAAGGTGATCGGCTCTGATCTTCCTTTCACCCTTTCGAAGGTCACGGTTTGCGGGGGAGCCGCGTCGACAAGTTCGTCCAGCTTTCTCTTTGCTGAATTTATGGTCAGATCATTAAACCCTCCATCGTTGATAACCATGGCGGAGGGGAAGTTTTCCCACCTGCTGTGTGTAGAAAGAGGCTCTTGCAGATGTTCGGGGACGTAGAAGTCCTCGGGTCTTGTGACAGAGAACGCGGTTTGGATGGGAACCGACTCGTCGGATGGTCGGGAATCCTCTTCCACTTCCCTCGTTTCACGGGCATCCCGACGAGCAGCGTCGTTTCACCTATATTGCGCAAGTCTTCCCCCCTTTATGAGGGTCTCAATAGCGTCCTTGAGGTGGACGCAGTCTTCGGTCAAGTGCCCGTGGCTCCAGTGATACTGGCAATATTTGCTTCGGTCTACCCCGGGTTTGGCAGGAGCGGGGCGAGGATGCTTGACACTGTCATCCTTTAAGTCTGTACTTGCGCACTCCGCTAAGATGCGCTCGCGGGAAGTCGTTAGTAGAGTGTATTCAACGAACCTCCCCGAGGGCCCCCTTTGTTCCCGGGCGTCTCAGGGTTTATTGTCCCTTCTCTTCTAGTCAGTTTGTCTAGGAGGGAGATGTCTTGTCGCAGATTACTGCTGGATCCGCGGTTCCTGGGATCTCGGGCTCTGTTGGACGCTTCTCTCTCCTCGTATTCCATATAGGCCATGGCCTTCTCGAGGAGGGCATCGAACATCCGGGGTGGTTCGATGCCTACGACTTATCTGAATTCGGTGCCCGGGAGGAGCTCTCTCTCGAGCAGGTACCTCTTTATATGGTCCGTGCAGGGGACCTGGATGGCCTCCCAGTTGAAGCGGTCAATGAATTCTCTCAAGGTCTCATCGTGTCTCTGGACGATGGCCTCGAGAGTTGCTTCAGTATTCGGGTGTCGTCACGAAGCAGTGAACAAGTTGATGAACTAGTTCTTCAGGTTTCGCCAAGAGGTAATTGACCCCGGGGCGAGGCCTTTGTACTAGTCCATAGCCGCTTTCCTTAGAGTCGTAGGGAACAACCAAAATTTGATTGGTACCCCGATGTTGTGGTAGTTCAACATGGCTTCAAACCCGTCTATATGGTCGACCGGGTTGGTGATGCCGTCGTATTCTTTTAAGTGGGGAGGCTTCTCCATGCCCGGGGGAATGGGCGCCTCCATGATAGCTTGTGACAAGGGACCGCGGGTGTTGTACCCCAAAATTTTCCCTCTCATCCTTCAGGAATTCATCCTGAATTCTCAGAGTTTCTCTTAAACAAATCCAAGCCCTGAATTATCATTCCTTTCCAAGTAAACCATTTACAAGAGAAAAATGGTCATTTGCAAGCTCAAAAGTCAAAATTTTTACCTTGAAAAAGTTAAATTCTAAATACTTAGAATTTTCTCTAAAAAAGGGAGTGTTTAAGAAAAAAATGGCACTTCAGAACTTCTGAACCAACCTCCAGGCAGAAACGATCAGAAGTTTCAAACTTGGCTCAGCACATAACATTCAGTCAGAAGGTGGCTCTTCAGCAGCTACACCAACTCAGTTAGGGGCTGTAAACGTGGTTCAGCACGTAATCTTTAAACAGAACATGGCTCTTTCAGCAGTTACGCAAGTTCAGCCAGAGTGTGCTAGAGAAATGCAAAGGAGGCAACAAAGCCTGAAACTCCTTCAAAATGTACTGGGATCAGAAGGTAATGGAATCAGCAGATTGGGTAAAATACTGAAGCAGAATCACTAAGTCCAGAGTTTTCAGAGGCAGATCAAAGGAGCATACTGGAAAGTCTGGAAACTCTCAGAATTTGCTGAGGCAACAAGAGGCCAAGGTCAGAGCTTGGTTTACGTTGTTTTTGGTGAAGAAGAACTATTGGCTCAGGTTTTAGGTAATGATGCAAAATCTCCTATTACAAGATTTCTGATTTTGACAAATCTCATCACCATTTAATGCTCATTAATGCTCACAACCACTTTTGAGCATTCATCCAAGGGGTCTCTCCACGTGTGGCATGGTAACACCCTCGTTCAGGCTTAGGCATGGATCTATGCGCCACTTTTTCGCCTATGGGTGTCACTTCCCCTTAATCCTCACTTACTGTTCCAACCTAGGCTGAAAAGCTGTCCATCATCATAAATTTTCATGAACTTCCTTCAAGAACAAGTTAAACCCTACTGCATAGTATTGGCGCCATCTAACGTTTAAAAATTCATAAAGCCTTGCCTATAAATAGGACACCATTGTCCATTAAAAACCCGTTCAAAAAAATCCAGAAAAAATTGCTAGAAGACGAACAGAAAACTCTAGCAAGAAAACATTGTGAAACTTTGCAAAAATTCGTAGTGTTTCATAAACTTTGAACTTCCTGCCTCCAAACTTTATTGATACCCAATTTGCTTCCTTACTAGAGAATGCCTATACAGTTTCTGACCATACATACATATATCTCCTCCATCCATCCATTCTAAAAAGAACCTGTCCAGAACACCATAAGAGCTAAAGCTAGCTCCAACTCACAGATCTTCTTCCAACAGCAAGGTAAGCACCTGCTGACTCCCATCACGCTGCTAAGCATCATCATCTTGGCATGCTCAATAAACACAATGTAGATATCATGTTTCTGCTGTACGTGTTCTGAGGATTTTTATGCCTCTGAATGCTTAAGTAGGAAGTGAATCAGTGTAGAACCTGCCTGTGACCTTTTTGGTTCTGTCTTCTGAAACACTTTGACACCTGTTGAAACTGTCTTAGGCATGTCTTTTTTTAGGAGAAATAACCAAATTGCAGATGTTCTGACTAGCGCAGAGGGAGACCAAGTTCTGACTTTGACGCCAACACTTCTGAGGCCTGTTCTGTTATCAGTAATATCAGAACTTCTGAAAATTACTGTGTTCCCAGCAGGGTCAGAACTTCTGACCTCATACATTTTCACTAATAGGTTTCTGTTTTGCAGGGCACCAGAGTCAGAAGTTCTGACTCATACAGTTTCACTAACAGGTTGATATCCTGCAACAGGCCTGGGTCAGAACTTCTGACTTCCTCTCAGCAGCGTGCTAGCCCTCTCTCTCTCTCTTTCTCTTTTTCTTCCCCTTGTTATTTTCTTTTTTTTATCTATTTTTCTCATTGAACCATCCCCATGTACAAGTGTGTATCCCCCACCCCCTAAATATTGTAATAGCGTAGGATTTTACATTTCCGCATTTTTATCGCTTTCAAATGTAAATGCTAGTAATTAGGATATGTATGGCAAGATAAAATCAATGAAATAAAAAATCCAAATTCAAGATAAAATCATGCATGCAATAAAACACACTTGCACTCAAGAACCCCTTAAGGTATCTCCACTTGGTTGCCTAAACAAATGGCCATGGTATGCATGCTAGGTATCTTGGCAAAACAAAAAAACAAAACAAAAGATCATAGTCCCTCGATGACGCTATCTTGGTTGCCTATACAAAATGATCTAGTCCCTCAGAAAATTTGCTAAGATACTTAGCACAATTGCTATCATGGTCAATACGATGACCCGCGCCTGTCCCGTTTAACATCCAAATACAAGGTTGTTTACATAATACAATGGTAAAACAACACTGTCAAAAGGGTTAAAAACGTATAGAAAAGATCTTTGAGTAAAATAGGGTAGACAACTCTTAGTTACTTGATCAAAACTTGCAAAACATCCTTGCTATTTTTCAAACACACCCCACAACACAAATTTCAAAACAATTTCCCAAAAAAAACTTTCAAACATTGAAATCTTTTCAAAAGACAACACACTTTTATATACATTCAAACAAGAATCATTACAAAGTTTGCCACAACGATGGCCTCTTTCCAAAACATTTTCAAAACCACACATATAAAGCACCATTTCAAACAATTGGAAAAGCAAAAGCAAGTGATCTAAACAAGTAACTAAGAGCCCATGGATAACCATGGATGAAAAAGGGTGCTAGCACCTTCCCTTTTCATAATCTACCCCCCGAACCCAAGAAAACATCTCAAAGGTCTTTCCTGTGCTTTTTGACCTTTCCTTTGGATAAAATAAAAAGTCGGTGGCGACTCTTGCTAAACCGAAACATTTGCGAACACAAAACGCAAAATCCCAAGTCAGTTCTCCCACCGTATCACAAAACTGGAGACTCTGCTGGGGAGATATTCTAAAAGTGGAGTAACCTTAAGGTTTAGATCACCTTTATA
Source organism: Vicia faba (assembly GCA_948472305.1). Taxonomy (NCBI): domain Eukaryota; kingdom Viridiplantae; phylum Streptophyta; class Magnoliopsida; order Fabales; family Fabaceae; genus Vicia; species Vicia faba. The sequence continues at coordinate 756,719,722 of OX451740.1, read as the reverse complement.
TGCTTATCTTGTTTGCTCTGATTGCTTTACATTTTGTTCTATTGTTTGGGGCTTGAAATCCTCTACCCGGATTTGGGAAACATTCATAGGTAAATAGCAATATGTTATGGAAACTGTGCGGGGTATACCGACATGGTTGAAGCAATAGCTATATTAGTGCGACATATTTATGGGTACCGGTAGCCTTTAAGTTAATCAAAGAGAATACGGGGCCGCTGAGTGATGTCATGAAGCACTAATGGACTTTTAGAACCTTTACTTGACCATCATGGCCTTTTTAGGGGTAGTGAGACAACCGACTTTAGTGCAGTCCGAAGTTGGTAGATACTCGACACTAAACTCATTGAGGGTTGTTTTCTTGGAATATTTCGGTCGCCAGTAAAGTGGCTAAACTGAAACAATGAAAGAAAATAATCCAATGATATTGAGCTCCTTAGAACCCGGTTACTATTTATAGGACAGGTTGAGCCAACTAAACTTCAAGAGGGTACTTACCTATGAAACCCCATGCAAGCCTAAAACTAGGATCTTGCGTGATTTTCTTGTACATATACTTGTGCATACATCATAAACATCATGAAGCATCATATGCATCCACTAACCATTTCAAGGATTCGGATCTTCATCTTTGTTCCTGTTTTGTAGGTTATGGAATCACTCCGCAGAAAAACAATCCAGGTCAACCTTGTGAGAATCCCTCCTCAACTCAAGGAGCTTGCTTCCAAGATTCCAGAGAATTCTCCCTTCTGTGAAAGACATGGTAGACTTCTCAACTTGGTCAACTCCAACATTGAAGAAGACTTGGTGAAAGTTCTCTTCCAGTTCTTTGACCCCCTACACCATTGCTTTACATTTCCTGATTACCAACTAGTACCCACTTTGGAGGAATTTTCTCTACTCCTGAGGATTCCTATTCTCCATCAACTACCCTACAACGGTACGGAAAGAGAGCCAAAGCCTGAAGATGTTGCTCAAGCCTTACACTTGCAACCATCTGATATCAAAGGTCATTGGGAAACCAGAAGTGGTGTCAAGGGTTTCTTGGAAAAGTTTCTGTTTGAGAAGGCACAAGACTGCTGGAATTCTCTAGATCTGCAAGCTTTTGAGGAGATTGTAGCACTTCTCATCTATGGGTTGGTCTTGTTCCCAAACCCTGATCAGCTTATAGATGTGAATGCTGTCAAGATTTTCATATCTCGGAATCCTGTGCCTACATTGCTTGGGGACATCCTCCACTCATTTCACACACGAACAATGAGGAAAAGAGGTGTTCTCATGTGATGTACTCCTCTTCTAGCAAGGTGGTTTATTTCTCACCTTCCCCAGTCAGTCTTGAAGAATGAGCAAGGTTTGAGGTGGTCGCAACGATTGATGACTCTTACACATTCTGATGTTCATTGGTGTTCTCGGTCCAGAGAAAATGTCATTATCATTGATCGTTGTGGGGAATTCCCTAATGTCCCACTACTTGGCATTAGGGGAGGCATTACCTACAACCCCTGTTTAGCTCTGAGACAATTTGGGTATGCCCGAAGGGATGGCCCTCATGATATGCTGATTCCAGATTTGGTTTTTGACTTCGACAACGACGCTCAAGGATTTCGACAAAGGTTTATCCGAGATTGGAGGATGCCCAACAAAGTGGACAGCAAGACACTGGGACACAAGAATTCCATCCCCCTTGAGCCTTACTTCAAGTGGGTACGAACCCGCGCCCAGAGTCTTATGATGCCTTACCCCTACATTCTACCTATGATCAAAGAGCCTGTTATGGAAGGAGAGGTTCCATACACCCTCCTACATCCGGACATGCCAACATCATTGGAAGATTTGCAAAAGAGTTGGATACAGCTCAAGGAAGAACGAAATACTTTTGAAGCCAGCTTCTACGCCAGTGAGAAGAAGGTTTTGGAATTTACCCGTCAACTCCATGAAGAGCAGACTCTCAACACTTACATCGCACCAAAGAGGATGTGCAACGTCTTTTTACATTAGAATTTTGTAATATTTTTCCCATGGGGCATTTATGTACTAACAAATTTCTTCTTATATGATGTGTGTTCTTTTTGTTTGCAACAACTTTGAATTTCTGAATCCTTGAATGCATTACATGAATACATATCATTCATCATATGCATAAACAGGTCTTCACACCAGGTTTCCTTATCTTTCTGCTGTTTATTTCAGCAAGATGGATATAGAGCAGACGGTCAAAGATCTGCAAGCACACAATTCGCAGTTCCAACAACTCCTCATGACCTTGGCGAAGGGTCAAGAGGATCTTAAAGCACTGTTAGAAAAGGAAAAGGGAAAATAGAAAAAGAAAAAGAAAAGAGAAGGGGTGGCCACTATGGGAAGAAGATTTGAGAACCAAGCCAAAAGAGTCCTGGATTTCCCCTCGACATCTGATGAAGGGATTGGTAAAGGAAAGGGAGTTGCAGTACCATCCGAGTCTGAGGAAGAAGAAAAAGAGGAGGATGAAGATTACTCGAGCAGCAATACCCTCCTGAAAATGATAAGTATAAGAATCTGGAAGATCGGTTGGCAGCCATGGAGGTACAAAGGGTACATGGGATGGATTTCAAGGAGCTAGGGTTGGTTGCCGGGATTGTGATTCCCCCTAAATTCAAAGTGCCTACATTTGCTAAATACGATGGTTTGTCTTGCCCAAGGATGCATCTGCAGTCTTACGTCAGAAAGATCCAACCTCACTCTTTTGATAAGGATCTGTGGGTCCACTTTTTTCAAGATAGTTTGTCGGGTACACAATTGGATTGGTTCTACCAGCTTGAGAGGGCTGACGTACATAATTCGGAGGATCTGGCTGCTGCCTTCTATCGACAATATCAGTATAACGCAGATTTAGCACCTACTCGTACTCAACTACAGAGTATGGGTATGGTTTCTAATGAAGGCTTTAAGGAGTATGCCCAAAAGTGGAGGGACCTGGCTGGAAGGGTGCAGACACCATTGTCTAAAAGAGAGCTTGTTGATATGTTTTTGGGGAAGCTGTCTGGTCCATTCTTTAATCACCTGGTAGGGAGTTCATCGGCAGGGTTCACTGAATTAATTCTGACTAGTGAACAAGTTGAAGCTGGCATCAAGACTGGTAAGATTCAAAAAGATACATCTGCTCCTGCCGCTGTCAAAAAACCTTTTCTAGCCAAGAAAGAGGTGTCAGCTGTTTACACTCAAAAAGGTCGAGGAAGAGAGGAGTGCCGACCAACGGTGGGGGCTATAATGATCCAAAAGACTGCAACTGATCAACCTAGAAATGATCAACCAAGAACCAATCAACAAAGAGGGGGGAGGCCTGCTAGGCAGTTCACCAAAATAAACATGACGCCTGCCTAGGTTCTCCCCCATCTCTTGAAGCTGAACCTTACAACCTTGAGAGACCCGCTACAAAATCCGAATACAACTTCTCCTTTTTATCATGCAAATGCTAAATGTGCCTATCATTCAGACGACATAGGGCACGACACCAACAACTGTTGGCCCCTCAAAAACAAGATCCAAGACTTAATAGATGCCAAGGAGGTAGAACTCGATGCGCCCGAAAAGCCGAACGTGATTTCTGCCCCAATTCCCAAGCATGGTTATAATGTCCATGCTATTGAAGAGGATTTGTATGTTGCCGCTGTTGATGACTTAATGACTCTGTTTCCAATGATCAAGATAAATCTGTTGAAAGTCGGGATCTTCCCAGGATGTGAAAAAGATTGTTACTTTTGTTCGTCTCTACCATCCGACTGTCCGCTATTGAAGTCAGGCATCCAACGCCTGATGGATAATCAAGAGATCCTCTTTCAGAAAACTCTTGTTGCTACTATTACTCCTGTTACTCCTATTACTCCTGTTACTCCTATTACTCCAATCAATGATGTTACTATAATCACCATTTCCGACAATCTTTCCAAGGTCCCCAAAAGACCTGTTAAGATTACACCCGATCCAAAGTTTGTACCGCTGAAGATTACTATACCGGGGCCTATCCCATACAAGTCCAATAAGACAATACCGTGGAATTATGGAGGAGAGATCTTCTATCACGGTGTTAAGCAGATCGAATTAGTGGAATAGATTTCCAATGAAGAAACTCCTGACATAGGAAATATTGCGGGGACAAGTAAGATAACTCGTAGTGGAAGAATCTTCTCTCCAGAGATTGCTCCTCCAAGGGCAGTCTTCGGACCCTCAAGTGCTCCTGTGCCAGTCAAGATATCTGTGCAAAGTCCAGTGATCGAAGAAATTGTTATTTCTGAAGTTGTACCCTCTGCTGTTACTACTGATAAAGGTAAGAGGATCCAAGAAGCGCCCATCGGGATGAGGGCTCAGACTTTGGTTATCCCCGAGACCACCCAAAAGTAAATGGAGGAGATTTTAAAGATAATTAAGAAGAGCGACTATGATGTCGTAGAGCAGCTGGGGCAAACCCCTTCAAAAATATCTATGCTGGCTCTATTGCTCTATTCCAAGGCTCATGCCAAAGCCTTGATCAAATTTCTGAAGACGGCACACGTGCCTCAAGAGACTTCTGCGGATCAGTTTCAAGAGTGTGTGGCTAGCCTTACAGCCGATAATGGTCTTGGCTTCTCTGATGCCGATCTAACATCTAAGGGAAGAAAGCATAATGATGCGCTGCATGTTTCGGTAGAGTGCAGAGGGACCACACTTGCTCATGTTCGGGTTGATACCGGGTTGTTGTACCCCAAAATTTTCCCTCTCATATTTCTCCCAACATTGCAAGAAAAATCTCCAAGTGGCTCAGGATTGCTCAAGAGTTGGACAGTCAAGCTATCTCCTAAGGCAGTTGTGATCGGTGGAAATAGAACTGACTGTTTTGGAATGCTGGTTCGCGTTTGCGTTTCGCAAAATGTCGCGGTAAGCAAGAGTCGCCACCGTCTTTTATTTTCTCCAACACGAAAAGGACAAAAGCACAGCAAAATTCCTTTTCGAGATGTTTCTCGGGTTCGGGAGGTAGATTATAGAAAGGGAAGGTGTTAGCACCCTTTCTATCCGTGGTTATCCACGGGCTCTTAGGTACTTGCTCACTATGTTTTCAAAATGTTTTTGCTTTTCTTGTGTTCGTGGGTTTAAAAAAAAAAGTTTTGTTTGAAAACTTTGATTTAACTCTTGTATCTGTCCTCAAGAGTGTATGAAGTGTTGTTTGAAAACTTTTGTCAGAAAAGTGTAGGTGCGAAGAGTATTTTTGTTTTGAAAGAGCAAGTACCTGAGAACCTCTACCTACTCAAAAGGAATTAAGCTGTGTAAATGTCCTTTAGACAGTACTATCCCACTATTGAGAAGTAGGTAGCATCGTCGTTGGAGTTTTCGGGTCAATTCGATTTTAGGGACGTGTGGTCACTAAAGCAATGGTAGGATGCCTTAGCGGTAACCCTAATGTCTTAGATCGGTTTTTATCGAGGCAACCGTTTCGAGGCAACTTTGATCTTTAGACAGGAGGGCGACCTCTAAAACACCCTATACTCAATGACCACGTCGAGGCAACCAAGTGAGGCGTACCCTAGGAGTGGCATGTGCGAGTGTGTCAGGTTTCAGTTATGTTATCTTTGTACATGTTATGGTGAGCTACGATTGATTTTAATTTAAGAGATATCTTGTCATGCATAGCCTAGTTAGCATACATCTAGCAGTTAATGATTGCGGAAAATAAAACTAAACTATTACAAGGCGTCAGGTATTTACATCGCCAAAAACAAACCCTTGAAAAAGTAAATTGCGGAAAATAAATAAAAGCGATAAAAAGTCCTAATTAAAGCTATTACATCCTCGGAGCAATTACATAATATGGGTCAAAAATATGAATAAAAAATAATATGCGCGAGAAAAAAATTGAATCGGGGAGTTCTTAGGGTTTTGACCCTTTTTTGAGAAAGAAAGAAGTTTTTATTATTTATGAAATAAATTAAATTAAACCTAAACTAATTAATTAATAAAAAGAAATATTTTTGGTTTTTTTTAATGTTTCAAGGAAATAAATAAAAAATAAAATGATTAAAAGTTATCAAAAACCCTAATTCTATATTAATTTTATTTATTGTGAAAATATTAAAATTAACCTAATTAAAAACTAAATTAATTATGTTAGTATTTATTTACAAAATAACTAATTAAATTTAATAAATAAAAATATTATATTTTTTATGTTTTCTGAATTTATTAAAAAAATGTTAATTGTTTTAGTTAGTAGTTAATTAAAAATTAACAAAAAAACAAATTAAATAAAAAGTAAAAAGAGAAGAGGAAATAAACCCAAGGGGTGCTGGCCCAAATCAGGAGGTGTTTCTGGAATTTTATGGCCCAACAATATTCCAGCCATGTTGACTTTTGTGATTATCCACACGCTTATTGACTGGAGAGTATGGTGATCTTTCACTCATGGCCATTGGATCTATGCTTGGAGACATCTGGCGCACTGAGGTTTGAGGTGTATGGTGGACCTCACTTTGAAATTTGCACGTGAATACCTGTGAAATAAAAATAACAAGGTTTTGGGGGACCTGGGATTCGAACCCAGGTCCCAAGGGATAATGCTTCAATGCCTTTGCCAACTGAACTGTAACACGCGTTTGTTAAATGGATGGATAGAGAATATTATATACAAAAAATAAACAATATGCTGTAAACAAAAAAATAACGCGCGCGTTTTCAAACACACGAATCATATGCTAACACCTCATCATCTTCTTCGTTTGTCCTGCTGTAGCGGTGAAAATCGGAGATCAAGCTATTAATTAACTTGACTCACAAAAGCAAGAGTCGCCACCGCGCTTTATTGTTTCCAAGGGAAGAGGGAAAAGAGCGAAATAAAACCCTAAAGTATGCAATGTAAAATAATACTTAAAAGTAATAAAAATACAATGCGTTTTTGAAAGAGATCGAGAGTTCGGGGGTTGGTTATACAGTGGGAAGGTATTAGCACCCAATGCATCTGCGGTACTCCGCAGGAACCTTTTGAAATATCTGTTTTTTTTTGGTTAAAATTGTTTGTTTGATTAAAACGATTCGTTTGGCTAAAAGATGGGTATGGACGAGATTTTTGAAGATACGACGACCTAGTGTCGAAGTTTTGACTTAAAAGGTGTGAGTTTGAAAATTGAATCTTTTGGGAAAATTATCTTAGGTTTAACAAAATAGTAAAACAAAAATGAAGGAAGGTATTCGCTTAATCGTATAACATGTGTTTGATGACATGAAGTCAACAAAGTTAGAACGTTTCCCTTGGAGTTAAACAAACGAACAGTAAAATAAGCTATAAAAATTAAAATGAACTAAGTCGAAAATATCACAAAATTTGTTAACATATGAAAAGAAAATCAAAAAAGGAATAAACATAAACAAAATTGATAACAGGTGAATGATAATAAAGAATACGTGACGGAAGAAAAAAAAACAAGCATAAAGAAATATAGCAAAAATTAACTCTAAGCTACAATTGAAATTTCTAAGATTATTGAATTAAATCTAAATTAAAATTCTAAAAAAACCTAATAACTAAACTAAATGAAAATTATAAAATTACTAACTAAACTAAATCAAACATTCTAAAATTATTAAGTAAATTAAACATTCTAAAATTATTAACTACCGAATAAAATTCTAAAAAAAAAAAATACTAACTAAGCTTGATAAAAATTCTAAACTTACTAACTAATTCTAAAGAAAATGTTAAGTTGATTCTAAACTAAGCTAACCGATTAAGGTTTATCTAAAATTATGATAAAGAATTATTATTAACTAATTAACAATAAAAAATAACTAACAAAGTTGGTATGAGAATTAGAAAACCTCAAAATGGAGGGTATATAGAGAGAATCTCGTTGGGCTTAAATGGCAAGCTAAAGCCCAAACGATTGTGTATATTGCTGAAATAAAAAAAATAAAAAAATAAAAACAAAGGGACCCGAAATGGGTCGAAAGCGGACCGGTCTTAGAAGAGGGAAAGAAGAGTTACTCTTCTTCTTCTTGTCTCCGGCAGCGGCATCACCGTCCTTGGGCAGCTTCTTTCCAGCCTTTGGCTTCTTCTCAACAGGAGTCTTCTCTGCTATGGTGGACATCTTCTCCTCAACGGGTTTTTTCTCAGCAGGCTTCTTCTCTCCTCTTGGCGCCATCGAAGGAATTGGGAACTTGAGAAATGGAAGCTGAAAGAAAAAAAGAGATGCAGAATGAGAAAATGTGAGTGAGCGGAAGAAACACTGCTTACAGTGGTTTGCTGCTAACAAAGGCGGAAGGATGGAGAAGGTGGTGGTGTTGTTCGTCGTGAGGGAGTTCCAAGAACCCAATTGCGAATGTGGTCTACCAACACTGTGTGCTCCAAGCAAAGAAACAACTCCAGGAGTGTCAATTCCCATGGCACCAAACTTGTCAAGAACAGAAGAAATTGATTCATTGTGGTCAGGAAGGTACTCCTCCAACATACCCACTCTACTCTTTCTACCATCTCTTCTTCCAGTTTTCAGTGGAATATAAGGACCTCCTAGCGAGACAACTCCATCTCTAAAGATTCCCAAACCAAAGCTTCTGTCATGTTCTTACTCAGACAAGCTTCTTTTTGTGGATGTCAGTAACAAAGAAACATCGCAACTCTGAACAGCACAGTCATGGAAGATGTTTCTGAGCCATGAGAAAGCGGTGTTCTCAAGCTTTGAAAACTGATTTAACGCTGCCAGGAGTAGCTTCATTCAAAGCGGATGCCTTGGTGAGGTCGATGCGTTTGTAGAGAGACCAATCAGATGAACACCCTGATCTTCGCAACTGTGGTCATGCAAGCACGCCATTTTCGATTACCTCCCAACTCAACCAAGCGCACAGAGCAAGCAATGTTGTTGATTCTTTGCTCTTCGGTTTGGGCTTTATGGTTTGTCGCTATTTGTTGTTATTGAATGAACAGAGAAAGATGGGACTAAGAGAGAATGGAATAAGAGCAAGGAAGAGAGTCACAAGATAACGCATTAAGGTGTGGTGGTAAAGGTGGTGATGGAAGGAGGTGATGATGTTGATGACATATGGATGTCGTTCGGGTTGCTCAGGGGCTGTTGTACGTTGCGTGTGTAGGCTGCAGACGAAAAGGGAAAAAAAACTAGCATGCAGGTGGCCGGAGAGCGCGACGAACGGATGTTAGGCGGTAGAGAATAATGTCGATGTGGTTGTTTGAATGAAGGTTAGTTTGAAGGTTGATAGAAAAGATGGTGGGTTTTGGAACGTTGATTGAAGGTATAATAAGGTTAGAATTGTACAGTAAAACTAAGCTTGAAGGCAAATTGGAAGAGAGTGTATGTAGGTTATGCAGGTATGTACAAGGGTGACAGGTTTGGTTCCTGTACAATGAGTGTTGACTCAACAATAAAATTCCTAAAAAAGTTTGTTTTGTGTGTTTTGGTCTCTCCCCCCTTTGCAAAGAAAAATGAAGCCTTTAAATAGAAAAAAAACTAGAAATATTATGATTTCAAAATAAATCCGAGCCGTTCAATATAAATCCAATCTCTATCAATCCACAAACCATGCTTTCGACCAATGAGAATTCAATCTCTATCAATCCACAAACTATGCTATCGACCAATGAGAATTAAGCGAAGCCTAATTAATATTTTTTTTGTGACCAAAAAGTCCCTGAATGACAAAAATAAAATAAAACCTGAAATTATAAAAAAATAACTCAATTTAAAATGATTTTTTTGAATATTTTATGAATAAAAAATAAAGACTAAAAAATGACCGAAAATGATAAAAAAAACGGATAAAAATTTATCCGAAAGAATAAAATGAACACATTAAAATAATCTACATGTCACAAAGATTAAAGAAAAAATATTCAAGAAGTAAAAAATCAAAAATAAAATAATAATAAAAATATCAGACTAAACAGACGCTTAAGGTTAAAACGAGACTTCGAACTGTACCGAAAAATAAAGCGAGCATACCGTCATAATCTACGCGAAGCGCAGATTCATAAAATGATCGATAAAAGGTGAAAACTTGAAATATTTTCTCGCTACTTTCCCGCATAGCGTCGAATCGCTTTTAACAGTCTGTCTATAAAACCAAAATATTTTTATTATCGACATATAAACAACTTGGAGCAATGCAAGAAATTAGTAAACAGGTAAAAATGAATGATGTGAAACGCCGAGTATTTTACAACTGACAGACGATGCAAACTTTGATTTAAACTGACTTTTTCTGATCAACTTAAATACGACTAATGATGCAAAAATGTGATGAATGAAGATATTTACTAATGATTGTGACCAAATGACAAAATATGGTATGAATGTGCGACTGAAGAAATTAGGGGCGAAATTAAGGATGCAATAGTTGCGCCTTGATGAATCAGTCTTCGAGAATCCACAATCAATTGTACTTCTGGTTTGGGAGACTCAAAACCTTAATTGAGGCGCAACACTTGATGCTCTTAATTCAGACCTGTCTCTGCACATGACAGAAAAGAAAACATGAACATACACCTTTGTATGCGATTAGAAATTAGTGATACATGGGCTAAAAATGTTCAAAACACTTGACAATCTTCGTATAGTCAAAGCTCGAAGGTGAGAGGTTAAAACCAACCGTATTTCGTGACCTTGGCTTATGTTTAAAAATCCAAAAATAAATATTGGATCTTAGGTCAAAAATTGGGGTACAACAGCTGCCCCTATTTAAGTTTCTTCTATCTGGAGATATGAAGATTGGGATCTTCATTTCGACGAGATTGAAGGGACTTAAATATAGAATACACAATTTTTGGCCTTAAGATACCGCGATTATGTTCATGATATGATATGAATGTAATGCTCTGAATTTTATGGGGAATGACGCCATATGAGACAGACTATGCTGGAGAAACCAAGCACATTATACAATAATCCCACAGAGGAAGAGGTTGTAACACCACTGGGGAAACAAAGTCATAGACTTCAAATGAGAGACTCTTGAATGATTTACATCAGTGTTGAGACTGGAAAAGAGATGATTTACATCAGTATGAAGACTGGAAAAAGAAATGATTTACATCAGCACTGTGACTGGAAAAGGAAATGATGGACATCAGTACTGAGACTGGAAAATGATTAACATCAGCACTGTGGCTGGAGATAAACATCTCTGATTTCTGAATTTTACCAAGAACGGTAACACATTTCTTCTTTAACCAAGATATCGCTTGAAAAGGATAAAATAACAAACTTCCCCACGGGACTTTTCCGAAGGGATGCCATTTGCTGAGTAGACATTATTGTTGGGGATACACAAGCTGCTCAAATAAAGAGGCCGCCACTCGCTTCCTTTCAAAGGTGTCAATAACATACAAGCTGCTCATGAAGAGACCGCCACTTGCTGTCTTCAAAGAATATTAAAGCACACAAGCTGCTCATGAAGAGTCCGCCACTTGTTGCCAAAAATCCACAAGCTGCTCATAAAGAAGCTGCCACTTGCTGTCTTCAAAGAATATCAAAGCACACAAGCTGCTCATGAAGAAGCTGCCACTTGTTGCCAAAAATCCACAAGCTGCTCATAAAGAAGCTGCCACTTGTTGTCTTCAAGGGAATAATAACACACAAGTTGCTCAAATAGATAAGCTGCCACTTGCTGTCTTCCAAAAGTACTAACGTACAAGCTGCTCATGAAGAAGATGCCACTTGCCATTTTCAAAAAAAGTGTTGATAACATACAAGTTGTCCATGAAGAGACTGCCGCTTGCTGTTTTTTTAAAAATGTTGATAACATACAAGTTGTCCATGAAGAGACTGCCTCTTGTTGTTTTAAAGGTGACAATAACATACAAGTTGCTCATGAAGAGACCGTCGATTGCTGTTTCTTTCAAGGTATCAATAACATACAAGTTGCTCATGAAGAGACTGCCGCTTGATGTTTTTCAAGAGAAAAATAACACACAAGTTGCTCATGAAGAGACCGCCGCTTGCTGTTTGTCAAGAGTATCCATAACACACAAGTTGCCTCATGAAGAGACTGCCGCTTGCTGTTTGTCAAGAGTATCCGTAACACACAAGTTGCCTCATGAAGAGACTGCCGCTTGCTGTTTCTTTCAAGGTATCAATAACATACAAGTTGCTCATGAAGAGACCGCCGCTTGATGTTTTTCAAGAGAAAAATAACACACAAGTTGCTCATGAAGAGACCGCCGCTTGCTGTTTGTCAAGAGTATACATAACACACAAGTTGCCTCATGAAGAGACTGCCACTTGCTGTTTGTCAAGAGTATCCGTAACACACAAGTTGCCTCATGAAGAGACTGCCGCTTGCTATTTGTCAAGAGTATCCATAACACACAAGTTGCTCGTGAAGAGACTGCCGCTTGATGTTTTCTCAAAGATATAAATAACATACAAGTTGCTCATGAAGAGGCCGCCGCTTGCTGTTTGTCAAGAGTATCCATAACACACAAGTTGCCTCATGAAGAGACTGCCGCTTGCTGTTTGTCAAGAGTATCCATAACACACAAGTTGCCTCATGAAGAGACTTCCGCTTGCTGTTTCCCAAAAAGATACCCATAAAATATCGTGAAGATATTGCTGGAGGTGAGAACCAATAATTTCATCAAGGATGGACAAACTGCTCATGAAGAGACCGCCATTTGTTGGAGAGAAATCAGAAATAATCAAACTTCTCAAATAAAGAGTCAGTCGCTTGTTGTCATGTCGATATCCCAGAAGGAGGTTGTGATAACACTACTGGGGAATAAAGTTCATCTTCAATGGGGAACCATGAATAAATCCTTCTTGAGGAGACCAAGTATTTACGTTGCAAAATAAATGCACTCTCCATCTAGGTTTCACAGCCTAGAGAGACCCACAGGGTATCGTTCACAAGAGACAAAGCTCAATCCAGGAATAAAATGGAGAGAAAATAGTCAAACAAGACTCCACCCAATGAGGAAATAACTCAAATGGGGATTTATCCTATCCAGAGATGGAAAAGGAAAGCTAAAGCGAGATTCTTCCACGAGAGTTAACTCAGTGGGGAATTAGAAAGAAGGCGCACTTTCTGCTTAAGTTGACACTCTATTTGGAAAGATCAAATACACTATTTGAATAGACATAACCAAGGTATACATACTCAAAGACATCAACAAATACAACTGTGCATGCATGATGCAAGTGTGAATGAATAAATGAATGTCATGTATATGCTGACAAAACAGACAGGGGAGATGGACAGAAAATGATAAGACATCACAGTACAACTCGACACTCGGCTAATCTCAACAGGATGGTAACATTACTGGAGATAGGAAACAAAATCCATCATTGGAGCAAAGTCCTTTTACAAAGCTTAAATCTCTTTGGAGAGGAAGATATTTTCAGGCAGAAAACCCAAAGTCCAGTCTTCTATTGCAAACAATCCATTGAAAGGATAACAACACAAACAAAGTCTCAGCTGGAAAGAAGTCTTGCTTAGCTGGACATACTGGGAACGCCACCCTCTGATAATGTATGAAAAACATATCTTGACAAATCTGGATTGCCCCTGGGATTAATTTTGGATGCCCCAAGTTTACTGCTGATAAGCTGCATGTTGCACGACAATTCTTGCGAATAACTTCACTTCTAAAATGCCCCAAGCTATATGATTGGTGAGGAGAAATCGTCTCAAGAGGATTTTACAAAAGACCTGGCATTCACCATGCTCTGGTGTCTTCAAACTCTTAGAGGAATTCATCAAATCTCGACGTGATTGCCCCGGATTGACTGTAGTTGACACAACAAAGTCTTCAAATTTTGCCCCAAAAGAGTAAACAAGTTGGGAAAGCATTAATTAGGAGAAGCAACATGTTCGTGCTTAAGGTCTTCAGGTGACATGCCCCTGCATATGATTTTTTCTTGAAATGATCCGCCAATTACTCAACAGAGCTTCAGGCCTTAAGAACAAACTCATCACTGGTGCTTATGTGAGCTTCCTTGATATCAAACAAATGTTTTGCAGTTAGAAAAATTTTACAATGAAAATGAAAATTCTAATGCAACAGTTATGTAAGTCTTGAAGATTTTGAAAGATATCGCACAAATTTTGCGAGTTAAAGCACCATTTATTTTTGTATAGGAAAAACATATGATACCAACATAACTATTTAACAATCGTTCATGGGAGTCAGGAACACTATCTCATGGAAGTATGCTTTCAAAATAACCTTGCTTCAATTAGGACTTTTGAAGGTTGTAACGTGGTCTGGTTCACGGTTTTTAGAAAAAAAGATTTTAAGGCTCAAAATATTTGGTGCCCACCCATTCTTCATGATGTTCTCCAACCCTATGTTCAGTTAATTCAACATGAGTGTTCATCTCTCAAAAGGATTTTGTGACGGTCAAGGAAACAACGAGGCTTTCGGAGTAGAAACCACCCTCATGTCTTCGTGTTTGTAGTCACCAATTTGTTCTTTGCTGAGGACTTTTCTTTGCAGTCCTTTTCTTTGCGATTTTATTTTCCCTAAATTTTTCCTGAACTAATTCTTTTGAATTAATAGTCCAGCGGGATGCCTTAATTTTGCCTAAGTCACACGTTTTCATGTTTTTTTGACTTAGCAGGCTTTTTCTTTTTCTCGATTTTTGACTTTTTGAACAAAATGTGTGACATTAGCTTGTATTTGCTTGTTGAGAGGATTGTGATTGCCTCGTTTCTTGATGAATGAGGGATAACATTGTGGTTCCACATCTTCTGGCTTCATTATACATGAAAGATAGCCCTCGTAGTTTCTCTTCAAAAAACATCTTCCTTATGAATTTCGAACACTCAGTCAGATTAACTAAAAACTACCCTGCCCCAGGTTAAAATTCAAGGTTTTTTGTATAGAAAAGAAACTTCTACTTCAAGGCTAAAAAGGGGTTAGCAAGGGATTATCTTCCTTATATCTCCGGTGTTTAGGGATTTGAAACAATGCCTGTACATCATCAGCAAGATTTTATCCAAAAGTAAACAACCAGAGATTTTGTGTTCTTTAGATCATCATCCTCCCCTCAATCTCTGCCTAGGCAAGAGAATGAGCAACAATTTGGTATCATAGTGCAAAAAGAAATTTAAAATTTGAAAACAAATATGAGTGAAACGAATGAATTTCTTCAAGACAAACATACTCATTGTATTAAGATAATCATTCAGATGCAAACAAGTTCTTACATGCAAACAATGTTTTGACAAACAAGAAAAATTACAAAAAGCATGAATAAGTTAATAATCTGGGAAGGCTTTCCATCTGGACTTGAATTACCGAAAACATCCTTCAAAACTCAAAGTGACCATCAATCGTGTTTACTCTTTGGCGCATGCTTGATTTGAACTTCAAAACCAACGTCCTTGAATGACAAGATACCAACTTCTGAACCTCAATCTTCAAAGCAAAGCAACCCTCCAAGTCATGCCCCAAGAGCACCTTGATGAAAAGTACAAGCCAAATCAGCTTTGTAGTACCAATGTATCTTCTCAGGAACCTTCGGTGGAGGTCAGGTCTGAACCAAATTCCTCTGCATCAGGATAGGGAACGACTCTGTATAGGTAATTGGAATTGGATCAAACTGGGTTTTCCTCCGATTAGGAACTTGCTGATTTTGTTGATGAATAGGAGAAACATGATGATTCTGACAATGATTATTTCTTCCTATGGTTCTCTTCTTGGAAAAGTTATTATCAAACTTCTTCACACCATTAGTTGAGCTACCATCTTCGTATGAACATCCCTTCCCAACATCTTCTTCTAGACGCACTCCCACATTCACCTTGTCAGGAAAGTCATTAGGTGCATTAACCATCACCTTCTCATGAGAGAATGATTTTAGAGTTTCAGTAAAGACTTTTATCATCGCTTCTTTCCTCCTAGAAGGATTGACTTAGGAGGCAACCAAAATTTCGACCAAAACAGTTAAGTGCTCCACACTAGCTTTCAAAATAGTCATCTCTCTACGGAGTTCAGAAACCTCTTGCTTGATATTCTCCATTGTCCTCTTAGCGTCAGTGTTGTACTGGTGTTTACCTTGGGTTTTGGTAAACAACCGCTGATCCTCCAAATGGTTACTTATTTGGTTACTCGCAGGATCGATCAGATTGATCCTATGGACATAGGTTGATTTTGAAGTTTGATTAAGTTGGATAAGGCTTTAAATAAAATGTTTCAAGTAAATTGCATAAAGGAAAGGCTTGGTAAAATAAACAAGGCTTTAAAGTAAAGGTTCGACAGGAATTTAAAGGAGAAAAGCAAGTAAAATGCTGGAAAAGTAAATGACTTTAATTGATAAAATTGGTGTTTCACACATACATTTCTCAACGATTCTTTCTCACACACTAGGTACTCGAATCTAAATGAGTGACTATGTATATAATTGTGAACACACGCGAGAAACTACATGTCTACTCCTATTTATACTAAAACATTCCAAGTAACCGTCGGGCAGTTACACTGCTTCGAGATCGATCCACTTGGCACGTTCTCCATGCTTGACGCTCCAGATCCTTGCACGTTTGCACGTAGTAACTGCTGGAAACCGTTTTCCCTCCAAAGCTTTGAATTTCAAACTGCTCCACTCTGGACCATCGAACACGTTCGTCAAGAGACGTCTTCGACGAGAAGCTCCTTCGACGTCAAAGGCACTCAGCCTTCTTCCTTGGAAGAAATCTTCTAAGTATTTTGCCATCTTTCGACGGGCACTTCGACAGACTTAGCCAGTCGAAAGCATCTTTCAGCTTTAATGGCTGACATCCATCAAAACAAAGGTGTCGAATTTAGGAGCCAACAAATTGCCCCCCAAGAATGCCTTATTTCGACTCTGAAAGAAAAAGGCATTCTTTGAAAACGCCATTCGACACCTGTCTTTCCACGCTTAGTCACAAGTTAACTTGTGCACTTTTTGTTGCTTTTTACCAACTATTGGCAATCCCAAGAAACCATCATTGATTTGATCCTAGGACGTCACTTTCAGTACGGCGTGCAGTACCAAACGTCACTTCAGAATTTGTCATTATGACAATTCTCAAAAACGAGGACGCACGCTGCGTATCTCTACTTCTGCAGAAACGGCCAAAGCAACAAGGGGCTGCCACGCGTCCCACTAATTCCTGCAGCATTAAATGACATTTAATGTCCTCGTTATTGGGGATTTCTCCCACTACTATAAATAGTAGTGAATATCCCATTGTGAGACTTTTTACGCAAACTAGCCTTCAAACTTCCTTGTTTTCGTACAAGCTTGCTCTCTTTGCAGAAAAACTCTTCCTCTTTTACTTCATCTTCATCCTCAACAATGGCCTCTGCTTCTACTGCCCCCAAGGCTAACGCACCAACTGAACAACACGTTAAACCCAAGGTCTTCGTTACTGCTCCGGTAGTGAACTCTACAGGGAAACGAAGGGTTCCTGAACCTTCTGACATCTCCGTTCGCGATGCTTACTCGCGCCACTTGATGATCCCGGTTGGATACTCCAACCAGATCTTCGCAATGTCTGGCCCCATGAATCCAAGCATCTCTGAAGCTCTGAAGATCAAGAGCTATTTCCCCATCGTCGAGAAACTCAAGCCAGTAGCATGCGCCAAGAAGGACGCAGAAGACAACGAAGACCCTACACGCGAAAAAATTGACCTCCGCTTCTTCAACAGAAGTGTTAGGGTCTTCAGGTCTTGCCCTAATCTGACCTCCGACTACGTTGCTTGGCTAACAAAGTTGGAGAAACATCAAACTCCAGTCTGGAAGGAAATGGGAATCTTCGACCTAGTGATGCTGTCGAAGACAGGCTTAAACTACTCCCCAGAGATGCTTATAGCTTCGCTGTTGTTCTGGGATTACTCTCACTTCACTTTTCATCTTCCATGTGGGATGTTAACCCCCACACTCTTCGACGTAGCAGCTATTACTGGCCTTCGACCAACCGGAGATTACTTCGACCCGGAGGAAATGTCGGAGGACCAAATTGGCTTCTCTGAGACCAAGCCAACATACACCACCTTTATCAACCATTATCACGACAGGTCGACAGACGCGGTGTCGGATGTCGAACACATAACGTTTCTAGCCTTATGGTTAACTCGCTTTGTGTTTTGCTCGAAGTCTCTACAAGTGACCAAAAAGATGGTCACTCTTGCTACCCAACTGCATCACCGCCAAAACATCTGTTTGGCAGAACTGATTTTGGCCAGTCTTTATGACTCAATCAGCAATGGGGCCACTCTTCTGAAACATGTCGAAGATAGGGCCAGTTTACTACTCGTTGGGCCTTTCTGGCTACTTCAACTGTGGCTCAACGCCACTTTCGAATCTTTCTTGCCCAAGAAGGTTCAGATAAATGAACAGGCGCCAGCAATAGCAAACAGGCGCGTCGAAGGCATCAGGCTAGCTCTGCTGACACCTGTGGAAGATGGGCTGGAGTTCCAACAAACCTTCACTAACTTCGTTTTAATGTTCGCTCGAAGGAAGGAATTTGTTTCAACTATGGCTCCATTTGCTCAACGGAGGATGGGGCCAGCATGGTTCACAAGGCCACATCCAAAGGAGTCGAGTGGTCCCAATGTCGATGAGCACACCATACTTTGGGAGGCATTCCTTACACCAAGGATTATGCCTCTTCGATTTAAGAGTTCTAAGACTCATCTGAGTCTGCTTGCCTATCAACCCAATCTGGTATCTCGCCAGTTTGGTATTATCCAAACCCTGCCTTCTCCGATTTTTCAAAGAGAGAAGTCAATGTTGTATTTCTGCAACGATTATACAGAAGAAGCCGCCATCAAGCATATCGGAAGATATGCTGGTCGAACAATCCTCTCGCTGTTTGATTACCAGCTTAATTTCCTTTGCTCACCATCTTTCGAGGAATGGTGGAGAAGCTATTATGCTGAGTACTTCTTCGACGAGAAGGACTTCATGGCTGAGTTGCAGAAGTCTTTTGTCCTAGTGTTGGACAAAGTAAATAAATGTAAGTTCATGCTCTCACATTACTTTTTTGTCTTTCTCTTCGACTGCTAGCCTGTTAACTTTTTCTTTTGCTTTCAGTTGTTCGAAAGCCTCTAGATAAGAAAGCTACAGAAGGCCCACAAGGAGGAGGCCCTTCAACAAAACCTCCACCGCCGGCGAAGACTACAGCGCCGGCGAAGACCATAAGCAACCAACAAGGGGAAGGCTCTTCGAGGAAGCCTCCTGTATCGGTAACCAGATTTTCTTCATTTTTCTTCTGGCTTTCGATTTTTGATTTTCGATGCAATTATTCAATCGAATTCCTGTTGGTTTTCTAGGCCCCTTCGCCCAAGAAAAGGGCAGCATTGGTGGTCGAATCGGGGAGTGATGACGAAAGTGATTCCCCTCCTGCTCCCTTAAAGAGGCGAAAGTTAACGAAGGACGCTTCTGTTCCTGCTCCTGCTCCTGAAGGTCGAACCGTCAGAATAAAGGTTGCTGTGAGAAAGCCTAGGCCACCTCCAGTAATCATCGAGGAGCCAACTGAGGAGGAACTGAACGTTCTTCTTAACAAACCTGTCGAGAGTGACAATTCTAGCCCTGGGGCTGAAGTTAATCCACAGG
The DNA here is from genome assembly GCA_948472305.1 of Vicia faba. NCBI lineage: Eukaryota > Viridiplantae > Streptophyta > Magnoliopsida > Fabales > Fabaceae > Vicia > Vicia faba. Next base: position 756,700,196 of record OX451740.1, on the reverse strand, counting down.
TAATCTATTGGACCTTTTTTATAACTTAGGCATAGATACCAGTATTCGATTGTGTCTCTTTCGACATCTGAAGATTTGTCTTCTTTCTCTTTTTTAGGACACTACTGAAAGTTCTCCACCAAGGACTTCAGAAACTCTAGAATCTGCTGACCTTAGCAGGCCTCAGGAAAAAGATTTGGGCAATGACGAAGCCCATACTGAGAATGAGGCCAATGCTGAAACAGTGGAGAAGACAACAGAAGAACCTATGGTGGAGGAACCACAGCCAGTGGAGGAACAACAGCCAGAAACGGTTCAGGTGGTGGATTTGTCGTCAGAAGAGAATCCTGAAGAAAGAGACCAAGGCAATGGCGAAGAGAATCAAGATGCTGTTGACGAAGAGCACCAAGGTGGTACTGGCGAAGGACACCAGGGTGACGCTAGCGAAGAGCCACACAATGACGCTGGCGAAGGACCCCAGGGTGATGCTAACGAAGAACCACAAGTCGACGCTGGTACCGCCTCAGTCCAAGTCGAAGAGCAACCAATCGAGGCACTCAGCATTCAACAGCCTCAAGCCCAAGATAATACTGTGGCAAGGGTTACCCCCTCAAAGCACAGGTCAAAAGAGGACTTGGAAATCTTGAAACAAACTGACCCTGTCAGCTACCTCAATGCAATCATCGAGAGTAAGAGTTCATCTGACACTAGTCAGGAAATTCCTACCCTGTCGGGGAAGTCTACTGAAACTTCTCCTCTTGATGATGCGTTGGCGAAGGTTAAGGCCCAGTTCTTCAAGAGGGATTTAATGAAGACTTTAGAGGGGGACCCCACTGCTCCATCATGCTTAAAGGAGGTCTTGAATGCTGTTGACTTCGAAGCTGTAGCCCCAGAAATCTCAGACTTGATCATGGAATTACATTCTATGATTGATCAAGTTTCAGCGGATTACAGGCGCCAACGAGGTTTTAACAGTCAGCTCGAAGTGTTGTATGGCAGAAGCTCCTCTGCGTGGACTGCTGTCTCAGATTCGACTTCTCGAATTGCTGAGTTGTCGAAACAGAAAGCGTCTGCACAGGAAAGATTCGATGCCATTGAGCGAGAGAATGTCTCCTTCCGAGCACAAATCGCAGAGATAGGGGCGAAGATAAACGCCAACACTGTACTCCAGGAGGAAATTCTTTCGACCATCTCAGACACTGAGAGCCAGACTGAGATCAAGCAAGGCTTGGAATTCGCTGAGAGGGCCCAAAGCCTCGACGCTCAAATTGCCAAACTAGTGCAGGAAAACTCTTGGTGCAAGAAGAGGTTGGAGCTGCAGCATGCCAAGTATCTTCGACTCAGGAACTCTCTTACCTTTTGATTGATTCTCTTTTGTAACCACATTCTGTAATTGTTTTCGACAACAATTGCCATCTTGGCTGAAATTAATAAAAATTTCCATTTTGGCATTTTTATGGTTAATTTAGTTTGTTCTTTTATTATTTTATTTTTATCTCTTGAAGTATAGGTTTGTATTTTTTCAAATATTTACCATTTACTCTCAAGAGCCTTTTATCTCCACTTATCTCTTCGACTTCATAGGCTCCACCAGAAAAAGTTTGGATAACTCTGAAGGGTCCTTCCCATTTGGGTGACCATTTCCCCATGCTTCGATCCCGTCGATCCATGGGAAGAATTACCTTCCAAACTAGTTCTTCAGGCAAAAATACCTTAGGTTTTACCTTTCTATTATAAGAGTCTTCTACTCTTTTCTTCTGAAGCCTGAGTAAGTCGAGAGCGTGTAATCTCTCTTCGTCTAAATCCACCAGTTCATCTAACATCATATTCCAATAAACCTCAGAAGGAATATCATAATGCCTCTGAACTCTTGCAGATTGAAGACAAATTTCTGCTGGCAACACTGCATCATGGCCAAAAGTTAGCCTATATGGTGTTGTACCAGTGGCTTCTTTTGGAGACGTTTGACAAGCCCATAAAATCTGGTCTAACGTCTTATGCCAATTCTTTGGTTTCTTCCCAACATGTTTCTTTATCAAGCCAATCACCACTTTGTTAGCCGCTTCGACTTGACCATTCGCCTGTGCATAATAAGGCGTTGATGTTAGGAGTTTGAAACCTGTTTCCTGAGCAAATTCCTGCATCTTTCGACCAGTGAAAACTGACCCTTGATCAGTTGTTATTGTCTCAGGGATTCCATACCTAAATATAATGTTCTTTTGAATAAATTCAATGACATTTTCTTGGTCTACATTGACTAAAGGGACAACTTCGATCCACTTAGTAAAATAATCAATGCCTACCAATATGTATTTCTGACTCTTTGATGATGCTGGTCGAATCTCTCCAATAAGATCCAACGCCCATCCTCTAAAGGGCCAAGGCTTCACTATCGAGTGAAGTTCGCTTGCTGGTACATGCTGGATGCCTGTATGAACTTGACACTCTTGGCAACCTTTGGCGAACTCAACACAATCTTTCAGCATAGTGGGCCAATACAGTCCTTGTCGAAACAACAACCATTTCATCTTATGGCCTGCTTGGTGAGCCCCACATGCCCCAGCATGCGTAGTCGAAAGGGCTATGTATGCTTCAGTTTCACTTAAACATTTCAGCAACACCCCTTCAGGCGTCTTCTTGAATAACTCATTTCCCATGAGTACATAACTCAACGCCCTGTATTTTGTTTTTCGTTCTGTCGAAGCTCCTGGATTTTGAAGATAGTCCACAATGGGTTTCCTCCAATCTTGCTCTGACAAATTATCAATGAACGAAATCTCGAAGTTACTGTGATCAGCATATCCTAGTCTCGTCGATTCCAGGTCTGATGGTGATAGATAAGTTGCCTTTATCTTTTCTCGAACTTCGATTGCTCTTTGTAGTCTCGTTTTTGAAATCTTATACCCAGATGCAATTTGTGCCAAGTCATTGGCTATTTGATTTTCGACTCTGGGTATGTGTCGAATATTGACACTTTCAAATTGTTTCAACAAACGATTTGCTATCACAAAGTACATAATGAGATTCTCCCTTATGCATTTATATTCCTTTGTGACTTGCTTGATGACTAACTCTGAGTCTCCCATTATTTCGACTCGAGTTGCCCCCAATTCCAACAATATCTCAAGGCCAGTAATTAGAGCTTCATACTCAGCCTCATTGTTCGAACAAGAACCTTCTATTTGGTACTTGAATGTTGTTGGAATTTTATCTGGAGAAATAATCAAGACTCCTACTCCTGTTCCATTTTTATGGCTGGAACCATCGAAGTAGAATTTCCAAGGTTCTATCTCCACATAGTTAGTATCCTCGACTTGAATTGAGTGGTCGACTATGAAATCTGCAACCACTTGTCCTTTTACTGCCTTAAGAGGCATAAAGGTCAAGGAGTATTCAGTTAATGCTAATGCCCACTTGCCAATTCGACTATGCAAGATAGGTTTCGACAACATATATTTGAAAACATCAAAATGAGACGAAACATAAACATCAACTGGTTTTATATATTGTTTGAGCTTTGTACAAGAGAAATACAGACATAGACACAATTTTTCAACTTCGCTATATCTAGTTTCTGCATCATTCAAAACTCGACTGAGATAATAAATGGGTCTTTCGACTCCATTCTCATCCTCTTGGGCTAACATACTTCCCAGAGTTTTGTCAGACGCAGCTATGTACAATCTCATACTCCTATTGCTACAAGGAGGCACCAAAATAGGTGGCTTAGTGAGGTACCCTTTGATTTTGTCGAAGGCTTCTTGTTGCTCATGCCCCCATTCGAACCCCTCTTTATTCAGTCGAAGTAAGGGTGAAAAGGCCTGAGCTTTCCCACTTAGGTTAGATATAAACCTTCTCAAGAAATTTATCTTGCCTAAGAGAGACTGCAATTCCTTCTTATTCGATGGCGCTTTCGCTTCCAGAATTGCCTTCGTCTTGTTCTGATTGATTTCGATTCCCTTCTTGTGGACAACGAAGCCCAAGAAATCTCCAGCTTTCACACAGAACGCACACTTCAAAGGGTTCATCTTCAGACCATGTTCTCTCATTCTTTCGAATGATTGTCGAAGGTGGTCAATGTGACTCTTCCTGGAAACAGATTTTATAACAATATCATCAATATAAACTTGCATAAAAGTGTTAATAAAATCATGGAAGATAGTATTCATTGCTCGCTGGTACGTTGCCCCAGCGTTCTTTAGGCCAAAAGGCATCACTACCCATTCGTAAGTGCCTAAGGCCCCAGGGCATCGAAAAGCTGTTTTCGACACATCCTCTTCAGCAATGAATATTTGATTATATCCTGAATAACCATCGAGCATACTCAGGTATTCGTAGCCAGCGGCAGAATCGACTAGCATTTCCGCCACAGGCATAACATATTCATCTTTGGGGGTGGCAGCATTCAAATCTCTGAAATCTATGCACACCCTTAATGTGCCATTTTTCTTAATTACTGGCACAATATTTGCAATCCATTCGACATACCTTGTAACACGGATGAATTTGCATTTCAGAAGTCTTTCGACCTCCGTTTTGATCTTCGACAATATTTCTGGAGCGAAGCGTCTTGGATTTTGCTTGATTGGCTTCTTTCCAGGTTTGATTGGCAACTGAAGTTCTACCAATCCTCTGTCGAGACCAGGCATTTCGTCATAATCCCATGCAAAACAGTCTTTAAACTCTTTCAGCAATTGGATTACTTCCAACCTAAGTTCTGGATCAATTTTGGCGCTGATGTAAGTTGGCCTTTTCTCTGATCCTTCGCCTAAGTTGATTTCTTCTAAAGGGTCTTGTGCTAACATCTTAATGTTGTTCGCCAAGGGATCCTTTTCGAAGCCCAAAGGCTCATCGTCATAGATAGCGTCGAGCCTCTGTTCCTGCATTTCGTCTGGCATGATATCAGGAGGTTTTGGATCGAAATCCTTTCCTGGGCCAACAGCAGATAATTGTTGATCATTGGCCTGTGTGGCCATGTACTTTACTTCGGCTTCGAGAGCCGTTATCATCTTGGTTTCGGCTACATAAGCCGAAATTCGCTTCAAAGACTGTGACTCAGTCATTATCACTGAATTCACTTCCCCAACCAGTTGGTTGGATATCAGTTAACCCACTGAAGTCTATGTGGGACAAGTCTTCTCTGTCCCATTGGAAACCATGCTCAGGATGCAGGTATGGGGAACAAAAGGTGTTTGGCGCTGGCGCCATGTCGAAGTCAGGAGTTGGACATGGCCCTATATGAGCCAAGTTTTTGTCGAAATCTGTTACACCCAAGTGATTCACTTCGCCAAGGTAGTAACTTTGATCCGCCTCTATGTTTTCGACCATCCCATCTGGACGCCATAGCAGCAGTCTTTGGTGCATCGATGAAGGCACAACGCCTACACCATGAATCCACTCACGGCCTAACAAAAGGTTGTAGTTAGGTTTGGCCGATATGACCATGAACATTGTTGGTCGAAGGATCGACCCAACTTTGATGTCTAGCTGGATCACTCCCATGGTGGTCCCAATGCCTCCCTCATAGTTGGACAGGACCATATTGTGAGGTTTGATTTCTTCATCCCTTTTGCCAATCTTCCTTAGCATAGAATGAGGGATAATATTGATAGTTGCCCCACAGTCGACCAATATTTTATTCACCGTGGTCTCTTCGAGCTTAGCCCTTATGAACAAAGGCTTGAGGTGATTCTTCATCGCCTCTGTGGGTGGCTCGAAGAAGCCATTTTGTTCCTCTGTAGTGCCATTGTCCATGACAAAATAGCACACTGGCCTATGTTTGGCCATTTCTTGTTCCACCTCCCAGTCACTTGCTTCGACTTCTACCTGTCGATTGAATTCCCTGGGCAGTACTGAAACAATATTCACCATTATATCCAGAGTATCGTCAGACTCAACATCATCTTCGTCTTCGACTTCACTTTGGTTAGGCCAAACTAGCCTATTGGTAACTGGTTCTCTCTCAAGAGGCTTTCTTTGTTTCCTTTGAGGAACATTCGAACTAGTCTCTGCCTTAGGTTCGTTGGCAGCCTCCCTTTCAGCTTTTCGCCTCCTTTGATATCTCCTCCATTGGGATCGAGACATAGGATTTTTACCCTTGTAGTTACTGGACACTTGAGCAATCTTAGGTGCAGCAACTTGAGGCTCTTTCTTTTGAGTCAGAGAGGAACCTCTTGGCACATCGAAGGAATGCCATTTCTCTTCATTTGGCCTTTTTCGGCCAGAAGTTTTGTACCAAGTGTCTACTGGTACATTTGTTGGAGGCCTAAAAGTCAAAGGCCTCTTGTCTTGATTAGAACCCCTTCTGGGATCATGTCGAAGGTCAGCATTCTCCCTTCTCTTGTTCGCTGCTCTCACGCCTTGTATGTGCTCAGCAGCTTTTTTATCAAAGATAGAACTGCATCTTGGACACAGCATAACCTCTGATTTCTTCTTCTGGCATCTTTGTAAAAAATCTGCCAAGTTTTCGTTTTCCCGTGGGAAAGCCGTTTTATTAGCCTGCTCTTGCCTTATGGCCTCTTCTGATGCTTTTGGATCAGAAAGCTCGACCATGTTGATATTCATTGTATCTTTGCTAGCAAGAGTTAGTTGCTTCATTTGTATTTCCAGATTCTCCGTCTGGCCTTGAACAGTGGCCAAGTGGGAACTGGGCTTTGGTCCAGTTTTTTGTGTTTCAGCAGTCTTCGACTTCGGGTCCTCGACCGCTTTCTGGACAGCCTCAATTGTCTTCCTAGATAAATTTCCAGAAAAACTGCCAAAGATTGGCATGTTGATGTGGTCCTTTGAGACTTCGACCATGTTAATGCCTGGCTTCTTCGACTGGATCCTGGTTGCCTCTATCATGTTCACCTCAGAGGGTTCTGCATAGTGGGCTTCAGCCTTCAGTGGATTGGAGTCGACAGCCATGGGGGATTTGTCAGCAAACTTTAATCTCCCTTCCTCAATAGCGTCTTGCACAAGATTCCTGAAAAGAAAACATTGAGAAGTTTTATGGCCCAGAAAATTATGATATTTGCAAAAACCTCTCTTCTTTCTTTGATCAAGAGGAGGCACTTTTACCCCAGGGGGTACTATCATTTGGCCATCTTTAACTAGCAAGTCGAATATTTCATCACATTTTGTGATGTCAAAACTATAAGTCTTTTTTGGGAACCTATCGTTGGTCCTGTCTGGACCAATGGGATTTTTCCCATTTGAGGGGACTAACTGTTTACAAGAGTAAGGTGGCCCTTGTTTTAGTTCTGCTAAATCGACTTCTCCTCCTTCGACAGCTAAAGTATCGTCGAAGGATTCTAGATCTTCGTCATCCATCTCAACGTACGCTATTCTTTCTCTCTTGTGAGTTTTCGTTGCCTTAGCTTTTTCAGCTTTGAGGCGTTCGACCTGTCGAACTCTATCGGCCAGTTGGGCCATGTCTCTAAGGTACTGGGTGTCTAGCTTCTTCCTAATGGAATAATCTAAACCGCCTGCGGCTATTTCGACCAACTCATGTTCTGGCACTTGTGTAAAACATCTCGCCTTAAGCAACCTAAACCTATTCAGATATTCATCTATAGGTTCAGTGAAACGTCTCTTCACACTAGCCAGTTCTTTCAAGCTTATCTTGGTTTGCCCCATGTAGAATTGTTCATGGAACAATCTTTCCAACTGGGTCCAATGATGGATCGAATTGGGGGGGGAGAGTTGTAAACCAAGTGAAAGCGTTCTTGGTCAAAGAACTTGGGAAGTACTTGATTCTTAGGTTTTCGTTATTCGAAATGTTTCCTGCTTCGATCAAATACCTCGCCACATGTTCGACAGTTGATTCTGTCGTGTCCCCAGAGAACTTAGTAAACTTGGGGACTTTGCTTCTAGGAGGTAAGTCCGTTTGTAACACATATTCTGACAATGGAGATGTAAAGTTGGGCCTTCGAAAGCCCATGTTCATCCCATTCTGAGTCATGATCCTTTCGATCATGGTTGCCAGATTGTTTTCCAAACCCATGTTTTGGTATTGGACATGCTGAACCACTTCGTCAGCATTTTGGTTTCTGTTAACTAACCTTACCTCTGGGGCTATTACCCTAGGTTCTTCGACAGGTTGTTCGACAGGCTGTTGAGCCTGGTTAATGGTGGTTTCTTCCTCTACAAATATCCCCTGATTTCCCCTTATTTGCGCCCTTTGGGGCTGTCGAATAGGTGGGGGTACTCCAAAGAAATCAGCCAAACGCGTCATTTGCGCTGTAACTTGTTGATTCGATTGAGTAGTATTTTGTATTAGAGGATTTAGCACTGTACTCAAAGTTTGTGCCAACATTTGCACCATATCATGGTTGCTTTCGTCCATTTGTTGCCTCAAGACTGCTGTCGAGGCATTTGTAAGGCCATGGGCTACTTGGGACGTTCCTCCTAAGAGTTGGGTCCTATTTCTATTCGCCATGCCTACTCCAGAGCCTTGGAGTGGCGAAGAGGCACTCACGAAAGGGTCTGAATAAGTGGACGCAGCATTCGTCAGGCTTGCCACTTCAGAAGTTGGCATGCCATAGAATGGAATGAATCCTGGGGGAACCACAGGCCTTGTGCCTATATTTCCCCTTGGTGGGGGAGTTCCCAAAGGTATTCTGGGGCCTGTTAACGAAGTTATTGGCCCTGTGGTTGTGACTGACACTGCTGGTGTCGAACCAACATTCGTCGCTTCACTTACGGTCATACTAACCGTTGCTCCCACACTCGTTTGTGGGATTTCGTTATTGTTTGGCGGATTCGCCATCTCTTCCCTTCTTCTGGCAGTATTGTTATCGTTAGTGTATATTCTACCACTCCTCAATAACATACAACTCGAAAAGATGAGATTATTTTCAACAATCAACACACAGTCCCACCGGGTGTGCCAATTTGTTTACCTTGGGTTTTGGTAAACAACCGCTGATCCTCCAAATGGTTACTTATTTGGTTACTCGCAGGATCGATCAGATTGATCCTATGGACATAAGTTGATTTTGAAGTTTGATTAAGTTGGATAAGGCTTTAAATAAAATGTTTCAAGTAAATTGCATAAAGGAAAGGCTTGGTAAAATAAACAAGGCTTTAAAGTAAAGGTTCGACAGGAATTTAAAGGAGAAAAGCAAGTAAAATGCTGGAAAAGTAAATGACTTTAATTGATAAAATTGGTGTTTCACACATACATTTCTCAACGATTCTTTCTCACACACTAGGTACTCGAATCTAAATGAGTGACTATGTATATAATTGTGAACACACGCGAGAAACTACATGTCTACTCCTATTTATACTAAAACATTCCAAGTAACCGTCGGGCAGTTACACTGCTTCGAGATCGATCCACTTGGCACGTTCTCCATGCTTGACGCTCCAGATCCTTGCACGTTTGCACGTAGTAACTGCTGGAAACCGTTTTCCCTCCAAAGCTTTGAATTTCAAACTGCTCCACTCTGGACCATCGAACACGTTCGTCAAGAGACGTCTTCGACGAGAAGCTCCTTCGACGTCAAAGGCACTCAGCCTTCTTCCTTGGAAGAAATCTTCTAAGTATTTTGCCATCTTTCGACGGGCACTTCGATAGACTTAGCCAGTCGAAAGCATCTTTCAGCTTTAATGGCTGACATCCATCAAAACAAAGGTGTCGAATTTAGGAGCCAACAACTGGTGAGACCAACGGAAAAAATAAGACTTGGAAAAAGACCTTTGAAAGTGAAACAAAAAATGTAGAATGATGCATGATATGCAAAAGAGAGTTTTTATTTGATTTTCAAGGAACTCAAGATATTAAGTTGTAAACATCAAAGTATGAAGATAGAAGATGAATTTTAAATTGGCCCCAAACATTGATCAAGTTATCATCAAGATCAATCATCCATTTTGGTGGATTAGGGTTTTTGCCCTATCAACACCCAAGATCCATTGAGCTTGACAAAACTTGTGATGTTTACAAAGAAAGACCTCCAAATTCCTTCAAAGTCAAGTGAAAAGGGTTTTATGGATGCATGAATGCATGGCTATGCAACAACCACAAGCAAGGTCACAAATAAAGTCGAAAGGTTCAACGTCACGAGCATGGAGTCAAGGTAAGGAACACCCCCCCAAGGTATGTACTAACGGTTTAATCGCACCTGTAGAACAAGGTTCTAAGAGTTCCCAGAGTCTACATTCCTCCTTCGGATATTACCAACGTCTTGATTACTCAATAATCAACAATATTCTCAAGAGAAACTCATCCGAGCGTAGCATCGCGTAACAATTACTTCCGGATTACTCCGTTATAATCTCCGCGCTACACCTAAAAGGCCAAGATGGGTTAGGGTTCTACGGTTCCCAGCTTCTCTGGCTCCCAGGTCGAAAATAATAATGTCTTCCCGATTACTCGGTAAACAAATATTACGTTCAAAAGGGCCTTCCACTGAGTGGGGGATCTCATGCCTCTTTCTTCGGGATTACTCCCTCAAAGTTAACATGACTATACCGCCCGTCCTATTCCTAAGTGTAACTTAGTCCGGGTATAGGACTTGTCCTTTGTAAATATTATCAACACCCAAATAATCATAATATATACATATAATCAAACAATCAAATAATGATAAAACAGATAAAACAAATTAGGCTTAACCCACTTAGGGATGGACCAGCAAGAGGTCAATCTGTCCCCAGCAGAGTCGCCAATTCTGTAGCGGTGAAAATCGGAGATCAAGCTATTAATTAACTTGACTCACAAAAGCAAGAGTCGCCACCGCGCTTTATTGTTTCCAAGGGAAGAGGGAAAAGAGCGAAATAAAACCCTAAAGTATGCAATGTAAAATAATACTTAAAAGTAATAAAAATACAATGCGTTTTTGAAAGAGATCGAGAGTTCGGGGGTTGGTTATACAGTGGGAAGGTATTAGCACCCAATGCATCTGCGGTACTCCGCAGGAACCTTTTGAAATATCTGTTTTTTTTTGGTTAAAATTGTTTGTTTGATTAAAACGATTCGTTTGGCTAAAAGATGGGTATGGACGAGATTTTTGAAGATACGACGACCTAGTGTCGAAGTTTTGACTTAAAAGGTGTGAGTTTGAAAATTGAATCTTTTGGGAAAATTATCTTAGGTTTAACAAAATAGTAAAACAAAAATGAAGGAAGGTATTCGCTTAATCGTATAACATGTGTTTGATGACATGAAGTCAACAAAGTTAGAACGTTTCCCTTGGAGTTAAACAAACGAACAGTAAAATAAGCTATAAAAATTAAAATGAACTAAGTCGAAAATATCACAAAATTTGTTAACATATGAAAAGAAAATCAAAAAAGGAATAAACATAAACAAAATTGATCACAGGTGAATGATAATAAAGAATACGTGACGGAAGAAAAAAAAACAAGCATAAAGAAATATAGCAAAAATTAACTCTAAGCTACAATTGAAATTTCTAAGATTATTGAATTAAATCTAAATTAAAATTCTAAAAAAACCTAATAACTAAACTAAATGAAAATTATAAAATTACTAACTAAACTAAATCAAACATTCTAAAATTATTAACTAAATTAAACATTCTAAAATTATTAACTACCGAATAAAATTCTAAAAAAAAAAAATACTAACTAAGCTTGATAAAAATTCTAAACTTACTAACTAATTCTAAAGAAAATGTTAAGTTGATTCTAAACTAAGCTAACCGATTAAGGTTTATCTAAAATTATGATAAAGAATTATTATTAACTAATTAACAATAAAAAATAACTAACAAAGTTGGTATGAGAATTAGAAAACCTCAAAATGGAGGGTATATAGAGAGAATCTCGTTGGGCTTAAATGGCAAGCTAAAGCCCAAACGATTGTGTATATTGCTGAAATAAAAAAAATAAAAAAATAAAAAAAAAGGGACCCGAAATGGGTCGAAAGCGGACCGGTCTTAGAAGAGGGAAAGAAGAGTTACTCTTCTTCTTCTTGTCTCCGGCAGCGGCATCACCGTCCTTGGGCAGCTTTTTTCCAGCCTTTGGCTTCTTCTCAACAGGAGTCTTCTCTGCTATAGTGGACATCTTCTCCTCAACGGGTTTTTTCTCAGCAGGCTTCTTCTCTCCTCTTGGCGCCATCGAAGGAATTGGGAACTTGAGAAATGGAAGCTGAAAGAAAAAAAGAGATGCAAAATGAGAAAATGTGAGTGAGCGGAAGAAACACTGCTTACAGTGGTTTGCTGCTAACAAAGGCGGAAGGATGGAGAAGGTGGTGGTGTTGTTCGTCGTGAGGGAGTTCCAAGAACCCAATTGCGAATGTGGTCTACCAACACTGTGTGCTCCAAGCAAAGAAACAACTCCAGGAGTGTCAATTCCCATGGCACCAAACTTGTCAAGAACAGAAGAAATTGATTCATTGTGGTCAGGAAGGTACTCCTCCAACATACCCACTCTACTCTTTCTACCATCTCTTCTTCCAGTTTTCAGTGGAATATAAGGACCTCCTAGCGAGACAACTCCATCTCTAAAGATTCCCAAACCAAAGCTTCTGTCATGTTCTTACTCAGACAAGCTTCTTTTTGTGGATGTCAGTAACAAAGAAACATCGCAACTCTGAACAACACAGTCATGGAAGATGTTTCTGAGCCATGAGAAAGCGGTGTTCTCAAGCTTTGAAAACTGATTTAACGCTGCCAGGAGTAGCTTCATTCAAAGCGGATGCCTTGGTGAGGTCGATGCGTTTGTAGAGAGACCAATCAGATGAACACCCTGATCTTCGCAACTGTGGTCATGCAAGCACACCATTTTCGATTACCTCCCAACTCAACCAAGCGCACAGAGCAAGCAATGTTGTTGATTCTTTGCTCTTCGGTTTGGGCTTTATGGTTTGTCGCTATTTGTTGTTATTGAATGAACAAAGAAAGATGGGACTAAGAGAGAATGGAATAAGAGCAAGGAAGAGAGTCACAAGATAACGCATTAAGATGTGGTGGTAAAGGTGGTGATGGAAGGAGGTGATGATGTTGATGACATATGGATGTCGTTCGGGTTGCTCAGGGGCTGTTGTACGTTGCGTGTGTAGGCTGCAGACGAAAAGGGAAAAAAAACTAGCATGCAGGTGGCCGGAGAGCGCGACGAACGGATGTTAGGCGGTAGAGAACAATGTCGATGTGGTTGTTTGAATGAAGGTTAGTTTGAAGGTTGATAGAAAAGATGGTGGGTTTTGGAACGTTGATTGAAGGTATAATAAGGTTAGAATTGTACAGTAAAACTAAGCTTGAAGGCAAATTGGAAGAGAGTGTATGTAGGTTATGCAGGTATGTACAAGGGTGACAGGTTTGGTTCCTGTACAATGAGTGTTGACTCAACAATAAAATTCCTAAAAAAGTTTGTTTTGTGTGTTTTGGTCTCTCCCCCCTTTGCAAAGAAAAATGAAGCCTTTAAATAGAAAAAAAACTAGAAATATTATGATTTCAAAATAAATCCGAGCCGTTCAATATAAATCCAATCTCTATCAATCCGCAAACCATGCTTTCGACCAATGAGAATTCAATCTCTATCAATCCACAAACTATGCTATCGACCAATGAGAATTAAGCGAAGCCTAATTAATATTTTTTTTGTGACCAAAAAGTCCCTGAATGACAAAAATAAAATAAAACCTGAAATTATAAAAAAATAACTCGATTTAAAATGATTTTTTTGAATATTTTATGAATAAAAAATAAAGACTCAAAAATGACCGAAAATGATAAAAAAAACGGACAAAAATTTATCCGAAAGAATAAAATGAACACATTAAAATAATCTACATGTCACAAAGATTAAAGAAAAAATATTCAAGAAGTCAAAAATCAAAAATAAAATAATAATAAAAATATCAGACTAAACAGACGCTTAAGGTTAAAACGAGACTTCGAACTGTACCGAAAAATAAAGCGAGCATACCGTCATAATCTACGCGAAGTGCAGATTCATAAAATGATCGATAAAAGGTGAAAACTTGAAATATTTTCTCGCTACTTTCCCGCATAGCGTCGAATCGCTTTTAACAGTCTGTCTATAAAACCAAAATATTTTTATTATCGACATATAAACAACTTGGAGCAATGCAAGAAATTAGTAAACAGGTAAAAATGAATGATGTGAAACGCCGAGTATTTTACAACTGACAGACGATGCAAACTTTGATTTAAACTGACTTTTTCTGATCAACTTAAATACGACTAATGATGCAAAAATGTGATGAATGAAGATATTTACTAATGATTGTGACCAAATGACAAAATATGGTATGAATGTGCGACTGAAGAAATTAGGGGCGAAATTAAGGATGCAATAGTTGCGCCTTGATGAATCAGTCTTCGAGAATCTACAATCAATTGTACTTCTGGTTTGGGAGACTCAAAACCTTAATTGAGGCGCGACACCTGATGCTCTTAATTCAGACCTGTCTCTGCACATGACACAAAAGAAAACATGAACATACACCTTTGTATGCGATTAGAAATTAGTGATACATGGGCTAAAAATGTTCAAAACACTTGACAATCTTCGTATAGTTAAAGCTCGAAGGTGAGAGGTTAAAACCAACCGTATTTCGTGACCTTGGCTTATGTTTAAAAATCCAAAAATAAATATGGGATCTTAGGTCAAAAATTGGGGTACAACACCTGCATAATTAGAATCAGATAGCGGGGGTTTTTAACCCCCACTACTTCCTGCAAGGAAAAATAGCGATTAGAATCACAATGAATATAAATGTTTCGCGAGGTGTGGGTTGGAATCGTCATGGTCTCACAATTTCACTCATGTATCTCACTAGTCCCAATTTTTCCTGGATTGAAAAGCCCCATTTAAAAGCTCAAGAACCCTAGAAATTTGATCATGGCATCCCACGATTCAGGGCATTACAATTCAATTCAATTATGCTATTAGCTTCGTATGGTCTCTAGCAATGCAAAACAATCACAAACACATGTTAAATGCGCATGAATTAGGAGATATAATTATGAATAAAAATTGCAAACCGTGGGACTGTATTCAGTGATTCTTTGAGCTTTGGTGCGTGAATTCGATTGCAAATCGTTTCTGGGACCTCCTGCAATATGTTTGGATGAATACAACGCCTTGAATTGGCCTAGATTGCAAGAACAGGTTTTCACTTTTCTTGAAATTTATTAAATATGACAGGGTTGTTTCTGCAGCTTTCAATCGTGTGCTAGGGTATGGTTAGCTTGCTTATGTATAAGGGAAACAAATTAGGTCAAAGTTTTGGATCCAATCCATGTGCATTGATGTTTAAATCTTTGATTGAAAATCAAATATTCTTGATTTTTCATGATTGAACAATGTTTCCAAATTTGGATTTTTTTGTATCTTTGACTTGTGCACGAATTTTCCAGCATGTTTTGATCATATTTGCTTCACAAATTGATTTAAAAAACAAATCTTCTATTTTCTTATGATTTAAATTAATTAAATGAATTAATATGTATTAAAAATCCAATTAATCAATAAAAATAAGAAAATAAATCCAATTAAGCTTGGTGGGTCGTTCATAGGTCATGGGTGAAGTTTCAAGAAGAGATTTGAGGCCCATTAGCAAAACGAAGGTGTTTTGAACAAAGTTGACTTTTGCAAATTGATGAAAATTTCCCAACTTCTCCAATGCACAACTTGCTCAATTTGGATCATATGTCCATGTTCTTTGACATTTTGGAAAGCTCTTGAAGTCCTCTAACCAATGCCTTTTGTCCCATGTCATTTGGATTTACCAATCTCAAGTTATGGCCTTTGACCCAAAGTGTACTTTTGTTGACTTTTGAAATTGACCTATAATGTAAAAATTGGTAACTTCTTGTGAGAGCATTTCTTGATCTTGGAGTGTGAAGATGGATTGTAGGAAATTGCACCCTCTTCAAAATGAGCATTGAATGGGATTTTTCTGATAAACCATGAAAAAGTTATGCCCTGGTCAAGATACAGTTGACTTTTCTGCTGCCCAAAAATAGTAACTTTTTGCATCTTGATGATTTTTGAGCTATTCTTGTGGAATCATGATCAAGACTTGATCAAATGATGATTGTGGACTAAAAATAAGATGTTGACCAAAAATTCTGACTTTTGACTGCAAAATGACCATTTTGCCCTTGTAGTTGACTGTGGGTCAAATGAGGCTTTTGACTGTGCAAATTGGCACTGTGAGTCTTGAGACTTGGCATGTAGGTGCTTGAGAATGTATATAGGCCTATGAGATTTGATTGAACCATTGAGAACCCCAAATTCCTTGAAGGAACCAAAACCCTAATTTCAGCTGTCTTAGGAGATGGTTGGACTGTACAATCCTTGAGCCATCTTGAGCAATTTGAAAATCAATCTTGACAAATCTTGAGGAATATGGGAGGGTAAATTTTGGGGTACAACAGTTGCCCATGTTCAATCTTCTTAAACCTGAGGATGTAGATTGGCTTGCGGGCCTTTCGTGATCCAACAGTGGAAGATGATTGAACACTAAAGTGCCCAGAAATTTGCACTCGCATGGTGTAGTATCAACAATGTGATGTCGGGAATGGGCTTACAGATGCCATTTGGAGAGATGATGGATAGGAGGATGGGCTTATAGATGCCACCTGGAGATTGTTGGTAGGTAGTTTTGTCTTTGTTGACGGGTTGCCTTCATTGACGGGTTGTCTTCATTGACGGGTTGTCTTCATTGACGGGTTGTCTTCATTGACGGGTTGTCTTCATTGACGGGTTGTCTTCATTGACGGGTTGTCTCCATTGATGGTTTGTCTTCATTGACGGGTTATCATCAGAAAAATCTTTAGGAATCGATTTACCTGATTTTGTCTCCATTGACTGACTTGGCTTCAGAAAAATCTTTAGGAATCGATTTAACTGGTTTTGTCTCCATTGATTGGCTTCAAAAAAATCTTTAGGAATCGATTTAACTGGTTTTGTCTCCATTGACTGGCTTCAAAAAAATCTTTAGGAATTGATTTAACTGGCTTCAGAAAAATCTTTAGGAATCGATTTAACTGGTTTTGTCTCCATTGACTGGCTTCAGAAAAATCTTTAGGAATCGATTTAACTGATTTTGTCTCCATTGACTGAATTGGCCTCAGAAAAATCTTTAGGAATCGATTTAACTGATTTTGTCTCCATTGACTGAATTTGTCTCCTTTGACTGGATTTGTCTCCATTGTCTGGATTTGGATCAGAAAAATCTTTAGGAATCGATTTAACATAGTTGAGAATTTAACTGCATCTTTCCTGAAAGGTAAAGGTCAGTCATATGCAATGCATGATATGGATCAAGCAATGATGTTCTCAACATAAATGAGATTGTATGATATGATGCGTATATGCATGTATCATGATGTATGAAAATGTGATGTTTTAGCTGGGGAAAATAAATCCCGGAGCTGCTGGAGAATAGAGTTGAGTTCTTCGTTTCCGCTGGGGATGATGAACGAAGATGATAAACTTGCAAGAGAGGATGACTCCGTTGGGGAATAAACTGGTGAAGAGATTACTCTGCGGGGAATTACTCTGTGGGGAGGAGATGCTTTGCTGAGATTTTAATGATAACTCCGCTGGGGATTCCGTTGATAAGCCCTATTGGGGATTTTGATGATGAACTCCGCTGGGGATAGAAAGAACTTCGCTGAGGATGATCTTTCCGTTGCAACTTGCTGAGGATAACCCAATTAGACTCTTGTGGGGATAACCTTCTGAATATGGCTGGGGAGATGCATTTGTACTCTGCAGGGGACAAGCTTCTAGAATCTACTGGGGAAGATGATTCAACTCTGGCGGGGAAGCTTTTTTAGACTGCGCCGGGAAATGGTTCCACTGGGGGTATCTTGTATTCCGTCGGAGAACATTCTTATACTCTGTTGAGGAATATTAAGACTTCCGGGGATGCTTGCTGAAGAATATCTGTATACTCCGCTGGGGAATATTAAGATCTACTGGGGATACCCAACCTTTTTAGGGCTGATGGTAGACCAA
Source organism: Vicia faba (assembly GCA_948472305.1). Taxonomy (NCBI): domain Eukaryota; kingdom Viridiplantae; phylum Streptophyta; class Magnoliopsida; order Fabales; family Fabaceae; genus Vicia; species Vicia faba. The sequence goes on along the minus strand of OX451740.1, from coordinate 756,682,271 downwards.
CTCTGCTTGGGGAGAGTGTTGCTGATTTGTTCATAGTTGCAAGTCTCAGTGGGGAGAGCTACCATTATTGTTTTATTCTTGGGGAGTGAAGGTATCTTGGCCACATTCTTTAGCTGAACCTACCTTTGTACCTTACGGACGAAGCAACTACACAGCTTAGACAATTCTTATTGCCCCTACTTCTGATATCACCCGTAATTAGTCCTTTGTTTCGTATGCAAATATTTATGAGCAGCAATTAATGTCAAATGCATATATCAAAATGAACATTGGACGTTCTCTGAAAAACAAAACAGATAAAGGAAAAACAATTTGCAATTTGTCTGGAAAATGAACTTGTATTGATTTTGAAATTTGCCTGTAAATAGGCGTTTTTGTACAAGAGGCTGACGTCCTAGTAAGAGAACGCCGCCGAACAAATAGGATTTATACAATTTGTAAAAAGAAAACAAAACAGCTATGTGAATAACCCCACTGGGTTCCAACTCTGCTATCGCCTTTATGTCTTCAAGCATCTCATCACTTTGCTGCTTAGTTGGAGATGAATCTGATTGATTGGTGCCGTCCGAGCCTGATAGTTGATACCAAAGTCCGGATGCGAGGTGATCCAATGAGACATAGTGTTACGCTTATCCCTAACTTTTGCTTGGACCGCCCTTTCGGGTTTTCAGTCCACCGAGATACCCATTTTTGCCCAAGCCGCCTTTCCAGGTTTTCGACTTGCCGGGTGTACAGATTTTTTTATTTTCATCCCTTATTTTTGCCCGAACCCTTTTGGTTCGCCGGGAAGCCCTTATTTTTGCCTAGGCCAGTCAACCTAGCGGGTCTTTAATTATGCGTAGTATCTTTTTACTATGTCTGCATTGGCGGGGTGAGGAAGGTCGTCACCATCCATGGTGGTTAGAATCATTTCTCCTCCTGAGAAGATGTTCTTAACCACAAATGGCCCTTCGTATGTAGGGGTCCATTTGCCCCTGGGATCACCCTGAGGTAGAATAATGCGCTTGATTACCAGGTCCCCGACTCGATACTCTTGTCGTCTGACTTTCTTGTTAAATGCCTTGATCATCCGTTTTTGGTACGTCTGACCATAACAAATAGCAGTGAGTCTCCTTTCGTCGATTAGGTTTAGTTGATCAAGCCGGGTCTGGATCCAGTCGTCTTCTCTTAAACCCGCATCCTTCATGATCCAGAGAGAGGGTATCTGAACTTCAATGGGCAGGACTGCCTCCATGCCGTATACCAAGGAATATGGTGTTGCCCCTGTTGACGTCCGTGGTGAGGTACGGTACCCATGAAGAGAAAATGGTAACATCTCGTGCCAATATTTGTAGGTCACTGTCATCTTTTGCACAATCTTCTTAATGTTCTTATTAGCTGCTTCTACAGCCCCATTCATCTTCGGCCAGTAAGGAGAAGAATTGTGGTGCTGTATCTTGAATTGCTCGCAGAGCTCAGTGATCATTTTGTTGTTAAGATTGGTACCATTATCTGTAATGATCCTCTCTGGTACATCGTATCAACAGATCAGGTTATGCCGAATGAACCATGCCACGACGTTCTTGGTTACGGTGGCAAAGGAAGCTTCTTCAACCCACTTCGTAAAGTAATCGATTGCTACCAGGATGAAGCGATGCCCGTTGGATGCCGTAGGTCTGATCTCGCCGATCATATCAATGCCCCACATTGCAAAAGGCCAAGGTGCTGTCAAGACGTTCAAGGGAACTGGAGGAATGTGCACGTTATCAGCATAGATCTGGCACTTGTGACATGTCTGAGAATGCTGATAACAGTCGGCTTCCATTGTGGACCAGTAATATCTTGCCCGAAGGATTTTCTTTGCCATGGTATGTCCACTGGAATGCGTTCCGAAGATACCTTCATGCAGCTCTGCCATGATCCTTTCTGCTTCAATCTTATCCACACAACGTAGTAAGGTTGAATCATGGTTTCGTTTGTAAAGAGTGTCATTGCTGAGGAAGAACTTTGCTGCGAACCTTCTCAGAAACTTCTTGTCATTAACAGATGCACCCTCGGGGTATTCTTGAGCTTCAAGGTACCTCTTTACTTCATGATACCAAGGCTTTTCTGTTACCTCTTCAGTCTCAAGGTCACAACAATGTGCAGGTTCATCCAATTTCTAAATAATGATCCGGGGAGCCTCGTTGTCCCATTTGACTTTGAACATAGAAGACATCGTAGCTAGCGTGTCCGCCAACTGATTTTCCTCTCTTGGGAAGTGTTCAAAGGTTATTTCCTCGAAGTGGGGAAGCAACATCAACACATACTCCTTGTAAGGAATAAGATTTGGGTGTTTCGTATCCCACTCGCCTTTGATCTGACTGATCACGAGAGAGGAATATCCGAAGACACTCAGAAACTTAATCCTTATGTCAATTGAAGCTCGAAGACCCATGATGCATGCTTCATACTCCGCCATGTTGTTGGTGCAGTTGAAATATAGTCGGGCGGTAAGTGGAGTATGAGAGCCCTTAGGAGATATGATCACAACGCCAATACCGTTACCCAAAGCGTTTGAAGCTCCGTCAAAGTGCATAGACCATCGGGATCCTTCCTCAAGTCCTTCATCCGGTCCAGGTATTTCACAATTAGTTATTACCATGATATTCTCGTCTGGAAATTCAAAGTTCATAGATTGGTAATCGTCCACTGCCTGATGTGCCAAATGGTCTGCCAATACACTCCCCTTGATTGCTTTTTGAGTCGTATACTGGAAGTAATATTCAGTCAAGATCATCTGCCATCTTGCTATTCTTCCGGACAAGGCAGGCTTTTCGAAGATATACTTGATTGGGTCCATTTTTGAAATTAACAGAGTAGTGTGAGTCAACATATACTGTCTTAGCCGGCGAGCAGCCCATACCAAAGCGCAATAAGTTTTCTCGAGCAGTGAGTATCGGGTCTCACAATCGGTAAACTTTTTGCTAAGGTAATAAATAGCATGCTCTTTTCGGCCAGACTCGTCATGCTGACCCAGCACACATTCCATTGAGTTGTCCAGTACTGTCAAGTATAAGATTAGAGGTCTCCCTTCAACCGGTGGCATAAGAATGGGTGGCTCTTGGAGATACTCTTTGATTCTTTCGAAAGCGGCCTGACATTCATCGTTCCAACGTACTACTTGATCTTTCTTCAGTAGCTTGAAGATTGGCTCACAGGTAGCAGTTGGATGTGAGATGAATCGGGAAATGTAGTTCAACCGTCCTAGAAAGCCTCTGACCTCCTTCTCTGTCTTGGGAGTTGGCATATCTTGTATGGCTTTCACTTTGGCAGGGTCCACTTGAATACCTTTCTCGCTTACGACGAAACCTAGTAGTTTTCCAGACCTCACTCCGAAGGTGCACTTGTTCGGGTTTAATCTCAGCTTGTACAACTTCAACCGGTCAAACAGCTTCTGTAGATGGTCAAGGTGTTCCTCCTCAGTTTGGGACCTTGCAATCATATCGTCGACATATACTTCAATCTCATGATGGATCATATCATGAAACAAAGCAACCATGGCACGTTGATACATTGCCACAACATTTTTCAACCCAAAAGGCATGACCTTGTAGCAAAAGGTGCCCCACTGAGTAACAAAAGTGGTCTTCTCCATGTCTTCAGGAGCCATCTTTATCTGATTATAACCGGAGAAACCATCCATGAAAGAGAATACCTTATGCTGAGCAGTGTTGTCAACCAGAACATCGATGTGAGGCAGAGGGAAGTCATCCTTAGGGCTCGCCCTGTTCAAATCCCTGTAGTCAACATACATTCTGACCTTACCATCTTTCTTCGGCACTGGAACCACATTGGCGAACCACTGAGGGTAATAAGTTACTGCTAGAAAACCGGCGTCAAATTGTTTCATAACCTCAGCTTTGATTTTCGCGGACATCCCAGGGCGCATACGGCGAACCTTCTGTTATACCGGAGGGAAGTCTTCCTTGGTAGGCAGATGATGAACCACAATGTCGGTATCCAACCCAGGCATGTCTTCGTAAGACCAGGCAAAGATTTCCACGTAGTCATGCAGCATCTGAATCAACCGTTGTTTCACACTAAACTCCAGATTTGCACCGATCTTGACTTCCTTCCTGTCTGTCTCAGTACCCAGATTTACCGTTTCCACCAGATCTTCATGTGGCTGAATGGCCCTCTCTTCCTGGAGTAGCAGTCTTGCAAGTTCACCAGGCACTTCACAATCATCTTCACCTTCGTCTTCGGCTAAGTTGATCGGATTTTCGAAGTCATAACTGACAGTAGCAGAGTCGTTACCAGTGAGATCCAGAGTGGATTGAGACCTGTATATGTGAGTGTGTGTAAATAGCTTTTTTGCAATATATAATAAAGAAAGACAAGGAGCGCAATATTTGAAATGCAAAAAACGTCCAATGCTTTTATTAATGATATATGAAAATGACACACAAAAGCCCTCACAAATGAAGCCACGGTGCCCCGGGTAAGACACCGGGCCATAAAGTTCCACAATATTGTCTGTTACAAATTCAAAACAAAGGAGTTCATTACTGAGTAACAAAAATAATAGGGACGAAGTCTTTCGCTGTCCAGTTGTTTGGTCCACCGTTAGTCGTAGGGTAGATCCAGCTGTCGAATTCAGATTCCTCCACGTCATCTTCAATGGCATTTACTCCATGCTTGGGCATGGGGGCTGTTACAACATTAGGCCTCTCGGGAGCCTCGAACTCAACCTCCTTTGCATCGATCAGGTCCTGAACCTTATTCTTCAAAGTCCAGCAATCATCTGTATTATGCCCCGGGCTATCAGAGTGATAAGCGCAACGGGCTTTAGGATTGTACTTTAGGGATGTAGTATTCAGATTCTTTGGGGCTTCCCTTAGAGTCACCAAATTGGTCTTCAGCAACTGTGGCAATATCTGGGACAAGGTCATGCTGAGACGAGTGAACTTCCTTCTAGGTCTCTCACCCCTTTGTTGGTTGTGATGCTGAGGAGCACCAGCAGGTTTTGAAATAACCACCGCGTTGACAGCTTGGCGGTGATCAGATCTATTCGGTCTCCTTGAACCATAGACAGCGCTGGATTCTTTCTTGAACGACTTCTTTTCAGTGCTCGAGGAGGCACCCTTTTGTATCTTCCCTGCCTTGATACCAGCTTCGATCCTCTCACCAGTCAAGATAAGGTCTGTAAACCCGGCTGAAGAATTTCCAATCAAATGGTTAAAGAACGGACCAGACAGGGTCCCCAGAAACATATCAACAAGCTCACGGTCAGTTAAAGGTGGCTTCACCCTTCCAGCCAGATCTCTCCACTTTTGAGCATACTCTTTAAATCCTTCACCCGCCCCTATTGACATACCCTGGAGTTGGGTACGCATTGGAGCGACTTCAGAATTATACTGATACTGCTTATAGAATGCAGTAGCCAAGTCCTCCCAGTTACGGATACTAGCCCAATCCAGCTGATAGAACCATTCGAGTTGAGTCCCTGAAAGACTATCCTGAAAGAAATGGATCCACAAATTCTTGTCAGCAGTGTAAGGTTGGATCTTCCTTACATACAACCGGAGGTGCAGCTTTGGGCAGGAGGCTCCGTCGTATTTGGCAAAGGCAGGTGCCTTGAATTTATGGGGAATCACCACCCCAGAGGATAAGCCTAGGTCTCCAAAGTCCAACCCGGGCACATTCTGTATCTCCATGGAGCTCAAGCGGTCTTCCAACTGTTTGTACCTATCCTCAGCAGGAGGGTATTGTTCTTCATCATAATCCGTCTCGTTGTCGGAGACCACGGGGCTAGGAACCCTTCTCTCTTAGGGGCTGTCTTTCCCTACAGATGAGGTAGTCAGCTCAACCTCATTCTGCAGTCCATTCCCAAACCTGCGTCCAATGTTGAATAAGACGGTCCTCTTCTTCTTCTTCTTCCTTTCTTTCAGAATCAGAGTCTTCAACTCCTGTTGACCATGGGCTAGGCTCATAACCAACTCTTGGAACTGGGCATTCTGGGCATGGAGAGCCTTGATAGCTTGTTCAGTGGAAGGTTCAGTAGACATGATGATTGCTGAAATAAACAGCGAAGAAGATAAGTGACCTGTAAAAGGGGTACCTGTTATGCATATGATGAAATGAAATGCGTATGATTTATGTTTTTAAAGACAATCGGGATTCAAATTTATAGACAAAAAGGAAACACACTATTAGATTTAACTTCGGAATTTAAATTGTTCAACAAACTGCCCTTAGGCGTTACAAGAATGGAAATACTGAAAAGTAAATAAAACCGTAAAAGGAATCATCAAAAGTCCATCAATGCTCCCATGGCCTCTTCTTCTCAGTGCGGATATAATCATTCAGGATCTGTTCGTTCTCCAATTGCTTAGTCAGCTTCTGGATCTTTTGTTCCTGTTTATTAAACCTTTCCCGATAAGAATCCCGTTCTTCCTGCAGTTGCGCCCAAGACCTCTTTAGTGTGCCAACATCAGTTGGTGTATGAGGACGGAGAATAGTTGGAGGAACCGCATCCTTATCAGCAGCTTCAAGAGTAATAGGCCTGACAGCTTCATATGGCATACCTAATTTCTGGGCACGGAGGCGGACCCATCTGAAATATGACTCTATTGGTAGAGAAATCTTTGGCCCCAACTCATGTGGGTCAGATTTGTGTATTCTGTCCCAAGCCCTGATGAATCTGCGACGCAGCTCGTCGCTATCTACCTGAAAATCAAAGACGATATGAGGTATCAACATCTCGTGAGGCCCTTCTCTTATGGCTCTTCCAAACTGAAGGAGGGCTAAGCATGGGTTATAAGAGATTCCTCCACGGGTTCCGATCAATGGAACATTAGGAAACTCTCCACAACGATCAATGACAGCTACCTCATCTAAGCCTCTGAGAGTCCAAATAACGTCGTTATCAGTAAGAGACATTATCCTATGAGCCCAGCCCCTTCCTTCTTTGTTCTTCAGCACGAACTTAGGGAGGTGAGAAATAAACCAACTCGCCAGTAAAGGAGCACAACACATCAAAGTTCCCCGTCTTCGGGCAGTACGAGTATAGAGCTGATAAAGGATATCACCCAAGAGAGTGGGTACAGGATTCCGAGAGATGAAGATCCTTATGGCATTAACGTCAACAAAGGTGTCAGGATTTGGAAACAATACCAGACCATAGATTAAGAGAGCAAGAATGTCCTCGTACGCTTGAAAGTCTAAGTCATTCCAGAAACCATTAGCTTTGCCAACCAGAAACTTAGCCAAAAATCCCTTAACTCCACTTCTAGTCTCCCAGTTAGCCATTACTTCTTCTTTGGTCAGGTGAAGGGCTGCAACAATCTCTTCAGGCCTGAGAGTCCTTTCCCAACCAGTAAATGGAATCTGCTCCAAAACAGGGATACCAAGCAACTCAGAGAATTCTTCCAGGGTATGGACCAGCTGGAAGTCTTGAAAGGTGAAGCATTGGTATAGCGGATCATAAAACTGGACCAGGACACTCATCAGTTGTTGGTCCCACTTTGAAGTGACTAAACCGAGAAGAGAACCATGCCTCCTGATGAAGGAAGTAGTGTTTGGAATCCTGTCAACCAATTCTTTAAGCAAAGTAGGTGGTTGAACAAAGTTGAGCCGGATAGTATTCCTACGCATGGGCATCATGATGTCCTATAAAACAGAGCAAAGATGAAACTCTCTTGTCTTTGAAATGGGTTAGTCCTTATGCAGGATGCATGCAATGTTATGATGTTATGATGTTATGATGTTATGATAAAGGCACACCACAAGTATTCACAAAAGGCAAACATGGTGAAGGCACACAAGTCACACAAAAGAACCCTTAGATTTCAGGCCAGCATGAAGTTTAGGTACTACCCTCTTTCAGTTTCAGTTGGTTAAGACCTGTCCTAGAAACAGTAACCTGGTTCTAGAGGATCTCAATATCACTGACTACCCTCAATCGGTCATAATTCCAGTTTGGCAACCTTTTCTTGCGGCCGGAACCATCGCGAGAGTTTAGTCTCAATGAGTGTAGCATACTGCTACTGTTCTATGGCCAAGTTGGTCAATTTAAGGTTCTAAGGTCAGTTGGTGCTTAATGACTCCTCAGAAGACCCATATTCTCCTCGTTCCAACACAAGGGATATCGGTACAGACCAAGGTGTCACACCAACGTAGCTACTGCTTCACCCGTGTCGGTCTATGCCGGACAGGTCCCTCACAGTTTATTGCTACTTACCTAAAAAGAGTACCCTAGATCCAGGTTAGGATCTATAAAACTCCAATACAAGCCCACAAATATAAAGCATACAAAGCATACAATTGAAAACAAGAGTGATATAATCCTAAGGTACACCTCACTTAAAATGTTCCCCAGCAGAGTCGCCAGTTCTGTGATCGGTGGGAATGAGAACTGACTGTTTTGGAATGCTGGTTCGCGTTTGTGTTTCGCAAAATGTCGCGGTAAGCAAGAGTCTCCAGCGTCTTTTATTTTCTCCAACACGGAAAGGACAAAAGCACAGCAAAATTCCTTTTCGAGATGTTTCTCGGGTGTAATACCCCAAATTTGTCCTACCCTTTTACTTCCTATCTGGCTTACGCATTTTGCATTTTTCTCACATATATAGTTTCCATTAGGTCATCTAACACATCATGCATCATTAATCAATAAATTGGCATAAGATCATGGATTTCGAGGAATAAGGGTTGGTGTATGGCTTTAAGGCTCTCATCTTCGCACAAGCTTGTTTCGGTTGATTTCTCCATTAACAATTTGTTTGAAGCTAGGGTTTCATTTTCTGGACTTCTTTATCATTAAACTATAGGGGTATTCTTTCTTCTCGACATCAAGTTGCAAATCTTTCTTCAAGGATTAAGAATTAGGATTTTTTCGTCCATTATGCTTCAACTGGGGGTCATTAGATTAAGGCTCGATCTTATGGTTATCTTGAGCCTCCCTTTCTCTAACGCTGTGGACTTCTTTTAGTGATACAATTTGTGGTTCTCATCAAATACTTGCCGCTTCAATTGTGAGTCATCCTAAGGCTATCTCGAAAGGCTGCAAGCTTAAGCAGTGAGGAACATCGTCTTATAACCTCCACACGAATGATGATTTATTCCCATAATCATGTAGATTGCAAGAGGGGTTCCATGTGTATTTGTTCTTCAATAAATTTCAAAGGGGTTCTATAATTACTTAAATTGCAAATGGTTGAAGATTTTGATATATCCATGGCCATTAAGATCTTGTTCAAGGATGCTTCAATATGTCATACAAAAAGGTTATCATATAAGAAAGTCGTATCTTTTACGAGTTAGTATTTCAAATGGTCCTTTCTTCATCAAATGAGGTTTAGCTATTCCTTGTATGTTCACGAGCTCTAGCAAAGAGAAGAAGATTCAATAGGATACTATTTGCAAATTGGAAGTTTGTACACTTTATGATGCAAAGCTCTTCGTCGGGTCTATTCGCTTACTTGTGATATAATATGCTTTGGGGGACTTCATTTCAAAAAAACATTAAAATCAAAATCCTAAGCTTCTTCAATTATGGTTTTGAGGTGAGGATTAAGAAAGATGCAAGGCTCGTTCATTTGAAGGTGTTTAGGCATGTTTTCATTCGAAAGCAAAGAAACTCGACGTTACAAGTTTGTCCTTGGAAAAGGCTCTTATTAAATTCATATCACAACCATGGAGTTATATGTAACATAAAATTAAAAGATCTTAGAGATACAAAAGGAAATTTGGAAGAGAAGACTACTTGGAATATTTGGGCTTCATCATTAAAATTCAAGGGTTCACATTCATTCAATGATATAGTCTTTACAAGTTCTAAAGAATTACTCGTGATTTGTCAAAGGGTTATCCAAAGTCATTCTCGTTCATTCGAGGTCATAACCATGCAATTTACTAGCGGTGTCATTAGAACATTACAGGAGAAGATTTCAAAAGGCCGTTTACACCCAAGATTACTAAATCAAAAACAAGAATTTACATTAAATATTCAAGTGGTCTAAAGCTAAAGAATTCTAAATCAAGGTCTCCATCATTTCTAAACTTATTTATCTTCAAGCCACTATCTTCCAAGATTGCCCCATTCCAACCTGGTTATGTCCAAGCCTCAGTCCATGTTTCATTCCAAAAGAAAACCTGCATAAACAACCATTTTCCAAGCCAGTTCAGTACCAATATGTAATCAAGTTAATTTAATTTAAAATACAAAAATCAACAATTACACCAAGTATTATGTGCTTAAAACAAACCAACACAGTTTTAGAAATTTACTCATCCATTTTGATGATACATCTGATGGACTCCCCTTTGAGCATGTAATCAAAAGCTTTATTTATCTCTGAAAATGGTATTTTGTGAGTAATGAATTTCTCCAGTTCCAGCTCCTACAGCAAGTGTTAACACATTAACAATGCAAATAACATATCATTCTGCAATAACTAGTTAATCCTCCTACAATAATGCAGAATACAATATATAGAAGCTTACCCCTTTCATGTACTTCTCTACAACATTAGGAAGATTAGTGCGAGGTTTGTAGTTTCCGTAGAAGCTTCCCTTAAGAGTCCTTTCATTCAAAAAATTCATAGGATGAGTTTTGAATGCATCATCTTTACTTGGCACTCCAACAAGTACAGCAACACCCCAACCCTAATAAGAAGAAAAAATGAAGGTTCAGCTTTAGCCTTAGTAAGATTTATAATCTCTTTAGCAACAAGTAAGAGTAAAAGAAGTTTATTTTACATACATCATGGACACATTCAAATGCTGAGATCATGGCCTGGATGCTACCGGTACATTCAACAGCTCGATCTACACCTCCATTTGTCATTTCAGCAATTACCTGGAAACCAATTTTCCCATCTCAATCTCTTTGTATAAAAAAATCAAACAGCATTTTATGACAGGATCAAAACTAAATACACATCAGAATTCACATTAAAATACTCATAGTCTACATATACTAAAACCTAAGGCTCTAAGCTTTACATTTTTCTAATCTTCGTAACTATTCGCGTGTTCTTCATAATCAATCTTCATGCCTCATCCAGATTCGCGACTAACCACCTTAACATTACTCCAGCCATGTCCTGCAATTAATCAAACAACAACTCAGTAATGAATAAAATAATATATATGCATAATATAGTTTAGTGCAGTACTATCCATCTCAAATTGTCATGACAAAAATAACCTAAATAATCCTAACCTCTATAACTATAACCTAACAACTTCATTAACTGTCCTAACATATTTTTTCTAACTTCCCCAACCAACTGTCAAAACCAATTCCATAACCCAAAATAGAGACAGCCTTGTAACTAACTTAACAAACCCAAAACAGTTACAACAAACTAACTTAACTAGTAACAAATTCCTAACTGCATCTTAACTTCCTAACAAATTTTTTGATAACTACTTCCTAAACCAACAAACTTCCAGCATAAGAATACATATATAACAGATTGACAGAATAGGGATATAGATGATTCAACACAGAAAAAAGAAATTATTACCTCTCAATCATCTCATTCTTCAACTTTTGGAAGAATCACAAGAAATATCTTCAACCTTGAGTCTTCTCTCTCTCTGGAAATCCACAGAAAAAACCTCTCCTTTCTCAGCTTCATTCTTCTATCATCTTCATCTTTACCATTCTTCAGAACTCATAAGAATCGCTACTGAGAGAATCTGAAACTCTCTCTACTCTCTATTGTGTGCTCTTCATCCATAGCTCGTGCGCTCCTCACATCGCAAGAATAATAAACTTCATCTCTGAAACGCAAGCGTATACCTCACTGCATCATGAATTTGCACGCCAATGATATCCTCATCTTTATCGCGTATTCAATTTCATCATGTTGTTGCATCAACAATAGAGCAAACACAAACAAAACGGATGAATCCGCCGACATCAGACTGTAACAAGAAACGGAATTAGGAGGAGGAGTAAAAGAAAAGTCTAAACAGATTTAAGTATGGAGTTCGTTACCTGAAAAAAGGAGACTAGTCGTTCATCACTACAACAACCTTGGATCTTCTTTTCAGCGTCCGTCGCAGCATATCTATGTGTTTGTTAGACTTTTCGGTGTGGTCACCGACCGAGATTTCATGATGGAGGTAGGCGAAAGAGATCGGAGAAGACGAGGAAGCGAAGGCGGTGAGAGTGTGAAGAGAGATCGCGCTACCGAATGATCGGAGAAGAAGAGTCTAGGTCGCCGTTGTGGTTTCGAGAGCGCAGACGGAGGCTCCGCGACTGGAAGTCAGAGAAAGGTTGAGTAGCCGCGCCGATTTTGTTCGTGAGGGAGAGGAAGAGACATTTTTTTCTCAAACCCTAAACCCCTTTCCAATTTCATATCTTTTCTTTTTAGTTTTAATTATTGCATTGTTTTATTATTTTTTAATTCAAATTAATGACAATTATAACTAAATTGATAATTAAAAATATGCTGGAAAATGAGGAATTAATGAGACTGGGCCACACTTCTTTGCTTTAGGCCCGTGTTGTTGTTTTTTTTTAGCCTGAAGAAATTGGGCAAAAAAATCTTTTTGGGCAAATTACTGCACTACACCCCTGAATTCAGCTTGTACCCCCTGATTCTTCTAATTTTTCTTTTTTATTATATTAGTTTTCTTCTAGTTTAATTTTCTCTCTCAATTGATAATAAAATGATACAAAACAATAGAATATTTTAGATTTCTTTTGAATTTCTTTTAGAATTTCGATTAGAATTTTTTCTATTTTATTTTTTCATATTTGGTAATCATTTTATTGTCATTTTTAGTCAAGATTTTTGTGATAGCATCGATATAACTCTTGCAATGTGGAATGCTCGGGGTGAATTCTTCAATTACTCGCCCAAGGAAACTTTGATAGAATTCTCTTACCGCTTGCACAATTTTGAAGAGGCAACGGACCTCCTCCGTTTGGTATTGTCGCAAATCTATTTTATTCTTCATTTTCGTACTTTATCGTAATTCAAACATGCCAACATCAGATAGAGTTCCCTCAAATTCTAACTTTAGGTCTAACGCACGATAACATTAGGTTTAGAAGTAGGTTAGTCCCTTTGACTTTTCTTTCCCTTTTTGCATACGTACCTAAAACTAGAACTTCTTTTCTTTCAAATTTCAAAACACTTAAAAAACTACTGATGAGAATCATGCTTTTGCTTAGTACGGGAAATGATAAGCGGGTCTCTTCTCGATCTTATTATTCTTCATCTCAAGCTTAGGTGTGGTTCAATTCTCAAAGACTCCTTTCATAGCTAAGTAGAAAAGTGGCTAATATCTCTCTCTTGAGGTCAATCAATCATCATCTACAACAAAAATACAAAACAAATCCAAACTATTTTATGCGCTCGAGCACCTTTCATTTAAAAAACCCTTTTCAGGTAAGGACACGACTAATTTACTTCTGTGCCAACGCATAAGTCTCCAAAGGTCGAGCTGCGACAGAAGGCGGAATTAACTTCGTCCACAAAAAACATCTACAACAAAATATAAACCAATTCAAATCTTTTGTGCGCTCGAGCACCTTTCATTAAAAAAAACCCTTTTCAGGTAAGGACACGATTAATTTACTTCTGTGCCAACACATAAGTCTCCAAAGGTCAAGCTGCGGCAGAAGGCGGAATTAACTTCGTCCACAAAAAAACATCTACAACAAAATATAAACCAATTCAAATCTTTTGTGCGCTCGAGCACCTTTCATTAAAAAAAACCCTTTTCAGGTAAGGACACAATTAATTTACTTCTGTGCCAACGCATAAGTCTCCAAAGGTCGAGCTGCGGCAGAAGGCGGAATTAACTTCGTCCATAAAAAACACAAACAAACAAAAACATATAAGCCGAACTACGGTAGCTATGATTCCTCAAAAGGGATACGTAGGCATTGGGGTAGGGCCCAGGCGAGCACAATTTTATTTTCCCTACATTCTTTTCTCCTTTCTTTTGCATGCATTCCTCCAGTAGTATAGTAAACAGTAAGCATAGATTAAACACACCCATAAGATAGATAACAAGAGTGGATACCGTAGAGTACTACGGGCGTGTGGGGTGCTAATACCTTCCCCTCGCGTAACACACTCCCTTACCCGATCTCTCGGTTGCAAGACCGTGACTTCTCCCTTCTCAGGTTTTCTCGATGTTTACCTTTCCCTACATGTGGGATAAAAGACGTTCGATGGCGACTTCATTGTTTGATGATTTTCAGCCGGTTGTTTCAGCTGGCGACTTCACTGGGGAATAGGTCGACCAAATACTGGTCCATCCCGGAGTCGCTCCTAGCTCTTGCTTTCTTTTCTTTGGGTGTTTATTTTTACATGCTTTCAGTTTATTCACTCATTCTTGAGCATACGTATGCATTGCATTTTACTGTCTTCCATATACCACTGCTGTACTGGATTTGCTTCTTGTTTGGGTTGGGATGCTACTATTGAGGTAAAAGGCCCAGTACCCAGGCCAGAGTGCACTAGGACACCTAGGAATAGAGTGGGGGAATGACGGCTATAGGACATGGTCCGATTAGTGCAGTCATGTCATATACCACACTCGGATGAGGTTCAAATGAATTACTATCGGCACCCACGTCTGTGGGAAAGCCCATAGCACTTTCAGGCGAACCCGTGATTTTCGAGTTACCATTATCTTACCCTGACCTAGTTTTCACCCGTAAGTGGGGGGAATTTCTATCACAGGTACAGATGGTGACTATGTGCAAATGGTTATTCATGCTCGGATGGTGACTACGCTCAGACAATGACTATTGGTTCTGATGGCTATATTCTGGATTTCTGTTATGACTTCATGCAGATGCTATATCTTTTTGGTGACCGTATGGTTCTCAGATTTATTTTCCGAGATCCTGACTTGTTTACCTGGAGGTTCATTCAATTATTCAATCTTGGTATTCCTAGCATGTTCGGAAATTCTCAACAGTATCTGATGTTCCAGAAGCCTTGATCCCAAACAATGGGAGATCCACAGGGTACTTGGTTCTTATATATGCAGAAGTTATGTCGGACCTCTGATCTGATGATACTCACATGATCCAGAACAGTGCAGCAACCTTATTCAGGAATGATGGAACCCTGATCCTCTTTGATCTCATGCCTTTGCATACATAACCTGGCTAATTGCATGATTAACATACATGTTCTGTTATTTTCAAGGAATCATATTTGCAAGTCTTGTGCCAAAATTATTCCATCCCTTACTTGCGCAAAAACAAAATCAAAACACGAAAATTCCTTGGAAATGACAGAACATGACATGGCATTCATTCATGCACCCCATGCATATTCATGCATTCATAGCAGGTACCTGAAGATTTGGGATTCTTATTCAGACCTGGGGATTTCTTCAAAGGTTTAACTTGATTCTTACTGTCACCAGAGATCAGTTATGGAATAAATCTGAGCGATATACATGCAAGCTTTGGCTCGTAGTGAGAAACTTCTTCAAGCGGGAAGATAATTAATTAAATACTCAGATAAGCCACGTGGTATGTCATCCATAGACCAATGTCCAAGACAGGCTCAATGCAGAGACTACTGTGTTCACATCAGATCTGAAAGGGAATTCTCTCGCACACTCGAGCATCAAGACTACAGAAAGTCGTCAGAATCAGCAAGTCCATACGGAGTCAAGTCTCCTCAACAATGAAAATCATTGGTTTCTTTACTGCATTTTCATTTGCATTTTTGCTTGTTTGTTTAAACATTGCTTATATATAGAAACTTGTCTATTTTTGAACGAAAATCTTAATGCAATAAGTATGCTCGTCTTGAAGTGTTCCTTTCATTTTTACTCATCCATTTGTTATCACTCTTTAAATGTTTTGCTTGCATATTGATGCCAAATTTCCTAGTCTTATGCTTAGGTAAAGATTGAAAGGAGGATGACAATAATCTGAAAACGCAAAATCTCTGGTTGGTATGCTTTTGAGTAGGACCCTGCTGACGATGTCAGGCCTTGTTTCAATCCCCAAACACCTGAGATATAAGGGAGATAGACCCTCGTCAACCCCTCTAAGCCTTCGAAGTAGGAGTTTCCTTTCTGTTCAGAAAAAACCCTCATTTTAACCTTGGGGCGGGTAGTGTTCAGCTAATCTGTTCAAGCATTCAGAACTCATCAAGAGTGTGCATCCAAGGATACGATAATGGTTATCCATCAAAAGATTGAGTAAAGTCAAAACCACAATGGTTCACCCTCATCTATCAACAATGTGCATCAATTAACAATATCCCAATGGGTATCTCTCCCACATCAGGAGGTCAACAAATGACGATACTAAAGACTCAGGCAGTCACGATCACTTCCGACAAATCAAAAACAACTCAAAGATCAACGACTTGTTCAAAATGAAAAAATACGGATAAAAAAGCAAACAAAAATCCCCGCTAAGTCAAAACTTGAAAACAAGTCGCTTAGGTAAAAAATTGGGGCATCCCGCTGGACTTCCAAATCGAAATTCAAAAGAATTTGTCCAGGAAAAAATTAGGGAAAGCAAGAAAGAAATTGAAAAGCCTAAAAGGCGAGAAAAGGATTACCAACGAAAATCCTCATCAAAGAACAATGTAGTTTGATCAGACACTAAAGGCAAAGAAGTTAGTGACTGTCGTGTCCAAAAAAAAAACCCACAGTGGTTCTGCAATCATCGCAAACTCTTCTCGAGAGATGAATACTTGTACCAGGTCAACTGAACGTAGGAATGGAGAACATCATGGAGAATGGGTGGGCACCAAATAATTTTGAGCCTTAAATCCTTTTTTCTAAAAAAACCGTGAACCAGGCCACATTACAACCCATAAAAGTCCTAATTGAAGCTTGGGTCAATTCGAAAGCGTGCTACAACGAGATAGCGTTTAACTGACTCCTAAGAGGTATGTTTGAATATCTGTGTTGGTATCATATGCTTGCATTATCTTTCATAAAAAAGGAATTTGTAAATGTTGCTCTCTAGCTAGTGACTCGTTCACAACAGAGTTGTGACGTCATTTCATTCAAAGTTTTTTCAAACTTCAAGACTTACATATGTGTTGCATTAGAATTATCATTCTCATAATAAGCATTCTCCTGCATACAAAAAAAAATGATCGACATCAAGTAAGTTTGCACAATGAACAATTGGTAAAGAGCTCAATCTTGTAAGAGAAGAGAGGCTTGAATACCCTGTTGAAGCAAGAGTCAGCTGCCACAAGAGAAATGACTTATCCAGCAGCATGTTAACCGGTGATCCTGTCAAGAGAAATTATCTTGGTACTTCACAGTTTGAGTACAATTCAGGGATGAAGTTAGCAGAGCCAGCCAATCTGGGGCAATCAAGTCGAGAGTCGATCTCTCCAAGTTCATCAATCCGGGGAATTCCCTTAAAACTTCCAATCTGGGGCAATCAAGTCGAGAATCGATCTCTCCAAGCTCAGCCAAATCTGGGGAATTCCCTCAAAGTTATCAATCAGAGGTTATCACGTCGATTAATCTCTTCAAGCTCAATCAAAGGCTATCACGTGAATAAATATCTTCAAGCTCGATCAATCTGAGGCTATCACGTCGATAAATCTCTTCAAGCTCAATTAATCAGAGGCTATCACGTCGATAAATATCTTCAAGCTCAGGCTATCACGTCGATAAATATCTTCAAGCTCGATCAATCAGAGGTTGTCACGTCGAGAGATCTATCCAAAGTCATTCAACCTGGGGCAGTTACGTCGAGATTCGACAAATCTCTCAAAGGAAGCTGTAATCAAGAGCAGTTTATTTCGTGACTCAAGACATTGGGGCAGGCCACCTCATATCGTTTTGTGGCATGAATATTTTGGTCTTCTATTCAACATAGATCTTCTCAGAGACCCTCCAGACAGGGGCATTTCTCATCCATACTTAGTTGCTCAAGTCAATTATGTTGTACGAGACTACAATCAAGCTGAAAGCATCGTAACAGTCACCCTGACTCAGCCAGCACATGAAACTGCCTCCATCTACTACAGACAACTTCAGATATGATTCCCCAAGTGAATTCAGGAAATCTAGCATCGTCTTTTAACTCAGCACACACAAGTGCATCCTCAGTGGAGTTAATCAAGAACATCCCCCATGCAGCTAAACCGGGGCATTCATAGAGCTAAACCGGGGCATTCGCAGAGCTAAACCGGGGCATTCGCAGAGCTCAGCCGGGGCACTCGTAAGTGTCTGCGCCCATCTCTTATTCCCCAAGTGATTCAAGAAACAATTCCCCAGTGTGCGTAAACTTGGAGCATGTATTCGAAGGGATCCACATGGTGTTCAATATCCATTCTTCGGCGTATTCACTTCTATCACCCCCTCAACAGTTCAGGATGTCTGGAGGTTTGGTCAGATTATCTCTTCCTTAAATGGTACGATTCAGGATTCAGCAACTCAATCTCCAGCAGAGTCATCAACAATCTTTGGTATCAGGGGCTCCCCAGGGCAAATTCTTATCAGTATCCCCAACAATCTTTGGTACTGCAGACTTCCAGCGTCGATATATACTGACATCCCCAATGATGAGCAGCGGTCTCCAATAGGCCTCTTTTTATCCCCATGAAGTTTATTTCTTCGCATTGCATATAGTTATCATTACATAACATTACATCCTCAAAAGCGCGTAGCTGATCCATCAAAGTGGATCTTTGCGTCAAAAGAAATTCAAACATGCATACAAAGCATAAGCCAGACCAGGTACCTTACACGAAAGACCTGAATTATTCAAGGATAACAATACATCCCTATAGAAGGGTATCCTGCCCGAAATCCCCAGTTAATGACCTTCACCTTTCCAATGCCAAGCAAAATCAATACACTTTGCCGTTCTAAACCCAGTTCTTGTCTGGTAGTCGGTTCCCTAAACACTCGTCTGTGTCCATTCCTAAGCACTCGTATGTGTCAAGTTTCCTAAACACCCACCCGGGCCAATTATTCAAACACTCGTCCGTGTTTATACTTTTGATACTCGCCTGTATCTTCTTTCAATACTCGTCCGTATTGATTCAAACACTCGTCCGTGTTTAACTTTTTGATACTCGTCCGTATCTTCTTTCAATACTCGTCCTTATTGAATCAAACACTCGTCCGTGTTTATACTTTTGATACTCGCCTGTATCTTCTTTCAATACTCGTCCATATTGATTCAAACACTCGTCCGTGTTTAACTTTTTGATACTCGTCCGTATTGAATCAAACACTCGTCCGTGTTTATACTTTTTGATACTCGTCCGTATCTTCTTTTAATACTCGTCCATATTGAATCAAACACTCGTCCGTGTTTATACTTTTTTGATACTCGCCTGTATCTCCTTTCAATACTCGTCCGTATTGATTCAAACACTCGTCCGTGTTTAACCTTGGATACTCGTCCGTATCTTCTTTCAATACTCGTCCGTATTGATTCAAACACTCGTCCGTGTTTAAAACTTTCTTGATGCTCATCCGTGTCGCTTATCTAAACAATCATCATGTTGTAACCCATGTTTTCTTCGTCGAACCTGAGATCGCCTCTTGGCTAGGTTCTTCCTTCAAATCATCGTCAAACCTGAGATCGCCTCTTGGCTAGGTTCTTCCTTCAAATCTTTGTCGAACCTGAGATCGCCTCTTGGCTAGGTTCTTCCCTCAAACCTTTGTCGAACCTGAGATCGCCTCTTGGCTAGGTTCTTCCTTCAAATCTTTGTCGAACCTGAGATTGCCTCTTGGCTAGGTTCTTCCCTCAAACCTTTGTTGAACCTGAGGTCGCCTCTTGGCTAGGTTCTTCCTTCAAATCTTTGTCGAACCTGAGATCACCTCTTGGCTAGGTTCTTCCCTCAAACCTTTGTCGAACCTGAGATCGCCTCTTGGCTAGGTTCTTCCTTCAAATCTTTGTCGAACCTGAGATCGCCTCTTGGCTAGGTTCTTCCCTCAAACCTTCGTCGAACCTGAGATCGCCTCTTGGCTAGGTTCTTCCCTCAAGTCATCGTCGAACCTGAGATTGCCTCTTGGCTAGGTTCCTTCCATATACTTTGTCCTAGAACCTGAGATCGCCCTTTGGCTAGGTTCTCTGTCAAATCACTCTCATGTGTCACCTTAGGATCGTAGGTCGCTCGTAGACCCCGTCCGTTGTCTTTTCATACCAACCATTTGTCTTGTATTGGCATCAAGCCACGTTACAAGTCCAATCTTTGTCTCTTCATTGAAAAAACAAATTTCTTTTCCCCAGCAGATAACACAAATAAATAAATAAAGAAAACACTTACTCCCTCTCTCAGGACAAATTTTTGGCATTGATATTTAATCATCTTCAACCTTGAACTTCCGAAAGGCATGTGCCAATCGTACTTTCAGGTTTAAGACGATTAAATAGGAGCAACTGTAATACCCCAAATTTGTCCTACCCTTTTACTTCCTATCTGGCTTACGCATTTTGCATTTTTCTCACATATATAGTTTCCATTAGGTCATCTAACACATCATGCATCATTAATCAATAAATTGGCATAAGATCATGGATTTCGAGGAATAAGGGTTGGTGTATGGCTTTAAGGCTCTCATCTTCGCACAAGCTTGTTTCGGTTGATTTCTCCATTAACAATTTGTTTGAAGCTAGGGTTTCATTTTCTGGACTTCTTTATCATTAAACTACAGGGGTATTCTTTCTTCTCGACATCAAGTTGCAAATCTTTCTTCAAGGATTAAGAATTAGGATTTTTTTCGTCCATTATGCTTCAACTGGGGGTCATTAGATTAAGGCTCGATCTTGTGGTTATCTTGAGCCTCTCTTTCTCTAACATTGTGGACTTCTTTTAGTGATACAATTTGTGGTTCTCATCAAATACTTGCCGCTTCAATTGTGAGTCATCCTAAGGCTATCTCGAAAGGCTGCAAGCTTAAGCAGTGAGGAACATCGTCTTATAACCTCCACACGAATGATGATTTATTCCCATAATCATGTAGATTGCAAGAGGGGTTCCATGTGTATTTGTTCTTCAATAAATTTTAAAGGGGTTCTATAATTACTTAAATTGCAAATGGTTGAAGATTTTGATATATCCATGGCCATTAAGATCTTGTTCAAGGATGCTTCAATATGTCATACAAAAAGGTTATCATATAAGAAAATCGTATCTTTTACGAGTTAGTATTTCAAATGGTCCTTTCTTCATCAAATGAGGTTTAGCTATTCCTTGTATGTTCACGAGCTCTAGGCAAGAGAAGAAGATTCAATAGGATACTATTTGCAAATTGGAAGTTTGTACACTTTATGATGCAAAGCTGTTCGTCGGGTCTATTCGCTTACTTGTGATATAATATGCTTTGGGGGACTTCATTTCAAAAAAACATTAAAATCAAAATCCTAAGCTTCTTCAATTATGGTATTGAGGTGAGGATTAAGAAACATGCAAGGCTCGTTCATTTGAAGGTGTTTAGGCATGTTTTCATTCGAAAGCAAAGAAACTCGACGTTACAAGTTTGTCCTTGGAAAAGGCTCTTATTAAATTCATATCACAACCATGGAGTTATATGCACCATAAAATTAAAAGATCTTAGAGATACAAAAGGCAATTTGGAAGAGAAGACTACTTGGAATATTTGGGCTTCATCATTAAAATTCAAGGGTTCACATTCATTCAATGATATAGTCTTTACAAGTTCTAAAGCATTACTCGTGATTTGTCAAAGGGTTATCCAAATTCATTCTCGTTCATTCGAGGCCATAACCATGCAATTTACAAGCGGTGTCATTAGAACATTACAGGAGAAGATTTCAAAAGGCCGTTTACACCCAAGATTACTAAATCAAAAACAAGAATTTACATTAAATATTCAAGTGGTCTAAAGCTAAAGAATTCTAAATCAAGGTCTCCATCATTTCTAAACTTATTTATCTTCAAGCCACTATCTTCCAAGATTGTCCCATTCTAACCTGGTTATGTCCAAGCCTCAGTCCATGTTTCATACCAAAAGAAAACCTGCATAAACAACCATTTTCCAAGCCAGTTCAGTACCAATATGTAATCAAGTTAATTTAATTTAAAATACAAAAAACAACAATTACACCAAGTATTATGTGCTTAAAACAAACCAACACAATTTTAGAAATTTACTCATCCATTTTGATGATACATCTGAAGGACTCCCCTTTGAGCATGTAATCAAAAGCTTTGTTTATCTCTGAAAATGGTATTCTGTGAGTAATGAATTTCTCCAGTTCCAGCTCCTACAACAAGTGTTGACACATTAACAATGCAAATAACATATCATTCTGCAATAACTAGTTAATCCTCCTACAATAATGCAGAATACAATATATAGAAGCTTACCCCTTTCATGTACTTCTCTACAACATTAGGAAGATCAGTGCAAGGTTTGTAGTTTCCGTAGAAGGTTCCCTTAAGAGTCCTTTCATTCAAAAAATTCATAGGATGAGTTTTGAATGCATCATCTTTACTTGGCAGTCCAACAAGTACAACAACACCCCAACCCTAATAAGAAGAACAAATGAAGGTTCAGCTTTAGCCTTAGTAAGATTTATAATCTCTTTAGAAACAAGTAAGAGTAAAAGAAGTTTATTTTACATACATCATGGACACATTCAAATGCTGAGATCATGGCCTGGATGCTACCGGTACATTCAACTGCTCGATCTACACCTCCATTTGTTATTTCAGCAATTACCTGGAAACCAATTTTCCCATCTCAATCTCTTTGTATAAAAAAATCAAACAGCATTTTATGACAGGATCAAAACTAAATACACATCAGAATTCACATTAAAATACTCATAGTCTACATATACTAAAACCTAAGGCTCTAAGCTTTACATTTTTCTAATCTTCGTAACCATTCGCGTGTTCTTCATAATCAATCTTCATGCCTCATCCAGATTCGCGACTAACCACCTCAGCATTACTCTAGCCATGTCCTGCAATTAATCAAACAACAGCTCAGTAATGAATAAAATAATATATATGCATAATATAGTTTAGTGCAGTACTATCCATCTCAAATTGTCATGACAAAAATAACCTAAATAATCCTAACCTCTATAACTATAACCTAACAACTTCATTAACTGTCCTAACATATTTTTTCTAACTTCCTCAACCAACTGTCAAAACCAATTCCATAACCCAAAATAGAGACAGCCTTGTAACTAACTTAACAAACCCAAAACAGTTACAACAAACTAACTTAACTAGTAACAAATTCCTAACTGCATCTTAACTTCCTAACAGAATTTTTGATAACTACTTCCTAAACCAACAAACTTCCAGCATAAGAATACATATATAACAGATTGACAGAATAGGGATACAGAGGATTCAACACAGAAAAAAGAAATTATTACCTCTCAATCATCTCATTCTTCAACTTTTGGAAGAATCACAAGAAATATCTTCAACCTTGAGTCTTCTCTCTCTGGAAATCCACAGAAAAATCCTCTCCTTTCTCAGCTTCATTCTTCTATCATCTTCATCTTTACCATTCTTCAGAACTCAGAAGAATCGCTACTGAGAGAATCTGAAACTCTCTCTACTCTCTATCGCGTGCTCTTCATCCATAGCTCGTGCGCTCCTCACATCGCAAGAATAATAACCTTCATCTCTGAAACGCAAGCGTATACCTCACTGCATCATGAATTTGCACGCCAATGATATCCTCATCTTTATCGCGTATTCAATTTCATCATGTTGTTGCATCAACAATAGAGCAAATACAAACAACACGGATGAATCCGCTGACATCAGACTGTAACAAGAAACGGAATTAGGAGGAGGAGTAAAAGAAAAGTCTAGAACATATTTAAGTATGGAGTTCGTTACCTGAAAAAAGGAGACTCGTCGTTCATCACTACAACAACCTTGGATCTTCTTTTCAGCGTCCGTCGCAGCAAATCTATGAGTTTGTTAGACTTTTCGGTGTGGTCACCGGCCGAGATTTCATGATGGAGGTAGGCGAAAGAGATCGGAGAAGACGAGGAAGCGAAGGCAGTGAGAGTGTGAAGATAGATCGCGCTACCGAATGATCGGAGAAGAAGAGTCTAGGTCGCCGTCGTGGTTTCGAGAGCGCAGACGGAGGCTCCGCGACTGGAAGTCAGAGAAAGGTTGAGTAGCCGCGCCGATTCTGTTCGTGAGGGAGAGGAAGAGACATTTTTTTCTCAAACCCTAAACCCCTTTCCAATTTCATATCTTTTATTTTTAGTTTTAATTATTGCATTGTTTTATTATTTTTTAATTCAAATTAATGACAATTATAACTAAATTGATAATTAAAAATATGCTAGAAAATGAAGAATTAATGAGACTGGGCCTCACTTCTTTGCTTTAGGCCCATGTTGTTGTTTTTTTTTTAGCCTGAAGAAATTGGGCAAAAAATATTTTTGGGCAAATTACTGCACTACACCCCGGAATTCAGCTTGTACCCCCTGATTCTTCTAATTTTTCTTTTTTATTATTTTAGTTTTCTTCTAGTTTAATTTTCTCTCAATTGATAATAAAATGATACAAAACAATTGAATATTTTAGATTTCTTTAGAATTTCTTTTAGAATTTCGATTAGAATTTTTTCTATTTTATTTTTTCATATTTGGTAATCATTTTATTGTCATTTTTAGTCAAGATTTTTGTGATAGCATTGATATAACTCTTGCAATGTGGAAAGCTCGGGGTGAATTCTTCAATTACTCGCCCAAGGAAACTTTGATAGAATTCTCTTACCGCTTGCACAATTTTGAAGAGGCAACGGACCTCCTCCGTTCGGTATTGTCGCAAATCTATTTTATTCTTCATTTTCGTACTTTATCGTAATTCAAACATGCCAACATCAGATAGAGTTTCCTCAAATTCTAACTTTAGGTCTAACGCACGATAACATTAGGTTTAGAAGTAGGTTAGTCCCTTTGACTTTTCTTTCCCTTTTTGCATACGTACCTAAAACTAGAACTTCTTTTCTTTCAAATTTCAAAACACTTAAAAAACTACTGATGAGAATCATGCTTTTGCTTAGTACGGGAAATGATAAGCGGGTCTCTTCTCGATCTTATTATTCTTCATCTCAAGCTTAGGTGTGGTTCAATTCTCAAAGACTCCTTTCATAGCTAAGTAGAAAAGTGGCTAATATCTCTCTCTTGAGGTCAATCAGTCATCATCTACAACAAAAATACAAAACAAATCCAAACCATTTTGTGCGCTCGAGCACCTTTCATTTAAAAAACCCTTTTCAGGTAAGGACATGATTAATTTACTTCTGTGCCAACGCATAAGTCTCCAAAGGTCGAGCTGCGGCAGAAGGCGGAATTAACATCGTCCATAAAAAACATCTACAACAAAATATAAACCAATTCAAATCTTTTGTGCGCTCGAGCACCTTTCATTAAAAAAAACCCTTTTCAGGTAAGGACACGATTAATTTACTTCTGTGCCAACGCATAAGTCTCCAAAGGTCGAGCTGCGGCAGAAGGCGGAATTAACTTCGTCCATAAAAAACACAAACAAACAAAAACATATAAGCCGAACTACAGTAGCTCTGATTCCTCAAAAGGGATACGTAGGCATTGGGGTAGGGCCCAGGCGAGCACAATTTTATTTTCCCTACATTCTTTTCTCCTTTCTTTTGCATGCATTCCTCCAGTAGTATAGTAAACAATAAGCATAGATTAAACACACCCATAAGATAGATAACAAGAGTGGATACCGTAGAGTACTACGGGCGTGTGGGGTGCTAATACCTTCCCCTCGCGTAACAGACTCCCTTACCCGATCTCTCGGTTGCAAGACCGTGACTTCTCCCTTCTCAGGTTTTCTCGATGTTTACCTTTCCCTACATGTGGGATAAAAGACGTTCGATGGCGACTTCATTGTTTGATGATTTTCAGCCGGTTGTTTCAGCTGGCGACTTCACTGGGGAATAGGTCGACCAAATGCTGGTCCATCCCAGAGTCGCTCCTAGATCTTGCTTTCTTTTCTTTGGGTGTTTATTTTTACATGCTTTCAGTTTATTCACTCATTCTTGAGCATACGTATGCATTGCATTTTACTGTCTTCCATATACCACTGCTGTACTGGATTTGCTTCTTGTTTGGGTTGGGATGCTACTATTGAGGTAAAAGGCCCAGTACCCAGGCCAGAGTGCACTAGGACACCTAGGAATAGAGTGGGGGAATGACGGCTATAGGACATGGTCCGATTAGTGCAGTCATGTCATATACCACACTCGGATGAGGTTCAAATGAATTACTATCGGCACCCACGTCTGTGGGAAAGCCCATAGCACTTTCAGGCGAACCCGTGATTTTCGAGTTACCATTATCTTACCCTGACCTAGTTTTCACCCGTAAGTGGGGGGAATTTCTATCACAGGTACAGATGGTGACTATGTGCAAATGGTTATTCATGCTCGGATGGTGACTACGCTCAGACAATGACTATTGGTTCTGATGGCTATATTCTGGATTTCTGTTATGACTTCATGCAGATGCTATATCTTTTTGGTGACCGTATGGTTCTCAGATTTATTTTCCGAGATCCTGACTTGTTTACCTGGAGGTTCATTCAATTATTCAATCTTGGTATTCCTAGCATGTTCGGAAATTCTCAACAGTATCTGATGTTCCAGAAGCCTTGATCCCAAACAATGGGAGATCCACAGGGTACTTGGTTCTTATATATGCAGAAGTTATGTCGGACCTCTGATCTGATGATACTCACATGATCCAGAACAGTGCAGCAACCTTATTCAGGAATGATGGAACCCTGATCCTCTTTGATCTCATGCCTTTGCATACATAACCTGGCTAATTGCATGATTAACATACATGTTCTGTTATTTTCAAGGAATCATATTTGCAAGTCTTGTGCCAAAATTATTCCATCCCTTACTTGCACAAAAACAAAATCAAAACACGAAAATTCCTTGGAAATGACAGAACATGACATGGCATTCATTCATGCACCCCATGCATATTCATGCATTCATAGCAGGTACCTGAAGATTTGGGATTCTTATTCAGACCTGGGGATTTCTTCAAAGGTTTAACTTGATTCTTACTGTCACCAGAGATCAGTTATGGAATAAATCTGAGCGATATACATGCAAGCTTTGGCTCGTAGTGAGAAACTTCTTCAAGCGGGAAGATAATTAATTAAATACTCAGATAAGCCACGTGGTATGTCATCCATAGACCAATGTCCAAGACAGGCTCAATGCAGAGACTACTGTGTTCACATCAGATCTGAAAGGGAATTCTCTCGCACACTCGAGCATCAAGACTACAGAAAGTCGTCAGAATCAGCAAGTCCATACGGAGTCAAGTCTCCTCAACAATGAAAATCATTGGTTTCTTTACTGCATTTTCATTTGCATTTTTGCTTGTTTGTTTAAACATTGCTTATATATAGAAACTTGTCTATTTTTGAACGAAAATCTTAATGCAATAAGTATGCTCGTCTTGAAGTGTTCCTTTCATTTTTACTCATCCATTTGTTATCACTCTTTAAATGTTTTGCTTGCATATTGATGCCAAATTTCCTAGTCTTATGCTTAGGTAAAGATTGAAAGGAGGATGACAATAATCTGAAAACGCAAAATCTCTGGTTGGTATGCTTTTGAGTAGGACCCTGCTGACGATGTCAGGCCTTGTTTCAATCCCCAAACACCTGAGATATAAGGGAGATAGACCCTCGTCAACCCCTCTAAGCCTTCGAAGTAGGAGTTTCCTTTCTGTTCAGAAAAAACCCTCATTTTAACCTTGGGGCGGGTAGTGTTCAGCTAATCTGTTCAAGCATTCAGAACTCATCAAGAGTGTGCATCCAAGGATACGATAATGGTTATCCATCAAAAGATTGAGTAAAGTCAAAACCACAATGGTTCACCCTCATCTATCAACAATGTGCATCAATTAACAATATCCCAATGGGTATCTCTCCCACATCAGGAGGTCAACAAATGACGATACTAAAGACTCAGGCAGTCACGATCACTTCCGACAAATCAAAAACAACTCAAAGATCAACGACTTGTTCAAAATGAAAAAATACGGATAAAAAAGCAAACAAAAATCCCCGCTAAGTCAAAACTTGAAAACAAGTCGCTTAGGTAAAAAATTGGGGCATCCCGCTGGACTTCCAAATCGAAATTCAAAAGAATTTGTCCAGGAAAAAATTAGGGAAAGCAAGAAAGAAATTGAAAAGCCTAAAAGGCGAGAAAAGGATTACCAACGAAAATCCTCATCAAAGAACAATGTAGTTTGATCAGACACCAAAGGCAAAGAAGTTAGTGACTGTCGTGTCCAAAAAAAAAACCCACAGTGGTTCTGCAATCATCGCAAACTCTTCTCGAGAGATGAATACTTGTACCAGGTCAACTGAACGTAGGAATGGAGAACATCATGGAGAATGGGTGGGCACCAAATAATTTTGAGCCTTAAATCCTTTTTTCTAAAAAAACCGTGAACCAGGCCACATTACAACCCATAAAAGTCCTAATTGAAGCTTGGGTCAATTCGAAAGCGTGCTACAACGAGATAGCGTTTAACTGACTCCTAAGAGGTATGTTTGAATATCTGTGTTGGTATCATATGCTTGCATTATCTTTCATAAAAAAGGAATTTGTAAATGTTGCTCTCTAGCTAGTGACTCGTTCACAACAGAGTTGTGACGTCATTTCATTCAAAGTTTTTTCAAACTTCAAGACTTACATATGTGTTGCATTAGAATTATCATTCTCATAATAAGCATTCTCCTGCATACAAAAAAAAATGATCGACATCAAGTAAGTTTGCACAATGAACAATTGGTAAAGAGCTCAATCTTGTAAGAGAAGAGAGGCTTGAATACCCTGTTGAAGCAAGAGTCAGCTGCCACAAGAGAAATGACTTATCCAGCAGCATGTTAACCGGTGATCCTGTCAAGAGAAATTATCTTGGTACTTCACAGTTTGAGTACAATTCAGGGATGAAGTTAGCAGAGCCAGCCAATCTGGGGCAATCAAGTCGAGAGTCGATCTCTCCAAGTTCATCAATCCGGGGAATTCCCTTAAAACTTCCAATCTGGGGCAATCAAGTCGAGAATCGATCTCTCCAAGCTCAGCCAAATCTGGGGAATTCCCTCAAAGTTATCAATCAGAGGTTATCACGTCGATTAATCTCTTCAAGCTCAATCAAAGGCTATCACGTGAATAAATATCTTCAAGCTCGATCAATCTGAGGCTATCACGTCGATAAATCTCTTCAAGCTCAATTAATCAGAGGCTATCACGTCGATAAATATCTTCAAGCTCAGGCTATCACGTCGATAAATATCTTCAAGCTCGATCAATCAGAGGTTGTCACGTCGAGAGATCTATCCAAAGTCATTCAACCTGGGGCAGTTACGTCGAGATTCGACAAATCTCTCAAAGGAAGCTGTAATCAAGAGCAGTTTATTTCGTGACTCAAGACATTGGGGCAGGCCACCTCATATCGTTTTGTGGCATGAATATTTTGGTCTTCTATTCAACATAGATCTTCTCAGAGACCCTCCAGACAGGGGCATTTCTCATCCATACTTAGTTGCTCAAGTCAATTATGTTGTACGAGACTACAATCAAGCTGAAAGCATCGTAACAGTCACCCTGACTCAGCCAGCACATGAAACTGCCTCCATCTACTACAGACAACTTTAGATATGATTCCCCAAGTGAATTCAGGAAATCTAGCATCGTCTTTTAACTCAGCACACACAAGTGCATCCTCAGTGGAGTTAATCAAGAACATCCCCCATGCAGCTAAACCGGGGCATTCATAGAGCTAAACCGGGGCATTCGCAGAGCTAAACCGGGGCATTCGCAGAGCTCAGCCGGGGCACTCGTAAGTGTCTGCGCCCATCTCTTATTCCCCAAGTGATTCAAGAAACAATTCCCCAGTGTGCGTAAACTTGGAGCATGTATTCGAAGGGATCCACATGGTGTTCAATATCCATTCTTCGGCGTATTCACTTCTATCACCCCCTCAACAGTTCAGGATGTCTGGAGGTTTGGTCAGATTATCTCTTCCTTAAATGGTACGATTCAGGATTCAGCAACTCAATCTCCAGCAGAGTCATCAACAATCTTTGGTATCAGGGGCTCCCCAGGGCAAATTCTTATCAGTATCCCCAACAATCTTTGGTACTGCAGACTTCCAGCGTCGATATATACTGACATCCCCAATGATGAGCAGCGGTCTCCAATAGGCCTCTTTTTATCCCCATGAAGTTTATTTCTTCGCATTGCATATAGTTATCATTACATAACATTACATCCTCAAAAGCGCGTAGCTGATCCATCAAAGTGGATCTTTGCGTCAAAAGAAATTCAAACATGCATACAAAGCATAAGCCAGACCAGGTACCTTACACGAAAGACCTGAATTATTCAAGGATAACAATACATCCCTATAGAAGGGTATCCTGCCCGAAATCCCCAGTTAATGACCTTCACCTTTCCAATGCCAAGCAAAATCAATACACTTTGCCGTTCTAAACCCAGTTCTTGTCTGGTAGTCGGTTCCCTAAACACTCGTCTGTGTCCATTCCTAAGCACTCGTATGTGTCAAGTTTCCTAAACACCCACCCGGGCCAATTATTCAAACACTCGTCCGTGTTTATACTTTTGATACTCGCCTGTATCTTCTTTCAATACTCGTCCGTATTGATTCAAACACTCGTCCGTGTTTAACTTTTTGATACTCGTCCGTATCTTCTTTCAATACTCGTCCTTATTGAATCAAACACTCGTCCGTGTTTATACTTTTGATACTCGCCTGTATCTTCTTTCAATACTCGTCCATATTGATTCAAACACTCGTCCGTGTTTAACTTTTTGATACTCGTCCATATTGAATCAAACACTCGTCCGTGTTTATACTTTTTGATACTCGTCCGTATCTTCTTTTAATACTCGTCCATATTGAATCAAACACTCGTCCGTGTTTATACTTTTTTGATACTCGCCTGTATCTCCTTTCAATACTCGTCCGTATTGATTCAAACACTCGTCCGTGTTTAACCTTGGATACTCGTCCGTATCTTCTTTCAATACTCGTCCGTATTGATTCAAACACTCGTCCGTGTTTAAAACTTTCTTGATGCTCATCCGTGTCGCTTATCTAAACAATCATCATGTTGTAACCCATGTTTTCTTCGTCGAACCTGAGATCGCCTCTTGGCTAGGTTCTTCCTTCAAATCATCGTCAAACCTGAGATCGCCTCTTGGCTAGGTTCTTCCTTCAAATCTTTGTCGAACCTGAGATCGCCTCTTGGCTAGGTTCTTCCCTCAAACCTTTGTCGAACCTGAGATCGCCTCTTGGCTAGGTTCTTCCTTCAAATCTTTGTCGAACCTGAGATTGCCTCTTGGCTAGGTTCTTCCCTCAAACCTTTGTTGAACCTGAGGTCGCCTCTTGGCTAGGTTCTTCCTTCAAATCTTTGTCGAACCTGAGATCACCTCTTGGCTAGGTTCTTCCCTCAAACCTTTGTCGAACCTGAGATCGCCTCTTGGCTAGGTTCTTCCTTCAAATCTTTGTCGAACCTGAGATCGCCTCTTGGCTAGGTTCTTCCCTCAAACCTTCGTCGAACCTGAGATCGCCTCTTGGCTAGGTTCTTCCCTCAAGTCATCGTCGAACCTGAGATTGCCTCTTGGCTAGGTTCCTTCCATATACTTTGTCCTAGAACCTGAGATCGCCCTTTGGCTAGGTTCTCTGTCAAATCACTCTCATGTGTCACCTTAGGATCGTAGGTCGCTCGTAGACCCCGTCCGTTGTCTTTTCATACCAACCATTTGTCTTGTATTGGCATCAAGCCACGTTACAAGTCCAATCTTTGTCTCTTCATTGAAAAAACAAATTTCTTTTCCCCAGCAGATAACACAAATAAATAAATAAAGAAAACACTTACTCCCTCTCTCAGGACAAATTTTTGGCATTGATATTTAATCATCTTCAACCTTGAACTTCCGAAAGGCATGTGCCAATCGTACTTTCAGGTTTAAGACGATTAAATAGGAGCAACTGTAATACCCCAAATTTGTCCTACCCTTTTACTTCCTATCTGGCTTACGCATTTTGCATTTTTCTCACATATATAGTTTCCATTAGGTCATCTAACACATCATGCATCATTAATCAATAAATTGGCATAAGATCATGGATTTCGAGGAATAAGGGTTGGTGTATGGCTTTAAGGCTCTCATCTTCGCACAAGCTTGTTTCGGTTGATTTCTCCATTAACAATTTGTTTGAAGCTAGGGTTTCATTTTCTGGACTTCTTTATCATTAAACTACAGGGGTATTCTTTCTTCTCGACATCAAGTTGCAAATCTTTCTTCAAGGATTAAGAATTAGGATTTTTTTCGTCCATTATGCTTCAACTGGGGGTCATTAGATTAAGGCTCGATCTTGTGGTTATCTTGAGCCTCTCTTTCTCTAACATTGTGGACTTCTTTTAGTGATACAATTTGTGGTTCTCATCAAATACTTGCCGCTTCAATTGTGAGTCATCCTAAGGCTATCTCGAAAGGCTGCAAACTTAAGCAGTGAGGAACATCGTCTTATAACCTCCACACGAATGATGATTTATTCCCATAATCATGTAGATTGCAAGAGGGGTTCCATGTGTATTTGTTCTTCAATAAATTTTAAAGGGGTTCTATAATTACTTAAATTGCAAATGGTTGAAGATTTTGATATATCCATGGCCATTAAGATCTTGTTCAAGGATGCTTCAATATGTCATACAAAAAGGTTATCATATAAGAAAATCGTATCTTTTACGAGTTAGTATTTCAAATGGTCCTTTCTTCATCAAATGAGGTTTAGCTATTCCTTGTATGTTCACGAGCTCTAGGCAAGAGAAGAAGATTCAATAGGATACTATTTGCAAATTGGAAGTTTGTACACTTTATGATGCAAAGCTCTTCGTCGGGTCTATTCGCTTACTTGTGATATAATATGCTTTGGGGGACTTCATTTCAAAAAAACATTAAAATCAAAATCCTAAGCTTCTTCAATTATGGTATTGAGGTGAGGATTAAGAAACATGCAAGGCTCGTTCATTTGAAGGTGTTTAGGCATGTTTTCATTCGAAAGCAAAGAAACTCGACGTTACAAGTTTGTCCTTGGAAAAGGCTCTTATTAAATTCATATCACAACCATGGAGTTATATGCACCATAAAATTAAAAGATCTTAGAGATACAAAAGGCAATTTGGAAGAGAAGACTACTTGGAATATTTGGGCTTCATCATTAAAATTCAAGGGTTCACATTCATTCAATGATATAGTCTTTACAAGTTCTAAAGCATTACTCGTGATTTGTCAAAGGGTTATCCAAATTCATTCTCGTTCATTCGAGGCCATAACCATGCAATTTACAAGCGGTGTCATTAGAACATTACAGGAGAAGATTTCAAAAGGCCGTTTACACCCAAGATTACTAAATCAAAAACAAGAATTTACATTAAATATTCAAGTGGTCTAAAGCTAAAGAATTCTAAATCAAGGTCTCCATCATTTCTAAACTTATTTATCTTCAAGCCACTATCTTCCAAGATTGTCCCATTCTAACCTGGTTATGTCCAAGCCTCAGTCCATGTTTCATACCAAAAGAAAACCTGCATAAACAACCATTTTCCAAGCCAGTTCAGTACCAATATGTAATCAAGTTAATTTAATTTAAAATACAAAAAACAACAATTACACCAAGTATTATGTGCTTAAAACAAACCAACAGAATTTTAGAAATTTACTCATCCATTTTGATGATACATCTGAAGGACTCCCCTTTGAGCATGTAATCAAAAGCTTTGTTTATCTCTGAAAATGGTATTCTGTGAGTAATGAATTTCTCCAGTTCCAGCTCCTACAACAAGTGTTGACACATTAACAATGCAAATAACATATCATTCTGCAATAACTAGTTAATCCTCCTACAATAATGCAGAATACAATATATAGAAGCTTACCCCTTTCATGTACTTCTCTACAACATTAGGAAGATCAGTGCAAGGTTTGTAGTTTCCGTAGAAGGTTCCCTTAAGAGTCCTTTCATTCAAAAAATTCATAGGATGAGTTTTGAATGCATCATCTTTACTTGGCAGTCCAACAAGTACAACAACACCCCAACCCTAATAAGAAGAACAAATGAAGGTTCAGCTTTAGCCTTAGTAAGATTTATAATCTCTTTAGAAACAAGTAAGAGTAAAAGAAGTTTATTTTACATACATCATGGACACATTCAAATGCTGAGATCATGGCCTGGATGCTACCGGTACATTCAACTGCTCGATCTACACCTCCATTTGTTATTTCAGCAATTACCTGGAAACCAATTTTCCCATCTCAATCTCTTTGTATAAAAAAATCAAACAGCATTTTATGACAGGATCAAAACTAAATACACATCAGAATTCACATTAAAATACTCATAGTCTACATATACTAAAACCTAAGGCTCTAAGCTTTACATTTTTCTAATCTTCGTAACCATTCGCGTGTTCTTCATAATCAATCTTCATGCCTCATCCAGATTCGCGACTAACCACCTCAGCATTACTCTAGCCATGTCCTGCAATTAATCAAACAACAGCTCAGTAATGAATAAAATAATATATATGCATAATATAGTTTAGTGCAGTACTATCCATCTCAAATTGTCATGACAAAAATAACCTAAATAATCCTAACCTCTATAACTATAACCTAACAACTTCATTAACTGTCCTAACATATTTTTTCTAACTTCCTCAACCAACTGTCAAAACCAATTCCATAACCCAAAATAGAGACAGCCTTGTAACTAACTTAACAAACCCAAAACAGTTACAACAAACTAACTTAACTAGTAACAAATTCCTAACTGCATCTTAACTTCCTAACAGAATTTTTGATAACTACTTCCTAAACCAACAAACTTCCAGCATAAGAATACATATATAACAGATTGACAGAATAGGGATACAGAGGATTCAACACAGAAAAAAGAAATTATTACCTCTCAATCATCTCATTCTTCAACTTTTGGAAGAATCACAAGAAATATCTTCAACCTTGAGTCTTCTCTCTCTGGAAATCCACAGAAAAATCCTCTCCTTTCTTAGCTTCATTCTTCTATCATCTTCATCTTTACCATTCTTCAGAACTCAGAAGAATCGCTACTGAGAGAATCTGAAACTCTCTCTACTCTCTATCGCGTGCTCTTCATCCATAGCTCGTGCGCTCCTCACATCGCAAGAATAATAACCTTCATCTCTGAAACGCAAGCGTATACCTCACTGCATCATGAATTTGCACGCCAATGATATCCTCATCTTTATCGCGTATTCAATTTCATCATGTTGTTGCATCAACAATAGAGCAAATACAAACAACACGGATGAATCCGCTGACATCAGACTGTAACAAGAAACGGAATTAGGAGGAGGAGTAAAAGAAAAGTCTAGAACATATTTAAGTATGGAGTTCGTTACCTGAAAAAAGGAGACTCGTCGTTCATCACTACAACAACCTTGGATCTTCTTTTCAGCGTCCGTCGCAGCAAATCTATGAGTTTGTTAGACTTTTCGGTGTGGTCACCGGCCGAGATTTCATGATGGAGGTAGGCGAAAGAGATCGGAGAAGACGAGGAAGCGAAGGCAGTGAGAGTGTGAAGATAGATCGCGCTACCGAATGATCGGAGAAGAAGAGTCTAGGTCGCCGTCGTGGTTTCGAGAGCGCAGACGGAGGCTCCGCGACTGGAAGTCAGAGAAAGGTTGAGTAGCCGCGCCGATTCTGTTCGTGAGGGAGAGGAAGAGACATTTTTTTCTCAAACCCTAAACCCCTTTCCAATTTCATATCTTTTCTTTTTAGTTTTAATTATTGCATTGTTTTATTATTTTTTAATTCAAATTAATGACAATTATAACTAAATTGATAATTAAAAATATGCTAGAAAATGAAGAATTAATGAGACTGGGCCTCACTTCTTTGCTTTAGGCCCATGTTGTTGTTTTTTTTTTAGCCTGAAGAAATTGGGCAAAAAATATTTTTGGGCAAATTACTGCACTACACCCCGGAATTCAGCTTGTACCCCCTGATTCTTCTAATTTTTCTTTTTTATTATTTTAGTTTTCTTCTAGTTTAATTTTCTCTCTCAATTGATAATAAAATGATACAAAACAATTGAATATTTTAGATTTCTTTAGAATTTCTTTTAGAATTTCGATTAGAATTTTTTCTATTTTATTTTTTCATATTTGGTAATCATTTTATTGTCATTTTTAGTCAAGATTTTTGTGATAGCATTGATATAACTCTTGCAATGTGGAAAGCTCGGGGTGAATTCTTCAATTACTCGCCCAAGGAAACTTTGATAGAATTCTCTTACCGCTTGCACAATTTTGAAGAGGCAACGGACCTCCTCCGTTCGGTATTGTCGCAAATCTATTTTATTCTTCATTTTCGTACTTTATCGTAATTCAAACATGCCAACATCAGATAGAGTTTCCTCAAATTCTAACTTTAGGTCTAACGCACGATAACATTAGGTTTAGAAGTAGGTTAGTCCCTTTGACTTTTCTTTCCCTTTTTGCATACGTACCTAAAACTAGAACTTCTTTTCTTTCAAATTTCAAAACACTTAAAAAACTACTGATGAGAATCATGCTTTTGCTTAGTACGGGAAATGATAAGCGGGTCTCTTCTCGATCTTATTATTCTTCATCTCAAGCTTAGGTGTGGTTCAATTCTCAAAGACTCCTTTCATAGCTAAGTAGAAAAGTGGCTAATATCTCTCTCTTGAGGTCAATCAGTCATCATCTACAACAAAAATACAAAACAAATCCAAACCATTTTGTGCGCTCGAGCACCTTTCATTTAAAAAACCCTTTTCAGGTAAGGACATGATTAATTTACTTCTGTGCCAACGCATAAGTCTCCAAAGGTCGAGCTGCGGCAGAAGGCGGAATTAACATCGTCCATAAAAAACATCTACAACAAAATATAAACCAATTCAAATCTTTTGTGCGCTCGAGCACCTTTCATTAAAAAAAACCCTTTTCAGGTAAGGACACGATTAATTTACTTCTGTGCCAACGCATAAGTCTCCAAAGGTCGAGCTGCGGCAGAAGGCGGAATTAACTTCGTCCATAAAAAACACAAACAAACAAAAACATATAAGCCGAACTACAGTAGCTCTGATTCCTCAAAAGGGATACGTAGGCATTGGGGTAGGGCCCAGGCGAGCACAATTTTATTTTCCCTACATTCTTTTCTCCTTTCTTTTGCATGCATTCCTCCAGTAGTATAGTAAACAATAAGCATAGATTAAACACACCCATAAGATAGATAACAAGAGTGGATACCGTAGAGTACTACGGGCGTGTGGGGTGCTAATACCTTCCCCTCGCGTAACAGACTCCCTTACCCGATCTCTCGGTTGCAAGACCGTGACTTCTCCCTTCTCAGGTTTTCTCGATGTTTACCTTTCCCTACATGTGGGATAAAAGACGTTCGATGGCGACTTCATTGTTTGATGATTTTCAGCCGGTTGTTTCAGCTGGCGACTTCACTGGGGAATAGGTCGACCAAATGCTGGTCCATCCCAGAGTCGCTCCTAGATCTTGCTTTCTTTTCTTTGGGTGTTTATTTTTACATGCTTTCAGTTTATTCACTCATTCTTGAGCATACGTATGCATTGCATTTTACTGTCTTCCATATACCACTGTTGTACTGGATTTGCTTCTTGTTTGGGTTGGGATGCTACTATTGAGGTAAAAGGCCCAGTACCCAGGCCAGAGTGCACTAGGACACCTAGGAATAGAGTGGGGGAATGACGGCTATAGGACATGGTCCGATTAGTGCAGTCATGTCATATACCACACTCAGATGAGGTTCAAATGAATTACTATCGGCACCCACGTCTGTGGGAAAGCCCATAGCACTTTCAGGCGAACCCGTGATTTTCGAGTTACCATTATCTTACCCTGACCTAGTTTTCACCCGTAAGTGGGGGGGGGGGGAATTTCTATCACAGGTACAAATGGTGACTATGTGCAGATGGTTATTCATGCTCGGATGGTGACTACGCTCAGACAATGACTATTGGTTCTGATGGCTATATTCTGGATTTCTGTTATGACTTTATGCAGATGCTATATCTTGTTGGTGACCGTATGGTTCTCAGATTTATTTTCTGAGATCCTGACTTGTTTACCTGGAGGTTCATTCAATTATTCAATCTTGGTATTCCCAGCATGTTCGGAAATTCTCAACAGTATCTGATGTTCCAGAAGCCTTGATCCCAGACAATGGGAGATCCATAGGGTACTTGGTTCTTATATATGCAGAAGTTATGTCGGACCTCTGATCTGATGATACTCACATGATCCAGAGCAGTGCAGCAACCTTATTCAGGAATGATGGAACCCTGATCCTCTTTGATCACATGCCTTTGCATACATAACATGGCTAACTGCATGCTTAACATACATGTTCTGTTATTTTCAAGGAATCATATTTGCAAGTCTTGTGCCAAAATTCTTCCATCCCTTACTTGCGCAAAAACAAAATCAAAACACGAAAATTCCTTGGAAATGACAGAACATGACATGGCATTCATTCATGCACCCCATGCATATTCATAAATTCATAGCAGGTACCTGAAGATTTGGGATTCTTATTCAGACCTGGGGATTTCTTCAAAGGTTTAAATTGATTCTTACTGTCACCAGAGATCAGTTATGGAATAAATCTGAGCGATATACATGCAAGCTTTGGCTCGTAGTGAGAAACTTCTTCAAGCGGGAAGATAATTAATTAAATACTCAGATAAGCCATGTGGTATGTCATCCAGAGACCAATGTCCAAGACAGGCTCAATCCAGAGACTACTGTGTTCACATCATATCTGAAAGGGAATTCTCTCGCACACTCGAGCATCAAGACTACAGAAAGTCGTCAGAATCAGCAAGTCCATACGGAGTCAAGTCTCCTCAACAATGGAAATCATTGGTTTCTTTACTGCATTTTCATTTGCATTTTTGCTTGTTTGTTTAAACATTGCTTATATATAGAAACTTGTCTATTTTTGAACGAAAATCTTAATGCAATAAGTATGCTCGTCTTGAAGTGTTCCTTTCATTTTTACTCATCCATTTGTTATCACTCTTTAAATGTTTTGCTTGCATATTGATGCCAGATTTCCTAGTCTTATGCTTAGGTAAAGATTGAAAGGAGGATGACAATAATCTGAAAATGCAAAATATCTGGTTGGTATGTTTTTGAGTAGGACCCCGCTGACGATGTACATGCCTTGTTTCAATCCCCAAACACCGGAGATATAAGGGAGATAGACCCTCTTCAACCCATCTGAGCCTTCGAAGTAGGAGTTTCCTTTTTGTTCAGAAAAAACCCTCATTTTAACCTTGGGGCGGGTAGTGTTCATCTAATCTGTTCAAGCATTCAGAACTCATCAAGAGTGTGCATCCAAGGATACGACAATGGTTATCCATCAAAAGATTGAGAAAAGTCAAAACCACAATGGTTCACCCTCATCTATCAACAACGTGCATCAATTAACAATATCCCAATGGGTATCTCTCGCACATCAGGAGGTCAACAAATGACGATACTAAAGACTCAGGCAGTCACGATCACTTCTGACAAATCAAAAACAACTCAAAGATCAACGACTTGTTCAAAATGAAAAAATACGGATAAAAAAGCAAACAAAAATCCCCGCTAAGTCAAAACTTGAAAACAAGTCGCTTAGGCAAAAAATTGGGGCATCCCGCTGGACTTCCAAATCGAAATTCAAAAGAATTTGTCCAGGAAAAAATTAGGGAAAGCAAGAAATAAATTGAAAAGCCTAAAAGGCGAGAAAAGGATTACCAACAAAAATCCTCATCAAAGAACAAAGTCGTTTGATCAGACACCAAAGGCAAAGAAGTTAGTGACTGTCGTGTCCAAAA
The DNA here is from genome assembly GCA_948472305.1 of Vicia faba. NCBI lineage: Eukaryota > Viridiplantae > Streptophyta > Magnoliopsida > Fabales > Fabaceae > Vicia > Vicia faba. Next base: position 756,642,355 of record OX451740.1, on the reverse strand, counting down.
AAAAAACCCACAGTGGTTTCGCAATCATCGCAAACTCTTCTCGAGAGATGAATACTTGTACCAGGTCAACTGAACGTAGGAATGGAGAACATCATGGAGAATGGGTGGGCACCAAATAATTTTGAGCCTTAAATCCTTTTTTCTAAAAAAACCGTGAACCAGGCCACGTTACAACCCATAAAAGTCCTAATTGAAGCATGGGTCAATTCGAAAGCGTGCTACAACGAGATAACGTTTAACTGACTCCTAAGAGGTATGTTTGAATATCTGTGTTGGTATCATATGCTTGCATTATCTTTCATAAAAAAGGGAATTTGTAAATGTTGCTCTCTAGCTAGTGACTCGTTCACAACAGAGTTGTGACGTCATTTCATTCAAAGTTTTTTCAAACTTCAAGACTTACATATGTGTTGCATTAGAATTATCATTCTCATAATAAACATTCTTCTGCATACAAAAAAAAAATGATCGACATCAAGTAAGTTTGCACAATGAACAATTGGTAAAGAGCTCAATCTTGTCAGAGAAGAGAGGATTGAATACCCTGTTGAAGCAAGAGTCAGCTGCCACAAGAGAAATGACTTATCCAGTAGCATGTTAACCGATGATCCCGTCAAGAGAAATTATCTTGGTACTTCACTGTTTGAGTACAATTCAGGGATGAAGTTAGCAGAGCCAGCCAATCTGGGGAAATCAAGTCGAGAGTCGATCTCTCCAAGTTCATCAATCTGGGGAATTCCCTTAAAACTGCCAATCTGGGGAAATCAAGTCGAGAATCGATCTCTCCAAGCTCAGCCAAATCTGGGGCATTCCCTCAAAGTTATCAATCAGAGGTTATCACGTCGATTAATCTCTTCAAGCTCAATCAGAGGCTATCACGTCGATATATATCTTCAAGCTCGATCAATCAGAGGCTATCACGTCGATAAATCTCTTCAAGCTCAATTAATCATAGGCTATCACGTCGATAAATATCTTCAAGCTCAGGCTATCACGTCGATAAATCTCTTCAAGCTCGATCAATCAGAGGTTGTCACGTCGAGAGATCTATCCAAAGTCATTCAACCTGGGGCAGTTACGTCGAGATTCGATAAATCTCTCCAAGGAAGCTGTAATCAAGAGCAGTTTATTTCGTGACTCAAGACATTGGGGCAGGCCACCTCATATCGTTTTGTGGCATGAATATTTTGGTCTTCTATTCAACATAGATCTTCTCAGAGACCCTCCAGACAGGGGTATTTCTCATCCATACTTAGTTGCTCAAGTCAATTATGTTGTACGAGACTACAATCAAGCTGAAAGCATCATAACAGTCACCCTGACTCAGCCAGCACATGAAACTGCCTCCATCTACTACAGACAACTTCAGATATGATTCCCCAAGTGAATTCAGGAAATCTAGCATCGTCTTTTAACTCAGCACACGCAAGTGCATCCTCAGTGGAGTTAATCAAGAACATCCCTAATGCAGCTAAACCGGGGCATTCGTAGAGCTAAACCGGGGCATTCACAGAGCTAAATCGGGGCATTCGCAGAGCTCAGTCGGGGCACTCGTAAGTGTCTGCGCCCATCTCTTATTCCCCAAGTGATTCAAGAAACAATTCCCCAGTGTGCGTAAACTTGGAGCATGTATTCGAAGGGATCCACGTGGTGTTCAATATCCATTCTTCGGCGTATTCACTTCTATCACCCCCTCAACAGTTCAGGATGTATGGAGGTTTGGTCAGATTATCTCTTCCTTAAATGGTACGATTCAGGATTCAGCAACTCAATCTCCAGCAGAGTCATCAACAATATTTGGTATCAGGGGCTCCCCAGGGCAAATTCTTATCAGTATCCCCAGCAATCTTTGGTACTGCAGACTTCCAGCGTCGATATATACTGACATCCCCAGTGATGAGCAGCGGTCTCCAATAGGCCTCTTTTTATCCCCATGAAGTTTATTTCTTCGCATTTCATATAGTTATCATTACATAACATTACATCCTCAAAAGCGCGTAGCTGATCCATCAAAGTGGATCTTTGCGTCAAAAGAAATTCAAACATGCATACAAAACATAAGCCAGACCAGGTACCTTACACGAAAGACTTGAATTATTCAAGGACAACAATACATCTCTACAGAAGGGTATCATGCCCGAAATCCCCAGTTAATGACCTTCACCTTTCCAATGCCAAGCAAAATCAATACACTTTGCCGTTCTAAACCCAATTCTTGTCTGGTAGTCGGTTCCCTAAACACTCGTCTGTGTCCATTCCTAAGCACTCGTATGTGTCAAGTTTCCTAAACACCCACCCGGGCCAATTATTCAAACACTCGTCCGTGTTTATACTTTTGATACTCGCCTGTATCTTCTTTCAATACTCTTCCGTATTGATTCAAACACTCGTCCGTGTTTAACTTTTTGATACTCGTTCGTATCTTCTTTCAATACTCGTCCGTAATGAATCAAACAATAGCTCAGTAATGAATAAAATAATATATATGCATAATATGGTTTAGTGCAGTACTATCCATCTCAAATTGTCATGACAAAAATAACCTAAATAATCCAAACCTCTATAACTATAACCTAACAACTTCATTAATTGTCCTAACATATTTTTTCTAACTTCCCCAACCAACTGTCAAAACCAATTCCATAACCCAAAATAGAGACAACCTTGTAACTAACTTAACAAACCCAAAACAGTTACAACAAACTAACTTAACTAGTAACAAATTCCTAACTGCATCTTAACTTCCTAACAGAATTTTTGATAACTACTTCCTAAACCAACAAACTTCCAGCATAAGAATACATATATAACAGATTGACAAAATATGGATATAGAGGATTCAACACAGAAAAAAGAAATTATTACCTCTCAATCATCTCATTCTTCAACTTTTGGAAGAATCACAAGAAATATCTTCAACCTTGAGTCTTCTCTCTCTCTTGAAATCCACAGAAAAATCCTCTCCTTTCTCAGCTTCATTCTTCTATCATCTTCATCTTTACCATTCTTCAGAACTCAAAAGAATCGCTACTGAGAGAATCTGAAACTCTCTCTACTCTCTATCGCGTGCTCTTCATCCATAGCTCGTGCGCTCCTCACATCGCAAGAATAATAACCTTCATCTCTGAAATACAAGCGTATACCTCACTGCATCATGAATTTGCACGCCAATGATATCCTCATCTTTATCGCGTATTCAATTTCATCATGTTGTTGCATCAACAATAGAGCAAACACAAACAACACGGATGAATCCGCCGACATCAGACTGTAACAAGAAACAGAATTAGGAGGAGGAGTAAAATAAAAGTCTAGAACAAATTTAAGTATGGAGTTCGTTACCTGAAAAAAGGAGACTTGTCGTTCATCACTACAACAACCTTGGATCTTCTTTTCAGCGTCCGTCGCAGCAAATCTATGAGTTTGTTAGACTTTTCGGTGTGGTCACCGGCCGAGATTTCGTGATGGAGGTAGGCGAAAGAGATCGGAGAAGACGAGGAAGCGAAGGCGGTGAGAGTGTGAAGAGAGATCGCGCTACCGAATGATCGGAGAAGAAGAGTCTAGGTCGCCGTCGTGGTTTCGAGAGCGCAGACGGAGGCTCCGCGACTGGAAGTCAGAGAAAGGTTGAGTAGCCGCGCCGATTCTGTTCGTGAGGGAGAGGCAGAGACATTTTTTTCTCAAACCCTAAACCCCTTTCCAATTTCATATCTTTTCTTTTTAGTTTTAATTATTACATTGTTTTATTATTTTTTAATTCAAATTAATGACAATTATAACTAAATTGATAATTAAAAATATGCTGGAAAATGAGGAATTAATGAGACTGGGCCTCACTTCTTTGCTTTAGGCCCGTGTTGTTGTTTTTTTTTTAGCCTGAAGAAATTGGGCAAAAAAATCTTTTTGGGCAAATTACTGCACTACACCCCTGAATTCAGCTTATACCCCCTGATTCTTCTAATTTTTCTTTTTTATTATTTTAGTTTTCTTCTAGTTTAATTTTCTCTCTCAATTGATAATAAAATTATACAAAACAATAGAATATTTTAGATTTCTTTAGAATTTCTTTTAGAATTTCGATTAGAATTTTTTCTATTTTATTTTTTCATATTTGGTAATCATTTTATTGTCATTTTTAGTCAAGATTTTTGTGATAGCATCGATATAGCTCTTGCAATGTGGAATGCTCGGGGTGAATTCTTCAATTACTCGCCCAAGGAAACTTTGATAGAATTCTCTTACCGCTTGCACAATTTTGAAGAGGCAACGGACCTCCTCCGTTTGGTATTGTCGCAAATCTATTTTATTCTTCATTTTCGTACTTTATCGTAATTCAAACATGCCAACATCAGATAGAGTTCCCTCAAATTCTAACTTTAGGTCTAACGCACGATAACATTAGGTTTAGAAGTAGGTTAGTCCCTTTGACTTTTCTTTCCCTTTTTGCATACGTACCTAAAACTAGAACTTCTTTTCTTTCAAATTTCAAAACACTTAAAAAACTACTGATGAGAATCATGCTTTTGCTTAGTACGGGAAATGATAAGCGGGTCTCTTCTCGATCTTATTATTCTTAATCTCAAGCTTATGTGTGGTTCAATTCTCAAAGACTCCTTTCTTAGCTAAGTAGAAAAGTGGCTAATATCTCTCTCTTGAGGTCAATCAATCATCATCTACAACAAAAATACAAAACAAATCCAAACCATTTTGTGCGCTCGAGCACCTTTCATTTAAAAAACCCTTTTCAGGTAAGGACACGATTAATTTACTTCTGTGCCAACGCATAAGTCTCCAAAGGTCGAGCTGCAGCAGAAGGCGGAATTAACTTCGTCCACAAAAAACATCTACAACAAAATATAAACCAATTCAAATCTTTTGTGCGCTCGAGCACCTTTCATTAAAAAAAACCCTTTTCAGGTAAGGACACGATTAATTTACTTCTGTGCCAACGCATAAGTCTCCAAAGGTCGAGCTGCGGCAGAAGGCGGAATTAACTTCGTCCATAAAAAACATCTACAACAAAATATAAACCAATTCAAATCTTTTGTGCGCTCGAGCACCTTTCATTAAAAAAACCCTTTTCAGGTAAGGACACGATTAATTTACTTCTGTGCCAACGCATAAGTCTCCAAAGGTTGAGCTGCGGCAGAAGGCGGAATTAACTTCGTCCATAAAAAACACAAACAAACAAAAACATATAAGCCGAACTACGATAGCTCTGATTCCTCAAAAGGGATACGTAGGCATTGGGGTAGGGCCCAGGCGAGCACAATTTTATTTTCCCTACATTCTTTTCTCCTTTATTTTGCATGCATTCCTCCAGTAATATAGTAAACAGTAAGCATAGATTAAACACACCCATAAGATAGATAACAAGAGTGGATACCGTAGAGTACTACGGGCGTGTGGGGTGCTAATACCTTCCCCTCGCGTAACAGACTCCCTTACCCGATCTCTCGGTCGCAAGACCTTGACTTCTCCCTTCTCAGGTTTTCTCGATGTTTACCTTTCCCTACATGTGGGATAAAAGACGTTCGATGGCGACTTCATTGTTTGATGATTTTCAGCCGGTTGTTTCATCGGGTTCGGGAGGTAGATTATAGAAAGGTAAGGTGTTAGCACCCTTTCTATCCGTGGTTATCCACGGGCTCTTAGGTACTTGCTCACTATGTTTTCAAAATGTTTTTGCTTTTCTTGTGTTCGTGGGTTTTAAAAAAAAAGTTTTGTTTGAAAACTTCGATTTAACTCTTGTATCTGTCCTCAAGAGTGTATGAAGTGTTGTTTGAAAACTTTTGTCAGAAAAGTGTAGGTGCGAAGAGTATTTTTGTTTTGAAAGAGAAGGTACCTGAGAACCTCTACCTACTCAAAAGGAATTAAGCTGTGTAAATGTCCTTTAGACAGTACTATCCCACTATTGAGAAGTAGGTAGCACCGTCGTTGGAGTTTTCGGGTCAATTCGATTTTAGGGACATGTGGTCACTAAAGCAATGGTAGGACGCCTTAGCGGTAACCGTAATGTCTTAGATCGTTTTTTATCGAGGCAACCGTTTCGAGGCAACCTTGATCTTTAGATAGGAGGGCGACGTCTAAAACACCCTATACTCAATGACCACGTCGAGGCAACCAAGTGAGGCGTACCCTAGGAGTGGCATGTGCGAGTGTGTCAGGTTTCAGTTATGTTATCTTTGTACATGTTATGGTGAGCTACGATTGATTTTAATTTAAGAGATATCTTGTCATGCATAGCCTAGTTAGCATACATCTAGGAGTTAATGATTGCAGAAAATAAAACTAAACTATTACAAGGCGTCGGGTATTTACATCGCCAAAAACAAACCCTTAAAAAAGTAAATTGCGGAAAATAAATAAAAGCGATAAAAAGTCCTAATTAAAGCTATTACATCCTCGGAGCAATTACATAATATGGGTCAAAAATATGAATAAAAAATAAGATGCGCGAGAAAAAAATTGAATCGGGGAGTTCTTAGGGTTTTGACCCTTTTTTGAGAAAGAAAGAAGTTTTTATTATTTATGAATTAAATTAAATTAAACCTAAACTAATTAATTAATAAAAAGAAATATTTTTGGTTTTTTTAATGTTTCAAGGAAATAAATAAAAAATAAAATGATTAAAAGTTATCAAAAACCCTAATTCTATATTAATTTTATTTATTGTGAAAATATTAAAATTAACCTAATTAAAAACTAAATTAATTATGTTAGTATTTATTTACAAAATGACTAATTAAATTTAATAAATAAAAATATTATATTTTTTATGTTTTCTGAATTTATTAAAAAAATGTTAATTGTTTTAGTTAGTAGTTAATTAAAAATTAATAAAAAAACAAATTAAATAAAAAGTAAAAAGAGAAGAGGAAATAAACCCAGGGGGTGCTGGCCCAAATCAGGAGGTGTTTCTGGAATTTTATGGCCCAACAATATTCCAGCCACGTTGACTTTTGTGATTATCCACACGCTTATTGACTGGAGAGTATGGTGATCTTTCACTCATGGCCATTGGATCTATGCTTGGAGACATCTGGCGCACTGAGGTTTGAGGTGTATGGTGGACCTCACTTTGAAATTTGCACGTGAATACCTGTGAAATAAAACTAACAAGGTTTTGGGGGACCTGGGATTCGAACCCAGGTCCCAAGGGATAATGCTTCAATGCCTTTGCCAACTGAACTGTAACGCGCGTTTGTTAAATGGATGGATAGAGAATATTATATACAAAAAATAAACAATATGCGGTAAACAAAAAAATAACGCGCGCGTTTTCAAACACACGAATCATATGCTAACACCTCATCATCTTCTTCGTTTGTCCTGCATAATTAGAATTAGATAGCGGGGGTTTTTAACCCCCACTACTTCATGCAATGAAAAATAGCGATTAGAAGCACAGTGAATATAAATGTTTTGCGAGGTGTGGGTTGGAATCGTCTTGGTCTCACGATTTCAGTCATGTATCTCACTAGTCCCATTTTTTCCTGGATTGAAAAGCCCCATTTAAAAGCTCAAGAATCCTAGAAATTTGATCATGGAATCCCACAATTCAGGGCATTACAGTTCAATTCAATTATGCTATTAGCTTCGTATGGTCTCTAGCAATGCAAAACAATCACAAACACATGTTAAATGTGCATGAATTAGGAGATATAATTCTGAATAAAAAGTGCAAACCGTGGGACTGTATTCAGTGATTCTTTGAGCTTTGGTGCGTGAATTCGATTGCAAATCGTTCCTGGGACCTCCTGCAATATGTTTGGATGAATACAACGCCTTGAATTGGCCTAGATTGCAAGAACATGTTTTCACTTTTCTTGAAATTTCTTGAATATGACAGGGTTGTTTCTGCAGCTTTCAATCGTGTGCTAGGGTATGGTTAGCTTGCTTATGTATAAGGGAAACAAATTAGGTCAAAGTTTTGGATCCAATCCATGTGCATTGATGTTTAAATCTTTGATTGAAAATCAAATATTCTTGATTTTTCATGATTGAACAATGTTGCCAAATTTGGATTTTTTTTGTATCTTTGACTTGTGCACGAATTTGCCAGCATATTTTGATCATATTTGCTTCACAAATTGATTTAAAAAACAAATCTTCTATTTTCTTATGATTTAAATTAATTAAATGAATTAATATGTATTAAAAATCCAATTAATCAATAAAAATAAGAAAATAAATCCAATTAAGCTTGGTGGGTCGTGCATAGGTCATGGGTGAAGTTTCAAGAAGAGATTTGAGGCCCATTAGCAAAAAGAAGGTGTTTTGAGCAAAGTTGACTTTTGCAAATTCATGAAAATTTCCCAACTTCTCCAATGCACAACTTGCTCAATTTTGATCATATGACCATGTTCTTTGACATTTTGGAAATATCTTGAAGTCCTCTAACCAATGCCTTTGGTCCCATGTCATTTGGATTTACCAATCTCAAGTTATGGCCTTTGACCCAAAGTGTACTTTTGTTGACTTTTGAAATTGACCTATAATGTAAAAATTGGTAACTTCTTGTGAGAGCATTTCTTGATCTTGGAGTGTGAAGATGGATTGTAGGAAATTGCACCCTCTTCAAAATGAGCATTGAATGGGATTTTTCTGATAAACCATGAAAAAGTTATGCCCTGGTCAAGATACAGTTGACTTTTCTGCTGTCCAAAAATAGTAACTTTTTGCATCTTGAGGATTTTTGAGCTATTCTTGTGGAATCATGATCAAGACTTGATCAAATGATGATTGTGGAATCAAAATAAGATGTTGACCAAAAATTCTGACTTTTGACTGCAAAATGACCATTTTGCCCTTGCAGTTGACTGTGGGTCAAATGAGGCTTTTGACTATGCAAATTGGCACTGTGAGTCTTGAGACTTGGCATGTAGGTGCTTGAGAATGTATATAGGCCTATGAGATTTGATTGAACCATTGAGAACCCCAAATTCCTTAAAGGAATCAAAACCCTAATTTCAGCTGTCTTAGGAGATGGTTGGACTGTACAATCCTTGAGCCATCTTGAGCAATTTGAAAATCAATCTTGACAAATCTTGAGGAATATGGGAGGGCAAATTTTGGGGTACAACAACAGTCAACCCCAAATTAGGGTTTTGTGTTGCATCAAGATATTTTAGTACAAATGACCTCAAGTTCTCCCCAATGTCCTAATATGTTCTCAAGATCATCCATGTCAAATTTCAAGCCTTGCAGAGGAAGTTTGCTCAGTCAATTGCTCAAAGGGTCCAAAAATCGACTGTGCTAGGGCAAAAGTCAACTGTGACCTACAAACAGTCAAACTTCAAGATTTTTTGTCAACATTCTCATTTTGAAGTATATTTCATCATTTTATTAAGGGTTGATCATGATTCATCAAGGATTGCTCAAAATTCATCAAGACTCAAAAGTTGCCAAATTAGGGTTTTGTAGGAAAAGTCAACTCAACTTTAACCAAGCATAACTTTCTCATACTTTTTGAGAAATGACCCATCCAAATCTCATTTTTAATAGGATGAAATTTCCTACAATCCATATTCATACCCCAAAATCAGAAAATGCACTCACAAGAAGTTATAAATTTGGACATTATAGGTCATTTTTGAAAGTCAACAAAAACACAATTTTTTTCAAAGCTTATAACTTGAGCATGGAATATCAAAATTGAAGAAGTTATGCATTGTTGAAGTTGGACATTTTTGCAAAATTGCCAAAAGTCAACTATCCCCAAAACTTCAAATTTTGTCAAATGGGCCCATTCTTTTCCACTTGATTTGAGCTTGCATCATTTTCCACGTGTCCTAACTTCAGCCATGAGCCCATATCTTATTTTTATCATTTAATTTGATTTTTAATTGAATTTATTCATTTTAAATAAAATAAAATAAAATAAAATCATATAAAATCAAAAGTATTTATAACTCATGATTTTTTGGTTGCTTTAGGATTTGAATACAGCTATTATGTGAATCAAATTCGCATCAAGTGCATTGGTTACAAGAAGATATGATTTAGGCCAAATTTGGAAGGTTGTAATGGTGGAATCAAATCCAATTCACGAGCATTGATGTGGAGATATTTGTACCAAGTTTCTTACCCTAATGCAATATACATTACATAAGGAAGGCAAAGGCACGAAAACAATGGTTAGAGGCTGCAAGCATAGAGAGAACAAAATTTGAAAAAAGTGGTAAAAAGCTTGAATTCAAATTCATACTCAGAGGCAATCTCAGAAGCCAAGAAGGATCCCAATCGATTCCTGAGTGATCACACAACCTTCCTGGATCAAAAGCACGCGTCCTCAGGCCTTCAAAAGCACTGTAAGCATCACGTTACTTAGCCCTGTATTTGAAATCATAACTCTCTATTCTTGCATCGTTTGGACAAATCATTGATATATTTGTGAACCTCGTGACATTTCAAAGCTTTTAGCATTACTTGATTTCGTTTATCTGACTCATAAAGCCAAGTACCATAGCTAGGGTTCTTCGTTTGTATTTTGGGGTTTTCTTTTGCAGGAAAAATCAGGACTCAAGAAGGGCATAGTGTTGATCAGGGAGCCAAGGCGAATTCAGCCATGATTTTGGAATTGATTTATGAGGCCTAGGGAAGATTTTAGAACAAACTTGCGCATTTAGCTACAGATTCAAATCCGCAGGTAAAATTACAGTAGTGGAAGGACAGGGACGAGTGCGTGTCAGTTTCTGGTTGGCCCATTCAAATTGTTTTTCGCGCATTTTTTTGTTCTGACCAATAATTGCGTTTTTGTTATATTATTATTATGTGATATATTAACAGATAAACAAATCAGCCTAATGGCAAGCGTGCGTTGGCAATCACCTACAAGACCTGGGTTCGAATCCCAGGTCCCCCACTTTCATTCATAATTTTATTTTTCAGGTGATTTGGTGCATTTGCCTTGCTATAGCATACCATGCGCCCTCATACATTCAATAGCCAGATGGCCATTGGTCAGATCTGGTGGTCCAAGGGGAACGTCCACCATAGATCCAGTCAACAAGTGCTCACCTGATCCAGGAAAAGTCAACAAGGCCAGATCCATGTGGGCCTCAGCATTTCTATTCACACCATGGAAACAGGGCCAGATCCATGTGGGCCTCAGCATTTCTATTCACACCATGGAAACAGGCCCGTACTCCTTTCTCTCATATTATTTTGCTTATTTGTTTTATTTTATTAATTTCCTAATTATTTTTATTTAATTTACTAACCAATTAAAAAATTCTTTTTTTTTAAAATAAAAACCACAAAAATATTTTTTTTATCAAATTAAACTTTAACTTTTATTTTTATTAATAAATACCAATTAAATATAACTTAGGTTTTAATTAGAATACCTTTAATTCCTTTTTTTAAATAATTAAAATTAACTAGACTTAATTAGGTTTTTACTAATTCAATTAATTTTCATTTCTTTCTTAAAATACCAAAAATCCAAAAATAATTTATTTTCATTAATTAATCAATTTATTTATTAACTTAATAATTAACTTAGGTAATTCTTTTCTTAATTCAAAAACAAAAAAAAATCATTTCTTTAACAAAAAAAGGGTCAAAACCCTATAACTTTGCACTCGATTTAATTTCCCGCACGCGATTTATTTTTATCATAATAATGTATTTGCTCCCGGTTTGTAATAGCTTAATAGGACTTTTACTATTTTTTATCGCTTTATTTATTTTTAAAGGGTTTGTCTTTGGCGATGTAAATACCCGACGCCTTGTAATTTAAATCCCGCAATTTATTTTCCGCAAATTATAACTGTTAGATGTTTGATAATAGGGATGCATGACAAGACTGAATGCTTAATCTAAAATCAACTTAGACCACCATTAACATGTACAAAGATAAAATTAACTGAAAATGACACACTCGCACATGTGCACTCTTAGGGTACACTCCACTTGGTTGCCTTCGTACACGGTCATTAAGTATAGGTCACTTTAGAGGTCGCCCTCTTGTCCAAAGATCATAGTCGCCTCGAAACGGTTGCCTCGGGTATTGTTGCCTCAAAACAAATGATCTAAGACATTAGGGTTACCACTAAGGCCTCCTACCATTGCTTTAGTGACCGTAAGTCCCGCATTCGAATTGACCCTTAAACTCCAACGACGATGCTACCTACTCATCAATAGTGGGATAGCATTGTCTAAAGGAAGATAGCATAGAATGATTCCTTTTTTGAGTAGGTAGATGGTTCTTAAGTACTTGCTCTTTCAAAAACAAAAACTTTTCACACTTACACTTTTCGAACAAAGTTTTCAAAAACACTTCATACGCTCATGAGGATAGAAGCAAGAGTTAAATCGAAGTTTCAAAACAAAAACTTTTTCAAACCCACAAGCACAAAGAAAGCAATATTTTTTGAAAACAATATGAGCAAGTACCTAAGAGCCCGTGGATAACCACAGATAGAAAGGGTGCTAACACCTTCCCTTTCTATAATCTACCCCCCGAACCTGAGAAATATCTCAAAAAAGGAATTTTTTTGTGCTTTTTTTGCTTTCCTTGTTGGATAAAATAAACGTCGATGGAGACTCTTGCTTACCGCGACATTTTGCGAACATAAACGCAAAACGCAAACCAGCATTCCAAAAAACAGTCAGTTCTTTCCCACCGTATCACAGAACTGGCGACTCTGCTGAGGATTATATATAAGTGGGGTGTACCTTAGGAATAGTTCATAATTTTTTCAATTGCTTGACTTGTATGCTTTATCTTTGTGGGCTTGTATTGGAGTTACTATAGATCCTAACCCGAATCTGAAGATACCCTTTAGGTAAGTAGAAATAAATTGTGAGGAAACTGTACGGCGTAGACCGATACGGTTGAAGCAGTAGCTACATTGGTGTGGCACTTTAGTATGTACCGATATCCCTTGTTGTGCAACGAGGAGAATATGGGTCTGCTAAGGGGTCATTAAGCACCAACTGACCTTAGAACCTTTAAAATGACCAACTTGACCATAGAACAGTAGCAATATGCTACACTCATTGAGACTAAACTCTCGCGATGATTTCGGCCGCAAGAAAAGGTTGCTAAACTGGAATTATGATCGATCGAGGGAAGTCAGTGATATTGAGATCCTCTAGAACTCGGTTACTATTTCTAGGACAGGTTTGAACCAACTAAACTGAAAGAGGGTAGTACCTAAACTCCTTGCCAGCCTAAACTTAAGACTATTTGTGTGACTTGTGTGCCTTCAAACTTGAACTACTTGCACATTCTTGTTATCTGACAACATGAGTTCCTTGTAGGTTTTGTTTACAGTCCTTATCCAATATTTTGGATTTATTGCAGGGTTTACTTACAACACCTCACACTTTTGCTTAAACACATAACATACACATCATAACATCATGCCTTAACATATCCTTAACCATTTCAAGGATCTCAAAGGTTTGTGATGCAGGTTATGATGAACCAAATGTCTAGCAAGGGGCAAGGGGATTTATTTTCCTCTAGCCAATGCCGTCTAGAGATCAAAACACGATAACTTGAGTCAGGGGCTATGACCCACTCGATATGGTGAGCTTGACTCTTGAAGAAGGACTCTTAACAACATGAAGTTTCTCCAATCAAAGCTGCAAAATTCAAATTCTAACAAGTTTCTTGTTTACCCCGAGGGATCCTTGAAAAAATTACATACATACATATCATTGCATAGCAGGTCTCCCAGTACACGTCTCTCATGTTCTCGCTGTTTATTTCAGCAATGGCTTTCCAACCAGACAACCAAGATCTTCAAACTCAAGAAGCTCAGTTCAGGGACGTATTCCTAAACCTATCCAAGGGGCAGGAAGAGTTGAAAACACTCCTCGTTGGGAACTTGGTCAAGAAAAGTCATGAAGACAATAAGGACGAACGGCTGGAACAATTGCAAGCTGAGTTCAGTGCCATGAAAACCCAGATGCTGGGGAAGATGGCTCTTATCCAAGGCTTAGCTCGGGAACAAAAAGAGCTGAGAACCATTGTCAACCAGCTTCATCAAGACAGATACAACAGTATGAAGCAAACAGTCAAGGCCGGGGACCAAGTCATTAATCAACTTCCGAGAAGTCAAAGGTTTGGTTTGATGAAGAATGGACCTCTCCATGTTGCTATTACCTCACGGGTCCAACAACAACCTCGCCCAAAACAATGGATTAATCTAAGTAAGCCAGATACACCCAAGAGGCAGTTTACCAAGCTCAACATGCCGCTGTCTCAAGATTTACAACACCTGTTGAGATTGAATCTGGTGACGTTAAGGGACCCTCCTACGAATCCCAACATAGCCTCCTCAAGGTACAATCCTGATGCAAGGTGTGCATATCACTCCAACAGCCCGGGGCATGATACTAACATCTGTTGGGCGTTGAGCAACAAAATTCAAGACCTGATTGATGAGGAGCATTGGAACTCACACAAGACGGTCAAATTGAATTCTTTTGCCATCCCCCCAAGGTTCACCATTTGAAGTGACAAGTACTGAGACGAGAAGACTTTTTGTTCATTAGAATTTTCAAGTTGTAATTTTCTTTTGATTGTTCGAACATTTATTCATGTCAAACTTTATTACTTTATCAATGCATTGCATATGTCTGTTTTGAATCAATCCATTCGTATTTCACTATATTCAAATTGCTTTCATTTTTTGTGATGATCAACTCTCGATTAAAAAATTCTAAGCCTTTAGAGGGAGGATGACGAAAATGATATCAAAATCTCTATAGTATGCTTTTGAACAGACCCCGCTGACGAGGTACAAGCATTGTTTCAAATCCTAAACAGTGGAGTTATAAGGAAGATAATCCCTAGTCAACCCCTTTGAGCCAAAGAAGTTGGAGTTTTTCTTTTCACAAATTAAAACCCTTAATTATAACCTGGGACAGGGTAGTTTTCTCAGTTGATCCAGGTGTACAATGAATGGCATCAAAGAAGTCCTTCCGAAACAAAATACGGTGTTGGTTCCGTATAATCGTAAGGACAGGCAGCCATTATCTCTCAAAATAAAAGCTCATTAAGTCAAAACCTATGAAGGAGACTTACAAAATTGGGGCATCCCACTGACTGTAATCACAAGAGAAATAGTTCAGGCAAAAGACAGGGATAATAAAATAAAAAAGAAAGAGATCCTACAAACTCTCAACAAAAATGACTGCCTGTTCAAAATAAACTGTCAGTATTCGAACCATCACTGGAATATCAGAGCAAAGACTCAAACGGGATCTAAATGCATAATTAGTTGAGTTTAAGATCGAAGAACATCACGAAGAATGGGTGGGTACAAATACATTTTGAGCCTTTATCCTTTGTTTCTTGAACCGTGAACAAGACCACGTTATAACCCTTAAAAGTCCTAGCTGAGGCATGGGTTAGTTCGAAAGCATACTGTTACAAAAGGTATCCTGACTCCTGTAGGGCTTGCTGTAAATCCTGAGTTGACATCACATTTTACAAAACTTGCCTGTTTTACTGGAAAAATGCATTTTCAAAAATTTCAAAACAGACATAAGCTTTGCATTCTTAAAATAATATTGTTTGCATATGAATATTTGTTCAACAGCAGAGAAATTCGCACGACGAATATCTAGTGAACAAAAACCTTTTCAATAAAAAGGGTCACCTCAAGTGGAAAAAACACCTCCAACCAAGGGGCACGACATGAGCATTGTCCATCATCTGAGGCAGTTAAGTCAAGATTAAAGGAATCTCTCAAAATGCCAAATGGCTAGGGGCAAATCTCCATCTAAATCAATTGGGGCATTGGACATGAATTCCAGCAACGAATCTTGCATGATCAAACGAAGATCTTCTGGTAGTATGGCAACACAACACTACTGACAGTGACACCTCCCTACATTCTGAGAGTGTGGACATAGTCAAAAAAGTACTACGCATAATCAAAGACCCGCTAGGTTGACTGGCCTAGGCAAAAATAAGGGCATCCCGACGAACCAAAAGGGTTCGGGCAAAAATTAGGGATAAAGAATGAAAAATATGTACACCCGGCAAGTCGAAAACCTGAAAAGGCGGCTTGGGCAAAAAAGGGCATCCCGATGGACTGAAAACCCGAAAGGGCGGTCCAGGAAAAAATTAGGGATCAAAGCATACGACTATGTCTCGTCATCTCGTCACTTGCCTGCCAGAAGAAGACTTGTCATTTTGACCGAAAGATACCAAGCACCTCATAGGTGGGGATAATACTCGATCCACAGGGCCTCCGCAGGCACCTTCTCCCGCAGAAATAGGGACAAAAAAGTCTCGATGCAAGCCATCGTCATATCCTTAGCACGCGTCCCAGTAACATTCACTCTCCGCAGAGTAAGACAATAAAGATAGCTCTCCCCAGCTGAGGCTTGCAACTGTGAATGAGTCGGTAATATTCTCCCAAGCAGAGTTTATCTACCATCAACACTGAAAAGGCTTAAAATCCCCGACAGTCTTAATATTCCTCAGCGGAGTATAAGAATATTCCCCGGAAGAATACAAGATATCCCCAGTGGAGTTAAAATATTCCCAGCGCAGCCTAAAAAAGTTTCCCCAGTGGAGTTTGAAGATTCATCCCTAGTAGACTCTGGAAGTTTGTCCCCGGCAGAGTATAAAAATAAATATCCCCAACCGAGTTCAAAGGAAGGCTTTCCCCAGCAAAGCTCAAAGGATTATCCCCATAAGAGTCTCAAAGGTTATCCCCAGTGAAGTCGCAACTGAAAGATCATCCCCAGCAGAGTTCTTTCCTTTCACAAACAAGAATTCAATCCCCAACAGGATTCAGTATCACCAGCAACGGTAATTCATCCCAAACGGAATTTATCGGTGGAATCCTCAGTAGAAGATCTCTTCCTCACAGAGTAATGTCCTCATCAGTTTATTCCCCAACGGAGTTATTCTCTCCTGAAGGTCTTTTTCTCGCAATCATCTTCGTTCGTCATCTCCAGCAGAAACGAAGAATTCTACTCTTTTCTCCAGCATCTATCTGGGATTTATTTTCCCCAGATACAAACATCACATACATCATAACACATGCATATACGCATCATACAATACAATCTCATTTATTTTGAGAACATCATTGCTTGATATATATCATGCATTGCATACGATTGACCCTTACCTTTCAGGAAGGATGCAGTTAAGTTCTCAGCTATGTCGAAGACCTGGCCAGTTCTTAAATCTCAACTGAATTATCCTCGGTTGAATTGCAGATAAGGTTCTCAATCTCGACAATTTCCTCCATCGTAGTGTGGACGAGTTCTAAAATCTCAACAGAATTATACTCCGTTGAAGACCAGATAGTTCCTAGATCTTGATGAAGATGTTTCCCTCCGTTATAGTGTGGACGAGTTCTACAATCTCAACGGTATACTACGTTGAAGACCAGACAGTTCCTAGATCTTGATGAAGATGTTTCCCTCCGTCATAGTGTGGACGAGTTCTACAATCTCAACGGTAAACTACGTTGAAGACCAGACAATTCCTAGATCTTGATGAAGATGTTTCCCTCCGTCATAGTGTGGACGAGTTCTACAATCTCAACGGTATACTACGTTGAAGACCAGACAGTTCCTAGATCTTGATGAAGATGTTTTCCTCTGTCATAGTGTGGACGAGTTCTACAATCTCAATGGTATACTACGTTGAAGACCAGACAGTTCCTAGATCTTGATGAAGATGTTTTCCTCCGTCATAGTGTGGACAAGTTCTACAATCTCAACGGTATACTACGTTGAAGACCATACAGTTCCTAGATCTTGATGAAGATGTTTTCCTCCGTCATAGTGTGGACGAGTTCTACAATCTCAACGGTATACTACGTTGAAGACCAGATATTTCCTAGATCTTGATGAAGATATTTTTCTCCGTTATAGTGTGGACGAGTTCTACAATCTCAACAGTATACTACGTTGAAGACCATACAATTCCTAGATCTTGATGAAGATGTTTTCCTCCGTCATAGTGTGGACGAGTTCTACAATCTTAACGGTATACTATGTTGAAGACCAGACAGTTCCTAGATCTTGATGAAGATGTTTTCCTCCTTCATAGTGTGGACGAGTTCTACAATCTCAACGGTATACTACGTTGAAGACCAGACAGTTCCTAGATCTTGATGAAGATGTTTTCCTCCGTCATAGTGTGGACGAGTTCTACAATCTCAACGGTATACTACGTTGAAGACCAGACAGTTCCTAGATCTTGATGAAGATGTTTTCCTCCGTCATAGTGTGGACGAGTTCTACAATCTCAACGGTATACTACGTTGAAGACCAGACAGTTCCTAGATCTTGATGAAGATGTTTTCCTCCGTCATTGTGGGGACGAGTTCTACAATCTCAACGGTATACTACGTTGAAGACAAGACAGTTCCTAGATCTTGATGAAGATGTTTTCCTCCGTCATAGTGTGGACGAATTCTACAATCTCAACGGTATACTACGTTGAAGACCAAAAAGTTCCTAGATCTTGATGAAGATGTTTTCCTCCCTCATAGTATGTATGAGTTCTACAATCTCAACGGTATGCTACGTTGAAGACCAGACAGTTCCTAGATCTTGATGAAGATGTTTTCCTCCGTCATAGTATGGACGAGTTCTACAATCTCAACGGTATACTACGTTAAAGACCAGACAGTTCCTAGATCTTGATGAAGATGTTTCCCTTAGTCGAAGACCTGGCCGGTTCTTGAATCTCAACTGAATTATCCTCCGTTGAATTTCAGATAAGGTTCTCAATCTCGACAATTTTCCTCCATCATAGTGTGGACGAGTTCTACAATCTCAGCGGTATACTACGTTGAAGACCAGACAGTTCCTAGATCTTGATGAATATGTTTTCCTCCGTCATAGTGTGGACGAGCTCTACAATCTCAATGATATACTATGTTGAAGACCAGACAGTTCCTAGATCTTGATGAAGATGTTTTCCTCCGTCATAGTATGGACGAGTTCTACAATCTCAACAGAATTATACTTCGTTGAAGACCAGATAGTTCCTAGATATTGATGAATATGTTTCCCCCCAGTTGAATTATGGACAAATTCTTAAAACTCAGTAGAGATGTTCTCTCAGCTGAGGTACATGCAAGTTCCTAAATCTCAATAAAAGATAGACTTCCCCAGCGGAATCTTCTACAAACAACAGGTATGCAAATTTTCGCTAAGGAATCTCTTATGCGATCGACGCTCCTACGGATGGCATCTGTAAGACCATCCTCCTACCAACAATCTCCAAATGGCATCTGTAAGCCCATTCCCGACATCACAAGGCTGATACCACTTCATGCGAGTGCAAATTTCTGGGCACTCTAGTGTTCAATCATCTTTCACCTTCGGATCACGAAAGGCACGAAAGCAAATCTACATCCTCAGGTTTAAGAAGATTGAATAGGGGCAGCTTTTGTACCCCAAAATTTTCCCTCTCATATTTCTCCCAACATTTCAAGAGAAATCTCCAAGTGGCTCAAGATTGCTCAAGAGTTGGACAGTCAAGCTATCTCCTAAGGCAGTCAACCCCAAATTAGGGTTTTGTGTTGCATCAAGATCTTTGAGTACAAATGACCTCAAGTGCTCCCCAATGTCCTAATATGTTCTCAAGATCATCCATGTCAAATTTAAAGCCTTGCAGAGGAAGTTTGCTCAGTCAATTGCTCAAAGGGTCCAAAAATCGACTGTGTTAGGGCAAAAGTCAACTGTGACCTACAAACAGTCAAACTTCAAGATTTTTTGTCAACATTCTCATTTTGAAGGATATTTCATCATTTTATCAAGGTTTTATCATTATTCATCAAGGATTGCTCAAAATTCATCAAGACTCAAAAGTTGCTAAATTAGGGTTTTGTAGGAAAAGTCAACTCAAGTTTGACCAAGCATAACTTTCTCATACTTTATGAGAAATGACCCATCCAAATCTCATTTTTAAGAGGATGAAATTCCCGACAATCCATCTTCATACCCAAAAATCATAAAATGCACTCACAAGAAGTTATAATTTTGGACATTATAGGTCATTTTTGAAAGTAAAAAAAAACACCTTTTTTGCCAAAGCTTATAACTTGATCATGGAATATCAAAATGAGATGAGACAAAAAGGGTTGGTTATAAGACATCTCAGGATTTCTAAAAAGTCCAAGAACACTTCCAAAAGTTCAAAATTGAAGAAGTTATGCATTGTTGAAGTTGGACATTTTTGCAAAATTGCCAAAAGTCAACTATCCCCAAAACTTCAAATTTTGTCAAATGGGCCCATTCTTTTCCACTTGATTTGAGCTTGCATCATTGTCCACGTGTCATAACTTCAGCCATGAGCCCATATCTTATTTTTATCATTTAAGTTGATTTTTAATTGAATTTATTCATTTTAAATCAAATAAAATCAAATAAAATCATATAAAATCAAAAGTATTTATAACTCATGATTTTTTGGTTGCTTTAGGCTTTGAATACAAATATTATGTGAATCAAATTCGCATCAAGTGAATTGGTTACAAGAAGATATGATTTAGGCCAAATTTGGAAGGTTGTAATGGTGGAATCAAATCCAATTCATGAGCATTGATGTTGAGATATTTGTACCAAGTTTCTTACCCTAATGCAATATACATTACATAAGGAAGGCAAAGGCACGAAAACAATGG
The DNA here is from genome assembly GCA_948472305.1 of Vicia faba. Classification (NCBI taxonomy): domain Eukaryota; kingdom Viridiplantae; phylum Streptophyta; class Magnoliopsida; order Fabales; family Fabaceae; genus Vicia; species Vicia faba. The sequence continues at coordinate 756,621,728 of OX451740.1, read as the reverse complement.
TTGGAGGATGCAAGCATAGAGAGAACAAAACTTGAAAAAAGTGGTAAAAAGCTTGAATTCGAATTCATAGTTAGAGGCAATCTCAGAAGCCAAGAAGGATCCCAATCGATTCCTGAGTGATCACACAACCTTCCTGGATCAAAAGCACGCGTCCTCAGTCCTTTAAAAGCATTGTAAGCATCACGTTACTTAGCCCTGTATTTGAAATCATAACTCTCTATTCTTGCATCATTTGGACAAATCATTGATATATTTGTGATCCTCATGACATTTTGAAGCTTTTCGCATTAGTTGATTTCGTTTATCTAACTCATAAAGCCAAGTACCATAGCTAGGGTTCTTCGTTTGTATTTTGGGGTTTTCTTTTGCAGGAAAAATCAGGACTCAAGAAGGGCATAATGTTGATCAGGGAGCCAAGGCGAATTCAGCCATGATTTCAGAATTGATTTATGAGGCCTAGGGAAGATTTTAGAGCAAGCTTGCACATTTAGCTGCGAATTCAAATCCGTAGGTAAAATTACAGTAGTGGAAGGACATGAACGAGTGCGTGTCAGTTTCTGGTTGGCCCATTCAAATTGTTTTTCGCGCATTTTTTTGTTCTGACCAATAATTGCATTTTTGTTATATTATTATTATTATGTGATATATTAACAGATAAGCAAATCAGCCTAATGGCAAGCGTGCGTTGGCAATCACCTACAGGACCTGGGTTCGAATCCCAGGTCCCCCACTTTCATTCATAATTTTATTTTTCAGGTGATTTGGTGCATTTGCCTTGCTATAGCATACCATGGCCCCTCCTACATTCAACAGCCAGATGGCCATTGGCCAGATCTGGTGGTCCAAGGGGAACGTCCACCATAGATCCAGTCAACAAGCTCTCACCTGATCCAGGAAAAGTCAACAAGGCCAGATCCATGTGGGCCTCAACATTGTTATTCACACCATGGAAACAGGCCCATACTCCTTTCTCTCATATTATTTTGCTTATTTGTTTTATTTTATTAATTGCCTAATTATTTTTATTTAATTTACTAACCAATTAAAAAATTCATTTAAAAAAAAAATAAAAACCACAAAAATATTTTTTATCAAATTAAACTTTAACTTTTATTTTTATTAATAAATACCAATTAAATATAACTTAGGTTTTAATTAGAATACCTTTAATTCCTTTTTTTAAATAATTAAAATTAACTAGACTTAATTAGGTTTTTACTAATTCAATTAATTTTTATTTCTTTCTTAAAATACCAAAAATCCAAAAATAATTTATTTTCATTAATTAATCAATTTATTTATTAACTTAATAATTAACTTAGGTAATTTCTTTCTTAATTCAAAAACAACAAAAAAATCATTTCTTTAACAAAAAAAGGGTCAAAACCCTATAACTTTGCACTCGATTTAATTTCCCGCACGCGATTTATTTTTATCATAATAATGTATTTGCTCCCGGTTTGTAATAGCTTAATAGGACTTTTACTATTTTTATCGCTTTATTTATTTTTAAAGGGTTTGTCTTTGGCGATGTAAATACCCGACGCCTTGTAATTTAAATTCCGCAATTTATTTTCCGCAAATTATAACTGTTAGATGTTTGATAATAGGGATGCATGACAAGACTGAATGCTTAATCTAAAATCAACTTAGACCACCATTAACATGTACAAAGATAAAATTAACTGAAAACGACACACTCGCACATGTGCACTCTTAGGGTACACCCCACTTGGTTGCCTTCGTACACGGTCATTAAGTATAGGTAACTTTAGAGGTCTCCCTCTTGTCCAAAGATCATAGTCGCCTCGAAACGGTTGCCTCGGATATTGTTGCCTCAAAACAAATGATCTAAGACATTAGGGTTACCACTAAGGCCTCCTACCATTGCTTTAGTGACCCTAAGTCCCGCATTCGAATTGACCCTTAAACTCCAACGGCGATGCTACCTACTCATCAATAGTGGGATAGCATTGTCTAAAGGAAGATAACATAGAATGATTCCTTTTTCGAGTAGGTAGATGGTTCTTAAGTACTTGATCTTTCAAAAACAAAAACTTTTCAGACTTACACTTTTCGAACAAAGTTTTCAAAAACACTTCATACGCTCTTGAGGACAGAAGCAAGAGTTAAATCGAAGTTTCAAAACAAAAACTTTTTCAAACCCACAAGCACAAAGAAAGAAATATTTATTAAACAATTCGTACACTCTTTTTGCCTTGTGCCTTACCCAGGGCACATAGGTCCATTTGTAAGGGTTTTGATTCTTCATTTTCATATGCCATTTTTAAATGAATCATGGACATTTTCATCTATAAACTTTTGTGTTCACTTTCTTTCTTTTTACATTTTATTTTGTTTAGAGGTGGCTATCCCTTACACACACCCATACTCACGAAACGCAGGTACCCATCCACTCCGGATTCCATGGGTAACAATTCTGCTATGGCCTTCAGTGACTCCGAAGATATGGTCAATCATGCCGAGTACGAAGATGATGAAGACTGTGAAGTGCCTCGAGAGTTGGCTAGACTTCTACAACAGGAAGAAAAGGCTATTTTGCCCCATGAAGAGCTGTTAGAGACTATCAACTTGGGTACTACCGAAGACAGAAGAGAGGTTAAAATGGGTGCCAACCTAAAGCCGAATGTCAAAGTGCAATTAGTTCAGTTGTTGAAGGAATATGTTGAGATCTTTGTCTGGTCCTATGAAGACATGCCGGGACTGGATACAGACATTGTGGTTCACCGTCTCCCTACAAGAGAAGACTGTCCACCAATTAAACAGAAAGTCCGCCGAATGAGGCCCGGCATGTCCGAAAAGATCAAAGTTGAAGTGATGAAGCAGTTCAATGCTGGCTTTCTTGCTGTTACTTCCTATCCACAATGGGTTGCTAACATTGTGCCCGTGCCTAAGAAATACGACAAAGTCAGAATGTGCATGGATTACAGAGACTTAAACAGGGCTAGCCCTAAAGATGACTTTCCACTACCGCACATTGACATTTTGGTCGACAATACAACTCAACATAAAGTATTTTATTTCATGGATAGATTTTCAGGGTACAACCAGATCAAAATGACCCCCGAAGACATGGAGAAGACTACTTTTGTTAAGCAACGGGGTACCTTCTGTTATAAAGTGATGCCATTCGGACTGAAGAATGTCGGGGCAACCTATCAGCGAGCCATGGTAGCTTTGTTTCATGACATGATATATCAAGAGATCAAAGTCTACGTAGACGACATGATAGCCCATTCACAGACAGAAGAAGAACACCTCGACCATCTGCAAAAGCTGTTTGTCAGGTTGAAGGAATATAAGCTCAGATTGAACCCTAGCAAGTGCACTTTCAGAGTCGGGTCTGGTAAACTCTTTAGATTCATCGTCAGCAACAAGGGCATTAAGGTTAATCCTGCCAAAGTCAAGGCCATATAAGAAATGCCCACCCCTCGCACTGAAAAGGAGGTCAGAGGTTTCTTAGGACGCCTAAACTATATTGCAAGGTTCATTTCTCACCTAACATCTACCTGTGAGCCAATCTTCAAGCTGTTGAAGAAAGATCAGGTAGTTGAATGGAATGGGGATTGTCAAGTTGCTTTTGATAAAATCAAGGAGTATTTGCTAGAACCTCCTATCTTGATGCCACCCGTCGAAGGAAGGCCGTTAATCATGTACCTGACTGTTTTGGATAACTCAATGGGGTGCGTACTGGGCCAACATGACGAGTCTGGTCGAAAAGAGCATGCCATTTATTACCTTAGCAAAAAGTTTACCGACTGTGAGAATCGCTACTCACTGCTCGAGAAAACTTGCTGCACTTTGGTATGGGCTGCTCGCCGGCTAAGGCAGTATATGTTGACACATACCACTCTGCTGATTTCTAAAATGGATCCGATCAAGTACATCTTCGAGAAGCCTGCTTTATACGGAAGAATCGCTAGATGGCAGATGATCCTCACCGAATATGATATACAATACACGACCCAAAAAGCTATAAAGGGGAGTGTGCTAGCCGATCATCTGGCCCATCAAGCCATCGAAGATTACCAATCCATGAGATTCGACTTTTCCGACGAAGACATTATGACATTGGACAACATTGAAGGTAACAGACCGTATGACAGACCTGAACAAGGATCCCGATGGACCCTGTACTTTGATGGTGCCTCTAATGCACTGGGAAACGGTATCGGTGCGGTACTTATCTCTCCACAAGGTTTCCATACACCTTTCACTGCTAGACTCTGCTTCAGCTGCACCAACAACATGGCCGAGTATGAAGCTTGTATCTTTGGTCTAAAGGCTGCTATTGACTTGGGGATCAAATCTTTGATTGTATTTGGGGACTCAGTTTTGGTTATCAGTTAAATCAAAGGAGATTGGGACACTAAACATCCTAATCTCATCCCATACAAAGAACATGTCCTGACATTATTACCTCATTTCGAGCAGATTACCTTCGAGCACTTCCCGCGAGAATAAAATTGGCTAGCAGATGCTCTAGCTACAATGTATTCCATATTTAAACTTAACTGGGATAATAAGGCTCCTCAAATCACCATTGAACGAATGGACGAACCTGCACATTATCACGAGATTAATACCGAAGAAGTAGTGGACCGACCTTGGTTTCATGATGTCAAAAGGTATCTCGAAGCACAAGAATACCCTGAAAGAGCTTCAGTCAACGACAAAAAGTTCTTAAGAAGGTTCGCAGCCAAGTTCTTTCTGAGCAATGGTATCCTATACAAGCGCAAACATGATTGTGTTCTGCTTCACTGTGTGGACAAGGTTGAAGCTGAGCAGATCATGACTGAACTACATAATGGCACCTTTGGCACCCACTCGAGCGGACATACAGTGGCTAAGAAGATTCTAAGGGCAGGTTACTACTGGTCTACCATGAAAACTGATTGTCATCCATATTCCCGTACTTGTCACAAATGCCAAATCTATGCGGACAAGGTACATATTCCTCCAGTTCCTCTCAATGTCCTACCAGCTCCTTGGCCATTCCCAATGTGTGGTATCGACATGATTGGAGAGATCAAGCATACAGCATCCAATGGACACCGCTTCATCCTGGTGGCTATTGATTACTTTACCAAGTGGGTCGAAGCAACTTCCTTCGCCTCTGTTACAAAGAATGTTGTTGCCCGCTTCATCAAGCAGAAACTCATATGCCGGTATGGTATCCCTGACCGTATCATCACGGAAAATGGTACAAACCTGAACAACATTATGATCACAACTCTGTGTGAGAAGTTCAAGATTCAACATCACAGTTCATCTCCCTATCGGCCTAAGATGAACGGTGTTGTCGAAGCCGCGAACAAAAATATCAAGAAGATCATTCAAAAGATGACAGTCACCTACAAGGACTGGCATGAGATGTTACCGTTTGCTCTGCACAGATACCGTACCACGACACGCACTTCAACCGGGGCAACCCCCTTTTCTTTGGTATATGGCATGGAAGCTGTTTTACCTATGGAGGTTCAGATTCCTTCCTTGAGAATTATGAAGGATGTTGGTTTAAGTGAAGATGATTGGATTCAGACCCGGCTTGATCAACTGAATTTGATCGACGAGAAGCGACTTACTACTGTTTGCCATGGTCAGACGTATCAAAAACGGATGATCAAGGCTTTCAATAAGAAAGTCAAATGCCAGGTATATCAAGTCGGAGATCTTGTAATTAAGTGGATCATCTTTCCGCAAAGTGATCCCAAGGGCAAATAAACTCCTACTTACGAAGGACCATTTGTGATCAAGAACATCTTTTCTGGTGGGGCTATGATTTTAACAACAATGGACGGCGATGATCTGCCACACCCTGCGAACGCAGACATAGTCAAAAGATACTACACATAAACGACCCGACAAGTTGAAAACCCAAAAGGGCGACTTGGGAAAAAATGGGCATCCCGGTGGATCGAAAACCCGAAAGGGCGGTTCAGGAAAAAATTAGAGATAAACAAAAAAAATTTGTACACCCGACAAGTTGAAAACCCGAAAGGACGACTTGGGCAAAAAAGGGTTTCTCGGTGGATCGAAAACCCGAAAGGGCGGTCCAGGAAAAAGTTAGGGAATTAAAGCGTATGACTATGTCTCGTCGGATCACTTTAAGGACAATCTCTTCATGGACAAGCTCCCAACTTCTGATCAATCCAATCATCTGCTGATGAAGCGACGAATGGACAAGATACTCAGAGTTGCGAAGGCTATAGCAGAAAGGGAACCCCATGGAATTGTTACACATAGCCATCTTCTTTGTATAAATTTTTTCTCAATTTTATGACAACATTCTCTTACTAGAATGTCTGTTTCCTTTGTACAAAATACTTACACAAAGTTAATACAAAAATACTTCAAAGTGCAGAAAATTGTTTGCCTTTTCCTTCTTTTTACACTTGTGTTTTTATTTGAAAACGTCCAATGATTTATTAAATGAGCATATGCATTTGAATATAATCACTACTTACAAATAAAACGAAATGAGAAAAAATAATTACTGATAAGATGGAAGTATGGGAAAGTTGTCTTTAGGCTATTCTAGGAGGAATCCCCCGCAATACATCATCTAGTTTCCTCGGCAGGGCTAAAGCCTTGAAATGCCTATCCCCAGCGGAGTTAAGTTTCTAAATCCCCATCAGAGTTGAGCTTTCAAACTCCCAATCCCCAGCGGAGCAAAACTTTAAACTTTAAACCCTCAGAGAAGATGAAACTTTCTTCCCAAACGAAGCCAAACCTTCAGCCGTTGAACATCAGTGGAGACCATCCAGTTTCCTCCATTGTCCCTGAAGAGTCGCTTTAAAACCAGATAATTCCCCAGAAAGTTATTCTTCCCCACTGAAGTCACCACGATCAAATCAGCACGTCATTAAGATCCCCAGCGGAGAAGAAACTTCGGTATGATGATCCCCAGCGGAAACTATTCAGTTTTCCTGATACCCCTAACGGAACGAAGATTCTCATTCTTGAAGTCCCCAGTAATTTGGCCTACAACCCAAACTCCTGATCTCCTCCAGCAGTTTGGTTTCTCCCCATAGAGGTTGTCAAAAATCTTGAATCTCCAACAGTGGTCATGGATTTATTTTCCCCGACATCAGTCGAAGATTTTATTATCTCCAAATATCCGGGATTTATTTTCCTCAGCAAAACAGCTAATCAGCTTACATGCGCATACATTACATTCATATATCATAAACATTTGATAAAACACATCTTATTGCATCATACATTTCATGCAACATAACTTTGTGTTTCAGCTAATAGTCTACCCTTTTCAGGATGAAATTGATAGCTACCTAAGACAGATATTCATAGCTCAGAAAATGGCTTAGAGACGCTCCAGACACAGATGCTCTCTTGTTTGATTATTCTAATCAAGGGGCAGATTCCTTTTCCAGTCATGAAGCCTGGATCCAACCAGATTTTATCTTGACTATACTGAAGCCCGGAGATCGACCGAAAAATAGTAGAATCCCCTGCAAGTTCTTCTGAAGACTGGATGTTGACCAGATAGGAAGAAAAGTATTGTGAAGCCTGGATGTTGACCAGATAGCAATACAAGACTGTGAATCCTGGATGTTGACCAGATAACAGTAAGGTGCACTGTGAAGCTTGGATGTTGACCAAATAAAAGTTTACTCGGCCAATTACTTTAAAGCCCGGATACAACCGAATATTAGTAGGCCCCAAAATTAAAAGGAAAACCGGAGGCGATCGGATAACCATTTGATTTCCGTATGAATCCTGGATGTTGACCAGATAACAATAAGGTACATTGTGAAGCTTGGATGTTGACCAAATAAAAGTTTACTCGGCCAATTACTTTGAAGCCCGGATCCAACTGGATATTAGTAGGCCCCAAAATCAAAGGGAAAACCGGAGGCGACCGGATAACCATTTGATTTCTGTCTGAAGACTGGATGTTGACTAGATAGGAAGTAAGGTATTATGAAACCTGGATGTTGACCAGATAGCAATGCAACACTGTGAAACCTGGACGTTAACCAGATAACAGTTAACCGTTAACAAAATGAAGATTCTCATTCTTGAAACCTCAGAAGATTGGAATACTCCCAAGCTCCTGATACCATTAGTGGAATGAAGATTCTCATTCTTGCTTCCACAGTAGATTGGCATACACCCAAACTCCTGATATTCCCGACTGAATGAAGATTCTCATTCTCAAAGTGGCATACAACCTAAACCCATGAACTTCTTCCAAACAGGAATAAGCTTTTCCCCAGAGTCCCGAGCTCACTCTCCAGCAGGATAGCTACTCCTCAACTGTATAGCTATTCCCCACAGAGTTTTTACTCCCCAACAAAATGAAGATTTTCATCCTTGATTCTCCAGTGAATTTTCCAGAGCCTTCTTTACTCTCAGCATAATTTTGTCAGAATTTTTAATCCCATGCAGATCGGAGATTCTTGTTCTTGACTCCTCAGCATAAATTCCCCTAGTAGAATGAAGATTCTCATTCCCAATTCCCCACAGAGTTTTCAAATATCCCCCGACGTAGTTCTCCTCAATAACAGGCATACGGGCTCTCGCAAAGGAATCTCTTATGCGATCAACATTCTTGGATGGCATCTTTAAGCCCATCTCTGGCGAGATTCAGTCATATCTCTAAATGGAATCTTTAAGCCCATTCCATCGACTACATTTTGACGAGTGAAAATTTACGGGCACTCTAGTGTCCAATCCTATTTTACCTTCGAGTCACGAAAGGCAAACTCGCCAATCTAACTCTTTAGGTTCAAGAAGATTGAACAGGGGCAGCTGTTGTACCCCAAAATTTGCCCTCTCATCCTTCAGGAATTCATCCTGAATTCTCAGAGTTTCTCTTAAACAAATCCAAGCCCTGAATTATCATTCCTTTCCAAGTAAACCATTTACAAGAGAAAAATGGTCATTTGCAAGCTCAAAAGTCAAATTTTTTACCCTGAAAAAGTTAAATTCTAAATACTTAGAATTTTCTCTAAAAAAGGGAGTGTTTAAGAAAAAAATGGCACTTCATAACTTCTGAACCAACCTCCAGGCAGAAATGATCAGAAGTTGCAAACTTGGCTCAACACATAACATTCAGTCAGAAGGTGCTCTTCAGCAGCTACACCAACTAAGTTAGGGGTTGTAAACGTGGTTCAACACGTAATCTTTAAACAGAACATGGCTCTTTCAGCAGTTATACAAGTTCATCCAGAGTGTGCTAGAGAAATGCAAAGGAGGCAACAAAGCCTGAAACTCCTTCAAAATGTACTGGGATTAGAAGGTAATGGGATCAGCAGATTGGGTAAAATACTGAAGCATAATCACTAAGTCCAGAGTTTTCAGAGGCAGATCAAAGGAGCATACTGGAAAGTCTGGAAAACTCTCAGAATTTGATGAGGAAGCAAGAGGCCAAGGTCAGAGCTTGGTTTACATTGTTTTTGGTGAAGAAGAACTGTTGGCTCAGGTTTTAGGTAATGATGCAAAATCTCCTATTACAAGATTTCTGATTTTGACAAATCTCATCACCATTTAATGCTCATTAATGCTCACAGCCACTTTTGAGTATTCATCCAAGGGGTCTCTCCACGTGTGGCATGGTAACACCCTCGTGCAGGCTTAGGCATGGATCTATGCGCCACTTTTTCGCCTATGGGTGTCACTTCCCCTTAATCCTCGCTTACTGTTCCAACCTAGGCTGAAAAGTTGTCCATCATCACAACTTTTCATGAACTTCCTTCAAGAACAAGTTAACCCCTACTGCATAGTATTGGCGCCATCTAACGTTTAAAAATTCACAAAGCCTTGCCTATAAATAGGACACCATTGTCCATTAAAAACCCGATCAAAAAAATCCATAAAAAATTGCTAGAAGAGGAACAGAAAACTCTAGCAAGAAAACATTGTGAAACTTTGCCAAAATTCCTAGTGTTTCATAAAATTTGAACTTCCTGCCTCTAAACATTATTGATACCCAATTTGCTTCCTAACTAGAGAACGCCCATACAGTTTCTGACCATACATACATATATCTCCTCCATCCACCCATTCTAAAAAGAACCTGTCCAAAACACCATCAGAGCTAAAGCTAGCTCCAACTCACAGATCTTCTTCCAACAGCAAGGTAAGCACCTGCTAACTCCCATCACGCTGCTACGCATCATCAGCTTGGCATGCTCAATAAACACAATGTAGATATCATGTTGCTGCTGTACGTGTTCTGAGGATTTTCATTCCTATGAATGCTTAAGTAGGAAGTGAATCCGTGTAGAACCTGCCTGTGACCTTTTTGGTTCTGTCTTATGAAACACTTTGACACCTGCTGAAACTGTCTTAGGCATGTATTTTGTTTTGAGGAGAAATAACCAAATTGCAGATGTTCTGACTAGCGCAGAGGGAGACCAAGTTCTGACTTTGACGCCAACACTTCTGAGGCCTGTTATGTTATCAGTAATATCAGAACTTCTGAAAATTACTGTGTTCCCAGCAGGGTCAGAACTTCTGACCCCATACATTTTCACTATCAGGTTTCTGTTTTGCAGGGCACCAGAGTCATAAGTTCTGACTCATACATTTTCACTAAAAGGTTGATATCCTGCAGCAGGCCTGGGTCAGAACTTCTGACTTCCTCTCAGCAACGCACTAGCCCTCTCTCTCTTTCTCTTTTTCTTCCCCTTGTTATTTTCTTTTTTTTTAATCTATTTTTCTCGTTGAACCATCCCCATGTACAAGTGTGTATCCCCCACCCCCTAAATATTGTAATATCGTAGGATTTTACATTTCTGCATTTTTATCTCTTTCAAATGTAAATGCTAGTAATTAGGATATGTATGGCAAGATAAAATCAATGAAATAGAAAATCCTAATTCAAGATAAAATCATGCATGCAATAAAACACACTTGCACTCAAACACCCCTTAACGTATCTCCACTTGGTTGCCTAAACAAATGGCCATGGTATGCATGCTAGGTATCTTGGAAAAACAAAAAAACAAAACAAAAGATCATAGTCCCTCGATGACGCTATCTTGGTTGCCTATACAAAATGATCTAGTCCCTCAGAAAATTTGCTAAGATACTTAGCACAATTACTATCATGGTCAATACGATGACCCGCGTCTGTCCCGTTTAACATCCAAATACAAGGTTGTTTACCAAATACAATGGTAAAACAACACTGTCAAAAGGGTTAAAAACGTATAGAAAATATCTTTGAGTAAAATAGGGTTGACAACTCTTAGTTACTTGATCAAAACTTGCAAAACATCCTTGCTATTTTTCAAACACACCTCACAACACAAATTTCAAAACAATTTCCCAAAACAAACTTTCAAACATTGAAATCTTTTCAAAAGACAACACATTTTTGTATACATTCAAACAAGAATCATTACAAAGGTTGCCACAATGATGGCCTCTTTTCAAAACATTTTCAAAACCACACACACAAAGCACCATTTCAAATAATTGGAAAAGCAAAAGCAAGTGATCTAAACAAGTAACTAAGAGCCCATGGATAACCATGGATGAAAAGGGTGCTAGCACCTTCCCTTTTCATAATCTACCCCCCAAACCCAAGAAAACATCTCAAAGGTCTTTCCTGTGCTTTTTGACCTTTCCTTTGGATAAAATAAAAAGCCGGTGGCGACTCTTGCTAAACCGAAACATTTGCAAACACAAAACGCAAAATCCCAAGTCAGTTATCCCACCGTATCACAACGGGGGTCGTCCTTGTCACTCCTTTCGGGAGAGCGATACGAAGATCCGATGTAGTGGCGGTCACGGTGGCCCTGGTCGCGCGAAGTGTTCCTTGGGCGGTATGACTGTTGATGGTTTCCCTCGTTCCTATCTCCGGGGGGTCTTTGTTCTTGACGCGAGGGGCCATGATCGCGCCTTCCCGCGTCAACGAGTTGTTCCCTCTCCAAAGGGGGTCGTCGCCCGAGTGGTCGGGGCGAAGGGCTTCGAGAGATGTCCCGATTATATCTCCGCGGGGGAGATTGGGGATGTTCATCCGCTAGTCAAGGGGGAGGAGATTGAGGTCTCCTGTGTCTTCTCGGGGGCCTCCGATCGTCCTCGAGCGCCCTTAGTCTTTCCCCCTGGGAGAAGATTAGATAGTTGGTTTGATTGATTTCTGCGAACATTACCCTGGTTGTGGCGTCTGCCCCCGAGGGGATGGGGACCTCGTGAAATTGGACGTGTTGGTAATTCTGGGGAGGTGGCCGATCATCTTCATGTCGGCGAGGTAGAGATGATGATGAAGCAGTTGCTCCGTGTCTGTATTCAGAAGGTCCGGGCATGTTGACGCCATGGACTGTGTTATGGCCGGCGGTACCGACGTTGTTGAGGCCAGCATTATTATCGGTGATGTTGTTGTTAACGTTGATGACACGAACGTTCAGGTTGTCTGGAGTCTGGTCATCCATGACAGTCGAGGATTGTTTAGCTTTTAGTCTCAAGTGAATAGAAGATGGGGAATCTTAGTTTCCCACATACGGCTCCACTGATCTTAGCGGATCAAAGATAGACCGTCACAGCTGGCTTCAGGCTAAAGTTGAATGAGATGGAGGGGGGGGGGGGGTACCTGCAAGAAACTCCGATGGTAAAGTAAGAAGCGAAATGAGCAAGAAAGTATGAGTTTAGAGAAGTATGAATGAATACCTAACCCTCTCAAAAGAGAGGGTATTTATAGCCTCCAGTGCTGGGCCAATGTCTCTTTATTGGGTTGATCAAACAAGCCCAATAAAGAGACTGCCATGTTCTACGTGTGTAGTAGGAACCCACACGTGGCCCCCTACCTGGATAACGTCCTCCGCAAGACAAAGAGGATAGAGACGCGGTCTTTCCGGGACCATGAAGACTCCACGAAATCCGGAGAGGTTGGAAGTCATCCCTATGAGGAAGGTGCTCGGGAGGAGCGCGTGCTCGTCGGGGATGGTCTCTGCGAGCACCGACGGGAAGCAGTCATGGTCGACAAGACATCTGTGGTCGGGATGTGCTCGGTAGAAATACTGCTCAACGCAGCAGATTGACAAGCTTGGATTGGGACTCACTGGTAGTTGGGCCAAGGGCAGGCCCAGTCCAGAACAATTGTTATTCGTGAAGAGCAATAATTTTTTTAGGAGAAAAGGTATGTAAATTTGTTGATAGAAGTGTAAATTATGAATGAATTGTTGATATAAACATAATAATTTTAAAATAAAAACAACCATCAGAAATCATCATATAGTTTTAAAAAAACAAACAAACAAGTTAAAATTGAAAATAAAGAAGAAGACTCATATTTTAATCATTGATCCAAAAATAAAGAAATTTGAAATAAAAAACAAAGGGTTTTTAAATAAAATGTGCAAAGAAAGAGGTTGAAAATTTGTGAAAATGAATCTTGGAATTTGTGAAATTGTAGGTGAATTGTTGATGTCCTAAACTTTGAAAATAGATGACTATTTATAGATTGAAAAATTAGGTTAAATTGCTAAAAAAGATAATTACCCAAATAATATAAAGCCCAAATTTTATTTATATCTTTGTCAGCAAACTGACCAATCAGAAGCTGAATATAACACAAATTGAGAAATGAAAAACAATTAACCAAAAAAGGAAATATTTTTTATATTTAATATTATTTTTTCAATGAATTTTGGTAAAAAGTGCATAAAATAAAATAAATAATTATTTTTAGAAATGCCTTAAAAATAAAAACGAAAATTGAAATTAAATAACAAAAAAATGCAATTTCATGATTTAAAAATTAAAATAAATTTAGTAACAAATAAAAGGGAACATGTTAAAAATATAGTAAGTGAGATTCAAAGTCGTGACCTTATACTTGAAAGCCTTTCCTCTTTACCAATTTATGCTGACTCATTTATTTATAATAAAAAGCCACTTGAAAGTATATGAAAGATGGAAAAATATTTTCTATACAATAATGCAAAATAAATTAATATTAAAATATTAGTATAAATAAACCAAACAATTTATAAAGCCTAAGTTAAAAATAATTTGACTTTTAGAAATAGGACAGACAAATTTAGGGTATGACAACTGCCCCTATTTAATTACTCTTTGATTGAAGCATGCAAGTATATGATGTTTTTGCACGTTCGAATTAGAAGGTTATTAAATAATGGAAGACCCCAAAATTTGACCAAAGATTTTTTGAAATTTTTTGAAAAATAAAGAAAGTAATACTAAAAAAGGGAAAGGATGACGCGGATAACTCATAAATGCATGAGAAACAGTAAACATAGATAATTAGGAGATGGAGATGCAGATAACTCGTTAATACCTGAGAAAAAGTAAACATAGATAACTTGGATATGACGACACATATAACTCATACATATCGAAGGTAACCTGGAGAAGACGACGCAAATAACTCGTCAACTCCAGGAGCAAGGATTAACATATCTACCTTTGCCTAGGGACTAAACCAAAAAATATGAAAAAGGACAATATCGTATATTTTTCATTCCTTCCACAACCTAGGGGAAAGGTAATATGGGTATCAACTTTATTTATGCTAAGGGACTAAACCAATGGAGTCGAAAAAGATATGAAAATAAATTGCCAATGCTTCGTGACTAACATAGTAAGCCGTATCGTAGATATGCATATTTATCACAACCTAGGGGATAAATGATGCGATATCAATTTTATTTATGCCAAGGGACTAAAGTAATAAGATTGAAAATTTCGGACGGATAACCTATCATTGCTCAGGGATCCAAATGAATAGATATGTATGATTTGCATATCTACCACAACCTAGGATGTAGATAATGCAGGTATCAACTCTATTTATGCCAAGGGACTAAACCAATATAGTTGAAATGTTTGAAAACAACTTGCTAACGCTTCGGGACTAACATAGTAAGTTGTATCGCAAATTTTGCATTTTTATCACAACCTAGGGAATAAATAATGCGGGTTTAAAATTTGATATTTGAAATTGAAATTTGATAGTTTGAAAATTGAATAACTAGGCCATGGATATAAATCGTAGATATATTTCCTAGTGTAATTTTGGCTCTGGTACCTCTAAATGTTATGTTTGTTCTTAACCGAGGTTGCTATTATGAAAAGTGCTAAGGTTTGAATTTGTGATTTGCACAAGTGACTTAATTGGTAAATAGGCCTTGAGATTTTTTGATGTATTCAAGGGCCTGTACATTGCATATTTGATATGCCTGATATGATTATACGTACTTTAGTAATGCTTGATGATAACTCCTTTGATAGGATTTCTGTATACTAGATGTAATTTTGATAATGTTATGAGTGAGATGCGTAAGGCTGCTTACGCTTAAATACTAGTGGGAAATGTATGAGACTATTTATACTTGAAAGAAATGCTAATGGAACTGTATGAGGTTGATCATGCTCGTAGGGCTTCATATGAATGAAATGATGATGGACATGCATGAGGCTGCTCAAGCTCATAGGGTTGCCTATGATGAAATTCTGATACAACTGTGTGAGGCTCCTTATGTCTTAATGCTGGTAAAAATGCATGAGGTTGCTAATGTCTTTATGAAATGTATGCGGTGCATGAGGTTACTCATGCCTCGTAAGGCTTCTTACGAATAAAGGGATAGATGAAGTTACGTGAGGTTGCTCACATCTTGAATGGTTGTAAATTATGTAAGGCTTACATTTTGGATTAATGATATGCATCAGTAAGGTTATCGGAAGACGATAATCAAGTGATTGGAAAGGTGAACAAATAGTAATGTTACTGGCCTCGATAAGGTTACCAGGAAACATCAATCAAGTAATTGGAAAATGAATAATTAGTAAAGTTACTGGCATCGGTAAGGTTACCGGGAAACATCAATCAGGTGATTGGGAAAATGAACAATCAGTAAGGTTACTGGAATCAGTAAGGTCACCGGGAAACATTATCAGGTGATTGGATTAGGGATTTATGCTATGCATTATGATTTATTATTATTTTAATGTGCATTTTGATTGATGCACGAAATGTAATGATTGATCAATGCATGTAATGAGTGATTTGGGTATGTACCACTGGACATTGGAATTTGCAGTGCCAATGAAAATGTGGCTTTGAGGTAAATGCCCATTGAAATTGGGCTTTTGAGATGATATATGATTGAGGTGATATGCATGATTTAATACTAGAGCGCAACGAAATGATTAATGCATGACAATTATTTATTATGACTTGGATGTGGTGCCTTTGTGATGGGTCGTGGACGTTTAAGGTGTAAAGAGGTTATTTATGCAACAAGGATACTTTTCATATGATGGTAAGGGTTATACTAGCATGATTTCGTGATACTTATGTAGAACTTAAAGATTGCTGATGTAGGAGAGAGCTTTGCTGGGGGTTGTGAAAGTATGAAGAGAGCTTGCCCCTTTGTGGCCTGTTTTTCCCCTGTTTGTTAGTAGGGTCTTTGAAAAGATTCACCTTAATGGAAGTAGTTTGGCCATATTTTGCACTTGAGATGGTTGGTCCCACAATTTTAAACTTTGAAGCACTATTCCCCTGCTTAATTGATTGTTGGAATGATTTGCCTCTGATGAACCATTTCCAACCAGTTCTAGAGTCTTGCAACATTCTTCCCCATATTTGATTTTTGAAAGGTATGTCCTAATCTTCAAAGTCTGAAGGAATGTCCTGAGGAGGAACTTAGATCTCACCATGCTGTGATATGAACTTGATATGGATTTCCGCAAGTATCTGAATCTCAAAAGGTATGCTCCTGATTAACTGGAGCTTTGAGATGTGACACAAGTTGACCAAATCTTATAATGATCTCCCTAGTCAGTAGGATCTTCATGTGATATGCCCCTATGATCATTAGGATTTTCCCCTGATTATTGGGGTCCTCTTAGATCTTTTTCCTTAGTTAGGAGATTCTTGAAAAGGATCTCCTTTGATCAAACAATTATTGAAATTTTCTCGAAGCTAAGTATTAATTTGTAAGCAACATTGTACCTTTTGAAAAGTAATTCTAACGCGATGCACATGGAAGTTTTGAAATCAAAATTTGTTATGGAATAGAAATGGATGATTAAAGATAAATATTTGAAAAATAAGTATGGTTAGCAATAATTTAACAAACATTAGGAGTTAGTTTAATACAAATTCTGCTGAGTATGCTTTCATAGTGAACCTAAATTCAATTTGGACTTTTGAAGGTTGTAACGTGGTGTGGTTCACGGTTTAAGAAACAAAGGATATAAAAGGCTCAAATTTGAAATTTAACCCACCCAATTCTCCTTGATGTTATCCATTCCTAAATTCAATTAACTCAACGGATGCGTTCAAACTGCAAGATAATTATATAGTCGCAATAATAATGAGAAGCATTGACAAGGTTCAAGCACTTGATGAGAAGCTTTGATGATTTTGGAGGTGGAAGTCACAAGCTTATTTTCCATTTTTCTTTGCTTTTAATCCCTTTTTTTTGCATGGGGCGATTCTTTTGAATTTTCAGTCCATTGGGATCGGGCAATTGTTGTTGATATTGTTGCATTTTGATGTGGGGGAATCACCCATGATAGTGGCATGTGAGGCGTTGTGTAAGTCTTTGGCCCGTATAATGAAAGGTTGCCTTCTCTCTTCAATTTTTCATAAGTTTTTTTCTTTGAGTTCTTTTACGAGTCTCAGGAAATCAACTAGCTTGGATGACAGTTGGATAAGGGCGAAAGCGGAAATATATATATATATATATATATATATATATATATATATATATATATATATATATATATATATATATATATATATATATATATATATATATATATATATATATATATATATATATATATATATATATATATATATATATATATATATATATATATATATATATATATATATATATATATATATATATATATATATATATATATATATGGTTGATATGCAAATGCAAGTACATGTATGGGAGTGTATGAAAATGCATGTGTATGCAAAATATTTTTTTTTGTTTTTAGGGCATGCTAAAAATTTTTCATGGAGATGCAATGCGATGCGGAGTTGGGATAAATATAAACCTAAGTACAAAACCCTAATGGGTGACAGTTAAAGGAAATCCCTACGGGTTAGGGATTTTGAACTACAAAACCCTACAAGTTAGGAATTATGATGGAGAAAAGGAAACCCCAAAGGAAACCCTACAATCTAGGGATTATGATTGAGAAAAGGTAAGCCCTATAGGCTAGGAAATATGATACACCAAAGGAAACCTCTACAAGCTAGAGATTAAGACAGACAAATGGAAACCCTATATGCTAGGGATAATGAGTTACAAAAGATAATCCTACAGGCTAGGGATTATGATAAACAAAAGGGAACCCTTACGGGTTCAGGGTAGTGAATACCATATACAGGTTTAGGGTAGTGAATACCTTATACCTATTTTGGAATAGATATGGAAATGAGAACACCCTATGCGGGTTTAGGGATGAAAAGAAAAAGAAAATCCTTACGAGTGTAGGGATAGTGATAAGATGTCCTTTGAGGGAAGGCTCCCCATAAAGGATGGGATGATAAGGGTATCCTTAGTATGTAGGTTCATATGTTCGTTCTACAGATATTCTACCCTTTCCTATCAGGGTTATTTCCTTAAGGGTATCATGGATAACACAAAAGGGAAAAAGAACAAGAGCCTTTCTTAAGTGGAGCCTCTTTGTAGACCGGAACTTTCGTCTCGTAGGTCATATAAGGTCTCACCATGAGGTTTTATTTTTGGGTTATACAAAGAGTTATTGGTCAAATCCAAAGTCCTATCTCCAAGAGAGTCTAACCCTCTAAAAGATATTTATCGGAATTTGACCCACTCTAGACGAAGTCGTCGAAAAAAATCATAGGAGTGTTAAACCCCCTTGGCCAATTGATAATCCTTCTTTTAAGGTTTAATATTTTTTATCATTCAAAGCATATCCCCCCAACAAAAAATATGATCATATGATAATAGATGAATAAATAACATAAATGATAAATAATAAATAAAACCAAATAAATAAATAAAAAATAAAAAAACCCCAAAAGTCCTAAAGATAAAGTTAGGTTGAACTATAACTTAAGGGTTTCCCAACAGAGTCGCCAACTGTCGTAACCAGAAAAAAATACGAGAGTCTCCACCACTACTTTTATTCCTAAGGGCGAGAAATAAACAGATAACCATAAGTTTTTCCAGAGATTTCTAGGTTCGAGAGTTGGTTAGATAAAAGGAAGGTGTTAGCCACCCTTTAGCTTCCTTGTACTCAAGAGGATCATTTTTATCTCTAGGACTTATATGGACTATTTATTTATTTAATCATATTAATAAAAACAAGGGAACATTTAATTTTTTAGTTAGTGGACTCGCCTTGGTTTTAACCACGTGCCTACGCATCCTCTTGCGAAGAAATCAGAGTCCATTTCGTAGTTCGTATGTGTTTGGTTCGTTTTTTTATATGATTGTATATAATTGCTTTCAAATGCTCCTTTGAACTTTATTTGGGTTTGAAAATTGAGTGATCATAGACACAGTTAAAATTGAATTTGAAAGCAGTGCTATTTAATCCTTTTTTGAAAGTGTCTTGAATTTTTATTATGTTAGTAAAAATAATTTGATGGGTTAGTTGTCTTAATGTTTGATTTAATTTTTTGTTTTAAAAAATAGGTCAAAATAAACAAGTAATATAAAGAAATTAGGGTTTGAAAAATATTATATAGTTAGTGAAAGTGTTTCATTTAATTTGTCCAAATAATAATTAATAAGATTAATGATTAAAATTGGGGTTAGTAGATATTGATTTATTAGTCAAAATGATCAAGTAAGAAGGTTAATATTTAAAAAAAAAAGGTCAGTTTTTGAAATAAAAATAGTATTTGAAATAAAGTTAGTTTTAAAAAATTATTTTATTTATAGTTTTAAGGAAAAGAATTTATAATAATAATATAGAATATTTTATACTTTATTAATGAAACAAATAAAATAATATACAAAAATTATATAAAAAAACAAGTGAAAAATTTATAAAGGAAACATAAATAGAAAAGAAAATAAATTGAAAATTGAAAAAATAGAGGGGGTGTATTTTAATTCTCGAACTATTTTTCTTACATTTGTTTGTGATCAGAAGCAACTTGAAAGTATATGAAGTGTGGAAAAATATTTGTTATACAAATAATATAAAGAAAAGAAAAATAAATTAATATTAAAATGTTAGTATAAACAAAACAAACATTTTATAAAGTCCAAGTTAAAAATAATTTAACTGTTAGAAATAGGACGGACAAATTTAGGGTATGGCAAGAATATAAAAGGTATGTGTAATATGGACTAATTTATAAACAAACAGTTTGAAAATGTAAATTCAATTACCTAGAATAATATGGACTAATTTATAACATCGACTGTTTATGATGTTTCAGCCAAAATTGCTCTACACTGAAGGAATTCAGGGTTTTTATATTTATGGAGAAAGTTAGGATATGTTGATTGAACAATGGCTTTTAAAGGATCATAATAAGTTGTGATTAACATATCCTTTGATATGTCAATATCTACATAACCATCATTCCGCTCAACCAATTTTTCATCTCCATCTTGTAATATCCAATTTGAAAATTATTCTAATTCATAAGCACTGGAAGGGATGGTGGATTGCTGAAGACACATGTTAATTGTAAGTCTAAGAACTGTGCAATAATCCCATATGTATGAAGAATTAATAGTTTCATGAATGATATCAGAACAACTTTCCCTTGGTATAACAGAAAGTATTTCTCAAAAATCGCTGCCAATAACAACAATTTTACCACCAAATATCGTCTTAGAATTCTTTGTTCATGACATGGTGTCCTTAAAGTGTTTTATCCAAAGATTTGAAACAATACTTACTCGCCATTGGAGCTTCATCCTAAATAACCAACTTGCATAACTTCAACGGTTCAGCACGATCATTATTCTTCTCTATATTACACGTAGACGACTCCATTGTCGGTATTGGAATTTTGAACATAGAATGAGTTGTACTACCTCCAAGAAGTAGAATAGATGTTATACCTGATGTAGCAACTGTCAAGCAAATTTTTTTTCTCGACCTTATGTATGATGCTAAAGTTCTCCAGATGTATGTTTTCCCTGTTCCACCGTATTCGTATAGGAAAAAGACAATGCCTCTTTCGTTATTGGCAACACCAACAATACTGTTAAATACAACTTTATGTTCATCTATAATAAATTCAAGTATTATTACTAATCAGTAAAGAATCATTATTTTTTTAAGCATTGAATGCATATGTGTAAAACAACCTATACCATATAAATAAGGTAGTGTTGTTTGATTTTCTGCCATTCCAAATTTTTTTAGAAAACAAACATATTAATGTGGTGAGGTTGTGAGATATATGTTTTAATGCATTAGTTCGAATCATAACAAACATTGTACTGAAACGAAACAATTACCCATACTGCAATATATAATTTATTCATATAATAGGATACATTTTAATAGTTAAGACTATACTTTATAACAGAGCATGATATTGAATAATACATCCTGAAATATTACAAAAATATAATATAGTTATACATTACAATGATAATTCAACTGTACCTGTAAGATTCTAGTATACATTATTGAATTATATTAACTTCTCGTTAGTGTCGTAGTTTCGCTCATCATAGATTAGTCTATTGCCTAAGTGCTGAACCACATATCCAATGGGCCGTGGCAAACCGACATAATCTGTTAAGCTCTTATGGTTCTTCTAAAGCATTTTTTTTATTTCAATCAATGTCAAATTGATTATATCTTCATTCAATAATCTCAATTCTACAAAAGTATTATTATTACGTTAAGACGTATGTATAAACATATTGGGGATTGTTAAATAATTTGATTCTTTACATGAGAATAAACTATAAAGTATAATAATTATATACCTCTGTTGTTTGCAATTCTTTGTTGAGAATAAAGAATGTCGTCCGATAATAATTGCCATGTTTTTTTCCAAACATATGTGGCTTATTTATGCTACTTGATAGTAACATATGCAACTATGTATTCCCTATTGGCCCCAATAAAACCCATAGTAAAGCAAGCATCACAAAAATAATCGTATTTATGGTTGTTAACTATTTTTATCTCATCGTAACTCTATGGACCCTTTACATGAGTTACCATCATTCTAAGATAATACAACTCACATGAGCTCGGAGGAACCCATATCAATCTTCCAACTGTGTAACCCTTTTTGTGCGGTCTCCATTCTCTTGTTTTTTTAACATAAACAAACTTTCCAACAAATTTGCTGTAAGTTAACTTCCTAGTTTCAACATATTTTTTGTTTACTTTAAACCAAGCAGTAAACATAGATTCTGTAACACTTGGTTTATCCAGCATGATGTTTATGCAGTTAACATCCCTGTAAAACACAAAATTGTCTCCTTCATAAAGAAAAAATAATCTTTCACCTGCCAATTTTCTACCATGTATAGGAAAAGAATATATTCTCCAACATGCCTCATAAGGAAAATCATATCTACAATCAATGTATTGTTTCATCTCATTGATCTGTCTTTCTGCAGCTGGAATTGGATCATCACTTCGAACTATAGCAGTAGTGATTCCATTCTATCCTTTGTTGATGTACTTGAACAATTACTTTATTGAAGTACTTTGATTTCACCATTCCATATTGATATGAACTTTAAAAACTTATGTAATAATCCTGGATTGTATGATACAACATGACAATTATCCAACCGAATTCCATTTTTTAACACGGAGTGACCACTGTCTCTTCTTATGTATACCGGGAAGACATCTTGATCGAGAATTGTTTGAGGACGAAATTATTTTGGAAAATACTTGGAACATTTTCGTCCCTCATACACAAAGCAGATTTGTTACCAACACCGCATGACCCATGTATCATATGGGACTTGACCAAGTTATATAATTCAGTGTCGGTTTTTGTATAAGGAATTTCAGCAGAAATTATCCTATTAATATCAGTTGGATTTAGATATTTTTTGGATGAGTTTAGAAAATTTATTATGGGGGCATGAGGCAACCCCCTTTTTTGAAACTCAATGGTATACATATCTGTCAACAAACACAAAATAGTGCAAGTTAACTAACATGATAGTGAATCAGATTCTGAAAACAATTAAAAAATGAAAATAATATGTATTTCTTAATAAACCTATAAAAATACACTTACATGTAATAACCTTGCCCATCACGCCTTTCTTGGTCAAGTCGCACAATAACTCATTGAACTTCATTTTATAAACTCTAGAGATAATGTTCAGAAGATCGATTGGTTTCAAATTCACCTTTCCAAGATAACGATGAATCTCAGGCCAGTTGGGATTACATGTAAATGTAATAAATAGATCTAGAAAACCAACATAACTTCATATTGTCATTTTTCCGAAATATAGTTGATCCATATATCTATGACTACCAACATATGAAGAAGGCAAGACGACCCTATTCCTGGTGCTTGAACCTTCAATTAGACAGTATGAGTTTAATTCACTCAAATTATGGTACTTTCCAACCCTTAGTTTTGATTGATTTTTTCTGAGCCACCTAAGTCTCTCTGATTCCATAATGGTAAAACCATCTACCAAAAACTATTGGAAAATCCTTCAGGATTTCAACAATGTTGGTGGTTCGTTATGTCTGGTTTAGATTCAAAATGCCATCCATTCTCTGATTGTAAGTTTGTTTCTTTTAGTCGCTTCTTCCCATGGAGTATCATCAAACTGCAAATTAGAATTTATGGTTTCTTGGTTGTCACGTGATACTGAACTCTTATCTCGATGCTTCACATTTGGCCTATATGCATCTTCAATGTATGGAAAAAGTAATGCATATTGGTATCCTAAATAAGAGGTATGATACTCATATATTCGTTGAAGATCACCAGCCTGTTTGTGCATGATGATATCCCTTATTTCTGCGGTATCAACATCCCTGACAATCAAAGCAGCAACTTTAGATACAGTCAGTTGATTATATATCCTTCCATCACTTTTTGAGTCTGAAATAAGTTTCAGTTTTAAATTAAAGACATTAGTGTGGGCCATAATATCCATCGCCATTCAAAATGATTGAGCATAAATGTTATGTGCGTACAACATTTGAGACAATTTTGAAATAATATGAACGTCTACCTCGACCTTTGACCTAAAGATAAATAAAACAACCAAATTATTACAATTTTTTTGATGTCGTTTACAATATATTTAAATGAAAGCAAATATATTACTGTAGTCGTTTACAATGATAAATGCATAAATACATCTTTTTGTTACTGTTAATTCTCTATTTTTATGATTGACATTAATTTTGGTAAAACTAATTTGGAAGAAACATGTTAAAGAGGATGTTCTAAACTTGCAGAGAGATTATGTTGGACACGATGTCCTATCCAATTTATACGACATCCTATCTGTTACAACTGTACTGTTGTATTTATTTAGTTTTAACAGATCCTGAATATTCTGGGAATATTAGGATATTATATTTGGAATCCAAGATTGAGGAATAAGAGATTCTATATGGATTTAGAAGATTACTTTGTATGTCTAAATGTTGAGACATTTTAGAAAACATATTATAGAAGTCCTATTTTTATGCAGAAGATTCTGCAGATTTTTAGCAACTGTCCTGCTGCGTTATTGAAGCCCAAATCAAGCCAGAAGTTGCTTATAAAAGGAAGTCTCTAAACCTAAAGAAGATACGAGCCACATATGTAAAAGTCTCAATTATTAGGGTTTTGTCTGTTCATTGTTAATTGTGAGCAATTCTTGTATTGTTTGATGCTTGAGTTAGACTGTTAGTTGAGTTGTAATTACGAATCACTCATAAGCTTTAAAGCTAGAGTAGATTATCTTTATTGGAGCGTGTCTCTTTCTTGATTGTCTTTTTGTTTTATCATAGGTTGTATGATTTAGGGGAAGTGAGAGGGGTCTCATACCTAGGTGTGTCTTAGGTATAAGTATAACACGGGTAGTGATTAAGTGAGAAGTTGTAAGCGGGGGAGTTTAGCTTCGAATTGATACTATTTAGTGGATTTACTTCCTGGATTGGTAGCCTCCAGATGTAGGTGTTGTTTTTACACCAAAGTGGGTTAACAACTTTGTGTATTCATTTACTTTTCAACATTTTTAAGTAATTGTATTTACCTTGTCATTGTGTTTTTGTTCAGAGATCAATGTCTTGACATCTCTTAGGACATATGAGATCTGAATACCAGAAATTCATTTGGCATCAGAGTAGGCATCCTACTCTATTTCTGGGGGAGATTCAGGGAAGATACTTTCTGGTACAATGGACAAGGAAGGAGGATTTGTGAACAAAAGATCTCTGCCAAGGGCTGATTTAAAGAAGACATATTCTGAAGTGATGTCAAGGGAGTTTTGTGGTAACACTCATAAATTATATGACAAAATCAAAGAATACAGGAGGTTATTTGACAGGGCAAGAGGTGAAAGTCCACCTGAAGATGATCAAAATTTTTTTGTTCCCTATGCTATAGTGTGCTTATGCTGCTACTGGTGATGGTGGTATGTGTATGCATGATGTCTTACCAAATGTTATGACACATTGCCTGATGTATGAACTTAGGGTTTCCTCTTGAGGGGGAGAAATGATTGTATAAAACAGGGGGAGTAATGGTCCTATTTTTATAGCTGAAGATTATCATTGACATATCATTATGTTTGCAGTTTTTTCTCCAAAATAATTGTGCACTTGATGTGGACCATATGCTAACTACTATAACTACTGCCTTGGAGCTCTTGAAGTATGTTGATCGAAGCATGAGGAAACAAATTTTTTATGTGTGTGGTTATTTGTGAGGATGTTATTTATCTTCTGCTGCGGATGCCTCTGATATTTTCTTTGTTGTTGTGCTTCTGATTCGTGTGTGTTTGATTTATTTTCAAACCTATATGGTTTTGTTGTTATCTAGATTGTGACTCTTATGTGCAAAGGTTGATGAGGATGTTTCCGATTTGTGTTTTGCTGCATGTGTATCTGATGTAAAACCTCTGGTTGTTCTTTGTGTCTATGATGTTATTTTACTTGGTGGGAGATACCTTCAGCCTGCATTTTAAATTTGCCAAATAAACTTGAGGTCTTTCTCAAGTCCACTCATAAAGGCACTTCTAAATGTGTTTGATGAGAAGAGTTCTGAAGAAAAGCTGATCAAGACAGAGATGATTTGGTATATATGTTCAAGAAGTCAGACATGAAAGTGACAAATCAATGAAGAAAGACAAGAGAAAGTCTTTGTTTTCTTCCAACTCTATAAAATGTTATTTCCTGGTCTATGATAGAGGATATATCTTAGTATGATCCAGGAAGGATGTCCAATTTTGGCTTAATTAGGACAGAGATCCTGATTTTGGTATTACTGGTTTGGCTGGAAGATGGACTTCTATTGAAAAACCAGAAGGTGATTTATTTCTGATCTCATGGGTTAAGTGAATGAGTGAATTCCTTGGACAAAGTGATGAGTAAATCATTATGTGCTGATCACATATGTTTGAAACCTTCTCCAGATTGTTCTTGAAGAAGCATTTGGGTAGTGTGTCTAAGAAGTTTCTATCCAAGAAACATGTCTTAGATAAGCGTATTGATAGGAAAAAAATAGAAAGTGTACTATTTTTGCCTTGCAATAATAATAGGAAATTCCCAAGATATCGATCTCAAGGATTGCGTGCAATTATTGAGTCAAATTTGTAGTTTAATTAAACAAAAACTTAATTTGGAGTTTTAGTTTTGATATTGTCACTTAACAAAAAGCAGAAATAAATGGCTTTTCACAGATATGAGGAGCATACTAGGGTAAGGTGTATAGTTTTCCCTATAACTATCTTGAATTTTGATCTTTTCAATAAGTTC
This sequence comes from Vicia faba, assembly GCA_948472305.1. Lineage (NCBI taxonomy): Eukaryota > Viridiplantae > Streptophyta > Magnoliopsida > Fabales > Fabaceae > Vicia > Vicia faba. The sequence goes on along the minus strand of OX451740.1, from coordinate 756,594,830 downwards.
ATATCCTTCAATTACCAGCCCTTTAGGTTTTCTTCCCCTAAGTCCTTAGTGGGAAAACCTTTGAACCTTCATCCTAAATCCTAATTCCTTAGAGATTTATGATGGAGTCAAGCCTTTGTTTTATCAAGGGTTAAGTCCGATAACTATAGGGTATCCCCAGTCCTAGGTGATATCTACTATAGTATAATTGTACAAAAACCTTAATAACAGTGGTCTAGCTGGTTGTTAACCATAAATCAATCCTAATTTGTCCGACCAGGAAAGCATAAAAACATTATACAATTTAATTGAATATAGAAGACTATTGTATTAAAGAAATTCAGGAATCAAAATCATTTATAAAGTCAAATCAGGGAGACCCCCTAGCATTGAGGGGTTTAGCTACTTATATTTTTCAAAATAATCACAAGATAAAATTTAGACATTACAAGTAATTGGATAGCTTCGATCTTCAATTGCTTCCGCTCATGAGAATCTTTCGCTCTACAAGAACCTTGATCTCCCCAATCTTCAGTCGTGTGAACTATTCTTCACTACCAAAAAGTCTTGGTTTTCATCGTGGAAACTTGGCTAAATAGTGAACAATCCATTTGTCTCGGTCCGAAATGCCCAAAACGCCCCTCTGGGTCCCAAATCATGAAAAATCATAAAAACACTTAAAATTATCATCACTGGCCGACACGGCCCGTGTCAGGCGACACGGTCGCCCTGTTCGCCATCAGGAATTTTCGTGCTCCAGGCATGCTGACATGGCCCATGTCAGCCTCTGATTTCCATGCTTTCCAATCCTTCCCCCTAACACGGCCCATGTTAGGTGACACGGCCACCCGTGTCGGGCTCCTATAGCCTTTCCTCTCAAACTTTGAATTATGCACTTTTTTATCCCGATTTGTCATATTTTATTCTTCTGAACCTGAAAAACACTAAAACATAAATCCAAAGCATAATATACGATAAAACAAAATAAAACCTCGATAAGTAAAAGAAATGATAAATGAAATAACTTCTAAGTACCTATGTAAAAACCACTGATCAAACTCCCACAAACTTAAATCGTTACTTGACCTCAAGCGACCATTACAAGAACTCATGAAAATCACAGCATCCCGATACTTATACGTGAGACATCTATTCAAATTGATCAAAAATCAGTCTGTCTGATGTTCACGTGATGCGGAAAGTTTGTGTAGGATCCTTTAAACCCCGAGCTTCCTCTTCAGATACATCTTTAACTATGCTTTGTACTTAAGTCTTTTTCCGATTTCCCCCCTTTTTCACTCGGACAATCAAATTAAGGCACTGAGAATTTTTGATGATCATCACACGCACAAGACTAATCAAGAAATTTTTTGTCCAGGCACCAAATAAGAGCTTTTGCTCCTTTTTAAGTTTAGATGAAATTTTCAAAACTTATCAGTTTATATATTGTCCTTTATGGACGACATATGGGAATCAACCCCCTTTGGGATGAATAACCTGGTGAGGGCTACCCATCTAAGCAAGACAATTTCCTTTTACCGCCTTTTCATTATTTGGTGCCAACTTTATTTTTTTCCCAATCAATCATACCTACATGTGAATCTATATTATGCCAGACTGTAAATATAAACTACTAAAGGAGTATTTCTCAAGATTCAAGCACTATGGTACAAATCTACATGTTAGACTCGTATCACTGTCATGTTATTCCAAACTTCTTACCCACGAACAACCATCCTTTTATATCTATATATTATTCCCGAACTCTATGAAATACAAACTCTTGAGCAAAACAACATAAAAATTTGGTTTAAATTTGGGAAGGACTTGAACTCGTGGATTTACACCACAATTAGCAAGGAACCAACACATAAATCAAAAGCTAGAAGAAAAATACATTGCAAAGCAGTAAAACCCCCCAAACTTTAACCAAACATTAACCATAATGTTTCAGAACAAGCTCGAGAAAGGTGATTTACAAAGGGTACCGCAATACCAGTTTCTACCTCCTAGTTCTCACCAGTAAGGATCCCTTTTTATTACCTGCAAACAAAACAAAAAGAAAAACTAAGTTATTAGAAGCGTGGGTTGCCTCCCATGAAGCACTTTTTTTAACGTCGTATGGCTCGATGATTCTTCCCCTTATGGGGGTACTTCTTCTTCCACACCTTGTTGCTTGTCCTTTATGCTACCCAGAACTCATTCCTGTTAAAATTATCAACCCCTTTGTGCTTCCAGTCACTTCCAACTTCCATCTTCTCAGGCCAGTGTTTCTTCTTCTTTATCTTCTTTCCTTCTTGACTGAGCTTAGGAAATTTTATTGATGCCACCTGAGACATTTTTCCTTAAACTTCTCCTGGGACTGATTTTAAACTATTTCTTTCTCCTTCTACTTTGATCATTATGACTAAATATTTATTCTTTCAACCTACACCTTCCAAAACTTTCTAGATTATCACCTCATCAAATGATTTCAGAGTCAGACTACTTGTCTCAATATCAAAATTGCATCACTAGTAAGCAAAAAGGGTCAACCAAGAATGATAGGAGTCTCTTCACTTCTGGAATATCCATGATCTGGAAATCTAATGGAAAATAAAAATTGTCAATTTCCACCAATACATATTCAGCTATCCCATATGACTGCTTGATGGTATGATCAGAAAGTTTCAATTTTGTCCCACTCTCTCTTATCTTCTCAATACCCAGCTTTTTGAAAATAGACAATGGCATCAAACTCACACTAGAACCATAATCAATTAGAACCCTCTTGAAAGTTCTGTCTTTTATGGTGCATGGTATTGCAACTGACCTTGGATCCTTCTGCTTAACAGGTATTTTCCTCTTCGGTGAAATTACACACAATTTTTCATCACAGGGTACCGATCCCTCTCCTGTTGATCTCTTATTTGATAATACCTCCTTCATGAATTTCTGATACAAAGGCATTTTATGGAATGCTTTAAAGAATGGTATATTAATCTCTAGATTTTTGAACAACTGGACAATTTATCAAACTCTTTATCTTTCGTGTCCTTCTTTGCCACTCGAGATGAATACGACAACTTGATTGCTGGTTTAGTTTTCTCTTAAACTGGCTTCACAAGTTATACCACTTCTTCCTATTTTTTCTTATTCTCTCTCACATCCAGCTCTACTTCTATGATACTATCATCAAAATTTACCTTATCTTTCTTTTCTTCAGCATCTTTTTCATTCCTTATTGTGACAACATTAACATTCTCATGATTTTTCTAATTTTCTTGTGCTCGCAGCAATACCTGTTATGCAATTTGTCCTATTTGAACTTCCAAATTTTTTATTGTAGTTGTGGTATTACTGTAATTACTCCTTGTCTCTTCTTGAAATCGAGAGTTACGGGCATCTATCTTTTCAATAGCCACCTCTCACTCTGCCTTTTGAGGAACTTGTTGCTGTTGATATTTCTAGGAGAAGTTAGGATGATTCTTCCATCTAGGATTATAGGTGTTAGAATATGGGTTATTTTGCCTCAAGAATTTTATCCCCTCAATTTGTTATGGAGTTGCAAGACATTGTACAGTAAGGTGCGGTCCACTACAAATTTCACAAGCAACCTTCTGTACCTATTGAACCTGAGCTACCTATTGAGTACCCATGTTCATTTCTCTAAGCTTTTTCTCTACTTCTGCAGCAATTGCTTCTTCAATTTTCAGTTGCTTTTTAATTTCTAACTTCAGATCAATCACCCCTCTGGTTTACTCATAACCCTATCATATAGCTCCAGATGCTCATTTGCAATAATGGCTTCGATAATCTTCTTCACACTAGTGGTTGTTGTACAATTGGATGAGCCACCGACTGCTGTATCAATAAGTTGCTTTGTCTTCATTTGAAGGCCATTTACAAAAATGTCCATTTGATCTGTTTGACCCATTTTGTGAGGGGATATGCTACTTATAACCTCTTGAACCTCTTATAAGAATCACCTAGCAACTCTCCTTCCTTCATCTTAAAATTCACAACATCATTATCTTTTGTGAATATAAATAGAAGCAGGAAATCATCAAGACAAGTCTTCTCCATATGTTCCCAAGTGCTGATACTTCCAGTAGGTAATTAGTAAAACCACTCTTCGGCATCTCTAGACAGCGTGGACAAGAACATCCTTAATTTCTTGGATTTTTCAGAGTGCTCCTTAATAATCAAAGTAGTACTCATGGTGAGAAATCTCTGCAAATGCTTATTGGCATCTTCATCAATCTTTCCATTGAAAGGTCTGTTCTCGAGCTGGAAGATGGTTGAAGGATGTAGTTGAAAATGTGAAACATGGACTGGTTGATTCACAACATTCAATCGACGTGTTGGAGCATTTGCTCCTCCGTAATTCCATGGAAGTCTCTCTGGTGGTGGTGGGTTTTCACCCATAGTTTTAGGTTCTGATTCTGAACCTGAGTCTATATACCAAAAGAAAATTCAGCTGAGGGTTTTCGTGCATGTAAAGGTTAGGAAAAATCAGCAATAACAAAAATATAAAAATTACTTTAAAGGAATTTTAGTTGCAGAGCAACAAAACTCTAATTGAACTGAAATTACACTCAATAACTAGGCAGTTCCCGGCAACGACGCCAAAAACATGATAGGAAAAAATAGCAAGTGTAAAACTTTTTCCTTGCAGTAATAATAGGAAATTTCCAAGATATCGATCTTAAGGACTACGTGCAATTATTGAGTTAAATTCGTAATTCAGTTAAAGAAAAACTTAATTTGGGGTTTTGGTTTTGATATTGTCACTTAACAAAAAGCATAAATGTAAAATTGCTTTTTCATATATGTGAGGAACATGCTCCGATATGGTGTATAATTTGTCCTTTAACTATCTTAAATCCTGATCTCTTCAACAAGTTCATATCCTTCAATTACCAGCCCTTTAGGTTATCTTCCCCTAAGTCCTTAGTGGGAAAACCTTTGAACCTTCATCCTAAATCCTAAGTCCTTAGAGATTTCTGATGGAGTCAAGACTTTTTTTATCGAGGGTTAAATCTGGTAACTATAAGGTATCCATAGTCCTAGGTGATATCTACTATAGTCTAATTGTACAAAACCCTTAACACCTACGATTCAACTGGTTGTTAACGATTAATTAATCCTAATTTTTTAGATCAGGAAAGCATAAAAACATTATACAATTAAATTGGATAGAGAAGAATATTGTATTAAAGAAATTAAGGAATCCAAAATGTTTGCAGAGTCAAATGAGGGACACCCCTAGAATTGGGTGGTTTAGCTACTCATATTATTCAAAATAATCACAAGATAAAAATTAGACATTACAAGTAATTGGATAACTTCGATCTTCAATTGCTTCTTCTCATGAGAATCTTCCGCTCTCCAAGAACCTTGATCTCCCCATTCTTCAGTCGTGTGAACTATTCTTCGCTGCCAAAAAATCATAGTTTTCATCAAGGAAACCTGGCTAAATAGTGAACAATCCATTTGTCTCGGTCCGAAATGCCCAAAACGCCCCTCTGGGTCCCAAATCATGAAAAATTATAAAAACACTTAAAATTAATGTCATTGGCCGACATGACCCGTGTTAAGCGACACGACCGCCCATGTTGGCCATCAGGAATTTTCCTGCTCCAGGCATGCTGGCATGGCCGCCCGTGTCAACCTCTATTTGCTACGGTTTATAAGTCTCCCCCCTGACACGAGCCGTGTCCGGTGACAAGGCCACCCGTGTTAGGGCTCCTGTAGCATTTCCTTTAAAACTTTGAATTATGCACTTTTTCTTCCCCAATTTATTCTGTTTTATTATTCTGAACCCGAAAACACTAAAACATAAAACCAAAGCATAATATGTGATAAAACGAAATAAAACCTCGATATGTAAAAGAAACATAACTGAAATAACTTCTAAATATCTGTATAAAAACCACAGATCACGTACTGATGAAGATATTATTAACATATTGATTATTTCTTGGGTCAGTTTCTTTCTGATTCAAGTGAATAGGAGTATAAAATCTGAGCTCTAATTTCTAGTGGAGATTTTTTAAAGGAATCTCAACCAGATTCTGTATATGGATGTAAAGTTCAAATGTCAAGGACATTCTATCTGACGTCTAGACGATTCGTTTGATTAAAAGGAGCCAGATTTATGCGATTTTGCTTGTGGCTACTCTGATTAAGTTGAAGTAGGGAGCTTTAAGTAGAAATTAATTCAGATGACTGGCTGGTGTTTCTCATAAACAAGATGAAGGTTGTTTACTCAAACTTGATATCACTATCAAGTCTATGAGAACATGGAAGCTGGATCTTTTGTAGTGGAAAAGACATCGAAGGTAGGATAATTTATTAAGGTCTAAAGAATAGATCTCCAAGACTGTATTAGGCAGAGTTGATGTTTAGTGGAGTCATTGATGTTAATCAAATGTCTTAAAGTTTTTTATCTCTGAAGGAGTTATGTCATCACAAGTTTGTAGGGGAATCTACAGTTTATCTCGACTTATATGAATCATTTAGTGGTTGATAATCAAAGGAATTATCAACTGAGTGATGTCTTGATATTTTCTTTAGAGTGTCATATAAACTCTTTGGGATGAGCATTTCAGAATTTTGTCTGGAGTATGAAGGATTTTGTAGTTCAAGTATTATTGGAGACCAAAGGATCATGCTTCTTGTGAAAGGAACTATGATTAATCATGAGGAGGGTGTGTCAAATGACCATATTTATGTGTGTATACTCAAGGGAGGTTTTACTTAAACTTAGGATCCAGTTATCTGGTAATGGAGCGCTAGTTCTTGCAAGGACTAAAGTGTTGTACATAAGCGAAGTTAGTGCATTATGGAGGCTTGGATAAGTGAAGATTTAATATCTAAGGGGAAGCAGATCCTGCTCAGAAGTCTGCATATCCCTTGGTGATTTATGCTAGTTAATCTGGTATCTTCTAGAGGAAATCTCCTCTTTAGGTATTATAAGATGGTTCACGACTCTATAATGCTAGGTAGGATGTCCTATTACTATGCTTCATAAAATGTATGAGAGTTTATTTCTCTCCATGGTTCTTTGGTATTTGTGATAAACTAAATAAGTTGTAGAAGCTATGTCCTATTGAGATCTTCTTGTATCGGTTGAAAGAAGGACTTCTATGCAAATAATAAGTCCTATGAATGGTATATCAAGAATCAAAGTGAATGAGGTAAGAAGATGTTGTCCTAAATGATGTTGTAACATCATTGAAATTTTGGTATATTAGATCGCAATTGTTCTATAGGATGTCGAGACATCTGTTCTGAAAACACAAACATGGCAATGTATAAACAATATAAAACAGTACTGAAAAGTAAAACAACACACGAAATTGTTAACCCATTTATGTGCAAACCAACACCTACTATGGGGGCTACCAAGCCAAGAAGTAAATCCACTAGAAAGTATCAATTCAAAACTAAACTAACCCCAAGTTTACAACTTATCACTTAATCACTACCATGTACAACTTCTACCTAGATCCTCCCTAGATATGAGATATGAGAAATCCTATCTCACCTCTAATCATCGCAATGATGTCTAACATTCCCAGCCCTAGTTACTATATCAAAGACCTTTCACCTAAATGAAGATCACACTTCAAATACAAACAAACACCTTAATTAAGACACCCCTTGATTAAGAACAATACACTTGATCTTGCTTCACAACTTTGATAAAGAACAATACTTAGAGTTGCTTAACAGCTTCCTCCAAGAAAAATACTACTTCTTGCTTCACATATTCGAGGAGAACAATAACAGAGATTACATCTTTGTAACATAGTCCAACTCACAACCCGAGTGTATCACACAAAGCAACTCTCCTAGAGCGGCACAATGACAAGCCCTAATGATTCTACATTTTGGACCCGTAAGAAACTAGGTTACAAACACTTTTATTTATAAACATTTTCCCAATTGGATTTGGGCTTCAAAAACACAGTAGAGAGGCTGCACAAAGTCTACAAAAACTTCTCCAAGAAAATAGGTCTTCGATCATAACTTTCCTAAAATGTCTCCATATTTAGAAAGTTTGAATATCTTGAAAAAACAACATAATATCTCTAAATTATCAATCTTGGACGCCACATAGGATTACTAAATATTCCCAGAATATTCAGTTATTAAATCACAACAATTGAATCCATGCTGTCAGTTGTAGCAAACCTGATGTCCTATACTTCTATTTAGGACATCCCTTTCAACATGTTCAAACGACAAGTTGAAACATCTTCCAAACTGCAAAATTGTAACATACTAGATGTCCTGCTCTTCTGGTTAGGACATCACATTCGACATGTTGATACTGCAAGTTGAAATATTTTCCAAACTGCAAAACTATAACATACCAGATGTCCTATACTTCTGGTTAGGACACCACACTTGATATTTTGAATCTTCAAGTTGAAACATTTTGTTCAACATTGTTAATTCTCTAAATTGTGTGATTGGCATTATGTTTGGTAAAACTTATATAGTAGCAATATGTTAGATATGATGTGTTAACTTGCTAATAGGAACAGGTTTGATAAAGAAGTCCTATTTTATGTTAGGACATGTTAAGTTGAAGTGTTTCAACATTTGGAACAACATTTCGGATAAGATGTCCTATGAAGGAGCATACAGCATCGCGCCCGAGCTTAGATGAATTAGCGGATTTAGTTATGATTTAACATATGCATAATATTATGGGAATATTATGCAATATTATATGGAAATGATTTAAAGGTCTAGAAGAATCAAGTCAGAATATTGAAGAATATGCAGTTTCTAAATATGGAGTAATTTTAGGAAACTGATGATTGAAGACCTTGTTTATAGCAGAAGTTACCGTTGTTTGTAACAACCAAAGAGCTGTTTTTTGAAGGCCCAAATCCAGTTGTGTATAGGTTATAAATAGAAGCTTTGTAACCTAGGATTAGTACCAGCCGAGTATTGTAAAGATGTAATCATTAAGGTTGAGTTTGTTAGCCACTCTCTAGGATAGTTGATATGTGTAAACCACCCGGGTTGTGAGATGGTCATTATGTTCTCTTCAAAACTATGAAGCAAGAGTGAGTATTATTCTTGGAGGAAGCTTTTAAGTAACTCCAAGTTGTGTTCTTGTCCAGTGTCTTGATGAGTAGTGTCATGGAAGTGTGTCTCCTAGTTTTATTTCCACGGAAGTGTGTCTTCTTGTTTTATATTTGAAGTGTGATCTTCATTTAGGTGAAAGGCCATCGATACAGTAACTGGGACTAGAACTGTTAGACATCATTACAGTGAATGGAGGTGAGATGGGATTTCTCATATCTAGGGAGGACCTAGGTAGAAGTTGCACATGGTAGTGATTAAGTGATAAGTTGCAAATGGGGGAGTTTGAATTTGAACTTATATTGTCTAGTGGATTTATTTTCTGGCTTGGTATACCTCCAGAGTAGGACAATTTCTGTGAACTGGGTTAACAATTCTGGTGTGTTGTTTATGCTTTTCAGTACTGTTTTTAATGTTTATTCTTTGCCTGTTTTGATTATGTCAGATCAGATGTTTCAACATGTCATAGAACATCTGAATTCTGTCATACCGGAATTTCAATTGGTTTATAGTAGGCATCCTGTCTGTTTCTGGATGAGATTCGAGGGATATACTTTCTGATTATGAGCAAGGTAGAAGGTTTCTACTGAAAAGCTATTTGAGCTTGGAGAAGTTCATATTGGTGGTTGAATGGTCGCTAGAAGTGGAGGATGAACTGTTCATGATAGGGTATGTATTAGGCTTGTCTGTTTTTGTCAAGCCTGTAGCTTTGGTGATGAGATACTGTGATAGGTTTGATTTATTTTCAAACCTATGTTGACCTGTTGCACCAAGAGTGTAGTGTTTGTGTGCTAGGGTTTATTGTGCTATGGTTTATTGTGCCTGGAGACTATTGAGGAGTTTTGTGTTGTTGTGTATTCCAATGCATGGTATCTACTATAAACCTGGTTATTCCTTCTGTCACAAGTAAAGGAAGGGCATTAGGGTTTGGTCCCCTCAGCATGTTTGGTGTGAGATGTTATAGTGTGTTCAAGACAATCTCAACTGACCCTGTGAAGTTGCCAACGATACTTGAGTTTTATCTCTTAAGTCCATTCATAAAGGCACTTTTGATGAGTTGTTGAAGAAATACAAGAGCTATTTATTTTGGTTTCATGCAGAGGCTTCCTAATACTTGACCTAATTAGGAAAGTGACTATGAGTCTTGCTGCTGTTTGCTGAAGCTTGGAATGTTTTCCTATACCTTGAAGGTAACCAAGGGTTATTTGTTTTCTGGAAGCAGTGTTAGGCTTCAGAACTAAGATTTATGTAGTGAGTTCCATTAGAAGGGAAATAATGTCCTACCAGATGTTGGGACATTGTGTCAGCAGGCGTGCAGATTCTTATTGCACAACAGATGCTCTGGGTGCCAGACAAATATGTGGTGATCATATATGTTTAGAACCTACTCATGATTTGTAAGAGGAGGTATATGTGTCATGCTTCTAAGGTGTTTTATCCAGAAAACATATCTTAGATTGGTGGGTTGAGTTATGGTCAACCAATTGTGTGCTTCTTGGTTCAGTTTATTTCTGAATCAAGTTAGTATAAGTGTAGAGGCTGAGCTTTAGTATCCTGAAGAAGTTTGTTATCTCAGCCGATTATTTTCATATATGAAGGTCAAGTTCATATGTGAAGGGAATTCTCTCTGAATTCTAGAAAATCCTTCTGATCAAAGGATCCAGATTTATTTTGGAATCTTGTTTGTGGCGAAGGAACATATTCTGTTTGTATTGAGAGATTTATGTGGGTGTGCACTGACCAAATGTTGTACTGCTATTAAGGAGGATAACGCATGATTATCAAGGTGTCTATAGTAGTTGATGAAGAAGAATCCCTAATCTGGAGTTAGAGATTCTTGAGCTGTCAGATATAATGTATTGACATCTTTTTGTTGAAAATTTATTTTTCTCAACTTGGTTTGACTGATGTTTCTCTCAAACAGGATGGAGGTTGTTTACTCAAATTTGATATCACTTATCAAGTATATCAGAAAATTGAACTCTTTTTCTGCTAGATTGGAAGAGACATTCTAGGGGTTGTGTGCAATAGAGATGTATCAACCTGAGGTAAGTTAATATTTCAGAAAATTAACTTACAATCATGATGAGTTATGCAGAAGAATTGGGAGAAGCAGAGGTACTCCTGGCCAGCCTGCTTGAAGAGGTGTTGATCATACAAAAACCTTTGTGTTGTGGTAGAGGGAATATCCTCTTTAGGTGCAGAAGACTTGTGATTAAACACCTTAAAGTCAAACAGGTGGTCTGGATTTCGTGCTTAAGGAGAAGTTCTTGAGGTGTGTCATGTGCATATTATGCATGTATTTTTGATTTGGTATTAAAGGTTGATCAACTAATAATGGTTGATCCTCTTCTGTTCTCCCTAAAGAGTTATGTTTGGACTTACTATGGGTATCATATCTAGAACCATAATATTTGGTAAACTCCATGGATATGAGATTGTTGTTGAAACATCATCTCGGATGTGTGTTGCTTCAGAAGGAAGCCTGTTTTGAAGATCATGGGGTGATTATTATTGATTACCATTGGATTACTAAGTTGAAATGAATGAACATGATGGAGTATGAAGTCCAGTCTCTGACTAAGTCTAGAATTTTGTGAATAATCCCCTTGTGCTAATAGTTGAAGAAGAAGGATGTCATATCAAATGTTTTAAAATTTGTTGAAAGGGAGTATCATCTACAGCTGAGTGTGTGGGGAAGTTTTTCCTCTGATGACAAATACCTTGTCGGGAGATGGGTATAAGTCTAATATTGTGAATATGTTCATGTTACCAATGATAAAGACCTTGTCTGGAGCTGGGTACTTATTTGAAGTCTGAATGCAAATTTACTATCTGAAATGTGGATTCAGCTATTGTTGAGAGTTTATTTCTCTCTATGATATTCAAGTGCCTGTATTAACCTGAATGAGCTGCAGAAGGTATGATATTTTGAGATCTTCTTGTCGTTTTTTAGAGCTTCTTAAAGGACTTCTTTGCATCATAAAGTCCTTTGAATTGTGTGTTCAAGAACCATGGTGTTTGGGTTTTTTGTTATGAAGTTGATGTTCTAAATGGTGTTGTAACATCATGTTGGGTATGTTTTAGAAGATGCCTGGAGTTGAGAATATGGAGTTAGATGCTCAAGCATGGTTGTTAGAAGTGGTAATTCTGACTAAGAGGATTAGAATGTGAAGATTCTGATCTTGTGTATAGTAGTATGTTCTGGTAATACATGACTAGTATCTTTTTGAGTCTTCACTAGTATCAACAATTGCTAGTGAATGAAAGAGAAGAAGAAGGAAATCAGATACTGAGGTCTGATCAGGATGCCTATTGAAGTGATGGTTTCTTCTACTACAAGTTAGAGACAATGGGAATCTGGAACTTGTATAGCAAGCAAGCTAAGAGCATTTGTTCTGGAATATGTGAGAAATTCCAAATCAAGTGTGTCTTGTATGAATTTGTATGTGAAGTGGCTGCCCTCTGTAACACCCCTATTTCTAGATTAATTATTTAATTGATTAATTTAGCATGATTATATGAGTCTATGTGAAGTATTTGATGTTTTGATGATTAAACGTGAGCCTTTATCGTGATTTATGACATTTTGTTGAATATGAAGTGTACCATGATGATTGAGATAACTATGATGTTCGAATGTGATGTTTTGATAACTATGATGTATGATGGGTTGCTATGTGTAGCATAGTGGGAATTAGACTAATTAAGAGGATTATTAGTATTTTGGAATAATTAGAATAATTGTTTAGAATTATTTTAAATTGGGAAAAATAAGATAATAGAAGTGTATAGAAAATAAGGGCAAGATGGTAATTAGTGGAGAATAAGTAAGGAAAAGGTGGGAAGTTTGATATTATAGGTATAAAGGTTATACAAGGAATTAGGGGAAAAGAAATTCAATTTGGAACGATCGTAGAATTGGGAGAAAGAAACTGACACTGTGGAGAAAGGAGGCTAGGGCACAAAGAGGCAAGAGATTTTGGTAGAGAACCAAAGAGAAGTTGAATTGCTGCTATAATATTATGGTAAGGGGAGTTTTATCATTGTTATTATATTTTATTTAATGTTTAGATGATTGGTAGATTGCCTTAGGTTTTGGTAGATGGTGATTTGGTGTTCTTTGATGAGAAATTAATGAATTAGTGATGAATAATGGTTTATAATTGATTTATAATGAGTATATAATTATAGGTTGTTGACAGATGATGAAACTATGTGGTTAAATGGTGTTTTAGGACTTGTAATATGTTGAGATCTCAGGAAAATTGGACTGATTTATGTAGAAAATCACAACAGGAAAACTCTATTCCCGCTGTGTCGCCGGGCAATGAAGGTAAGGTCGCTGGGAGAAGATGCATTGCCATGCGAAGGTGGGAAAGAAGGGAAGCAGATTGGAGCTAGTTTCTGTAATGCATCACTCCAAGCATCGTCGGGCAAAGTGTGACATGAAGGTAGCATTGCTAGGCGATGGAAGTGTGCCGCCAAGCGACAGAAGGCATAGTTGGTTTTCCAAGTTGGAAATCTTTAAAGGATAATACCTTTAGTTATAAAGCTTAGATTGAAGTGCCATTTGAAGCGTTGGATAACTAACACAATGAACTTTAATTACATGGAGGAAGATGAGAATTAAAGAGTATATCTTCGATACCTAAGTTAGGATAGAATTAGGTTCTCCATGTTGAATCACAATGATGTTTTGTTCATGATGATGCTTTGTCTATGATGATGATGTTATGATGTTGTGTTGATTACTATGATGATGTTATGATGTTGTGTTGATTACTATGATGATGTTATGATGTTGTGTTGATTACTATGACGATATAATGATGTTTGTGATGAATCATGAATGGTGATGCATGTTGACTAGCCGCGGTCGTATTAAATATATTTTTGCACATTGTTGTACCCCAAAATTTTCCCTCCCATTTTTCTTCAAGACATTCTTCTAGGGTTCTCAAATGCTCAAGGTGGCTCAAGAATTGATGAGATAAACTCTCCTCCTAAGAAATGGACTCACAACTAGGGTGTTGTATTTATAAAGGAAGATTGGGTTTCCAAGGTCTTAAGTGGGTTTCATGGATCTTAATATGTCCCTAATAATGCTCATGTTAAATTTCAAGTCTTTCATTACAAGTTTGCTCAGTCAATGACTCAGATGACTGAAAATCAACTGTATTGATTAAAAAGTCAAATGTGGTCAACATACAGAAAAACCTCAAATTTTTTGGCCAACATCAACATTTTGAAGTCATATTCATCATTTGATCAAGGGTTGATCATGATTCATCAAGGAAATCTCTCAAATCATCAAAAGCCAAAAGTTGCCAAATTAGGGTTTCCTTAGGAGAAGTCAACTGAACTTTGACCAAGCATAACTTGCACATACTACAACAACTTTTCCCCAACAAAAGATCACTTTGAAGGGAATTCAATTGTATACAACTTTGTTTCTCTAAGCTCAAGTCCAAAAAATGCTTCATTTGAGAGATATGAGCCAATACATTACAAGTAATTTCAAAAGTCAACAAAAAGACACTTTTTGTCAAGGCAACTTACATCAAGACAAAGTCTTAAAAAGCAAAAATGATCAACATAGAGTCTGTAGAGGAGATCTTGAGATTTACAAAAATTCCAAGATCACCTTCTAAATATGAAAATTGAGAGAGTTATGACCAATGCAAGTTGGGAAATTTTGAGAAAATGCAAGAAACCCAAATTGATCAAACTTAAATTTTTGGGCTAATGGGCCTATCTTTTAAGGTCCAAACGTGTTCATGACATATTTAAGGATCCATAAATCCATTCATGCATTATCTTTTATTGTTATTTTATTTATTTTGATTTTTATTCAATTAAACTCAAAATAAATCAAATAAAATATAACATTAATGGACTAAGGCACAAGGCTTTTGATTTCAGTCATGTTGGAGGCCTATAATCATATATTTGAGCTGGAAAAACCATGTGGAGCTTTTGTGAATCAAATATTGGCCAAAATGACAAGTTTCACATAATTCCAAATCAAATCTCTTTCTCATAATCATGCAATATTTCCTTGAGTTTTTGTTGACCTAAATCTTCCACTATATAAACCCAACTCATTCATGCACAAAAAAAGGCATGCTGTCTCCTCACAAGCCCTAAAAAAATCACAAAAAATTCAAAGCTAGGGAAAACACAAAACTCGATTTGCAGCTTCCTTCAATCAATCCAAGGCATTCCATCATATTCTTGATACTCCCATGAAGCCATTCCGACCATTCTTGAAGCTTGAAGCATCCCAAAAGGTGCCATCAATGTTGCACCGGTTAGGTAATTTTCCTTGAATTTACACTTTTAATTCATATAATTTAAATGAATTCGATGCATACATTCATGTTCATATTAATGTTTGGAATTGTTTTGATGTATTACTTGCGAGGTTTAGCGCAGGAATGATGCTCTGCAATTACTAGGGTAGTGGGAGGTTTTTTTATTTGTATCTCACTATACAAGCGTATTCAGGCCAAACATCCACCACCATTGAATTTAGATGACTTGATTTAGGGGGTTAGGATGTTTTTGATTACTAATCTTGATTATTTTAAAGGTTGAATAAAAGAAGGTCACTGGAGAAGACGACCGGAGCTAGGGCTCCAACGACTCTCCGGTCAATATATTTAGATTTATAATATATATTTATTGATTGATATAATTAATTTAAAGTATAGTCGCCCCAGGGTAGGATCACGCGTGATAAGGCATTGTTATACTAGGGCACGTGTTCGATCCCTGCCTCAGGTATTTCGTTTTTTTCATATTTTCTTGTGTTTGCAGATCCAACGCGGTACACTCACCATAACCACCATAGTTCGTCACTTAACCACTTCACGATCTTCATCATGCAACTCAGAGGTGTGTTCCACGTTGCACCGTCGCTGATGGGTCGCACCGGATCGTTCATGCAGCCTCCCTGGATTTGGGCTTGGTGTTTGGGCCTAGCAAATTTCTATTTTTCACACCCCCTGGTTTGCTCGACTACAGGCCCAATTTCATTTTTATTTTATTTTATCTATTATTTTATTTAACATAATTAGATTAACTCTTCTTTTTTTAAATTAAAATTAATTTAGAATTTAGTTTTTTTTAATTAACTTAATTTATCTTTTTTTAATTAAATTAATTTCCTTTTTTTTAAAATCAATAATTTAGTTTTTTAGGTTTTTATCATTAAACCCTTCTTTTTCCAATTAAAATCAATTCAGGATTTGTTTAGATTAATTAATTTTTTTCTTAATTAAAACTAATTAGGGTTTTTTTTAGTTTAATTATCAAACTTTTTCATCAAACAATCACAAAACTATTTTCTTTTTTCTCTTCCTTACCGTTTCGCGTACTTTATCATTTTCGCATTATTTTTTCGATCATGTAACTGCTACAGTTTGTAATAGTTTAAAATATGGTTTTACTTTCTATTCCCCCCGTTTTACTATTTATACCCCCACTCCCGAAGCCTTGTAATAGCGTAGATTTTTATTTCCCGCATTTGATTGCTTTTCATTATTGTTATATTATTTTTCTAGTAATTAGGGTTTGTATGGCAAGACTAAAAACAATCAGTAGCTAACCATAAATACAAGATAAATAAACTGAATTGAATCACTCTTCACACACGCACCTCTAGGGTGACCTCACTTGTTGCCTTCGGAAACACAGTCATGTCCCTCGAACGTGGGGACGCTTTAGCAAAGACCCTCGGTTAAAAGATCATAGTCCCTCGATGAACCTTCGATGCTGCCTTCGCTAAACGATCTTAGTCCCTTACGATAAATTGCTAAAGCACCCCTACAAGTGGGCTTTATGATTGTACGATGACCCACGTCTGTCCCTTCACATCCAATGACAGGGCTTCCTGCTAACTAATGGTAGGGTAGCATTATCTAAAGGAAAGGAAGAAAATAACATGAAAGACTTTTAAGTAGGTTGATCGCTCGTAATCGCTTGCTCACAAAAACAAAACATCTTTTACACAAAACACTTCCTCTGAAATATTTTTAAAAACAAACACTTTGTACGCATTCTTAACTGATACAAGAATCATTACAAAGTTTCCAAACTTAGGAGTTTTTTAAAAATATTTTCAATCACATACACAAAGAATTTTCAAAATAAAAGTGAGCTAAGCAATTAAGAGCCCGTAGATAACTACAGATGAAAAGGGTGCTAACACCTTCCCTTTTCATAACCTACCCCTCGAACTCAAGAAAATCTCAAAGGTCTTTCATGTTCTTTTCAGCCTTTCCTTATTGGATAAAAGAAAAGTCGGTGGCAACTCTTGTTATCTGCAACATTTATGATGAAACGTAAAACAAGTCAGTTCTCCCACCGTATTATAGAACTGACGACTCTGCCGGGGAGAACTAAAAGTGGGGCTACCTTTAGAGTTAGATCATTTTTAATGCATTCCTTGTTTGTCTTGTATGCTTTACATTTTGGGGCTTGCTCGAGTTTATTTTCTTGCAAAGATCCTACACCCAGATCTCGAGGAATTTTAGGTAAGTAGCAATAGATTATGGAAACTATACGGCGTATACCGATATGGTTGAAGTGATGGCTATGTTAGTGCGACACATTGGTTTGTACTGGTGTCCCTCGAGTTAGTCAGGGAGAATACTAGATTGTCGCATGGTGTCATAAGCACTAACTAACCTTAGAACCTTAATTGACCCAACTTAGCCATTAGAAGGTAGTGAGATAGGCGACTTTGGTGCAGTCCGGAGTTGGTTGATACTCGATACTATGCTCATTGAGATTCGACTCTCGTGTTTTGTTTTGTGGCAAGTCAGTTGCCGTGCTAGACAAGATCTATGGGAAAAATCAGTGATATTGAGATCTCTAGAACCTAGTTACTTCTTTAGGACAGGTTGAGCCAACTAAACTTCAAGAGGGTACTTACCTACAAACTCCATGCAAGCCTTAAAACTAAGGCCTTTGTATGCTTTACTTGTGTTTGATTATCTGTTTAAACATGACATCATAACATCATAACATCATGACTAACCATTTCAAGGATCCAGGGGATTTATCTTTGTTCCGTGTTGCAGGGTCATGGCTTTCAGTCGTAGGAATACCATCCGTATCAACTTTGTAAGGATATCTTACAAGCTTGAGGAATTAATCTCAAAGGTTCCCGACAATTCTAAATTCACCAAGAGACAAGGTCATCTACCCAGTTTAATTACTACTGGCTTCCAGGAAGACATGATGAGCGTTCTTTTCCAGTTCTTGGATCTGAAGCATCACTATTTTACCTTCCTGGATTATCAGTTGGTGCCCACAATCGAAGAATTCTCTAAGTTTCTTAAAGTGCCTATTCTTGATCAGATACCCTTCACCACTCTAGAGCAAGTTCCAAGACCAGAATATGTTGCAGTAGCTTTACATCTGTAACGATCAGACATTATATCTAATTGGGAAACAAGGAATGCCGTCAAGGGTTTTTCTCCTAAATTTCTGATAGAGAAGGCTCAGTGGTTTCTAGATGCCATGATTTTTCGTTCTTTTGAGAATATTTTGGCTTTGCTGATTTATGGGTTGGTACTATTCCCTAATCCGTACCAATTCATAGATGTGAATGCCATCAAAATATTTCTCACTCATAATCTGGTACCTACTTTGCTTGGAGATATCCTGCATTCCATCCACACTCGTACTATGAAGAAGTGAGGAACTCTTATTTGTTGCATACCTTTATTGTATAGATGGTTTATTTCTCACCTGCCCTGATGAGCGATAAAGAACGAACAAGGTTTAAGATGGTCTCAAAGGTTAATGTCTCACTCATGTAGATATCCATTGGTGTTCTCTATCTCAAGAATATGTCACTATTATTGATCGCTGTGGGGAATTACCTAATATACCACTCCTTGTTATAAGAGGGGCATCACTTACAATTCTTCTCTAGCTCTGTGTCAGTTTGGCTATGCTCGAAGGGACGGTCCTCATGATATGCTCATCTAGGGTATTGTGTTCGACTATGAGAAAAATACTCAAAATTACCCTCAAAGGTTTATACGTTCTTGGAGCATAGTCAACAAGATTGATAGCAAGACTTTGGGACACAAGAAATCCATTCCTCAAGAGCCTTACATCAGATGGGTGTGGTCTCGTACTCAGAATCTGAAAATGCCATATCCTACTATCTTATCAGTGATTATAGAGCCTGTTTTTGAAGGGGATGTTTCTCATACCGTTCTTTATCTCGACATGCCTACCGACTTTGAAGAACTACAAAAGGCCTAGATTCAGCTCAAGGAAGAAAGAGATACCTTCGAGGCTCAGTTCTATGCTAGTGAGAAGAAAGTACTAGAGCTGACGAAATGAATCCACAAAGAACAAAGCCTTAAAGCATATGTCAACACAAAGAGGAAGCGTCCATGGGAGACTTGAATTCATACTTTTCTGTTTTGTAACTCTTTTTATTGAAAGCAATTATAATTTGAGCTTGTTACTAAAATTTCTCTCATTTAAACAAATTTAAATCGCGCAAAGGTCCTTGAAAGCATTGCACTAGTATCTGCATATCATGCATATCATCACATAACATGTACTCTATAAGCAAGTTTTCTCATCTTCTTGCTGTTTATTTCAGTAAAAGATAGCTCTAGAACAAACTGTCAAGGAACTCCAAGCACAAAATGCCCAATTCCAGGAAACACTCTTGAACTTAGCCCAGTGGGAGAAGGAGATGATGGTACTCATCGCCAAAAACAAGAAGACTCAGAAGCCATTTGCTATCCTCAATATGGGGAGAAGATTCAAAGGTCCTGTTAAACCAGTTCAAACTGCTGATATCTCCTCTAATGAAGATGACAAACAAGAGGAATACGGTAGAATTGTTAAGGCTGAAGGTGGAAGTAATCAAGCTTCTAGGAATATTCCTGAGGATGAAGACTATTTGATGAACAGTATCCTCCCGCAGAGGATAGATACAAATAGTTGTAAGATCGTATCAAGGCCAGGGAAATCCAGAAAGTGCCTGGGTTGGATTTTGAAGAGCTGGGTCTTATTCCGAGGGTAGTTATCCCTCACAAGTTCAAGGTCCCCTCTTTTGCTAAATATGATGGTGTTTCTTGTCCCAAAACTTGACCTGAGGTCCTATGTTCGGAAGATCCAACACCATACTGCTGATAGAAAGTTATAGGTTCACTTCTTTCAGGAAAGTTTGTCTGGTACACAACTCGAGTGGTTCTATCAGCTGAAGGGAACCAACGCCCGTACTTGGGAAGACTTGGCTTCTATTTTTTACAAGCAGTATTAATCCAATGCTAACCTTGCACCAAATTGCGTGCAATTACAAAACATGACTATGGGCTCGATTGAAGGGTTCAAAGAGTATGCCCAAAAGTGGAGAGATTTGGCTGGAAGAGTGCAACCTCCCTTATCTGATAGGGAGCTGGTTGATATGTTCATGGGTACACTGACAGGTCCATTATTTAACCATCTGATTGGAAGATCCTCATCTGGTTTTACTGAGCTGATTCTAACTTGAGAACATGTCGAAGGTGGTATCAAGAGCGGAAAAATTCAAGTGGTTGCGTCTTTGAGTGCTATGAAGAAGGTAGTCAGTGGCAAGAAGGAGATCGATGTTGTTTTTGGCGAGAAGGGACGTGTTAAAAGTGACCGTAATCAGCCAGTGGGAGTGGTATTGATTTCTAATCCTGAGCCTGTTCAGCAACAACAGGATAATTAACATAGGTTTGTCGCTCCGAGAAGGCAATTTACAAAGATCAGTATGCCATTGTCTCAGGAATTATAACATATGTTGAAAGCGAAGATGATAACATTGAGGGAGCCTCCTCAGAATCCCAACACCTCCTCTCCTCAATACAATCCGAATGCGAAGTGTTCCTATCATTCCAACAATCCTGGGAACGACATCGATAAATGTTGGGCTATGAAAAACAAAATTCAGGACATAATTGACAACAAGAAGATTAAGTTTGATCCTCTGGAAACTCCCAACGTGATTACTGCACCAATGCCAAATCATGACAAAGGCATAAGTTCTATTAATGATGTTCTTTATATTGCTACTGTAAGTGAATTGGTTACTCCCCTACCAATCATCAAGAAGAATCTGTTGTAGACCAGTTTATTTTCGGGCTATATTGAAAAATGTTATTGTTGTGCAGCCTAACCCAATGGCTGCAAGTTGCTAAAGGAAGACATTCAATGCCTAATGGACAATCATATAGTTCTGGTTGAGAAGGTTTAGTCTACTGAGAACCTGTTTCAAGACTCATCCGTAATATTCGGCCTTCCTGTCAGGATCACCTTCAAAGGTCCTGTAAGGATTACTTCCAATCTGAAAGTTTCTCCCCTGATCATCACTACACCCGAACCTATCCCATATTCTTTGAATAAATATATTCCTTGGAACTATGGATCTGATGTCTACTACCATGGCTTCAAGCAAGAACTACCGACTGTTGAAGAAGAAGTTACTGAAGTTGCTGATCCTGACATTGACAATATCGCTGGGACCAGTAAGGTTACTAGAGGAAGAAGGGTTTTCTCCCCGGAAATCTCTCCAAAGACTGTTGCTACACCTGTAAAAGTTACCCCTACTGGGTCAACTACTGAGACTCGGGGCAAAGAACAAATGACGGAGCCTGCCCAGACGGAGGCGCCTAAAGAAATTGCAGTTGAAGACACCTCTAGACAAGAGTTGGAAGTGGTTTTGAAGATTATCGTAAGAGAGACTACAAAATTGTTGAATAGCTGGGGAAGACCCCATCTAAGATCTCCATGTTATCCCTGCTACTGTGTTCTGAAGCCCATGCGCAAGCTTTAGTAAAATTCTTGAAGACTGCTCACGTGCCACAAGAGATTTCTGTCGGTCAATTTGGAAGTTATGTTGCTAGTTTAACGATTGACAATGGATTATGCTTCTCTGATGCTGATCTAACTCTAGAAGGAAGAAATCACAATAAATCCCTGTATGTCTCCATTGAATGCATAGGCACTACTCTGGCTCATGTATTGGTTGATATTGGTTCTTCGTTAAGTGTGCTACCGAAAGGTGCCCTTGACAGACTTGATTGCGAAGGGGTTGTGCTAAAACCCAGTGTTATTATAGTTCGAGCCTTTGATGAGTCAAAGAGGATGGTACACGGAGAAGTATATCTTATGATCAAGGCAGGTCCACAGATCTTTGAATCTACCTTCTATGTAATGGATATTCGGCCAACTTATTCTTGCTTACTGGGACGCCCCTGGATCCATGGGGTAGGTGCTGTTACCTCAACCCTACATCAAAAGCTAAAATATCCTGCAAATGGAAAGATTGTTACGGTCTACGGTGAAGAAGAGTATATGTTTAGCCACTTGAACTCTTTCTGGTATGTAGAGATGGACAACGAGTTCATCGAGACTCCCTGTCAAACTTTTGAAGTTATCCCTCTAGCCGCTACTGAAGATGTTTCCGCCATTCCCAAAGTCACTAGGGTTCCGCCCAGAATGGCTTCACTGAAAGACGCTAAAGCTGTTGTAGAAGAAGGTGGTTGTACTAGTTGGGGTCAGCTTCCTGACATTCCCTATAAATCTGACAATTGTGGTTTGGGTTTCACAGCAGATGGTCATAAGGCTATTCATTGCGCTCATGCTGGAAGACCAAAATTTCGTATCAGCAACAACAAAGTCAACACTATAGAAGATGCTGATAGTGATCATGACCTTGTCAACTGGATCTTTCCTACCATTGGCAAAGGGCCCAACAATTGGAAGGCGGAAGACATTATCTCTATCTCCTTTAGTCATGAGTAATAGCTACATTTCTGTTTTTATTGTTTTCAAGTTTTGGCTTTGTAATATTTAAACAATGACTTTAAGCCTTGTGCCTTACCCGGGGCACAACGGTTCGTTTGTTAAGGGTTGTCATTTCATAAACATATTTTCATTTAATAAATAATTGGAAGTTTTGCATTCAAATTTTTTGCTCTCTGTCTTTCCTTTTATTTTTATAACTTTCAAATAGCTATGTGTTCTTACGCACACCCACATATTAAATTGCAGATCCACATCCACTATGGATCATGTTGATAACGACTCTGCTATTACCACTTATGACTTTGAAAATCCGATCTACCAAGCTGGGGAAGAAGGTGAGGAATATTGTGAAATACCCGGAGAACTTTCCAGCCTGTTAGTGTAAGAAGAGAAAGCTGAAGAAGTGAAAAACACAAGAAGGGGGGTTGAATTGTAAAACTTGAAATCAAAAGCAGACAACACGCTATTTTTATCCTGGTTCGTTTGATCTCAAACTACTCCAGTCCACCCGTCAAGGTGATTTCGCCTCTCTCCAACGAGGTCTTAATCCACTATATTCAACTGAATACAAAACTTCTTTAACAACTGCTAAAGCCTTCTTGAGTCTAACCACATACCGGTTTCTCAAGGAATTTCTCTTACAGATAAATGAAGAAAATGTGTTTGATGTTTCTAGAAAAACTATATATCACAACTGTGATAATACACAAATGAAGCTTATATGAAACTAGAATGCTAGAGCTATAGAGTAAACGGTTGAGAGCTTTAGCAAACTGAATAAGTGAGGACGAAGATGATTGGCTTATGCGTATGTGCGTGTAGGAGAATTGTAGAGTATTAGCCATTTCTTGTCTCACTGATTTGTTTAAATAGTCTTGGAATAGATACGTTGCAGTCCATAATTCCGTTTCAATGCTCATAACGTTCTTTCCTTTTTGAGAAGATCTTTGTCTTGGAATAAAGCCGTTGGTAATTAATCTGCCTTGAATGCAGTAACGTTAACACTTCAGAATGTTCTGCTTGATGACAATCAGAGTGTTCTTGGCTTTAGCTTATTTTGGCGCTTCTGAGTGCTGATGACATAGTTAGGATCTTGATCAGAGTCAGAGTATGTTGAGTGCAGATTCTGTTCATCAGGCTTCAGCGTATCACATGTATTGATCTTCTGATGCTGATGTTGATACTGATATTCTGATGCTGATTCCATCAGAGTTTCCTGTAAATAAACAACATATTTTTAAGTAGCATCTATGTCTTATATAAATCTCATAATTCATTTAATCTTGTATTTTGTTATCATCAAAACTCTAACTGAGGGTTGTAGAATCAAACTATGTTCTAACAATCTCCCCCTTTTTGATGATGACAAAAAGTAGATTTTTTCAATTAAAATAAAATGATGAAAGTATCAGAGTTTAAGGATAGAGAGGAAACGGTATCAGAGATAATCAGATAATGAGTAAAAAGTATCAGAGCTAAGAGGGTAAGGAATAAAAAGTATCAGAGTAATGATGAGAAAAACTCCCCCTGAGTTGATTATTTCCCTTTGGTTCCTTGAGACCTTGAGCATCAGAACTTTTACTTTATCAGAGTTCATCAGATTCTTGTACCTGTAAGCTTTTCAGAACAACAAGTATATAAGGATGTTAGAATGATTGAGACTTTTGTCTCAGTAAACCGTTATTGAAAAATATCATTCTTTCTCCCCCTTTTTGTCAGTTATCAAAAAGCATAAATAATCAGAGTTAAAATGATCAGAGTAAAAAAACGTTTGTATTAAAACAGAAGCAATGATAGTTTAGAACAAGTAGAAATATTACAGACAAATGTAGCGATAAAAAATGTAGCGGGGTAAATCAGAGATCGAATTATTGATTAATTCGTCTCGCAAAAAGCAAGAGTCGCCACCGCGCTTTATTGTTTCCAAAGGAAAAGGGAAAAGAGCGAAATAAAACCCTAAATATGCAATGTAAATAAAAATACAAATACAAAGCGTTTTTGAAAGAGATCTTATGGTTCGGGGGTTGGTTATACAACGGGAAGGTATTAGCACCCAATGCATCTATAGTACTCTATAGGAACCTTTTGAAATATCTGTTTTATTTAAAATTGATCGCTTGATTGAAAATAAATCGTTTTGGCCGAAAAGGGATACGGACGGGTTTTGAAGATATGACGACCTAATGTCGAAGTTTTTGCTTAAAAGGTATAAGTCTTGGAAAGGTTGAAATTTTGAAGTAAGGTGAATGTTTGAGGAAAAATTATCCTAAGTTTTAATGAAAAATGCGAAAATTTGCGCAGTTAGATTTGGAGACATGAAGTCAACAAATTTACTTTTTTTCCCTTTGGAGTTAAACAAACCGAATAAACAAAAGTACACGAACAAAATTATGCGAATAGCCATTAATAGCAATAATCTAAATGATGGAACAAAAGATGCGAAAAAATGCGTTTTTATGATTTTTGTTTAATATTAACGGGAAGAAAGTGTTTTAAATTTTTTACGCATTTTTTGATAAGGATAAATCCAAAGAATTATTTAATGAGGACGTGACATTTTTTAATCTTAAGTTATTAAGTTTTTTTTATATTTTTTGATATTAATATTAAGATAATAAAAATATTTTTTAGTTTTTTTCTATTCTTATGCCTTTTATTATAAAAGTATTATTTTAAGAATTCTTTAGATTAAACTCAACATTACTAACTAAAAAAACCTAATTTTTTTAAAAGATATTAAGATTATTGAAAGTTTGAATTAATAAAATGGCCTATTATTAAAAAAGCTTTAGATTATTTTTGGTTAACTAAACTATAATTAAAACTAATAAGATTTTAAGAAGGTAATTAAAATAGGAAGAAATGAATTAATAGGGGTGTATAACTAAGTCAGAATGGGCCAGAAGGTTAGGATAAGGCCCAAGGCGAAATGAAGACAGGGGGGTGTACAAATTTCGTGGGCTTAAGCTGGGAGCATTAGGGTGGCCCAAGAGATTAATGCAGCATTAGGGTTGTGTTATGTTGTACAATTGGGATTAGGGTTGCATAAGGCAGAAACGGCGCCTCCTTCTTCTTCACGATCTTCATCTCCTTCGCTATGCTTCTTCCTCCTCGCCACCGGACTTGACGTTTCTTCTTCGTTCCGGCCACCCACGCTTGGCTCTTCTTCCCTCCACTGAACACACGAGACGGCTAGGCGGAGACGGTAAGCACGCAATCGATTGTTATACTTAATTCATCTTGCATGTTGATTCGATTCTGTGATTTCTGTTAAGCTGATCCTTATTATTAACCCTTATACTTGATTATTGATGTTTGATTGAGAGGCATTCGAAGAAAATAAAAAAGGGATAAGAGCGTTACCTAGGTGGAGGCGGAGGACGAGCTAGGGGTGACGGAGGCCGGCCGGCGGAGAGAGGGAGAGACGAGTCCAACGGTGAACGGTATTTACGGTTTTCCTCTTCTTGGTTGTTGGTACTGTACTTCTATTTTGTCCTTGAGCCTTGGTACTGAGCTTCGGTTTTCTTCCTCTTGAATGTGATACTACACTTGTTCTTTGTTGAAACTGGTTGGGACTGTACTTTGATTCTTCTTCTTCTTGAATGTGATACTGTATTTGGTCTTTCCTCTCTTCTTCTTTGAACGATGTTACTGTACTGGGTTTTGTTGAAACTATACTGTATAATGATTTTATTGGCTTGAATAATTTTTGAAAAGGGGCCAATGATGTTGATACTGAGGCCTAATCGGTTGCCTTAGAATTTTCAGGTTGTTGGATTGGGGATGTTCAAGCTGGAATAATAGTGGGACATGGTGATGAATGTAAGGATTTCTTGTGGTTTGGGCAGATGGATGGAAATTGGGGCAGGAATTCGCTATGCCATATTGGTGGTGATTTGAACTGGTTTTCTGTGAGGTTGTTTTTTTTTATCTTTTTGATGACAGTGGGATGATGATGATATTGGCTTTTGTGGCTCAATCGGTTTGCAAGGTTTTTGTGTATGGTTTGGAAATGGTTTTTTCAGTATGTGATTATGCAGGTTTTTAAAATTTCTAAGTTTTTTCTTGGAGGCTTTGATATGTTCTGCTGTATTTGGTTTTCTTTTTGTTATGTAATATAACAACTCCTCTTCTCTTCTTTTCGCTACAGGCCAGGAATTTGAAAAAAAAGCTTTGGGATCTCCCTGAGCAATCTGCACCACTGTCCCTCCAATTTGTTTCTATTCTTCTTTTGTGTTATGAATTCTACTGGCTATAATTTTGTTTGTCTTGTATAACCTCTTCTGCCTATGCTAAGCCTGCAAATCCCACACTTCTCCCTCTCTTTTTTCTCTCAGCATGGCTTTGATATAAAGTGATAAGCTGTACATTTTTTCTGAAATTGCAATGGCCAGAAAATGATGAAAATGAGACTGTTACATTACTTGCAAATGTGGTCAAACTGCATGTTTTCCTTTTAATACAAACATTGTTTTGTTTCCTGCTGTGTAGGCAAAGGCTAAGTGAGCATGCTTGCATATGTGGTTACTGCATGGTTTTTGTATGCTTATGCTGTATGCTTCTTTGAAATTGCATTTGGGATTTTAAACAAATGTGATTAATTTAACATGCAGTTTTTTTGGAAAACATAAACTTGCATATGTTTTAAAATTCCTTTTTTTTTTGTGAACCGGGAGCAATCCCGTGATTTGCAAAAAAAAAAAAAATAATAATAATAACTGATTCCGGCCATTGCATTTAATGATGAACATTAAATTTATTTTCTGCATTTTAATTATTTATTCGAATTCTAATTTCTTTCTTTTAATTGTGCAGGTAACATTAAATGAGCGGACAAAACGCATTGGATCGGAAGTTTTAGAGTTAGGATAGATTAGTTTTTTATTTCATTTTAGTTTTTGTCAATTCATTATTGTAATTTATTGTAATATATACAATATTTACATAATAATTTGTACAATAAGAAAATGAATAAAAGAAAACTATTTGCCCATTAAATTCTATCTCTTTATTTATTTATCGTTACAGTTTCCCAAATGAATAATAATTGAAAACAAATTTTCAATTACCTACATTCAAAATAATAAACAGATAAATAATAATTATCATTGATCAACTAATATCTTCGGTTATTTAATTCATCACTCCCAACTAAATTATAATAATTAAAACAGGGTTTCAATTATTTAACTTAGAACGACGAATGGTTAAACAATCGTTATTGACCAATGAACTTTTTCCGAATGCTTATTATATTATTCATAAACCTTTAAATTATATAATAACTAAGAATAAATTCTAGTTACTTAAATTTAAGATAATGAGTAATAAATAAATACTGTCCACACAGTTAATGCGCCTCTTCTCTGATGTTTATTTTATTATCTATATATCTTTAAACTCATAATAATCGAAAAAGAATCTCAATTATTTAAATTTTAGATAATAAATAATTAATAAACATCATTTTAGCACGAATCGATTAAATGATTTAATGTTCAGCATAAATAGCTCTTGGCCTGAAAAAGTCATGAATTTTAAAATCGATGGATCGAACAAATGTAATGAAAAAATGCAGGTAGAAGACGATATCTTAGGTCAAAATTTGGGGTACAACAGCTGCCCCTATTTAAGTTTCTTCTATCCGGAGATATGAAGATTGAAATCTTCGTTTCGACGAGATTGAAGGTACTTAAATACATAACTACGCAAATTTTGTCCTAAGATGCCGTCGTCGCGTTTGGTATGAATGCAGCGATCTATCTCACAGAGAAAGATATGGTGTGAAACGAGACAATGTTGGGGGAATCGAACACCAACAAAACACAGCGGTTCGGATTATACATTACTGGGGAGACAAGCTATCGACTTCAAACGACAGACTCCTGACAGCGAATAAAATCGAGGGAAAACAACCTCTAACCCTAAAAGAACATCTTGCATAGGCCGTAACAGATTATTGATCCCAAAACAGTGAGTTCATAACTCAAGGTCAGTGGTAGATAGAGAGTAACGAAACGCGGATAACCGATTACCGACTTTTGGAGGTATCGATTCGTAACAGACTTCTCTGCTAGATTTTCAGAGGTATACTCATTAATGCTGAGGTGATAAGACTGTAGATACGAAGGTTGTTCAAATAAAGAAAACTGCCATTTGTTGTCCAAAGAAAATACCGATAACATACAAACTGCTCAAATAAAGAAGCTGCCGCTTGCTGTCGTCCAAAGAAAATACCAATAACATACAAGTTGCTCAAATAAAGAAGCTGCCGCTTGCTGTCGTCCATAGAAAATACCGATAACATACAAGCTGCTCAAATAAAGAAGCTGCCGCTTGTTGTCGTCCACAGAAAATACCAATAACATACAAGCTGCTCAAATAAAGAAGCTGCCGCCTGCTGTCGTCCACAGAAAATACCAATGACATACAAGCTGCTCAAATAAAGAAGCTGCCGCTTGCTGTATTCCAGAAAAGTAATAACGTCTTGGTAACTCATGAAGAGTTTGCTGCCTGTCGCTTTCGAGAAGATAAAAAAAAAAGACGCACTAGTAGCTCATGAAGAACTGCTGCTCGGCGCTTTTCGGAAAAATAAAATGACGCACTAGTAGCTCGTGAAGAACTGCTGCTCGGCGCTTTCAAAAGAAGTAAATAACGCACTAGTAGCTCATGAAGAACTGCTGCTCGGCGCTTTCGAAAAGATAAAATGACGCACTAGTAGCTCATGAAGAACTGCTGCTCGGCGCTTTCAACAAGTAAACGTACAAGTTGCTCATGAAGAGCTACCGCTTGTCGTTTTCAAAAAGTAACGTACAAGTTGCTCATGAAGAGCTACCGCTTGTCGTTTTCAAAAAGTAACGTACAAGTTGCTCATGAAGAGCTACCGCTTGTCGTTTTCAAAAAGTAACGTACAAGTTGCTCATGAAGAGCTACCGCTTGTCGTTTTCAAAAAGTAACGTACAAGTTGCTCATGAAGAGCTACCGCTTGTCGTTTTCAAAAAGTAACGTACAAGTTGCTCATGAAGAGCTACCGCTTGTCGTTTTCCAACGGTGTCTATAACACACAAGTTGCTCATGAAGAGCGGCCGCTTGTCGTTTTCCAAAAACAAACAGGAGGAAATTGCGATGATACTGGCAGAGAATAAAATCTTCATCAAAGAGAACCCTGAATCAATCCTTCCCGAGGAGATCATATATTTTAACGTGCAAAATAAATGCACCAACCGTCTAGGTCGCAATTTCACTGGGGAAAATCAATGAGATAGCCTATGCAAGAGGCAACAACTTCATCCAGGAATAACCAGAGAGAAAACAGTCAAACAAGACTCTACCCAATGAGAAAGTAACTCGATTGGGGAAATTATCCTATCCAGAAATGGACAAGGTAAACTAAATCAAAAATCATCCACGAGGATTAGCTCAGTTGAGGAATTAGAAAGGAGGCACATTTTATGCTTAAGTTGGCACTCTATTTGGAAAGATCAAATGTGCTATTTGAAAAGAGACAACCAAGGTGTACGAACTCAATGACATCAACAAATACAATTGTGCGTGCATGATGCAAGTGTGAATGAACAAATGAATGTCATGTATATGCTGACAAAAACGACAGATGAAATATCTTGGAGATAATAAGATGTCACAGCGAAATAGATACTCGGCCAATCTTGAAAAGACGGAATATAAACGGAACTGGAAACACACAGCAACGTCGGAGGGTATCACGCTATAAGGTCCAAATCTTCTGAGGAAAAGAACATCCAAATCCAATCTTCTAACATCAATAGATCATGGTATGAGACAAAATGCACCACATTTCAGAAATCGCCTAGATCGAGATAGCCAAAACGAAGCTCAACTGGAACAGTTGGGGAGTCACTAAACTTAGTACTACTAGAAACACAAGTTTACACAACCAACACCTCACGATGATTTGAAACGAAACATGCTCATCAAGCAAGGATAAACTACTATACTGCTTTGCATTTCATGCCTTAACCCCCCTTGGAACAAACTGTTAATATTCCTTTCGCTATCCACAACACAAATTTAAAATAAGGATATTTTAAGTAAATTTGTTTCAAGTATTCCCATAAAAATTAAAATTTTGCCCACAAAAGATAAGTGCTCAAACTTCATTAATACGAGGTTGTTTGCTAACAATGCGACTCCAACGGTTTACAAAAGCTTGGGGAAATAGTACATGAAATAGAAGGTCATACAAAACAATGATCACTATTCTCCCTAATAACTTTGAATTCCAGAATGTGTTCAGATGCCGAGACTGATTTGACCCGAAACCTGCCTAAGCGAAATACTTCTTGACTGCATCGGCGTTCAAGGGACGCGGGAGGTCTTCACCATCCATATTGGTGAGAATCATGGCACCTCCAGAGAAAACTTTCTTAACAACATACGGTCCTTCATAATTCGGAGCCCATTTGCCCCTAGAATCAGGTTGGAAAGATAATATTTTCTTGAGCACAAGGTCACCTTCTCTGAACTCGCGCGGTCGAACCTTCTTATCAAAAGCCTTCTTCATTCTTTGTTGATACAACTGACCGTGACACAACACTGTCAATCTCTTTTCTTCGATTAAATTCAACTGATCGTATCTACTTTGACACCATTCAGCCTCAGAAAGCTTAGCTTCCATCAACACTCTCAGAGACGGAATCTCAACCTCCACGGGGAGTACTGCTTCCATACCGTAAACTAGGGAGAAAGGGGTCACGCCCGTTGAAGTTCGAACCAAAGTACGGTACCCGTGTAAAGCAAACGGAAGCATTTCATGCCAGTCCTTATAAGTTACCACCATCTTCTGGACAATCTTCTTGATGTTCTTGTTAGCAGCTTCAACAGCTCCATTCATCTTCGGTCTGTAGGGTGAGGAATTATGATGTTCGATCTTGAACTCTTCACAAAGCTCCTTCATCATCTTGTTATTCAAATTCGACCCATTATCGGTGATGATCTTGCTCGGGATACCGTACTGACAAATGATCTGATTCTTAATAAATCTGACTACCACCTGTCTGGTTACATTAGCATAAGATGCTGCTTCCACCCACTTAGTAAAATAATCAATCGCTACCAAGATGAAACGATGACCATTTGAAGCTTTGGGTTCAATCATCCCAATCATATCAATGCCCCACATAGAGAAAGGCCAAGGTGAAGATATAACATTGAGGAGAGTCGGCGGCACGTGCATCTTGTCTGCGTAAATCTGGCATTTATGACATTTCTTCACATATTTGCAGCAGTCGGATTCCATTGTCATCCAATAATAACCAGCTCTCAACATCTTTCTAGCCATTGCATGTCCATTGGCATGAGTGCCAAAGGATCCTTCGTGCACTTCTTGCATCAGCATGTCTGCTTCACGTCTGTCTACACATCTGAGCAAGACCATGTCGTAATTCCTTTTATACAAAACTTCTTCATTGAGAAAGAAACTGCTTGCTAATCTTCTCAACGTCTTCCTATCTTTACTGGATGCCCCAGGCGGGTACTCATGAGTTTGAAGAATACGTTTGATGTCATAGAACCAAGGTTTGTCGTCGGTAACCTCTTCCACTGAGAACACATGAGCAGGTCTGTCGAGGCGCATAACCCGGATCGTAGGCACATCATTCCAATCATTCACTTGAAACATAGAAGACAAAGTAGCCAAAGCATCAGCCATTTGATTCTCATCCCTAGGGATATGATGTAATTCCACCTTGTTGAAGAAGGTTAACAACCTTCTAGCATAGTCTCTGTACGGGATCAAACCAGGATGACGAGTCTCCCATTCTCCTTTGATTTGATTAATCACTAGTGTCGAATCTCCATAAATATCAAGAATTTTAATCCTAAGGTCCACTGCTTCTTCAAGACCCATAATACATGCCTCATATTCCGCCATGTTGTTCGTGCAGTCAAACTTCAGTCTTGCCGTGAACGGGATATGAGTACCTCAGGGAGTAACGATGATTGCCCCAATTCCATTTCCATAGGAATTCACAGCTCCGTCAAATATCAAACCCCACCGGGATTCAGGATCAGGTCCTTCTTCAGGTAACGGCTCTTCACAATCTTTAGCTTTCAAGTACATAACATCTTCATCTGGGAAGTCAAACTTGATGGATTGATAGTCTTCAATTGGTTGGTGAGCCAAATGATCAGCTAAAATACTCCCTTTGATCGCTTTCTGAGTGTGATACTCAATGTCATATTCAGATAACAACATCTGCCAACGGGCTATTCTTCCAGATAAAGCGGGCTTCTTAAAGATATACTTGATTGGGTCCATTTTGGAGATCAACCAAGTAGTGTGGTTAATCATATACTGGCGCAGACGGCGAGCAGCCCAGGCTAAAGCACAACAGGTTTTCTCAAGCAATGAGTACCGAGACTCACAGTCTGTGAATTTCTTACTCAGATAGTATACCGCATGTTCCTTCCTTCCAGTCTCGTCTTGCTGACCAAGCACACATCCCATGGAGTCTTCCAATATAGTCAAGTACATAATCAAAGGTCTTCCTTCCACCGGAGGAATCAAAATGGGAGGTTCGAGCAAATATTCCTTGATGCTATCAAAAGCTTTCTGACAATCTTCTGTCCACACACATCCTTGGTTCTTGCGGAGAAGTTTGAAAATCGGCCCACAGGTAGCAGTCATATGAGATATAAATCTAGAGATGTAGTTCAGTCTCCCAAGGAATCCTCTTACTTGTTTCTCCGTCTTGGGTGCAGGCATTTCCCGAATAGCTTTGACTTTATCAGGATCTACTTCAATACCTTTCTGACTGACAATGAAACCCAGAAGTCTTCCAGAACGAACACCAAAAGTGAACTTGTTGGGATTCAGACGGAGTTTGTACTTTCTCAAACGCTGGAATAGCTTCAACAAATGTTCCAAGTGATCTTCCTCAGTCTGTGATTTGGGAATCATGTCATCTACATACACCTCGATCTCCTTATGCATCATGTCATGGAACAAAGCAGTCATGGCCCTTTGGTATGTTGCACCAGCATTCCTCAAACCAAACGGCATAACCCGATAACAGAAAGTTCCCCAAGGTGTAATGAAAGCGGTCTTTTCCATATCTTCCGGCGCCATCTTGATTTGATTGTAACCGGAGAAACCATCCATGAAAGAGAAGACTTTGAACTTGGCAGTACTGTCGACCAATACGTCAATATGAGGTAATGGGAAATCATCCTTCGGACTAGCTCTATTCAGATCTCTGTAGTCTACACACATCCGAACTTTGCCATCTTTCTTAGCAACAGGCACTATGTTGGCTAACCATTGCGGATAGACCGACGTAACAAGGAAACCTGCATTGATCTGCTTCTGAACTTCTTCTTTAATCTTGTCAGCCATGTCAGGACGAGTCCTTCTCAACTTCTGCTTGATCGGTGGACACTCGGGTCTCAACGGTAAACGATGCTCCACAATGGCATTGTCCAACCCTGGCATATCTTGGTAGGACCAAGCAAACACGTCAACATACTCTCTGAGAAGCTCCAACATTTTCTCCTTAACTTCCGGGATAAGCAAAGCTCCGACTTTGACTTCCTTTCTATCCTCTTCATCACCCAAATTGACCAACTCTACAGGTTCTTCAAATGGTTGAATGACCTTCTCATCCTGCTCAATCAAACGGGAAATCTCAACAGGAACCTCTTTATCATCCCCTTCTTCGGCTCTGAACACAGGGAATTCAAAGTTGGGAGAGGGCATAGGATCATTGTTTTCGATGGTTAAGTCATGAAGTAATCTGCACACATGATTATGCTTTATTTTAGAAATCGATTTGTGCAAATAAAACAACATGTTCTTAATTAATTTTCATTATTATTTCCCCAAAAAGTGAAAAATAAAACAGCAGTGGACAAAATAACATTTTTATTCATTAAAGAGGAAATACTTGAAACAGAAAGCCCAGACATTTCTCTTTTGCCTTGGGCAGAGCAAAAGGAGTTATTTTCATAGCCCGACACAAAATACGTTTCGCCTTGGGCAGAGCGATTTTTCAAAAGGAAAATAAACAAAACATTACTCGGAAATATGCATAACCACAGGAACATCAACAGCTATCCAATTTTGGCAAGCCAATCCAGGCGTCACAAACACGGGCAAATCCTCCTCGGAATCATCATCTATGACAGCATCAACCTCAGGATGCACAAACCCTGCACTCCGAAAGACCTCTTGAATTGGACGAACAACCCCCTCTTTCTTGACCCTTGCAAATACTGGATGAAAACCCAAACCTTCCCCAGACTTGTTCTCGGGTAACGTCAACACCTGGCCCCATCCTTCGGCCGAACCACTTTCCACCACTCGCCGTGCATCCTCAAAAGAAGAGATGGACGCCCCTTGCTTAATCCCTGTATTCTTAGCAACAGATAGGCCCTGGAACTGGGTCCCAACATCCTCGTCAGCATCAATAAAAGAAAATGATGATAAATGACTTACCACCATGGCCTGCTCTCCCCCAATCATCACTAGCTTCCCATGTCTCACAAACTTTAATCTCTGATGGAGCGTGGAGGTGACTGCCCCGGCATCATGGATCCAGGGATGACCCAATAAACAGCTGTAGGCAACACGGATATCCATCACTTGGAAAGTGATTTGAAAAGTATGGGGACCAATCACTATGGGAAGATCCACTTCACCAATAACTGTCTTCCTGGAACCATCAAATGCTTTAACAATTACTCCGCTAGGCTTCATAGGAGCACCTGGATATGAAAGTCGCGACAACGTGGTCTTGGGCATCACATTCAACGACGAGCCCGTATCCACCAACACGCTTGATAAGGTATCGTTTCCACAACTTACTGAAATGTGCAGAGCCATATTATGGTTTCTCCCCTCCTCCGGGAGTTCTTCATCACTGAAACCCAAGTTGTTACACGAGGTTATATTCCCCACAATCCCATCAAACTGATCAACTGTCACATCATGGTCTACGAACGCCTGGTCCAAAACTTTCATCAAGGCTTCTCTATGTGCACCGGAATCTCTCAATAAGGCAAGCAAGGAAATCTTGGAAGGCGTTTGCAGAAGCTGGTCCACAATCTTATACTCGCTTCTTATGATAAGCTTTAAGATTTCATCTTCTTCAGGGTGAGGGATAGGTTCACTGGATCGGCCTATCTCAACCCTTGGTTCATTTCTTACAGGGATCTCCGCCGGCATGGGCCTCCTAACTTGAACTTCTGGTCTTCTTGATGGTACTGCGGCGAAAACACGCCCACTTCTTGTCACTCTACTTACATCGGCAATATTAACGAAAGACGGTCTAGTTGGTACGGGGACCTCTACCCCATTCTCGATCATGGTGGCGTTATACTTGTACGGCACGGCTTGGTCTGAGCTATAAGGCACAGGGCCAGGTGGGTAAATAATCAAAGGATCAGCAGACGCAGTCTGGCTGTTGTAAGCAATCTCTACTGATTCTGGCAAATTAAATTGTGGGGTGATAACATTCACTTCATCTTCAGGATTTCGGTCATAGGTAATAGTGATAATTCTCTGATCTAGCAACTTCTGAATGTCCTCCTTCACAATAGGACAATCATCTTCTCTTGAACAAAACTCACAAACGTCATAATCATGTTGGTGCCTAACAAAGGCAAGTCTTCTCAAACTCTGATGTAACCTGATCAATGATTCTCTGATATGCTCGACTTGGAAAACTCGGAACTTCCCCGGACAACCTTCCACCATATTCACAGAAGCTGCCCCATGTCGGGGCAAAGGGTTATCTCTGATGTTTGGATTAACATCCTTAAAAGACAAGATGCCGTTCTTAATTAATCTCTGCACATCCGCCTTCAAAGCAAAGCAATTCTCAAGGTTGTGCCCCGGCGACCCTTGATGATATTCACAGAATTGATCCGCCTTGTACCACGGAGAAACACTGTTCGGTGCGACAGGAGGTGGCTTTGTTGTGATGAGATTCTTTCTAATGAGAGCAGGGAACAATTCAGTATACGTCATAGGGATGGCATCGAACTGCGGCTTCCTGGGCGAATGGTTCTGATTGTTGAACGGATAAGCCTGTTGTCGAGGCTGCTGCTGAAAAGGCCGTGGTTGAGTTGGCGGAATCTGATGAGATGGGGCTACCAAAGCTGGGCGGACAGCCGGAGTGACTGCCGCGACGTGAGAGTAACCTCTCCTAGGCCTACCTGGAAACAAAGCACTGACATCTTGCTCTTTTCTCTTCGGGAAAACACCTCCGAACTTCTTCGCACTGCTAGACGGACTCCCTTCTTTAACCAGACGCCCTTCGCGAATTCCTTCCTCTAATCGCATGCCCATGCTCACCATTTCGGTAAAGTCACTGGGTGCGCTGGCTATCATTCTCTCATAGTAAAAGGACCCCAAAGTCTTCAAAAATATCTTAGTCATCTCTTTCTCCTCAAGAGGTGGATAGATTTGAGCAGCAATTTCACGCCACCTCTGGGCGTACTCCTTAAAAGATTCTCGGTCTCTCTGCGACATTGCCCGGAGTTGATCCCTGTCCGGCGCCATGTCAACGTTGTACTTGTACTGATGGACAAAGGCTTCACTAAGATCGTTAAAGTTGCGGATCCGAATGCTGTCTAAACCCATATACCACTTTAGAGCAGCACCCGTCAAGCTGTCTTGAAAATAATGAATCAACAAATCATGATCATCGGAGTACGCGGACATCTTCCTCACGTACATTGTCAAATGGCTTCTAGGACACGAATCACCCTTATATATCTCAAAGTCTGGTACTTTGAATTTCGCTGGAATCTTGACATTCGGAACTAAACAAAGGTCGTGCGTACTCTTCCCAAACAAATCCTTCCCTTTCAATGCTCTAAGCTCCTTCTGCATTTCCTGGAACTGATCCTGAAATTCCTCCATTCTGTCAAAAAGACCCAAACTTTCAGCGGGCTCGGCAGGAAAAACTGGTTCATTCAAATATGGTACTGAATGGACCACGGGAGCAACGGTCGTCATAACTGGTTGCGGAAAAGGTGTTACAGACGGAATTACTGGCGGCACGGCAGTTGTCTCTGGTTGAGGAAGAGACAATGCAGACTGAAATATAGGTTGTACAGTAGGCTGATACCCCTCGGGCACAAAGTTGTAAGGCATTCCCCACGGAAAACCTTTCGGCATCTGATATTGAAGCGGAGAGTTGATTTGAGTCGCGGAGGCAGGAACTGTAACAATTTCGGAAACCACTGGAGTTGAAGTCTGAATCTCGGCAGCCGTAGTCGATGGCTGATTCTGAACAGCCACCAAACTTTCCACCAACGCCGTTAACTTTTCCATCTCGGCACGAAGTGTAGCAACTTCCCCACGAAGTTCGTGATTTTCCTGTTCCAAATCTTCCATTTTCCTCTGACGATTGGCCCGAGTGTCGTATCGGTGAGACAGCTTGACAACCTTCGGTGGAAAAAGAACAAGAATGAGACTCTAGAAAACATGTGATGTGGCATGTGAAATGATGCATGATGGCAATGCAAATGATGACTCATTTTAAAAGTTTTTCAAGGAACTTTAGTAACTCTGCATACATCAATGGTAAAGGAATTTAGAACAACAAAAACTCAATCCGTTAATCGAAAGCGATAAATTACAACTTACAATTTGAGAAAAGTGAATTACAACTTTGAGATAACAAATCCACTAGTGAAAGCAATAAATTACAACTTGCAACATGAAAACCATAATAAAGTGATAAATTACATTTTCGAAGTAAGAAAGCAGTAAATTACAACTTGGAGCATGAAGCCCAAAATAATACAATAAATTACAATTTCGGAGCAAGAAGCCCTTTTACATAATTTTACAAAATGACATCAATAAAATAAACTAAAACTAAAGCTTACTCGGAATCCTCAGATGACGGACCAAATACCAGCTGTAACCGGAGCTTCTTGATCTTCTCCTCGTAAAAGTCTTCCATATCCTTCTTTTCCGTTATCAGTCGATCGACGATTTCTTCTTGTGGATTAGGAACGAGAGCCACGCTTACTGAACATTCCCTTTTTCTCATCCTCTCACTCGCATACTTCTTCAGCAAGGCATCCTTCTGACGAAGCTTCTCATCGTGGTCAACGAACCGGCCGTCTTGAATAAGCAACAACTCCTTCTTTTCTTTCAGCTGTCGAGTCAAGACTCGATTCTCATATTCAGACATATGGTACTTTTCTTTCCAAGCATCCCTCTCGGATTTCATCCTAGCCAGGTTTCCTTGATATTCTCCTACATCCGCGATTGGGATAGCAACTGATGATGGTGCGATGGCAGGGAACAGAGGTTTCTCAAGTTTATACGGCATCTTGAGAGCACAAGCCCTAGCACGGACCCACTGCAGGTAAGGTTCCAAAGAGACGGCCCCTCTATGTCCCAGCATATCTCTCCCTTTCTTGTGGATATGGCGCCAAGCTCCTTCAATCTCCCTCTTAGCAGCCTGATGATCTTGTCCTTCCTGAAGAAAGAAATCACTCACATGGATACTGTTCGGCTTATCTCTCATCGGGTACCCGAATTGACGGCGCGCTAGAACAGGGTTGTAGTTGATTCCACCCCTCGTACCAAGAAGAGGTACGTTGGGAAAAGCACCACAGCTGTCGATGATCTCCACGTCATGGTAAACTCGATTGTACCAGTCAATATCGAAATGAGTGGGAGCCATAATCTTTGGCGCCCAACGCGGTTCCCTCTCAAGATCCCAGAAAGCATCGGACCCAGGTAAATGCGAGACGTACCACTGATACAACAACGGCACA
The DNA here is from genome assembly GCA_948472305.1 of Vicia faba. NCBI lineage: Eukaryota > Viridiplantae > Streptophyta > Magnoliopsida > Fabales > Fabaceae > Vicia > Vicia faba. The sequence goes on along the minus strand of OX451740.1, from coordinate 756,555,170 downwards.
CAATAGATAATCATCCCTCCTTGATAAGAGTTTCGAAGATGGATAGAGTAATACGTGTCCCCTAGCAGCGTAGGGACCGGATTTCCAATCAGGAAAACTCTGATAGCGTTGACATCCACAAATTTATCAATGTTAGGGAATAAGAAAAGACCATACGCGAGTAGAGCAAACACGTCCTCGAAGGCAACGGTATCCTTTGTATCAGCAAAGTAACGAGCTTTCTTCAACAGAAACTGTGCCGGCAAACCCCGGATTCCTCCTTTCGTAGTCATATTCTCCTCTATCTCTGACTTCTTCAGGTGGGTGATGGTTGCTATCTCATTGGATTTAGGCTCCTCTTCTAACCCAGAAAAAGGAACACGGTCGACGATCGGCAAACCAAGAATATAGGAGTACTCCTCTAAAGTAGGCATCAACTGATAATCCGGGAAGGTGAAACATCGGTACAGGGGATCATAGAACTGAACCAACGTGTTGAGGATGCCTTTCTTCATCTTGCGCTTCATGAGCGGTACGATGGACCCATATTTCTTCTGAAAATCTGTCAGACTCTCTATCTTCGGAATCAAACTCTTCAGTTCTTCAATTTCGGGCTCCTTGAAGCTAAAGCTTCGAGTATTTCTCCTTCCAAGTTCCATAATACCCTGAGACGTTTGCAAAAATCATTCCAAAGTTCCTTGAAAAACGAGTTTTTTACAAAGATGTTGATGAATGCATGAATGAATGATAGTGCAACAGTCACACATAAATTTGCAAACATGGGGTTTAAAGGTTCAACGTTCAGCATGGAGTCGAGGGTAAAGCCCACCCAAAGGTATGTACTAATGTTTCGATCATACCTGTAAGACAAGGTTCTAAGAGTTCCCAGAGTCTACATCCCTCTTTCGGATATTACCAATGTCTTGATTACTCAATAATTAGCAATATTCTCAAGAGAAACTCGTCCGAGCGTAGCATCGCGTGACAACTATTTCCGAATTACTCCGTTATAGTCTCCGCGCTACACCTAAAAAGGCCAAGATGGGTTAGGGTTCTACGGTCCTCAACTTCTCGGGCTCCTAGGTCGAAAATAATAATGTCTTCCCGATTACTCGGTAAACAAATATTAAGTTCAAGAGGGCCTTCCATTGAGTGGGGGATCTCATGCCTCCTTCTTCGGGATTACTCCCTCAAAGTTAACATGACTATACCGCCCGTCCTATTCCTTAAGTGTTACTTAATCCGGGTATAGGATTCGTCCTTTGCAAAAAACCCAAACACCCCAATTTAAACATATAATCAAGCAAATCAAATAATAGTAAACAGATAAAACAAATTAGGCTTAACCCACTTAGGGATGGACCAGCAAGAGGTCGATCTTTCCCCAGCAGAGTCGCCAATTCTGTAGCGATAAAAAATGTAGCGGGGTAAATCAGAGATCGAATTATTGATTAATTCGTCTCGCAAAAAGCAAGAGTCGCCACCGCGCTTTATTGTTTCCAAAGGAAAAGGGAAAAGAGCGAAATAAAACCCTAAATATGCAATGTAAATAAAAATACAAATACAAAGCGTTTTTGAAAGAGATCTTATGGTTCGGGGGTTGGTTATACAACGGGAAGGTATTAGCACCCAATGCATCTATAGTACTCTATAGAAACCTTTTGAAATATCTGTTTTATTTAAAATTGATCGCTTGATTGAAAATAAATCGTTTTGGCCGAAAAGGGATACGGACGGGTTTTGAAGATATGACGACCTAATGTCGAAGTTTTTGCTTAAAAGGTATAAGTCTTGGAAAGGTTGAAATTTTTAAGTAAGGTGAATGTTTGAGGAAAAATTATCCTAAGTTTTAATGAAAAATGCGAAAATTTGCGCAGTTAGATTTGGAGACATGAAGTCAACAAATTTACTTTTTTTCCCTTTGGAGTTAAACAAACCGAATAAACAAAAGTACACGAACAAAATTATGCGAATATCCATTAATAGCAATAATCTAAATGATGGAACAAAAGATGCGAAAAAATGCGTTTTTATGATTTTTGTTTAATATTAACGGGAAGAAAGTGTTTTAAATTTTTTACGCATTTTTTGATAAGGATAAATCCAAAGAATTATTTAATGAGGACGTGACATTTTTTAATCTTAAGTTATTAAGTTTTTTTTATATTTTTTGATATTAATATTAAGATAATAAAAATATTTTTTAGTTTTTTTCTATTCTTATGCCTTTTATTATAAAAGTATTATTTTAAGAATTCTTTAGATTAAACTCAACATTACTAACTAAAAAAACCTAATTTTTTTAAAAGATATTAAGATTATTGAAAGTTTGAATTAATAAAATGGCCTATTATTAAAAAAGCTTTAGATTATTTTTGGTTAACTAAACTATAATTAAAACTAATAAGATTTTAAGAAGGTAATTAAAATAGGAAGAAATGAATTAATAGGGGTGTATAACTAAGTCAGAATGGGCCAGAAGGTTAGGATAAGGCCCAAGGCGAAATGAAGACAGGGGGGTGTACAAATTTCGTGGGCTTAAGCTGGGAGCATTAGGGTGGCCCAAGAGATTAATGCAGCATTAGGGTTGTGTTATGTTGTACAATTGGGATTAGGGTTGCATAAGGCAGAAACGGCGCCTCCTTCTTCTTCACGATCTTCATCTCCTTCGCTATGCTTCTTCCTCCTCGCCACCGGACTTGACGTTTCTTCTTCGTTCCGGCCACCCACGCTTGGCTCTTCTTCCCTCCACTGAACACACGAGACGGCTAGGCGGAGACGGTAAGCACGCAATCGATTGTTATACTTAATTCATCTTGCATGTTGATTCGATTCTGTGATTTCTGTTAAGTGATCCTTATTATTAACCCTTATACTTGATTATTGATGTTTGATTGAGAGGCATTCGAAGAAAATAAAAAAGGGATAAGAGCGTTACCTAGGTGGAGGCGGAGGACGAGCTAGGGGTGACGGAGGCCGGCCGGCGGAGAGAGGGAGAGACGAGTCCAACGGTGAACGGTATTTACGGTTTTCCTCTTCTTGGTTGTTGGTACTGTACTTCTATTTTGTCCTTGAGCCTTGGTACTGAGCTTCGGTTTTCTTCCTCTTGAATGTGATACTACACTTGTTCTTTGTTGAAACTGGTTAGGACTGTACTTTGATTCTTCTTCTTCTTGAATGTGATACTGTATTTGGTCTTTCCTCTCTTCTTCTTTGAACGATGTTACTGTACTGGGTTTTGTTGAAACTATACTGTATAATGATTTTATTGGCTTGAATAATTTTTGAAAAGGGGCCAATGATGTTGATACTGAGGCCTAATCGGTTGCCTTAGAATTTTCAGGTTGTTGGATTGGGGATGTTCAAGCTGGAATAATAGTGGGACATGGTGATGAATGTAAGGATTTCTTGTGGTTTGGGCAGATGGATGGAAATTGGGGCAGGAATTCGCTATGCCATATTGGTGGTGATTTGAATTGGTTTTCTGTGAGGTTGTTTTTTATCTTTTTGATGACAGTGGGATGATGATGATATTGGCTTTTGTGGCTCAATCGGTTTGCAAGGTTTTTGTGTATGGTTTGGAAATTGTTTTTTTAGTATGTGATTATGCAGGTTTTTAAAATTTCTAAGTTTTTTCTTGGAGGCTTTGATATGTTCTTCTGTATTTGGTTTTCTTTTTGTTATGTAATATAACAACTCCTCTTCTCTTCTTTTCGCTACAGGCCAGGAATTTGAAAAAAAAGCTTTGGGATCTCCCTGAGCAATCTGCACCACTGTCCCTCCAATTTGTTTCTATTCTTCTTTTGTGTTATGAATTCTACTGGCTATAATTTTGTTTGTCTTGTATAACCTCTTCTGCCTATGCTAAGCCTGCAAATCCCACACTTCTCCCTCTCTTTTTTCTCTCAGCATGGCTTTGATATAAAGTGATAAGCTGTACATTTTTTCTGAAATTGCAATGGCCAGAAAATGATGAAAATGGGACTGTTACATTACTTGCAAATGTGGTCAAACTGCATGTTTTCCTTTTAATACAAACATTGTTTTGTTTCCTGCTGTGTAGGCAAAGGCTAAGTGAGCATGCTTGCATATGTGGTTACTGCATGGTTTTTGTATGCTTATGCTGTATGCTTCTTTGAAATTGCATTTGGGATTTTAAACAAATGTGATTAATTTAACATGCAGTTTTTTTGGAAAACATAAACTTGCATATGTTTTAAAATTCCTTTTTTTTTGTGAACCGGGAGCAATCCCGTGATTTGCAAAAAAAAAAATAATAATAATAACTGATTCCGGCCATTGCATTTAATGATGAACATTAAATTTATTTTCTGCATTTTAATTATTTATTCGAATTCTAATTTCTTTCTTTTAATTGTGCAGGTAACATTAAATGAGCGGACAAAACGCATTGGATCGGAAGTTTTAGAGTTAGGATAGATTAGTTTTTTATTTCATTTTAGTTTTTGTCAATTCATTATTGTAATTTATTGTAATATATACAATATTTACATAATAATTTGTACAATAAGAAAATGAATAAAAGAAAACTATTTGCCCATTAAATTCTATCTCTTTATTTATTTATCGTTACAGTTTCCCAAATGAATAATAATTGAAAACAAATTTTCAATTACCTACATTCAAAATAATAAACAGATAAATAATAATTATCATTGATCAACTAATATCTTCGGTTATTTAATTCATCACTCCCAACTAAATTATAATAATTAAAACAGGGTTTCAATTATTTAACTTAGAACGACGAATGGTTAAACAATCGTTATTGACCAATGAACTTTTTCCGAATGATTATTATATTATTCATAAACCTTTAAATTATATAATAACTAAGAATAAATTCTAGTTACTTAAATTTAAGATAATGAGTAATAAATAAATACTGTCCACACAGTTAATGCGCCTCTTCTCTGATGTTTATTTTATTATCTATATATCTTTAAACTCATAATAATCGAAAAAGAATCTCAATTATTTAAATTTTAGATAATAAATAATTAATAAACATCATTTTAGCACGAATCGATTAAATGATTTAATGTTCAGCATAAATAGCTCTTGGCCTGAAAAAGTCATGAATTTTAAAATCGATGGATCGAACAAATGTAATGAAAAAATGCAGGTAGAAGACGATATCTTAGGTCAAAATTTGGGGTACAACAACAAACATGTAAAGAAAACAAGGAAAACATAAGAAAAATCTAAGAAGAAGGAGGAAGTCGTGTGAACAGAGCTTCCAACATGCTCTTGATTTGTTCGCTGGTTTCGTTTTGCTTAGCTACCATGTTTGCTATAGAATCAATCTTGATATCCTGCTTGTCCATCCGTTCATTCATCAGCATATCTGATCTCTTCAAATCTTCCAGAGTCTGCCTGTCAAGAGAGGAAGCTTGAGGATCTTCAGATACAGGTTGCTTCTTAGAGCTTTCTGTAGTTTCTTCTGCTTGACCCAAGTCTTCATTTTGAATTATCTGTTCTTCTGCAGGTTGAACTTTAGATGCTGGACGCTTTTCAGTCCAAGGCTCACTGTCTAGATGGAGAACTTCTTCCTTCAACAGCTTGCTCAGAACTGGACCTTCCATTTCCTTCAGCAGATTGCTGAAGTTCTGCTGAGCCTGTCCATAGCTCTGGTCTTGCAACTTGAAGGTTTCAGCACATACCCATCTTCTAAATTGAGTCCAGAGGAGATCTGATACAGCAGGATCAACCACTTCCAGACTTGCTTGTTTCAAAGAAGTGATCCACTTCTGCATATCTGTTTCAAAGTTCAACATGTTGGAACCAACATCTGGTTGTTTCGGTTTAGGGATGGCAGTTTTCTGGTTTATTGCAGCAAGGCGTTCAAGGACTGTTAGATCAATGGCTGTCTTGCTGTGGTTTTCTGTATTTTTCTTAGGTGAGGGAGTGGGAGAGTCAGAAATCACGATTGGACTTGATGGGGTGTTTGGTGGAGTTGTTTCTGGTGAGGTGGGAAGTTGAGACATATTCACAGTGGTACCACAGGGCAATTTAATGGCCAAGGGTTGTGGTTCAGGAGATTCAGAGGTTTGAGCCTCAGAGTTTTGAGTCTCAGGTTGTGGAGATTGTGTATGTTGAGGAGAGGGTGGATTACTTTCTGGTTGAGGAGAGGAAGGTTGTGGGATTTCTGGTTCTGGTATGGGAGAGAGTGGAGTTTCTGGTATTGGTGAGAGTGGGATGTCAGGTTGTGGAGAAATGGGAATTTCTGGTTGTGGATTTGGATTTTCTGTTTGGGGAGCGGAAGAGTGTTGTTCTATATCAGAAAGAACTTGTGCAAGTTCTAGTTCTGGTATGGATGCAGTGTTTGGATTTTGTGGTTTGGAGCAGGATCTTCTGAGGGTTAAGGACTCAGAAGGGTCAAAGTCAGTGTCAAAATCTTCAAAGGTTTGGGGTGTTGGGATATTAGATGGAATTGGAGTTGGAGTAGGAATAGATGTGGAAATAGCAGTTGAATCTAAAACAGATACAGAAACAGGATTACCTCTTTTCTTTGGAGTCTGCTGAGATGATCCTTCTTGGAAAACTTTTCTCTTCTTAGTCTTCTTCAGAACAACCTCTGGTGCCTTCTGCTGAAGATCTTGAATGTTTAGATTGGGTGTTGTTCCATCAACTTTACAAGCATCCAAATATCTCAAAATGATTTAAGGCTTGGAGTCAATCTCTGAGAACATAGGGAAGTCGTCCAGAGGGACTCTTCTGCTGGAGATGTTAGCAAAAGGAGTGACGTTGGGCTCCTTCTTAATGTTCTCTATCAGCTTCATCTTCTTTAGATTTTTGGCATTCAACTGCTTGCCAACAGAAGGTTCTAGGGTGCTGATCTCTTGTGCCTCTGTCAAATGTTCAATCAGCCTATTCTCAGTCAGAATATCTGATATCAATCTTCCCAAGGGTATCCAATCCCTTTTAGTGCGTTCATCTTCTCTTGTTTCCTTGATGCTTGTTCTCAGATGGTTGAACAGAAGATGAGCTAGATTAATCTTTACCCTCTGAGAAATAAAATAGATCAGAAACTGCTGATCTATGTTTATGTAATCAGGAGAGCTGGTAGGCTTCCTGTGGTTGAAACAACCCAGAATAATTTTTGCCCAAATTTTGTGCTTATCTTTCAAATCCCTTATCTTGATGGAGGGAAGCCCCAGCGTGAAAATTTCCCTTGCTATAACAGCAACATCTGAACATCTCTCTGCCATATCAATACAGCGAATACCACCACCATTGTACCCAATCAGTCTTGCAATCAGGTCTTCAGTAATTACAATCTTCTTCTCCATTATGTAAGAAGTGACTTGGTGATTTGAGGAAGAGGCGTGAATCCAGAATTCCTTTACTAGGATAGGAAAAGTTGGACCCACCAGCTTGTCGAAATACCTTTCCCATCCTTGAGCTTGAATCTCTTCTGATAAATCAAAACCATTTTCCTTGAGACTGTTGAAATCCACTATAATCTCTGACAGAACTTCAAGGTTCTTGACTGGAGTGAGAAGAGTTCTGAGAGGAACCTCATATTTCTCAGTTGATGCATCTTTCTGGGAACCTGAAGAGAGATTGCTGGAAGACGCCATGTTCACACGAGTTTTTGAGAAAAAAAATTGAAAGGGTTTTCTTGAGAAGGAAGAACACAAACACAGAAATCATAAATATGATTGAAAACGAAAGTAAGGGTAAAATTATGTGAGTGGTGTGAAGTGTTTAAATAGATTTCGAAAAAGTTTTTGAAAACATAAACGTTTAAGAGAGAAAAATAAATCATGATTATTAGCATTAAATGACAGCTGATTTTAGGGGATTTCAGAAAGATACTTGAACGGTTACCAATGACACGTGTCTCAATGCATCCAATCAGCGCTTTGCCTTTTCAGAAGCGTGAACGCGTGTTCTGCCTCAGGAAACAGCTGATGACTGGATGACACTTCTTTGCTTGAGTGAACAACACATCTATCCTTGAACTGAAGCGCTCAGAACTTCATGAATAGATTCTGATACAATCTGCATTTCTAAAATTCTGAAAGAGGATTGATCAAAAGTTCACAGAGCAATAAACTTAATTCTGAAGGTTAATATATAAAATTAAAATAGTTTTATTCTGGACAGAGCTTCATGCTGAGATGTTTTAGAATGAAGTTGAACCTATCTTCAGAAAGTGGTTTTGTAAAAATATCAGCCCATTGATGGTCTGTATCAATAAATTTTAAGTTTAAAATTCCTTTCTGAATATAGTCCCTAATAAAATGATGTTTTATTTCTATATGCTTAGCCCTAGAATGCAAAATTAGATTTTTACTTAAGCAAATAGCAGAGGTGTTATCACAGAGGATAGGAATGTTACTCTCATAAATCTGGAAGTCCTCAAGTTAACTTTTCATCTAGAGCATTTGTGTGCTACATCCAGCTGCTACTATGTATTCAGCTTCTGCTATTGATAGAGCAATTGTGGATTGTCTTTTGCTGGACCATGAGATCAGATTTTCTCCCAGAAACTGGCAGCTTCCAGAAGTGCTTTTACGTTCCACTCTGTCTCCAGCAAAGTCAGCATCACAGTAACCTACTAAGCTGTAATCACTTGATTTTCTATAAAACAAACCCAGATTAGTAGTACTTTTCAGATACTTGAAAATTCGCTTAACAGCTGTTAAGTGAGATTCTCTAGGATCTGATTGGAATCTTGCACAAATGCATAAACTGAATAAAATATCAGGCCTTGAGGCTGTCAGATAAAGAAGAGAACCAATCATACCTCTGTAGACCTTCTGTTCTACCTTTTTGCTTACCTCTTCTCTTTCCAGAATGCACGTGGGATGCATTGAAATCTTTGATGGCTTACATTCTGAGAGATCAAATTTCTTCAGAAGTTCTCTGACATATTTGCTCTGATGAATGTAAGTTCCTTCTGGGGTTTGATTGATCTGAATGCCCAGAAATAATTTCAGTTCCCCCATTAGGCTCATCTCAAATTCTGCCTGCATAGACTCAGCAAACTTTCTTCCCAGAGAGGGTTTAGTAGATCCAAATATTATATCATCAACGTAAATCTGGAAGACTAAAATGTCATTCTTAACTGTCTTACAAAATAAGGTTGTGTCCACTTTCCCTCTGGTGAATTCCTTTTCTAACAGGAAGTTACTTAGTCTTTCATACCAAGCTCTGGGAGCTTGTTTCAGACCATACAGTGACTTCTTTAGTTTGAAAACATATTCTGGATTTTTTGAACTTTCAAAACCAGGGGGTTGGTGCACATATACCTCTTCTTCTATATAGCCATTTTAGAATGCACTCTTAACATCCATCTGATACAGAGTGATGCCTTTATTAACAGCAAAATAAATTAAAAGTCTGATAGATTCTAACCTGGCGACTGGAGCAAAGGTTTCTGTATAGTTTATCCCCTCTTGCTGACTATAACCTCGTGCTACCAATCGTGCTTTGTTTCTGATGACTTCACCTTGTTCATTCAGTTTGTTTCTGAACACCCATTTTGTTCCAATGACGTTGAATCCTTTTGGTTTAGGTACTAGATCCCATACGTCATTCCTTGTGAATTGATTCAGCTCCTCTTGCATTGCTAGAATCCAGTCATTATCTAGAAGTGCTTCATCAATTGAGGATGGTTAAATTAGAGAGACAAGTCCCATGAGGGATTCTTCAGAGTTTCTGAAGTTGGATCTTGTTCTAATTGGATCTTCCTTTCTTCCTAATATTGTTTCTTTTGGGTGATCCATGCTGCTTCTGGATGGTCTTTTCTGAGGTTGATCAACAGAAGGTGCTGGATTGCTTGCAGTGCCTCTTTCTGATATTGAGGGAGTGTCTCTGTTAAGAGCTTCCGATGACTTGTCTTCAGTACCTGTGAATTCAACTTCCATACCTGCAAATACTTCATTCTGCTTTGACTTTTGAGAGTCAAGCTTATCATCAAAACGAACACTGATTCATTCTTCCACAATCTGTGTTTCTGTATTGTATACTCTGTACCCTCTTGAGCATTCAGAGTATCCTAACATAATACACTTATGTGCTTTAGAGTCAAACTTGTTCAAATAATTTTTAGTATTCAAAATAAAGCAAGTACATCCAAATGGATGAAAATATGAAATGTTGGGCTTTCTGTTCTTCCACAATTCATATGGAGTCTTTTCCAGAATAGGTCTTGTGGAGATTCTATTCTGAATGTAGCACGCTGTGTTTATTGCCTCTGCCCAGAAGATCTTAGCAACGTTAGTCTCATTGATCATGGTTCTGGCCATTTCTTGCAATGTTCTGTTCTTTCGTTCTACAACTCCATTTTGCTGGGGAGTTCTAGGACAAGAGAAATCATGCAAAATGCCTTTGTCATTAAAAAATGATTCAAAATATTTGTTTTCAAACTCTCCACCATGATCACTTCTGACTTTGACGATTCTAAGATCCTTTTCATTCTGAACTTGGTTGCAGAAGGTGACAAACATAGAGTGTGACTCGTCTTTGTGTCTTAAGAACTTTACCCATGTCCATCTTCTATAGTCATCTACAATTACTAACCCATACTTCTTGCCACTGACTGAAGCAGTTTTAATTGGTCCAAATAAGTCAATATGCAGAAGTTCTAATGGCTTAGAGGTGGAAACAACGTTTTTAGATTTGAAAGCTGGTTTTGCAAACTTGCCTTTCTGACATGCTTCATACAGAGCATCTGAATTGAACTTCAGGTTAGGAAGTCCTCTGACCAGATTGAGTTTGTTAATCTGAGATATTCTTCTCATACTAACATGCCCCAATCTTCTGTGCCAGATCCATTGCTCGTTGTTAACAGACAGAAGACACTTTACATTCTGACTTTTCAGTTCAGAAAGTTTTATTTTATAAATGTTGTTTCTCCTCTTTCCATTAAACAGGGTAGTCCCATCTTTCTGACTAACAGCTTTGCATGAATTTTGATTAAAGATTATATCATAACCGTTATCACTTAATTGACTTATGGATAACAGATTATGCATTAATCCATCTACTAATAAAACATTACTTATAGATGGAAGATTTCCATTACCTACTGTTCCAGAGCCAATGATCTTTCCCCTCTGATTGCCTCCAAAGCCTACATGGCCTCCAGGCTTAAGTTCCAGGCTTTGGAACATATGCCTTCTTCCCGTCATGTGTTGTGAGCAGCCAGAGTCCAGGTACCATGACTGTTGTTTCTGCTTTGCCGCTAAAGATATCTGCAACATGTATTATTTTATCCTTAGGTACCCATATTTTCTTGGGTCCTGATTTGTTAGTTTTACCAAAACTCTGGTTGAATTTTGGTTTGACAAAATAATTACTACTAGTATATTTGATGTCGTGTGTGTGCCCATATACAAAGTGTGAATTAAGTGGAGTGCGTTTAATAACTAAATCCATGGCATTCTTTGGTGTAGGTACCTTACCTTGGTATCCTATTCCCTTTCTGCCGTTTCTGCTAACTCCATAGATCATTGAAGCCATTTTGCTTCTATCTATGCTTTTAGCTAGAAACTTCTGAAAGCTGTGATCATACTCCTTGATGATCTCATCAGCACTACTGGGAGTTTCAAGAATTGTTTCCTTCTGAGAGTTTTGTAATATATTTTCTAATTTTGAAACTTTATTTTTCAACTCAGAATTTTCCAATTTGAGAGTCTTAGTTTTATCAGAGTCAGAAGCAAGATCCCTTTTCAGGTTTCTGAATTTGACTTTGATCTGCTGATATCTTTCCAAAATCTCACTAAGGCTTTCAGCTAGTTCAGCCTTAGTAAAATTAATAGCAAAGTCAGGAAATACCTCTTGTGTGTCTAATTCAGAGTCTGATTCAGAAGCTTCACTGTCTTCTGATATGTTTTCCATGAGAGCTATGTTTGCTCTCTCATCATCTGATTCTGAGTCAGCTTCAGATGTGTCAGAGTCATCCCATGTGGCCATGAGACTTTTCTTCTTTTCCTTGCCAAACTTTCTTCTGGGCTTTTCCTTCTGAAGCTTTGGGCAGTCACTTTTGTAGTGCCCTTGCTCGTTACATTCATAGCAGATGATGTCCTTATTGTTTGACTTTCTGCTTCCTGAAGAGCCTTCAGATCTTATGTATCCAGAGGAGGATTCTGACCTTCTGTATCTGGAGGAAGATTCGTTCTGATTCTCTGATCTTCTGGGATTCCTGAACTTCCTTTGCCTCTGCTTCCACAGTTGGTTCACCCTTCTGGAAAGGAGAGACATTTCATCTTCTTCTAATGAGGACCCATCAGAGGTTTCTTCAACAGCCTGCAAAACCTTGGAGTCAGATTTTCTGTTAGATTTTAAAGATAATGGCTTACCTTGCTTTTGAGGTTCATTAGCTTCTAGCTCTATCTCGTGACTTCTGAGGGAGCTGACAAGTTCCTCCAGAGAGATTGTATTGAGATCCTTAGCTAGCTTCAGCACTGTCACCATTGGCCTCCACTGTTTTGGCAAGCTTCTGATGATCTTCTTAACATGATCAGCAGTAGAATACCCTTTGTCCAGAACTTTGAGACCAGCAACCAGAATCTGAAATCTTGAGAACATTGTTTCAATAGATTCACTTTCTTCCATCTTGAATGCCTCATACTTATAAATGAGCGCAAGAGCTTTAGTTTCTTTAACTTGAAGGTTGCCTTCATGCGTCATTCTCAGAGAATCAAACATATTCTTTGCAGTGTCTCTGTTTGATATCTTTTCATATTCAGAGTAAGAGATATCACTGAGAAGAATTGTTTTGGCCTTGTGATGGTTTTTGAAATCACGCTTTTGTTGATCAGACATTACTTTCCTGTCAATCTTCTGACCATTTGCATTCACTGGGTGCGTGTATCCATCAGTCACCATATCCCACAAATCAGCATCGTAGGCCATAAAGAAGCTTTCAATTCTGTCTTTCCAGTAATCAAAGTTCTCTCCATCAAAGACTGGAGGTTTGCCACTGAATCTGTCTCTTTCTTCATTGTTGTCATTGCTGATGTTTTGATGTTGTCCTGCCATAGTGTTTTTCTAACGCTGGATCTTGTACTGACACGGTTAAGTGTTATAAGCTCAGAACCAGGCGCTCTGATACCAATTGAAGAAGTGAAAAACACAAGAAGGGGGGGTTGAATTGTAAAACTTGAAATCAAAAGCAGACAACACACTATTTTTATACTGGTTCGTTTGATCTCAAACTACTCCAGTCCACCCGTCAAGGTGATTTCGCCTCTCTCCAATGAGGTCTTAATCCACTATATTCAACTGAATACAAAACTGCTTTAACAACTGCTAAAGCCTTCTTGAGTCTAACCACAGACCGGTTTCTCAAGGAATTTCTCTTACAGATAAATGAACAAAATGTGTTTGATGTTTCTAGAAAAACTATATATCAAAACTGTGATAATACACAAATGAAGCTTATATGAAACTAGAATGCTAGAGCTATAGAGTAAACGGTTGAGAGCTTTAGCAAACTGAATAAGTGAGGACGAAGATGATTGGCTTATGCGTATGTGCGTGTAGGAGAATTGTAGAGTATTAGCCATTTCTTTTCTCACTGATTTGTTTAAATAGTCTTGGAATAGATACGTTGCAGTCCATAATTCCGTTTCAATGCTCATAACGTTCTTTCCTTTTTGAGAAGATCTTTGTCTTGGAATAAAGCCGTTGGTAATTAATCTGCCTTGAATGCAGTAACGTTAACACTTCAGAATGTTCTGCTTGATGACAATCAGAGTGTTCTTGGCTTTAGCTTATTCTGGCGCTTCTGAGTGCTGATGACATAGTTAGGATATTGATCAGAGTCAGAGTATGTTGAGCGCAGATTTTGTTCATCATGCTTCAGCGTAGCACATGTATTGATCTTCTGATGCTGATGTTGATACTGATATTATGATGTTGATTCCATCAGAGTTTCCTGTAAATAAACAACATATTTTTAAGTAGCATTTATGTCTTATATAAATCTCATAATTCATTTAATCTTTTATTTTGTTATCATCAAAACTCTAACTGAGGGTTGTAGAATCAAACTATGTTCTAACAAAAGCTATTCAACCACATGAAGAGCCAGTCGAAGTGATAAACTTGGGTACTGAAATAGACAGGAAAGAAGTCAAGATATGGGCCAACTTAGAGGGAAATGTCAAGAACGCGTTAATGTAGATGTTGCATGAATATGTTGAGATCTTCGCATGGTCATATAAAGACATGCCAGGGCTCGATACTGATATTGTGGTTCACCATCTACCGATGAAAAAGGGTTGGGCTCCAATAAAACAGAAGGTTCGTTGCATGCGTCCGGAGATGTCAGAGAAGATCAAGGCCGAAGTTATGAAGAAATTAAACGCAAGTTTCTTAGAAGTGACATCCTATCCTCAATGGGTTGTAAATGTGGTTCTAGTACCGAAGAAAGACGATAAGGTACATATGTGTGTAGATTACATAGAACTGAACAGGTCGAGCCCCAAAGATGACTTCCCACTCCCACATATTGATTTTCTGGTTGACAACACCACTCAACATAAGGTATTATCCTTCATGGACTGTTTATCGAGTTATAATTAGATCAAGATTTCACCTGAAGACATGTTAAAGACTACTTTTGTTACACATTGGGGCTCTTTATGCTACAAGGTTATGCCTTTTGGGTTGAAGAACACCGGTGCAACATATCAGCATGTTATGGTAGCTTTGTTCCATGACATGATTCATCATGAGATAGAGGTATATGTAGATGGTATGATATCCAGATATCAGACTGAAGAAGAGAATCTTGACCATCTACACAAGTTATTTTAAAGACTGAAGAAGTACAAGCTAAGATTGAATCCAAACAAGTGCACCTTTGCGGCGAGATCCGATAAACTCCTGGGTTTCGTCGCCAATGGTAAAGGTATGGAGGTTGATTCTGCTAAAGTCAAAGCTATTCAATAAATGCCCATTCTCCGTACTGAGAAGGAAGTCAAAGGTTTCTTGGGATGACTGCATTATATTGCCCGATTCATTTCTCATTTGACTACTACTTGTGAGCCGATCTTCAAGTTGCTGAAGAAAGATCGAGTAGTAAAATGGAATGACAATTTTCAGATATCATTTGAAAAAATCAAGGAGTACCTACAAGAACATCCGATTCTGATGCCATCAGTTGAAGAAATACCTCTAATAATGTATCTAACAAGGCTAGAGAATTTAATGGGGGTGTGTATTGGGCCAGCATGACGAGTCTGGTCGAAAAGAGCATGCAATATACTACCTTAGAAAAAAGTTTACCTACTTTGAAACGAGATACTCACTACTCGAGAAAACTTGTTGCGCTTTGGTATAAGATGATCGCTGACTCAGACATTATATGTTGACTCATACTACTTGTTGTACCCCAAAATTTTCCCTCCCATATTTCTCAAAACATTTCAAGAAAGATCTCCAATTTGCTCAACGTAGTCTAAGGGTTGGCCAGACAAGCTCTCTCCTAAGGCAGTCTACCCCAAATTAGGGTTTCATATTGCATCAAGATATTTGAGTCCAAGTGATCCTAAGTGCTCACCAATTTCGTAATATGTTCTCAAGATCATCCATGTCAAGTTTCAAGCCTTGCAGAGGAAGTTTGCTCAGTCAATTGCTCAAAGATCCAAAAATCGAATGTGCTAGGGCAAAAGTCAATTGTGACCTACATACAGTCAAACTTCAAGATATTTTGTCAGCATTCCCATTTTGAAGTATATTTCATCATTTGATCAAGGGTTTATCATTATTCATCAAGGATTGATCATAATTCATCAAGATTCAAAAGTTGTAAATTAGGGTTTTGCAGGAAAAGTCAACCCAACTTTGACCAAGCATACCTTTCTCATACTTTATGAGAAATGACCCATCCAAATCTCATTTTTAAGAGGATGAAATTTCCTACAATCTATATTCATCTCCAAAGATCAAAAAATGCACTCACAAGAAGTTATGAATTTGGACATTATAGGTCATTTTGAAAAGTCAACAAAAACACCTTTTTGTCAAAGCTTCATACATGAGCATGGAATGTCAAAATGAGATGATACCAAAATGGTTTCTTGGAGGACATCTCAAGCTTTCTAAAAAGTCAAAGAACACATCCAAAGAGTCAAAATTGAGGAAGTTATGCATTGTTGAAGTTGATCTTTTTTGCAAAATTGCCAAAAGTCAACTATCCCCAAAACTTCAAATTTTGCCAAATGGGCCCATTCTTTTTCACTTGTTTTGAGTTGGCATTATAGCCCACGTGCTCTAGCCTTGGCCATGTGTCCATATCCTATTTTTATTAATTATTTTTATTTTTATTTGAATTAATTTGAATTAAATCAAAACAAATCAAATAAAATCAAAAATATTGAAAACCAAAGATCTTTTGATGATTTCAGGCTTCATTGGACAGCTAGCACCATATCAAACTCTTATCAAAGCAATTGTGTACAAAAAGATTGCAAAAGAACCAATTTTGGAAAGCTTTAAAGAAGCAAATCAAATCCAATCCAAAGCATTGAAAGAAAGAGATTTGGACTGAGTTTGCAACCCTAATGCATTATACAATACATAAGGAGGCGAGACAAATCAGAATAGAGGTTGGAGATCAAGCATAGAGTAAAAGAAAAATCTGAAAAAATACCAAAAAAGTGTGAGACCGAAATAGGGCTTAGAGGCATCCTCAAGGCTTGGTACGTGTCTCAATCTCCCGTTGACAATCTCAGGAATCTAAAGCAACCAAAAGCAGGCATTTTCGAGCCCTCCAGTGCACTGTAAGTCGTTCACAGAACCACCATTTTTTGAATTCGAAAAGCTTCATTCTTGCATCTATAATGAAAAATAATTGAATATTCTTGATCACCATGATGTTTGCGAGCTTTTGCCAATAGCCAATTTCATTTATCTGGACTGAATCGAAATTCACCATAGCTAGGGTTTCAAGTTTGCTTTTAGGGTTTTCATTTTCAGGTACAATTGGCCTTAATAATGGCTATGGTTGCAATCGGGAGGATGAGACAAACTCAACCATGGTCTTAGAATTCATTTCCATGGCCTGTAGGAGATTTTGGAGGAACCCCTGTTTGTAGCGACGAACATTTGTCCGTAGGTATAGGTGTTGCTGCTTTTAGCCACAGTTCAAGGAAATGGACGATGAGTTGTCATCCCACCATTTGTCCATTCAAACCAGCGCGCATTTTTTTATTTTTCTGACCACTAACTTTCATTTTTTTATATTATTATTACTCTGTATTTTATTAACAATAAGAACCACATGGCCTAGTGGTTGCCATGCATGATTTCAGGGCATTAGAGGCTGGAGGTCAGGGGTTCGATCCTTGCCTCCAGCATTTTCTATTTTACATTATTCTAACAGGAAATCATGTGCACACACAAGCCAAGCGCCCACTATGGACACTCGCCATCCAGCACGCCAGATGGCCAGATCTGGTGGCCAGCACTGAAGGTGTACCAAAAGGACAAGTCAATGCATACGCAAGGGATCACAAAAGTCAATTGGATCTTCACAAATGGGCCAGAAAATTGCTATTCACACCTCAAAATCAGGCCCATTCTCTACTTTTTTTTTATATATTTTGTTTGTTTTATTTAATTATTTTATTTTGTTTAATTTAATCGCTAACCAATAAATTAATTTCTTTTTTATCAAAAAATCACAAAAATATTTTTTACCCAATTAAATTTCAGAATTTTATTTTATCATTAATAAATATTAATTAATTAATTAGGTTGATTAATTAGGTAACTTTAATTTATTTTGTAAATAAATAAAATCAATTAGAATTAATACGTTTTAACATTAGTTTAATTATTTTATTTTCTTTCCTAAAATAACAAAAACTCCAAAAATATGTCATTTAATATTTTTTTCATTAATTAATTTATTTAATAATTAATTTAGCATTTAATTTTAGGATTTAATTTATTTTCTTAAAAATAAAAAAAACAAAAAAACATTTTTTAATTAGGAGGGTCAAAACCCTAGTTTCGCATTCGATTCAATTTCTCGCGCGATTTATTTTTCTTTATCCAAATTATTGTATCTGCTCCTGGCTTGTAATAATTTAATTAGGACATTTACTTTTACCGCTTTTACTTTTAAAGGGTTGTTTTTGGCGATATAAATACCCGACGCCTTGTAATAATTTAGTTTAAATTTGGCACCTTTAAATTCTGCAAATTATTCAACTTCTAGATGTTTGATAATAGGGTTTCCATGACAAGAATGAATGTCTAATCTGAAATCAAGTTAGATCAACCTAAACATGTGCAAAGATAAAAATAACTGAAATCAACACAATCGCACATGCGCACTCCTAGGGTACACTCCCACTTGGTTGCCTTTGTACACGATCATTGAGTATAGGTTGTTTTAGAGGTCGCCCTCTTGGCTAAAAGATCATAGTTGCCTCGAAATGGTTGCCTCAGATATTGTTGCCTCGAATAAATGATCTAGGACATTAGGGTTACCACTAAGACATCCTAACATTGCTTTAGTGACCGTATGTCCCTCTTTCGAATTGACCCTCAAACTCCAACGACGGTGCTACCTACTCACTAATAGTGGGATAGCATTGTCTAAAGGAAATTAACATAGAATGATTCCTTTTTCGAGTAGGTAGATTAGTTCTTAAGTACTTTCTCAATCCAAAACAAAATTTTTCACACTTACACTCCTTTTACAAACAAAGTTTTCAAAAACACTTCATTACACTCTTAAGCAAGAGTTAAATCGAAGTTAAAACAAAAACTTTTCAAAACCCACAAGCACAAAGAAAATAATTTTGAAAATGATGAGCAAGTATCTAAGAGCCCTTAGATAACTACAGATAGAAAGGGTGCTAATAGCTTCCTTTTCTATAATCTACCCCCCGTACTTAAAAAATCTCGAAAAAGGATTTTTTCTGTGCTTTTTTCCTTTCCTTGTTGGATAAAATAAAAGTCGGTGGCGACTCTTGCTTACCACGACAATTTGCAAAAACAAACGCAAAACGCGAACCAGCATACCGAAAACAGTCAGTTCTTGCCACCGTATCACAGAACTGTCGACTCTGCTGAGGATGAATGTATAAGTGGGGTGTACCTTAGGACTAGTTCATCATAATGTTTTCAATTTCTTGATTTGTATGATTTATCTTTGTGGGTTTGAATCGGAGTTAATATAGATCCTAACCCGGATCTGGGGATACCTTTTAGGTAAGTAGCAATAGACTGTGAGGGAACTGTACGGCATAGACCGATACGGTTGAAGCAGTAGCTACGTTGGTGTGGCACTTTAGTTTGTACCGATATCCCTTGTGGTGGAACAAGGAGAATATGGGGCTGCTAAGGGGTTATTAAGCACCAACTGACCTTAGAACCTATAATTGACCAACTTGGCCATAGAAAAGTAGCAGTATGCTACACTTATTGAGACCAAACTCTCGCGATGATTCCGGCCGCAAGAAAAGGTTGCCAAACTGGAATTATGACCGATCGAGGGTGGTTAGTGATATTGAGATCCTCTAGAACCCGGTTACTATTTCTAGGACAGGTTGAACCAACTAACCTGAAAGAGGGTAATACCTAAACTCCATGCCAGCCTAAAATCTAAGGGCTGCTGTGTGACTTGTTTGCCTTTGCCATGTTTGCCATCTGTGAATACTTGTGATGTGTCTCTATCATGACATCATCCATCATGACATTGCATGCATATTGCATTGGACTAACCATTTCAAATATCAATGGGATTCATCTTTGTTCTGTTTTGCAGATCATGGCATCTATGCGTAGAAACACTATTCAGATCAATTTTGTTCAGATTCCTGTCCAGCTCAGAGATTTGGTTTCAAAGGTTCCTGACACTTCCTCTTTTGACAGAGGACATGGTCACCTCCTTGGTTTGGTCACTTCCAGATTGGACGAGCAAATGATGAGTGTCTTAGGCCAGTTCTTTGATCCATTGTACCATTGTTTTACCTTCCCGGACTATCAGTTGGTCCCTACTTTGGAGGAGTTCTCTGATCTACTTGGTATTTCTATTCTAGAGCAGCGCCATTTACAGGTTGGGAGATAGCTCTTAGGCCAGAGGATGTTGCTATAGCCCTACATCTGACAAAGGTTGAGGTAATGTCTAACTGGGAGACTCGGAGTGGGACAAAAGGATTCTTGGCTATGTTCTTGGATGATCAGGCTAATCAGTTCAGGGACAGTTTAGACTTTCAAGCGTCCGAAGATATCCTGGCACTTCTCATCTATGGTCTAGTTTTGTCCCTAACTCAGATTCTTTTGTCGACGTGAATGCAATGAAGATCTTCATGTCCCGTAATCCGATGCCCACTCTCTTGGGTGACATTCTACATGCTCTTTATGCCCGTACTACTCGGAAACAGGGAACCCTTATGTGTTGTGCACCATTGCTGGCGAGGTGGTTTATTTCTCACCTCCCCAAATCTGTTTCGAAGAACAAGGAAGGCATGGGTTGGGCCTACAAAATTATGTCCCTTGCTCACACAGACATCATTTGGACTACTAAAGACATGGAAGAAGTAGCTATTATTGATCGTTGTGGGGAATACCCCAATGTTCCACTACTCAGAATTAGAGGTGGGATCACCTATAATCCTTGTTTGGCCTTATGACAATTTGGGCGAGCTAGGAAGGATGGACCTCATGAGTTACTTCTTCCGAGAATTGTCTTTGACTTCCAAGGGGATAATGAGGAACATCGTTGCAGGTTCATACAAGCTTGGAATAGGGTTCACATGTATGATCCGCACGAGCTAGGAATAAAGACCTCTCTTCCAATGGAACCTTATCTCCAGTGGGTTCGAACCCGGGCTCAAAACTGGGAATGCCGTACGAAGTTGTCTTACCGGTAATTGTTGAGAGTGTTGATGAAGAAGGGGTTCCACCTACCATTCTCCACCCATACATGCCTACTGACATTGGGGAATTAAAAAGGTCTTGGATCCAGTTGAGGAAAGAGCGGGATACTTACAGAGTAAAGTATCACGAGCAGGAGCAGAAGATCCTAAAGCTTACAAGGCAGCTGGAGAATGAGAAGGTCCTCAATGACTATGTCAGCACCAATGAAAAATGACCATGGGAGCGCTGATGTCTTTTGTTATTGCTAGTTTTGAATTACTTTTCAGTTTTTCTTTTGTAACGCCTTAAAGGCGTTTGTTAAACATTGATTTCAAGTTTTTTATCTATTAAAGTGTGTTTCATTTTGGTTTACGAATTTGAATCCCTAAAAGTATTTGAAATCATATCATATGCATTCCATTCCCATGCACCTCATCACAGGTACCCTTACAAGTTTCTCATCTTCTTCTCTGTTTATTTCAGCACATCATGTCTGCTGAAACATCAATTGATCAAGCTATCAAGGCTCTACAAGCTCAGAACGTCCAGTTTCAGGAAATGTTCATGAACCTGGCCAAGGGGCAGAAAGATCTAAAGACTCTTATCTTGAAGGATAAGAAGAAGAAGAAGAAGAAGAAGAAGGTCCTCCTGAACATGGGTCACAGGTTTGGGAATAGGTTGCGGGACGAATTTTATTTATCCCACTCATCTGGAGGGGGGTAGAACCAAGAAGAAAGGAGGGCTCCTAGCCTTGTGGTTTCCGACAATGAGACTGACTTTGACGAAGACCAGTATCCTCTGGCTGAGGACATGTATAAGCAACTGGAAGACCGGTTAAGCGCAATGGAGATCCAGAAAGTCCCTGGTCTAGACTTCGGGGGTTTGAGTTTGGCATCTGGGGTGGTGATTCCCCACAAGTTTAAAGCACCAGTCTTTCCTAAATAAGACGGGGTCTCCTGCCCAAAGTTACACCTCCGTTCATATGTTAGAAAGATTCAGCCATATACTGCTGATAAGAACCTCTGGATCCATTTTTTTCAAGATAGTCTCTCAGGGACTCAACTTGAATGGTTCTATCAGCTAGAAGGAGCTAGCGTCCGTAATTGGGAAGACCTTGCTGCTGCTTTATACAAGCAGTACCAATATAATGCCGACCTCGCTCACACGCGTACCCAACTTCAGGGTATGTCCATGGGTGCGAGCGAAGGATTTAAAGATTACACTCAGAAATGGAGGGACCTTGCTAGAAGAGTACAACCCCCTTTGGCTGATAGGGAGTTAGTGGACATGTTTCTGGGGACCTTGTCTGGTCCTTATTTTAATCATCTGATTGGAAGTTCAGCGTCTGGTTTTACCGAATTAATAATGACTGGGGAAAGAGTTGAAGCCGGTATTAAGAGCGGAAAGATACAGAAGGGTTCTTCATCAAGTACCGAGAAGAAGCCTTTTAAGAACGAGTCAAGTGCAGTTTACAGCTCAAAAAGCCACAATCGACCTGAACGCCGCCAAGCGGTTAATGCGGTAGTTATTTCAAGACCAATTGTTGCCACACAACGCAACAATCAGCCAAGGACAGAGATGTCGCAAAGACAATTTACTCGGCTCAACATGACTTTAGCTCAAATTCTGCCGCAGTTGCTAAAGACCAACTTGGTGATTTCGAGGGAGGCCCCAAAGAATCCCAACACCACATCACCGCTATATAATCCGAATGCCCGCTATGCTTATCATTCTGATAGTCCAGGGCATGATACCAACAATTGCTGGGCTTTGAAGAGTAAAGTACAAGATCTGATTGATGCTAAGGAGATTGAGTTCGAAACGCCAGAAAAACCTAATGTTATGTCTGCTCCTATGCCAAATCATGGAGTGAATGTTGCGGATGATGATGTGTTTGTATCCTCTATGGAAGACATTGTTACTCCATTGATGACTGTAAAGAATAACCTTCTGTTAGCCGGTTTATTTTCGGGCTGTGGCGAAGGTTGCCGTTTGTGTTCCGTCCTACCTACCGGTTGCCATCTATTGAAGTAAGGTGTCCAACGCTTGATGGATAATAAAGAAATTATGTTTGAGAAGACTTTTGTTCCTTTGGTTCCTGTTGAAGAAGTTTCTATAATCACCATTTTCGATAATTCTTCCAAGGCTTCCTCGAGAAAGCCTGTTAGAATTACATCTGTTCCGAGAATCACTCCCTTGATCATTACCATTTCTGGACCTATCCCCTATACATCAGATAAGGCTGTCCCATGGCACTATGGGGCTGACGTGTATTATCATGGGATTAAACAAGATTTGAAGGGTGAAGAGGCTGATACTGACGTCAGCAATATTGTTGGAGCTAGTAAAGTCACCCGCAGCGGAAGACTTTTCTCCCCTGAGATCTCTCCACCAACTGTTCGGAAGCCTGTTGTTATTACACCTACCAGTATACTTGCTACTACCCCTATTCATGTTCCAATCCTTACCCCTGTCGCCGAGTCGTCTAACACTCGGGGCAAAGGGACCACCGGTGAGCCTGCCTGGACGGAGGCACCAAAGAAGATTACTATTGAAGCCTCTAGACAGGAGATAGAGGAAATTTTAAAGATCATCAAGAAGAGCGACTACAATGTAGTCGAACAGCTGGGGAAAACCCCGTCGAAGATCTCTATGTTGTCCTTATTGTTGTGTTCAGAGGCCCATGCTAAGGCTCTGATTGCTTTCCTGAAAACTGCACACGTGCCCCAGGAAACATCTGCTGACCAGTTTAAAGATTGTGTGGCTAGTCTAACTGCTGATAATGGTTTGGGTTTCTCCGATGCAGACTTGACTGCCAAGGGAAAGAATCACAATGACGCTCTGCATGTTTCGATCGAATGTAGGGGCACTACTCTAGCTCATGTGCTGGTGGATACTGGGTCCTCGTTGAACGTTTTACCCAAGAAGGCGTTAGACCAGTTGGATTGTGAAGGGTTGGTGCTGAAGCCAAGCAATATTGTGGTTAGGGCCTTTGACGGGTCCAAGATGATGGTACATGGAGAAGTGGATATTCCAGTTAAGGTTGGTTCTCAGATTTTCACGTCTACATTCTATGTGATGGACATTCGGCCATCTTATTCTTGTTTGCTGGGTCGCCTGTCGATCCACAAAGCTGGGGCCGTAACTCCTACGCTCCACCAAATGCTGAAATACCTAGTGAAGGGGAAAATTGTTACGGTACGAGGAGAAGAGGAGTACATGGTGAGCCACCTCAACTCTTTCCGGTATGTGGAAATGGATGGGGAGTTCATTGAAACCCCGTGTCAACATTTTGAAGAAGTCCCCCAGACGCTAGCATCAACTGAAACTGTTGTTGAAGATCCTCCAATGAAGATGGCTTCCCTCAAGGATGCCCGAGCTATTGTTGAGAAAGATGGGTGTGCGAATTGGGGCCAACTCCCTGAGTTTGCACATAAGACTAACAAGTTTGGTTTGGGTTTCACTACAGAAGCTCAAAGGGCTGTTCGGCGTGCACGGATCGGAGGACCTCCCCTGTTTATCAGCAATTCGAGAGTGAATTCCATTGAAGACGATGATGAAGAGTCTGAGTTCGACAGCTGGATCTACCCGACTGCTGATGGTGGATTAAGCAATTGGACGGTAAAGGACTTCGTGCCAATTTCTTTTATTACCCAGTAATGAGACTTTTGTTTTGAATTTGTAACAGACAATTTTAAACTTTATGGCCCAGTGTCTTACCCGAGGCACCGTGGCTTTGTTTGTGAGGGCTTTATATTTGTGATCTCCATATATCATTAATAAAAGCATTGGACGTTTTCTTGCATTACGAATTTTGCGCTCTTTGTTTTTCTTTCTTTTCTATCTTGCAAAACAACTATTTTACACACACTCACATATACAGGTCTACATCCACTCTGGATCCCACTGATAACGACTCTGCTACTGCCAGTTATGACTTCGAAAGTCCGATCAACCAAGCCGAGGACGAAGGTGAAGATGATTGCGAAGTGCCTGGTGAACTTGCTAGACTATTACTCCAGGAAGAGAGGGCCATACAGCCGCATGAAGAGCCAGTGGAAACAGTAAATCTGGGTACAGAGGTAGACAAGAAAGAGGTCAAGATCGGCACAAATTTGGAGTCTAGCGTCAAGCAACGGTTGATTCAGATTCTACGTGACTATGTTGAGATCTTTGCCTGGTCTTATGAAGATATGCCTGGGTTGGATACCGATATTGTGGTCACCGCCTGCCTACGAAGGAAGATTATCCTCCAGTGAAATAGAAAGTTCGCCGAATGCGCCCAGAGATGTCTGAGAAAATCAAGGTTGAAGTTATCAAACAGTTTGATGCTGATTTTCTAGCAGTTACTTCTTACCCGCAGTGGCTTGCCAACGTGGTTCCAGTGTCGAAGAAGGATGGCAAGGTTCGGATGTGTGTTGACTATAGGGATCTAAACAGGGAAAGCCCCGAGGATGATATCCCTCTGCCTTATATTGACGTTCTGGTTGACAACACCGCACAACATAAGGTCTTCTCCTTTATGGATGGTTTTTCCGGTTATAATCAGAATAAAATGGCTCCCGAAGATATGGAGAAGACAACCTTTGTTACTCAATGGGGTACCTTTTGCTACAAGGTCATGCCTTTCGGATTGAAGAATGCTGGGGCAACGTATCAGCGCGCCACGGTCGCTTTGTTCCATGACATGATTCATCATGAGATTGAGGTATACGTTGATGACATGATTGCAAGATCCAAGACTGAAGAAGAACACCTTGACCATCTTCAGAAGCTATTTGACAGGTTGAAGTTGTACAAGCTGAGGTTAAACCCGAAAAAGTGCACCTTCGGGGTGAGGTCTGGTAAGCTGCTGGGTTTCATCGTAAGTGATAAAGGTATTCAGGTGGATCCTGCAAAGGTGAAAGCTATACAAGAAATGACGGCTCCCCGAACAGAAAAAGAAGTCAGAGGCTTTTTGGTACGTCTGAACTACATTGCCTGATTCATCTCACACGTGACTGCTACTTGTGAGCCAATCTTCAAGTTACTGAAGAAACATCAAGTGGTCAGATGGAACGATGAATGTCAGGCCGCTTTCGAAAGGATTAAAGAGTATCTCCAAGAGCCACCTATTTTGATGCCTCCAGTTGAAGGGAGACCTCTGATATTATACTTGACATTACTCGACAGTTCAATGGGGTGTGTGTTGGGTCAGCATGACGAGTCTGGCCAAAAAGAGCCTGCTATTTATTACCTTAGCAAAAAGTTTACCGACTGCGAGACCCGATACTCGTTGCTTGAGAAAACTTGCTGCACTTTGGCATAGGCTGCTCGCCGGCTGAGATAGTATATGCTGACTCACACTACTCTATTGATATCAAAGATGGACCCAATCAAGTATATCTTCAAAAAGCCTGCCTTGTCCGGAAGAATAGCAAGATGGCAGATGATCTTGACTGAGTATGACATCCAGTACACGACCCAAAAAGCAATCAAGGGAAGTGTGTTAGTAGATCATTTGGCGCATCAGGCAGTGGATGATTACCAGTCTATGAACTTTGAATTCCCGGATGAGAATATCATGATAGTGACTGACTGTGAAGAACCTGGACCGGATGAAGGACCTGAGGAAGGATCCCGATGGTGTATGTACTTTGATGGAGCTTCCAACGCTTTGGGAAATGGCATTGGCGCCGCGATCTTATCTCCTGAAGGCTCTCATACTCTGTTCACCGCCCGACTATGTTTCAACTGCACCAACAACATGGCGGAGTATTAAGCGTGCATTATGGGTCTTCGAGCAGCTATTGACCTAAGGATTAAGTTCTTAAGTGTATTTGGAGATTCCTCTCTCGTGATCAGTCAGATCAAAGGCGAGTGGGATACGAAACACCCTAATCTTATTCCTTACAAGGAGTATGTGTTGACCTTGCTTCCACACTTCGAGGAGATAACATTTGAACACTTCCCTAGAGAGGAGAATCAGTTGGCGGACGCGTTAGCTACGATGTCTTCTATGTTTAAAGTCAGAAGGGACAATGAAGCTCCCCAGATTACCATTGAGAGGTTGGACGAACCTGCACATTGCTGTGACATTGAGATTGAAGAGGTATCAGATAAACCTTGGTTTCATGAAGTGAAGAGGCATCTTGAAGCTCAGGAGTACCCCGAGGGTGCATCTGTTAATGATAAGAAGTTACTGAGGAGTTTCGCGGCAAAGTTTTTCATCAGCAATGGCATTCTTTACAAGCGTAATCATGATTCAACCTTACTGCTTTGTGTGGATAAGAACGAAGCAGAAAGGATTATGGTAGAGTTACATGAAGGTACTTTCGGAACTCATTCCAGTGGACACACCATGGAAAAGAAGATCCTTAGGGGTAGGATATTATTGGTCCACTATGGAAGCCGACTGTTATCATCATTCTCGGACCTGTCACAAGTGCCAAGTCTATGCTGATAAGGTGCACATACCTCCGGTTCCTCTGAATGTCTTGACAGCTCCGTGGCCTTTTGCAATGTGGGGCATCGACATGATCGGCGAGATCAGACCTACGGCATCCAACGGGCATCATTTCATCCTGGTAGCAATTGATTACTTTACAAAGTGGGTTGAAGAAGCTTCCTTTGCTACTGTAACCAAGAACGTCGTGGCACGGTTCATTCGGCATAATCTGATCTGTCGATATGGTGTACCAAAGAGGATCATTACAGACAATGGTACAAATCTAAACAATAAGATGATCACCGAACTCTGCAAGCAGTTCAAGATACAATATCATAACTCTTCTCCTTACCGGCCGAAGATGAATGGGGCTATGGAAGCAGCTAATAAGAACTTTAAGAAGATTGTGCAAAAGATGACGGTGACATATAAAGACTGGCACGAGATGTTACCATTTTCTCTTCATGGGTACCGTACCTCAGCGCAGACGTCAACAGGGGAAACACCCTATTCCTTGGTTTATGGAATGGAGGCCGTCTTACCCATTGAAGTTCAGATACCCTCTCTTCGGGTTATGAAGGATCCAAGTTTGAGCGAAGATTACTGGATTCAGACCCGGCTTGATCAGCTGAATTTAATCGACGAAAAGAGACTTACTGCTATTTGCCATGGTCAAATGTATCAAAAACGGATGATTAAGGCATTTAACAAGAAAGTTAGACAACAAGAGTATCAAGTTGGGGATCTGGTAATCAAGCGCATTATCCTACCTCAAGGTGATCCCAGGGGCAAATGGACCCCTACTTACGAAGGGCCATTTGTGGTTAAGAACATTTTCTCAGGAGGAGCTATGATTCTAACCACCATGGATGGTGACGACCTTCCTCACCCCGTCAATGCAGACATAGTGAAAAAAGACTACGCATAAACAACGACCCGCTAGGTTGACTGACCTAGGAAAAAATAAGGGCTTCCCGACGAACCAAAAGGGTTTGGGCAAAACTAAGGGATGAAATGAAAAATTTGTACACCCGGCAAGTCGAAAACCTGAAAAGGAGGATTGGGCAAAAAAGGGTATCCCGGTGGACTGAAAACCCGAAAGGGCGGTCCAAGCAAAAATTAGGGATCAAAGCGTAACATTATGTCTCATTGGATCACCTTGCAACCAGACCTCGGTATCAAGCCCGGAAAACACTAATCAATCTGATCTACCTTCAACCAAGTAGCAAAGTAATGAGATGCTCGAGGACATAAAGGAAATAGCATATTTGGAACCCATTGGGATTGTTCACATAACTGTTTTTCATTGTTTTTTACAAATTGTATAAATTCTATTTGTTCGGCGGCGTTCTCTTACTAGGACGTCAGCCTCTTGTACAAAAACGCCTATTTACAGGCTAACTTCAAAATCAATACAATTCATTTTTAAAGAAATTTCAAACTGTTTTTCCTTTTTCTGTTTTGTTTTGCGAAGAACGTCCAATGTTCATTTTTGATATATGCATTTGAAATTGATTGTTGCTCATAAATATTTACATGCGAAACAAAAGACAATTACTGGTAATATCAAAAACAGGGGCAAACAAGAAATGTCCAAACCGTACAGTTGCTCTATCCACCAGGTACAAAGGTAGATTTAGCTGAAGAATACGATTGAAAGTACATTCATTCCCCGCAGAGAAAGAGAAAGACAGTAATGTTAACTCTCCCCAACTGAGACTCGCAACTGTGAATGAATCGGTAATATTCTCACCAAGTAGAGTTTATCTACCATCAGCACTGAAAAGTCTTATCATCCCCGACGGAGTATAAATATTATCCCCAGTGGAGTTTGAAGAATTGTCCCCAGTAGACTCTAGGAGATTATCCCCATTAAAGTCTAAAAGGGTTATCCCCAGTAAAGTCGCAACTGGAAAATCATCCCCAGCGAAGTCCTTTCCTTTCACAAACAGGAATTCAGTCCCCAACAAGGTTCATTATCACCAGCAATGGTAATTCATCCTCAGCTGAATTTATCAACGGAATCCTCAGTAGAGCATCTCTTCCCCACATAGTCATTCTCTCATCAGTTTATTCCCCAGCGGAGTTATTCTCTCTTGCAGGTTTATTCTCACAAACATCTTCATCCACTATCTCCAGCGGAAACGAAGAATTCCATTCTTTTCTCCAACAACTATCTGAGATTTATTTCCCCAGATAAAAACATCACATTTTCATACATCATGACATGCATACACATCATACGACACAATATCATTTATTTTGAGAACATCATTTGCTTGATACACATCATGCATTACATACAACTAACCTTTATCTTTCAGGAAGGATACAATTAAATTCTCACAAAATTCAAGCTATGAAGTTTCTACCTCAGTCGAATTACGGAAGAGTTCCTAAATCTCGAAAGATGTTCTCTCAGTTGAATTACAGATGAGTTCCTAAATCTCATCAGAGATGTTTCTCCAGTTGAATTACGGATAGGCTCCTAAATCTCAGCAAAGTAGTCGAATTATGGATGAGTTCCTAAATCTCGACAGATGTTCTCTCAAGTTGAATTACAAACGAGTTCCTAAATCTCAGCGAAGATATTTTCTCGGTTGAATTACGGACAAGCTCATAAATCTCAGGAAAGTAGTTGAATTACGGACGAGTTCCAAAATCTCGACAGATGTTCTCTCAAGTTGAATTACGGACGAGTTCCTAAATCTCAACAAAGATATTTTCTCGGTTGAATTACGAACAAGCTCCTAAATCTCAGCAAAGCAGTTGAATTTCGGATAAGTTCCTAAATCTTAGCAGAGATGTTTCTCCAGTTGAATTACGGACAGACTCCTAAGTCTCAGCAAAGTAGTCGAATTATGGACGAGTTCCTAAATCTCGACAGATGTTCTCTCAAGTTGAATTACGGACGAGTTCCTAAATCTCAGCGAAGATATTTTCTCGATTGAATTATGGACAAGCTCCTAAATCTCAGTAAAGTAGTCGAATTACGAACGAGTTCCTAAATCTCGGCAGATGTTCTCTCAAGTTGAATTACAGATAAGTTCCTAAATCTCAGCGAAGATATTTTCTCGGTTGAATTACAGACAAGCTCCTAAATCTCAGCAAAGCAGTTGAATTACGGATAAGTTCTTAAATCTCAGCAGAGATGTTTCCAGTTGAATTACAGACGATATTCCTAAATCTCAGCGAAGCTATTTCCCCAGTTGAATTACGGACAAGTTCCTAAATCTCAGCAAAGTTGTTGAATTACGGACGAGTTCCTAAATCTCGACAGATATGTTCCTCGGTTGAATTACGGACGAGTTCCTAAATCTCAGCAGGGTTGCTTTCTCAGTTGAATTATGGACGAGTTCCTAAATCTCAGCAGGGTTGTTTTCTCAATTAAATTACGGACAAGTTCCTAAATCTCAGCGAAGTTGTTGAATTACGGACTAGCTCCTAAATCTCAGCAAAGCAGTTGAATTACGTATAAGCTCCTAAATCTCAGCATAAATACTCCCTCAGTTGAATTACGGGCAAGTTCCTAAATCTCGACATCTCAGTTGAATTACGGGCAAGTTCCTAAATCTCTACGCCTCAGTTGAATTACGGGCAAGTTACTAAATCTCGACGCCTCAGTTGAATTACGGGCAACTTCCTAAATCTCGACATCTCAGTTGAATTACGGGCAAGTTCCTAAATCTCGATGCCTCAGTTGAATTACGGGCAGGTTCCTAAATCTCAACATCTCAGTTGAATTACGGGAAGGTTCCTAAATCTAAACACCTCAGTTGAATTACGGGCAAGTTCCTAAATCTCGACGCCTCAGTTGAATTGCGGGAAAGTTCCTAAATCTCGACATCTCAGTTGAATTACGGGCAAGTTCCTAAATCTCGACGCCTCAGTTGAATTACAGGCAGGTTCCTAAATCTCGACATCTCAGTTGAATTACGGGCAGGTTCCTAAATCTCAACACCTCAAGTGAATTACGAACGGGTTCCTAAATCTCATCAAAATAAAAGATTCCTCAGTTGAGTACGGATGATCGAAGTTCCTAAATATCAACAGAGACAACTCACCAGCAGAATAACAGACGCCGAAGCTCCTAAATTTCTACTTCTCTCAACAAAGATCAGACTTCCCCAATAGAATTTACCACAACGATAGGTATACGAGCTCTTGCTAAGGAATCTCTTATGCGATCGACACTTCTCCAAATGGCATCTTTAAGCCCATTCCCGACATCACAAGACAGATACCATTTCATGCGAGTGCAAATTTCTGGGCACTCTAGTGTTCAATCCTCTTCCACCTTCGGATCACGAAAGGCACGAAAGCCAATCTACATCCTCAGGTTTAAGAAAATTGAACAGGGGCAGTTGTTATACCCCAAAATTTCCCCTCCCATATTTCTCAAAATATTTCAAGAAAGATCTCCAATTTGCTCAAGGTAGTCTAAGGGTTGGCCAGACAAGCTCTCTCCTAAGGCAGTCTACCCCAAATTAGGGTTTCATATTGCATCAAGATATTTGAGTACAAGTGATACCAAGTGCTCACCAATGTCCTAATATTTTCTCAAGATCATCCATGTCAAGTTTCAAGCCTTGCAGAGGAAGTTTGCTCAGTCAATTGCTCAAAGATCCAAAAATCGACTATGCTAGGGCAAAAGTCAACTATGACCTACATATAGTCAAACTTCAAGATTTTTTGTCAGCATTCTCATTTTGAAGTATATTTCATCATTTTATCAAGGGTTGATCATGATTCATCAAGGATTGATCATAATTCATCAAGATTCAAAAGTTGCTAAATTAGGGTTTTGTAGGAAAAGTCAACCCAAATTTGACCAAGCAAAACTTTCTCATACTTTATGATAAATTACCCATCCAAAGCTCATTTTGAAGAGGATTCAATTCCCTACAATCCATCTTCAGCTCCCAAGATAAAAAATGCACTCACAAGAAGTTATGAATTTGGATATTATAGGTCATTTTGAAAAGTCAACAAAAACACCTTTTTTGTCAAAGCTTCATACATGAGCATGGGATGTCAAAATGATATGAGACCAAAAGGGTTGATTAGAGGACATCTCAAGCTTTCTAAAAAGTCCAATAACACCTCCAAAGAGTCAAAATTGAGGAATTTATACATTGTTGAAGTTGATCTTTTTTGTAAAATTGCCAAAAGTCAACTATCCCCAAAACATCAAATTTTGCCAAATGGGCCCATTCTTTTTAACTTGTTTTGAGTTGGCATTATAGCCCACGTGCTATATCCTTGTCCATGTGTCCATATCATATTTTATTAATTGTTTTGATTTTTATTTGAATTAATTTGAATTAAATCAAAACAAATCAAATAAAATCAAAAATATTGAAAACCAAAGATCTTTTGATGATTTCAGGCTTCATTGGACAACTAGCACCATATCAAACTCGTATCAAAGCAATTGTGTACAAAAAGATTGCAAAAGAACCAATTTTGGAAAGCTTTAAATAAGCAAATCAAATCCAATCCAAAGCATTGAAAGAGAGAGATTTGGACTGAGTTTGTAACCCTAATGCATTACATAATACATAAGGAGGCGAGACAAATCAGAATAGAGGTTGGAGATCAAGCATAGAGTGAAACCAAAATCTGAAAAAATAACAAAAAAGTGTGAGATCGAAATAGGGCTTAGAGGCATCCTCAAGGCTTGGTAAGTGTCTCAATCTCTTCTTGGCAATCTCAGGAATCTAAAGCAACCAAAAGCAGGCATTTTCGAGCCCTCTAGTGCACTGTAAGTCGTTCACGGAACCACCATTTTCTTGAATTCGAAAAGCTTCATTCTTGCATTTATAATGAAAAATAATTGCATATTCTTGATCACTATGATGTTTGCAAGCTTTTTCCAATAGCCAATTTCATTTATCTGGACTGAATCGAAATTCACCATAGCTAGGGTTTCGAGTTTGCTTTTAGGGTTTTCGTTTTTAGGTATAATTGGCCTTAATAATGGCTATGGTTGCAATCAGGAGGATGAGACGACCTTAACCATGGTCTTAGAATTCATTTACATGGCCTGTAGGAGATTTTGGAGGAACCTCTGTTTGTAGCGACGAACATTTTTCTGTAGGTATAGGTGTTGCTGCTTTTAGCCACGGTTCAAGGAAGGGGACGATGAGTTGTCATCCCACCATTCGTCCATTCAAACCAGCGCGCATTTTTTTATTTTTCTGACCACTAACTTTCATTTTTTTATATTAATATTACTCTATATTTTATTAACAATAAGAACCACATGGCCTAGTGGTTGCCACATATGATTTCAGGGCATTAAAGGCTGGAGGTCAGGGGTTCGATCCCTGCCTCCAGCATTGCTATTTTGCATTATTCTTACAGGAAATCATGTGCACACACAAGCCAAGCGCCCACCATGGACACTCACCATCCAGCACGCCAGATGGCCAGATCTGGTGGCCAGCACTGAAGGTGTACCAAAAGGACAAGTCAATGCATACGCAGGGGATCACAAAAGTCAATTGGATCTTCACAAATGGGCCAGAAAATTGCTATTCACACCTCAAAATCAGGCCCATTCTCTACTTTTTTTTTATATTTTGTTTGTTTTATTTAATTATTTTATTTTGTTTAATTTAATCGCTAACCAATAAATTAATTTATTTTTTATCAAAAAATCACAAAAATATTTTTTACCCAATTGAATTTCAGAATTTTATTTTTTCATTAATAAATATTAATTAATTAATAAGGTTGATTAATTAGGTAACTTTAATTTATTTTGTAAATAAATAAAATCAATTAGAATTAATAGGTTTTAACATTAGTTTAATTATTTTATTTTCTTTCCTAAAATAACAAAAACTCCAAAAATATGTCATTTAATATTTTTTCATTAATTAATTTATTTAATAATTAATTTAGCATTTAATTTTAGGATTTAATTTATTTTCTTAAAAATAAAAACAACAAAAAAATATTTTTTAATTAGGAGGTTCAAAACCCTAGTTTCGCATTCGATTCAATTTCTCGCGTGATTTATTTTTCTTTATCCAAATTATTGTATCTGCTCCTGGCTTGTAATAATTTAATTAGGACATTTACTTTTACCGCTTTTACTTTTAAAGGGTTATTTTTGGCGATGTAAATACCCGACGCCTTGTAATAATTTAGTTTAAATTCTGCACCTTTAAATTCTGCAAATTATTCAACTGCTAGATGTTTGATAATAGGGTTTGCATGACAAGAATGAATGTCTAATCTGAAATCAAGTTAGATCACCCTAAACATGTGCAAAGATAAAAATAACTGAAACCAACACAATCGCACATGCACACTCCTAGGGTACACTCACAGTTGGTTGCCTTCCTACACGGTCATTGAGTTTAGGTTGTTTTAGAGGTCGCCCTCTTATCTAAAAGATCATAGTTGCCTCGAAATGGTTGCCTCGGATATTGTTGCCTCGAATAAATGATCTAGGACATTAGGGTTATCACTAAGACATCCTAACATTGCTTTAGTGACTGTATGTCCCTCTCTCGAATTGACCCTCAAACTCCAACGACAGTGCTACCTACTCACTAATAGTGGGATAGCATTGTCTAAAGGAAATTAGCATAAAACGATTCCTTTTTCGAGTAGGTAGATTAGTTCTTAAGTACTTGCTCAATCCAAAACAAAACTTTTCACACTTACACTCCTTTTACAAACAAAGTTTTCAAAAACACTTCATTACACTCTTAAGCGAGAGTTAAATCGAAGTTAAAACAAAACCTTTTCAAAACCCACAAGCATAAAGAAAACAATTTTGAAAATGATGAGCAAGTACCTAAGAGCCCGTAGATAACTACGGATAGAAAGGGTGATAATACCTTCCCTTTCTATAATCTACCCCGTACTCAGAAAATCTCGAAAAAGGAATTTTTCTGTGATTTTTTCCTTTCCTTTTTGGATAAAATAAAAGTCGGTGGCGACTCTTGCTTACCGTGACATTTTGCAAAAACAAATGCAAAACGCGAACCAGCATACCAAAAACAGTCAGTTCTTCCCACCGTATCACAGAACTGGCGACTCTGCTGGGGATGAATGTATAAGTGGGGTGTACCTTAGGACTAGTTCATCATAATGTTTTCAATTGCTTGATTTGTATGCTTTATCTTTGTGGGTTTGAATCGAAGTTACTATAGATCCTAACTCGGATCTGGGGATACCTTTTAGGTAAGTAGAAATAGATTGTGAGGGAACTGTACGGCGTAGACCGATACGGTTGAAGCAGTAGCTACGTTGGTGTGGCACTTAGTTTGTACCGATATCCCTTGTGGTGGAACAAGGAAAATATGGGGCTGCTAATGGGTCATTAAGCACCAACTGACCTTAGAACCTATAATTGACCAACTTGGCCATAGAAAAGTAGCAGTATGCTACACTCATTGAGACCAAACTCTCGCGATGATTTCGGCTGCAAGAAAAGATTGCCAAACTGGAATTATGACCGATCGAGGGTGGTCAGTGATATTGGGATCCTCTAGAACCCGGTTACTATTTCTAGGACAGGTTGAACCAACTAAACTGAAAGAGGGTAATACCTAAACTCCATGCCATCCTAAAATCTAAGGGCTACTGTGTGACTTGTTTGCCTTTGCCATGTTTGCTATTTGTGAATACCTGTGATGTGTCTCTATCATGACATCATGCATCATGACATTGCATGCATATTGCATTGGACTAACCATTTCAAAGACCAATGGGATTCATCTTTGTTCTGTTTTGCAGATCATGGCATCTATGTGTAGAAACACTATGCATATCAGTTTTGTTCAGATTCTTGTCCAGCTTAGAGATTTGGTTTCAAATATTCCTGACACTTCCTCTTTTGACAGAAGACATGGTCACCTCCTTGGTTTGGTCACTTCCAGATTGGATGAGCAAATGATGAGTGTCTTGTGCCAGTTCTTTGATCCATTGTACCACTGTTTTACCTTCCCGGACTATCAGTTGGTCCCTACTTTGGAGGAGTTCTCTGATCTACTTGGTATTTCTATTCTAGAGCAGACGCCATTTACAGGTTGGGAGATAGCTCTTAGGCCAGAGGATGTTGCTAAAGCCCTACATCTGAAAAAGGCTGAGGTAATGTCTAACTGGGAGACTCGGAGTTGGACAAAAGGCTTCTTGGCTAAGTTCTTGGTTGATCAGGCTAATTAGTTATGGGACAATTTAGACTTTCAAGCGTTCGAAGATATCCTGGCACTTCTCATCTATGGTCTGGTTTTGTTCCCTAATTCATATTCTTTTGTCGACGTGAATGCAGTGAAGATCTTCATGTCCCTTAATCCGGTGCCCACTCTCTTGGGTGACATTCTACATGCTCTTTATGCCCGTACTGCTTGGAAATGGGGAACCCTTATGTGTTGTGCACCATTGCTGGCGAGGTGGTTTATTTCTCACCTCCCCAAATCTGTTTTGAAGAACAAGGAAGGTGTTGTACCCCAAAATTTTCCCTCTTATTGTATCAAGATTTCCCCTCACCAGACTCCTTGAACTCCAGACAGGATTAGGGTTTTGCTCTGCTCAAGACATCTTCTAGCACTGATGACCTAAATTAGGGTTTGAGTTTGCATATGGATTTTTGGACTTTCAATGCTCAAAGTGACTTTCATACTTCATTTTGGACTTACAAGATTACCTCAACCAAGTGTTAAGCCTTGAATCAAATTTTTGCCCAGTCAATTGGACAGTTGACCTAGAAATCAGTTGTATTGGGGAAAAAGTCAATTGTGGCCAATTTACAGTCAAACCTCATAAATTTTGACCCACATCAACATTATAAGCTCATATGAATCATTTGATCAAGTTTGGACCACAACTCCTCAAGAAATTTGATCAGATCATCAAAAGGGTAAAATGGTCATTTTTAGGGTTTTGACTGTAGAAGGGCAATTTCTGACTTTTGACCTAGCCAATGGAAAATTGGGTTCAAGCATGGATCCAAGGACTTAATGGCATCATCTTGACCTATTCACAAGGTTCAAAACATCTCAATTGCATTGGATTGACAGATGAATTTTTCAGTCAACTGATCAAAATTTGTCTGTACACTGAAAAGTCAAACTTTGACTTTTTGGTCAAAATCAAGTGCCAAGGGTCATTTTTCATCAAGATGTGCTAAAACATGAAACTTGTTCATCAAGAAACCCAATTTTGCAAATTAGGTTTAAGATTGAAAAATTTCATAACTTAGAATTTTTCTAAGTTATGAAATTTTCTTAATTTTTCCCAACTTTGCCCAACATTTTCATCATGATGAAATTGGATTCAAACAAAACTTCCAACATGAAAGTTGTAGTCCTCCACAAAATCTACAACTTTGAATCACAAAGTTTTCCAAAAAGAAGCTTGGATGTTATGATTTTTGGAACAAGGGTCCATGAAACTTTTAACTTAGTGAAATTTTGCCCTAGTTTAGGCAGGATTTTGACCTATCTTCTTGGCAATTTTTCACCTAGTTCCACTTGGAATCTGAAAATGAATTTCAAATATGGATTGTAGAGCATGTTACAAGATTTCTAAAATGTCCAAGAACTCTCCAAAATTATTTGTGGTTAGGGAGAATCGAAAGCTTGAAGTTGGCAAAAACTCACTTTTGATCCATGGCATTTTCATATTGATACAAGTTGCAAACTCTAATCAGCCTTGTTTGTACTTGATTACAGGTCCAAAAACTCTTCCATACTCAATAATTAAATGCAAATCCATTGGTTTTAGGCTTTGTTCTGTTCATGGGAGGATTGCACACAAGATTAATCCTTAAATAGCAAAGAGGCAACATTGCCATTTTTGTCAAAATTGCTTTATGTCAAACCACATCTCTTGAGCCTTGAACAAGATCTGGTACAACACACAATATCCACCAAATTGAGGGGCCAAGATCACAAAGTACCAACTGATAGATAGCCTGTACATGCCTGTCTTGCATCATGGCTTGCTTTTGCTTAAAATACAAGAAACTTGTCAAATACACTACAACTTGCACATTTGTTGGAACCAACTTTTGCAAGCATTTGAGACAAGTTTCACACATCCCCTTGAGCCAGAAACACGAGCCTTTGAGTCCTTAAGCCTTCCAAAACACAAAATCACCTTCCATTGGCAAAATAGGGCACTCCCTGCAGTTTGACTTCCATAGCAAAAAAAACCCGTGCATTTTGCCTCAAACTTGTTCAAACACATTCCAAATAACCTATCCAAGCTATCCCAACCATTGAAGAGTGACTGTAACTCCCTTTACAAGGTTTACCATTTCTGTTTTCAGCTTGTGCAGGTTGAGTTCTACAAGCTTGTTCAAGCACATTCAAGGCAAACTAGGCATTAGGAAAGGTCAGAGGAAGTTCAAGCAAGCTCCCAAACACCTCGGGCCTCACTGAAAAGCTCCACATTGTCATACACGATTTCAACTGAAACAGGTTTTTATCAACTTCCTATCTCTCTATTTAGTAATCATTAGGCTTAGGTTTGTGAATAAAAAATGTAGTATTCATAGCCATGAAGCTGTACATATGCTCAGTTTTCATTTAAGTTAAGCGTGTTAAGAGAATTTGATTCATGAACTTCCTGAAAAAATTAGGTTAGGATTTAGGGCCAGAGAAATTCTCTCTGGTATTTGAGAGTTAGAATGAGTTCTTTACATGGTTGAATTTGTCTTGAAAAATACTACAACTTTGATGTTATGAGTTTTTGCATTAGGGCACGTATGCAAGTTCTCCATGTTAGAATCAAGAGCGCGCGTTCTTTGACAAAGGTTGAAGATGAAGTCAGTGGGATGGGCTTGGTTCTGGCCTTGTTTTTGACACCCCCTCATTTCTGATTGCACCCCCTGGCCCATTTCTTCATATTTTTTGTTTTTTTTCATTTATTTTTCATTCCTGATTTTATTTTATATTTTATAAACATAAAAAATACCTAAAAATATTTTCATAAATTTTCACATTTATTTTTATTATTTTATTATTTTTTTAGACATAAAAATAATTATTATTTGGCATATACCTTTATTTTCTTTAATAAAAAAAACTTATAAACATTATAGAAATATTATATATTTTATTTTATTATCCATATATATAAAATAATATTTTTTTTCATATGTTTTATTTTCTTATATTTATATATATTTGTATTTATTTTCTTGTACATAAAAATAAATATTATAGTATATATTATCTTAAAACAAAAACTAGGGTTTCACCCTCATTAAAAATAATATATTTTAATATATTTTCATTTTGTGACATTTGTATATATTTCATTCATTTTTATTTTTAATAATTAATATATATACATACTTTCTTAAAAGAAAATTAGGGTTTTACCCTTAATAAATAATATATAATAATCTTTTATTTCTTTTTTATATATACATTAAATATTTTTTACATTCATAAAAAATAAACAAAAAATAAACATTTTGTGCATATTCATAATATTTTGCATACTTATATTTAAATTGTTTAATTATTGCCTATTTATTATTTGTACCATTTATTCAATTTGGATGTAATAGTAAATATTAGGGTTTTATTTTCTTGCAAATATCCCCCATTCAAAAATTTGTATCCCTCTCCCCATATCAAATGTTGTAATAGTGTAGATTTATTTCGCGCGCTTTATGCTTTCAAATATGCCATGTTAGAGATTAGGGTTTGTATGCAATAATCCAAAATCAAAACAAATAGTTTGACCTAAAAAAAAGATATAAATGCATGAAAATGACAACACAATGCACACATGCACCCTTAGGGTTTCATCCACTTGTTGCCTTTAAAAATGGCCATGTTATGCATGTTGAGTATCTTGGCAAAACAAAAATAAAACAAAAGATCATAGTCCCTCGATGACGCTATCTTGGTTGCCTATAAAAATGATCTAGTCCCTCAAAAATTTGTTAAAGATACTTAGCACAGTTGCTATCATGGTCCATACGATGACCCGCGCCTGTCCCGTTTAACATCCTAATACAAGGTTGTTTACCAAATGCAATGGTAAAACAACAGTGTCAAAAGGGTTAAAAATGTGTAGGAAAGATCTTTGAGTAAAATAGGGTAGACAACTCTTAGTTACTTGATCAAAACTTGCAAAACATCCTTGCTATTTTAAAACACACCTCACGACACAATTTCAAAACATTTCCCAAAACAAACTTTCAAACATTGAAATATCTTTTCAAAAGACAAACACCTTTGTATATATTCAAACAAGAATCATTACAAAGGTTGCCTAGACAAGGCCTCTTTTTTCAAAGCATTTTCAAAAACCACACACAAAGCGCCATTTCAAACAATTGAAAAGCAAAAGCAAGTGATCTAAACAAGTAACTAAGAGCCCATGGAAAACCATGGATGAAAAGGGTGCTAGCACCTTCCCTTTTCATAATCTACCCCCCGAACCCAAGAAAACATCTCAAAGGTCTTTCCTGTGCTTTTTGACCTTTCCTTTGGATAAAATAAAAAGTTGGTGGAAACTCTTGCTAAACCGAAACATTTGCAAACACAAACGCAAAACCTCAAGTCAATTCTCCCACCGTATCACAGAACTGGCGACTCTGCTGGGGAAAATTTTAAAAGTGGAGTAACCTTAGGGTTTAGATCACCTTTACATGCTTACTTTGTTTGCTTTGATTGCTTTATATTTGGTTCTATTGTTTGGGTTTGAATCCTTTACCCGGATTTAGGAAACA
This sequence comes from Vicia faba, assembly GCA_948472305.1. Classification (NCBI taxonomy): domain Eukaryota; kingdom Viridiplantae; phylum Streptophyta; class Magnoliopsida; order Fabales; family Fabaceae; genus Vicia; species Vicia faba. Next base: position 756,514,191 of record OX451740.1, on the reverse strand, counting down.
TTCATAGGTAAATAGCAATACATTGTGGAAACTGTGCGGGGTATACCGACATGGTTGAAGCAATAACTATATTAGTGCGACATATTTGTGGGTACCGGTAGCCTTTGAGTCAATCAAAGAAAATACGGAGCCGCTGAGTGATGTCATGAAGCACTAACGGACTTTTAGAACCTTTACTTGAACATCTTGGCCTTTTTAGGGGTAGTGAGATGACCAACTTTGGTGCAGTCCGAAGTTGGTAGATACTCGATACTATACTCATTGAGGGTTGTTTTCTTGGAATATTTCAGTCGCCAGTAAAGTGGATAAACTGAAACAATGAACACAGAAAATAATCCGGTGATATTGAGCTCCTTAGAACCCGGTTACTATTTATAGGACAGGTTGAGCCAACTAAACTTCAAGAGGGTACTTACCTATGAAACCCCATGCAAGCCTGAAACTAGGATCTTGTGTGATTTGCTTGTACATATACTTGTGCATACATCACGAACATCATGAAGCATCATATGCATCCACTAACCATTTCAAGGGTTTGGATCTTCATCTCTGTTCCTGTTTTGTAGGTCATGGAATCACTTCGCAGGAAAAAAATTCAGGTCAACCTTGTGAGAATTCCTTCTCTACTCAAGGAGCTTACTTCCAAGATTCCAGAGAATTCTCCCTTCAGTTAAAGACATGGTAGACTTCTCAACTTGGTCAACCCCAACATTGAAGAAGACATGGTGAAAGTTATCTTCCAGTTCTTTGACCCCCTACACCATTGCTTTACATTTCCTGATTACCAACTAGTACCTACTTTGGAGGAATTTTCTCAACTCCTGAGGATTCCTATTCTCCATCAACTACCCTACAACGGTACGGAAAGAGATCCAAAGCCTGAAGATGTTGCTCAAGCCTTACACTTACAACCATCTGATATCAAAGGTCATTGGGAAACCAGAAGTGGTGTTAAGGGTTTCTTGGCAAAGTTTCTGTTTGAGAAGGCAAAAGAATGCTGGAATTCTCTGGATCTGCAAGCTTTTGAGGAGATTGTAGCACTTCTCATCCATGGGTTGGTCTTGTTCCCAAACCCTGATCAGCTTATAGATGTGAATGCTGTCAAGATTTTCATATCTCGGAATCTTGTGCCTACATTACTTGGGGACATCCTCCACTCATTTCACACACGAACAATGAGGAAAAGAGGTGTTCTCATGTGTTGTACTCCTCTTCTAGCAAGGTGGTTTATTTCTCACCTTCCCTAGTCAGTCTTGAAGAATTAGCAAGGCTTGGGGTGGTCACAATGGTTGATGACTCTCACACATTCTGATGTTCATTGGTGTTCTCGTTCCAGAGCAAATGTCATCATCATTGATCGTTGTGGGGAATTCCATAATGTCCCATTACTTGGCATTAGGGGAGGCATTACCTACAACCCCTTCTTAGCTCTGAGACAGTTTGGGTATGCCCGAAGGGATGGCCCTCATGACATGCTGATTCCAGACTTGGTTTTTAACTTCGACAACGATACTCAAGGACTTCGACAAAGGTTTATCCGAGCTTGGAGGATGCCCAACAAAGTGGATAGTAAGACAGTGGGACACAAGAATTCCATCCCCCTTGAGCCTTACCTCAAGTGGGTACGAACCCGCGCCCAGAGTCTTATGATGCCTTACCCTTACGTTCTGCCTATGATCAAAGAGCCTGTTATGGAAGGAGAGGTTCCATACACCCTCCTACATCCTGACATGCCAACATCATTGGAGGATTTGCAAAAGAGTTGGATACAGATCAAGGAAGAACGAAATACTTTTGAAGCCAGCTTCTATGCCAGTGAGAAGAAGGTTTTGGAACTTACTCGTCGACTCTATGAAGAGCAAACTATCAACACCTACATAGCACCGAAGAGGATGTGCAACGTCTTTTTACATTAGAATTTTGTATTATTTTGCCCATGGGGCATTTATGTACTAACAAATTATTCTTATTAATATGACGTGCGTTCCTTTTTGTTTACAACAAATTTGAATTTCTGAATCCTTGAAAGAATTACATGAATAACATATCATTCATCATATGCATAAACAGGTCTTCACACCAGGTTTCCTTATCTTTCTGCTGTTTATTTCAGCAAGATGGATATAGAGCAGACGGTCAAAGATCTTCAAGCACAAAATTCGCAGTTCCAACAACTCCTCATGACCTTGGAAAAGGTTCAAGAGGACCTTAAAGCACTGTTAGAGAAAGAAAAAGAAAAAGAAAAGAAGAAATAGAAAAGAGCGGGTGTAGCTACTCTGGGGAGAAGGTTTGAAAACTAGGCTAGAAGGGTCCTAGATTTCCCCTCGACGTCTGATGAAGGGGTTGGTAAAGGAAAGGGAGTTGAAGTTCCCTCCGAGTATGAAGCTGAAGAAGAAGAAGAAGAGGAGGAGGAAGATTACTCTGAGCAGCAGTACCCTCCTGCATACGACAAGTATAAGAATCTGGAAGATCAGCTGGCATCCATGGAGGTACAAAGGGTACCTGGGATGGATTTCGAAGAACTAGGGTTGGTTGCTGGGATTGTTATTCCCCCTAAATTCAAAGTGCCTACATTTGCTAAATACGATGGTTTGTCTTGTCCGAAGATGCATCTGCGGTCTTACGTCAGAAAGATCCAACCTCACTCTTCTGATAAGGATTTGTGGGACCACTTTTTTCAAGATAGTTTGTCGGGTACGCAATTGGATTGGTTCTATCAGCTTGAGAGATCTGATGTACATAACTGGGAGGATTTGGCTGCTGCTTTCTACCGATAATACCAATATAATGCAGATTTATCACCTACTCGTACTCAATTACAAAGTATGGGTATGGTCTCTAATGAAGGCTTTAAGGAGTATGCCCAGAAGTGGCGGGATTTGGCTAGAAGGGTGCAGCCACCATTGTCTGAGAGAGAGCTTGTGGATATGTTTCTGGGGACCCTGTCATGTCCATTCTTTAATCACTTGATCGAGAGCTCATCTGCAGGGTTCACCGAGCTAATTATGACCGGTGAAAGGGTCGAAGCTGGCATTAAGAGCGGTAAAATTCAGAAGGTTGAATCTGCTTCCGCCGCTATCAAGAAGACCCTTCCAGCCAAGAAAGAGGCTTCTGCTATTTACTCCCAGAGAAATCAAGGAAGAATGGAACGCCGACCAGCGGTGGGGGCTGTGATGATTCAGAACTCCTCAGCCGATCAACCTCGAAGCAGTCAACCCAGAGCTAATCAAACCAGGGTGGAAAGGCCTGCACGACAATTCACCCGGATCAATATGATACCTGCTCAGGTTCTCCCTCATCTGTTAAAGTTAAACCTTACAAATTTAAAAGAGGCGCCGAAAAACCCAAATACCTCTTCTCCCTATTACCATTCAAATGCAAAGTGTGCCTATCATTCGGACAGTGTGGGGCACGACACCAACAACTGTTGGGCCCTTAAAAATAAGATCTTGGATTTAATAGATACCAAGGAGGTGGAGTTTAGTGCCCCCGAAAAACCTAATGTGATATCTGCTCCTATGCCAAAACATGGTCATAATGTCCATGCTATTGTAGAAGATCTTCATATTACCGCTGTTGATGACTTAATGACTCCGTTTCCAATGATCAAGATGAATCTGTTGAAAGCCGGGATTTTCCCAGGCTGTGAAAAAGATTGTTACCTTTGTTCGACCTTGCAATTCGACTTGCCACTATTGAAGTCAGGCATCCAACGCCTGATGGATACTCAAGAAATCCTCTTCAAGAAAACTCTTGTTACTCCTGTTACTCTTGTTACTCCAATCAATGATGTTGCTATAATCACCATTTCCGACAATCTTTCCAAGGTCTCCAAAAGACTTGTTAAGATTACACCTGATCCAAAGTTTGTACCGCTGAAGATTACTATGCCGGGGCCTATCCCATATAAGTTCAACAAGACGATACCATGGAACTATGGAGGAGAGATCTTCTACCATGGTGTCAAGCAGATCGAATTAGTGGAAGAGAATTCCGATGAAGAAACTCCTAACATAGGAAATATTGTAGGGACAAGTAAGAAAACTCGTAGCGGAAGAATCTTATCTCTGGAGATTTCTCCTCCAAGGGAAGTCTTCGGACCATCAAGTGCTCCTGTGCCAGTCAAGATATCTGTGCGAAGTCCAGTGATCGAAGAAATTGTTACTCACGAAGTTTTACCCTCTGCTGTTATTGCTGATAAAGGTAAGGGGATCCAAGAAACGCCCGTCAGGACGAGGGCTCAGCCTTTGGTTATCCCTGAGACCACCCAAAAGGAAATGGAGGAAATTTTAAAGATAATTAAGAAGAGCGACTATGATGTCGTAGAACAATTGGGGAAAACCCCTTCAAAAATCTATATGCTAGCTCTATTGCTCTGCCCCGAGGCTCATGCCAAAGCCTTGATCAAATTCCTAAAGACGGTGCACGTGCCTCAAGAAACTTTTGCAGATCAGTTTCAAGAGTGTGTAGCCAGCCTTAAAGCCGATAATGGTCTTGGTTTCTCTGATGTCGATCTAACATCTAAGGGAAGAAAGCATAATGATGCGCTGCATGTCTGAGTAGAGTGCAGAGGGACCACTCTTGCACACGTTCTGGTTGATACCGGGTCGTCTTTAAATGTCTTGCCTAAAAAAGCGTTGGACAGATTGGACTGTGAAGGTTTGACCCTAAAGCCCAGTAATATCATTGTTAGAGCCTTTGACGGTTCTAAGCGGATGGTTCACGGAGAAGTGGACATCCCAATCAAATTGGGTACAGAAATTTTCAACTCTGCTTTTTATGTTATAGACATCCGTCCTTCATATTCATGTTCATTGGGAATACCATAGATTCACAATGCTGGGGCAGTCACTTCTTCTCTACACCAGATGCTCAAATACCTAGTCCAGGGTAAAATCATAACAGTTCATGGTGAGGAGGAGTATATGATAAGCCACCTTAACTCTTTCCGCTACGTGGAGTTAGATGGTGAATTCATAGAAACACCTTTCTAACACTTTGAAGAGGTTTCTCCTAAAGTTGCGGTAGCCAAGACAATGACTGTTGTGCCCATCATTACCAAACCTGTGTCCCGAATGTCATCCCTTAAAGATGCGGAGGTTGTGATCAAGGAAGGAGGAAGCACAATATGGGGTTCACTGCCAGATTTTCCTTACAAGACAGATAAGTTCGGCATGGGTTTCACTGCTTCTAGTCAGAAGGTTGTGCGTCGCTCCCGGGCTGGAGGACCGCCATTGAAAATCACTCATCATGGAGTTCATGCTTTAGAGGATGATGAAGAAGAAAGCAATTTTAAAGACTGGATCTTTCCAACTATTGAAGGAGGAATGAACAACTGGGAGGCGAAAGACTTCGTTCCCATTACTTTCATCAATCAGTAATTTATCTTTTGAACATTTCCTATGTGTTCTATAATAATTATTAAACAATTTGTACACTCTTTTCGCCTTATGCCTTATCCGGGGCATATAGGTCCATTTGTAAGGGTTTTGATTCTTCATTTTCATATGCCATTTAATGAATCATGGACGTTTTCATATATAAACTTTTGTGTTCATTTTCTTTCTTTTTACATTTTATTTGTTTAAAGATGGCTATCACATACACACACCCCCACTCACAAAATGCAGGTACCCGTCCACTCCGGATTCCATGGGTAACAATTCTGCTATGCCCTTCAGTGACTCTGAAGATCTGGTCAATCATGTCGAGTACGAAGGTGATGAAGACTGTGAAGTGCCTGGAGAGTTGGCTAGACTTTTGCAACAGGAAGAAAGGGTTATTCTGCCCCATGAAGAGTTGTTAGAGACTATCAATTTGGGTACTGCCGAAGACAGAAAAGAGGTTAAAGTAGGTGCCAACCTGGAGCCAAGTGTCAAAGAAAGCTTAGTTCAGCTGTTGAATGAATATGTTGAGATCTTCTCCTGGTCCTATGAAGATATGCCAGGACTAGATACAGATATTGTGGTTCACCGTCTCCCTACAAGAGAAGACTGTCCACCAATCAAACAGAAAGTTCTCTGAATGAGGCCCGACATGTCCGAAAAGATCAAAGCCGAAGTGATGAAGCAGTTCAATGCTGGCTTTCTTGCTGTTACTTCCTATCCACAATGGGTTGCTAACATTGTGCCCGTGCCTAAGAAGGACGGCAAAGTCAGAATATGCGTAGACTACAGAGACTTAAACAGGGCTAGCCCTAAAGATGACTTTCCACTACCGCACATTGACATCTTGGTCGACAATACAACTCAACACAAAGTATTTTCTTTCATGGATGGATTTTCAGGGTACAACCAGATCAAAATGGCCCCCGAAGACATGGATAAGACTACTTTTGTTACGCAATGGGGTACCTTCTGCTATAAAGTGATGCCATTCGGACTGAAGAATGTCGGGGCAACCTATCAGCGAGCCATGGCAGCTTTGTTTCATGACATGATACATCATGAGATTGAAGTCTACGTAGACGTCATGATAGCCCGTTCATAGACAGAAGAAGAACACCTCGACCATCTGCAAAAGTTGTTTGTCAGGTTAAAGGAATACAAGCTCAGACTGAACCCTAGCAAGTGCACTTTTGGAGTCAGGTCCAGTAAACTTTTGGGATTCATCATTAGTAACAAAGGCATCGAGGTTGATCTTGCCAAAGTCAAAGCTATACGAGAAATGCCTTCCACTTGCACTCAGAAGGAGGTCAGAGGTTTCTTGGGACGCCTAAACTACATTGCAAGGTTCATCTCTCACCTAACATCTACCTGTGAACCAATCTTCAAGATGTTGAAGAAAGATCAGGTGGTTAATGGAATGATGACTGTCAAGTTGATTTCGATAAGATCAAGGAGTATTTGCTGGAACCTCCTATCTTGATGCCACCCGTCGAAGGAAGGCCTTTAATCATGTATCTGACTGTCTTAGATAATTCAATGGGGTGCGTAATGGGCCAACATGACGAGTATGGCCGAAAAGAGCATGCCATTTATTACCTTAGCAAAAAGTTTACCGACTGTGAGACTCGCTACTCACTGCTCGAGAAAACTTGATGCGCTTTGGTATGGGCTGCTCGCCGGCTAAGGAAGTATATGTTGACACATACCACTTTGCTGATTTCTAAAATGGATCCGATTAAGTACATCTTCGAAAAGCCTGCTTTATCCGGAAGAATCGCTAGATGGCAGATGATCCTCACCGAATATGATATACAGTACACAACCCAAAAAGTTATAAAGGGGAGTGTGCTAGCCGATCATCTGGCCCATCAAGCCGTCGAAGATTAGCAATCCATGAGGTTCGACTTTCCCGACGAGGATATCATGACTTTAAGCAACATTGAAGCAAACGGACCGTATGACGGACCTGAACAAGGATCCCGATGGACCCTGTACTTTGATGGTGCTTCAAATGCACTTGAGAATGGCATTGGTGCGGTACTTATCTCTCCAAAAGTTTTCCATACACCTTTTACCGCTAGACTCTGCTTCAGCTGTACCAACAACATGGCCGAGTATGAAGCTTGTATCTTTGGTCTTAAGGCTGCTATTGACTTGGGAATCAAATCTTTGATTGTATTTGGGGACTCAGCTTTGGTTATCAATCAAATCAAAGGAGAGTGGAATACTAAGCACCCTAACCTCATCCCTTACAAAGAACATGTCTTGACATTGTTACTACATTTCGATCAGATCACCTTCGAGCACTTCCCGCGAGAAGAGAATCAGTTGGCAGATGCGTTAGCTACAATGTAATCCATGTTTAAACTTAATTGGGATAATGAGGCACCTCAAATCACCATTGAACGAATGGACGAACCTGCACATTGTCACGAGATTAATACCGAAGAAGTGGTGGACCGACCTTGGTTTCATGACGTCAAAAGGTATCTCAAAGCACAAGAGTACCCTGAAGGAGCTTCAGTCAATGACAAAAAGTTCTTAAGGAGGTTCGCGGCCAAGTTCTTTCTAAGTAATGGTATCCTATACAAGCGCAATCTTGGCTGTGTCCTACTCCGTTGTGTGGACAAAGTTGAAGCTGAGCAGATCATGGTTGAACTAAATAATGGCACCTTTGGCACCCACTCAAGTGGTCATACGATGGCTAAGAAGATTCTACGGGCAGGCTACTACTGGTCTAACATGGAAGCTGATTGTCATCAATATTCCCGTACTTGTCACAAATGCCAAATCTATGCTGAAAAGGTACATATTCCCCCAGTTCCTCTCAATGTATTAACAGCTCCTTGGCCATTCGCGATGTGGGGAATCGACATGATTGGAGAAATCAAGCCTACAACATCCAATGGACACCGTTTCATCCTAGTGGCCATTGATTACTTTACCAAGTGGGTCGGAGCAGCTTCCTTTGCCTCCGTTACAAAGAATGTGGTTGCCCACTTCATCAAGCAGAACCTCATATGCCGGTATGGTATCTCCGACAGGATCATTACAGACAACGGTACAAATTTGAACAATACTATGATCACCTCTCTGTGCGAGCAGTTCAAGATTCAACATCACAATTCATCTCCCTATCGGCCTAAGATGAACGGTGATGTCGAAGCCGTGAACAAAAATATCAAGAAGATCATTTAAAAGATGACAATCACCTACATGGACTGACATGAGATGTTACCATTTGCTCTGCACGGATACCGTACCACAGCACACACTTCAACTGGGGCAACCCCCTTTTCTTTGGTATATGGCATGGAAGTTGTTTTACCTATCGAAGTTCAGATTCCTTCCTTGAGAATCATGAAGGATGCTGGTTTGAGTGAAGACGATTGGATTCAGACCCGGCTTGATCAACTTAACTTGATTAACGAGAAGCGACTTACTGCTGTTTGCCATGGTCAGGCGTATCAAAAACGTATGATCAAGGCCTTCAACAAGAAAGTCAAGAGACAAGTATATCAAGTCGGGGACCTTGTAATCAAGCGAATCATCTTGCTGCAAAGTGATCCCAGGGGCAAATGGACCCCTACTTACAAAGGACCATTTGTGATCAAAAACATCTTTTCTGGTGGGGCAATGATCCTGACCACCATGGACGACGATGACCTACCGCACCCTGCGAACGCAGACATAGTCAAAAGATACTACGCATAAACGACCCGACAAGTTGAAAACCCGAAAGGGCGACTTGGGCAAAAATGGGCATCCCGGTGAATCGAAAACCCGAAAGGGCGGTTCAGGCAAAAATTAGGGATAAATAAAAAAAAATCTGTACACCCGGCAAGTTGAAAACCCGAAAGGGCGACTTGGGCAAAAAAGGGTTTCCCGGTGGATTGAAAACCCGAAAGGGCGGTCCAAGCAAAAGTAAGGGAATTAAAGCGTATGACTATGTCTCGTCGGATCACTTTAAGAATAATCTCTTCACAGACAAGCTCCAGGTTTCTGATCAACCTAATCAACATCGAACGAGGCAACAAATGGACAAAATACTCAGAGTTACAAAGGCTATAGCAGAATGGGAACCCCATGGAATTGTTACACATAACCATCTTTCTTTGTATAAATTTTTTTCTCATTTTTATGATAACATCCTCTTACTAGGATGTCTGTCTCCTTTGTACAAAATACTTACACAAAGTTAATATAAAAATACTTCAAAGTGCAGAAATTTGCTTGCCTTTTCTTTCTTTTTACAGTTGTGTTTTATTTGAAAACGTCCAATGACTTATTAAATGAGCATATGTGTTTGAATATAATCACTGCTTACAAATAAAACGAAATGAGAAAGGATAATTACTGATAGGTTGAAAGTATAAGAAAATGTATTTAGGCTATTCTAGAGGAAATCCCCTGTAGTACATCATCCAGATCCTTAACAGAGTTGAAGCTTTGAAATACATATCCCCAACGGAGCCAGAAAACTTTGAACTGCAAACCCTCAGCAAAGATAAAACTTTCTTCCCCAACGGAGTCCAAAACTTCAACCCTTAAACCCCGGTGGAGCATTATCCAATTTCCTCCAAATTCCCCGGTAGATTGGCATGAAACCCAAGCCCTTGAGAATTCTTCAACGGAATAAACATTCTCCCCACAGAGTTGTTTCCCAGCAGAAGGAAGATTCTCATTCTCATTTCTCCAGTTGAAGCCTCCCAGGTTTTAATTCCCCAGTAGAGATCGTCAGGGTTTTCCTTATTCCCCAGAAAGTTGTGAAGGATTCTCACATCTCCACAGAAATTGTCAAAGTTCTTGTTAATCCCCACAAGTCACCAAGGATTTTCTATCCCCAACAGCGGTCAAGGATTTACTTTCCCCGACAGCAGTCAAAGATTTCATTATCTCCAGCTATCAAAGATTTATTTTCCTCAGCAAGACAGCTAATCAGCTTATATGCGCATCCATTACATTCATATATCATAAACATTGATAAAGCAGATTTTATTGCATCATACATGTCATGCAACATAACTTTGTGTTTTAGATAACCTTTTACCCTTTTCAAGATAAGATTAAAAGTTATCTTTAACAACTATTCAAAGATTTCAGATACAGTACGGATACCCTCCAGACACAGAAGTCATTCTGTTACTCATTCAAATATCTTATTCAGATACAGTATGGATACACCCCAGACACGACGGTCATTCTACTACTCATTTCAAATTTCAAGTCAAGATACAATATGGATACACCCCAGACTCGGCGGTCATTCTATCATTCATTCAAACTTCAGCAATCAGATACAGACTAGATACGCTCCAGACACGGAAGTTATTCTATTTCTCATTCAGATTCAACTATCAACTTCAAGTCCAAATACGCTCCAGACACGGTTGCCATTTTGTCACGCATTCGGAATTTATCCCCAGCCCAAAGATGCTCCATACACGGATGTTTTTCTGTCGCCCATTTAGAACTCAGATACAATACAGATACAATACAGATACACTCCAGACACGGCAGTCATTTTGATATTCATTCAAGAATCAAATACAGTTACAGCTCGGATATTCTCCAGACACGGACGCCATTCCTTTGCTCATACAAATCCAATCTCCAGATACAACTCAGATACGTTCCAGATACGGATACCATTCTGATATTCATTCTCCTGATTTTCAACAAACAAGTCTTGGATGGCATCTTTAAGCCCATCTCCAGCAAGATTCTACCATCTCCAAATGGCATCTTTAAGCCCATTCCCTCAGCTACATTTTGACGAGTGCAAATTTACGGGCACTCTAGTGTCCAATCATCTTTTACCTTCGAGTCATGAAAGGCAAACTCACCAATCTAACTCTTCAGGTTCAAGAAGACTGAACAGGGGAAGCTGTTGTACCCCAAAATTTTCCCTTTTATTTTATCAAGATTTCCCCTCACCAGACTCCTTGAACTCCAGACAGGATTAAGGTTTTACTCTGCTCAAGACATCTTCTTGCACTGATGACCTAAATTAGGGTTTCAGTTTGCACATGGATTTTTGGACTTCCAATGCTCAAAGTGACTTTCATACTTCATGTTGGAGTTACAAGATTACCTCTACCAAGTTTCAAGCCTTGAATCAAATTTTTGCCTAGTCAATTGGACAATTGACCTAGAAATCAACTATATTGGGAAAAAAGTCAACTGTGGCCAATTTACAGTCAAACCTCATAAATTTTGACCCACGTCAACATTATAAGCTCATATGAATCATTTGATCAAGTTTGGACCACAGCTCCTCATGAAATTTGATCAGATCATCAAAAGGGCAAAATGGTCATTTTTAGGGTTTTGACTGCAGAAGGGCAATTTCTGACTTTTGACCTAGCCAATGGAAAATTGGGTTCAAGCATGGATCCAAGGACTCAATGGCATCATCTTGACCTATTCACAAGGTTCAAAAGATCTCAATTGCATTAGATTGACAGATGAATTTTTCAGTCAACTGATCAAAATTTGACTATACATTGAAAAGTCAAACTTTGACTTTTTGGTCAAAATCAAGTGCCAAGGGTCATTTTTCATCAAGATGTGCCAAAAAATGAAAATTGTTCATCAAGAAACCCAATTTTTCAAATTAGGGTTTAAGATTGAAAATTTTCATAACTTAGAATTTTTCTAAGTTATAAAATTTTCTTAATTTTTCCCAACTTTTCCCAACATTTTCATCATGATGCAATTATATTCAAACAAAACTTCCAAAATGAAAGTTGTAGTCCTCCACAAAATCTACAACTTTGAATCACAAAGTTTTCCCAAAATAAGCTTGGATCTCAAGTTATGATTTTTGGAACAAGGGTCCATGAAACTTTTAACTTAGTGAAATTTTGCCCTAGTTTAGGCAGGATTTTGACCTATCTTCTTGGCAATTTTTCACCTAGTTCCACTTGGAATCTTAAAATGCATTTCAAAGATGGATTGTAGAGAATGTTACAAGATTTCTAAAATGTCTAATAACTCTCCAAAATCATTTGTGGTTAGGGAGAATTGAAAGCTTGAAGTTGGAAAAAACTCACTTTTGATCCATGGCATTTTCATATTGATACAAGTTGCAAACTCTAATCAGCCTTGTTTGTACTTGATTACAGGTCCAAAAACCCTTCCATACTCAATAATTAAATGCAAATCCATTGGTTTTAGGCTTTTTTCTGGTCATGGGAGGATTGCACACAAGATTAATCCTTAAATAGCAAAGAGGCAACATTGCCATTTTTGTCAAAATTGCTTTATGTCAAACCACATCTCTTGAGCCTTGAACAAGATCTGGTACAGCACACAATATCCACCAACTTGAGGGGCCAAGATCACAAAGTACCAAGTGATAGATAGCATGTACGGGTCTGTCTTGCATCATGGCTTGCTTTTGCTTAAAATACAAGAAACTTGTCAAATACACTACAACTTGCACATTTGTTGGAACCAACTTTTGCAAGCATTTGAGACAAGTTTCACACATCCCCTTGAGCCAGAAACACGAGCCTTTGAGTCCTTAAGCCTTCCAAAACACAAAATCACCTTCCATTGGCAAAACAGGGCACTCCCTGCAGTTTGACTTCCATAGCAAAAACCCCCCGTGCGTTTTGCCTCAAACTTGTTCAAACACATTCCACATAACCTATCCAAGCTATCCCAACCTTTGAAGAGTGACTGTAACTCCCTTTACAAGGTTTACCATTTCTGTTTTCAGCTTGTGCAGGTTGAGTTCTACAAGCTTGTTCAAGCACATTCAAGGCAAACTAGGCATTGGGAAAGGTCAGAGGAAGTTCAAGCAAGCTCCCAAACACCCCAGGCCTCACTGAAAAGCTCCACATTGTCATACATGATTTCAACTGAAACAGGTTTTTATCAACTCCCTATCTCTCTATTTAGGAATCATTAGGCTTAGGTTTGTGAATAAAAAATGTAGTATTCATAGCCATGAAGTTGTACATATGCTCAGTTTTCATTTAAGTTAAGCGTGTTAAGAGAATTTGATTCATGAACTTCCTGAAAAAATTAGGTTAGGATTTAGGGCCAGAGAAATTCTCTCTGGTCTTTGAGAGTTAAAATGAGTTCTTTACATGGTTGGATTCGTCTTGAAAAATACTATAACTTTGATGTTATGAGTTTTTGCATTAGGGCACGTATGCAGGTTCTCCATGTTTGAATCAGACGCGTGCATTCTTTGACAAAGGTTGAAGATGAAGTCAGTGGGATGGGCTTGGTTCTGGCCTTGTTTTTGACACCCCCCACTTTGCTGACTGCACCCCCTGGCCCATTTCTTCATATTTTTTGTTTTTTTTCATTTATTTTTCATTCCTGATTTTATTTTATATTTTTTAAACATAAAAAATACCTAAAAATATTTTCATAAATTTTCAAATTTATTTTTATTATTTTATTATTTTTTTAGACATAAAAATAATTATTATTTGGCATATACCTTTATTTTCTTTAATAAAAAAAACTTATAAACATTATAGAAATATTATATATTTTATTTTTATTATCCATATATATAAAATAATATTCTTTTTCATATGTTTTATTTTCTTATATTTATATTTATTTTTATTTATTTTCTTGTACATAAAAATAAATATTATAGTATATATTATCTTAAAACAAAAACTAGGGTTTCACCCTCATTAAAAATAATATTTTTTAATATATTTTCATTTTGTGACATTTGTATATATTTCATTCATTTTTATTTTTTATAATTAATATATATATATATACATACTTACTTAAAAGAAAATTAGGGTTTTACCCTTAATAAATAAAATATAATAATCTTTTATTTCTTTTTTATATATACATTAAATATTTTTTACATACATAAAAAATAAACAAAAAAAACATTTTGTGCATATTCATAATATTTTGGATACTTATAATTAAATTGTTTAATTATTGCCTATTTATTATTTGTACCATTTATTCAACTTGGATGTAATAGTAAATATTAGGGTTTTATTTTCTTGCAAATATCCCCCATTCAAAAATTGTATCCCTCTCCCCATATCAAATGTTGTAATAGTGTAGATTTATTTCGCGCGCTTTATGCTTTCAAATATGTCATGTTAGAGATTAGGGTTTGTATGCAATAATCCAAAATCAAAATAACTAGTTTGACCTAAAAACAAGACATAAATGCATGAAAATGACAACACAATGCACACATGCACCCTTAGGGTTTCATCCACTTGTTGCCTTTAAAAATGGCCATGTTATGCATGTTGAGTATCTTGGCAAAACAAAAACAAAACAAAAGATCATAGTCCCTCGATGACTCCATCTTGGTTGCCTATACAAAATGATCTAGTCCCTCAAAAATTTGTTAAAGATACTTAGCACAATTGCTATCATGGTCCATACGATGACCCGCGCCTGTCCCGTTTAACATCCTAATACAAAGTTGTTTACCAAATGCAATGGTAAAACAACACTGTCAAAAGGGTTAAAAATGTGTAGGAAAGATCTTTGAGTAAAATAGGGTAGACAACTCTTAGTTACTTGATCAAAACTTGCAAAACATCCTTGCTATTTTCAAACACACCTCACGACACAATTTTAAAACATTTCCCAAAACAAACTTTCAAACATTGAAATATCTTTTCAAAAGACAAACACCTTTGTATATATTCAAACAAGAATCATTACAAAGGTTGCCTAGACAAGGCCTCTTTTTTCAAAGCATTTTCAAAAACCACACACAAAGCACCATTTCAAACAATTGAAAAGCAAAAGCAAGTGATCTAAACAAGTAACTAAGAGCCCATGGAAAACCATGGATGAAAAGGGTGCTAGCACCTTTCCTTTTCATAATCTACCCCCCGAACCCAAGAAAACATCTCAAAGGTCTTTCCTGTGCTTTTTGACCTTTTCTTTGGATAAAATAAAAAGTCAGTGGTGACTCTTGTTAAACCGAAACATTTGCGAACACAAACGCAAAACCTCAAGTCAGTTCTCCCACGGTATCACAGAAGGCATGGGTTGGGCCTACAGAATTATGTCCCTTTCTCACACGGACATCATCTGGACTACTAAAGACATGGAAGAAGTAGCTATTATTGATCGCTGTGGGGAATACCCCAATGTTCCACTACTATGAATCAGAGGAGGGATCACCTATAATCCTTGTTTGGCCTTACGACAGTTTGGGCGAGCTAGGAGGGATGGACCTCATGAGTTGCTGCTTTCGAGCATTGTCTTTGACTTCCAAGGGGAAAGTGAGGAACATCGCCGCATGTTCATACGAGCTTGGAATAGGGTTCCCAGGTCTGATCCGCACGAGCTAGGAATAAAGACCTCTCTTCCAATGGAACCGTATCTTCGGTGGGTTCGAACCCGGGCTCAAAAGCTGGGAATGTTGTACGAAGCTGTCTTACTGGTAATTATTGAGAGTGCTGATGAAGAAGGGGTTCCACCTACCATCCTCCACCCATACATGCCTACTGACATTGGGGCATTAAAAAGGTCTTGGATCCAGTTGAGGGAAGAGCGGGATACTTACAGAGAAAAGTATCATGAGCAGGAGCGGAAGATCCTAAAGCTTACAAGGCAGATGGAGAATGAGAAGGTCCTCAACAAATATGTCAGCACCAACAAAAAACGACCATGGGAACGCTGATGTCTTTTGTTATTGCTAGTTTTGATTTACTCAGTTTTTATTTTGTAACGCCTTAAAGGCATTTGTTAAACATTGATTTCAAGTTTTTTATCTAATAAAGTGTGTTTCATTTTGGTTTACAAATTTAATTCCCTAAAAGTCTTTGAAATCTTATCATATGCATTCCATTCCCATGAACCTCATCATAGGTACCCTTACAGGTTTCTCATTTTCTTCGCTGTTTATTTCAGCGCATCATGTCTACTGAAACATCAACTGATCAAGCTATCAAGGCTCTACAAGCTCAGAACGCCCAGTTTCAGGAAATGTTCATGAACCTGGCCAAGGGGCAGAAAGATCTGAAGACTCTTATCTTGAAGGATAAGAAGAAGAAGAAGAAGACGGTCCTCCTGAACATGGGTCACAGGTTTGGGAACAGGTTGCGGGATAAAGTTGATTTATCCCACTCATCTGGAGGGGGAGAGAACCAATAAGAAAGGAGGGCTCCTAGCCCTGTGGTTTTTGACAATGAGACTGACTTTGACGAAGACCAGTATCCTCCGGCTAAGGACAGGTATAAGCAACTAGAAGACCGGTTAAGCGCAATGGAGATCTAGAAAGTCCCTGGTCGGGACTTCGGAGATTTGGGTTTGGCATATGGGGTGGTGATTCCCCACAAGTTTAAAGCACCAGTCTTTTCTATATACGACGGGGTCTCCTTCCCAAAGCTACACCTCCGTTTGTATGTTAGAAAGATTCAGCCATATACTGCTGATAAGAACCTCTGGATCCATTTTTTTCAAGATAGTCTCTCAGGGACTCAACTTAAATGGTTCTATCAGCTAGAAGGAGCTAGCGTCCGTAATTGGGAAGTCCTTGTTGCTGCTTTTTACAAGCAGTACCAATATAATTCTGACCTCGCTCCCACGCATACCCAACTTCAGGGTATGTCCATGGGTGCGAGCGAAGGATTTAAAGACTACGCTCAGAAATGGAGGGACCTTGCTGGAAGAGTACAACCCCCTTTGGTTGATAGGGAGTTAGTGGACATGTTTCTGGGGACCTTCTCTGATCCGTATTTTAATCATCTGATTGGAAGTTCATCGTCTGGTTTTACCGAATTAATAATGACTGGGGAAAGAGTTGAAGCCAGTATTAAGAGCGGCAAGATACAGAAGGGTGCTTCGTCAAGTACCGAGAAGAAGCCTTTTAAGAAGGAGTCAAGCGCAATTTACAACTCAAAAACCCAGAATCGACCTGAACACCGCCAAGCGGTTAATGCGGTAGTTATTTTAAGACCAACTGTTGCCACACAACGCAACAATCATCCAAGGACAGAGAGGCTAAGAAGACAATTTACTCGACTCAACATGACTTTAGCTCAAATTCTGCCGCAGTTGCTAAAGACCAACTTGGTGATTCCGAGGGAGGCCCCAAAGAATCCCAACACCACATCACCTCTATATAATCCGAATGCCCTCTATCTTCGTTACCATTGATTACTTCACAAAATGGGTTGAAGTAGCCTCGTTTGCTTCTGTTGCTAAGAATGTGGTCACTAGGTTCATTAAGCATAACCTTATCTGTCAGTTTGGTATCCCCGAAAGAATTATCACATCCAATGGTACCAATCTCAATAACACTATGATCACAGAACTCTACATGCAGTTCAAGATCAAGAACCACAACTCTTCTCCATATCGACTGAAGATGAATGGCACAGTGGAAGCCGCCAATAAGAACATCCAGAAGATTATATAGAAGATGATGGTGACATATAAATATTGGCATGAGATATTACCATTCTCTTTTCATGGCCATCGCACTTCAATACGAACATCAACTTGGGCAACCCCATTTTTTCTAGTCTATCGTATGGAAGCTGTCCTACCTGTCGAAGTTCAAACTCCTTCTCTCAGGATCATGAAAGATGAAGATTTAGACAAGTAGGAATGGATTCAGACAAGGCTAGACCAGTTGAATTTGATTGACAAGAAGAGGCTTGTGGCTGTCTCTCACGGTTAGATGTATCAAAAGCGTATGATCATAGCCTTCAACAAGAAAGTCAAGCATGAGGTATATCAGGCTGGTGTCTTGGTAATAAAGCACATCATTCTACCACAAAGTGTTCCCAGGGGAAAATGGACTCCCACCTACGAAGGGCCATTTATGATCAAGAGAATATTTTCGGGCGGTGCTATGATACTTACCACCATGGATGGTGAAGATCTTTTGCACCCTGTGAACACAAATGTAGTCAAAAGATACTACGCATAAAAACGACCCACTAGGTTTACTGGACTAGGAAAAAATAAGGGCATCCCAGCGAACCAAAAGGGTTTGAGAAAAAATCAGGGATATATATATAAAAGATTGTACACCCGGCAAGCCGAAAACCTAAAAATGTGGCTTGAGCAAAAAAGGGTATCCCGGTGGACTGAAAACCTAAAAGGGAGGTCCAGTAAAAATTTAGGGATTAAAGCGTATGAATATGTCCTGTTGGATCACTTACAACCATATTTATTACCAACATCAAGTTCGAATGGTGCCGATCAATTCAGTCAACTTCTTCCGACAACAAAGGATGAGATGCTCGAAGACATAAGGGCAATAGAAGAGTTGAAACTTGATGAGATCATTTACACATAGCTATATGTTTTGTTTTACTTTGTAATCCTTTCATTTCACGACGATTTCCTTTTATTAGAATTTCTGTCTCTTTGTACAACAATAGCCTGTTTATAGGCAAATTATCAATATAAACATAATTTCAAAATTCAAATTTTGTTTTACTTTTTCTGTTTTGTTTGCAAAAACGTCCAATGACTAAATTGAATGAACATATGGATATGAAAACAATTACTGTTAACAAATATATGCAGAAAAACAAAATAAGTATTTACTCAAGACTCTATGAGATGGTATAACGTTCAAGTCATCCACAAATCCCCACAGAGCAGTTCCCATAAGATTATCCCCCGCGTAGTCATCTTTACAAGCTCATCTTCAACAAAGACACATTCCACACAAGTCTGAAATACCCTAATCATACTGTTGTACCCCAAAATTTTCCCTCTCATTTCTCAAAAGATCATCCTGGACCCTCAGGTTTGTTCCCATCCAATTTCAAGTCTTGAATTACAATTTTCCAAGAAAATCATTCACAAGGGCAAAATGGTCAAAAGCACACTGAAAAGTCAAACTTTGGCTTTTAGATCAAAAATCAAGTTTAAATAATTATATTTAATCAAGACATCTTGAAATATGAAGTTTGTTTCATCAAGAAAATCAAAAGTCAAAATTACTTTGGAAAAAGTCAAATTTCAAAATACTTAGAATTTTTCTAAGTGTTTAAGAAATATGACAAGCTCAAAACTTCTGATTAGATTATCACCATGATGCAAGCTGATTCTGGAATAACTTCTAACACAAGAGTTATGGATATCAATGAGATCTCAAACATTGCAGAACAAAATTTCTCCTAGAAATGTTGGGATTTCAAGATACAAATCCTTGAAGACACGTCCATGAAACTTAAACACTTAGTAAATTCTGAGCATTTTCAAATCAGAATTTGTTTACAACTTCTGTGCCAGTTTTTACATAGGTTCATCCATAAGTTACAATAATAATTCAAAGAGGGCTTACAAATCATGTCATAAGCTTTCTGGAAAGTCTGAGAACAGGCTCAGAACATGCTGAAGCAAAGAGATTCAAGGATCAGAATTTGGATGTTTGTTCTAAGTTGCGTTGGTGCTAAACTTCTGGCCCAGATTTAAGCTATGATGCACAATCTCATATTGCAGGATTTCTGGTTTGATAAATCTCATCATCATTTAATGCTCACAACCACTTTTGAGTTTTTATCCAAAGGATTTCCCCACGTGTGAGATAGAAGTACCATTGCTATCCTTGAAAAGAAAACTTTTGTACAAGTTTATGCTGGGCCCATGCTTTTCTTTTTCCTCTGAGGGTAATTTTCCTTAATTCATGCTTACAAATCCAGCTTAGGCACGGCTAAAAGCTGCTAACCACCATACTTGTTTATCTTGCTTCAAGAACAAGCCAGCACGCTAGCATGCTGTGGGTACTTTTTACTTCTCCAAGCTACAAAGTTCTTGCCTATAAATTGAACGCCATTTGCAACTGTGAAGGGGCCGGTAAGAAAAATTGAAAGAAAAAGCATTGAAACCTTGCTAAAAATTCCATAAATCCAAAACTGCAAACACAAATACAAAACCTGCTAGTTTTTTATTCTTGCATTCAAACTCCAACTTCCCTCAAGTATTTCTTGACTAAATCATCCATACAGCTTCTGAATCTTCCAGCCATTCGTAACCCAAGTTAAAGGTTGTTCCAGTTAGCTGAGCACATGAGGAAGCTGATCAGAACATTACAAGTAGTCAGAACGAGGCTCCAGTTCACAGGACTTTCTCTAGCTGCAAGGTAAGCTTTTGCTGAATCTCAATCACATCACTTAGGCATTGTTAAAACTTGCATGTCCAAAATACAATGTAGACATCCTGATTCTGATGTTGTACATATTATGAGGTTCCATGTATTTGTCTGCCTATGTAGGTAGAACATCAGTTCAGAACTTCTTAAGGAAACTAGGATTAGCAGATTCATACTTGCTTCTAATGTACAGTTTTGATACTTTATATTTATGAAACCATGATGGAACCTTCCATAACTGCTATGTGTGCATTTTCTGTTTTTTTTTTGTTGAGAAATGACTAAGCTGCAGATGCTCTGATTGGCGGGGAGAAAGAGTTGGAATTTATCATCTGAGTTTACTTTATGATACATGTTTATGATTTTGCTTCTAATACCGGATGTACAGCCACCCGAGTGGTAGAAAGCGTGCGCATAAGACATTATGCTAAGGTTCCTGGGTTCTAACCCCAGAAGCATCTTTTTTAGGTTTATTTACTGACATTTTTACCCATTTACCTGTCAGACGATACTCCTAGATCAGAATTTCTAGACAACCTTACCCAACAACATTATCACCTCACTCTCTCAAATAGCCAGAACTTCTGACTTTCCAGTGATATATGAACTTCTAGGTTCCCAACTACACTACAACTTTTGAACCCCTTCAACAATCAGAACTTCTAGGTTTTCCTTTATTCCTGGTAACCTCAGAACTTGGTGTACCCAGGCCCAGAACTTCTGACCCTCTACTATGCTACTAACATTTTCTTTTTTGCAGCGTATCAGAGTCAAAACTTCTGTTCCTTATCGTTTCAGCAAGTGTGCTGATTCTGACTCTTTTCTCTCTTATTTATCTTATCTTAGCTTTAATAACCAAAAACACCAAAAAACATTTTTTATATTTATATACTTTATTTTATCCCTTTTTTAAACTAAAAGATCAAAAATATTTTCTTAAGCCAATTTGTTTCTTTTCTTAACAAAAAAAAAACAAAACAAGTCCATTTCAATTCTTGTACATTTTACATTCTATTATTCAATATAGTTGTAATAGTAATTAGGTCTTAATTGCTCTCACCCCCTTTGTAATTCTTACACCCATCCCCTAATGATGTAATAGCTTAGTATTTTTATTTTCCGCAATTTAGTTCTTTATATACAAATGCTAGTAATTAGGGTTTGTATGGGAAGATAAAATCAATGCATGGAAAACCCTAATCAAGACAAATCAAGCATGTAAACCAATACACTTGCACACATACATCCTTAGGGTAAATCCACTTTGTTGCCTTATAAAATGGCCATATTACGCATGTGAGGTTTCTTAGCAAAAATAAGCAAAAATACAAGATCATAGTCCCTCGATGACGCTATCAAAGTTGCCTTTCAAAATGATCTTAGTCCCTAAAGAAAATGCTAAGATATCTTACAACATTTCTAATCATGGCTATACGATGACCCACGCCTGTCCCTTTTACATTCAAAGATAGGGTTACTTACCAAATCAATGGTAAGATAACAATGTCAAAGGAAAGAGGAAATAAACATGAAAGATTTTTGAGTAGGTAGATTGTTCCTAGTTGCTTGCTCAATTTCAAACCAAAAACATCCTTTCTATTTTCAAAACAAACACCAACACTTTAAAAAACATGTTTCCAACTTGAAAACATTTTCAAAAGATCAACACTTTTTATACATTCTTACGAACGAGAATCATTACAAAATTTGTCTAAACGATGGCCCCTTTTTAAAATACTTTTAAAAATCACACAAAGCACATTTTTCAAACAAAAGCAAGTGACCTAGCAAGTAACTAAGAGCCCATTGAAAACCATGGATGTAAAGGGTGCTAATACCTTCCCTTTTCATAATCTACCTTCGAACTCAGGAAAACATATCAAAGGTCATTCCTATTGTAATACGGTGGAAGAATTGACTTGGTTGTTTTGCGTTTTATCACAAATGTTGCGGTTAGCAAGAGTCGCCACCGAATTTTCTTTTATCCAAAAGGAAAGGTGAAAAAGCACAGGAAATACCTTTGAGATTGTTTCTTGAGTTTGGGGGGTAGATTATGAAAAGGGAAGGTATTAGCACCCTTTTCATCCATGGTTTTCCATGGGCTCTTAGTTGCTTTCTAGATCACTTGCTTTTGTTTGAAAATGTGCTTTGTGTGGTTTTGGAAAGTATTTTTTGAAAAGGCACCATCGTTTAGGCAAACTTTGTAATGATTCTCGTTCGTAAGAATGTATACAAAGTGTTGATCTTTTGAAAATGTTTTCAAGTTTGAAAAGATGTTTTTGAAAGTATTGGTGTTTATTTTAGAAATAACAAGGATGCTTTTGGTTTTGAAATTGAGCAAGCAACTAGGAACAATCTACCTACTCAAAAGTCTTTCATGTTTATTTCCTCTTTCCTTTGACATTGTCATCTTACCATTGATTTGGTAAGAAACCCTATCTTTGGATGTAAACGGGACGGGCGTGGGTCATCGTATAACCATTATTAGCAATGTTGCAAGGTATCTTAGCATCTTTCTTTAGGGACTAAGATCATTTTGAAAGGCAAATTTTAATAGCGTCATCGAGGGACTATGATCTTGTATTTTTGCTTGTCTTTGCTAAGATATCTAACATGCATAATATGGCCATTTTTATAAGGCAACCAAGTGAATTTTACCCAAGGGGTGCTTATGTGCAAGTGTATTGATTTTCATGATTTGTTTAATCTTTAATTATTGTTTGCTATTTGTTGATTTTATCATCTCATACAAACCCTAATTACTAGCATTTATATAAAGCGATTAATTGCGAAAAGTAAAATTACTATGCTATTACATCATTAGGGGAGGGGGTGTACAAATTTAAAAATAAGGATTGCAAGGAAATAAAACCTAATTATCTATTACAACCATATTGAATATTGTACAAAATTGAAAATAAAATGCAAGAATATAAATGAAAAAAGAAATGATTTTTGTTGTTTTTTATGAAAGGGGTTTTGTCTTGACCTAACTAAATAAAATGATTAATTAAAATTAAATAAAATTAACTTAAAATAATTAAGAAAAGAAATTAACTTGAAAAGGATTTTTAGGGTTTTTTATGAAAAGGTTTTAAATTAATGAAATAAAATGAAGATTAATTAATTAAAATAACCTAAGTTCTGAATTAATTTTAACTAAGAAAATGGATAATTAAACCTATGTCTAAATATTTATTAATAAAAAGAAAATTAATTTATTTAAGAAAGTATTTTTAGTCCTTTTGTTTTTTATAAGGAAAAATAAAATGTATAAGTATAAATAATAAATAAAATAATTTTGGATTTTTTTTATGATTTATGAAAATAATAATAGTAATAATAATAATAATTATTATTATTATTATAATAATAATGAAGAAAAATAAAATAAAAATAAAAATATAAAGAAAAGTCAAGGGGTGGATTAGTAATACAAGAGGTATTATGAGAAAAAATGATTAGGCCTACATGAGAAGCCCAAACACTGCTAAAAAAACACAACAAAAAAAAGAAAATAGTGAAAAAATAGCAAAAGGTCACGCTGAGGCTTAAATCCAGGACCTAAGGGTGACAGGCTCGCGCTTTAACCACTGGGGTGGTGATACATCTGTTAACTTGTGTGAAAGGATAAATACATAACACAAAACGCGCCCTGATTACACTTCATCTTTAACCTACAACCAAAGGATCTGTAACTTGCTCATTTCTCAATCATTTGCAAAAATATAAACATGAAAATTGCTCCATTTTGTCACATGAATCCAACCATATAAATATCATAAGCTATAAATCAAAGATGAATGAGAATTTCTAAAAGTACCAAATTCTGACCTAAATATTTCAGAAAGTTCAAACTCAAAATTCTCCTAGCTCAATTAAAATAAATGAAATCTATGGACATGTATAGTTTTAGGGAAATGATGTCTACATTTTATCTTCACAAATGCAAGTCTAACAATGCCTAAATATGAAGATAGAAGTTTAAGAAAAATACCTAAAAACTGGGAATCGTGAAATGGATTTGAGCTTGTTTTAGGCAGTGGTGATGATCAGGTTAGCTCCCTTAGACCTCTAGAAAGCTAAGTCAATGCTTAGCTTGAGTTGAGAGTGGCTGAAATGGCCTGGAGAAGTCCAACTGCAATACTCTATTTTTGGATATGGAAGTTGATGAAGATGATGCTACAGTCAGAAAAAAGGGACATGAGTGGTTTGTATTTGATATGAAGAAGATTTTGAAACTAAAAGGCCAAGAAATGCACAAGTGGTTTTAAAGATTGAAGTTCAAAGTCAGAAATGAAACAAAAATGGAGGTTTTGTGCAATCTGAGTTTTCAAGGAGTTTGGGAGTTGGGGTATTCGTGTGTTATGTTGCAGTATACTTGTGCATAAGTAAGGAAAAGTTTAGAGTATTTGAGGAGGTCAGAAGCACAAGATGTAGAGTTATGGCTATGTTACTTGATTTTGAAGAAAAGTGAAAACATGGAAGGCATAGTACAAGCATAATATGAGTTTATGGGAGGCTCTAGACATGTTGCTTTTGCCTTTAACATTGCTTGTGATAAGAAGGAACAAGTGCAAAGCTCTATGCATTGAATTTGTTATTAAAGCCTCTTTACAAGAATGAAATGGTTACTTTCTTCTAAAAATGGAAATGCAACTTGGATAATGATTCAAATGCTTGGACAATGGCTACATATGTTGTGTAAACATTTAATTATGGAGTGACAAACAAGTTTGAGGCCTTCAAAGTGAAGATTATGCAGCATAGGCTTGGATTTGAATTATTGTTCATCATGAAATGGCTTGTAATTCAAGTTTGAAAACCCTAACTTCATCTCTTCGATTCTCCATGCTCAAGAATGATCTCAAAGAGTTCTTGGACATTTTGGAAATCTTGTAATGTGATCTACAACCCCTATTTGAATAACTTTTGAAATTTCCCCTTGGAACTATATGAAAAAATGCCATGAAGTTAGGTCAAAATCCTGACCAAAACTAGGGCAAAATTTCACTAAGTGTTCAATTTCAAGATCATGACTTTATGAATTAATGACTTGAGATCCAAGCATTTTTAGAAGAATTTGTGTAAAGAAATGTTGTAGATATCATGGAGATCTATAAATTTCATGTTGAAAGTTTCTTTTGAATCCTCTTGCATCATGGTGAAAAATTGGCTCAAAGTTATGAAAAAACATGAAGTTTTAAACACTTAGAAAAATTTCTAAGTTAGAAAACTTTGACTTTTCAAAATGAAATATTGAATATTTGATTTCTTGATGAATAAATTTCATATTTTGACATGTTTTGATAAATTGTGATCTTTGACATTGGATTTTGACCAAAAAGTCAAAGTTTGACTTTTTAGTGTACAGTTGACTTTTGATCAGTTGACTGAAAATTCACTGTCAATACAATTGATCTTGAGAAATGTTTTGGGTCATGCCATTAGGTCAAAAAGATGCAATTGAACTCTTGAAACCATGCTTCAAACCAATTGACCATTTGCTAGGTCAAAAATCAGAAATTGCCTTTTCTCAGTCAAAACGCTAATTTTGACCATTTTTCCCTTTTGATGATTTGATCAAATTTCTTGAGAAATTATGGTCCAACCTTGATAAAATGATACATATGAGTTTATAATATTGATTTGGATAAAAAATTATGAAGTTTGACTATAAATTGGCCATAGTTGACTTTTTCCCCAATACAGTTGATTTTTAGGTCAACTGCTCAATTGACTGAGCAAAATGTGATTCATGGCTTGAAACTTGACATGAGTAATCTTGGGGATCCATAATGATCCATGGAAGTCATATGAAATCATTGAAAGTTCAATTATCCTTGTGCAATCTCAAACCCTAATTTTGGTCATTTGTGCTTAAGGAGGTGTCTTGAGCTGACCAACCCTAGTGCAGTCTTGAACCAAGAGAGATCTTTGTGAGAAAACTTGATAAATGAGAGGGAAAATTTTGGGGTACAACAGCTGCCCCTGTTCAATCTTCTTAAACCTGAAGAGTTAGATTGACGGATCCGTCGTTCGTGACTTGAAGGTGAAAGATGATTGAACACTAGAGTTCCCAGCAATTTGCACTCGAAGATGGATGGTGAATGGGCTTAAGATGCCATTTGGAGGAATATTGGTAAACACTAGAAGAAGTATCAGCATAAATCTCTTGTTGATTTATACTAAAACTTGATGTTTTACCTGTGAGAAAAAGAGTTAGTAAAATGCAGATGCTTGCATGATGTTCACCAGATGTGGTATTATGTTTAAATGCATATGGTATGTACATGCTATGATGTATGAATGTGAGATGTATGTTTTTTTCCGGGAAAATAAATCCTTGACTACTGCTGAGGAAATTCTGGGAGGTTGAATCCCTGATTGCCGTTGGGGATGAAGAATATGCATATCTTCAAACTTTGTTGAAAGGATGCTTTCATTGGAGAATATCTCGAATATCAATTGTTATCTGGTCGGATCCAGGCTTCACAATTTGCTGAGGATAAAGTAGTCAACTGCTATTTGGTCAGATCCAGGCTTCACGACAACTTACTGGGGGAAGAGGCGAATTAACTATTATCTGGTCGGATTCTAGGATTTGCAGAAAATTTTCTTGAAATTGAATAGTTATCTGGTCGGTCTAGGCTTCACAACAACTTGCTGGGGATACGGAAGTTAACTTTTATTTGGTCGGATCCAGGCTTCGCAGTAACTTGAAGTGGTAATTACTATCTGGTTGGGTCCAGGTTTCATGGTTTTTGGAAATTTGTACTATTATCTGGTCGAGTCCAGGCTTCATAGTGTCTCTTTGAGAATCATAGTTAGTTGTTATCTGGTTGGGCTCCAGGTTTCACAATAAACTGTTTGAAAAACTGTTATCTGGTCGGGTCTAGGATTTTCAGATTTCTAAGGTTGATGAGGTCAATTGCTATTTGGTCGGGTCAGGTTTTCACCATAAACTGTTTGGAGATTTAGTTGTTATCTGGTCATTTTCCAGGTTTCACAACGAATCTCCGAGGGTAATTATTATTTGGTCAGATCCAGGCTTCACAATAACTTGCTTGAAAAGATTAAATTGAAAACTGATATCTGGTCGAGTCCAGGTTTCACAATAATTTGTTGGGGAAGAGGCAAACTCTATTGGGGAAAAGAAGTTAAACCTTGGTCGGGTTGAGTCCAGGTTCTTCTATATCTTTGAAGAGTTAGACTATTATCTGGTCGGGTCCAGGTTTTATAGTATCTTGAAATTAAGATCAAATGTTATCTAGTCGGGTCCAGGTTTCAGATACTCAAACTGTTATCTGACCGGGGTCCAGGTTTCAGTAATTTACTAGGGATAGTGGCAAACTTTACTAGAGAAGAGGAGTTTTACCAATGATTTTGTAGGAATTAAACTGCTATCTGGTCGGGCCTAGGCTTCATAGTATCTTTTTGGAAATAGTAAAGGCTTTGCTGACGACTTTAGTGGGGATTAGGGAATGTGGCCCTATGATTTGCAATAATCTGAAAGGAAAATTGAAATTGGAGAGTGTAGACTCAGTCGGGTAGAACAGACTCAGCTGGGGGAGGGTACACTCAACTGGAGAGGATATACACAGCTGGGGAATAACGGGCTCAGTTGGGGAGGATGGACTATGCCGGGGTAATGCAGACTCGGTTGGGGAGGATGTACTCGGCTGGGGAATTTTGTGGTTCCTCGATTGTTGTTGGGGAAATAAACCCTATTGGGGAAATGAGTTTCTTTTAGGAAGAGATCCACGAGGCTTAAACTTGTAAGAATCGACTTAGCTGGAGAGAGAGCTGCCAAGAGATTGAGAATCTGGTCAGGGATTATCCTATGCAAAGAGACTTTATGGGCAACTCCGTTGGGGAAAGGTTTATTGTATCCGTCCTTGTGGGGATAATGATAATGAGATAACTCTGGGGATATTTCATATACATTAAAGAGATGCTTGCTGCTGCTTAGCAGGACACATGTGCCAAATAGTTTTAATTATGTTCATATGAATATGTTCATTCAATTTTAGTCATTGAACAAATTTGCATTCAAAACAAAGACAAAAATTTTGTACTTCAAAGTATATTTGTATTGATATTTTGCCCATGAATAAGCGTTTTTGTACAGAGAGACGGAGATCCTAGTAAGAGGAAATCGTCGAAAGGAAAACAAAATTGAGAATGAAAACAAATAGCCATGTGAAATGATCTCATTGCCTTCCAACTCTATTATTGCCCCAATGTCTCAGAATGTCCCTTGTCGTTGATAGAAGTTGATTGGATTGATCTTGGACCGTTTGACCTTGGAACTTGGTGATAAAATTTACTGTGTGGATTCCACGGGACATAGTCATACGCTTTTAATCCTTAACTTTTGCCTGGACCGCCCTTTCAGGTTTTCAGCCCACCAGGATACCCTTTTTTTTCCCAAGTCTCCCTTTCTGGTTTTCAACTTGCCGGGTGTACAATCTTTTGCATATATCCCTAATTTATGCTCAAACCTTTTGGTTTGCCGGGATACCCTTATTTTTCCTAGGTGTGTCAACCTAGCGGGTCTCTTATGCATAGTATTTTTTAACTATGTCCGTGTTTATAGGATGTGGTAAATCTTCATCATCCATGGTAGTCAGCATCATGGCTCCTCCAGAGAAAACTCTCTTGACAACAAATGGCCCTTCATAGGTGGGAGTCTATTTTCCTCTGGGGTCGCCTTGTGGTAGAATGATGTGTTTTATCACCAAGTCACCAACTTAATATACTCGAGGCTTGATCTTTTTTTTGAAAGCCTTGGTCATCCATATTTGGTACGTCTGACCATGACAAACAACAGCTAACCATTTTTCGTCAATCAAGTTCAGTTGATCCAATCTCGTTTGAATCCACTCGTCTTCGCCTAGGCTTGCCTCATTCATAATTCTCAGCGAGGGAATCTAAACTTCCACTGGCAAAACAACTTCCATGCCATAGACTACAGAAAATGGAGTTGCCCCAGTTGATGTTATAGCTAAAGTACGGTAGCCATGTAGAGCAAACGGAAACATCTCATGCCAATCCTTATAGGATACTACCATTTTCTGCATAATCTTCTTGATATTTTTGTTGTCCGCTTCGATTGCGCCATTCATTTTTGGTCTATACGGAGAAGAATTGTGATGCTTGATCTTAAACTGAGTGCAAATCTCAGTGATCATAGCATTGTTGAGGTTAGTCCCATTGTCGGTGATGATCCTTTTGGGGATACCATAATGGTAGATGAGGTTGTGTCTGATGAATCTGGCTACCACATTCTTGGTGACTGAGGCAAATGAGGCGGCTTCGACCCATTTGGTAAAATAGTAGATAGCAACAAGAATGAAGTGATATCCGTTGGAAACGGTGGGCTTGATCTCTCCAATCATGTCAATGCCCCACATTGCAAATGGCCACGGAGCTGTCATGACATTCAGAGGGATAGGAGGCACATGGACCTTGTCAGCATAGATTTGGCATTTGTGACAAGTTCTTGAATGTTGATGGCAATCATTCTCCATCGTTGACCAATAGTAACCGGCTCTTAAGATTTTCTTAGCCATCGTATGTCCACTTGAGTGAGTACCAAAGAGACCATCGTACATGTCTTCCATGATGTCCTCTGCCTCCTTCTTGTCCATACATCGGAGCAGAGTTGAATCATGGTTGCGCTTATACAATATCCCGTTGCTTAAGAAGAATTTGGCTGCAAATCTTCGTAAGAATTTTCTGTCATTGATGGATTCTCCCTCGGGATACTCTTGTGCTTCAAGATATCTCATCACCTCATGGTACCAAGGCTTTTCCGCATCAATGACAAGCTCATAGCAATGTGAAAGTTCATCGAATCTTTCAAATGTTATCATAGGGGCTTCATTGTCCCATCTAACTTTGAACATTGAAGACATGGTTTCCAAAGCGTCATCCAACTGGTTTTCTTCCCTAGGGAATTGCTCAAAAGTGATCTCTTTGAAGTAAGGAATTATGGATAGCATAAGTTCCTTGTAAGGGATAAGATTAGGGTGTTTAGTGTCCTAATCTCATTTTACTTGGCTGATCACTAGGGCAGAATCCGCGAACACATCCAAATGCTTGATCCTTAAGTCAATAGCAGCTTTTAGACCTAAGATGCATGCTTCATACTCGGCCATATTGTTTGTGCAATCGAAGCATAGTCTGGTAGTGAAAGGAGTGTGGAAACCTTTAGGAGATATGATCATAACACCAATTTCGTTACCCAAGGCGTTAGAAGCCCCATTGAATACCATAGTCCATCGGGATCCTTGTTCAGGTCCATCATATGGTCCAGGTTTCACACAGTCGGTTACCAGCATGATGTTCTCATCAGGGAAGTCGATGTTCATTGACTGATAATCATCCACAGCTTGATGGGCCAATTGATTTGCTAGTACACTTCCTTTGATGGCCTTTTGAGTCGTGTATTGAATGTCATACTCAGTCAAGATCATTTGCCATCTCGCTATCCGTCCGGAAAGGGCAGGTTTCTCGAAGATGTACTTGATTGGGTCCATCTTAGAAATCAACAGAGTGGTATGAGTCAACATATATTGTCTTGGCCAACGAGCAGCCCATGCCAGAGCGCATCAAGTTTTCTCGAGCAGTGAATATCTGGTTTCACAGTCAATAAACTTTTTGCTCAGGTAATAAATAGCATGCTCTTTTAGGCAAGACTCGTCATGTTGGACCAAAACACACCCCATAGAGTTCTCTAATACTGTCAAGTACATGATCAAGGGTCTTCCTTCAACTGGAGGCATGAGAATAATAGGTTCTTGTAGGTATTATTTGATTTTGGCAAAGGCAGCTTGGCACTCATTATTCCATCTGACTACCTGATCTTTCTTCAAGAGTTTAAAGATTGGCTCACAAGTAGCAGTCAAGTGAGATATGAAGCGGGCAATGTAATTGAGACGACCCAAGAATCCTATGACTTCTTTTTCAGAATAAGGGACTGGAATTTCTTGGATGGCCTTTACCTTGGCAGGATCAACTTCAACGCCTTTATTGCTGACAACAAAACCTATAAGCTTTCCAGATCGTACTCCAAACGTGCATTTGTTAGGGTTTAACCTTAGCTTGTATTCTTCAGCCTCTCGAATAATTTGCATAGATGATCGAGATGTTCTTCTTAGGTTTGTGATATAGAAATCATATCATCCACATATACCTCTATCTCATGATGAATCATGTCGTGAAATAAAGCTACCATAGCCCTTTGATATGTTGCCCCTGCATTCTTCAATCCGAACAGCATAACCTTGTAGCAGGTGTCCCACTGCGTGACGAAAGTTGTCTTCTCCATGTCTTCGGGATCCATCCTTATTTGATTATAGCCTGAGAAGCATTCCATGAAAGATAAGACTTTATGCTGAGCAGTATTATCAACTAAGACGTTAATGTGTGGTAGAAGGAAGTCATCCTTGGGGATTTCTCTATTCAGACCCCTATAGTCTACGCACATGCGAACTTTCCCGTCTTTCATTGGCACTGGAACCACATTGGAAACCCATTGAGGATAGGATGTCACAGGTAGGAACCCTGCATCAAATTGTTTCATCACTTTATCTTTGATCTTTTCAGACATATTAGGCCTCATGCGACGAACCTTTTGTTTAATATGAGGACAGTCTTCTCTTATCGGCAGACGATGAACTACGATGTCGGTATCCAACCCAGGTATATCTACATAAGACCAAGCAAATACTTCCACATAATCATGTAACATCTTAACCAACCTTCTCTTGACACTTCTTTCTAAATTAGCACCGATCTTGATTTCCTTCTTATTTGCCTCAGTGCCCAGATTGATAACTTCAACTGACTCTTTGGCGGTTGAATAGCTTTTTCCTCTTGTAATAGAAGTATGGCTAGCTCTCTCGGTATGTCACAATCTTCCTCGCCTTCGTCTTCGTATTGGTTGATAGGAGATTCAAAGTTATAGTCGGTAATAGTAGAATCATTGGCAATAGGATCCAGAGTGGATGTGGACCTGCAAGAGTGTGTGTGTGTGTACATGTAAGATACATGACTATTTTTTTGAAAAATGTATTTGCAAGAAAGGAAATACAATGAACACAAATATTTGAATGCAAAAGATTCCAATGCACTGAATGATCATATGATTAGATGAACATAAATAAAACCCTTGACAAATGGACCAAAGTACCCCGGGCCAGGAAAATGGCTGAAAAGTCATTGTTAAAATATTACAGACAACACGTTCTTGAATTGAAAGAAAAGAAATAACAAGTAGATTACTCCTCAATGAAGGAGATGGGCACAAAGTACTTTGTATGCCAATTCTTCAGCTCTGTTTTAGTTGGATACACCCACTCTTCAAATGCAGCTTCTTCATCAGAATCACCCATGGTGTTGACTTCATGGATTCCAATGCGAAGAGGTGGCTTTCCAGTACGAGAATGCCTCACATCTTTCTGAGCATTGACGGTGAATCCCAAACCAAACTTGTCCATTATAAATGCGATATCAAGGAGTTACCCCCCAAGTATCGCAATTTCCTTCTTCAATTGTTGCACGAGCGTCTTTGACTGAAACCATCTTTGGCGTGGCCTTAACAACTTTAGACTCATCAGAAGAACATTTGGTAGTGGCAATTATCGGTAGCATGACTTCAAAGGCTTGACACAGCGTCTCAATGAATTCTCCATCCATCTCTACATACTTGAACGAGTTAAGGTGGCTTACCATGAACTCCTCTTCTCCACAGACGGTGACTATTCTGCCCTTGACTGGATATTTGAGTTTCTGGTGGAGGGTTGAGGTTACTACCCCAACTTTATGGATCCAAGGGCGACCTAACAGTCAAGAATAGGCGGGACGAATATCCATAATATAGAAGGTGGAGTTGAATATTTGGGATCGCACTTTGATTGGAAGATCTACTTCCCCATGAACAGTCCTCTTTGATCCGTCAAATGCCCTTACAATGATATCACTTGGCTTCAAGACTAAATCCTCATAGTCAAGACGGTCTAATGCCCCCTTGGGTAATACATTCAGAGAAGAATTAGTGTCGACTAGCACATGTGCAAAGGTAGTCCCTTTGCACTCGATAGAAACATGTAAAGCTTTATTGTGATTCTTCCTGATAGGTGTTAAGTCAGCATCTGAAAATCCCAAGCCATTATCAGCTGTCAGGCTAGCCACGCAATTCTCAAATTGGTCTGTTGTTGTCTCATGGGGGACATGAGCCTTTTTCAGGAACTTGATTAATGTTCGAGCATGGGAATCGAAGCAAAGCAGCAATGACAACATTGAAATCTTAGAAGTGGTTTTCCCCAACTATTCTACAATCTTGAAGTCTCTTCTTTTTATGATCTTCAAAATCTCGTCCATCTCACGAGCGGATGGTTCTTCATTAGCTATGTCCCTAGAGGGTACTTCAATCACATCAGGCTCAACATACTTCTCCTTCCCTCTTGTATTAGTAATTGGCTTGGCAGCAGTAATGCGGATGGGCGTCCTTGTAACAACTGGTGGTGAGATATTGTGTGAAAGTATTCTCCCAGTTCTGGTTACTTTGCGTGAGCCAGTTATGTTACCAACATCATCAACTTTTTCTTCTTCGATCCATGCGTCTTGTTTAATCCCATGATAAAACACCTCAGCACCATAATTCCATGGTACTGGCTTGTTTAGAGAGTAGGGAATCGGTCTGGGACTGGTAATTATTAAGGGAGCAACAATGGGTTCATTTGAAATCCTAATAGGACCTTTGAAGGTGATCCTAAGAGGCTTGTTTGAGACGGTAATAATGGAGGGGTCTTCACATTTGTTAATCAAACTCTTGGCAAGTGGAGTCTTTTCAAATAGAATTGTGTGGTTATCCATCAGGCATTGTATGCCTTTCTTAAGCCATTCACATCAATTTAGTTGTCTTGTATAAGACACACGGTCCTTTACGCAACCAGAGAAAATTCTGGCTTTCAACAGATTGTTTTTGATTATATTCAGCGGAGTAGTCAATTCTTCAATAGAGGTGACAAAAATTGCATCTTCGACAGCATTAACACCTTTATCATGCTTCGGCATTGGAGCAGTGACTACATTCGGCGTTGGAAGAGGATCAAATTCAATAGTTTTGTTATTAATCAAATCCTAGATCTTGTTCTTCAAGGCCCAACACTGGTCAGTCTCCTGCCCGGGGCTGCTTGAATGGTAAGCACACTTAGCATTCGGATTATACTTTGGTGACGAGGTGTCAGGGTTGGCGGGAGGATCGCGCAATGTCACTAAATTAGCCTTGAGAAAATGTTGAAGGGTTTGAGACAGTGACATGCCTAACCTCTTAAATTGTCTTCTTGGAGTTTCAAAATATTGATGATTTGCAGGTGGTCTTGGAGTAGGAGTTGGATTAGAGATTCAGACAGCATTGACAGACGGGTGATCGTTCTTCTTGGTATGGGCCCTTGCTCCGTACATAACATTGACTTCCTTATTTGCAGCAAAAGGTTTCTTGATAGGATTGGGAGTGGAGGTAAATGCCACAGAGATCTTCCCGCTTTTGATGCGACTTTCAACTCTTTCGTCGGTTAAGATTAATTCGGTGAAACCAGAAGAAAAGCATCCAACCAACAGATTAAAGAAAGGACTAGATAAAGTGCCCATGAACATGTCGATGTGATCCCTATCAATCAAGGGAGGTTGGAACCTACTAGAAAGGTCTCTCCACTTTTGTGCATATACCTTAAATCCTTCATTCTTCCCCATGGTCTTATCTTGCAACTGAACCCTCGTTGGTGCCAAGTCGCCATTGTACTGATACTGATGGTAGAAGGCAGTAGCTAAATCTTCCCAAGTATTGATACGAGAACCATCTAACTGATAAAACCATTCAAGTTGTGTTCCAACCAAGCTCTCTTGGAAAAAGTGAACCTAGAGCTTCTTATCAGCAGTGTGCGGCTGTATCTTACGCACATAAGATTTCAAATGGAGTTTTGGACAAGAAACCCCATCGTACTTTGCAAATATTGGTATTTTGAATTTGTGGGGCATGACTACCCCAGAGATCAAACCCAAATCATCACAATCTAAACCGGGGACGGCTTGGATTTCAACAGCTTTGAATCTATCTTCTAACTGCTTGTATTTGATAACAGCGGGTGGATACTACTCGTTGAAATAATCATCATCTGATACTTAATCATTGATACAGTCAGCCTGAGTAATCTTGACCTCACCAATCTGGTTCTCGTCCTCTTCAGATGAATATCATCCCACTAGGATTTGACGGACTGTCTCCTTGAACCTTCTACCCATGTTGAGTAGAGCTTTCTTCTTTGGCTTCTCCTTAACGGCCAGCAAAGCCATCATATCTTGCTACCCCTTGGCTAGGGCGAGTAGAGTCTCCTGAAATTGAGAATTCTGGGTTTGGAGATCCTACACAGTTTTCTCTAGATCCATCTTGCTGAAATAAACAGTAGAAAGATAAGGAAACCTGTTATGCGAAAACCTCTCATGTTAAGATGCATGGAATATGTACATGCAAATGATTTCAAGGATTAGTGAAATTTAAATTTGTATAGACAAAATAATGAACAAATGTTAATTTTCATTAGCCAAAACAAGAAAGATTACATCATGCCTCTTGGGCTTACAAAATAACTTTCTAAGATAAAAAGACTGAATGCATCCTATTCGGTGGGAGATAGGCGTTCACACTTTGCTATTCTTGTAGCTACTTAGTAAGCTCCAAAACCCTCTTTTCACTAGCATATAATTGTGCCTCGAAAGTATCGCGTTCTTCCTTCAGCTGGATCCAACCTTTTTGTAAGTCTTCGAGAGAGGTAGGCATGTCGGGATGGAGGATAGTGTAGGGAACATCTCCTTCGACTACAGGCTCCACGATGATTGGTAAGATGGAGGGATAAGGCATCACAAGTTTCTGAGCACGAGCTCGCACCCATTTAAGGTAAGGCTCGAGGGGAATGGAGTTCTTGTGTCCTAACGTCTGTCTTGATATCCACCTTGGTCAAGATCCTCCAAGCTCGGATAAATCTCTGACGGTAACCTTGATCTTCATTCTCGTAGTCAAATACCACTTCTTAGACAAGCATATCATGGGGACTGTTGTACCCCAAAATTTTCCCTTCCATATTTCTCAACAAATGGCATGTGAGGTCCCGAAATTGCTCAAGGAAGTTTAAGAGTTGACCAGATAAACTCTCTCCTAAGGCAGTCTACCTCAAATTAGGGTTTTCATTTTCATCAGGATATATGAACCACAAAGCAATCAAATGCTCACCATTGTCCTAATATGTTCTCAAGATAATCCATGTCAAGTTTCAAGCCTTGCAGAAGAAGTTTGCTCAGTCAATTGCTCAAAGGCCTGAAAATCGATTGTACTAGGTCAAAAGTCAATTGTGGCCCACATACAATCAAACTTCAAGATTTTTGGTCAACATCCTTATTATGAAGTATTATCCATCATTTGATCAAGGATTGATCATGATTCCTCAAAGATTGGTTACAATTCATCAAAACCCAAAAGTTGCTAAATTAGGGTTTTGTAGGAAAAGTTAACTCAACTTTGACCAAGCATAAATTTCTCATACTTTATCATAAATGACCCATCCAAAGCTCATTTTGAAGAGGATGCAATTCCCTACAATTCATCTTCATCTCCAAAGTTCAAAATATGCACTCACAAAAATATATGAATTTTGACATTATAAGTCATTTTGAAAAGTCAACAAAAACACTTTTTGGGTCAAAGCTTCATATATGAACATGGAAAACTCAATTGATATGAGACTAAAAGGGTTGTTTAGAGGATACCCTAAGATTTATAAAAAGTCCAAGAACACCTCTCTAGGGTCAAAATTGAGAGAGTTGTGCATTGGACAAGTTTACCTTTTTTGCAAAATTGCCAAAAGACAAATGTGCTCAAATTTGCATTTTTTGTCAAATAGGCCTAGTTTTTCATGATTGAATCTTGCTTATGATGTGGTCCACGACTCAAATACTCATCCACCATTTGTTTGCTTCATTTTTCAATTTATTTTGATTTTTCATTGATTAAAAGGTGAATTAAATCAAATAAATGAAGAAAATTATCAAAGATTTGATTTGATTGGTTTTTTTTACAGGTTAGCAACCAAGATTTGATGGGCTTGCATGATCAATTCGAATCAAGGTTGATTGGGAAAAGAAAGACATAATTTGGCTCAATATAGAAAGTTTACATATGCCATAAAAATCAAATAAAATCTCGAAAACTTCCAAAGATGTGATCAATTTTTACAACCCTAATGCATTCTATAATATATATTGAACGTATCCAAAGCAAGAATAGGGG
Organism: Vicia faba; assembly: GCA_948472305.1. NCBI lineage: Eukaryota > Viridiplantae > Streptophyta > Magnoliopsida > Fabales > Fabaceae > Vicia > Vicia faba. The sequence continues at coordinate 756,476,366 of OX451740.1, read as the reverse complement.
TTGGACAGTCGTGCAGAGAAAGAGCAAAACTGAAAAAATTCAAGAGAAAGTGGTGATCCAATTTCCATCCAAGAGGCCAATCCAAGCCATTCTAACATTGCCAACAGATTGCTGGACATCCCAGGAACATATCCAAATCAATTGCAAGCCTTTTCACGCCTGGAATTGTAAGTTACAGGTACCACGGTTTTCCTCCAAACTCAATTTCGATTTCGTTGATTTACTCATCCTACGCATGTTTTGATTATATATTCTTGTTCATCGTTGAGTTTGCAAACTATTGGTACCACTTAATTGCATTTTTGACTCATGTACATGATATTGCCATAAATAGGGTTTTGTGTTCTTGTTTAGGGCTTTGCAGTATAGGCTAAATTGGGCTTGGATTCTGGTACCATGACACTCGTGAGGATGAGACGAGTTGATTGGTACCTTTGAATTTCATTTATATTGCTTGTAGAGAATTTTTGAGATGAATAGGCTTGTTGCTACAGCGAGGCAACCATAGGTAAAAGTATCTTAGGCTAAAACGACGGTTGGGAGGAAGAAGACAATACGTGGCACTCATTGATTGGGCGATTTGAATTTTAGCGCGTTTTTGAATACATTATTGGTTTTTTGATTATATTATTTTACTTCCATTATGTGTACAACAAAAACGCGTGGCTTAGTTGGCAAGCGTGTATTGGAGACATGCCTAAGGGCCTAGGTTCGATCCCCATGCCCCATATTCGTTTCATATTATTTTTCAATAGGTGATCAGCTACACTGCTTAAAAGGACGTCCACCATATGCCATCCAGATCCAACCATCAAACGCCTCCCCATCCAGATCCAATGCCTTTCCATTGAAGGTCCACCATGTACCCCAAGTCAGCATACGCGTCAGATCTGGCAAAGTCAAGCAGGCCTTAGCTATCTGGGCCCAGAAAATTTAGATTCCAACCCCCATGATTGCTAATACACAGGCCCATCTCATCTTTCTTTATTTATTTTTTTTAATTTTTTTAATATTTCTTTTATTTATTCTTAATTCACAAATTAATCTATTTTTCATAAAAAATCATAAAATCAATAATTCAAAAAAATTAGGATTAGTTTTTTTTACTATTATCAAATTTGATTTAATTTAGTTTAACTTAGGAAAATTGTGATTTATTTTCATAAATAAAATCAAATATAAATTAGGTTAAAACTCTTGATTTAATTTTATTTTCTCTTTTTCTCAAATATATAAAAAAAATAGGTTTTAGAATAAATTAATGTATTTTCCTTTAATTTTGAAATTACTTAGAACTTAAGATTTTCTTTTTAATTTAATTGTTTCATTATTTTCTTAAATAACAAAAACATGACAAAAACATTTTTTTAATCACGAATAGGTCTAGTCAAGGGTCAAAACCCTAATCGCCTCGGATTTAATTTGCCGCGCGTTTATTATTTTTGCCAATATTTTTGTAACTGTTCATGGTTTGTAATAGTTTAATTTCGGGCTTTTTACTTATCGCTTTTTCCCCGGGTTTTTGGCTATGTAATTAATCCCCCACCCCGAAGCCTTGTAATAGCATAGATTTACTATCTCGCATCTTAATTTCTGCAAATATTTAAGCTATTTAGATGTATGTTAATAGGATTGTATGGCAAGAATGCATGACAAATTAATACAGTAAGAAAACCCTAATGTGCTAAGATAAATTATTGAAACCAATCACTCGCACATACCACTCTTAGGGTATACTCTCACTTTGGTTGCCTTCGGTAAACGATCATTAAGTATAGGGTGTCTTAGTGGTTGCCCTCCTGTCTAAAAGATCAAATGTCCCGTACGAATGTTGCCTCGGAAATGTTACCTCAGAAATGTTGCCTCGAATATGATCTTAAGACTCTAGGGTTATTACTAAGATGTCCTAACATTGCTTTAATGATCGTACGTCCCTTTCGAATTGACCCTTACAACTCCAATGGTGCTACCTATTTCTCAATAGTGGGATGGCACTGTCTAAAGGAAACGAGAATAGAAACGATCTTTTTTCGAGTAAGTAGATGCTAGTAGTTACTTGCTCAAATCAACGTTTTTCACACTTACACTTTTCAAACAAACTTTCAAAACAACTTTGTCACACCTTTGAGGACTGGTACAAATTTTATGACGAAGTAAAACATTTTCAAAAACAAAGCACATACACAAGCAATTTAAAAAAATGAGCAAGTACCTAAGAGCCCATGGAAAACCATGGATAGAAAGGGTGCTAACACCTTCCCTTTCTATAATCTACCCCCCATACTCAGAATATCTCGAAAAAGGATTTTTTCTGTACTTTTTTCCTTTACGATTGGATGAAATAAAAGTCGGTGGCGACTCTTGCTTACCGCGACATTTTGCAAACAAAAAAATGCAAAACGCAAACCAGCATTCAAATAGTCGGTTCTGCCACCGTATCACAGGGACCATCCCTCCGGGCGTAACCAAACTGTCATAGGGCTAAACAGGGGTTGTAAATCATACCTTCTCTATTTCCAAGAAAAGTGACATTAGGGAATTCTCCACAACAGTCGACAATAGTAATATTCTCCAAAGAGCGGGAACACCAATGAATATCTGAATGTATGAGCGTCTTCAACCTATGGGACCATCTTGAACGTTGCTCATTTTTCAACGCAGATTGGGGAAGATGCGAAATAAACCATTTTGCCAAGAGAGGAGTGCAACACATGAGGATACCTCTCTTCCTCAAAGTGCGAGAGTGAAAGGAATGTACGATGTCCCCTAGCAATGTAGGCACCGGGTTACGAGACATGAAGATTTTGACGGTGTTCAAATCTATGAGTTGGTCAGGATTTGGAAACAAAATCATCCCATAGATGAGGAGAGCCACAATTTCCTCAAAGGCTTTCAAATCCAAAGAGTTCCAACAATTTTGGGCTTTCTCAAACAAGAACTTTGCCTGGAAACCTTTGACACCACTCCTTGTTTCCCAATTAGTTGTGATATCAGATGGTTGCAAGTGTAAGGCTTGAGCAACCTCTTCTGGATTTGGATCTCTTTCCATACCATTGAAAGGTAGTTGATTGAGAATGGGAATCCTCAATAGTTGGGAGAATTCTTCCAAAGTTGGCACACGTTTATAATCGGTAAATGTGAAGCAATGGTGTAAGGGATCAAAGAACTGAAAGAGCACCTTCATCATGTCTTCATCAGTGTTGGAGGTAACCAAGTTCAGTAGGAGACCATGTCTTTCGGTAAATGGATAATTTTCAGGAATCCTTGATGCTAACTCTTTAAGTTAAGGAGGGATCCTTACAAGATTGACTTGAATGGTTTTCCTGCGAATAGAATCCATGTCCTACAAAACAGAACAAATATAAATCCCAAAATCCTTGAAATGGTTAGTGAATATGAGGATGATGTTATGATGTTCATGATGGTATGTACAAGTAAATATATACAAATAAAACAAACAAGTCCATAGGTTTAGGCTTGCATGGAGTCTCATAGGTAAGTACCCTCTTGAAGTTTAGTTGGCTCAAACCTGTCCTAGAAATAGTAACCGGGTCCTAAGAGGCTCAATATCACTGATTTGTTTCTTTGGGCATTGTTTCAGCGCAAGCCTCTTAAATGGTGACCGAAATATCCCAAAAAACAAAACCTCAATGAGTGTAGTATCGAGTATCTACCAACTTCGGACTGCACCTTAGTCGGTTATCTCACTACGTCCTAAAGGCCAAGTTGGTCAAGTAAAGGTTCTAAAAGTTCATTAGTGCTTCATGGCATCACTCAGCGGCCCCGTATTCTCCTTGACTACTCAAGGGCTACCAGTACCCACAAATATGTCACACTAACATAGTTATTGCTTAGACCGTGTCGGTATACCCCATACAGTTTCCACAATGTATTGCTACTTAACTATAAGGTATCCCAAATCCGGGTAGAGGATTCAAACCCAAACAAAGAACCATAATGTAAAGCACACAAGTCAAACAAAGAAAGCAAGTAAATGTGATCTAGCCCTAAGGTAACCCCACTTTTAAAAATTTCCCCAACAGAGTCGCCAGTTCTGTGATACGGTGGGAGAACTGACTTGGTAGTTTTGCGTTTTATCGTAAATGTTGCGGTTATCAAGAGTCGCCGTCGACATTTCTTTTATCCAAAAGGAAAGGTGAAAAAGCACAAGAAAGACCTTTGAGATTGTTTCTTGAGTTCGGGAGGTAGATTATGAAAAGGGAAGGTATTAGCACCCTTTTCATCCATGGTTTTCCATGGGCTCTTAGTTTCTTGCTAGATCACTTGCTTTTGTTTGAAAATGTGCTTTGTGTATTTTTGGAAAGTATTTTTTGAAAAGGCGCCATCGTTTAGGCAAACTTTGTAATGATTCTCGTTCGTAAGAATGTATACAAAGTGTTGATCTTTTGAAAATGTTTTCAAGTTTGAAAAGATGTTTTTGAAAGTGTTGGTATTTGTTTTGAAAATAGCAAGGATGTTTTTGGTTTTGAAATTGAGCAAACAACTAGGAACAATCTACCTACTCAAAAGTATTTCATGTGTATTTCCTCTTTCCTTTCACATTGTCATCTTACCATTGATTTGGTAAATAACCCTATCTTTGGATGTAAATGGGACGGGCGTGGGTCATCTTATAACCATGATTAGGAATGTTGCAAGGTATCTTAGCATCTTTCTTTAGGGACTAAGATCATTTCGAAAGGCAACTTTTGATAGCGTCATCGAGGGACTATGATCTTGTATTTTTGCTTGTCTTTGCTAAGATATCTCACATGCATAATATGGCCATTTTTATAAGGCAACCAAGTGGATTTTACCCTAGGGGTGCTTGTGTGCAAGTGTATTTATTTTCATGCTTTGTTTAATCTTTAATTAGGGTTTGCTATTTGTTGATTTTATCTTTTCATTCAAACCCTAATTACTAGCATTTATATAAAGCGATAAATTGCGAAAAGTAAAATTATTATGCTATTACATCATTAGGGGAGGGAGGTGTACAAATTTACAAATGGGGATTGCAAGGAAATTAAACCTAATTATCTATTATAACCATATTGAATATTGTACAAAATTGAAAATAAAATGCAAGAATATAAATGGAAAAAGAAATGATTTTTTGTTGTTTTTTATGAAAGGGGTTTTGTCTTGACCTAATTAAAGAAAATGATTAAATAAAATTAATTTAACTAATTAAGAAAAGAAATTAACTTGAAAAGGATTTTTATGGTTTTTTATGAAAAGGTTTTAAATTAAAGAAAATAAAATGAAGATTAATTAATTAAAATGACCTAACTTCTAAATTAATTTTAACTAAGAAAATGGATAATTAAACTTATGTCTAAATATTTATTAATAAAAAGAAAATTAATTTATTTAAGAAAGTATTTTTAGTCCTTTTGTTTTTTATAAGGAAAAATAAAATGTATAAGTATAAATAATAAATAAAATAATTTTAGATTTTTTTTTATGATTTATGAAAATAATAATAGTAATAATAATAATAATAATAATAATAATAATAATAATAGTAATAATAATAATAATGAAGAAAAATAAAATAAAAATAAAAATATAAAGAAAAATCAAGGGGGTGGATTAGTAATACAAGAGGTATTATGAGAAAAAATGATTAGGCCCACATGAGAAGCCCAAACGCTGCCAAAAAAAACACAACAAAAAAGAAAATAGTGAAAAAATAGCAAAAGGTCAAGTTGGGGCTTAAATCCAGGACCTAAGGGTGATAGGCTCGCGCTTTAACCACTGGGGTGGTGATACATCTGTTAACTTGTGTGAAAGGATAAATCCATAACACAAAACGCGCCCTGATTACACTCCATCTTCAACCTCCAGCCAAAGGATTTGTAACTTGCTCATTTCTCAACCATTTGCAAAAATATAAACATAAAAATTGCTCCATTTTGTCACACGAATCCAACCATATAAATATGATAAGCTATAAATCAAAGATGAATGAGAATTTCTAAAAGTACAAAATTTTTACCTAAATATTTCAGAAAGTTCAAACTCAAAATTCTCCTAGCTCAATCAAAATAAATGAAATCTATGGACATGTATATTTTCAGGGCAATGATGTCTACATTTTATCTTCACAAATGCGAGCCTAACAATGCCTAAATATGAAGATAGAAGTTCAATAAAAATACCTCAAAACTGGGAATCGTGAAATGGATTTGAGCTTGTTTCTGGAAGTGGTGATGATTCGGTTAGCTTCCTTGGACCTCTAGGAAGCTAATGCAATGCTTAGCTTGAGTTGAGAGTGGCTGAAATGGCCTGGAGAAGTCCAACTGCAATGCTCTATTTTTGGCTATGGAAGTTGATGAAGATGATGTTACACTCTGCAAAGAGGGACATGAATGGTTCAAAGTCAGAAATGACACAAAAATGGAGGTTTTGTGCAATCTGAGTCTTCAGATAGTTTGGGAGCTGGTGTATTCGTGTGTTATGTTGCAATATACTTGTGCATAAGTAAGAAAAAGGTTAGAGTACTTGAGGAGGTCAGAAGCACAAGATATAGAGTTATGGCAATGTTACTTGATTTTGAAGAAAAGTGAAAACATGGTTTCAAGGCATAGTACAAGCATGACCTGAATTTATGGGAGGCTCTAGACATGTTTCTCAGAAGGAACAAGTGCAAAGCTCTATGCGTTGACTTTGTGATTAAAGCCTCTTTACAAAAATGGAATGGTTACTTTCTTCCAAAAATGGAAATGCAACTTGGATAATGATTCAAATGCTTGGACAATGGCTCCATATGTTGTGTAAATATTTAATTATGGAGTGACAAACAAGTTTGAGGCATGCAAAGTGAATATTATGCAGCATAGGCTTGGATTTGAATTCTTGTTCATCATGAAATGGCTTGTAATTCAAGTTTGAAAATCCTAACTTCATCTCTTCGATTATCCCTGCTCAAGAATGATCTCAAGGAGTTCTTGGACATTTTTAAAAGCTTGTAATGTGCTCTAGATCCCCTCTTTGAATCACTTTTGAAAATTCCCCTTGGAACTATATGAAAAAGTGCCATGAAGTTAGGTCAAAATCCTGACCAAAACTAGGGAAAAATTTCACTGTGTGTTCAATTTCAAGACCATTACTTTATGAATTATTACCTTGAGATCCAAGAATTTTTAGAAGAAGTTGTGTAAAGAAATATTGTAGATATCATGGAGTTATACAACTTTCATGTTGAAAGTTTCTTTTGAATCCTCTTGCATCATGGTGAAAAATTGGCTCAAAGTTATGAAAATACATGAAATTTTAAACACTTCAAAAAATTTCTAAGTTAGAAAACTTTGACTTTTCAAAATGAAATCTTGACTTTTTGATTTCTTAATGAATAAGTTCACTTTTAATCAGTTAACTAAAAATTCACTGTCAATACAATTGATCTTGAGCAATGTTTTGGGTCATGCCATTAGGTCAAAAATATGCAATTGAACTATTGAAACCATTCTTCAAACCAATTGACCATTTGCTAGGTCAAAAATCAGAAATTGCCTTTTCTCAGTCAAAACCCTAATTTTGACCATTTTGCCCTTTTGATGATTTGATCAAATTTGTTGAGGAATTATGGTCCAAACTTGATCAAATGATACATATGAGTTTATAATATTTATGTGGATAAAAAATTATGAAGTTTGACTATAAATTGGACATAGTTGACTTTTTCCCTAATACAGATGATTTTTAGGTCAACTGCTCAATTGACTGAGCAAAAGTGTGATCCAAGGCTTGAAATTTGACATGAGTAATATTGGGGATCCATAATGATCCATGGAAGTCATATGAAGCATTGAAAGTTCAATTATCCTTGTGCAATCTCAAACCCTGATTTTGGTTATCAATGCTTAAGGAGGTGTCTTGAGCTGGCCAACCCTAGTGCAGTCTTGAACCAAGAGAGATCTTTGTGAGAAAACTTGATAAATCAGAGGGAAAATTTTGGGGTACAACACGTGTTCTTTTCAGTATTTCCTTTTGGATAAAATAAAAGTCGGTGGCGACTCTTGCTAACCGCAACATTTGCGATCAAACGCAAACTAACAAAGTCAGTTCCACCACGGCGTTACAGAACCGATGACTCTACTGGGGAGTTATCTTAAAGTGGGGTTACCTTAGGGCTATATCACATTTACTTGATTTGATTGTTTGTTTTGTTTTCTTTACATTATGGTTCCTTGTTTGGGATTGCTTTGATCCTCCACCCGGATCTGGGACACCTTGTTAGGTAAGTAGCAATAGATTGTGGAAACTGTACGGTGTAGACCGATATGGTTGAAATAATGGCTACATTAGTGTGACGCATTTGTGGGTACTGGTATCCCTTGTGTTGAATCGAGGAGAATATGGGGCCGCTGAGTGGCGTCATGAAGCACTAACTGACTTTAGAACCTTAATTGAACAAACTTGGCCATTTAGGACGTAGTGAGATAACCAGTTTCAGTGTAAAGCTGAAAATTGGTTGATACTCGATGCTACATTCATTGAGACTCGACTCCTGAGTTTTGTTTGGTTTCGAGTCAATTGTCTATCAAACTAAGCTTGTGGGAAAGGTTAGTGATATTGAGATCCCTTAGAACACAGTTACTATTAACTAGGACAAGTTGAGCCAACTAAACATCAAGAGGGTACTTACCTACAAAACTCCATGCAAGCCTAAACCTAAGGACTTGTCTGCTTTGCGTGTATATGATTATTTGTATATAAACTTGCTTACTTTGCATACTTGTACATAACATCATACCATAGCATTTTCAATAACCGTTTCAAGGATCTCAAGGGCCTATGATGCAGGGTCACGTTGAACTAGACGTCTATCAAGGGACAAGAGGATTTATTTTCCTCTAGTCAAACACTGTCAAAGATCGAGTACAACAACTTGAGTGAAGGGCTACAACCCACTTGACATGGCGAGCTTAATTCTCGTGGAAGGACATCCACCTATACAAAGTTCTCCAATCAAAACTGTAAGTAACTACTAACCCCGTGAGATCCTTGAAAACATGCATCCACATATCATGAATCATATCATGACAAGTTTCTCCCATATGGGCCTCCTCATCTTCCTACTGTTATTTTCAGTAAGATGGATATGGAACAAACGGTGAAAGACATCCAGGCTACAAAACGCCCAACTTCATGAGATTTTCTTGAATCTGTCCAAGGGACAAGAAGAGGTGAAAGCTCTCCTCACCAGGGGCATGATCATGGGAAATCCTGGGGACGAAAGAGATGACCAGTTGGAGTGGCTACAAACCGAGATAACCATAATGAAAGTCCGAATGATGGGACAACTGGTGGGCCAGATGGCTCTTATCCAAAATCTGGCTCAAGGACAAGAAGAGCTGAAAGTTCTTGTCAACCAACTTCGTCAAGACGGTTGCTACCGTATGGGGCAAACAATCAGGATTGGAAATCAAGTTACTGATCATCCTCCCATGAGACAAGAAGTCGGAAGGCCTTCCCAATTTTCTACTACCTCACGGGTCCAACAACAACCCCGCCAACAACAACTAGGCAATCAGCGTAAGCGGAGTACATCTGAAAGACGCTTTACTGAAATCAACATGTCATTGGATCAAGCATTGCAATAATTGTTGGAGACCAAGATGGATACGTTAAAAGCCCCCCCTCAGAATCCTAACACAACCTCCCCAAGGTACAATCCCTATGCAAGATGTGTGTACCACTTCAACAGTCATGGACATGACACCAATAGCTGTTGGACGTTGAGAAATAAAATTCAATACCTGATTGATGAAGGAACGCTAGAATTCGCACCAGATGGCCAACTGGAATTCTTCTTCCATCCCTCAAAGGCTCACCACCTAAATTGACAAGTTCAGGCAAAGAGGCTTCTGTTCATTTGAATTTTCAATTGTAATCTCTTTTGTTGTTTAAACAATTATCTATTATTGTTAAACTCTATTTCATTAATATATCGCATAAGTTTGTCTTGAATTCATCCATTTGTTTTCATTATATTTAAACTTTTGTGTCTTTACTCCTTTTATAATACTTAACTCTTGATTCAAAAGTTGCAAGCCTTTAGAGGGAGGATGACGAAAATAATGCCATAATCTCATACAATACGCTTTTGAACAGGCCTTGCTGACGATGTACATGTGTTCTTTCAAATCCTAAACACTGGAGTTTTAAGGAAGATAATCCCTAGTAAACCCCTTTGAGCCAAAGAGGTAGAAGTTTTCTCTTTTACACAAATTTAAACCTTTAATCAAAACCTGGGGCAGGGTAGTCTCTCAGTTATTTCAAACGCGTGTTTAGCTGCAAACTCCCATCTCGTAATACAATGAATGACATCAAAAATGTTCCTCTGGAATCAAAAGACAATGATAGTTCCCTACCAAATAGGCAATCATTATCTCTCAAAAAAGAAAAGCCCACTAAGTCAAAACCTACAAAGGAGACTTAAGAAAAACTGGGGGCATCCCGCTGATCGTAAACAAGAGCAGTCAGGCAAAAATTAGGGATAACAAATCGAAAGAAAGAGATCACTACAAATCCTCAATAACATGAAAAATATGGCAAAAATGGTTGCCTTCCAACAAACTTAACTTGTCTGAACCATCACCAAAATGTTATTCCAGACTCAATTGGAAATTAAACGCACAATTAACTGAGTTTAGGACTGAATAACATCACGAAGAGCGGGTGGGTACAAACACTATTTGAGCCTTTATCCTTTGTTTCTTAAACCGTGAACCAAGCCACGCTACAACCCTTCAAAAGTCCTAATTGAAGCATGGGTTAGTTCGAAAGCATATTGTTACAAAAGGTATCCTGACTCCTGTAAGGCTTTAATCTAAATCCTGATTTGAATTTTCTTACAAAATTTCTTGCTATAAACGCATTTTCAAATTTTCAAGACAAGCATAAACTTTTCATTATTTGAATATCGCTGTTTGAATATGGCTATTTGTTTGACAGCGGAGAAATTTACACAACAAATATCCAGTGAACGAAATCTCTCTCAGTGAACAAAATCACTTCAAGTGGTATGACATTTCCAATGACAATTCTCCTATCAACAAGGGGGCATGACATGTCACTATCCAGCATACCTGGGACAATCCAGTCAGGATTCCAAGAAATCTCTCAAGAAATGATGAATAACCAGGGGCAGGTCTCCATCTAAATCACGTGGGGAATTGAATGCAAATCCCGATAGAGGTTTACTTACAATGAAACAGTTCCTGGTAGTGCCACAATCACATGCTACTAGGGGCAGTGACAAATATTCCTGAGATCCTTCTCATAGGAGGACTCCCAGCCAAAGTTTCAATCTCTGAAAACCTTTTCCCCAGCTAAGTCGACCTCAAAAATCCTCGAGGACTTTCTCCAGTGAAGTCGCCGCCTCTCCAACAGATCAACAACAAGGTTTATTTCCCTAACCAAACGGAAGGATTCCCTAGTTTGAGTTTACCTCTCCGACTACTACAAATCAAAGGACCATAACTCTTCTTCCCCAGTAGACTACTCTACAATCCCTAGCAAGTTACTGTAAATCCTGGACCTGACTAGATATCAGTTCAACTTTTTCCATCAAGAGATAACTCCCGGTAGAGCAACAGAAAACCGAGACTCCTAATCTCTTTTCCCCAATCAGGAATCAACACTCTCCAACAGATTATTCTCAAACAAAGTCGATATTCCCCAACAGAGTTCTCCTCAACAAAACAGGAATCCTCAGTGGAAACATTCTAAACATTCAATACAAATTTCAGATATAGTTCAGATACGCTCCAGATACGGATGCCATTCTGATACTCATTCAGATTCAGCTTTCAGATACAGTTTAGATACGCTCCAGATACAAATTCCATTTTGATACTCATTCAGATTCGGCTTTCAAATACAGCTCAGATATGCTCCAGATACGGATTCCATTCTGATACTCATTTAGATTCAGCTTTCAGATACAGTTCAGATACGCTCCAGATACGGATGTCATTCTGATACTCATTTAAATTCGGCTTTCAGATATAGTTTAGATACGCTCTAGATACGGATGCCATTCTGATACTCATTTAGATCCAGCTTTCAGATACAGCTCAGATACGCACCAGATACGAATGCCATTATGATACTCATTTAGATTTAGCTTTCAGATACAGTTCAAATACGCTCCAGATACGGATTCCATTCTGATACTCGTTCAGATTCAACTTTCAGATACAATTTAGATACGCTCGAGATACAGATGTCATTCTGACACTCATTTAGATTCAGCTTTCAGATACAGTTCAGATACGCTCCAGCTGCGGATGCCATTCTGATACTCATTCAGATCCAGCTTTCAGATATAGTTTAGATATGCTCCAACTGCGGATGCCATTCTGATACTCATTCAGTACTTTTTTTCCATTTAGATACAATCACAACATATATTCATTTCGACACTCCCTCACACAGCTGCCAGATACATACGACACAATCTCATTTATTTTGAGAACATCATTGTACCATACATTTCATACATCATGACATTGCATACAACTAACCTTTCATCTTTTCAGGAAAGATCAATCAACAGAAAATTATCGACAAAATTTTCAACAAGTAAAATACAGATCAATTCCCAAGAAAGGATTGGTCAACCATCTACATAACAAATATTTCTTTCAGGAACACTTCGGATTTAGATAAATCTCTCAACGGTTTATTCTGATTCTTTCTCGCAGATGTATTTTCTGGTTCAGATAAATCGCTCCAAGATTTATTCTGATTCTTCCCAGTCAAACAACATACAAGACATCTTCTGTTTCAGATAAATCGCTCAACGATTTACTCTGATTCTCTCCAGTTAAAGAATATTCAAGACTGTTGGTTCAATTTAAATCTCTCAATGGTTTATCCTGATACTTTCCAAAAGAAACATTTCTAGTTCAGATAAATCTTCCAACGATTTATTCTGATTCTTCTCCAGATCCCTGCCGGTTCAGTTTAAATCCCTCAACGATTTATTCTGATTCTTTCTACATACACTTTCTCTGGTTCAGATGAATCGCACAAAGATTTACTATGATTATTTCCAGTTAAATAATATTCAAGATCTCTTTTGGTTCAGTTTAAACCCCTCAACGGTTTATCCTGGTACTTTCCAAAGGAACACTTCTGGTTCAAATAAATCGCTCCAGGATTTATTCTGATTCTTCCCAGTCAAACAACATGCAAGGCTTCTTCTGGTTCAGATAATTTGCTCCAAATATTTATTCTGATTCTTTTCCAGTTGAAATCAAGTTCAAACTTAATACATTCTCTCTCAACAGTCACCCTTGGGTGGCATCTATAAGCCCATCTCCGGAAAATCTCCATCAGTCCTCCAAATGGCATCTATAAGCCCATTCCCTACACAATCAACCACCACATGATCGAGTGCAAATTTATGGGCACTCTAGTGTTCAATCATCTTCCACCTTCAAGTCACGAATGGCAGATCCGCCAATTTAACTCTTCAGGTGTAAGAAGATTGAACATGGGCAACTGTTGTACCCCAAAATTTTCCCTCTCATTTCTCAAAAGATCATCCTGGACCCTCAGGTTTGTTCCCATCCAATTTCAAGTCTTGAATTACAATTTTCCAAGAAAATCATTCACAAGGGCAAAATGGTCAAAAGCACACTGAAAAGTCAAACTTTGACTTTTAGATCAAAAATCAAGTTTAAACAATTATATTTAATCAAGACATGTTGAAATATGAAGTTTGTTTCATCAAGAAATTCAAAAGTCAAAATTACTTTGAAAAAAGTCAAATTTCTAAATACTTAGAATTTTTCTAAGTGTTTAAGAAAATATGACAAGCTCAAAACATCTGATCAGATTATCACCATGACGCAAGCTGATTCTGGAATAACTTCTAACAAAATAGTTGTGGATCTCAATGAGATCTCAAACATTGCAAAACAAAACTTCTTCTAGAAATGCTGGAATTTTAAGCTACAAATCCTTGAAGACACGTCCCTGAAACTTAAACACTTAGTAAATACTGAGCATTTTCAAATCAGAATTTGTTTACAACTTCTGGGCCAGTTTTCACATAGGTTCAGTCAGAAGTTGCAAGAATAATTCAAAGAGGGCTTACAAAGCATGTCATAAGCTTTCTAGAAAGTATGAGAACTCGCTCAGAACATGCTGGAGCAAAGAGATTCAAGGATCAGAATTTAGATGTTTGTTCTAAGTTACGCTGATGCTGAACTTCTGGCCCAGATTTAAGCTATGATGCACAATCTCCTAGCGCAGGATTTCTGGTTTGATAAATCTCATCATCATTTAATGCTCACAACCACTTTTGAGTTTTTATCCAAAGGATTTCCCCACGTGTGAGATAGAAGTACCATTATTATCCTTGAAAAGCAAACTTTTGTACAAGTTTATGCTGGGCCCATGCTTTGCTTTTGCCTCTGAGGGTACTTTTCTTTAATTCATGCTTACAAATCCAACTTAGGTACGACTAAAAGCTGCTAAGCATCATACTTGTTTATCTTTCTTCAAGAACAAGCCAGCACGCTAGCATGATGTGGGTACTTTTGAATTCTCCAAGCTACAAAGTTCATGCCTATAAATTGAACTTCCTTTGCAACTGTGAAGGTGACGGTAAGAAAAATTTAAAGAAAAAGCTTTGAAACCTTGCTAAAAATTCCAGAAATCTGAAACTGCAAATACAAATACAAAACCTGCTAGTTTTTTATTCTTGCATTCAAACTCCAAATTCCCTCAAGTGTTTCTTGACCAAATCATCTATACAACTTCTGAATCTTCCAGCCATTTGTAACCCAAGTTAAAGGTTGTTCTAGTCAGCTGAGCACGTGAGGAAGCTGACCAGAACATTACAAGCAATCAGAACCAGGCTCCAGTTCATAGGACTTTCTCCAGCTGCAAGGTAAGCTTATGCTGACTCTCAATCATATCACTTAGGCATTGTTAAAACTTGCATGTCCAAAATACAATGTAGACATCCTAATTCTGATGTTGTACATATTATGAGGTTACATGTATTTGTCTAACTAAGTAGGGAGAACATCAATTCAGAACTTCTTAAAAAAACTAGGATTAGTAGATTCATACTTGCTTCTGATGTACAGTTCTGATACTATATATTTATGAAACCATGATGGAACCTGCCATAACTGCTATGTGTGCATTTTCTGTTTTTTTTTTGTTGAGAAATAACTAAGCTGCAGGTGCTCTGACTGGCGTGGAGAAAGAGTTGGAATTTATCATCAGAGTTTACTTTATGATACATGTTTATGCTTTTGCTTGTAATACTGGATGTACAACCACCCTAGTGGTAGAAAGCATGCGCATACGACATTAGTGCTAAGGGTCCTGGGTTCTAACCCCAGAAGCATCTTATTTTAGTTTATTTACTGACATTTTTACCCATTTACCTGTCAGACGATACTCCTAGATCAAAATTTCTAGACAACCTTACCCAACAACATTATCACCTCACTCTCTCAAATAGCCAGAACTTCTGGCTTGCCAGTGATATATGAAGTTCTAGGTTCCCAAATACACTACAGCTTCTGAACCCCTTCAACAATCAAAACTCCTAGGTTTTCCTTTATTCCCGGCAACTTCAGAACTTGGTGTACCAAGGCCCAAAACTTCTGACCCTCTACTTTCCTACTAACATTTTCTTTTTTGCAGCGTATCAGAGTCAGAACTTCTGTTCCTTCTCGTTTCAGCAAGCATGCTGATTCTGACTCCTCTCTCTCTTATTTATCTTATTTTAGCTTTAATAACCAAAAACACCAAAAAAAAATTTTATATTTATATTCTTTATTTTATCTCTTTTTTAAACTAAAAGATCAAAAATATTTTCTTAAGCCAATTTGTTTCTTTTCTTAACAAAAAAAACAAAACAAGTCCATTTCAATTCTTGTACATTTTACATTCTATTATTTAATATGGTTGTAATAGTAATTAGGTCTTAATTTATTTCATCCCCATTTGTAATTTGTACACCTCCTCCCCTAATGATGTAATAGCTTAGTATTTTTATTTTCCGCAATTTAATGCTTTATATACAAATGCTAGTAATTAGGGTTTGTATGGGAAGATAAAATCAATTCTTAGAAAACCCTAATCAAGACAAATCAAGCATGTAAACCAATACACTTGCACACATACATCCTTAGGGTAAATCCACTTTGTTGCCTTATAAAATGGCCATATTACGCATGTGAGGTATCTTAGCAAAAACAACCAAAAATACAAGATCATAGTCCTTCAATGACGCTATCAAAGTTGCCTTTCAAAATGATCTTAGTCCCTAAAGAAAATGCTAAGATATCTTACAACATTGCTAATCATGGCTATACGATGACCCACGCCCGTCCCTTTTACATCCAAAGATAGGGTTACTTACCAAATCAATGGTAAGATAAAAATGTCAAAGGAAAGAGGAAATAAACATGAAAGATTTTTGAGTAGGTAGATTGTTCCTAGTTGCTTGCTCAATTTCAAACCAAAAACATCCTTGCTATTTTCAAAACAAACACCAACACTTTCAAAAACATCATTCCAACTTGAAAACATTTTCAAAATATCAACACTTTGTATACATTCTTACGAACGAGAATCGTTACAAAGTTTGCCTAAACGATGGCCCCTTTTCAAAATACTTTCAAAAATCACACAAAGCATATTTTTCAAACAAAAGCAAGTGATCTAGCAAGTAACTAAGAGCCCATGGAAAACCGTGGATGGAAAGGGTGCTAATACCTTCCCTTTTCATAATCTACCCCCCGAACTCAAGAAAACATCTCAAAGGTCGTTCCTGTTCTTTTCAGCCTTTCCTTTTGGATAAAAGAAAAGTCGATGGAGACTCTTGCTAACCGCAACATTTGCGATCTAACGCAAACCAACCAAGTCAGTTCCACCACCGTGTTACACATACTCACCAGCAGATCCCCCTAATGGAAAAGGAGTATGATCTTTTCCAAGGCAATGTCGCCAACCTATAGAGTCCCAATCCTTGTCAGAGATTATGACATCAGCGCAGTTCACAAGAATTCTCTTCCCCAATTGAGTTTATTTCTCCAACATTGTAAAATCCCCTACAAAATATTCCTCAGTAGAGCATTTCCTCAGCAGAGTATTTCTCTAGCAGGTTTTATTTCCCCAACAGGGTTTATTTCCCCAATAAGGTTTATTTACCCAACAAGGTTTATTTCCCCAATGGAATTCAGTCTCCCCAGCTTGAGTTTATCCCTTTGACTACTGCAAATCATTGGAAAAATTACTTTCTCCAGCAAAGGACAGTCCAGGCTGCTATCCCCAGAGAGTTTCTACTGAAACTGAAACCAGACCAAATATTAGTTAATCTTATCCTCCCCAGGCGAGTCGGCATCCATATCAGAAACTCAGTCAGACAACATCCCAGAAGTTTGTCCATCCCTTTTATCCTCAGTTAGGGTATATAAGAATTAAATTCTCCAATAAGAGCGATGAAGAACTAGAGTTCCTGAACTCTTCTCCCCAAACAGAAATCAAATTCCCCAATGGAGTTTCCTCAAACAGAAACATGAATCCTCAGCGAAACCATTCGAAATAAGATTGAAGATTATACATCCCCAACAAAAGTCAGGGATTTATTTTCCCCAATCAGAGATGTTATACAAAGCTACCAATATACTTCGACGACATTTCACATTCATACATCATTTGCAAAATATCATAGCATATGGATACAAAACACATATACCACACTCTCATTTACTTTGAGAACATCATTACACAATGAATTTCATACATCATAACATTGCATCCAACTAACTATTTATCTTTTCAGGTAAAGTCTACAAACAGACAAATATCATCAACAATTTTCAAATAGGTCACTGATTAATTCCTGAAACAAGACAAGGGAACTATTTATGTCAACCCACAGTGTTACCGCCTGCACATGCGAGTGCAAATTTCTGGGCACCTAAGTGTTCAATCCTCTTCGACCTTCAAGTCACGAATGGCGGACATGCCAATCTAACTCTTCAGGTTTAAGAATATTGAACAGGGGCAGCTGTTGTACCCCAAAATTTCCCCTCCCATTTTTCTTCAAAACATTCTCCTAGGGTTCTCAAATTCTCAAGGTGGCTCAAGAACTGATCAGATAAACTCTCCTCCTAAGCAATGGACTCACAACTAGTGTTTTGTATTTCTCAAGGAAGATTGGGTTTCCAAGGTCTCAAGTGGTTTTCATGGTTCTTCATATGTCCCTAAGAATGCTTATGTCAAATTTTAAGTCTTGCATCAAAAGTTTTCTCAGTCAATAGCTCAGATGACTGAAAATCAACTATATTGAGTAAAAAGTCAATTATGGTCAACATACACTCAAACCTCAATTTATTTTGGTCAACATCAACATTTTGAAGTCATATTCATCATTTCATCAAGTATTGATCATGATTCCTCAAGGAAAGCCCTTAAATCATCAAAAGTCAAAAGTTGCCAAATTAGGGTTTCCTTTAGAGAAGTCAACTGAACTTTGACCAAGCATAACTTGCGCATACTTCATCATATTTTCCCAAACCAAAGCTCATTTTGAAGGGAATTCAATTCTATACAACTTTGCATATCTAAGCTCAAGTCCAAAAAATGCTTCATTTGAGAGATATGAGTCAATACATTACAGGTCATTTAAAAAGTCAACAAAAATACACTTTTTGTCAAGGCAACTTACATCATGATAAACTATTCAAAAGAAAAAATGATCAACATAGAGTCTGTAGAGTTCATCTTGAGCTTTCCAAAAAGTCCAAGATCACCTTCAAAAGATGAAAATTTAGATATTTATGACCAATGCAATTTGGGAAATTTTGAGAAAATGCATGAAATCCTAATTGAGCAAACTTAAATTTTTGGGCTAGTGGGCCTATATTTTAAGGTCCAATTATGTTCATGACATGTTTAAGGATCCATATGTCCATTCATGCATTATCTTTTATTTTTATTTTATTTATTTTGATTTTTGTTCAATTAAACTCAAAATAAATCAAATAAAGTATAACATTGATGGACTAAGGCACAAGGCTTTTGAGTTCAGTCACGTTGGAGGCCTAAAATCATATATTTGAGCGGGAAAAACCATGTGGAGCTTTTGTTAATAGAATATTTTCAAAAATGACAAGTTTCACATAATTTAAAATCAAATCTCTTCCTCATAATCATGCAAGATTTCCTTCAGTTTTGTTGACCTAAATCCTCCACTAAATAAACATAACTCATTCATGCACAAAAAAGGCATGTTGTCTCCTCACAAGCCCCTAAAAAACTCACGAAAAATTCAAATCTAGGGCAAATAAAACACTATTTGCGGCTTCCTTTAATAAGTCCAAGGCATTCCATCATATTCTTGAGACTACCAGGAAGCCATTCCAACCATTCTTAAAGCTTGAAGCATCCTAGAACGTGCCATCAAGGTTGAACCAGTTGGGTAATGTTCCTTGAATTCAAACTTTTAGTTCATATGATTTAAAAGAATTTGATGCATACATTCATGTTTATATTAATGTTTGGAATTGTTTTGACGTATTACTTATAAGGTTTAGCGCAGGAATGATGTTCTGCCATTACTAGGGAAATGGGAAGTTTTTTTCTTTGTATCTCACTATACAAGCATATTCAAGCCAAACGACCACCACCATTGGATTCAAAAAACAAAATTTATGGGGGTAGGATGTTTTTGATTACTAATTTTAATTATTTTGCAGGTTGAACAAAAGAAGGTCACTGGAGAAGACGACTGGAGCATGGGCTCCGACGCCTCTCTGGTCAATATATTCCGATTTATGTTATATGTTTATTGATTGATATAAATAAATTGAAGTATAGCCTCCCAGCGGTAGCAATGCGCGTGATAAGGCATTGTTATACCAGGGCACAAGTTCGATCCATGCCTCTAGTATTTTTTTTTCCATATTTTCTTGTGTGTGCAGATCTAGCACGGTACAATCAGCATAACAACCATGGTCTGTCACTCAACCACTTCATGATCTTCATCATGCAACTCAGAGGCGTGTTCCACATTGCACCCTCGCTGATGGATCGTACCGGATCGTTCATGCAACCTCCTTGGATCTGGGATTACTATTTGGGCCTAGCAAATTTCTATTTTTCACACCCCTGGTTTGCTCTGATACAGACCCAATTTCATTTTATTTTATTTTATTTTAACTATTATTTTTTTAACATAATTAGATTAACTCTTTTTTTAAAAATTAAAATTAATTTAGACTTTAGTTTTTTTTAATTAACTCAATTAATCTTTTTTTAATTAAATTACTTTCCCTTTTTTTTAAATTAATAATTTAGTTCTTTAGGTTTTTATCATTAAACCCTTCTTTTTCCAATTAAAATCAATTCAGGGTTTATCTAAATTAATTAATTATTTTTTTTCTTAATTAAGACTAATTAGGTTTTTTTTAGGTTAATTATCAAACTTTTTCATCAAACAATCACAAAATGATTTTCTCTTTTCTATTCCATTTTACAGTTTCACGTACTTTATTATTTTCGCATTATTTTTTCGATCATGTAACTGCTTCGGTTTGTAATAGTTTAAATTAGGGTTTTACTTTCTATTCCCCCCGTTTTACTATTTGTACCCCCACTCCCGAAACCTTGTAATAACGTAGATTTTTATTTCCCGCACTTTATTTCTTTTCATTATTGTTATACTATTTTGCTAGTAATTAGGGTTTGTATGACAAGACTAAAAATAATCAGTAGCTAACCCTAAATACAAGATAAATAAACTAAATTGAATCACTCTTCACACACGCACCTCTAGGGTGACCTCACTTGTTGCCTTCAGAAACACAGTCATGTCCCTCGAACATGGGGATGCTTTAGCAAAGACCCTCGATTAAAGTATAATAGTCCCTCGATGACCCTTCGATGTTGCCTTTGGTAAATGATCTTAGTACCTTACGATAAATTGCTAAAGCACCCCTACAAGTTGCTTTTATGATTGTATGATGACCCACGCTTGTCCCTTCACATCCAACGATAGGGATTCCTGCTAACTAATGGTAGGGTAGCACTATCTAAAGGAAAGGAGTAAAATAACACGAAAGACTTTTGAGTAGGTAGATCACTCGTAATCGCTTGCTCACAAAAACAAAACATCTTTTACACAAAACACTTCCTCTGA
This sequence comes from Vicia faba, assembly GCA_948472305.1. Classification (NCBI taxonomy): domain Eukaryota; kingdom Viridiplantae; phylum Streptophyta; class Magnoliopsida; order Fabales; family Fabaceae; genus Vicia; species Vicia faba. The sequence goes on along the minus strand of OX451740.1, from coordinate 756,455,173 downwards.
AATATTTTCAAAAACAAACACTTTGTACGCATTCTTAACTGATACAAGAATCATTACAAAGTTTCCACACTTAGGTATTTTTTCAAAATATTTTCAAACACATACACAAATAATTTTCAAAACAAAAGTGAGCTAAGCAGGTAAGAGCCCGTAGATAACTACGGATGAAAATGGTGCTAACACCTTCCCTTTTCATAACCTACCCCCCGAACTCAAGAAAATCTCGAAAGTCTTTCCTGTTATTTTCACTCTTTCCTTATTGGATAAAAGAAAAGTCGTTGGTGACTCTTGTTATCTGCAACATTTGCGATAAAACACAAAACAAGTTAGTTCTCCCACCGTATTACACATTTCATTTCATTCATGGCATAGTTTAGGACTTCGGTCCAGTGATGTTAATAGGGCTTCGGTCCAGCAAAGATGATAGGACAATTTTCCAATGAAGGCATCAATCCCATAGTATGGATTGAGTGCAAACTTGTGAAGTGCTCTGGTTCCAAGCGAAAATTAATCCTATTGTGGGGATCTTTGGAGATAATGATGATTGAGTCATCAATGAAGTTTTGGTACCACATGCATGAGTCAATGATGTTGCATTACGTTCTAAGTGACATTTCATAATGATTTATTTGTGATGCTTAATGATACATTGTGTATGATGATATGTGTTCGCGTAATGATGTGGTTGTGAAGGTGTGATTATAACATGAAGAATATGATGACGTGTGATGCCTTGCTTATGTGTATATTTACTATGTCTATTCCTTATGTATTATATAATGATTATGATTTACTCACCCTTTCTATTTGAATGTTGCCTCCACGTGGGTAACACGCAGGTGATCGAGAATAGTCTGTAGAATCATTAGAGGATAGATTCAGAGTGCATTTATTCGTTTTTGTTGAATAAAAGAAGTCTTGCTCTGATATGTAAGATCAAGGTTGGGGTAGAATATTGGAACTTATGTTCTTTGTTTTGTTTAATATGTTGAGTCACCCTACATGGTACTCGAGATGTTTGATTTATGAGTATGAACTATAAAGCATGGCTAGACTTTATGAAGTGTTATGATGAGGTGTTTTTGAACTATGATTTCATCTGTTAAGTTTTGAATTATTAAACTGATATTACTAAGGACACATTCATCTAAAATGATTTTGAAATCTTGTTTTACGGAGCAGGATATATTGTTATGATGTTTTCATGAAGATGTGCCACCCTGTTTGGTGATGTACTCTGATTTATTTCTTAAAATAATTGTGAATATTCTTTGGGGTTTAGAAGGGTGCTACATTAGTGGTATCAGAGGAGGACGGTCCGTCTGGCCAGGTTATCGAGTCTTTAGTGTGTGACAGTGGAGTACTATCGAGATAATTTCTAACCACTGTGACTGTTATTGATGTGAAACAGAGAAATGACCTGAAGGAATGATGTTGCACTTGCTGCTGCTTTGCAGGCTATTGCACAAGCTGTGCAACATCATCCTAATGATGGATCTTGTGTTTTTGAGACATTCTTGAGGAATCATCCACTTATTTTCGAGGGTAGGTTCGATCCTAATGGAGATAAAGTTTGGCTTAAGGATATTGAAAGAATCTTCCGAGTCATGGATTGCTCAAAGGCGCAAAAGGTACGGTTTGGTACGCATCAACTGGAAGAAGAAGCTGATGACTGGTGGGTTGGTACTCGTCAGAGACTGACAGCACCATGTGAAGTGATTGCTTGGATTGTTTTAAGTAGAGAGTTTCCGAGGAAGTATTTTCCTGAACATGTGCGCGGGAAGAAAGTGGTCGAGTTTCTGGAGCTGAAACAAGAAAGTTTGACTGTGACTGAGTATGCTTCATGATTTGTGGAACTGGAAAAGTTTTATCCATATTACAGCGAAATAACTACTGAGTTCTCAAAGTGTATCAAGTTTGATAATGGTTTGCATCCGGAGATCAGCAGGCTATTGAATATCAGCAGATCCGTGTGTTTTCAGAGTTGGTAAATACCTGCAGAATCTATAAGGAGGATAGAAAATATCATTCAACTCATTATAATAGCTTGAATGATAAAAGAGGAAAGCAGTATCAAGATCGTAAGAAGCCTTATGATTCCCTAGCTGATAAAGGGAAATATAAGGCTTATGATGGGAAGAAGACAAGTGGGGGAGGAGCTCCCTCTTCTGTCAAGTGCTATAGGTGTGGTGAATAAGGTCACCGATCCAATGAATGTGATAATAATGTGCTGAGATGATACAAGTGTGGTAAGTCATGTAATCGTTATTTTGAATGCAAGAACGATGGTCCGACTTGTTTCAATTATGGGGAGTAGGGTCATATCAGTACCCAGTTCAGAAACTAAGGAAGGATGATACTTCTTAAACCAATGGTAGAACGTTTGCGCTGAGTGGATCAGAGGAACCCAAGAAGGATAACTTGATTCGAGGTACTTTCTTTATTAACGATGTTGAATTGGTTTCTATTATTGATACTGGTGCTACTCATTCATTTATCTCACTTGAGTGTGCTACTAAGTTGGAATTGAAATTGTCTGATATGAATGGTAGTATGGTGATAGATACTCCTACTAGTGGTTTTGATACTACTACTTATATTTATCTGAAATGTCCTTAGACTATTTATGGAAAGAGTTTTGTGATGGATTTGGTGTGTCCTCCCTTACACCAAATCGATGTGATTCTTTCAATGAACTGGTTGGAGTTCAACTATGTTCATATCTATTGTTATAATAAGATGTTGAGGTTCCCTAAGTTTGGTGATAATGGATAATTGATGTTGTTGACAGCTAAGCAAGTGAATGAGCTTTTAGAAGATAAATCTTTGATGTTTGCAATGTTTGCATTGTTGCAAGTTGATGGTAAAGATGTGAATATGGAATTACCGGTTGTCTGTGAATTTCCAGAAGTGTTTCCAGATGGCATCATTAATTTACCTCCTGAATGTGAAGTGGAGTTTCCAGATGGCATCATTAATTTACCTCCTTACAGAATGTCAGCTTCAGAGTTGAGCGAGTTGAAGTAAAAATAGGAAGAGATGCTCGAGAAGATGTTCGTTTGACTGAGTGTTTCACCGTGGGGTGTTCCTATGTTGCTGGTTAAGAAGAAAGATGTGAGTATGAGGATGTATGTAGATTATAGACAGTTGAATAAAGTGACGATTAAGAATAGGTATCCACTACCGATAATTGATGATTTGACGGATCAGTTGGTGGGTGCTTGTGTTTTCAACAAGATTGACTTGAGGTCGGGTTATCATCAGATTCGAGTTAAACCAGATGATATTCTGAAGACAGCTTTTCGAATGAGGTATGGTCATTAAGAATACACTGTGATTATGTTTGGTGTATCAAATACGCTAGGTGTTTTTATGGAGTATATGAGTAGAACTTTTCATTCCTACCTAGATACGTTTGTTGTAGTCTTTATTGATGATATTCTGATATATTCTAAGACGGGAGAAGAGCATGCTAAGCATTTTAGAATGGTTTTGCAAGTGTTAAAGGAAAAGAAATTGTATGCAAAATTGTCAAAGTGTGAATTTTGGAAAAAGGAAGTTAGTTTTCTTGGTCATGTAATTTCTAGTGGTATGATTGTTGTGGATCCTTATAAAGTTGAAGTTGTATTGCAATGGGAGACTATAATTGTAGAAATGTTGAGACTAAGCCATTGGATTGACTTAACTCGTACAAATCAAAATCAAAATCGCCACTGCACTTTATTATTTCTAAAGGAATGGGAAAAGAGTGAATAACCAAAAAAGAGGGGGAGAGAATCTAAGTTTGGGGGTTGGTTATGCAAAGGGAAGGTAATATCACCCTAAACATCTACAGTACTCTGCAGGAACCTCTTTGAAAATCTGTGTATTTTGGCTATAAATGTTATATACAAAAATAGATGGTGGGGATGAGAAAAGAAGTATGTTTTTAAAAATTTTGCACCCACCGCGGTTGCGAACGTTTAGTGCCTACGTGTCACCTTCCGTGCAATAGGGAATCACGGTACTCGTAATTCACCTTAATAGGCAAGACATCTGTTAGAACATAGTTTGATTCTACAATCCTTGTAAGAGTTTTGATGATAACAAACACAAAGAACAATTATGCTCCCTAAAAATATATTCTGTTTTGCAGAGAAGTTCTGATGGAAGAACATCAAAAGATTAGTTACAAAGTTGTTTCTGCTGTGATTGTAAACATCTCTCAAGAAGTTCTAATGGAAGAAGATCATAAGATAAGTTACAAAGTTGTTTCTGCTGTGATTGTAAACATCTCTCAAAAAGTTCTGATGGAAGAAGATTAGAAGATGCGCTAAAACACTATTTCAACTCTAATTTTTAACATCTCTGAAAGAAGTTCTAACACTGCAAACAAGACTATGTGGCTCTGATCTCCAAAGTTCTAAAGCAAGCAGCAACGAATACTTCAATGTTCTGAAGCGTTACAAATCAAATATTTTCATTTCAAGAGTAACGACTGGAAGGGAACAAGGATATTTATTTTTGGAAAGCACCTTAATTATCATTGATCATGTTTCCAAATGCTCCTTCATGCTTCGCCTATTTAAACAACCCTTGAGGATAAATCGTTTACGATTTACACATGCACAACAACACTGCTATCATTTGTCATCCTCAAACATTCAATATTCAAATTGTGTTAAACATCAATTGTCTTGTGATACTGTTTAATTAGAAACACTACTCTACACTTTTATTCATACATTGTTTAGAGAATTTCCTTGAGAAAATCGGGTTGTGGTTGATACTCAAGAAGACTTTGATGGTTGTAAATGTAGATTTGTAGTCAAGATTGATTAGTGGATTAAGACCTTGTTGAGAGAGGCGAAATCACCTTGGCGGGTGGAATGGAGTAGTTTGAGTTCAAACGAACCAGGATAACAAACTTTTTCTTTACTTTCAGTTTTAAAAATCCCAATTCAAACCCCCCCTTTCTTGTCTTTTTCCATTCTTCAATTGGCATCAGAGCGCCTGGTTTTGAGTTCAAGCACTTAACGGTCTCAGTAAAAGATCCAATCTAAGAAAAACACTATGGTGGGGCTAAGTCAGAACATCAGCAATGACTACCATGATGAGAAAGACATAATCAACGGCAAACCTCCAATATTTGATGGAGAGTTTGATTATTCGAAAGACAGAATTGAAAGTTTCTTTCTGGCTCATGACGCTGATTTATGGGATATGGTGATTGATGGGTACATACATCTTGTTGATGAAAGCGGTCAAAAGATTGACAAAAAAAGAATGTCAGATCATCAAAAACAAGACTTCAGAAATCATCATAAGGCCAAAACTATTCTCTTGAGTGCCATATCATACTCAGAGTATGAGAAGATCACAAATAGAGAGGCAATAAAGCACATGTTTGATTCCTTGAAAATGACACATGAAGGCAACACGCAAGTCAAAGAAACCAAAGCCCTTGCACCGATTCAGAAATATAAAGCCTTCAAAATTGAAGAAGATGAAACCATTGAACCAATGTTTTTAAGATTTCAAATTTTGGTTGTTGGGCTAAAAGTTATCGACAAAGGGTACTCAACTGCTAATCATGTGAAGAAGATCATCAGATGTTTACCAAAGAAATGGAGACCCATGGTCACTGCTCTCAAACTGGCAAAAGATCTGAACAAAATATCTCTAGAAGAACTTGTCAGCTCTCTCAGAAGTCATGAGATAGAGTTAGAAGATGATGAGCCTCAAAATCAAGGTAATCCTTTAGCTCTTAAATCTAACAAAAAATATTATTCTAAAGTTTTGCAGGAAATAGAAGAAAACTCTGGTGGATCCTCATCAGAAGAAGACGAATTATCCCTTCTCTCCAGAAGAGTCAATCAGCTGTGGAAGCACAGGCAAAGGAAGTTTAGAAATTCCAGAAGAACAGGGAATCAGTCTAAATAATCGTCTCGACACAGAAAGTCTGAACCATCTTCTGAATACAGAAAGTCAAGAAACAGAGACATTGTCTACTACGAATGCAATGAATAAGGGCACTACAAAAACGATTGTCCAAAGCTTCAGAAGGAGAAACCTAAAAATAAGTTCTTTAAGGAGAAGAAGAAAAGTCTCATGGAAACATGGGATGGCTCATACTCTTCTGAATTAGACACATAATCAGAAGATGAAAGAGCCAACATTGCCCTTATGGCCAACATATCAGAAGATACAAAATCATCTGGATCAGAATCAGACTCAGAGGTAGAAGAGGTATTTTCTAACTTTTCTAGATCTCAATTAGAAGCGAGTCTATCAGAAATTATAGAAAGGTATCAGAAACTTCGAGTCATAAATTAGAACCTGAAAAAGGATCTAGTTTTTGACTCTGAAGAAACTAAGAATCTGAGATTGGAAAACTCTGAGCAGAAAGAAAAAATTTCAAAACTTGAAAATGAATTACAAAATACTCAGAAGGAAACTATCTCAAAAGTTATTAGTAACCCTAATAAGATCATAAAGGAATATGATCATAGCTTTCAGAAATTCCTCGCTAAAAACATAGATACAAGCAAGATGGCTTCAATGATTTATTGAGTTAGCAGAAATGTAAGAAAAGGTATAGGATACAAAGGTAAAGTATCCCAACCTAAGAAAGTTAAGGATTTAGTTATTAAACACACTCCTCTAAATTCTAACTTTACTTATTGGCACACACATGACTTAAAGTATACTAGAAATTGTTTCTCTGCTAAACCAAAATTCAAACAGAATTTTGGCAACTCTAACAAACAAGGACCCAAAAAGATATGGGTACCTAAGGATAAAATTGTCTATGTTGCAGATGTCTTTGATAGCAAGACTGAAATGCCAATCCTGGTACCTGGACTCTGGATGCTCTCTATACATGACGGGAAGAAAGAATATGTTCCAAAGCCTGGAGCTTAAATCTGGAGGTTACGTAGGCTTCGGATGCAATCAGAAGGGGAAAATCATTGGCTCTGGAACAATTGGTAACAGAAATCTTCCCTCTATTACTAATGTTCTGTTAGTAGATGGGTTAATGCATAACTTGTTACCCATAAGTCAATTAAGTGATAACGGTTATGATATAATGTTTAATCAAAACTCCTGTAAAGAAGTTAGTCAGAAAGATGGATCTATCCTCTTTTATGGAAAGAGAAACAACAACATTTACAAAATAAAACTTTCTGAACTAAAAAGTCAGAATATAAAATGCCTATTGGCTGTTAACGATGAGCAAGGGGTCTGGAACAGAAGATTGGGGCATGTTAGTATGAGAAATATCTCATATTAACAAACTCAATCTGGTTAGAGGACTTCCTAACCTGAAGTTCAGCTCAGATGCTCTGTGTGAAGCATGTCAAAAAGGAAAGTTTGCAAAACCCTCTTTTAAAGCAAAAAATGTTGTTTCTACCTCTAGACCATTAGAACTTCTACATATAGATCTATTTGGACCAATGAAAACTGCATCCATTAGTGGAAAGACGTATGGATTAGTGATCATGACTATAGCAGATGGACATGGGTAAAGTTCTTAAGACACAAGGACGAGTCACACTCTATGTTCTTTGCCTTTTGTAACCAAGTCCAAAACGAAAAAGATCTTAGAATTGTTAAAGTCATAAGTGATCATGATGGAGAATTTGAAAACAAAATATTTGAACTATTTTTTAATGAGAATGCCATCTCTCATGATTTCTCTTATTCTAGAACTCCCCAACAAAATGGAGTTGTAGAACGTAAGAACATATCTTTACAAGAAATGGACAGAACCATGATCAACGAGACTAACATTGCTAAGAACTTCTGGGAAGAAGAAATTAACACAGTGTGTTACATTCAAAATAGAATCTCCATAAGAACTATTCTGGATAAGACTCCATATGAAATGTGGAAGAACAGAAAGCCCAACATCTCGTATTTCCATCCATTTGGATGTATTTGTTTTATTCTTAACACTAAAGAACATCTGAACAAGTTTGAATCTAAAGCAAAAAAGTGTATTATGTTAGGATACTCTGAACGCTCAAGAGGCTACAGAGTATACAACACAGAAACACGGATTATAGAAGAGTCAATCAGTCTTAGATTTGATGATAAGCTTGGCTCTCAAAAGTCAAAGCAAGATAAATCTTTTGCAGATATAGAAGTCCAATTCATAGGTACTGAAAAAATTGCATCAGAAGTTTATCACAGAGAATCATATACAACACCAGAAGAAGATGTCACAAATATCACAACAACATCTGAAGAACCTCTCCAGAAAGGACAATCCAGAATCAGCTTAGTTCATCCTGAAGACAAAATTCTGGGAAAGAAAGAAGACCCAATCAGAACAAGATCCATATTCAGAAACTCTGAAGAATATCTCATGGGATTAGTGTCTCTGATTGAGCCAACTTCCATTGATGAAGCTCTTCTGGACAATGATTGGATACTTGTAATGCAGGAGAAATTAAACCAATTCACCAGAAATGATGTGTGGGATCTGGTTCCCAAACCAAAAGGGTTCAACATCATTGGAACCAAATGTGTATTCAAAAACAAGCTGAATGAGCAAGGAGAAGTCATCAGAAACAAAGTACGGGTGATGGCACAAGGTTATAGTCAACAAGAGGGGATAGACTATACAGAAACCTTTTCTCCACTCGCCAAGTTAGAATCTATCAAAATTTTAATTTCTTTTGCTATGAATAATGGCATCACTCTCTATCAGATGGATGTCAAAAATGCATTCTTAAATGGATACATTGATGAATAAGTTTATATGCACCAACCCCCTGGTTTTGAAAATTAAAAACATCCAGAATTTGTATTTAAACCAAAGAAATCACTATATGGTCTAAAAAAAGCTCCCAGAGCTTGGTATGAAAGAATAAGTAGTTTTCTGCTAGAAAATGATTTTACCAGAGGGAAGGTGGACACAACCTTATTCTGTAAGCCATTTAAAAATGAAATTCTAGTTTGTCAAATTTATGTAGATGATATTATTTTTGGATCTACTAAAGCCTCTCTGGGAAGAGAATTTGCTAAGTCTTTGCAGGTAGAGTTTGAAATGAGCTTGATGGGAGAACTCAAGTTCTTTCTGGGAATTCATATCATTCAAACACCAGAAGGAACATACATACACCAAAGCAAATACGTCAAAGAACTTTTGAAGAAATTCGACTTATCAGAATGTAATCCAGCCAAAACTCCAAAGCATCCTACATGCATTCTAGAGAAGGAAGAGGTAAGTAAAAAGGTAGAACATAAGATCTACAAAGGTATGATTGGTTCTCTCTTATATCTTACAGCTTCAAGACCTATTATTCTATATAGTGTATGTCTATGTGCCAAATTCCAATCAGATCCTAGAGAATCTCACTTAACAGCTTTTAAGCGAATTTTCAAGTATCTGAAAGGTACTACTAATCTTGGTTTGTTTTATAGAAAAACCAATGAATACAAATTAGTAGGATAATGTGATGCTGACTTCACTGGAGACAAAGTAGAAAGAAAAGGTACTTTTGGAAGCTGCCAATTTCTGGGAGAAAATATGATCTCATGGTCCAGCAAGAGGCAATCCACAATTGCATTATCAACCGCTGAAGCTGAATATATAGCAGCAGCTGTATGTAGCACACAGATGCTCCGGATGAAATGTCATCTTGAAGAATTCAATATATTTGAGAGTAACATTCCTATACTCTGTGACAATACTTCTTCCATTTGTTTATCTAGAAGTCCAATTTTACATTCTAGGGCTAAGCATATAGAAATAAAACATCACTTTATTAGGGACTATATTCAGAAAGGAATTCTCTCTTTAAATTTATTGACACAGACCATCAATGGGCTGATGTCTTCACTAAACCCCTTTCTGAAGATAGGTTTAATTTCATGATGAAACATATCAACATGAAATTATGTCCAGAATAAGAGTTTTATTTATGTATTCTTTAACCTTCAGAAGTTTTTTTTTTTGTGAACATCTGATCAATAATTCTTCAGAAGTTAGAAGGACAGTCGCATCAGGATCTATCTAAGAAGATCTGAATAGTTCCCAAACGGTTCATTTCAAAGATAGAAGCATGCAGTTCACAACATCAACATCTTTCATCCTCTCACAAGAGTTTCATCTAAGGCTGAACACGCGTTCAAACTCTGAAGACACTAAAGTGTGATTGGATGCATTAAGACTCGTGTTGTATTGGTAATTGTTCTATATCTCCACGCCATCTTACTATTTTCAAGAATCATTAATGCTATGTAATCATTATTTTTCATTCTTTTCTTGCTAATTAAGTTTTTAATTTTTTTATAAATACACCGTTCACTTTCACTTTCACTTTTTCACTCTCACTTCTTCTCGCTACTATTCTATCTCTACTTTTTATGTGCAAAATTTCCTTTCAAAAACCTTCAACAAGTCTGTGTGAACAATGGCTTCGTCTTCAAGCACTCAAAGCTCTCAATGTGTTCCTGGCTCATATTCTTCAACAACAGAAAGATATGAAGAACCTTCAAGAACTCTACTGACTCCCATTGATTCACTAGAAGTTATCTGTGAAATCATTATAGAATTCGAAAGCATGAAGGAAAACGGCTACGATCTTACTCTTGATGTTGAATTTCAAGGGTGGACCAAGTATTTTGATCGTCTACTGCGTCAAATTTTTCCAAGATTGGTTAAAGAATTCTGGATTCATACTACTACATCAAACCATCAAGTTACTTCTTATGTAATGGGGAAGAAGATAAAAATTTCTGAAGGTCTCATTGCAAGGTTGATAGGTCATGATGGCGGAGGCATTCGTTGCAGCGACATGGCAGAAAAATGCTCTAACCTAACAACAATCTCAAAAGAGATTTTTATTTCTGGCCAGCCATCAAACAAAATTAAAGATCTGAAGGACTACATTAGAGTTTGGTCAAAAATTATCTTGGGCTGCATCAAACATAGAAATCCCACAAGCTCTCCTGATTATATCAACATTGACCAACAATTTCTGCTTTACTTCGTTGCAACCAAGGAAAAGATAAATCGTTCTCAACTAATGTTTAATCATCTGAAGACAAGTGTCAAAGAGACTAGAGAAGAAGAAAGGACTAAGAGGGACTGGATACCTCGGGGTAGGCTGATATCAAATATTCTGACTGAAAACAAACTGGTAGAATATCTGACTGAAGCTCAGCAGGTCAGCACTCTGGTAGCATGTGCTGGAAAACCTCTGAATGCGAAGAATCTGAAGGAGATGAAAATCATTGACGCCATCAAGAAGGATCCAATTGGTGCAACCAAATAAGTTATCATAACAAGAAGAGTTCCTCTAAAGGATTTCCCTCTGTTCTCTCAAATAGATGCTTCTCTAGAAATCATTGTCAGATATCTGGAAGCTTGCAAAATGGATGGGAATACTCCAGAAGTAAATATTTGTAATCTGCAACAACAGGATCTAGAGGTTGTTCTCAATAAATCAACGAAAAAGAAAGCTGCAGGAGAAGGATCTTCTTAGAAGGTACCAAAAGCAGCTAAGAAGAAAGGTAATTCTTCTTTTATTTTTGTTGTAGAATCAGTGATTTTATCAACATCTGAAACCCCCTCCTCTCCAAAACCAACAGAAGACCCTTCACCTCAAACCTTTGATAATTTTGATATTGAGTTTGACCCTTCACTCACACTAAAAAAAATTCTTAACGAACCACACTCTACTACCTCACAACTTGACCAAAATCAGCCAGAACTTGCTCAAGTTCTTTCTGATATTGATCAATTTGATCCGGTGTTCCAAGACCCCCAACCAGAAATTCCAAACTCTCAAGCTCCCAACTCTGAAAATTCAAATCTTCACGCTCCCCAACCAGACTTTCACGCTCCCTAACAAGAAAATCCAAATCATGACTCTGATACCACTTCACCCGTTCCTGGAATAACAGAACCTCTCATGGTACGAAGACCTCTCTCAATCCAATATATTCCATAAATTCCATCTCCTTACCATTCCCATCCACCAAACACACCTCCTTCACCCATTATCATTTCTGATTCTCCCTCTCCATTCAACCCTCTAGAAGATCACCTTCGTATAGTAATAGACTTAGAAGTGCTGGATAACCTTGCCTCTAGCTCTCACAAAATTGCTATCTTAAAACCAAAACCAAATATCACCAAGGCAGATGTTGGTAGAAATTTACTGATTTTTGAAACAGAGATAATTGAATGGGTTAACTCTTTGAAACTATCCTTCTTAGGAAATCTGAATCTTGTTGATTCTGATTCTTACTGGAACCAGTTCAGAAAATGGTTCAACTCTGAATACCAGAAACTCAAGGATTTAAGCTATGAAATGGCCCAACAGAAATTTTGTGATCAGCTGAATATTTTCAAGGATCAAGTTTTGTGCCATTGGGAAAAGAAACCTAATCTTCTGATGGACAATTCCCCCTAGGAAGATCACCAGCCTTCAGTAGTTGATGAACCTTGCTCTGATACTCTTCCTCTGGTTATTATTCAAGAAAAAGGAAAAGGAATTGAAGAAGCTATTGAGTCAGAATCTGCCGCAGCCTACTCTGAAAAGGTGGCACCTTCTGCTGATATACCTTCTTCATCTCTGGTTATGCAAACTCTGGAAGAGCTGAACAAAGAAAATGTAGTGATCAAGGAGAGATTAGACAAGAAATATGACACATGCAAGGAAATCAGAGGAATGCCGTGAAAACAAGAAGAGTCAAACACATAGATTAAGAGCTTGTTGGAAGCCTTGTTCACACGACTTCCTCCACCTCAATCTTAGTTTTTGAAAATTGTTTTCTGCATTGTGTTCAAATTTTTTTTTGTGTTGTTTGCTTCTAAATGTTTTTTTTGCAATCCTTTATTAATACAACTTTACTTTTATTGATTAAATGTGTTTATATTGCTTTTTTATTCTTGACAAAAAGGGGGAGAACGTAATATATTTCTAATAACAGTATCAAGACACAGTCTCAAACATTTTGTATATCATAACTTCTCGTTTCTTGCTATGAGAGTAAAACAGGAACAAAACTCTGGTGAAGATAGAAGCAGATGCATCAAAAACTCTGACCAGAATAAACTTCAGGGAAGTAGTTTTTTCCCTATCTGAGTATTCAACTCAGGGGGAGATCTTAAAATGCTTTATGTTCTTTCTGTTTTTATTGAAATATCCTAGTTTTTGTCATCATCAAAAAGAGGGAGATTGTTAGAACATATTTTGATTCTACAACCCTTGTAAGAGTTTTGATGATAACAAACACAAAGAACAATTATGCTCCCTTAAATTATATTCTATTTTGCAGAGAAGTTCTGATGGAAGAAGATCAGAAGATAAGTTACAAAGTTGTTTCTTCTATGATTGTAAACATCTCTCAAGAAGTTATGATGGAAGAAGATCAGAAGATAAGTTACAAAGCTGTTTCTGTTGTGATTGTAAACATCTCTCAAAAAGTTCTGATGGAAGAAGATCAGAAAATGCGCTAAAACGCTATTTCAACCCTGATTGTTAACATCTCTGAAAGAAGTTCTAACACTGCAAATAGGACACCGTGGCTCTGATCTCCAAAGTTCTGAAGCCACAACAATGGATACTTCAATGTTCTAAAGCATTACAAATCAAATATTTCCATTTCAAGAGTAACCGCTGGAAGGGAACAAAGATCTTTATTTTTGGAAAGCACCTTAATTGTCAATGATCAAGTTTCTAAATTCTCCATCATGCTTCGCTTTTTTAAACAAGCCTTGAGGATAAATCGTTTACGATTTACACACGCACAGTAACACTGCTATCATTTGTCATCCTCAAACATTCAATATTCAAATTGTGTAAAACATCACTTGTCTTATGATACTGTTTAATTAGAAACATTACTGTACACTTTTATTCATGCATTGTTTAGAGAATTTCCTTGAGAAAAACCGGGTTGTGGTTGATACTCAAGAAGACTTTGACGATTGTGAAAGTAGATTTGTAATCCATATTGATTAATGGATTAAGACCTCGTTGAGAGAGGTGAAACCACCTTGGCGGGTGGACTGGAGTAGTTTGAGTTCAAACAAACTAGGATAACAAACTTGTTCTTTACTTTAAGTTTTAAAAATCAAAATTCAAACCTCCCATTTCTTGTGTTTTTCCATTCTTCAACATCATCGTCTTATCCGAGTGGAAGAACATACATACTATCCACGATTATGAGAAAGGAGAATTTGCATCATCTCAAAGTGGAGGATATAGCTTGGAGTTTAAAATCAATAAAGCCTCACTCAACACCCAAGTGGAAAATATCTCACTTCACTATATATCATAGAAGTATAGTAGTTCGCATCATATTAAGGATTGACAATGGTCTAATCTTTTAAGAAAATTTTAAGATAAGAAGCCAAAGTGCAAAAAATGGTTTGAATGAGATTGACCGACTTTTAGTCTTCTCACAAAAAATGTCAAGGTATTATTAAGTTGATTAAAGTTTGATTAAAAAAATATTTTGAAAAGGGCGTGGACCTAAGTCCAAGTTTAAAAACAAGAAGAGTTTTCAAAGGAGGGAGAAGATTTTGGAAATTAAAGAAGATAGGAGGAGATGAAGAGGCTATCCTAAAGCATAAACTAAGAGATGGAGAAAAGAACCGTCTAGCCAACAAGAAGCCAACACTTTACACAATGAATCAATGTAGAATTCCAATTCTTTGGATTGAAACCAAATGAGCAAGGACAACATAACTTCTTGAGAGTCAAACTTCAAATGCATTAAGTCTTCAAAAAAAATTGGGCAGAGTAACGGCTGTATACAGATGAATTCCCAATCACAGACAAAGCATATATCATAATAATCTGCACACAAAGAAAACAAACAACCCAATGTCTTGGGGTAAACCCCAAGAACTCTTGGGGTAAACCCCAAGAACTCTAGACAAAATAGCAATGAAAGTAACAAGGTATCAAGGTAGGTCAAGGTCTCTAATCCTAAGTCTAATAAGTCCATCACTCCATAATGCCAAGGATAGTAACCAAATAGTCCAAGTAACATTAAAGTTTTTTATGGTTCAAGTTGATTATTAGGTATCTTCAAAAGGAAACGAGAAGCTCAAGTGAGCAAAATAAAAATGACATAAAGCTAAATGCTCAAGTGAGCAAAGATGAAAATAACATGTAATGTAAATGCTAAAATAAAATGGTGCATAAAGTAAAGGCATAAAATAAAGGCACAAAATAAAGGGGGCACAAAGTAAAAGTCAAATGTTAATGAATTAGTAATTAGAGGTTAGTTGAATGGCCATATTGAAACTTGCATTTAAAATCTCATTAGAAGATTGATAAAATCAAAGCCTCTCAACAACAAGTTTCATTTGCTTTTTGTCAACTATATCATTGATTTCAAGATCTCAAGGCAACAATAAATGATCAATGATGTTTAAGTGGTTCACTTTGACCAAAGCTTATAAAGATTCATTATAGGATTGATAAGACCAAAGCCTCCTAACAATGAATCTCAAGATTATTGGATCAAAGGTTTCAAATTAACATACTTGGGCTTGCAAACATAGGTTTGGGCCACGAATGATCATTTCTCAAATCGGGACAAAATTTAGCGCTATCTTAAGCAATCATAAGTGGACTTATATAGAAGTCGCATCTATTTTGAGGCCAATCAATAGAAATCTATGTGCCATATGTTTAGAGAGATGATATGCATATCATCCTCCAACAACATGTAACACAATAATAAGAGGATGCGATGAAGAGAGAAGGGATATATTTGAAATAAAAATTTAATCAAACTATCATTAAAATCATTCATCCATTTTGGTGGAGTTAAGCTCAACACCCAAGATCCAATGATGTTAATGAAGTCCATGATCAAAAGTCACAAGGTCAGAATATGTACAAAAATAAAAATGCATTTAATAAATAAAACAAAAGAAGAAAATGATTTTTAAAATGTTTTTAAAATTAAAATAAAAGGGAAAATAGCAAACTATACTTAAAATATCAAAGAAGAATTAAAAGAGACCAAAGAAAAATCTGAAATGACCTCAAATATTTTTACAATTTTTTTTAAAATTTTTCAAATCAGAAAAGTATTTTTAAACTAATTAAAATTACTCCAATAAGTGAAAAACACATCAAAAATAGTAGAAGTAAAAATAAAATTCTAAACAAAATTAGGAAGATCAAATATAAGAGAAATAATTTTGATGAATTTTTTCAGAATTGAAAAATGTCAAAAATTATTTTTAAGCAATTAAATAAAACCAAAACAAAGAAAAAATCATGAAAAATACCAAACTTGAAAATAAAATAATGAAAAAATAAAAATCAGAAAGAATATTTGAAAATATTTTTGTGAAATTTTCATAACGTTTGATTCAGAAATGATTTTTCTATGATTTTTGAAGTTTAAAACAATTAAATATAAAAATCAGAAATGAAAAATAAAGTAAAAAATATAGACCATTGGATGAGAGTCAAAACACGTTAGTAAGCTAATCCAATGGATCAGACGCGCCGTGCATATCATGGTCCTTAATGAATTAAACACGTGATCAATTATTAAATCATATTTGAAAAAACTGCTTGGAAAGTTCCCATTGGTTAAAGACGGACACGTAGGTCGTCTTCAACCTCTGTCCACGTGATTTGCAGGTTCATGAAATGGAAAAATTAGAGCTTGAGACTGGTACCATTTGCTTCGTCTCTTCAAGACGATTTTAGTGGTACACTCGCAAAAAAATTATGTAAGGTGTAACTCAGTTGTTTCAGAATGAAAGATTTGAAAAGGGATTTGAAATTCATGGCCAAAAATCACTTCCAGTTGAAAACAAATGTTGCGACTAGAATCAAAATGATGAGAGCTTCATTACAGTACCAATGTTTGAAAGAATTGATGAAGGAATCTACCTATTGAAGTTCAAATTCAGAGCTCTGAAACTTGACTTGGCTAGCACGATTTAGGAAGTCTTAGAGCTTGGTTCTTCTTTTGTTAGCTTTAGTGAAGTTCAAGGATGAAGAATTGACAAAGGAAATGGATTGAGGAAGGCTATAAAACTGAATTTGATTTTGCAGAAAAGAGGACTGAAGAGAGTGTTTGGAAGGGTGATTCTAGATATATAAGCTTAAGAAAATGAATGAGATATGACCCTCTATTGATAGGGAAGCTAATGGAATGCTTAAGCGTGTGAAATGATGAAGTTTGGAAGGAAATCGTGTGAAGTTGTAAACCTGAAAAGTGTGACTTCTATTTTGTTCAAAACTCAACAAAAACTTGTGTTTCAAGGTTCTAATCTCTTCCAGAAGATTGCTAAACATGATTAGAAGTAAAAACGCAGATACATTTTGTATTTAGAGGCCAAATCATGAATTTCAAATTATGACTTTGGAGAAAACTTTAGTTTCAAGGTACCATGTTTGAATCAATGGTGTGCACGATTTAGGGAACCTTAGAACTTGATTATTGATGCTTTGGAAATATGAGATCAAAAACTTTACAATGTGCAAAGAATGAAATCAAATGGATGCTTGAGCTGGAAGTTGTGATGAGTCAAAGTTTGGAAATAAATGCAGACTTTTTGTACTTTGAAAAATTCTAAGTTCTTCTTCAAAAATGATCATTAATGTCTTGCATCCAAACAAGGCCTTCCATTTAAAATTTGGTCTTTACCCAAAAATGTGGCATGAAGTAGATCTCTTGGATGACATTTTGAGACTTGAACAATTTAAAAACTCCAAAAATTGAGAAAGTTATGATTTTGTAAATTGGTGAAAATTTATGAGATGAACTATAATCTTTTGCATCCTTAGGGCATCTTCCATCCACTTTCAAGCTTTGAACATAAAGGAAGCGTTGAATTTCACACCTTTAGGATAATTAAGGAAAAATAATAGGCTCAAGGAGATAAAAATTGACCTAGTTATGATCTTTTGAAGTCACATAAGGGAATTTGATGACCTATCTAGCAGACTTGTAATCTTTCTCAATCATTAGACATCTTCCACATAAAACTTTCTTGAAACTTTTGAAGTGATTTGTTGATAACCCTTTAGAGGCAAGCACGTCTTTGGAATAAATCAAAAATACCAGAAGATGATCAAGATATATCCCTTAGAAGTTCAAAACCCTAGCTCCTAGAGCAACAAAATGCTTTGGAAACCCTTTTCGATTTTGACAAACTTTCTTGCACAAATAATTTTGTCATGTAAATAGAAGTTATTGAGGATGATAATGGGAAAACATAGAAACCATGACCACTTCCGAGTATTAATAATTGAGGGAAAAATGCACTTGTGACCAAGAAATCAAGAACTTGTCCAATTAGGTCAAATTTCTTCAATCAACCCTTCTGTTGTACCCCAAAATTTGCCCTCCCATTTTTATAAGAAAAACACAACCCTAGGGTTTCTCAAATATTCAAGATTGACTCAGGAATCGACCAGAAAGATTTTCTCCTGTGGCAGTAAATCAACAATTAGGGTTTTTCTTGCATTTCTCAGAAGAAATTGAGTTCTCAGAAATTCAATTGATTTTCACATGTTTTCATGCTCTCTCAAATTTACTGGAAAGGCAGTGTTTGTTTGATCCAGGTTAACCATATAATTTACATCTTTTAAAACAGTTGCTTGTTTATGAAATAAATATTTGCTTGTTTATGGAATACACAGTGCGTGTTTTTATTGGAATACAGTTGCAAGGTTACATGATTATTGGAATTTAAGTTATCTTGATTGGAATTATTGGAATGCAGTTTCAATTATCTTGATCGTGGAATTTTTAAGAATCAGTGAAGACACAAAGAGAGAATTACAAGTAATTAACAGTAAAGGGTTTTTAATGGACACCAGAATATCTCATAAAACTTTCTCCATTTATTTCAAAAGTTGTTACAAAACAATTTATTATTTAAGTACTTTAGGTTTTACAACTTATTGTATTTAAAAAATAAATTAGTACAATTGTTGAATGTTTATCTCTAAGTTACAAAGAAAAGAAATTGAATCAATGCCTAAGGTTGACTGAGCTTCCATTGCTTCCATGCTTTCCACAAAGTCTCTTGCTTCCCCTGCTTGGCCACCATGCAGTTGTGCTCACATGAAAATGAAAGACAAGAAGAAAAAGTTAGTACAGTTAATTGGACATGAGCAAAGAATTTTCAAAAAGGAAAAAAATGTTCATCATTAAAGTTTGCAATTTGGAATCAGAGGGCTATTTTTAATTCATCACATTTTTATTTGCAAATCACAAGAGAATTATTCCTCTTGGTTCACAAACAAGAAAAATGTAAGCAAGCTATCCAAACAAGAGAAATGCAGCAAGGCTGTCCAATTTGCAAAAAATAGCAAAAGCAAACAGAATAGTCCAAACATGCAGCAGACTGTCCAAACAAGCAGCATAGCAGTACAAACAAACAAGCAGCAAGCAATACAAGCAAGCAGTACAAGCAAGCAGTACAAGCAAGCAACACAAGCAACAAGCAACACGCAGCATAGTAGTAGACATCAGGTAACACAAAGAAAGTACAGCAATATAATAAACTAAGTCAACAAGCAAGAGGCTTGTACAATAGCCTTTTCATCATTTCCCATTTTTTTGCAAACTTTTCAGAAAAAAGGGGCAAAAAGCAATTTGCTTTTATCATTGAGAGAGGAGAGAGGAAAGAAATCACCTAGGATATTGGAATTGCACAAAAGGTACAGCCTTGCTACCCTGCCCACAGCCTCTCACAAGCTGCATAGAGTAAGTTGTCAAACAAAAGCAACCAAAATATAACAGTAGAGAAGGCTCAAGCAAAGGGAGGAGGACATAAATTATCAAACACAACTCAGAAAACCTCCAAACTGTCAAACTTCCACCAACCTTCCAAAACTGATAAACCATTTAAATACCATAACCAAATCTGAACAAATTGAAAAAACAGTCCATCCTCAAACTTCAAAACCAAAGGCAACCAAAAACCCGTCAACACTTCCAAAAGTATCAACCCAAAAACAAAAAAACTCAGAAACATGGCCATAACCAAACTGTACAACAACTTTCAGAAAAAACTCCCAAACTGTTACAAACCATTTTCAAATCACAAAACTCCCAAACCATAACCAATATTCAAACCTGTTAACCAATACACCAAGACTAATCTCAAGCCAACAAAACATAACAAGTTCAAACAACCAAAACCTGTTAACAAAAATCACCATCAACCAAAGAACTGTTAAAGGCATCAAACCTGCAAAACCATTTCAACAATAAAACTCACAAAACCTGCAAACTGTCAAAACCACTTCAAGAACATTCAAAAACCAAAACTGATAAACCATCTCAATATAAAAAAAATCAGAAAAAAAAAGAGTCTCAAAAGTCATCAAATCAATATCCAAAGCCTGCAATCCATCAAACTGTAACAACATCTTCCATCAAAAACATCAAAAC
Source organism: Vicia faba (assembly GCA_948472305.1). NCBI lineage: Eukaryota > Viridiplantae > Streptophyta > Magnoliopsida > Fabales > Fabaceae > Vicia > Vicia faba. The sequence goes on along the minus strand of OX451740.1, from coordinate 756,434,782 downwards.
CAAATTGTCACAACAGACAACAATTCAAACCAAATCCAATAAACAGCATCATCAACGTTCAGCAAGAAAAATAGAAAGGGTTACCAGAAAGCTCACACAATCATCTTCATTTCTTCCCACCCCGTTTCCGGCCGCCAAGGAGCATCATCATCTCAGTCTCACACTCCTCTCCATTCCACAGAAAAGCCCCAAAGGTATGGATTCTTCACATTCCTCATAAATTGTTTCCCACATCTCAATGAATAATAAACTTGATTAACATAAAAAAACATGAACAAGATTAAACAAAACGAGAAAATCGTTCAAGTTTAACAAACAGAACATCACCTTTTTCACGAAAGAAATCATTAGAGCAGGGTTAGGAGATGAGTTTAAGTGGCGCTCCGGTAACGGAAACTGGGGAGGGAAGATCAGATGAGCCTAAATCCAACCTTAGGGTTTTCATAGAAAACACGAATCGTGGTGAGATGAGGAGAGATTAGGTTGTTTCGGCCATGAGCTTAAGAGGTTGAGAGACATCAGAGATGGAAAGATGAACGAGATTGGAAGAGAGATAACGAACGGCGTCACTGGGGATGAAAGGGGAACCACAAACCCTAATCTTTATTTACCCTAATCAAACGTTAAAACAGTTTAGAGCATTGGCCCAATTCTTTTGCAAAACCCTTAAGCCCATTCGCTAGTTCACCCCCCCCCCCTTTTTTTGGCTCATTTTTTTTGTTAAACAGCAAAACACCTTTGGGCCTAACACCCTTTAAATCTCCTAGTCCCATTTCTTCCTTTTAATTTGTTTTTATTTTTTAAAAAAATTATTAATTAAAACTTAGAATACTTTGATACATTTTTTTTAGTCTTAAAAGTCAATTTTCACTATTTTCTTCTTTTATAACTTATTTTTATTAATTTGTTACATTTAATAAAATACCAAAAAATCAATAAATTAGTTTAGTTTCTTTCTTTACTTACATAATTAATAAGAATACAAATAATAATAATAATAAAGATTTTAAATTTTAATCTTTCTTTTTAGAATATATTTTATTAATCTCTTTTCAAGTAAATACATACATTTCGTACCTTGTTGATTTTATTTCATAAATTGTCATAGCTTTGTATTAAATTGCACCATAATTCGATTTGGTTGTATTATTTGATATTTGGACATTTCTATTTTTATTTGATTCATCCCCATTTGCAACAATTGTACCCCCATTCCCGAACATTCTGTAATAGTTTAGAATTTCAATTCCCGCAATTTATTGTTTTCTATATACTGTATAGTAACTAGGCGTGTATGGCAAGATCCAAAAATTAATCGCTAGATGACCTAATCCAAAAAAAAAAACTTGAAATCAACACACTTTCTCACACGCGCACCTCTAGGATAACCTCGCTTGTTTCCTCAGAAATACAATCATGTCCCTCGAATATGAGACACTCTAGCAAATGACCCTTCAATAAACAAAGATCGTAGACCCTCGATGACCCTCGATGTTGCCTTCGATTAAAATGATCTCGGCCCTCAAAAATTGCTAGTGTGTCTCACAAGTTCCCTTCAATGATTGTAAAATTGACCCACGCCTGTCCCTTCACCTCCAATGGTGGGGCTTCTTACCAAATCAATGGTAAGATAGCACCATTAAAAGGAAGAAAAGAACAACTTAAGACCTTTCGGGTAGATAGATTCGCTCTTAGTTACTCGCTTGCTCACGATAAAAAACTTTCACACCTACACCTCCATTTCAAAACACTTTCAAAAGACAAAACGTTTTGCATACGTTCTTATAGAGACGAGAACCATGGCAAAACCTCTTTTCAAAGCACTCAATAAAACAAGATTCACAAACACATCTTTGAAAAAAAAATTTGAAACAAAACTTTGTATGCGTTCTTATAGAGACGAGAGCCATTACAAAGAAATTTTCCAAAATACTTTCAAAAACCACCACAAGCACACAAATCAAACAAAAGCAAGTGATCTAAACGAGTAACTAAGAGCCCATGGAAAACCATGGATGAAAAGGGTGCTAATACCTTCCCTTTTCATAATCTACCCCCCGAACCCGAGAAAAATTCTCGAAAGGTCTTTCCTGTGATTCTTTACCTTTCCTTTTGGATAAAAGAAAAGTTGGTGGCGGCTCATGTTAACCGCACAAGTGCGAACAAAATGCAAAACTTCAAGTCAGTTCTCCCACCGTATCACAGAACTGGTGACTCTGTTGGGGATGAAAAACTAAAAGTGGGGTTACCTTAGGGTTATATCACCTTTACTCGCTTTCATTGTTTGATTTGCATTTTGGTTCCTTGTTTGGGTTTGTTTTAAATCCTACACCCGGATTTGGGGACACCTTTTAGGTAAGTAGCAATAGACTGTGAGGGATCTGTGTGGGGTATACCGACATGGTTGAAGCAGTAGCTACATTGATGTGGCACTTTGGTTGGTACCGGTAACCCTTGAGTTGAATCAAGGAGAGTATGGGGCCGCCGTGTGGTGTCGTGAAACATCAACTGACCTTAGAATCTTACTTGACCAACTTGGACTTTTAGGATGTAGTGAGATGACCGGCTTTGGTGCAGTCCGAAGTTGGTAGATACTCGATACTACACTCATTGAGGTTTGTTTTCTTGGAATATTTCGGTCGCTAGTAAAGTGGCTAAACTGAAACAATGAACACAAAAAAATCTAGTGATATTGAGCTCCTTAGAACCCGGTTACTATTTCTAGGACAGGTTGAGCCAACTAAAGAGGGTACTTAGCTACAAACTCCATGCAAGCCTAAACCTAAGGACTTGTCTGCTTTGTGTGAATATGATTATTTGTATATAAACTTGCGTACCTTGCATATCTGTACATAACACCATAACATCATACCATAGCATTTTCAATAACCATTTCAAGGATCTCGAGGGTCTTTGATGCAGGGTCACGTTGAACCAGACGTCTACCAAAGGGCAAGAGGATTCATTTTCCTCTAAACAAACACCGTCAAAAATCAAGTACAACAACTTGAGTCAAAGGCTATGACCCACTTGACATGGTGAGCTTGATTCTCGTGGAAAGACATCCATCGATACGAAGTTCTCCAATCAAAGATGTTCAACTTCCACCGTTTTCTCAGGTTTACCCCGCGAGATCCTTGAACACATGCATCCACATATCATGCATCATTATCATGACAGGTTTCTCCCCTTCAGGTATCCTTATCTTCCTACTGTTTATTTCAGTAGAGATGGCTCTAGAGAAGACTATCAAGGACATCCAAGCTTAAAACGCCCAACTTCAAGAGATGTTCTTGAACCTATCCAAGGGGCAGCAAGAAGTGAAATCTCTCCTCACTAGGGGCATGATCATGGGGAATCCTGAGGGCAACAAAGATGATCAGTTGGAGCTGCTACGAACTGAGATAGCCATAATGAAAATCCAGATGATGGGACAACTGGTGGGCCAGATGGCTCTCATCCAAAACTTAGCACAAGGGCAAGAGGAGCTGAGAGTCCTCATTAACAAACTGCATCGGGATGGATGTAACCAAATGGGGCAAACAACTGGGGTTGATGATTAAGTCATCATTCAGCCTCCCTTGAGAAAAGAAGCCAAGAGAAAACCTCCCCAGTTTGCTTCAGGGTCACAAGCCCAACAACAACCTCACCAACGTCAACAGGGTAATCAGCGTAGGCGAAATGCATCTGAAAAGTGCTTCACTGAGATTAACATGTCATTATCTCAGGTGTTGCAACGCTTGTTGGAAGTCAAGATGATTGTATTAAAGGACCCCCCTGGGAGTCCCAACACAGCCGCTCCAGGGTACAATCCAAATGCAAGATGTGCGTATCACTCCAACAGTCCTGGACATGACACCGATAGCTGTTGGGCATTGAGAAACAAAATTCAAGATCTGATTAAAAAACAACGTTGGAGTTCACACAAGATGGCCAGATGAAAATATTCCGCTGAGGGCTCTCCACCTAAAATGACAAGTTCGAACAAAGAGGCTTCTGTTCATTTTGAATTTCCATTTGTAATTTCTTTTGTTATTCAAACAATTATATATTAATGTCAAACTATGTTTCATTAATGCATTGCATATGTTTTTCTTGAATTCATCTTTTCGTTTTCACTATATTTAAAACTATGATTTTTATTCTTCTTATGACACAAACCTTTGGAGGGAGGATGACGAAAACAATGCCATAATCTCATACAATATTCTTTTGGACAGACCTTGCTGACGATGTACAGGCGTTTCTTTCAAATCCTAAACATTGGAGTTATAAAGAAGATAATCCCTAGTCAACCCCTTCGAGCCAAAGAAGTAGGAGTTTTCTGTTTTAACACAAATTGAAACCTTTAATCAAAACCTGGGGCCGGGTAGTCTCTCAGTTAATTCAAACGCACGTTAAAGTCGCAAACTCTCATCTTGTAATACAATGAATGACATCAAAAAAATTCCTTTGGAATCAAAAGACGGTGACGGTTCCCTATCACATAGGCAGTCATTATCTCTCAAAAAAGAAAACCCACTGAGTCGAAACCTACAAAGGAGGCTTAAGAAAACTGGGGCATCTCGCTGACTGTAATCTCAAAAACAGGAACAGTTAGGCGAAAATTAGGGATAATAAATCGAAAGAAAGAGGTCACTACAAATCCTCAACAAAAATAATGTTGCAAAAATGTTTGCCTTCCAAAAAACTTAACTTGTTTGAACCATCACCAAAATATCATTCCAGACACAATCGGAGTTCAAACACACAATTAACTGAGTTTAGGATTGAAGAACATCACGAAGAGCGGGTGGGTACAAATATACTTTGAGCCTTTATCCTTTGTTTCTTAAACCATGAACCAAGCCACGTTATAACCCTTCAAAATTCCTAATTGAAGAATGGGTTAGTTCGAAAGCATACTGTTACAAAAGGTATCCTGACTCCTGTAAGGCTTTGCTCTAGATCTTGAGTTGAATATTTCTTACAAAAGTTTTCTGCGAAAAAAAACGCATTTTTAAAATTTCAAGACAAGCATAAACTTTGCATTATTTGAATATCGTTGTTTGTATATGGATATTTATTTGACAGCGAAGAAATTCACACAGTGAATATCCGATGAACGAAAGCTCTCTCAGTGGACAAAATCACTTCAAGTGGGATGACACTTCCGTTGCAAAAAATATCCTATCAACAAGAGGACATGACATGCCATTGTCAAGCACACCTGGGGCAGTCCAGTCAAGATTTCAAGCAATCTCTCAAAGTGCAGAGTAACCAGGGGCAAGTCTATGTCCCCGTCACTTGGGGCATTGAACGTCAATCCCAACAAAGGGTTGCATACAATCAAACATTTCCTGGCAAAGTCATAAACACTCGCTACTTGGGGCAGAGACAAATCTCCCCAAAATCCTTCTCATAAGAGGACTCCCAGCCAGAGTTTCAATCTTTGATAACCTCTTACCAGTCAAAGTCGACCTCAAGAATCCCTGAGGATTTTTCCCATTAAAGTCGCCAGAATTCAACCCTTTTCTCCAACACCAATTCGGGATTTATTTTCCCCAACGAGAGATCATCTTGAAAACATTACATATTCGTACATCAGGACATCATACAATGCAATCTCATTTATTTTGAGAACATCATTGCTTGATATATGCCATGCAACTAACCTTTACCTTTCAGGAAAGATGCAATCAAATTCTCACGAAATTCAAGCTATGAAGCCTGGACCACGACCAGATAGTAGTTCGTCCAACTTTCCTCTTCAACTGAGAGGATTCCTCAGTAGAAAAACAGACGATCAAAGTTCCCAAAATTCAACAGAGAGGATTCCTCAATAGAATAACGGACGATCAAAGTTCCCAAAATTCAACAGAGATGATTCCTCAGAAGAATAACGGACGACCGAAGTTCCCAAAATTCAACAGAGATGGTACCCCAGTAGAATAACTGACAACTGAAGCTCCTAAAATTCTATTTCTCTCAGGACAAAAATCAACATTTCCCAGCGGAGTCCTCCTCAAACAACAAAACAGGGATCCCCAGTGGAAACATTCTAAGCAAAGTTTGAAGACACACATACTCTTCAACAGCAGTCCAGGATTTAACAGTTCCCCGACATCTGTTAAAGATATTCCAAGACTTTCTTCTGGCTCAGTTAAATCGATTCTAAGATTTTTCTGATTCTTATCTAGCCAAAGTTAATTCAAGACCTTCTCTGGTTCAGTCAAATCGACACTAAGATCTCCCTGATTCTTATTCCAGTTGAAGATATTCCAGATTTCACTGTTTTAAATAAATCTCTCAACGATTTATTCTAATTCATTTCCGGACTTTTACTATTTCAGATAAATCTCTCAACGATTTATTCTGATTCACTTCCAGATTTCGCTGTTTCAGATAAATCTCTCAACGATTTATTCTGATTCATTTCCGGACTTTTACTATTTCAGATAAATCTCTCAACGGTTTATTCTGATTCACTTCCAGATTTCACTGTTTCAGATAAATCTCTCAATGATTTATTCTGATTCATTTCCATATTTTCATTGTTTCAGATAAATCTCTCAACAATTTATTCTGATTCACTTCCAGATTTCATTGTTTCAGATAAATCTCTCAACGATTTATTATGATTCATTTCCAGATTTTTACTGGTTCAGATAAATCTCTCAACGGTTTATTCTGATTCATTTCCAGAATTAGCTGGTTCAGATAAAATCTCTCAACAGATAAATTTCTCAACGGTTTATTCTGATTCATTCTCTGTTCAGATCCAGTTCAAACTTTCCGTCAACAATCACCTTTGGATGGCATCTTTAAGCCCATTTCCATGAGCAATCTCTACAGCACGTCATTAAGATCCCCGGCAGAGAAAAAACTTTGAACTATAGACCCTCAGCGGAGATGAAACCTTCTTCCCCAGTCGAGTCAAAGTTTCCAACTTCCAATCCCCATCGGAAACCATCCAGTTTTCCCCAAATTCCCCAGCAAGTTGTTTTAAAATTTGAGAATCAACCAGATAACAATTAACTTTTGTTTTATCCCCAACCTAGGATAATTCCCCAGTAGATTGGCATACAACCCAAACTCTTGATATCCCCAACAGAATGAAGATTTTCATTCATGACTCCCCAGTAGATTGGCATACAACCCAAACTCCTGATATCCCCAACAGAATAAAGATTCTCATTCTTGACTCCCCAGTAGATTGGCATACAACCCAGACTCCTGATATCCCCAACATAATGAAGATTCTCATTCTTGACTCCCCGGTAGATTGGCATACAACCCAAACTCCTGATATCCCCAACAGAGTGAAGATTCTCATTCTTGACTCCCTAGTAGATTAGCATACAACCCAAACTCCTGATATCCCAAACAGAATGAAGACTCTCATTCTTGACTCCCCAGTAGATTGGCATACAACCCAAACTCCTGATATCCCCAACAGAATGAAGATTATCATTCTTGACTCCCCAGTAGATTGGCATACAACCCAAACTCTTGATATCCCCAACAGAATGAAGATTCTCATTCTTGACTCCCCAGTAGATTGGCATAAACCCCAAACTCTTGATATCCCCAACAGAATGAAGATTCTAATTCCTGACTCCCCAGTAGATTGGTATACAACCCAAACTCCTGATGTCCCCAACAGTACAGCTTTTTCCCGGGAGTCCTGAACTTACTCTCCAGCAGGATAGCCACTCCCCAACAGTATACTCCCCACAGAGTTTTTACTCCCCAACAAAATTAAGATTCTCATTCTTGATTCCCAAGTGAAGTTGCCAGAGTCTTCATTACTTCCCAGCATGAATTTGTCAGAATTTTTAATCCCCTACAGATCGAAGATTCTCATTCTTGATTCCCTAGTGAAATCACCAGAGTTTTCCCTATTCCCCAGCCGAGTAAGGATTCCCGTTATTTAAACCCCAGTGGAAGTCTTCAAAGTTCTCTGGATTTCCCAAGCAGATTTCTCAGGCAGTACATGGCATTACTTCCCCAAGCAGAATTTTTGTCAATACTCCAACTTCAAGACATGAAGGATTCTCACATCCCCATAGAAGTTGTCAAAGATTTTGAATCTCCAGCAGTGGTCAAGGATTTATTTTCCCTGGGAGCAGTCAAAGGATTTTCATTATCCCTAGCTATCAAGGATTTATTTTCCTCAGTAATACAGCAAATCAGCTTACATGCACATACATTACATTCATATATCATAAACATTGATAAAACAAATTTATTGCATCATACATTACATGCAACATAACTTTGTGTTTCGACTAACATTTTACCCTTTTCAGGATAGGATTAACAGTTATCTTTAACAAATATTCAAAGATTTCAGATACAGTACAAATACACTCCTGACACGAAAGTCATTATGTTACTCATTCAGAATTCAAAGTCAAGATACAATACAGATACGCTCCAGACACGGATGCCATTCTATCACTTATTCTGAATTTTTCCCCAGCCTAGAGATGCTCCAGACACGGATGTCATTCTGTCACCCATTCAGATTTCAGACTCAGATACAATACAGATACACTCCAGACACGGAAGTCATTCTGTTATTCATTCAGATTCAAGTACAGTTACAGCTCAGATACACTCCAGACACGGCTAATATTCCCTTGCTCATACAGATTCAATCTCCAGATACAACTCAAATACGTTTCAGATACGGATACCATTCCGATGTTCATTATCCTGATTTACAACAAACATTCTTGGATGGCATCTACAAGCCCATCTCCGACAAGATTCTATCACATCTCCAAATGGTATCTTTAAGCCCATTCCCTCAACTACAGTTTGACGAGTTCAAATTTACGGGCACTCTAGTGTCCAATCATCTTTTACCTTCGAGTCACGAACGATAAAACTCGCCGATCTAACTCTTCAGGTTCAAGAAGATTGAACAGGGGCAGCTGTTGTACCCCAAAATTTGCCCTTCCGAATTTATAAGAAAAGCACAACCCTAGGGTTTCTCAAATATTCAAGATTGGCTCAGGAATCGATCAGACAGATTTTCTCCTGTGGCAGTAAATCAGCAATTAGGGTTTTTCTTGCATTTCTCAGAAGAAATTGAGTTCTCAGAAATTCAATTGATTTTCACATGTTTTCATGCTCTCTCAAATTTACTGAAAAGGCAGTGTTTGTTTGATCCAGGTTAACCAGATAATTTGCGTCTTTTAAAACATTTGCTTGTTTATGAAATAAACATTTGCTTGTTTATGGAATACACAGTGCATGTTTTGATTGGAATACAATTGCAAGGTTACATGATTATTGGAATTTAAGTTATCTTGATTGGAATTATTGGAATGCAGTTTCAATTATCTTGATCAGGGAATCTTTAAGAATCAGTGAAGACACAAAGAGAGAATTACAACTAATTAACAGTAAAGGGTTTTTAATGGACACCAGAATATCTCATAAAACTTTCTCCATTTATTTCAAAAGTTGTTCCGAAACAATTTATTATTTAAGTACTTTAGGTTTTACAACTTATTGTATTTAAAAAATAAATTAGTACAATTGTTTAATGTTTCTCTCTAAGATACAAAGAAAAGAAATTGAATTTATGCCTAAGGTTGACTGAGCTTCCATTGCTTCCATGCTTGCCACGGAGTCTCTTGCTTCCCCTGCTTGGCCACCATCCAATTGTGCTCACATTAAAATGAAAGACAAGAAGAAAAAGTTAGTACAGTTAATTGGAAATGAGCAAAGAATTTTCAAAAAGGAAAAAAATGTTCATCATTAAAGTTTGCAATTTGGAATCAAAGGGCTATTTTTAATTCATCACATTTTTATTTACAAATCACAAGAGAATTATTCCTCTTGGTTCACAAACAAGAAAAATGTAAGCAAGCTATCCAAACAAGAGAAATGAAGCAAGGTTGTCCAATTTGCAACAAACAGCAAAAGAAAAGAGAATAGTCCAAACATGCAGCAGGCTGTCCAAACAAACAGCAAGGCTGTCCAAACAAGCAGCATAGCAGTACAAACAAACAAGCAGCAAGTAGTACAAGCAAGCAGTACAAGCAAGCAACACAAGCAATAAGCAACAAGCAGCATAGCAGTAGACAGCAGGCAACACAAAGAAAGTACAACAATATAATAAACTAAGTCAACAAGCAAGAGGCTTGTACAATAGCCTTTTCATCATTTCCCATTTTTTTGCGAACTTTTCAGAAAAAAGGGGAAAAAAGCAATTTGCTTTTATCATTGAGAGAGGAGAGAGGAAAGAAATCACCTAGGATATTGGAATTGCACAAAAGGTACAGCCTTGCTACCCTGCCCACAGCCTGTCACAAGCTGCATAAAGTAAGCTGTCAAACAAAAGCAACCAAAATATAACAGTAGAGAAGGCTCAAGCAAAGGGAGGAGGACATAAATTATCAAACACAACTCAGAAAACCTCCAAACTGTCAAACTACCACCAACCTTCCAAAACTGATAAACCATTTCAATACCATAACCAAATCTGAACAAACTGAAAAAACAGTCCATCCTCAAACTTCAAAACCAAAGGCAACCAAAAACCTGTCAAGACTCCCAAAAGTATCAACCCAAAAACAACAAAACTCATAAACAGGGCCATAACCAAACTGTACAACAACTTTCAGAAAAAACTCCCAAACTGTCAAACAAACATCCAAACTGTTACAAACCATTCTCAAATCACAAAACTCCCAAACCATAACCAATATTCAAACCTGTTAACCAATACAACAAGCCTAATCTCAAGCCAACAAAACTTAACAAGTTAAAACAACCAAAACCTGTTAACAAAAATCACCATCAACCAAAGAACTGTCAAAGGCATCAAAGCTGCAAAACCATTTCAACAATAAAACTCACAAAACCTGCAAACTGTCAAAACCACTTCAAGAACATTCAAAAACCAAAACTGATAAACCATCTCAATATCAGAAAACTAGGAAAAAAAAGAGTCTCAAACATCATCAAATCAATATCCAAAGCCTGCAATCCATCAAATTGTAACGACATCTTCCATCAAAAACATCAAAACCAAATTGTCACAACCAACAATAGTTCAAACCAAATCCAATAAACATCATCATCAACGTTCAACAATAAAAATAGAAAGGGTTACCAGAAAGCTCACACAATCATCTTCATTTCTTCCCGCCCCGTTTCCGGCCGCCAAGGAGCATCATCATTTTAGTCTCACACTCCTCTCCATTCCACAGAAAATCCCCAAAGGTATGGATTCTTCACATTCCTCATAAACTGTTTCCCACATCTCAATGAACAATAAACTTGATTAACATAAAAAAACATGAACAAGATTAAACAACAACAGAAAATCGTTTATGTTTAACAAACAGAACATCACCTTTTTCACGAAAGAAATCATTAGAGCATGGTTAGGAGACGAGTTTGAGTGGCGCTCCGGTAACGGAAACTGGGGAGGGAAGATCAGATGAGTCTAAATCCAACCTTAGGGTTTTCATAGAAAACACGAATCGTGGTGAGATAAGGAGAGATTAGGTTGTTTCGGCCATGAGCTTAAGAGGTTGAGAGACTTCAGAGATGGAAAGATGAACGATATTGGAAGAGAGATAACGAACGGCGCCGCTGGGGATGAAAGGGGAACCACAAACCCTAATATTTGTTTACCCTAATCAAACGTTAAAACAGTTTAGAGCATTGGGCCAATTCTTTTGCAAAACCCTTAAGCCCATTCGCTAGTTCACCCCCCCCCCCCCCCCCCCCCTTTTGGCTCATTGTTTTTGTTAAACAGCAAAACACCTCTGGGCCTAACACCCTTTAAATCTCCTAAGCCCATTTCTTCCTTTGAATTTGTTTTTATTTGTTTTAAAAATTATTAATTAAAACTTAGAATACTTTTATACATTTTTTTAATCTTGAAAATCAATTTTCACTATTTTCTTCTTTTATAACTTATTTTTATTAATTTGTTATATTTAATAAAATACCAAAAAATCAATAAATTAGTTTAGTTTCTTTCTTTACTTACATAATTAATAAGAATACAAATAATAATAATAAAGATTTTAAATTTTAATCTTTCTTTTCAGAATAGATTTTATTTCTTTCTTTTCAAGTAAATACATACATTTCGTACCTTGTTGATTTTATTTCATGAATTGTCATAGCTTTGTATTAAATCACACCATAATTCGATTTGGTTGTATTATTTGATATTTGGACATTGATATTTTTATTTGATTCATCCCCATTTGTAACAATTGTACCCCCATTCCCGAACATTCTGTAATAGTTTAGAATTTCAATTCACATGATTTATTGCTTTCTATATACTGTATAGTAACTAGGCGTGTATGGCAAGATCCAAAAATCAATCGCTAGATGACCTAATCCAAGAACAAATAACTTGAAATCAACACACTTTCTCACACGCGCACGTCTATGGTAACCTCGCTTGTTGCCTCCGAAATACAATCATGTCCCTCGAATATGAGACACTCTAGCAAATGACCCTTTGATAAACAAAGATCGTAGACCCTCGATGACCCTAGATTTTGCCTTCGATTAAAATGATCTCGATCCTCAAAAATTGCTAGTGCGTCTCACAAGTTGCCTTCAATGATTGTAAAATTGACCCGCGCCTGTCCCTTCACCTCCAATGGTGGGGCTTCTTACCAAATCAATGGTAAGATAGCACCGTTAAAAGGAAGAAAAGAACAACTTAAGACCTTTCGAGTAGATAGATTCGCTCTTAGTTACTCGCTTGCTGACGACAAAAAACATTCACACCTACACCTCCATTTCAAAACACTTTCAAAAGACAAAACGTTTTGCATACGTTCTTATAGAGACGAGAACCATGGCAAAACCTCTTTTCAAAGCACTCTTCAAAACACGATTCACAAACACATCTTTGAAACATTTTTTGAAACAAAACTTTGTATGCGTTCTTATAGAGACGGGAGCCATTACTAAGAAATTTTCCAAAATACTTTCAAAAACCACCACAAGCACACAAAGCAAACAAAAGCAAGTGATCTAAACGAGTAACTAAGAGCCCATGGAAAACCATGGATGAAAAGGGGGCTAATACCTTCCTGTTTCATAATCTACCCCCCGAACCCAAGAAAAATTCTCAAAAGATCTTTCCTGTGCTTTTTTCCCTTTCCTTTTGGATAAAAGAAAAGTCGGTGGCGACTCTTGCTAACTGCACAAGTGAGAACGAAACGCAAAACTTCAAGTCAGTTCTACCACCGTATCACACCTTCTATCTTTGAACTATCTTTGAAAATTTGAGGCATGATGAATCATAATAGACTTTTTCATGATATTACTTCAAAATATATTCAATGATGAGGTTTTAATCTCAATGAAGCTTTATTGAAGAAGGCATGGAAATAAACTCATGAACCTATAGATCAACCTGATGAAATGTGTTGTGCTTTCACCTATAATATCATCAATTAGGGAAAACATTCATTGTATTTATTAGTTAAAAGTTAATTAATACAAAACATAGATGATCACAATATAAAAGTCAAGGTGCTTGGTGATTCCCCATGAGCAAAGCTAAAGGTCAGGAGAAAAACCAAACCCTAATGTGATCTTGTTGTGATTGAATTGACATGAGATGTTAGAGGGATCTTAGGGGCAAAAATTGGTGTATAACAACTACCCTTATTTAAGTGTCTTCTATCCGGAGATATGAAGGTTAAAATCTTCATGTCGACATAATTTAAGGGACTTAAATATAAAACAGACCCTATTCTTGGCCCTAAGATGCCATGCAATGTTTATGATTATGCATGCAAATAAACAGATCCAAGGATGATACAAGACACCACTGGGGAAACAAAAGATAAAAAATCAAAAGAAAACTAGACTAGGAAATTAAATCATTGGTGAACAAAGGACTCAACTCTACTGGTGTAAAGCCCAAAGAGGAGATAAAGCAACATCAACTCCAATATTGAGGAGAGAAAGTTAACGATAACGGTGATCAAAAAATAACCGTGAACTATCCACTCTAAGAGAAGATAGAAAAAAGGTAATGTCGACCTACTGGGGGAAAAGAAGTGGTAGGATAATACCAGAAAACATCAATATTAGGGGTGGTAACAATTGTTTGGCATCAGTACTCATGAATGCAAACAAACAAACTTCTTTAGAGTAAAGTGAATCTCAACGAAGAACTATCTCCCATAATGAAGAGACTACCATCCATCAGAAAAAGATCTCAACAAAAAACTATCTCCCATAATGACGAGACTACCATTCATTGGAGTAACAAATCTCAACAATGAACTATCTCCCATAATGACGAGACTACCATTCATTGGAGTAACAAATCTCAACAACAAACTATCTCCCATAATGACGACACTACCATTCATTGGAGTAACAAATCTCAACAACAAACTATCTCCTATAATAACGAGACTACCATTCATTGGAGTAACAAATCTCAAAAACAAATTATCTCCCATAATGACGAGACTACCATTCATTGGAGTAAACAAATCTTAACAACGAACTATCTCTCATAATGATGAGACTACTATCCATTGGAGTAAACAAATATCAACAATAAACTATCTGCAATATTGACAAGACTATCATCCATTGGAGTAAACAAATATCAACAACGAACTATCTCCCATAATGACGAGACTACCATCCATTGGAGTAAACAAATATCAACAACGAAATATCTCCCTAAATGACGAGACTACTATTCATTGGAGTAACAAATGAATCTTCTTAGGGGACTAACAGACTTACTAGGGAAGTACAAGTTGCACAAATAAAGAGACCGCCACTTGCTATTATGAGAAAGAACTGTAATAATGACTTCCTGGGGAAAGAAATATGGCTTCCTGGGGACAGAAATATGGCTTCCTGGGGAAATGGCATTATATTCCTGCTGAGGAGCTAAAGTCTTCTCGTGCCAAAATAAATGCACATTCTCCAACTAGGGCTTAAAGTTTGCAAAAATCAAAATAATAACATTGTCGGGGACCACAAATTCAAACCAGAAATAAACTGGTGTGGAACAGTCGACCGAGATAGCACCTGATGAGAAATAAACTCAAAAGGATATCCCATTCCACTCAGACAAAGAACTGAATAGGAAGGCTAAAGCAAAAATCTTCCACGAGAGATAACTCAGTGGGGAAATTGAAAGAATATATGCTTTCTGCTTAGAGTTGATGATCTAATGGAGAGAGGGTAACATAACTCTTCAAATAAGATAATATGCCAACAAAAATTGATAAATTCAAATAAGCAATGAATTTTAATTCAGTTATGCATGATGTATGTATGAATGTTATTATGTATATGCTGACAAAACTATTACACCATACTGGGGATAAACAGACAAAACCAAATTGGGTAAAGGTAATACTCAGCTAAATCACATCCAGAATGAAAATTCCCCAAAGACAGTAAGTACCAACTGAGGAAGAAAATTCCTATATCATGGCTTAACTTCATTGGGAAGAAAACACATCCCGAAAGTAATCAAATCAGACAATAGAATCAATGCAAATATAGGGATCTAACATCCTCCTTTGAGCTTCACTGGGGAACATCACACAGACTTCAATGGGGAAAAATATGTTTCAACATCTATATTTTCAATGGAGATTATAATACTAACTTTGTTAGGGCAGATGAAAACCACATCGTTGAGGGGCCCAAAAATAAATTCTTTAATATCAAGAGTGATGATTACATAATCTTCGCTGGGGATAAATTATGAAAAAACTTGGGGATAGCAACTTCAAACTAGAAACAAAGTCTCATCTTCACTTGGGGATCTAAGAAATCAAACAATAGAACAATAAATCAAAATTATGGGGATTTTAAATCAAACCCAACACTCTGAGGGAGAAAACCCAAAAAGGTTGACAACCGTTTTAACACTTCTTAGAAAAGATATTGCCCTTACCTAGTTGCTTGGGAAAACAACACTAATGCCATTACTTCTAAGAATAAAGAACTTCCGTCATATGAGAGAAAACCTTACCGGGGAATCTGAGATAGAGACCTCAAACCATGCAAACCTGAAATCAAAATGGACCAAGACTTGACTAGGGAAAACGGGATCACAAGCTCGATACCGTATCTTATGCCAATTAGTTTCATCTCCAACTATCTGAGAGAGCCTTCCTGGGGAAAGCAGACTTCCAAAATTTTTGAGTTTGTCCATCCTTAAAATCTCCATTTTTTTTTCTTGTGTCTCAAAATCTAAAGTAAAAAGTAATTTGTAAATTCCTTTCAATTTTTTTTTTGTTATTTAATATTTTTGCTTTGAAAATTACTATCAATAATAAATGGAGTCTTTGTAAGCAGAATAAAATAAGAATTGTAAATAATTGGACAAAAGCTCAATCTTTATTAATAGAATGGTAGTCTGCAAACGGCGAGAATCCATATATGATTACCAAGTTTGGATTCTTGAGTCGCGACATCTGTTGAAGTATGGTGAGGATCCAAGAAGATTATTGCTTCAATGATCAAATCTTGTTTGACGCAGTTACTTGCCAAGAAATCCCTAACTTTTTCCTAAGTTTCCTCTGCGGGTTTTCAACGTAGCGGGAAATTTTATTCTGTTTATGTCTCTAATTTTTGACTAGACCAACCTTTGAATGTTTTCAGCCTACCAAGACACTATTTTTTCCCTAAGTCTCCATTTCTGGTTTTCGACTTAGCGAGTTGTTCTTTTATTTCTATAGGCGAAGTATTTCTTGACTGCATCAGCATTCATGGGATGTGGGAACTCCTCCCCATCCATAGTTTCAAGAATCAATGCACCGCCAGAGAAGGCTTTCTTGACAACATATGGGCCTTCAAAATTGGAAGTCCACTTGCCCCTAGAATCAGCCTTAAAAGACATGATCTTCATGAGCACGAGGTCGCCTTTTCTGAATTAACGAGGCTTGACCTTTTTATCAAAAGCTTTCTTCATTCTCTTTTGGTATAACTGGCCATGGCACAAGGCCGTCCTTCCCTTTTCTTCGATCAAATTCAATTGGTCAAACATGTTCTGGACCCATTCACCCTCTGACAACTTGGTTTCCATTATCACGTGTAAAGAGGGAATCTCAACCTCTATCACGAGTACTACTTCCATACCATACACAAGGGAGAATGGGGTTGCCCCTGTTGAAGTGTGAACGGATGTACGATACCCGTGCAAAGCAAAAGGGAGCATCTCATGCCAATCTTTATAAGTAACAACCATCTTCTGGATGATCTTCTTGATATTCTTATTAGAAGCTTCAACAACTCCATTCATCTTTGGCCTATAAGGAGATGAATTGTGATGGACAATCTTGAATTCATCAGAGTTCTATCACCATCTTGTTATTCAGATTCGAGTTGTTGTCGGTGATAGTCCTGCTTGGCACACCATATCGACATATAAGGTTATTCTTGATGAAACGCACTACCACTTGCTTAGTAACATTAGCATATAAAGCTGCTTCTACCCATTTGGTGAAGTAATCAATTGCTACCAAAATGAAACGGTGTCCATTCGATGCCTTAGGTTCAATCATTATAATCATGTCAATACCCCACATAGAGAAAGGCTACGAGGAAGAAATAACATTGAGAAGTGTCGGAGGCACATGAATTTTGTCGACGTAAATCTGACACTTATGGAACTTCTTTGCAAGTTTATAATAGTCAGATTCCATTGTCAGCCAATAGTAACCTACCATAAACATCTTCTTTTCCATCGAACATTCTTTGGCATGGGTACCGAAGGAACCTTCATGGATCTCATGCATCAACATGTCTTATTCGTGCCTATCCACGCGTCTGAGCAAGACAATTTCATAATTTATTTTTTATAGCACATCTTCATTAAGGAAAAAGCTATCTGCCAACCATCTCAATGTCTTTGTATCTTTGTTCGATGCACCAATCGGGTATTCTTGAGTCTGAAGAAAATGCTTGATATCGTAATACCAAGGTTTTTCATCTACTACTTCCTCTGTTGTAAACATGTAAGCCGATCTATCCAAATGTCGCACTGTGATACGAGGCACATCATTCCAAGTATTCACTTGATACATAGAAGCCAGAGTAGCCAATGCATCTGCCATCTGATTTTCATCTCTGGGAATATGATGGAACTTAACTTTATTAAAGAAGGGTAATAATATTCTAGCATAATCTTTGTATGGAATCAAGCCAGGGTGACAAGTATCCCATTCTCCTTTAATCTGATTTATTACCAAAGCTGAATCGCCATACACATCTAGAATTTTGATTATGAGATCAATGGCCTCCTTGAGACCCATGACACAAGCTTCATACTCTTCCATGTTATTGGTGCAATCAAATGACAAGCTTGCAGTAAATGGATATGAGATCCATGGGAAGTGATGATCACAACACCAATTCCTTTCCCATAAGCATTCACAGCTCTATCAAACACTATGCCCCACCGGGATTCAGGATCAGGACCTTCCTTAGGTAACAGTTCATCATAATCTTTTTCTTTCAGAAACATAACATCCTCATCAGGGAAATCATATTTAACAGACTGATAATCATCCACTGATTAGTGAGCAAGATAGTCTGCCAACGCACTGCTTTTTATAGCCTTCTAAGTACGATATTCAATATCATATTCAGACAACAACATCTGCCAACGGGAAATTATCTCAATAAGAGCAGACTTTTCAAAAATATACTTAATTAGATCCATTTTGGAAATCAACCAACTAGTATGATTCAACATATATTGCCGCAATCGCTTTTCCGCCAAGGCCAGAGCAGAACATGTCTTTTCCAGGATAGAATACCGCGACTCCTAGTCAGTAAATTTCTTGCTGAGATAATAAATGGCATATTCCTTCTTCCCTGTTTCATCTTGTTGTCCCAAAATACAGCCCATATAATTATCTAACACTGTCAGATACATAATAAATGGTCTTCCTTCAACCAGAGTGAGCAAGATAGGAGGTTCAAGCAGATACTCTTTAATACTTTCAAATTACCTTTGGCAGTCATCTGTCCATACACAACTTTGATCTTTATTTAACAACCTAAAGATCGGCTCACACATTGTAGTCATGTGGGAGATAAATCGGGAAATGTAATTCAAACGCCCAAGGAAGCCTCTAACTTGCTTTTCAGTTCTTGGCGCTGGCATTTCTTGAATTGCTTTGACTTTATCACTGACAACTTCAATTCCTTTTTTGATGACAATGAAACCTAACAATTTCCATGATCGAACATCGAAGGTGCATTTGTTTGGATTTAAGCGGAGACGATACTTCCTCAAACGCTGAAATAATTTCAACATATCTTCTATACGCCTTTCTTCAGTCTGGGACTTAGAAATCATATCATCAACATATACCTCAATTTCCTTGTGCATCAGATCATGGAATAGGTTGTCATAGCCCTTTGGTACGTTGCACCAGCGTTCTTTAACCCGAAGGGCATCACTCGGTAACAGAATGTTCCACAGGGTGTGATAAACGTTGTTTTTTCCATGTCCTCAGAATCCATTCTAATTTGATTATATTCGGAAAATTTTGTCCATGAACGAGAATACTTTGATTTTTTTCTATACTATTGACCAATATATCAATATGTGGCAATGGAAAGGCATCTTTTGGACTAGCTTTGTTTAAATCTCTATAATTTATGCACATGCAAACTATTCCGTCTTTATTTGGTACTGGGATAATATTGGAAGTCCATTGAGGGTACAATGATGTCCCAATAAAACCGACATTAATCTACTTTAAAACTTCTTCTTTAATTTTTACTGCCATATCAGGGTGAGTTCTTTGCAATTTCTGCTTGATTGGCGGGCACTCTGGCTTTAGCGGAAAATGATGTTCCATAATATTAATATTCAAACCAGGAATGTCTTGGTATGACCAAGCAAAGATGTCCACATACTCTTTCAACAATTCAATCAACCTGCTCTTCACATCGGGATGCATCAATGCTCCAATCTTGACTTCTTTTGGATCTTTTTCTGAACTCAAATTGATTGTCTCCAACGGCTCTTTATATAACTGAATAGAACTTTCTTCGTGCTCAAGAAACCGTGAAACCTCTTATGGAATCTCATCATATTCTTCTTCTTCGGCCCCATACACGGGATATTCAAAGTTGGGAGAGGGCACAAAATCATTGTATTCAACATGTTTTTTAATTAATCAGCACATATGATTTATGATTGCTTTTAGAAATTGACACACATAGTAAGTGATTATGCATATTACAATTATTATTTATTTTGAAATATTTTTTTTCTGATTACCATTTTCCAAGAAAAAAGAAGAAAGTAAAGACACAATTTTGGGAATCAAAGGAAACTTTTATTATTGATTTTAAAGATCAAAGCAAACAGATAAGCCCATACAATATCAACTTTCACCTTGGGCAGAGTGAAATATTTTTGAAAAGATTAACAAAAAAAAAACAAGTACTTTGAGACATGAATGCAAGAGGGAACATCAATGGTGATCCAATTCTAGAATCTAACTCCATGCATCACATAGTTCGACATCTCTTGCTCCGCTTAATCCTCCACAATAACATTGATCCTAGGAACCGTTGGATGGAGATAACCTTCGCTATGAAAGATATCCTGATATTTTCCCAAAGAAGACTTCGACTTCGTGTTCTTACCTTTATCATTCTCCACAGAAAATCCCAAACTAGCTCTACTCTTATTTACAGGTGGATCAACGATCTACCCAATACTTTACTAAGGCCACTATGCATAACCTGCTGAGCATCCTTATACGAAGCTATAGAATTCTCATTTCCTCTTATATTATCAATAGATAAAGCTTTGAATTGGGTTCCAACAACAACTTCATCTGCTTCTACAATACTGATAGAGGATAAATGAGATATTAACAATGCTTGTTCTCAATTTATGATGACCACCTTTCTTTCACGTACAAACTTCAGCTTCTGGTGTAAAGTTGAAGTTACAACCCCTGCCTCATGTATCCATGGTCGTCCCAGTAAACAGCTGTAAGAGGGCACAATACCCATAACGTGGGAAGTAATCTGAAATAAATGTCGGCCTATATGAATAGGAAAATTTACTTCCCCAATGACAGACTTCCTTTATCCATCGAAAGATTTTAGAATTATGCCACTTGGGCGCATGGGAGCTCCTTGATAATTTTGCTTCATAAGTGTGCTCCTTGGTATGACATTTAAAGCGGAACCATTATCAATCATCACATTTGACAATGAATCATTATTACAGTTCATGGAGATATGGAGAGCCAAATTATGATACCTTCTTTCGTCAGGCAATTCATCGTCACAAAAACTCAGCTTATTACAAGATGTAATATTCCCTACCACACTAATGAATTGGTCCAAAGGCATATCACTTTCCATGAAATCTTGATCTAATACTCCCATCAAAGATTCCATGTGGGAAAAATAGTTCATCAGTAAGGATATAATAGATATCTTTGATGGTGTCTGCAATAATTGATCTATGATCCTGTAGTCGCTCATCTTGATATTCTTCAATATATCATCCACATCTTTTTCCAGTGTAGTACCACAAGATTCCCCCACTGCTTTCTTGGGTTCAACACCTTCAAGAACCTTTTTATCAACATTAACATTCCCTCGAATGACAGGTGCGAAAACACGACCACTACGGGTCACTCGGCTGGCCTCAGCAATATTCTTGACATTAGACAAAGGTTGGATGGTAACTTCTACACCATCCTCCAAGATTATAGCATTGTACTTGTATGGAACATCCTTGTCTGATTCGTAAGTAACAAGACCCGACAAGCAAATTACCACTGGAGCGACAACTGGCTTGCTACAGTACTCAATCTCTATAGGGGCGTGAACACTGAAACAAGGCACAATAACATTCACCCCCTCTTCATAATATTTAGACATCACATAATCATTACTGGAAACACATCTTCATCTGAGGAAAATAATTAATCTACAGAAGCATACTCATCATCTGACAGTCTCTTCCAAACAATCTTCAATCACGTTAATCCCATTGCAATCATCTTTATTGCCTGAAAATTTGATAGTGCCATTGTCCAACAATAACTGAACACACTTTCTCACAATGGAACATCCTCGTGAATCCTTGCAAAAGACCAGACAAGACCCATAATGTTGTTCTTATTGACCATCCATATGACAGAAGGTAGCGTGCAACTGCACCAAATCATCATTCATATGATCCATGTCAAAAATCTGGAATTCTCCAGGACATCCAAAGAACATATTCGCATTTTCCACGTACTCTGCCCTAGGCCTGATTATATAAGTGAGACCTTCGTCCATCATTTCCTCTAGACCAGCTTTTATTTTATCACACCCCTGTATATCTGTACTGCAAATACCACAAACAGCATGGTCATGTGTATAGTAACTAAACTCGCTGAGGTCAGCAAACATATTTACTAAATATCCTCTAACTAGGTTGATATCAAAAATACAGAAGTCCCCTGGACAACCAGTAGCCATGTTTACAATATTTGTTCCTCCATGCTTTGGCAAAGGATTATCTTTTACGTTAGGGCCAACATCTTTAAAGGTTAAAAGGCCAGATCCCACCATCTTTTGTACTTCAGATTTCAAAGGATAACAATTCTCAACATTATGCCCTAGTGCTCCCTGATGAAAAGCACACATCTGATCTGCCTTATAATACCAAGGCAAAGGTGATGGTATAGTAGGGGGTGGCCTGGTCTGAACCAACTTCTTTTGAATTAACGCAGGGAGTAACTCTACATAGATCATGGGAATAGAGTCAAAGGACTCTCTCTTTTGATTCTCCCCTGATTTCCTTGAGGGGATGGTCTTTGATAAGAAACTATGGTCGGAGCCACATTAACAATTAGAGTCACCGAAGCAACCAGTTGGTGGCGCTGATGATTTCTTCTAGGAGGATTAACCCTTCTCTCTTGAATGACAACATTTGTATCTCCTTTCTTCTTGGCAAACCCGTATGAAGGCTTCTTAGTACTACCAGAATTTTCACATGTTGTCAAATGGCCCTATCTTACAACTTCTTCCAAACAAACGACCATACTCACCATTTTGGTAAAATCACTTGGTGCACTCGCCACCATTCTTTCATAGTAGAAGGCACCTAGAGTCTTCAGGAAAATCTTTGTCATCTCTTTCTCTTCTATTGGAGGGATCACCTGGGCGGCTACTTCACGCCATCTCTTTGCATACTCTTTAAAAGATTCCTTATCTTTCTGGACCATTTCCCTAAGTTGATTATGGTCAGGTGACATGTCCGTATTATACTTATACTTTCTAATAAACGCTTCACCCAAGTCATTGAAAGTATGAATTTTGGCACTATCCAAGCTCATGTACAACTTCAACGCAGCACCAGTCAAACTGTCTTGGAAAAAATGAATTAACAGGCATTGATCATCGGTGTGAGTAGATATCCTTCTCACATACATCACAAGGTAAGCATGGGGACATGTATTGCCCTTGTATTTCTCGAATTCTGGTACTTTGAACTTTGTAGGTATTTTCACATTTGGAACCTATTACAACTGGATTTAAAATCAGAGTCGCCACTACTAGTTTTTATCCTAAGGAAGGGAATCTAATAGAAAATCAGAATTTGTAACAAAGATTCTAAGTTTCAGACTTCTTTATACGAAAGGAAGGTGTTAGGCACCTTTCATCTACCTTATTCGTAAGGATACTAGGTTTAGGTTTAGGTTTAACAATTAGGTAAAAGGGTTTTAATTTTTAATAGGGGAACTCACCATGATTTTAATCGTATGCCTACGTATCCTCTTATGAAGAATCAGAATCTCAATTCATAGTTCGTATGTGTTTGTGTTTTTTATGGATTTCAAAAATATTTTTAATTGCCTCGCATTTAGACCGGGTGTAAAGATAGTGGAATTTTGGACTAAACGGGCGACTAGTCAAAATAGATTTGGAACCCTTTTGAAAAAATTGTTTATTAGATTAATTTATTGCGAAAAGAAGATTTAATATTGGTTGAGTAATTTTTTTAAAATTATATTAATTTGCGAAAACTCTAATTAATGCATGATTAAAAATTTAATGCAATAATAAAAAAATATGTACATGAGTTTTTAAAGAAAATAATTATTTAATGATAATAATAATAATATTTAGAAAATAAAGAATTATGAATATTGATAGTAATTATTATAATTTTAAATAAAAGAAAGAAATAAGAAAATAAAATAAGAAAAAATAATAATAATTATAATAAAATTTAGAAAAAATAAAATAGTTTTTCAAGGGGGGTGTAATTTGAATTAGGAAGTAAAAAAGTGGGGGTGTAGATAATGAGGGCCTGAATTCAGATATTGAATTCAGGCCCAGTTGGCCTGGGGGTACATTTTTTGACTAGCAAGCAAAATAGGGGGTTTATTGAGAAACAGGGCCCAAGTTTAGATACTGAATTGGGCCCAGTGGTAGGGGTGAGTTATTTATGTTAGTTTAGTAAAACAAGCAAAGGGTGTGCAAAAGTAAATAGGCTAGGCCCATTACATGTTTGAAAGGGCTGGTTAGACGTTATACGCGAGGGTGCAGGGTATCTCGGTGAGACTTGGCCTTACGGCCGTCCGATACGGACATATGGATGTAATTGAGGGAGTATTCTACTTATCAGAACATAAAAGTTGTTTTACATTTTATTTTTCCATTTTGTTTACAACCCTTTCTCGTCCTCTCTTTCTTTACTCAGTCCCTTTCCTCTTTCCTTCTAACCTTAACACCGATAACCGCGGCGGCGCCTCTAGATTGAATCTTCCTCTTCTTATCGCACACCAACCCCAACCCAAACCAGCAATATTATCATAACGAAAAACATAAAAACCTGAGTTATTTACCTCCTCATGATTTTGTATTATGAGTTCGAATTCCTTGTGACCTTAATCCCTTTCTCTCCTTTTCAGTTTGCAGGTCACGGTGGTCCTCGAGGGTAGTGGCGACAGAACATTGAAACTGTCAGCGGCGGTATGATTAGGGTTTCAGATATTGAAACCCTAATTGTTTTCCTCTTCGATCTTTAACAATGAGTTAGGTATCTTTACTTTCTTCCCTGTTTCTGCTTCGTCTCCCCAAATTCTCCTTTTCTATCTTTTTCTGTTTGGTATTTATAGGGCTAGGGTTTATAGATTTAGGAATGTTGTTACAAATTGTTTAGGGCTTTGATTTAGGAAATTAGAGAGATTAGGGATTGAATAATGTTCTATAATTGATTCATATTTGTAATGGACTTGATTTGTAATCTTGATTGGATGTCATTAGAGACTCTGATATTTTTGTAATAACAATTTGATTTTACATATTTCTGGGATTTGATTCGTAATAAAATTGATTTTATTTATTTTCAATCTAAACAGTAATCGTTTGTTCCATGAAACACGCGTACTCTTTGCTCTGATTGATACAATACTCGTTAATAACTTGGGCCTTGTGTTGTTCAATCTTTTTCTTCTGCCCAGCAAATGCTTTATTGATTTTGGGCCTAACAATGTTTCTAACAGCGTTTTACTAAATTTGGGCCTTGTACTGCCTGGTACTCTGTTTTTGCAGCAACATCTTTTTTAGATATGTATTGGGCCTATTTGGTCCCTCTCCTCTAACCCAACAACTTATTTTTCAAAAATAAAATTCATATTTACAAAAAATTTTAATAAGTAATTAATTAATAAAATAAAGTAGTTGTAATAAAATGTTTTAATACTTAAAATAAAACAATAACAACAAAATAACTTCTAAAAATGACAAATGGGCCCAGATTGCATCCATTGTCTGGGCCCTTTTTTTTTAAAATGACTTATTATGTGCTGATACATGCACCCCTCTCTCTCTCTACTGTTCAATCATCTATACGAAATGGGCCATCTCAAATGGGCCTGTAACTTGAAATTGTACCTCTCTCTCTTTACTAAAAACAACAAAATAACTTAATGGGCCTTCTTACTTTTATAAACAAAATCTTACCTCTTCTTTTTACAAAATAGACCTTCATATTAGAATCTCATGGGCCATTGGCCAACATGCTTCGCGAATGAGCCTACGGGCATATGAGTCTTTCTGATTTAGAAAGCCCCACTCCAATAAATTAAGATACACCCCTCTATTGATTTGAATTCTTATAAATGGGCCATCAGATATTGATGGACCATATTCAATTAAAAGATTTTTCTTCCATTTTTAACCTTAAAAATCACATAGTGATGTGATCATAAAGGTAGGGAAAATTTGGGGTACGACAAAACCAAGCACAAATCATTCACATTCTGCCCAAACAGTTCTTTTCCTCTGAGGGCCTTCATCTCTTTCCACATTTTATCAAACAAATCTTGAAAATCGTCCATTCGATCATAGAAGCCTAAGCTTTAACTTGATGGAGGAATAGGACGATAAACTTCACCATTAACAAAAGACACAACATTCATCGAATGAGGTGCATCATAGTGGGTCTCATTTCTAGCAGCGGGAGTAATATGCACCACAGGAGGTGCAGTAGTAGCAGCAACTTGAAAAACTGAAGAAGCTTGAGTGTCAAGAATAAAACCTTCTGGCATGAAGTTTTCTGGAATTCCCCGTGGATAAACCTGAGGCATACGATTCTGAGCAACAGTAACTGGGGAAACAGAAACGGGAACGAATGAACCTTCCGAAGAAAATGTTGTTTGTTGAGGCTGAGGAAGTGGTGGCTGATTCTGCGCAGCCACCAATGATTCCATCAAAGCAGTTAAATTGGCCATACTGGTCTTCAGACTCGTAATCTCGTCGCGTAGCTCACGATTTTCCTGTTCAATATTCTCCATTTTATTCTTGGAATTAGCTCGAGTGTTATACTGGTGAGACAACTTGCTGAACAAAGTAGAGAAATTCAGTAAGACACCTGGGTATGAAAAGAAATTCAAGAAATATGTATACTATGATGCATGATATTCAATGCACATGATTGATTTTATTATTAATAAATTCAAGGAACTCAAAGATTTATGAACAATTTAAGAATATTAAAGTACTAACACATTTGAAATACTGAAAAATCTTGTTATAATAACTTCCAAATGGATTACATCATCTTTTTTTAGTACAAGTTTCAACAATCCCAAGTACAAAATAAGAAGATAGAATCTAAAACCCTATGAAAGCAAAGTTGATGAAGATCACTCCACACACTGACGTTTTGCTGTGAATGTTGCGATCTGAGCCTTCAACCGCTTGTCCTTGTCTGCATACCTGTTAGCAACCACATTCCATTCACTAGAGTCGGGAAGTGAATGACTAAGTCCTGACTGAGTGCTAGAGGGAAATTAAATCCTTTTGCCTCTCCAGCATCTCTACAACATGACTCTTGAGAATCTCAATTAAGTCATCATTCTCCTTCAAGTCTTCCCGGTAGGATATCTCTAAAGTCTGACACTTATTCTTCCAAGCTTCTTTCTCCTGCTGCATCCTAACTAGGGCCAGGTGAAGCTCTTCCACATCATCCAAAAGGGGAGGAGTGGTCTTCACAAACATATCAGGCGTACGTGCTTCATGGGAATGTGGCATCTTAAATTGAATTACCCTTGCTTGTATCCACTAAAGATAAGGCTCCAAAGAAATGGCCCCTCTAGGTCCCAAGTCCTTTCTACTCCTCCTGTGAATATGATGCCAAGACTTTGCAATCTGCTCCTTAGCTTCCTTATGATTCTCTCCCTCTCTAAGAAAGAAACCACTTAGATGAATACTATTTGGCTTATCCCTCACCGGATATCCAAGTTGTTATCGTGTAAGAACAGGATTGTAGTTAATCCCTCCATTTGTACCAAGAAGAGGTACATTGGGGAAACTACCATAACTATTGACAATCTCTACATCATGGTAAGCCTGATGGAACCAAATAATATCTGAATGAGTGAGGGTCATAATCGTCAGTGCCCAACGAGGTTCCTTCCTTATATCCTAGAAAGCATCAGACTGAGGAAAGTGAGAAATAAACCATTGATACAACAAAGGCGTGCATCATAAGATCATCCCTCCATGATAAGAACCTCGAAGATGAATGGAGTAATAAGCATCACCTAATAATGTAGGGACTGTATTCCCTGTCAAAAATATCCTGATGGCATTGACATCCACAAAGTTGTTGACGTTCGGAAATAAGAACAACCCATAGGCAAGTAGGGAAAAGATGGCTTCAAACGCAACCGTACTCTTCATCCTAGCAATGTAGCGAGCTTTCTCTAATAAAAACTGAGCGGGTAAGCCTCTGATTCCTCCTTTGGTAGTCATGTGGGCCTCAATCTCATACTTTCCCAAATGAATCAAAGCAGCAATCTCATGAAATTTTGGTTCCCCCTCCAAATCGATGAAAGGAACATAATTAGTAACAAGTAATACTAATAGATAAGAATCTCCTCTAATGTAGGCATCAACTGATAATTAGGTAAAGTGAAACATAGATACATCGGATCATAGAACTGGACCACAATCGAGAGAATACCCTCCTTCGTCCTAAGCTTCATGAGAGACACGATGGATCCATACTTCTTCTGAAAATCTGCAGAACTCTAAATATCGGGAATTAGACTCATTAAATCATCTATCTTGGGATTCTTGAAATTGTACTTCTAAGTCTTTCTTTTTCCAGAATCCATGGTCAAAAGTACCTGGGATATTCACAAAGAGTCAACTTTAAGTCCCTTGAACCATAATGTCTTAAAAGATGCTCATGGGTGCATGAATGCATGATGCAACAATCACACACAAGATCACAAACATGGGGGGGTTCATAAGTTTGATGTAACGAGCATGGAGTAAAAATTACTACCCAAAGGTATGATCTAAAAGTTTATCACCTATCTAACAAGGTTCTAAAAGGTTCCCAGAGTCTACATCTTTCCTTTAGATATTACCAATGTCCTGATTGACTCGATAATTAGTAATATTCTCAAGAAAAACTCGTCTGAGCGTAGTATCACTTGACAACCATTTTCGAATTACTCCTTCATAGCTTATGCACTACACATAAAAGGCCAAGATGGGTTAAAGGTTCTACAATCCTCAATTTCAGCAGGCTCCCAGGTCAAAAGCAGCATGTCTTCCCGATTACTCGATAAATGACACTACAGTCACAGGGGCCTCCATTGAGTGAGGGATATCATGCCTTCTTTTTTAGGATTACTCCCTCAAAGTTAACATGACTATACCTCCCGTCCTATCTTAAGTTTTCTCATGTCCGAGTAGAGGACTTATGAGAAATCACCAAGCATCCTGAAAACCAGGAAAATCCAAACAAACATATATATAACATATAATATAAAACAAACAAAATCATATACACAAATAAACAAAGATAGGCTAAACCCACTTAGGGATGGACCAACATTTGGTCGATCTGTCCCCAGTGAAGTCGCCATTTTTCTGTAGCGGTAGAAATGTTGATACTAAGCCATTGGATTGACTTAACTCGTACAGATCAAAATAAAAATCTCCACCGCGCTTTATCAATTCCAAAGGAATGGGGAAAAAGTGAATAACCCAAAAAGGGAGATAGAATCTATGTTCGGGGGTTGCTTATGTAAAAAGAAGGCATTAGCACCCTAAACATCTACGGTAATCCGCAAGAACCTCTTTGAAAATCTGTGTATTTTGGCTATAAATGTTGTATTCAAAAATATATGGTGGGGATGAGAAAAGAAGTATTTTTTTACAATTTTTTCACCCATCGCAATTGTGAACCTTTAGTGCCTACGTACCACCTTCCGTGCAATAGGGGATCGGGGTACTCATAGTTCACCTTTAAAAATTTTAAAACACATGTGTGTTGGTTAATCTTAATAGATGAGACATCATCGTCTTATATAAGTGGAAGAACATACTTACTATCCATGATTATGAGAAAGGTGAATTTGCGTCATCTCAAAGTGGAGGATATAGGTTGGAGTTTAAAATCAACAAAGCCTCACTCAACAACCAAGTGGAAAATATCTCATTTCACTACACATAGTAGAAGTATAGTAGTTTGCATCACTTCAAGGATTGATAATGGTCTAATAGTTTGAGAAAATTTTAAGATAAGAAGCCAAAGTGGAAAAATGGTTTGAATGAGATTGATTGTCTTTTAGTCTTCTCACAAAAAATGTCAAGGTATTATTAAGTTGATTAAAGTTTGATTAAGAAAATATTTTCAAAAGGGCATGGACTAAAGTCCAATTTTATTGTGAAAGCGATTCAAGTTTAAAAACAAGAAGAGTTTTCAAAGGAGGGAGAAGATTTTAGAAATTAAAAAAGATGGGAGAAGATGAAGAGGCTATCTTAAAGCATAAGGTAAAATATAGGGAAAAGAACCATCTAACCAACAAGAAGCCAACAGTTAACACAATGAGTCAATGTAGAATTCCCATTCTTTGGATTGAAACCAAATGAGCAAGGACAGCATAACCTCTTGAGAGTCAAACTTCAAGTGCATTAAGTCTTCAAAAAAACATTTGGGCAGAGTAACGCTTGTATATAGATGAATTCCTAATCACAGACAAAGCATATATCGGAATAACCTTCACACAAAGAAAACCAACAACCCAATGTCTTAGGTTAAACCCCAAGAACTCCAGACAAAATACCAATGAAAGTTACAAGGTCTCAAGGTAGGTCAAGGTCTCTAATCCTAAGTCCAAGAAGTCCATCACTCCATAATGCCAAGGATAGTAACCAAATAGTCCAAGTAACATTAAAGTTTTTTATGGTTCAAGTTGATTATTAGGTATCGTCAAAAAGAAATGAGAAGCTCAAGTGAGCAAAATAAAAATGACATAAAGGTAAATGCTCAAGTGAACAAAGATGAAAATAGCGTAAAATGTAAATGCTAAAATAAGATGGTGCATAAAGTAAAGGCATAAAATAAAGGAGCAAAATAAAAGGGCCCAAAGTTAAAGTCAAATGTTAATGAATTAGTAATTTGAGGTTAGTTGAATGAACATCTTGAAACTTGCATTTGAAAACTCATTAGAAGATTGATAAAATCAAAGCCTCTCAACAACAAGTTTCATTTGCTTTGTCAAGTATATCATTCATTTCAAGATCTCAAGGCAACAATAAATAATCAATGATGTTTAAGTGATTCACTTTGACCAAAGCTTATAAATATTAATTAGAGGACTGATAAGACCAAAGCCTCCTAACAATGAATCTCAAGATTATTGGATCAAAGGTTTCAAATTAGCAAACTTGGGCTTGCAAACATAGGTTTGGGCCACAAATGATCATTTCTCAAATCGGGACAAAATTTAGCGCTATGTTAAGCAATCGTAAGTGGACTTATATAGAAGTCACGCCTATTTTGAGGCCGGTCAATAGAAATACATGTGCCATATGTTTGGAGAGATGATATGTATATCATCCTCCAACAACATGTAACACAATAAGAAGAGGATGAGATGAAGAGAAAAGGGATATATTTGAAATAAAAATTTAATCAAACTATCATTAAAATCATTCATCCATTTTGGTGGAGTTAAACTCAACACCCAAGATCCAATTATGTTAATGAAGTCCATGATCAAAAGTCACAAGGTCAGAATATGTACAAAAATAAAAATGCATTTAATGAATAAAATAAAAGAAGAAAATGATTTTTAAAATGTTTTTAAAATGAAAGTAAAAGGGAAAATAGCAAACTATACTCAAAATATCAAAGAAAAATTAAAAGAGACCATAGAAAAAGCAGAAATGACCTCAAATATTTTTACAAAAATTTTGGTAATTTTTCAAATCAGAAAAGTATTTTTAAACTAATTAAAATTACTCAAATAAGTGAAAAAAGATCAAAGATAGTAGAAGTCAAAATAAAATTATAAAAAAAATTCAGAAGGTCAAAAATAAGAGAAATAATTTTAATGATTTTTTTCTAAATTAAAAATGTCAAAAAGTATTTTTAAGCAATTAAAAACAAACCAAAACAAAGAAAAAATCATGAAAAATACCAAACCTGAAAATAAAATTATGAAAAAATTAAAATCAGAAAGAGAATATTTGAAAATATTTTTTGTGAATTTTTTCATAATTTTTGAGTCATAAATGAATTTTCTATGTTTTTTGAAGTTTAAAAAAATTAAATATAAAAAATCAGAAATAAAAAATAAAGTAAAAAAATATAGACCATCGGATGAGAGTCAAAACACGTTAGTAATCTAATCCAATGGATCAGATACGTTGTGCATATCATGGTCTTTAATGAATAAAACACGTGATCAACTATTAAATTAGATCTGAAAAAAATGCGTGGCAAATTCCCATTGGCTGAAGACAGGCACATAGGTCATCTTCAACATCTGTCCACGCGATTTAGAGATCGAGATTGATACCATTCACTTCGTCTATTCAAGACGATTCTAACGCTACCCTGGCAAAAAGTTTATGTAAGGTGTAGCTCAGTCGTTTCAGAAGGAAAGATTTGAAAAGGGATTTGAAGATTCATGGCCAAAAACTCACTTCCAGTTGAAAACTAATGTTGCGACTAGAATCAGAATGATGAGAGCTTCATTAGAATACCAAAGTTTAAAAGAATTGATAGGGAATCTACCTATTGAGTTTCAAATTTAGAGCTCTGAAACTTGACTTGGCTAGCATGATTTAGGAAGTCTTAGAGCTTGTTTCTTCTTATGTTAGCTTCAGTGAAGTTCAAGGATGAAGAATTGACAAAGAAAATGGATTGAGGAAGGCTATCAAACTGAATTTCAGTTTGCAGAAAAGTGGGTTGAAGAGAGAGTTTGGCAGGGTGATTCTGGCTATCTAAGCTTGAGAAAATGAATGAGATATGGCCCTCTATTTATAGGGAAGGTAATGGAATGCTTAAGCGTGTTAAATGACAAAGTTTGGAGGGAAATCGTGTCAAGTTGCAAACATGAAAAGTGTGACTTCTATTTTTGCTCAAAACTCAACCAAAACATGTGTTTCAAGGTGATAATCTCTTCTAGAAGATTTCTAAACATGATTAGAATTAAAAATGCGCATAAATTTTGTGTTTAGAGGCTAAATCATGAATTTCAAATTCTAACTTTAGAGAAAATTTCAGTTTCAAGGTACCATCTTTGAATCAATGGTGTGCACGATTTAGGGAACCTTATGTTAGAACAATGTTTGAATCTAGTACCCTATATTTAAGTTTTGATGATAACAAAGTGAAAAGATATAGTATTTATATGTTTCATGTTTGAATTATATGCTGCCTAAAATTACTATGCTCTGATTTGCAGATATGCTGATTAAAATAGGCAAGATCACTTCTTCAGCATCAGAACTCGATTTGATACACCAGCATCAGAAGTTGCTGAATCAGAACGTGAAGATCAGATGATCAACTCACGTACATACTGAAGCTTGATGAACAGAACTGCGCGTAAAACACTCTGATACAGAATCAAATAGTTCATCAGCAGCGAAGCAGAATCAGAATGAGCCAAGCCAGATCGTGCATTGAAGAAGCAACGTCACTGTGCATTGAACGCCAATTAATTCCAACGGCATCATTCCAGACAAGATCTGCTCAAAAAGGAAAGCTTGTTATTAGCATTGAATCAAGAATATTTGCTTCAACGTTCATCTTCTCAAGTGCTATATAAACAAAGCTTCGAAGATTATCATGGCTAATGCTTCCAAACTCTCTACACGCACAAAGCTGATCAATAATCTTCATCTACCAGTTTTGCTAAACCAACAAACTCTGATACTCCATTAGCGTTTAGCATCCTAGTATTCTAAGCTTAATTTGTGTAAACATCACAGTTGTGATATAGTTTTGTAGAAAACATTCACACACATTATTTTATACCTTTGTAAGAAAGTGTTGCCTTGACAAACCGGATTGTGGTTTGAATCAAGAAGGCTTTAGCAGTTGTTAAAGCAGATTTGTATTCAGTTGAATATAGTGAATTAAGACCTCGTTGGAGAGAGGCGAAATCACCTTGACGGGTGGACTGGAGTAGTTTGAGATCAAACGAACCAGGATAAAAATATCTTGTCAATTGTTTTAAGTTTCCAGTTTTACAATTCAACCCCCCTTCTTGTGTTTTTCACCCCTTCACCTTAAGACTTGATTATTGATGCCTTGGAAAGATGACATTACAAACTTTACAATCTGTAAACAATGGAATCAAATGGATGCTTGAGCTGGAAGTTGTGATGACTGAAAGTTGGGAAAAAATTCTGACTTTTTGTAGTTAGAAAAATTCTAAGTTCTTCTTCAAATATGACCTATAATGTCTTGCATCCAAACATGGCCTTGCTTTTAAAATTTTCTCTTGACCCAAAAATATGGAAGGAAGTAGATCTCTTGAATGACATTTTGAGACTTGAACCATTTTAAAACTCCCGAAATTGAGAAATTTATGATTTTGTGAAGTTGTGAAAATTCATAAGATGACCTATAATCTTTTGCATCCTTAGGGCATCTTCCATCCATTTTCAATATTTTCAAATAAATGAAGAGTGGAATTTCACACCTTTAGGATCATTACGGAAAAAGAATGGGCTCATGGAGATAAAAATTGACCAAGTTATGATCTTTTAAAGTCACACAAGGGAATTTGATGGCCTATCTAGAGTACTTGTAATCTTTCTCAATCATTAGGCATCTTCCACATAAATATTTCTTAAAAATTTTGAATTTATTAGTTTATAACCCTTTAAATATAAGCATGTCTTTGGAATTACTCAAAAATACCAAAAGATGAGCAAGATATAGCCCTTAGAAGTTCGAAACCTTAGCTCCTAGAGCAACAAAATGCTTTGGAAACCCTTTTCAATTTTGACAAACTTTCTTGCACAAATACTTTTGTCATGTAAATAGAATTTGTTTTGGTTGATAATGGGAAAACATAGCAACCATAACCACTTCCAAATATTAATCATTGAGGGGAAAATGCACTTGTGACCAAGAAATAAAGAACTTGTCCAATTAGGTCAAATTTCTTCAATCAACCCTTATATCTTTGAACCATCTTTGACAATTTGAGGCATGATAAATCATAATATACTTTTTCATGATATTACTTCAAAATATATTCAATTATGAGGCTTGAATATCAATGAAGCTTTGTTTAAGAAGGCATGGAAATAAACTCATGAACCTCTAGATCAACTTGATGAAATGTGTTGTGCTTTCACTTATAATATAATCAATTAGGGAAAACATTCATTGTATTTATTAGTTAAAAGATAATTAATACAAAACATAGATGATCACAATATACAAGTCAAGGTGCTTGGTGATTCCCCATGAGAAAATCTAAAGATAAGGAGAAAAACCAAACTCTAATGTGATCTTGTTGTGATTGAATTGACATGAGATGATAGAGGGATCTTAGGGGCAAAATTTGAGGTATAACAGAGACTCCAAAGTCTGTAACTGAGGTTCAAAGTTTTTTTGGTTTGGAAGGTTACTATCGAAGATTCATTGAAGGATTTTCTAAGTTGACATTGTCGTTGACTTACATGACTAAAAAGGGTCAAGCTTATGTGTGAGATGTTGCGTGCGAAGAAAGCTTTGTAGAATTAAAGAAGAGGTTGATGACCGCTCTGGTGTTGATTTTTCCTAATCCAAGTGAGTCTTTTGTGGTATATTATGATGTGTCTAAGATGGGTCTTGGTGGTGTGGTGATGTAAAATATGCAAGTTGTTTCTTATTCTTCTAGGAAACTCATATATCATGAAAGGAATTATCCCATGCACGACTTAGAGTTAGCAGCGATGGTGTTTATATTGAAGATTTGGAGACATTATCTTTTTGGTTCTAAATTCAAAGTGTTTAGTTGAAACCACCCAGTTGGAACCTATCATCTGGATTTAATGAAACATCAATGAAGCCGCCACCGAACGTCTTTTATCCTGCCGAAAGGGAAAGGTAAACATCGAGAAATCCTAAAAAGGGAGAAATCACGGTCTTTCGATCGAGAGATCGGGTAAGGGAGTCTGTTATGCGAGGGGAAGGTATTAGCACCCCACACGCCCGTAGTACTCTATGGTATCCACTCTTGTTGTCTAATCTAATGGGTGTGGTCAAATCCTATGTCTATGGCTTAAAGCTGAAAAAGGAATGCATGCGAAAGAAAAAGAAAACAATGTAGGGAAAATAAAAAGTTGTGCTCGATCGGGCCTTACCCCAATGCCTACGTATCCCTTTTAAGGAATCAGAGCAGCCGTAGTTCGGCTTACATGTTTTGGTTGGTTTGTGTTTTTTAGTTAAGGCAAACAAGAACAATCAAGATGGAGAAACATCGAATGAAACAACAAAAAAATGAGATGATCAAACATTGACTAAATAATAACATAGTAACATGTCACAGATGGCGAAACATCAAATGATAAAAAACGGATGACAAAACATCACACCTAGCAATGATATTGAGAATCAAAGCAGGATAACAGACAGATGCGATGGAGAAACATCGGCTTCAAACAAATGTGTGATGGCGAAACATCAGTTAAGAGATAACAAGGTGTCATGGAAAATATGGAAAAACATCAATAAATCGGATGAAGAAACATCACACCTAACAATGATATTGAGAATCAAAGTAGGATAACAAACATGTGCGATGGCGAAACATCGGCTTCAAACAAATGTGCGATGGCGAAACATCGGCTAAAAGATAGCACAATATCATTGCAAGGATGGAAAAACATCAATAAAACGGATGACAAAACATCACACCTATCAATGATATTGAGAGTTAAAGTAGGATAACAAACATGTGCGATGGCAAAACATCGGCTACAAACAATTGTGTGATGGCGCAACCATCGACTAAACCAGGTTTAAAAGCAAAGCCAAGAGGCACACAAACAAAGTAAGATTGGTTTGTATCTTTTACCTTGAAGAAGGGTTTGAGTTTATTAGAGGTTTTTTATGATTTGCCAAGAAAATAGATTTTTGTTTTAAGATGCAGAATGCAAAGGAAAAGAAAACAACTAGGGGAGACTATCCTAATCTCTAGCCATAATGTTATCAAATAATGGTGGACCCTAAGGTTGAGGATAAAGGAAAACCCTACCTTAATTAACATGTTAAAGGAAGCTTAACAAAACTATCCTATAGGAAACATGCAATGAGAGCGAAATCGTGATCTCAATTTCTAAATTGAGTGACTCATCGATCAACAATTAAAGGAGAAAAACAATAAACATCCTATAGGGAACATGCACTGAGAGAGAAGTCGTGATCTCAATTTCTAAATTGAGTGACTCATCGATCAACAATTAAAGAAGAAAAACAATAAACATCCTATAGGGAACATGCACTGATAGCGAAGTTGTGATCTCAATTTCTAAATTGAGTGACTCATCATTCAAAAGCAAACATAACACATGTATCAGACAAAAACCAGAGGGCCTCCTGACAGGTATCAGCAACAGAGGTCCCATCATGCAATCAGAGAACTATGCAACATGAAAATAGAAGAAAGGAAATAGTGCAATACCAAACAGATAAATATCCGTAGAAACTGAGCAAGAATAAAAGAAACCCAGAGAACTTCAAGCAAGCTGGCATCAGTAGACAAATCAAGTCAGAAATTACGCCATCAGGATGTAAGTAATGAAGTCATCAGATATGAACAGATCCCATGGGTAATGTATAACATTCATAATCACATGCATATATATCCTACATAAACTATCAAACATGCCAAGCACAAGAACAATGCCAATATAATAAATTGTGTTCCACAAATAAAGTGAAACACAATAGCCCCAAGTCAAAACTGGAAAACTTTTCTCAAAGTACCTCGCACATTCAACAAACAAGTTAATATTCCATAAAGGGAATGATGACTCACATAAGGTATGGATGATGACACCAAAATGAAATTAGAAAACATGATAACAACTAACAAACATTAGTCATGATAGACATAAAGAAACAAGTATGTGCACAAATTGGTCAAAAGAATCAGAGGAATGTTGCTCCTTTCTATCACCATGTTGAGTTGAAAATTGAATATAAATCAATGATCATGGGAGCTTGAGAAGAATAAAATCAAAGACCATATAGTTCAGTATCAAACATAATTGAATCATGTACAATTAAATCAACCACAGCTCACAAGCATAATAGAAGTGGGATTCCACACAGTTCATCAAAAGGTTCAAACATTCAAACATGGGGCATTAAGTGAAATGACTTGAGTTATTATGGATAATCAGAATCAACATGATCATTAGGTGCCCAATTATAGGCCTCACTCAAGTTAATTGGCCATCAAACAATATGCAACAAGATATGCAACATCAATTGGGTACCTTCACTTCAAAAATACATCAAAAATAGAAAAGGATTTCAATATCTCAAAGCAAAAATCTCCTAGCATATTTGAAATGTGTATAAGTCAGAATGAAAGTCTTAAGTTCATGAATGATTGAGGAGGAGATCAAATGAAGCCCAAAGTTCAAGACTAGTTGGCAAAACTACCAAACTAGACAAGTTTTCAAAATAATTTGTGGAAAAATGTCAAACCAAGTCAAATAATTCAAGAAAAATGATTTTCAGATCTTCAATTCATTCATGAACCATAATCAAGACTTGAATTCCAATAAAAATCCAGCGCATAAGGGTTTTGAAAAAGAAACTTGCACAATAAGTAACAAAACCCTAATTTTTGACTTTTAATCTTAAATATTGATTAAGTAAGATCAAAATTCAAACAATTCAAACCAAGATCATACAAATCACAAAGAAACCCTAAATGCCAGAATATATACTTTTTTCACATTTTTTGAATTAAGGAAAAGTCAAAAATGAAATTAAATCCAAACAATTAATCAATTAATCCAATAATCTCATCTCAAAATAAAATTCTAAACAAAAGTCAGAAAAATGCCCAACCAAAATTATATTCAAATATTAGAACTAAAAACACACATCTTTGATTTTTTTTTGGAATTTTTGAATTAAAGGAAATATTAAAATAAAAATTAAACAAACAATTAACAATTAAACTATTATTTAAGGGAAAAAATGAAAAGCCTATCCAAAAATCACAAAAAGGTCAATATAAAAAATATATTCAGATTCTATGATTAAAGAAAAGCTTGCATGATTTTTTAAGAATTTTTGAATTAATGAAAGTATTAAAATGAAAATTATAAAGCAAAAATTCAAAATAAGCTTCTCAAAGTAAATTCATAATCAAAAATAGAAAAAAAAGCTAAACAAATTTTAGAATCACATTCTACATTATTTTATGAGTCCAAAAGATTTTTTGTGGAATTTTTCAAGTCAAAGAAATATTAAAATAAAAATAAAAACTAAACAAACAATTAATTAAACTCATTAATTTTTAAACCAATCAAAACATTTTCAAAAATGATCAAAAAATGCACAAGGTCAGGAATATTATTTTCAAGTTTCATGAATTTTTTCATAATTTTTCATCAAGTTTTGATCAAGAAAATAAAATCAGAGACTCAATGAAAATTTAAATATCAAAAACAAGAACAAGGCCAATGAGATGATCCCACGCATCATCTTCAACCACCTGCCAAGGCCAAAACGCTTGTTTCCATCAGTTCTAACATGCTCACTTCAGATCCATCAAACAAGCACGATTCTCAACCAAAATCCATGAAATTAAGCTCAAATTAAAGTTGACATATCATACAACATCATGCAATTCGAATCAAACTCAAAGATTAAGCATAGATCAAGAAATCAAGTCTCAAAAACTGGAAAAACACACTGCAAACATCCAAAAACAGAAACACGATTTCACCAAATCTGCTTGAATCAAATCTCAAATATACATCAATCCTAATGATTGGCCAGCTATAAACACAATGCACACCATAAAACACTTCAATTCGTGCTCAAATCAAGGTTTAGATTTAGTGAGCATACCTTCAAAAGTGAAAAATAAATTCACTTCGTGCCTTTGAAATCAAACAAGAAATCCTTCTGAATAGCTTCCTTGTGCTCCAATGAAGGTGTTTGAGTAGAGAAATGAGGACTGGATCAAGAGAAATGAGCTTCTCGATTCAAGTTGCAGAGCAAGAAAAATGAGAAAATTCTGAGAAGCTTTTTCCAATGCAGTGTGTGTATGCGTGAAAGGAGAGTTTGAACAACTTATATAGAGTGTTTGGAGTGAGGTTAGAGTGGTAATTCAAGCTGAGAGCCGTTGGAGGGAAAAATGAAATTTCTGTCAAACCAAAACAAGTGTGATGGCCATTTGCGTTTTGCTTGGTATTTAGGCAATGCTTGCAGTCGTTTTGAGCATCAAAAGGAGAATGTGAGTGAGTGAAAAAATCGTGATGAGGTGAGCTGTCCTCTTTTGCACATGGGACTGATTTGCTTAAGTGAAAAGTTTCCCATTTTGGTCAAAATGTGAGAATGAGAGAGGCACGAGGTATGCACCTGGTTTGGCCGTTTTTGGCAAGCACATGAGTTATCCAATTCGTACCAAGCATGTGCAATTGGACTTGGAATGATTGAATAAAAAATAAACCAAAACCTGAAAATTTCCATGGCCAAGCATACATCAAGAATCAGCCGACTTTCAACTAAGGCCATTTCAAATTGGCTCGTGCATTTTCCAAACTTCTTTGAGCCAATTAAAATCCAAAGGATGAGCTTTACAATGATCTTTGATTCATCAAAAATGGTGGATAAATGGAAAAGATGTGGTCATTAGGATTCCTGGGCAAGTCAAGCCAAATTGCCCAAGACTGCGCGCTAGCCTGCCCATGTGCCTTCAAGAAAATCTGGTTTTGCCACCCAACTTCCTCAAATCATAATTTCCTCAATTTCAATCCAATTTGAGTGATTCCAAGTTTAATGAGAAGCTTTCATAGCCCTCTTCAAAATTCACTTTTTAATTTTTCAAATTGAGGCTTGTGTCACAAGAAATTGATTCCACAAAATGGCCTTCCAAGTGTTTGATGAAATTACGCGCGTGACTTGCCCAAGAGAAGTCATTTTGGCACTTAGCATTTTTTTCAAATTTTAAGTTATTTCTTGAACAAGTTACACTCAAATTCACCATTTCTCATAATTCAAAGATGAATTTGGGTATGTAATATGAAAAGAGGATGCTTGACCAAAAGTCTACTTGGTCAACTCTTGATTTTACTGACTTTGGTCAAAATGACCAATTTTCCCCTTTTGATCAATTGAACCATTTCCAATCCAAATTGAACCTCAATATTTCAATCCAAAATGCTTAATAACATGTGGTGAACCATGGAAACAATTTTGGGTGAAAAAGTCAGAGAAATCCTGATTAAATCCAAAACCCTAGTTTTGTGCCATGTGCTAGAAGATAGTTGATCAAGCTTCAAAACCCTAATTCCACTGAGTATCATGAGAGACTCCTTGATCAAATTTGATTCCAATGATGATAAGATAGTGATCCTTCATGAATTGGCTCATCTAGACCCCAATTACCTCAACTTGGACCAAACCCTAATTTTGGTTAACATCTTAGGAGACTGATGAACCATCTTCAAAACTTCAAATCCTCTGGACATCTTGGCCAATTTCTTGTACAAAGACCTTTCAAATGCCAATGAGATGTTGTAGCTTCCAAATCAAGACTTGTACATTGATCAATAGCCTTGATCAATCAAAACCCTAATTTGACTGATGAATCAAAGGAGTGATTCCTTCTTATAATCAAACACAAACTTCAATCCTCTGATGATCCAAGGAGATGGATAAGATATTTTGAGATATGCAATAACTTTTGAGCTTGAAAGATCCAAAGGTTTAGATGATAAGATTCCACTTGAACAACTTGTCAATTCAATCAACCTTCAAAGCTTAGGGAAGACTTGATAACCAAATAACTTTGATCCCATCACAATGTATGAATGTAATGCAATATGATATTCATGATGAAACATAAGCCTAAATCAAGAGGGTAAATTTTGGGGTTCAACAGCTTCCCCTATTCAAATATCTTCAACATGATAGGGAGAAAAGTGACAACTTTTGAGCATTCAGAGTTGAAGATGATTGAATATGAAAGAACCCGAAAATTTACACTCTTGAAGAAGAGTGAAAAAAGAAGCAGAAAACCCCTAAGACATGTGTCAGAATGAAACTTGTAACGCAGGTTAAAGAAAAATGAAAACAAAAGAAGAGTAGACGTGACTAAACTTCCGGACAAGTGTGCCAGGGCAAAACTGGGCTTTAAAAAGGAGGAGATAAAACTCAAACCAGAGTATAGGTGAAACTAAACTCTGGACAAGAAAGCGTACGCGGGTGAGGAGGCGAAACTCTGAGCTCGACCCAAAGCAAAAGTGGCTAGAGTGCGTGATTCTAGGAGCACTTGCTAATGTCAACTAAGATAGACAGTATGAAGGAACTGAAAGAATCTCAGAAATGAGGAACAAAAGCGAGACGGAACTCGACTCAAAAACCAGTTAGATGAAACTAAACTTGATGAGTACCTGGATGAAACTTGATTTCATGCACGGGTAACGAGGAAAAACTCGACCCAAAGCAAAGTGATGAGAGTGCATGTTTCTCAGAGCACCTGCTGGTCTCAGATCAATGGATAAATAGTGACGAAAACTGATACAAGAATCCAAAGAATAAAGAGAATGATTTCAAACCAGGGACGCAGTACGAACACCGCACTTGGTAAACGAACACCGTCAAAGGGTCCAAGGTACGAAAGCAAAAACGAGACGGAACTCGACTCAATAACTAGTTAGGCGAAACTAAACTAGATGAGTACCAGGACGAAACTGGATTTCATGCACAGGGTGAGGAGACAAAACTTTAGCTCAACCTAAAGCAAGGAGATTAGGTCGTACACCTAAAAACCTGCTGAAAGAAAATATCAGGACGAAACAGCTATTCGAAAGGTGCATCAATAGACATTGGAATGAACCGAAAAAG
Organism: Vicia faba; assembly: GCA_948472305.1. Taxonomy (NCBI): domain Eukaryota; kingdom Viridiplantae; phylum Streptophyta; class Magnoliopsida; order Fabales; family Fabaceae; genus Vicia; species Vicia faba. The sequence goes on along the minus strand of OX451740.1, from coordinate 756,391,905 downwards.
GTAGTGAAGACTAAACCCGAGAAGACTGCGCCAGGGTGAAACTGAACTACAGTCAAGAGTAGACACTCAAACAAGCAAATGATTGACGTCAAAAGGATATTGGTATGGTGATGAAACCTAGATAATGAGGATGAAGACCTCTTTGGGGATTTAATCCGAAGTATTAGAAAATTCACAGGGGACAACAGAAACAATAATGGCTTATGTTCCGATGCATGTTTGAATTCTTTTTCATATAGCGCAATGCTCCATATAATGGAAATGCTACGCATTTTGGTAGATGCAATATGATGACGCATGTTTAAAAGTTTCACTAGGGAATGGCCAAATGAGAAGCCAAAAACCAAGAAGTCAGGATCTGACAAGACTTGCAAAAATAAATTGCAAAATCCAAAGGAGAGGAGAAAATACGGGGAACCGCTAGAGAGGGAACCTCGAAGAGATGAAGCTTCGCGGGGAATAACAACCGAGCAACTAGTAGAAACGGGCCACAAACATTGAGAGGAGCTGCAAAAATAAATTACAAACTCCTAGAGAAGATCAGGTCGACACTATAGCTTCTGGAGAAGATTAGACGTTGAGGGGGAAGATCAGGGCAAGACTGTAATCTCTGGAAAAGACAGCGCGTTGTCGTGTTGAGGATGATACCAAGATAACAAACCCGACGTGAGGGATGAAAACCTTTGTTGGGGGGGGACAGGGCTTTGCTGAGGAAACAAGACTCCACTGGGGATACAAAACTCTGTTGAAAATTCTCGTTGGATAGAGATTTTTTGGAATACAACCATGGACGAATCATGCAGATAGTCACATAGTATCAACCTTACTGGGGATAAGGGAAGATATTAACATAAGGATGCCCCAGTCAGCAGATCAGCTGGGAAATGAGAGGCCATGGCGAGGGATCTCCGTTGGCAACTCCGTTAGAGGGTTGAAACTTCTTCAGAATGTGAGTTCCTACTTAAACGACTCCACTGGGGATGTGCGACATATCCAAACCTGAAGTCTTAGAATGAAGCTTTTGAAAGAAGATTCTTGGGGCAATAAAACTTTGCTGCAGAAACGAAACTTCACTGGGGATACGAAACTTCACTGGGAATACGAAACTTCCCTGGGGATAAATAGAGTCCCAATCATACATGGGCTCTGTTCAAAGATTCCCTTCTTGACAATCATTAAGCTCTTTACATGTGTTCAACATGTAAACTCTTTTTTTGATGCCAAGCAAATGTTTTGCATGCAGGAAGATGTTTATTTTGGGAATGACAGACCTGATGCGACGATTATTTAAGCCTTTGAAGTTGAAAATCTTAACAAGGTGTCGCATCTCTGTTGTGAATGAATCACTGGCTAGAGTGCAAAAATTTCAAAACTTTTCTTCCCCTTTTTTGAAAAACGAGTCAAGATGCAGGTGATAAGATACCAACATGAGTATGCAACGCATATTTGGGAGTTTAGGAAACGTTATCCCGTTGTAGTATGCTTTCGAGTTAAACATTTGTTTCAGTTAGGACTTTTAAAGGTTGTAACATGGCCTGATTCAAGGTTTTTTAGAAAAAAGTTTTTTTCAAGGCTCAAGTTATTTGGTGCCCACCCCCTTCATGATATTCTCCTGTCCTAAGTTCAGTTGACTTATCACAAGCATTCATCTTTCAAAAGGATTTATAATGGTTGAGTGATCACGACAAATTCTCCAACATGATTGTCACTTAACTTTTGCTGCTTTTTTTATATATTGTTGTTCCCCTTCTTTTGAAGAAGATTTTATTGGATAATCTCTTTTTTTCTGGCCTTTTAGGCTCTCTTTTCCCTAACTTTTTCCTGGATAAAATCTTTTGAATTTCAAATTCGGGAGTCCAGCGGGATGCCCTAACTTTTGCCTAGGCGACTTGTTTTCAAGTTTCGACTTAGCGGGGCTTTTTGTTTCTTTCTTATTCACACCTTCTACTTTGAACAAGTCAACATGACTTTAGGTCTTCGAACCTTTTCTTTCTTTTTCTCTTTTCTTTTTTTTTTGAAGAAAACAAATGCCTCATTCCTTTGTCGGCGAGGGATAGCCATTATTGTATCAATTCGATCTCGACCTCAGGACCTTGTGAGGAAAAGAACATCATGGTTTAGACATTTTTCCTGATCTCATGATGCAAAAGATAAAATGTAGTGACCCTCAGATGGGACATTCCTTCTGAAATTTGAATGCTTGGTCAAATCAACTGAACATCTACCCTGCCCCTGGTTAAAAATAAGGTTTTTTTTAAACGAAAAGGAAACTCCTACTTCGAAGGCTCAGAGGGGTTAATGAGGGTCTAACTCCCTTATATCTCCGGTGTTTGGGGATTAAAACAATGCCTGTACATCGTCAACGGGGTTCTACTCAAAAGCATACCACTACAGTCATCGTTTTTTAGCTAAACTCCTTCCTCCAAACTCTTGGCTAAAGCAAAAGAAATGGCACAGTTGGTATCAAAATTCCCGAAAAGACGATTAAAGAGTGATACTGGATGGATTAAGTAAAATGCAAAAAAAAAAAATTTTAAGGCAAAAATATTCAACGCATCAAGACTGACATTCAGCTATAAACAAAATCCTATATGCAGACAAAGCTAAAACAATCAATCAAGATAACACATGAAAGTGCGACAAAGAAACAAAATGAAAGCCATTATGGGGAGGAAATGTTTCCAACTAGGTTCTCCAATCTCTCCGACCTACCATAATCTTGATATTACCCTGACCCAAGATCTTTACCAACAACATGGAGCTGTGAAACAAAACGGCAAGGCGTCCACCAGTAAAGTGAATGAAAATCCTATCAATCATAGAACCAAACATTCCCCTTGCACAGTAGTAATTGTGTTTGTTATCCGTATTTCAAGCGATCGACCAACCATGACTTGTATTACCATTTCCGTGTAAGACCCACAAAGTTTATATGCATATTTTTATCAAAAATATTGGACGTTTTTGCAAACAAAATAGTAAAAAGTGAGAAAAGAAACGTATACGTATACTTGAAAGAAGATATTCTATTGATTTTGAGAAATCATCCTGTAAAAAAGGCATTTACATTTGGAAGCAAGTAATTACAAAATCAAAGTAAAAAAGTGTTTACAAATGGCAATGTGAATGTGAATATCCATCAACTCCCGACTCTGCTATGACTCTTATGATTTTCACACTTCCTGCTTTCAGAAAGATCAATCTTGGATTGGCTTCGAGCTTATGCCAGGTGACGAAACGAAGGAAAGAAACAAAGGATCTTATGCTAAGCGTAGTCATTTGCTTTAAGTCCCTAACTTTTGCCTGAATCGCCCTTTTGGGTTTTCCATTCACCAGGACACCCTCTTTTTGCCTAAACCTCCCTTTCGGGTTTTCAGTTTAGCGGGTTATTTCTTTATTTTTTTATGCAAAGTATTTTTTAACTACGTCAGCATTCACAGGAAGAAGGAAGTATTCTCCATCCATAGTCGTGAGCATCATCTCTCCTCCAGAGAAAACTTTTCTGACCATGCACTACGCCAAATAAGCTATTTAATAGCGCTTTTTTTTGTTTTTGATAGCGCTTAAAAGTGCTATTAACCGCGCCACTATTGTAAATATTTCTTATTTAATAGCACTTTAAAAGCGCTATTAAAGTACCAATTTATAATAGCGTTTTAATTAAAGTGCTATCAAAGTCAGTATTTTGCATGTTTTTTGTTTGTTTTTTTATAGCACTCTAAACAAAAAGCGCTAATATATAACATATGTTTGATAGCGCTTTCAAATAAAGTGCTAATAAATGGTACATATTTGGTACAATATTTTTAATAAGTACAGTACAATATTTTTTCTTACACAATCATTTTTTTTGGTGTAAATATAAAATAACTATATTCAATTCAACACAAATAACGCTTTAAGTTACTCATTGCATATATATTATGATCCATCAAATACCAAATAATATTTTAAATTACCAAATCCTATTGTTTCCAAATATCATAACATATAGAATATTAAGAGGGCGTTTGCATAGCCAAATTTGTAGATGCCCATCTATGAGTACTTCAATCCAAATCCAAAAACATACAATCAAATTCTCTAAACAAAACACCAAAAAAATAAGAAAAGAAGCATTCCATAGCTGTAAACATCTGCTTTTACGGTTATCGGTCGATTACTAACCCATTCTGGTGCCAAATAGCCTCTAGTGCCTCTTACCATTGTTACCACATGAGAATGTTCCCTTGCCATCAATTTAGCAAGTCCAAAATCAGATACCTTGGGACAAAAGTTTTCATCTAACAATATATTTTCTGGCTTGATGTCACAATGTATTATCTTGTTTCTACACTGCTCATGAAAGTATGCAATCCCTTGTGCAGTATTTTTGGCTATATCAAAACGAGTTTGCCAATCGAGCAATCTATCTGGTCCTCGAATCGAAGGGAAGATCCACTGATCCAATGAACCATTCTTCATGAACTCATAAACTAAAAGCCTGCAAAACAAACATTGCTTAAGCCAACTAAAGCGATGAAATTTGAATTCTTACGATGAAATTGTAAATAAAATAGTACACACCTCTGAGGTCCCTCAGAACAAAAACCACATAAACGAACCAAATTCATATGATGCATTGAGCCAATCGTGTTTACTTCGGTGATAAATTCTTTCTCTCCATGAGGCAAAATCTTATCAAGTTTCTTCACCGCGACTAAGGTACCATCTCCTAAGCTTCCTTTATACACACTTCCAAATCCAACTACAAAATATAAACAGTTAGCAACAAATTATATTAAAATCAAAGCGCGGTAAGATTCAATTCATTATAGGACACACATACCTGTTCCTAGAAGCTGCGAAAAGTTACTTGTCCTGATCTGCAAAGCGCAGTAAGTAAAATTCACTGGAGCACCTGATAAGACCAATGAACATTCCATCTCTCTTTTCAAAGTTCTTTTTCTATGAACACTGTAATACAGTAACATAGTGAGTAAAATAATGAGAACTATCATGCCTAGAACAATTGGAATAATCACAGCCTTTTCCTTAGCACTCCCCATTCCATCAGAAGAACTGTTATTAGACCTTCCCTCTTGTCCTTCTGGTGTCCATGAACTATTTGCTCGAACCTTCACAAACAAAGTAGAGCTCGTATCTTCAAAACCGCCGAAACTTAAACTCCTCAACACCCAACAAAAAGGTCTTTCTTCATTTAGTCCATAAACAGAAGCAACACAATCACAATCGGACAAACATGCATCGCCGCATTTTGATACAGAAGAAACATCACTCTCACTATAATTAGCTATTATTGAAGATTCAGAAAAATAATAATTAGTTTGTTGCACTGTCGAAATTCTAAAACTCGATGTCTTGTTTTCGTTTTTTCCATTAGTACATTTTCCAACCAGAGATGAATTCTCATAACATTGTCCATCTCTTCCTAGTTTAGAAGTTCCTGGTAAACAAGTGCAAGAAGCATTAGTCTTAGTTTTATCCAATTTACATACTCCATTACCACAAATTCCACCAATATCACATGGATTTGAAACTGCAGCCCACTGTGACACCCATTGTTTCGATCCATTTACGTCTTCCCATCGGTATAACCTCAGATTTCCATTCTCTTCGAGTGTCAGTCTCCTAAGAACGGTTAACGGTGTAGATTGATGAATTGCAGAAGCTAAACCTGCATCATCATTATCATTCTTATAAACATAAACTGCACCATCAGATGGATTTCCATATACAATTCCAAAGCTTCCGGCTTGATCTAAAACCGCGATAACTTCTCCGGTTACATTGGAAATATCAGGACCTTGCCAATAAGAATAGTTTGCATATGATTCATTTTCATCAAAAGTTTGGTAACTTTCTGGAAGATTGTAAGTTAGTGCAAGACTTAAAGAAGTTGGTTGCTGAAGCATTTTGAGAGCATAGTAGCCACCATGAGATGAGGATTTTGATGATGTTAATTCTGAAGAAACTGTTAGAGGCTGGTTTGGGAGAAGTGTGTTTGAAGGTTGAGAAAAACTCTGCCATATAGGGTGGTTGTTTGTGCTGTGAAGGATGAAGTTACCAGATTCTGACATGGTTGCTGATTCTACATTAGCATTTGATGTGTTTGAGGCCCATATGGTGACTTTTTTGTCGACGAGGACGAGGTTTCCTGTTGTGTCAAGCTCCAAAATTGCTTCTTGAGATGTAGGTGAGTTTCTGTTTGGATTGAAAAAGAAAATTAATCAGTTCATTGAGAGAGTATGATAGTGCAACAACGAAACATGGACACGATACAGGTATCAGATACGTTAGTTATTGAAAAATCTAGGATAAGATACGAAAGTAGTGATATTAGTTAATAGCAGATGTACCTATTGGGTGACCAAACGAAAGTTCGATCTCCTGGAAGGCTAGCAAACCAAATGCCTAACGTGAATAATCGATTATCAGTGTCTGATGGAGTGAAGCCGATAGTGAATGTTCCGTTATCAGGTAGTCCCGAAAAACGATCGAAGTTCATAATCATACTAACAGAGAAAATTGGAAAAAAAGTTGAAAACTAACTTGTCTCAGAATAATCACCGGCAGCCACCGTGATCGAACACCGACAATAAATCCATCACCAACGACTCTAACTATTTGTAATTTCTTCATTACATTGACTCTAACCGTGGATGACTGAAAGCAGATTGAAACTCTTGCACTATTTAGATACAAAACCATTCAAATATTGAATCACATGCAGACTACTTCTCCAAAATCCTTTATTGTGAGCATGCTTTGGTTCAAAATTGGGTGCAGAAGTCAAGTAGTTTATGATAATTAGCCATACATATAAGATGTAAATTTTTTTTCCTATGATAAATATACTTATATGCAGTCTATCAATATAAGTAATGCACGTACATCAGAATTGGAAACAGTATATGTTAACTCGTCATACTTCCTCTAAATCCTGTAAGATACCCTTTATCAGAATTGATGAGGCGAGTTTGAAATTCTGCCCACTCACTCTTGCATCTCATTATGACCCCGTTTACATGATGAAAACCACAAACTCCTTGTTACTATATCGCACAAATTTCACATACAGTACATCAGAGAATTGTGACAGTAATATCGTTTTCGTGTCAAATAAACATACCGCATCATATTTGTCTTTTCCATGATCATATTCTCCCTGAAATTTGTAAATATAGATCTAAGAATTACTTTTAATAAAAAATTTGCAGGTTGAAAGCACAATCAGTTTAGTTTATTATATCAGAAAATGTGTAGCAGTAAATATCTATGTAAGTTAGTGATAATGACTAACTCGTTCACCAAGAGTAGGAATTGTTTGATGAACAATCCATTGTTCATCAACCACACCAATTTTTTCATGTGCTGGCTGCCAAAAAAATAAACAAAAAGTAAGGCATTGAAGGGACCAGAAACATATGAAATAGAACCATGAATTATGAAACGACGTTAAATCAATAACACTTAAATAACATCGACATAGAAAAATCGAAAAACATGCTTGCTATATGTTTAATAGTTACTGTTATTGATGTTCCACATCCTTCAATAAGTTTGTTAAGAGAACCCAAAGCTGCAAAATTTTTGCTCAGTTTAGAATATATTATGAATAAATCAAATCTTAGAAGCATAAACAAAGCTGCAACCTCATTGTAGCATTGTAAATCCATGAAATCTGAGGAACCACTAAGCTGCAAACCAGTAAATTTGCAATTTCATCAGTATAATTACAAATTTAACAGCCTTGGATATATTATATTTAGAACATTTAGACAAAAGCATGTAAAAGCATGTTGCAACTCAAATATTACAAACTAAACAGAGCTCTAACATCAACTAAACACCACCAGCATCAAACCTGAAAGCGCACCAGGCCAAGACAGGTATGAAGTATAATCATGTAAAGATACACTAAAAATAATAGAACAACGATGTACCGAATAAACTAAAACAGATCAACAATGCAATAACAAAGAGCAAAAGTTTGCTTCATGAGAATAGCCACTACAATAAGGTTGAAACATAATTTTTTCAGGTATTTCTTAAAATCATTTCTTTTGCAGTCACACCACACTAGGAATCAAGTTCTCCTATTTTGTCTTCTTCAAAATATATTTTGTTTCCCTGTTTCAAATATTGAAGAAATAAAAACTGTGAAACACCGACAACATTGTAAAAACAGTGAAACACCGACAACATTTAAATTCATAGTTAGACAATAGTACATGATCAAAACCTAAATTGAAGTAAAATATTTCAGATACCTATGTTATTCTCCAGTCCATGTTGTTCTTTTCTTCTTGTCGTCACCATTCAATAATAAGCAACATATACAATAAGAGGTCATTTAAGTTATCAACATTCAATAACATACAGCTGAGTCTACCATTTATTTTATAGAATAAAGACAATACTTTTGTATATGGAAGAAGATTAAACTTCACACAAAAGGCAATCACGGAGAAAATTGTACCGAATACTAAAGAAACTGATAAGTGTATTAAAAACTAAGGATGGAAACCACCGAGATCAAATCATGAATTAATGTATCTTCCAAATTAAACCAATGAAGGACGAGGAACATAATGCACCATATTGAGACAAGGAAGAATACACAGTGATGGTGTAGAAATATCAAGCAAGACAAACACAACAAACCATACAAGTACCGACAAATGTGTAGTAAACAATAAATGCAACTGACAAATAAGAGCCACTAGCATATTACAAACAGAAATGGAAAGTGTTGAGGTTAAGTTAAAGCATGACTGTATGTACAAAGGAACTATAATGAAAGAGCAGTTTGAAGCCCAGCCATTTTCTTAACAGTTTGATCCATCTTGAATTATACATCAGTTCAATTTCCCAAATCACAAATATTAAAAAAGCTATTAAGTAGGCTTCATTGTAATAAAATGCAACTACAATTAATTCAATTACTACAATTAAAAAAGCTATTACTCATTGCTAAAAAAAACTTATGATGATTACATAAGAGAAAGATCATACCAATGTTACAAAATCTACTCCTCCAACACAACAGTCAAATCCTTCCGATGAACACGACTCCTTAACATTCATTCCATTATCCCCTTCAACATCTAAACGAAACCAAAAACAACAAATTATTCATCAAGCATTAACATGAATAACTACTAATAAAAAATAAAAAAATCACCGTAAAGAAAACTAACCTGACTGGTTTTGCAAAAATTTGTCTCTACAAGTGCTACATGCCAACCAATTTGGGAATCCATTAGTGGAAACATCACAACAAAAAGTATGAAAACGATGCTTAAACGAATCAATTGCATTTGCATTTATAATTTCCTTAGCTCTATCAAGAGTCTCATCACTACAATCGCAAGCATAAACAATAACATCCTTGTTTGCCCTACAAAGAATTCCAAAAATAAAAATCAATAGCGTGATGAAGAATAAAAAAAAGTCCGAGAAAAAAAAAAGGAATACCGTAGAATAGGAAGAACGGTGCTTCCATTGCCGCAACCAACCTCCAACAGTTTAGGGTTAGAATTCGGGTGAGAGGAAAGCAATTGAGGAAACTCCTTTAACAAATAGCGTCTCTCCAGAAAAAAGGGGTGAGTGAAGTGAATGTGGGAGGTGTGAAAAGAAGGAATGTAATGGAACCGAACCTTGAAGAATTTGCCGGAGGAGTGACGAGTGTGAAATTGCTTCCAGGCTTGAACGTCTGATTGAGGTGATTGCGAGTTAGAAGAAGATGATGAATCGAAATGGTGGCGAAGAGAAGGGTTTGATTCAATTTCTGATCTGACGAAGGTGTTTTTTTATTTTGTTTCGGTTTCTAATTGAAATAACTTTCTGAAAATGTGTTTTTTTTTTTTTATTAATTAATTAATTAATTCATTATTATATATAACATAGCGCTTTTTAATAAATGCTATTATATAGGTAGTCAAATAATAGCGTTTTATACAAAATGTTATCTTAAAGAAGTTTAATAATAGCGTTCTGGTACAAAGTGCTATCATAATTACATAGTCTGTATTATATAATAGCGCCCGGTTAAAAAGTGCTATTATAAATGTGTTTTTTCCATTTTAATAGCATTTTTTTTAAAAGTGCTATTAAATTAGGTGATACAAAAAATCATTTTTGGCGTAGTGATGAAAGGACCTTCATAAGTCGGAACCCACTTGCCCCTGGGGTCTCCCTGTGGGAGAATTATCCTTTTTAGCACAAGGTCACCTGGCTTGTAACACTGAGGCCGTACCCTCTTATCAAAAGCTTTCCTCATCCTTTGCTGATATACTTGACCATGACATACAGCCGTCAACCTCTTCTCGTCGATAAGTTCCAACTGATCCAGTCGATTCTGTACCCATTCACTTTCATCCAGCTCAACATCTCTCATGACCCCAAAAGAAGGAATCTTGACTTCTACCGGAAATACTGCTTCCATGCCGTACACTAATGAAAATGGGGTTTCCCCAGTCAAAGTACGCACAGTGGTGCGATAACCATGCAACGTGAAAGGCAGCATCTCATGCCAATCTTTATAGGTTACCACCATCTTCTGCATGATTTTCTTGATATTCTTGTTGGCCGCTTCGACAACGCCGTTCATCTTTGATCGGTATGGGGAAGAGTTATGATGCTTGATTTTGAAGGGCTCACAAAGCTCTTTTATCATTTTGTTGTTCAAATTAGACCCATTATCGTTACTGATCTTTTCAGGCACTCTGTAGAGACAAATTATATTGTGCTTAATGAAACGAGTTACCACCTTCTTGGTGACATTGGCATAGGATGCAGCTTCGACCCATTTTGTAAAATAATCGATAGCAACCAAAATGAAATGGTGACCGTTGGACACAGTCGGTTCAATTTTGCTGATCATATCAATTCCCCACATCGCGAACGGCCAAGGGGAAGTAAAGACATTCAAAGGTACTAGCGGCACATGCACCTTATCAGCATAGACTTGACATTTGTGGTAAACCCGCGCATGATTGTAATCGTCAGTCTCCATGGTGGACCAATAATAACCTGCTCGCAAAATTATTTTAGCCATGGTATTCCTGTTGGAATGGGTCCCGAAATCACCTTCATGTATCTCTTCTATGATTCTAGTTGCTTCTTTCTTGTCAACACATCTGAGAAGTAAACTGTCATGATGCCTTCTATACAACACACCTCCACTGAGAAAGAACTTGGCCAAAAATCTTCTCAAGAATTTCTTATCTATGACGGATGCCTCTTCAGGATACTCTTGTGTTTCAAGATATCGTTTAACATCATAAAACCAAGGATTACCATCTGATTCCAAACTGGCCTCAAAACAGAAAGCTGGCTCACTCAAACTTCTAATAGCAATGGAAGGTGCCTCATTAGCCTACTTTACCTTGAACATGGAGGACAAAGTTTCCAGTGCATCAGCTAGATTGTTTTCCTCTCTGGGAATGTGCTCAAACGTGATCTCTTCGAAGTACGGAATTAGCTTCATAAAATGCTCATGATAGGGAATTAGGTTCTGATGGCGAGTCTCCCAATCTCCATTAATCTGGCTGATAACAAGATTGGAATCCCCGTAAACTTTCAAAAATTTAATGGACAGGTCGATCGCCGCTTCAATGCCATAAATGCAACCCTCATACTCGGCCATGTTGTTAGTGCAATTGAAAAAAATACGAGCAGTGAAAGGAATGTGGTATCCCTCAGGGGAAGTGATAATAGCTCCGACGCCGTTACCCATGGCGTTAGAGGCACCATAAAAAACAAGCGTCCAACGTGATTCCGGCTCGGGTCCTTTGTCTGGGTCTGGCATGTTACAATCCCGAATATACACAATTTCCTCATCTGGAAAATTAAACTTCATCGGTTCATAATCACCCAAAGGCTGATAAGCAAGATGGTCGGCCAATACACTACCCTTAATTGCTTTTTGAGTAGTGTATTGGATATCATACTCGGTGAGTATCATCTGCCAACGGGCTACCCTTCCTGTAAGAGCTGGCTTCTCAAAAAATTTACTTGATTGGATCCATTTTGGATATCAAGTAGGTGGTGTGAGTTAACATGTATTGCCTCAAACTCTTGCCGGCCCAGGAAAGCGCGCAACAAGTCTTTTCTAGAAATGAGTACCTCGACTCGCATTCTGTAAACTTCTTACTCAAGTAGTAAATAGCCTGCTCTTTCTTCCCTGTCTCGTCGTGCTGACCAAGAACACAACCCATTAAGCTCTCCAACACAGTTAGATACATGATTAGTGGCCTTCCTTCCACTGGCAGCATGAGTATTGAAGGTTCCTGCAAATACTCCTTTATTTTGTCAAAGGCCTTCTGACAATCCTCATTCCATTTCACTGTCTGACTTTTCTTCAACAACTTGAACAAAGGTTCACAGGTGTCTGTGAGATGAGAAATAAATTTGGAAATGTAGTTTAACCTTCCCAAGAAACCACTCACTTCCTTCTCTGTCCTTGGCTCAGGCATTTCCTGTATCACTTTTACCTTGGTTGGGTCCACCTCGATACCTTTTTCGCTTACAATAAAACCCAACAACTTGTCGGATCTCATCCCGAAGGTGCACTTATTCGGATTCAACCTCAGCACGAACTGCCTTAGTCTCTCAAAAAAAAATTTCAGATGAAAAAGATGTTCCTCTTCCGTGTCAGATTTAGCAATCATATCGTCCACATAAACCTCAATCTCTTTGTGAATCAAATCATGAAAGAGAGTGACCATGGCACGCTGATATGTTACCCCAACATTTTTCAAACCAAACGGCATCACTTTGTAGCAAAAAGTTCCCCAAGGCGTGATAAATGTTGTCTTTTCCATATCCTCCGGAGCCATCTTAATTTGATTTTAACCCGAAAAGCCATCCATGAACGAAAACACTTTGGAATGAGCAGTATTATCGACCAACACATCAATATGCATAAGAGGGAAATCATCTTTAGGGATGTCCCTGTTCAAATCCCTATAATCCACGCACATCCTGAGTTTACCATCCTTCTTGGGCACCGGCACAATATTTGCAATCCATGGCGGATAATTGATGACTTTTAAGAAATTCGCGTCCAACTGCTTCTGGACCTCCTCCTTGATCTTCTTGGACATCTCAGGATGAGTTCTTTGGAGCTTTTGCTTGACAGGAGAACAACCTTCTTTGAGCGGTAATCGATGCACTACTATGTCTGTATCCAACCCAGGCATATCCTCATAAGACCAAGCGAAGATATCAGAATACTCACGGAGTAGCTCAATCAATCTTCCTTTTATACTTTCTTCGAGATCGACCCCTATCTTGACTTCTCTTCTTACCTCTTCTGTGCCAATACTCACCACCTCAATTGAATCCTGATTCGGCTGGATAACCTTCTCCTCTTGTTTTAACAATCTTGTTAATTCCTCAGGAAGATCACAATCCTCATATGCTTCTTCTTTAGCTTGATAAATATGAGTATCAAAGTCATAATGATCCATAGCATAGTCGTTATCAATATGATCGGTGGTGGAAGTGCATCTGCATGAATGACATTTTGGCGTTTTTTAGTGAAAGTGTGTGAAAAGAGAAACATTTCCATTTAAATAAAAAGAAATGAACCAAAACTTTGAATGCAAAAACGTCCTTTATTTCATGATAAAATTGAAAAATAAACATGGTGGCCCTACACAAATGATCCACTACGCCTTGGGAAGAGCGTAGGAATTATGATATGATAATAAAAGAAACAAGAAAATTACTCCTCAGCGTTTGAAACTTGGATAACATCCATAAAAGTCCAATTTTTGAGTGTCGGGCCTGGAAAACTCAGACGAATCCAATCTTCGATATTGTAGCCATCAACCATATCTTCGCCAACTGCATTGACGTGTCCTTCTTGAGTAGCACAAGGACGGGAAAACATCATAGGAGTAGATACACTAGATGCTCTAGGAGTTGCACTCTGCTGACCTAGGCTAAAACCAAGACCAAATTTATCAAATTTTGGAGTAACGTCCAGCACCTGACCCAAACCTTCAGGGTTACCATTTTCCACCACAGCTCTCGCATCCTTGAGAGAAGACATAACAGTTTCAGGTTTCCTTTTCTGCTCTAGAGGAGGAATATTAACAGCATGAACTGTCTCGAACGCCTAAAATGGAGTCTCATGTATCTCGCCTTCAACTTCAACATAGCGGAATGATGTCAAATGACTCACGATGTATTCTTCCTCGCTGCACACAGTTATTACCTTTCCCTCTGCTGGATACTTGAGTTTCTGATGAAGAGTAGAAGTGACTGCCCTTGCTCTATGAATCCACGGACGCCCCAACGAACAAAAATACGCTGGCTGTATATCCATCACAAAAAATGTAGCCGTGAAGGTGCACATACCGACCTTAATTGGTAACTCTACTTCCCCAAACACTGACCTTCGAGACCCATCAAATGCCTTCACCATCAAATCACTAGGGCGCAGCTCCAGTCCAGAATAATCAATCTTCATCAATGTTGTCTTGGGAAATATATTTAAAGACGACCCTGTGTCCACCAAAACCCGAGATAAAGTAGTGCCCCTGCACTCCATTGAAATATGCAACGCTTTGTTATGGTTTGGCCCCTCCGGAGGAAGATTAAAATATGTGAAGCCCAGACCGTTCCCAGCAGATATGTTAGCACAAACATTCTCAAACTGATTGACTTTTATCTCATGCGGCACGAACGCATTCTTTAACAATTTCATCAAAGCATTTCTGTGAGGTTCTGAATAAATCAACAGAGACAAGATAGACATCTTAGAAGGAGTATGGCTCAGATGATCAATTATGCTATAATCACTCTTTCTGATAATTCACATCAACTCTTCAACCTCATCGGGAACCGAAGAAGCTTCTGGTATTGGAATTGGTTGAGTCACATTGGCTGGCGTAACCCTTGGATTACCAATCATCGCTTGCTGTTTTCCTTTTTCTCTTGCAGAAGCATCTGCCGCATCTTGCACATTGGAAGGACCAAATACTCTCCCGCTTCTAGTCATTCAACCCACACCAGAAAAGTTATGAACTTCCTCTTCATTATCTTCAGCACATTCTTCCACAGGCGAACGGGTACTTACTTCCTGCTTCACCCCATGATAATAAACATCGGCACCGTAGTGCCATGGGATGGCCTTCTCACTGGTATATGGCATGAGACCAGGTACCGTAATCATCAAAGGAGGTGCCCTATATGGGGCAGGAATGCGCACAGGGGTGTAAGGAATAGATACCACAACAACATCTTCTTTGGTAACCTTACAGTATCTTGGTTTTCTATCAAACTGTAGGAAACCCTCCTTTATCATCAACTGGATACCGGCTTTTAAATCATCACAGCCCTTCAGTTTCTCTCTACACTTGGCACACTCTGAAGTACAACCTGGGAAAATAGAATTGTCAAGCAAATACCTCTTAACATAGCACAATAGGGTAGTTACTTGTTCCACATTCATGATCAAATTCAACACTTCACCATTACCATCAATCATATTAACAACACCCCTCCATGCCTCGACATTAGGTTCTGAGTAACATACGGACCAGTCACGGGAGTAAACTCAACTGCCTTAGCATCCAACAAGTCTTGTGCCTTGCACTTCAACGCAAAGCAATTGTCAGTAGAATGACCAACTCCGCCTGAATGGAATTCACATCTTGCATTAGCATCATAGTTAGGAGGAAGTCTTGCGGTTGGTGGTGGCATATTTCTCAAACCGATCAACTTCAAATCAAGCAAATGATGGAGTTCCTCAGTAAGAGATACTGGAAAGGGATCGAATTTTTTGGGCTGTCTCTGTTGTTGATTATTATACTGACGGGGAGCATCTTGCTGTCTTTGTTGTTGAGGCACTGTATTCGGTCTCTGCTGTGGAGGAGCATTAACAGGAATGGAAACAACATTGATTTATTGATTCTGATAATCCTCTCTTCTTCCTCTATGCGAGTAAACCGCACTTGCGTCGCCCTCCCTTTTCTTGGGGTAAGTGTTGAATGGTTTCTTACTGCCCCCTGATGAGCCACTAGAACCTCCAACCTGAGTTTTCCCCAATTTCAAACCTACCTCAATCCTTTCACCAACCATAACCAAGTCTGCAAATCATGCCGAAGTACTTCCTATCATGTGCTCATAGAATAGCCCTTGCAGGGTACTCATAAGATGTTGTGGATGATAATAAGAACCCATAGCAACAATAATCACTTCCAAATATTATGAATTGGGAAATTTATGTACTGGTGGTCATGGAATCAAGAACTTGTCCAATTAGGTCAAACCTCTTCAATCAATTCTTGCATCTTTTGATTTCCTTTGAAAAATTGAGGCATGATGAATCATAGTAGACCTTGTCATTATATTAATTTAGATAACTCTCAATGATGAAGCTTGAATATCAATGAAGCTTTGTTGAAGAAGGCATGGAAATAAACTCATGAACCTATGGATCAACTTGATGAAATGTATTGTGCCCTCACCAATAGTATCATGACTTAGAGCCAATATTCAATTTATTTGTTAGTTAAAAACTAATAAACACTAGACAAATATGACCACAATATACAAATATAATTGCTTGGTGATCCCCCATGAGAAAACCTAGAGATGAGGAGAAGAACCAAACCCAAGTGTAATCTTGATATGATTGAGTTGATATGAGATGGTAGGGGAATCTTAGGGGAAAAATTAGGGTACATAAGTGGAAAATTGATATGATAGGAATGATCAAACGAAAATCCTCTAACGAAAACCATTTTTTACTAGTTTCCATTGATTACTTCACCAAATTGGTGGAAGTTACATCCTACGTAAATGTGAGAAGACAAGTGGTTACTCGGTTCATCAAGAAAAATCTTATAAGTAGATATGGGGTTCCTAGTAGAATCATTACAAATAACAGGTCTAATTTGAACAACAAAATGATGAGGGAATTATGTGATGACTTCAAGAACGAGCATCATAATTCCTCACCGTATCGACCTAATATGAACGGGGCCGTAGAGGCTGCCAACAAGAATATCAAGAAAATCATTCATAAAATGGTGAAGACATACAAAGATTGGCACAAAATTTTCCCATGTGCACTACATGGCTATCGTACTTCCGTACATACATCAATTGGTGCAACTCCTTTCTCTCTACTATATGGCATGGAGGCAGTACTCCCTATTGAAGTAAAGATTCCATCACTACAAGTTCTAATGGAAACAAAACTTGAAGAATCGGAATGAGTTTAGACACGCCTTGATTAGCTTAACCTCATTGAAGAAAAATGCTTGATAGCTTTGTGCCTCGGTCAATTATACCAAAAGCGAATGTAGAAATCGTTTGACAAGAAGGTTCATCCTTGAGTGTTCAAAGAAGGAGATTTGGTTCTCAAGAAGATTCTACTACCTCGCCTTGATTCACATGGTAAATAAACACCTAACTATGATGGTCAATTTATGGTAAAAAAACATTTTTTGGTGGTGGTCTTATCCTCACAACAATGGATGAGGAAGAACTACCACATCCGACGAACTTCGACATAGTAAAAAAATACCATGTATTAAAAGCTCGCTAAGTTCGAACCCTAAACGGGCCACTTAGGAAAAAAGGAGTGTCCTGGTGGATTAAAATCCCTAAAGGGAGATCCATGCAAAAATTAGGGACATACACAAAAAATTATCCCAATGGATTGAAATCCCAAAAGGGAGATCCATGCAAAAATTAGGGATCCTACTCAAAATAAAGAACAAAAATACTGTGATCCGAAAACCACGACTACGACCATGAAGTAGAGGGATTAATCCAAATCATTTGAATTAGAAGCAAAGAGGATTGGAGCTATCGGAAGGACATTGGAGAAACAACAGTAGAAATTATTTGATTAAGAAAATATTTTGAAAAGGCATGGACCGAAGTCCAATTTTATTGTGAAAGCGATTCAAGTTTGGAAAACTAGAATAGTTTTGTAAAGGAGGGATAAGATTATTTGAAATTAAAGAAGATAAGAGGAGATGAAGGGACTATCCTAAAGCATAAGGTAAAAGCTAGGGAAAAGAACCGTCTAACCAACAAGAAGCCAACACTTGACACAATGAGTCAATGTAGAATTCCCATCCTTTGGATTGAAATTAATCAATCAAAGATACTAAACCTCTTAAGAAAACCAAGCTTCAAATGCATTAAGTCTTCACAAAAGTTTGGCAGAGTAACGGTTGTATACAAATGAATTCTCAATCACAAACAAAATACATAATCAGAATTATCTACACACAAAGAAAAAAAACAACCCAATGTCCTGGGGTAAACCCCAAGAACTCCAGACAAAACAACAATAGAAGTCACAAGGTTTCATGGCAGGTCAAGGTCTCTAATCCTAAGTCCAACAAGTCCATAACTCCAAAATTCCAAGGATAGTAACTAAATAGTCCGAGTAACATTAAAGTTTTTTATTGTTCAAGTTGGTTATTAAGTATCTTCAAAAAGATAAATGAAAAGCTCAAGTGAGCAAAATAAAATGACATTAAAATAAATGCTCAAGTGAGAAAAGATAAAAATAGCATGAAATGAAGATTCTAAGATAAATGGTGCTTAAAGTAAAAGCATAAAGTAAAAGCATAAAAATAAAAATCAATTGTTAATGACTTAGAAATTAGAGATTAGTTGAATGACCATCTTGAAACTTGAATTTGAAAACTCATTAGAAGATTGATATAATTAATGCCTCTCAACAACATGTTTCATTTGCTTTTTGTCAAGTATATCATTCCTTTCAAATCTCAAGGCGACAACACAATGATCAACGATGTTTAAATGATTCACTTAGTCCAACATTTATGATGATTCATTCGATGATTGATAAAATCAAAAGTTTAAAATTAAACATACTTGGGCTTCCAAACATAAGTTTGGGTCATAAATGATCATTTCTCGAATCAGGAAAAATTTAGCACTATGTTAAACAATCGTAAGGGGACTTATATAGAAGTCACACCTATTTTGAGGTCGGTCAATAATAATTTATGTGCCATATGTTTGGAGTGATGATATGTAGATCATTCTCTAACACCCAAGATCCAATGATGTTAATGAAGTTTATGATCAACAATCACATAGTCAGAATATATTTTAAAAATTGCATTTATTGAATAAAATAAAAAGAAAAATGATTTTTAAATTGTTTTTAAAATGAAGATAAAAGGGAAAATAGTAAACTATATTCAAAGTATGAAAGAAAAATTAAAGCAGACCATAGAAAAATAAGAAATAATCTCAAATATTTTTATAAAATTTTTAGTAATTTTTTTTTAAAACAGAAATGTATTTTTAAACTAATTAAAATCACTCAAATAAGTGAAAAAAGATTTAAAAAAATAGTAGAAATCAAGATAAAATTCTAGAAAAATTTCAGGAAGTCAGAAATGAGTAAAATGATTTTTATAAATTTTTTTCAGAATTTAAAAACATCAAAAAGTATTTTTTAAATAATTAGAAACAAGTCAAAACAAAGGAAAAATTATAAAAAATATAATATCTGAAAATAAAATTAGGGTTAAATATGTTTTTGGTCCCTATAAATATCTCAAATTTTATTTTTAGTCCTTATTAAAATAATGACATGTTTTAGTCCCTACAAAATTATTATGCACGTGGTTTTAGTCCCTGTTGTTAAACCAATGTGTATTTTTAAAAGATTATTTTGTAGACATGTTTAGAACATTATAAAAAGTTCCTTGGAAAAAAAGAAGTTTAAAATTTGATTTCTAAATCGAGATTTTCATTACTTTTATCAATGTCTTTTGAAATTTAAAAAAATCACATTTAATTCTTTTCATTTTAAAAAATTCAAAAATTTGATAAGAAACATTTTATAGTCTTCTTAACACGTATGAAAAATATTATTTAAAAAATTAATAGTTTAAGGGTAATTAAACAGTTTTAAAATTTTAGAAAATATCATAGACTAAAACTGGATGAACAAAATTTTTTTAGGGACCAAAATTTATCATTTTTTTAATAGGGATTAAAAATGAAATTTAAGATATTTATAAGGATAAAAAGTTCCTAAGGAGGTTCTATGTTAAGTTCTTTCTCCGTAACAGGATCCTTTACAAGCACAATTACAACTCTACCTTGCTTCGGTGTGTAGACAAGAGTGATGCAGAAGGGATTATGGCTGACTTACACGAAGGTACCTTTGGCACTCATTCCAATGGACATTCAATGGCTAAAAAGATCCTACGGGCATGATATTACTGGTTCACTATGGAAGCAGACTGCTATCAACATTCACGAACTTGCCACAAATGTCAGATCTATGTTGATAAGGTAATGTACCTCTGGTTCATCTGAATGTCTTGACTTCTCCTTGGCCATTTGCAATGTAGGGCATCGATATGATCAGAGAGATTAGACCTACAACTTCTAATGGGCACTGCTTCATCCTGGTTTCCATTGATTACTTTACAAGGTGGGTCGAGGTAGCTTCATTTGCTTCTGTTACCAAAAACGTTGTGGCTCGATTTATCATACATAACATTATTTGTCGGTACGGTATCCCAGAAAGAATTATTATGGATAATGGTACCAATCTCAACAACACTATGATCACCGAGCTCTGCACACAATTCAAAATCCAGCATCATAACTCCTCTCCCTATCGGCCAAAGATGAATGGCATTATTGAAGCTGCTAACAAAAATATCAAGAGAATCATACAGAAGATGACGGTGACATATAACGATTGGCATGAGATGTTACCATTTTCTCTTCATGGTTACCGCACCATAATGTGAACATCAACAGGGGTAACTCCTTTCTCTTTGGTATACGGTATGGAAGTTGTCACCCATTGAGGTCCAGATCCCTTCCTTGAGGATCATGAATGATGCAGGGTTGAGCGAAGACGAATGTGTTCAGACTCGACTTGACCAATTAAACCTGATGGATGAGAATAGGCTCGCAGCTGTCTGCCATAGTCATATGTACCAAAAACGCATGATAAAAACTTTTAACAAGAAAGTCAGACGTCAGGAATATTGGGCCGATGATCTAGTAATCAAGTGCATTATACTTCCACAAGGTGATCCCAGGGGCAAATGGACTCCCACATACGAAGGGCCATTTGAAAACAAGAACATATTCTCTGGTGGAGCCATGATCCTAACCACTATGGACGGTGACGACCTTCCGCACCTTGTAAACGCGAACATAGTTAAAAGATACTATGCATAAACAAAGACCCGCTAGGTCGACTGGCCTAGGAAAAAATAATGGCATCCCGGCAAACCAAAAAGGGTTCGGGCAAAAATTAGGGATATACATGAAAAAAAATCTGTACACCCGGCAAGTCGAAAACCTGAAAAGGTGGCTTGGGCAAAAAAGGGTATCCTGATGGACTAAAAACCAGAAAGGGCGGTCCAGACAAAATTTTGGGATTTAAAATGTATAACTATGTCCCGTAGGATCACCTTACATCTAATCTTTAGTATCAACTATCAAGCTCAAGTGGTATTAATCAATCCAATCAGTTTCGGACAAGCAACGAAAGTGATGAGATGCTCAAGGACATAAAGGAAATAGCAGAATGGGAACCCAATGGTATTATTTCACATAGTTGTCTTTCTTTGTATACTATTTTGTATAATTTGTATTCTTATGACGACATTCTCTTACTAGGATGTCTGTCTCCTTGTACAAAAATGCTTATTTCAAGTTAATACAAAACTATTCCTTTGAAAGTGCAAAACTTATGTTTTTATTTTCCTGTTTTGTGTGCGAAAACGTCGAGTGATTATTCTTGAACATATGCATTTGAATATAATTAATGCTTACAAATGTACACCTAAAAATAGAAAGGCAATTGCTAATGACTTTAAGAAACGGGACAATATCTAAGGGCCATCCATAAAATCCCCGCAGATGTTTTCCCCAACAGATACCTTCTCCAGAAGGCATAGAGGCAGAGATTTCCTACTACAAGGTCTATGCCACATTCTCAATATGCAGCCTAAAAATTCCAGGTTCTCATATCCCCGGCCAAGAAACAATCTCCAAACTACCGCTTTAACATCTGAGGAAAATTCCCCAGTAAAGTCGCCAAGCTTCTCGAGATTCCCCAACAAGATTTCAACAAAATCCCCATGCAATTTTTGGATTTCACCTTCCGCAACAGAGTTTTATAATTCTCAAGTAGTTTGTAACGCCTTATCCCCAGTAGAGTTTATTTCTCTTGCTACGGAAGTTCATCCCCTAGCGGAGTTTATTTCTTCAAATCGGTGAAATCTTCCAACATAACTCTGCCCCTCAAAAAATCATTCTCAAATCGAAGTCTAAGATCCTCGGCAGAGAAAGGGAATCGCCAACAAAACTATCTCCTTTCACTATCCCCAGTGGAAATTGAAGAATCACTTTCTTCACTCACCAGCAGCAGTCAGGGATTCATTATCTCAAACAAAGATACTGCACAACAGCATTACATGTTCATACCTAATGGCATGTGCATACAAATACATATATCATAATCTCATTTATTTTCGGATCATCATGCAATTCATACATCACGACATCGCATGAAACTGATTTTACTTTTTTCAGGATAAATTAGCAAACAGACAAATACTATTAACTTTTACAGCAGGTCAAAGATTAATGCCCGAAACCATACGGGGAAACTATCTGCACGATCAAGTGGTATCACTCCCAAAACAAGACGAGTTTACCAACAAATACAGTCAGCTACAGATTAATGCCTGAAACTAGACGGGGAAACTATCTGTTTAACCAGCAAAACAAGTTTCAGGTTAATGCCTGAAACCAGTCAGGAGAACTATCTATGGGCGACCAACTATGGATTAATACCTGCAACAAGCCAGGAGAACTTCTACATAAAGAGATTGAAGATTAATACCTATAACAAGCCAAGAGAACTATCTTTCTTTCTCTAAGGTCAAAGATTAATACCTGAAACCAGACAGGACAACTATCTCAGCGACCGACAATTTTCAAGTTCCAGATTAACACCTGTAACAAGACATGAAAACTATCTACATAAGGAGATTGAAGATTAACACTTGAAACCATACGGGAAAACTATCTTTATTTCTTAGGTCTAAGATTAATACCTAAAACCAGCCAAGACAACTATCTCAACGATTGACAATTTTCAAGTTCCAGGTTAACACCTGTAACAAGACAGGAAAACTATCTACATAAGGAGATTGAAGATTAAAACCCGAAACCAGACGGGAAAACTATATTTATTTCTTAGGTCAGAGATTAATACCTGAAACCAGCCAGGACAACTATCTCAACGACCGACAATTTTCTGATTCCAGATTAATACCTGAAGCCAGACATGACAACTATCTGTGAACAAGCTGATTGTAGATTAACACCTAAAACCAGACAGGAAAGCTATCTACATGACCAGACGAAGAAATCTTATACATGTTCCTTCTTATATATCTCCGGGTGCAGACTAACACAGACTCATTTTGAAGCAGCCCTACACAGGATCTTTCTAATACATTTTTAGGTAACGGTTAATTCCATTACCCCTAACAAATCACTGGAAACCTGGACTTCAACCAAATTACAGCAAACTGTCATCTCTCCAAATATAACTCTTCAACAGAGCCTTGGACAACTGAAGTTCCTAGACTCTATTCCCCACAGAGTTTTCCTCGAAAAGGAGAATAACAGAAACCCACATTCCCCCAACGGACTCCTCCTCAGACAACAAGAACAGGAATCCCAAAAGGGATCATGTGTGAAATCAACATCTACTTTGGATGGCATATTGAAGCCTATCTCTGACGACTCTCTGTCATATTCTCCAAATGGCATCTGTAAGCTCGTACCCTATATCATGAATCATCAGTGTTATTTCATGTGAGTGCAAATTTTTGGGCACTCTAGTGTTCAATCATCTCCCACCTTCAGATCACGAAAGGCAGACAAGCCAGTCTAAATCCTCAGGTTTAAGAAGATTGAACAGGGGTAACTGTTGTACCCCAAAATTTGCTCTCTCATGTTTTCCAACATATTTTCTTATATGGGTGGTCACAAGCATTTGATTAAAGGAAAAATAAAATTTTTGAACAAGGAGTCTTCGATTGGCATCTTAGCTAAGTCTTTTGATTGGCATGTTAAAAGGCCTTTCGATTGGGATTTGGATAGGCTTCGATTGAGTGCCTAACCTCCTCCAAGCTTTCCTCAAATTTCCAAGCTTCGATTGAAGCCTTGGCCTTATGCTTCTTTGTTGTATACAAGCTTCGACTGGGCATGTGTTTCCTTTGAAACAGCCTCTTTCGATCCAAAGGGGAAGGGCCTCTTGTTAGTTCTCCTTCGATTTCACCTTTGGCTTTGCATGCTAGTTTGACTCACAAATGCAATGGCTACCTGCATGCAGGCTGGATTCCTGCCTCGTTTGGGCATTTGATCTCTTCAAAGCATGCTTAATTCCTGCTTCGACTAGGGAAATAATCCCTCTTTAGCCTGCCTTCAGCGCATAAGGCAAAAGGCTTCTTTCAACTTGCCTTTGATGCACAAGGCCAGAACCCCCTACAAGCGTATTTTGATTCATCAGGACAAAACCCCCTTCACGCCTGCCTTGGATTCACTAAGACAAAGACTTCGTTTATGCTTATCTTCAATGCACAAGGCCAAGACTCCTCAGCTAAGTTTCTACACTATAGCACAATATGGCCCCTTCGAAAGAGAATTCCAAAGGTCCAGTCAAAGGACACGCATTGGAGAGTCATTTGAAGAAAGCAAAAGGGACTGCATGCAGGCTATTCAAAGGACACATAAATGGTGCCTTCGAAGGGTCATGCACTTGGTCCAATCGAAAGGCGCATAATGGTTGAAGGCAAGTGTTGTTATGTATTTCGATACATCTGTCAAAAGTCCTGCATGCTGCCCAGCCCAAGTCTCATGCACCATTACATTTATGACAAAGGAGGCTTCGATTGGCCAGAATGAAGTCCTAACTTGTGCTATTAGAATCAAGCAACTAAGGAAAATATATGGGTCCAACAAAGGAACCATTCTAAAGACACTCAAGAAGTCCATTCGAAGGAGGCAACCAAAGGCCCTTTCGAAGAGGACGCAAATGGTCTATCCAAAAGACCCCTTCGAAGGAGGCAACCAAAGGCCCATTCGAAGGTTATACAAGAGCTCCAGTCAAAGGAGGCAATAGGCTAATCTAAGAGCAACACTAGAGAGCATTTAAAGGAGACAAAATGTCCACATACATTCAAATTCAAAAAGGGACAGGTTTACATGACTTTCGCAACGTTACAAAACTTCATTCATGGCCTTGAAAAGATTTTTTTATGGAAGTTTAAAATATTTTCTTCTTGTACCCTCCCTTCTACTCTATATAAGCAGCGTGCTTGCAAGCCAAATGGACAGTTACAAACACGTTAGAGATACGCTGCCCCATAAACCCACCAAAGTTATCAAAAAAATCTCATAAGTGATCCAAATTAAGGCAACCCTTAAACCAAGATACCCACGTCCAGAAGCCAAATCGAAGAATCATCAAACAAGGGTACCCACACCCACCATCACATATTCATCCATAAACCATTGATTCAGTGCCCTCACAACATCCACCCCTGGATCGAAAGACAATTATCTCTCACTGGGTTGAAGTACAAACATCCTTCCTTGGATTGAAGGCTACCCTTTTTCCTCTGGGTTGAAAGCCACCTTCCTCTAGATCGA
The DNA here is from genome assembly GCA_948472305.1 of Vicia faba. NCBI lineage: Eukaryota > Viridiplantae > Streptophyta > Magnoliopsida > Fabales > Fabaceae > Vicia > Vicia faba. The sequence goes on along the minus strand of OX451740.1, from coordinate 756,366,180 downwards.
AGGCAACTTTTGTCCTCTGAATCAAATCCATGATTCTCCCTGGATCGAAGGATCCCCTCACTCCTTCATATTTTATTTTTGTTCTTTTTGTTATTTCTTTATTGATCCTTTTTGTTTAAATTAATCTTAAATAAAAATCACAAAAAAAATCAGGATAGTTTTTACTAATCAAATTAATTTATAAATAAATTAATTAATTATTTTAACCTATTTCTTGAAATTAAAACTAAATAGACTTAGGTTATATTTTCTTAAAATAAGAACAAAACAAAAAGATTTTTCACCTTAGGATTATTTCAGACACCTTTTCTACTTCGCACGCATTTATTTATTTTCATATTTTTCCATATTATTGTATCTGCCTACTGGATGTAATAGATTAAAACTAGGACATTTACTGCTCTATCCCCCTTATTCTTATATAATGTAAATCCCCTCCCCAAAGCATTGTAATAGCGTAGATTTAAATTCCTGCACTTTAATATTCTACAATATATATTAACTGCTAGTAAATAGGCGTGTATGAAAAGACTGAAATCTAATGTTAGCAAACTTAACAAAAAGACAAAAATAATTTAACATAACACACTTGCACATATATACCTCTAGGGTACCTCACCTTGGTTGCCTTCAGAAATAAAAACAGTCATGACGCAGGAACACTTTAGCAAAGACCCATAAATCAAAAGATCATAGTCCCTCGATGACCCTACAGTTGCCTTTCGGTAAATGATCTAGTCCCTACACAAAATTGCTAAAGCGTCCACTGCTGATCACACGGATGAGATAAAAGGGTGCATGTTAATTACTATAGGTGCACGGTCATAGAATAATCACAGAAAATAAAAATTGTTTTGTACATTTTATTCTCATTTTCCCTTCGTTTACAACTCCTATCCTTCTCTATCACTCTCATGACCTTCACCCTTCTTTCAACTTCTTCTCTCCCAAAACCTAAGCCCTACACTCTCTGCGGCGGCTTAACTACCCTGACCGAACCCTAACATAAATCTCCCCAACAAATCCCCAAATCAAAAATCAAGAAAAAGAAAGAGTTGAGTTACCCCTTTGCGTGATTCTGCGTTCTGTTACTTCAAGCTTTAGGTCCGATTCGATGCTAATCTCCTTTATCCCTTTGAATTGCAGGTTACAGAGAGGTAACAGTGGCGCGGAGAAGCTTATCAACAACGATTAGGGTTTCAGATATTGAAACCCTAATCACCCCCTTTTTGTCTTCTTCAACAACAAGACAATGTTCTCCTTCAACCTTTGTTCTTCAGGATTTTTCTCTGTATCTTCGTAATTCCTCCTCCGTCTCTATATTCAAGCTTTGAATCCCCACTTTCTGTACTTTTAGTTTAGTGTTTATAGGATTCAATTAGGGAATTTGCTGTTACAATTCGTTAGCTTAAATTAGGGATATTTAGAAAAATTAGGGATTGGATTCTATGTAATTGATTAGCTATTTGTAATATATTTGCATTTGGTTCTCTAATAGAGATTTTGTATCCTTTTAGATTTGATTTTGCACTAGTTTCTGTTAATAATTATGGGCTTGGATTGTAAGAGAAAATGTTGATTCAAGATTTGATTTGCAAAAAAAATAGATTTGATTTGTTTTTTTGATTTCTAGAGTAATAATTAGTTCTATAAAACACGCATATTTTTCGTTTTGATTCGTACAGTGTATGTTAGTTCAATATTTGGGCATGCGCTAAAATCTGAATTTATTTTATCCAGCAATGCATTCTGAAATTGGGCCAACATTCCTTCTCATCCCAACAACAATTTACACCTTTTCTTTTGATACAAACCGGGCTCAATACACGGCCCCTCAAAACAAATTTCCAAACAACTTTTAATAAGTGATTTTAAAACTCAATATCTATTAAAAAAATTGTTTCAATAATTTTATTTTTAAAATAAAAACCAGTAAATAACCAAGTATTTATATAATTTTATAAATTTTTATTTTATTTTAGTAAATTCACTATAAAAACAAAAAATGTTTTTATCAATCTTTTCTAAAATAAAACAGCAAAACAAAGACAAATGGGCTAATTTAAAAGGACTTTAACGGGCTTAATTATTGATAAGCACACCCCCCTTTCGCTGTTTTCTATTTAAAAGAAATGGGGCAATATGAATTTTAATATATTTGCAAATTGAATTCCCTCCTCCTAACAACAATACCTAAATGAATTTAAATAAGAACTTTAATTATCATTACTGAAATAGTTTTTTTTTTCATTTTCAAATCGCATGGGCTAATGCCCAACATGCTTCATAAATAGGCCTACGGATATATGAGTCTTTTTGATTTAGAAAGCCCAACTCTTCTGAATTAGAATGCACCCCCTAGTCAACTTGAATTTAAGAATGGGCCATCAGATACTGCTGTACCACCTTTAATTAAATATTTCTTCTATTTAAATCTTGAAAAATAAAATCATCGGGGTAGGACAATTTTGGGGTACGACAGTACTCCCCAATGAATTCTACACGAGATCTCCAGTTGAAGTCTCGATGATGTGGTTTTCAGCTTCCCTAGTGGAGTCATTATTATAATCTCCAGTGGAAGTCTAGACGATGAGGTATTGTTTTCCCTATTTGAAGTTTGTGTGATATTCTCCAGTGAAGTATGTCTGGAGGTGATGTATCCCTGCATATGTATGGTTCTATTACTATCAGATTATGTTGTGATTATTTTCAAACCATGTTTCTTCCTTGTGGATTTAAGCCATGAAAAAGGAATTTATTTCCTCAGTTGGTGCTTACTTTCTTATGAAACTTTCATCCTGGATGTGGTTTAGCAGAGTGTTGACTTTACCCAAGTTGGTTTTGTCTGGTTATTCCCAGTGTTGTATGACTGTTTTGTCAGTATATACATGATAACATTTATACATTCATACATACATCATGCACATATGAATTTTAAATTCATTGCTCCTTTGCATTCATTGATGTTTGTTGACATATTACCCTATTTTGCAGAGTTATGTTACCCTCTTTGCAATAGATTGTCAACCTTAAGCAAAAAGTGTATATTCTTTAAATTTCACCATTGATTTATCCCTCGTGGAAGAATTTTGTCTTTAGCCTTCCTTTTCATCTCATTATCTAGATGGAACATGGTTCCCTTTTAATTTTATTTCTCATCAGGTGCTATCTTGGTTGACTGTTTCGCTCCGGTTTATTACTGGTTGGATATGTGGTCCCCGACAACATTATTATCATGATTTTTGCATGCTTTGTGCCCGAGTTTGAAAATGTGCATTTATTTTACACGAGAAGACTTGATCTCCTCAACATGAATATATTGGCATTTCCCCAGAGAAGTTATATTTCTTTGTCCAACAGGCTTCTTATAGCAGCAAGTGGCAGGTCTCTTTACTTGAGCAACATGTACTTCCCCAGTAAGTCTGTTAGTTCCTGAAGAAGATTCATTTTGTTACTCCGATAAATGGTAGTCTCATCATTATGGGAGATAGTTTGTTATTGATATTTGTTACTCCAATGAATGGTAGTCTCATCATTATGGGAGATAGTTCGTTGTTGAGATTTGTTACTATGATGAATGGTAGTCTCGTTATTATGGGAGATAGTTTTTTGTTGAAATTTGTTACTTTGATGAATGGTAGTCTCGTCATTATGGGAGATAGTTCGTTGTTGATATTTTTTTACTCCGATGAATAATAGTCTCGTCATTATGGGAGATAATTTGTAGATTTGTTACTCCGATGAATGATAGTCTCATCATTATGGGAGATAGTTCATTATTGAGATTTGTTACTCCGATGAATGGTAGTCTCATCATTATAGGAGATAGTTTGTTGTTAAGATTTGTTACTCTGATGAATGGTAGTCTCGTAATTATGGTAGATAGTTTATTGTTGAGATTTGTTACTTCTATGAATGGTAGTCTCGTCATTATGGGAGATAGTTCGTTGTTGAGATTCACCTTGCTCTAAAGAATTCATATGTTTCCACTCATAAATACGGATGCTAATCATTTTTTACCTATCCTAATATTGGTTTTTACTGGCATTATCTTACCATTTTTTCCCCTATGAGTCGATGTTACTTTTTTTCTATCTTCTCTATGAGTGGGTAGTTTGCAATTATTTGTCGACCTTGTCATCCATTACTTTTTATTCAATATTTAAATTGATGATGTTTTACCTCCTCCTTGGGCTTTACCCCAATAGAGTCGAGTCTTCTGTTAACTAGTGATTTATTTTCCTGGTCGGACTTTCTTTTGATCCTTTATTTTATTTTCTGCTTCCCCAGTGGTGTCCTATGTCACCTTTGGATTTGTTTATTTGCATGCATAATCATAAGCATTGGATGGAATCTTAGGGACAAAAATATGGCTTTTTTTTATATTTAAGTATCTTCAATCGCGTCGACACAAAGATTTTAACCTTCGTATCTCCGAATAGAAGACACTTAAATAAGGGCAGCTGTTATACCCCAATTTTTACCCCTAATATTCCTCTATCATCTCATATTAACTCAATCATATCAAGATCACACAAGGGTTTGATACTTCTCCCTATCTTTAGGTTTGCTCATGAGGGATCACCAAGCACTTTGATTTTTATATTGTGGTCTTATTTTTCTCGTGTTGATTAACTTTAACTAACAAATACAATGAATGTTTGCTCTAAAAGATGATACTATAGGTGAGGGAACAACACACTTCATCAGGTTGATTCATAGGTTCATGAGTTATTTCCATTCCTTCTTCAATAAAGCTTCATTGAAATTTAAGCTTCATCATTGAGAGTGCTTTAAATAAATGTCATGACAAGGTCTACTATGATTCGTCATGCTTCAATTTCCAAAGGAAGTCAAAATATGCAAGATTTTATTAAAGAAGTTTGACCTAATTGGATAAGTTCTGATTCATTGATCACAAGTGCTTAACTCCATCAATTCTCAACATTCTGAAGTGGTTATTGTCACTATAGGTTCTTATTAATATCCATAACAACTTCTCTTCACATAGCAAAAGTATTTGTATAAGAAATGTTGTCAAAATTGAAAGGGGTTCCCAAGCCATTTTGATGCTCCAGGAGTTAGGGTTTTGGACTTCTAAGGACTATATCTTGTCCATCTTTTGAGATTTTTTAGTGATTCCAAAGATATGCTTCTCTTTAAAGGGTTATCAACAAATCACTTCAAAAGTTTCAAGCAAATTTTGTGTGAAAGATCACTAATGATTGAGAAAGATTACAAGTCCTCTAGACCGGCCATCAAATTCCCTTATGTGACTTAAAAAAGTCATAAATTGATCAATTTTTATCTCCTTGAGCCCATACTTTTTCCATAATGATCTTAATAGTGTGAACTTCAACTCTTCTTTTATGTGCAAAACTTGAAAATGGTTAGAAGATGCCTTAAGAACTCAAAAGATTATAGGTCACTTCATGGATTTTCATCAAATTCAAAGGATCATAACTTGTCCAATATTTGGAATTTTTTTGTGATACAAGTTTCACAATACTCTTTAAGGAGTCCACTTCAAGCAAGAATCATTGATCAAAGCAAAATTTTCGAATAAGACCTTGTTTGGAGTCAAAACATTTTAGGTCATTTTTGAAGAAAAACTTAGAATTTTTTCTAAGTATAAAAGTCATAACCTTTTTTTTCTTCTGATTTTGACCAAGCACAACTTCTAGCTCAAGCATCCAAATGATCTCTTTATTGGCACATTATAAATAATGTTACCTCATCTTTCCAATGCATCAAGAATAAGGTCCTAAGGTTCCCTAAATCATGCACACCATGAGTTAAAAGTAAACTACTTGAAATTGAATTTTCCATCCTAGTCAGGATTTGAAATCTATAATCTAGCTTCTAACCACCAAATTAGCACGCGTTTTTAATTTAAACATGTCTAACAAAGTTCCCAAAGTTGAATTAATGATCAAAACGCATGAATTGGATGAGTTTTAATGCACATGGAGTCACACATTTTCCACTTTTGGGCTCCATCCAAACTTCAACTTTCCTCTCAATTCTTTGCACCATTCACTTCCCTATAAATAGAGGACCCCACTCCTGTCATTTTCTCAAGCTTAGACAACCAAAATCACCCTGCAGAACTCTCTGCATAACCCAATTTTCTGAGTTTTTTCGACTTAATCTTTTCTCCACTTTTCAATCCATTTTATTTGTTGATTCTTTAACCTTGAACTTCACTGAAGCTAATAGAAGAAGAACCAAGTCGTGAAGTATCCTAAATCGTGCTAGCCAAATACAGTTTTAGAGAAATTTTCTGCTACTTCGTTCAGATAGAGTTCTCAACCAAATTGAACCAAATAAATCCCTATTCTACTCTATTCATCCTTCTGATTCTCACACTTCTTACGATTTTCATTTTCATTAAAAATTGAGAGAGATACTTGGAATTTCCGTGCTCGCTATTTTTTTTGGTTTTCTACAAATACAGCCTTTCACAGTTTATATAAATTTGGTGCAAGGGTACCATTATAATCATCTTGAAGAGAAGAATGTAATGGTACCGATATGGTCCTCTAAATTTTACAGTTTGTGAAAGCTCAATTTAGGGCGTCTGGAAGTTGAAGACGACCTACGTGTCGTGCTTCAGCCAATGATAGCATGACGTGTGATTTTTTGAATCCTATCCAGTGCATTTGTCTTACTATACGCACGTTTTGAGGACCATTGGATCTGATTAATTTCATTAGCGAGACTCTACCCAACGCGCCATACTTTTTGTTGCTTTTAATTATTAAAAAATGATTTGGTGTGATTTCCAAAGATGACCACATTATGCACAGCGTGTTAGATCCCTTGGATCTGCTTACTAACACGTTTTGACATTAATCTAATGGTCCACATTTTTTTTGACTTTATTTTCATTTTTTGATTTTTTATATTTAATTGTTTTAAACTTCAAAAGATCATAGAAAATTCGTTTCTGACCCAAAAATTATGAAAAAATTCACAAAAATATTTTGAAATATTCTCTTTATGATTTTTGTTTTTTCATGATTTTATTTTCATATTTGATTTTTTTAATGATTTTTTTTATTGTTCTAACTTGTTTTTAATTGTTTAAAAATACTTTTTGGTATTTTTAAATTCCGAAAAAATTTATCAAGATCATTTTCTTTATTTCTGACTTTATGAATTTTTTTTATAGAATTTTATTTTGATTTTAACTATTATTGATCTTTTTCACTTACTTGAATGATTTTAAATAATCTAAAAAAATAGTTTTCTGTTTTAAAAAAATGCTAAAAAATTTGTAAAAATACGTGAGATCATCTCTGACTTTTCTATGTTTTCTTTTAATTTTTATTTGATACTTTGAATATAGTTTGTTATTTTGCCTTTTTTTTCATTTAAAAAACAATTTAAAAATCATTTTCTTTTTTTATTTTGTTTATTAAATTCAATTTTATTTTTGATTATATTCTGACTGTGCTACATGTTGTTAGAGAATGATCTACATATCATTTCTCCAGACATATGGTACGTAGATTACTATTGACCATCCTCAAAATAGGTACGACTTCTATATAAGGCCACTTACGATTGCTTAACATAGCGCTAAATTTTGTCCCGATTCGAGAAATGATCATTCGTGGCCCAAACTTATGTTTGCAAGCCCAATTATGTTTAATTTGAAACCTTGGATCCAATAACCTTGAGGTTCATTGTTAGGAGGCTTTGGTCTTATCTATCCTCTAATCAATCTTCATAAAATTTGGTCTAAGCAAAATATTTAAACATCGTTGATCATATGTAGTTGCCTCGAGAATTTGAAATGAATGATATACTTGACAAAAAGTAAATGAAACTTGTTGTTGAGAAGCTTTGATTTTATCAATCTCCTAATGAGTTTTCAAATGCAAGTTTCAATATGGTCATTCAACTGACCTCTAATTTCCAACTCACTAACAATTTACTTTATTTTATGCTTTTACTTTACGTCTTTACTTTGACACACCCTTTATTTTAGCATTTTCATTTCATGCTATTTTCATATTTACTCACTTGAGCATTTATCTTTATCTCATTTTGTTTTGCTCACTTGAGCGTTTCATTTTCTTTTTGAAGACACTTAATAATCAACTTGAACAATAAAAAAAACTTTAACATTATATGGACTATTTGGTTACTATCCTTGGCATTATGGAGTCATGGACCTCTTGGACCTAGGATTAGAAACCTTGACTACCCTTGAGACCTTGTGACTTCAATTATTATTTTGTCTGTAGTTCTTGGGGTTTACCTTAAGACATTGGGTTATATTTTTTCTTTGTGTGCAGGTTATTTTGATTATGTGTTTTGTTTGTGATTGGAAATTTCTCTATATACAGCCGTTGCTCTGCACAATTTTTATGAAGACTTAATGTATTTTAAGTTTTCTATTCTTAAAAGGTTTAATATCTTTGCTTGTCTGGTTTTAATCCAAAGGATTGGAATTCTACATTGACTCATTGTGTCAAGTCTTGGCTTCTTATTTGTTATCCGATTCTTTTCCCTAGCTTTTACCTTATGCCTTAGGATATTCCCTTCATCTCCTCCCATCTTCTTTAATTTCAAAATTCTTCTCCCTCCTTTTCAAAACTATTCTTGTTTTATGAACTTGACACGCTTTCATAATAAACTTGGACTCAGGTCCATGCATTTTCAAAAAACATTTTCTTAATCAAACTTTAAACAACTTAATCATACTTTGACATTTTTGTAAGAAGACTAAAAGTCAATCAATCTCATTCAAACCATTTTGACATTTTGGCTTTTTACTTAAACTTTTCTCAAAAGATTAGACTCTTATCAATCCTTGTAGTGATGCGAGCTACTATACTTCTACGATATGTAGTGAAGTGAGGCCAAACTATATGACTTCCACTTTGAGATGATGCAAATTCTCCTTTCTCATAATCGTGGGTAGTAAGAATGATTTCCACTCGAATATGACGATGATGTCTTGTCTCTAAAATTAACCAAAAATTTTGTTTTAAAATTTTTAAAGGTGAACTATGAGTACCCTGATCCCCTATTTCAAAGAAGGTGGTACGTAGGCATTAAAGGTTCGCAACCGCGGCGGGTGCAAAATTGTAAAAAATACTTCTTTTCTCATCTCCACCATCTATTTTTGTATACAACAATTATAGAAATAATACACAAATTTTCAAAGAGGTTCCTGTGGAGTACCGTAGATGTTTAGGGTGTTAATAGTCTCCCTTTGCATAACCAACCATCGTACCTAGATTCTCTCCCCCTCTTTTTTGGTTATTCGCTTTTTTCCCATTCCTTTGGAAACAATAAAGCACAGTGGCGATTTTTATTTGATTTGTGCAAGTCAAGTCAATCCAATGGATTAGTCTCAACATTTCTACTCCTACAAAACCCTAGACCTAAAAGAAGGGGAAAACTCTAACCCTAGGGTTGTGTCCCCGACAGAGTCGCCAACTGTCGTAACCGGTGAAAAACATGAGTCACCACCACTACTTTTTGTCTTAAGGACACGAAAGAAGAGATAACCTGTAGCACCCCAAAATTTTCCCTCATATCCCGATTTTATCTGGTTGAGCTTCACATTCATTTGCATAGTATTAGGTTATATCATTCATTTTACTTCAACAAAACACCATGGTTCAAGGGACCAATGATTTCATAATACCATGGTTTTATAGTGATTTTTAGTGCATATCAAATAAAGTCTGGTTTCTGTGATTTTTATAGTCATTCTTCTTCAAAAAAAGTGTGGAATTAAGGTTGTGAGATGACTAGGGTTTGTTTCTTATATTCGTGGTTATAAAGTGAATTCTCAAGGCTCTGGTTATACATTCCTCGTGGACTCCCCCTCAAGGCATTCTTCTGCTTGGATCATAATATGAGGGTTTACTTCTCTATTTAGGAAGTGATTCAAATGATGTATTTCATTACTTGGATCACATGTTTATTGAGCAAGAGTTGATATGCGCATGGCAAGGGCCATTTTGATTTTACTTCGTCCGTGTTTCCCTATTTCATCTTCAAGGTTCTTCCAAGACATTCTTTTTATGTTGAGATATTTGGTCATTAAAGATTAAGGATTGAATGGCAAAGTGATTCATGATACAAAATGTGGTTTATGGTTTTTATTTTTGTTTGTCATACAACTTGCTAGAGAATTTGATATTAAAAGTTAGAGTCTCTTTCAAAAGGGAAATTGGATTTTGAATCAAAATTTGAACTCAATTTGATTCACCTCATCAAAGTCACTTAAAACTTACAAGATTGGAAGTAAATGTATTTTCTTTTCTCATTCATTCAAGATCCATTCAAAGTTCATTAAAGTGGTTACTTTAACCCAAATTTATCAAATTTGGATCAAGGTTTTAAAATTCAAATATGTGGATTGTTTGAAGTCAAGATTCTTTACAAGAGAAGTGTACAAATTATTCGTTCAGTCATCCATTGTTCAAGTTCATTTAAGTTTTAATTTAAAGTGCATCATCTTCCAAAGTTCAAGTTTAAACTTTATTCAAGATTTAATTTCCAATTGCAAAGTCCAAGCAATTTCGTCATGTTTCATTACTGTCGCGTCTCGAATTTTCATCAAAGCGCGAACGATAGTGCCTACGTACCACCCTTCATGAAGTGGGGGATTAGGGCACTCGTAGTTCTTATAGAAAATTGTGTTTTGGTTTGTTGTATGTTTTTTATGTGAATGATGCGTTATACATTCCAAATGTTAGAACATTGACTTGTTGGATGCTCGTTCGAAGAGGCTTAAGTCTTTGAGTTTGCTTCGTATTGGAATGGCTAAGACATATTCGTTTATGAAAAGAGTTTTCTAAAGAAAATTCAAGTGGAAAAATAAGTTTGAATTGGTTTATGTTTTTTACCTTGAGAAAGGGTTTGGTGATTTGAACCACACAAAAGACTAAGAATGAAAGATTGATAAGATCTAGAAGAAACCTACTTATCATTTCCAGTGCTTAACAGAGGTGTGATTCTCATCATATATTTATTAAGTGTTTTGAGGTTTTGAAAAAAGAATTTTTAGTCTTAAGAGTATGCAAAAGGGGAATAAAAAAACCTAAGGAAGACTAAAAAAGAAACATAAATTTGTCATGCAATGATGACCCTAAGGTTATAGTTTGAAAGGGGAAACTTTTACATAAGTTATCATGCATGGATAAGACCCAAAGGTCTAGTTAGTTTATATCTCAAAGAAGATGATACTAACATCCTAAGGGAACATGTTATTCTTACAATAAAGAAGAAGAGAGAAATAATAAGCAAAAGAGTGCTCTTGAGAAAATGAGACAAAGGTGCAAGTAAGCAATGATCAAAGAAAGAATGATCATGATGATAGAAATTACAACTTAATGAGGTAGTAGAAAAGACACAAAGTTCATTCATTATGGATCAAAGGTTTTAGAAAAAAAGAATGCATCATCTTAACCTTGATCACTTTAGATGAACTTAGGCATATAAATAAACACAAGTTAGTGTGCTTAAATGGTTCAAAAATTTATAACTTAAGACCCTAAACATGACATGATGATGAGATAAAGAAATGAAAATAAAATTCCCAAAGGTTGCATAGATGCATTCCATGTACCTCACAAGGCAAGCAAAAGAAGCACAAAATGAATCACGTTTAAAGAGGAAGATCAAAGCGATCAATTGAAGTCAAATGTCTCTCAAGCCTTTATAAAACTATCCTTGAGCTTACCATACCTCCAAGCATCAATTACAACCAAAAATTGTACAAGAACATGATTTAAAGATCAATTGCACTTAAATAAGGGTTTTACAAACCACACAAACTTTATGCTCAAGTTTAAAGCAAATGGATCAACATACAATTTCCAACAAATGAAAACAAGTTGACATATCATTAAATAATTCAAATGATCATAACATACCCAAAGATTGGCCTTAAATTATACCCATAAGCTTCAAAATGAAGCTTGACTGAATTACATTAGGCCAAAGGGACTTGCTCACTTCAATATTCCATGAAAAATAGAAAAATAGGATATAAAATTCAAACAAAAATTATCAAAGGAGCTCAAGTCTCTTACAAGTCAGAAACTAATTCTTTCTCAACTTAAAAGTTCATGGAAATATCAAAAAAAAAAATTGAAAGATCAATACTAGCTTAAAACTAGGCTTAAATGACCATTAAACAAGATAAATATGTATAAAATATAAAAACAAGAAGTAAAATTCAATAAAAATGAGAAACACGTTTTTTAAAATCCTAAACAAGCTTAAACATGATTTTTTGGAATTTTGGGATCAATGGAAGTGAGTGAATTATATTGAAACTTCATAGAGAAGCAATAAGACCTCAAAAACCATTAAATCACATCTCAAGTTTTGAAAACCAAACAAAATTTAAAATAAATAAGGACTAAGACTATCAAAAAATTCCAGAAAACTCAGAGGAACATGAAAATATTTTTTGTGATTTTTTATAGTTCCTAAATTGGGCAGAATTAATATTATACCAAAACTATACAAAATAGAACAATCAAAATACTTTTAACCATTTTATTTAATTAATATGGAAAAAGTGTTGGAAAAAATAAATAAAAATCATAATAATAAAATAGATATTTTAAATTTCACTCATGATTGTTTTTAGAAATTTTTGATGAATAAAAATATTTAAAATAAATTAAAGAAAGAAAAAGAAATAATTGTTAAAATAATATAAAAGAAAAGAATTAAATAATATATATAGTCAACATTTGAGCACATGGCCCACAGAAAACATAATTAACCAATCATGCACTCCCTAGTAATTGGGTGTATTAGAAATTGTGCCACACAAAAAACAAAAATCGTGCCAAGCATGTGTCAAAATCATGATTTTCCAGCCATATTTGTGTCCAATTTTCTCGCTCGATTCTCAACAAAATGGAAAATTTTAAACACCAAAGTTGTAGATCTCAAAAAGATCTACAACTTTGATTCAAGAAGTTTTTAAAATGGTTGAGAGATGAGAGAGAAATTTGAGCGAGAAGTTGACTAAAAAACCCAAAAATCAATTAACTTTAGGAATATATGCTAACTTTCAATCCCATATTTCTCTCTCAATTCTTGATGTAATTAAAAAGTGTAAGTACCAAAGTTGTAGATCTCAGCAACATCTACAAATTTGATTTAAGAAGTTTTTTAAAAGGTTGAGAGATGAGGGAGATATCTAGGCGAGAAGGGAGCATAAAATCACTTTTTCACGTATTTTCAAGATCTAAATAACTTTATATAAACACAAACATAAACAAATTCCCTTGTGAGAGGGACTCAGTAGGAACACAAGAGCAATATTACATGATTTCTAAATGCAACATGTAAAGATATAGGGTTTAATGGAGTTACCAAGTGGATAAAGAGTCCACTGCCCTCTTGTGCTTCCTAGTGAAGAAGAAACCCAAATATTGTTCCTTGATCTTCCTGCTTGAACTCAAATAAATAGCTTTTAGTTAAAGAAATTTTAGAAAAAACCTTACTTAAAGAGATAGAGAGAGATAAGGCAAGAATGATGTTTTTGGTAAGTGATAGCTCAAAGTTGCATGTGTGTGAGTGAATGAAGGCAAGGGTGCTCTTATATAGAGCCCCAAAGTAAGGGTAGAGAGGTCATTACAAGCTTAAATCCGTTGGAGGGCATAGTTGGAAGAAATTTCAAATTTAAGCCTTGGTCACCAATCTTGCATTTGAGAGAAAGTGAGGATGAATTCTTTGTGTTTTGGATAGCTCATATAGACAGTAGCATGTTCTTAAAATATGATACAAGTTAGTGGAGTATGGAGAGAGAAATATAGAAATGGCTATTTTGGACAATTTTGAGGTTTTTTGTATAAACTTGGTACAATTGCATGAATGGGTGTGAATAGAAGGTTTGATTCTTATATACAAGACCCAAATAGATTTTGGGCTTGATTGGAGTAAAAAAGAAAGGCTAGAAATGGAGAGCTCAAAAAAATTGCAAATTTTGACTTGGCAAAATTCAATAAAATGCAATACCAATGTAAAAAGCACAACTCTCCCAATTCTTTGAATCAATGGGCAAACACATACTCTTTGAAAATGTCTTGAGATGTGCTACAACTTTCATGTTGCAAGTTTTCTAATTGGAATCCATTAAAGTCATCAAAAATGGCCAAGAAAAACAGAATTTTTGGGAAATGACCCATATTCTTCAAAAGTTACCTATAACTCCTTGCTCCATAACTCTCAAAATAATCACTTTTTGGGTATAGGACCACGTTGGCAAAGTTTATATCTTATTTTTCTCTTTCCAACAATGTAAAGTTTGCACATTTTTAATAAGAATCGAAGATGTTGTGAATTTTTAAAGTTTAGCCTTATGACTTTCCACACTTAGAAAATTTTCCAATTTCACCAAGATACCTTCATCAACAAGTTAACTCCAAAATCAATCCTTCTCTTTAATTTATTCAACCATAGGCCACGTGATGTTGAAACATGATCGTTAAATTCTTCGTTGACCAAAAGTCCACTTGATCAACAATTGACTTTTGTTGACTTTTTCTCAAATGACCAGATAATCAAGATTAAGCAATTTAACCTCAAACAAAGCCAAAAAATGGTCCACAATCCATACGAGAAAGCCTTAAGTCATATACAAGTTATTGAGACCCAAGTTGCTCAAGAAAAATGTCAGGAAATTCCTTTGTCAAAAAGTTGACCTTTTAGTCAACTAGGTCAAAATTTCACCCATCATCCAATGCAATGCTTTGAGAAATCTTATGATGAATTCAATGGTCATACTTGATACATTGGGCTATAAATTTACCACATAAACCAAATATTGATGAAAATGAAACTCACAACTTGAAAGGGGCCAAAATACTTATTTCTGATTGAATAGCTTAGGATATGGTAACTAAAGATCAAACCCTAACTTCTCAGAGATTCCTGAGAAATCCAAGGAGGTAATGAACTTAAATCAATAAGGATCTTATGAAAGTGAGGTCCCATACAACTTTCCTTGAGAAGCTCAATCTTTTGATTGATGGATAATCTTGAGCCAGGAGAAACCCTAAGAACCTTGATCCCATGAGTGTAGCAATGAATATTAACCAATGGTATGTATGCAATGAAATGCAATAAACCAGATGAAAAAATATAAGGGTGGCACAAATTTGGGGTATGAAAGCTACCCCTAAACCTGAAAGTGAGATTTGCACTAGCCTTTCGAACATTCGAGGTAGAAGAAGATTAAATATAAAATACCAGAAATTTGTCCGAAAGAGAAAGTGGTGTTGTCATTTTGTTTCGTGATGTCTGTTGGGGAAAGAAATATGGGTGAAGTATCTTGTAACATAGCGTTTGTGCAAATATAAGGTGATTTATGTAAGCAAGTAAGGGATAATCAACACGGACGAGTGCAAAAGAGAATACAAATGAGCATCAGAATGAATCAACATGGACAACTACTAAAATCAATACGGATGAGTATTGAAATAAGATAAAGACGAGTATCAGAATGAATTGACACTGGAGAGTGTTAAAATTAATACGGACGGGTATAAAACAGTGATACAGACGAGTATCAGAATTAATCGACACAGATGATTTTTGAAATTAATACGGACGGGTATTGAACGAGGATACAACTGAGTATCAAAATGAATCAACACAGACAAGTGTTGAAATTAATACGAACGAGTATTGAACGGGGATATAGATGAGTATTAGAATGAATCATCACAAACGAGTGTTGAAATCAAAACGAACTAGTATTGCAAGGAGACATAGACGAGAATCAAAATGAATCGACACAGACGAGTACTGAAATTAATACGAACAGGTATTGAGCAGTGATATGGACGAGTATCAAGCTGAGTTAAAATGGACGAATAATGAAACCAATACAAACGAGTATTGAACAGGGATACATACGAGTAACAAGCTCAGTTAACACATACTAGTATTGAAATCAATATAGATAGGTATTACAAGGAGATACTGATGAGTATCAGAATGAATCAACACGAAAGAGTGTTGAAATTAATACAAAAAGGTATTGAAAGGGGATACAGATGAGTATAAGAATGAATTAACACGGACGAGTGTTGAAATTAATACAGACGAGTATTGAACAGGAATACATATGAGTATAAGAATGAATCAACATGGACGAGTATTAAAATACATACGAGCGAGTATTTCAAGAAGATACAAATGAGTATCAAAATGAATCAACACAGACGATTGTTGAAATTAATACAGACGGGTATTGAATGGGGATACGGATGAGTATCAAGCTTAGTTAACACGGACGAGTGTTGAAATCAATATAAACGGGTATTGAAAGGAGATACAAACTAGTATCAGAATGAATCGCCACAAACGAGTATTAAAATTAATATGGACATGTATTGAACGGGGATATAGACGGGTATCATAATGAATAGACATAGATGAGTGTTGAAATTAATATGGAAGGGTATTAAACTGGGATACAAACGAGTATCAGAATGAATCAACATGGACGAGTGTTGAAATCAATACAAATGGGTATGGCAAGGAGATACAAATGAATATCAGAATGAATCAACACAAACGAGTGTTGAAATTATTACGGACGGGTATTGAATGGGGATACGAACGAGTATCAAGCTGAGTTAACACGAAAGAGCGCTGAAAGTGATACTGATGAGTTTGGAAAGGGGATACAGACGAGTATTAAAATAAATTAACACAGACGAGTGTTGAAATCAATACAGACGAGTATTAAACGAGGATACAGACGAGTATCAAAATGATTTAACATGGACGAGTGTTGAAACCAATACAGACGAGTATTGAACAAGGATATGGATGAATATCAAACTGATTTAACACAGACGAGTGTTGAACATGCATATAGACGAGTATTAAACTGATTTAACATAGACGATTATTGAACAGGGACACAGCCGAGTATCTAATTGAGTTAACACGGACGAGTGTTGAAATCAATACAAACGAGTATTGAAAGAGGATATAAATAGGTATCAAACTGAGTTAACAAAGGGCGAGTGTTGAAATCAATACATATGAGTATTGAAAGAAGATTTGGACGGGTATCAAACTGAGTTAGCACGGACGAGTTTTAAAATCTATACAAACGAGTATTGAAAGAAGATACAGACGTGTATCAAACTGAGTTACACAAACAAGTGTATTTGGGAGGTGGTTTCTTATCCTTTATGGCATAGATGGTTGTCGAAAGGAATGTTTTTATTTGAAGGAATTGATTTGGGAGAATTGTGGGAAATATCAGCCAAAAGTTTTGTGACGTTCCCTTGGATGATTCAAGCTTTCGTGCAAGTTTGTAAATCTGGCTTATGCTTTGTATGCATGTTTGTATTTTCTTTTCAATGTGTAATGAACCATATAAATGGATATGCTATGCATTTTGAGGATGCAATGGTATGCAGTGTTAACTATATGCAAAGTAAAGACAAGAGAAGAGGAAAAGTTCCTCAGGAACTATGGCTTGTTGTCTCAAGATACCAATACAGATTGGTGCTGCTGAGGATTGAATACCGAATATTACTGGTAGCTCCATTGGGGATAATTAAAGGATCTTCGGGGAAGAGTTGTTGTCTTGCTCGGGGAGAAATAAACTCCTAAAGGTGATCTGTGGTGAAGACTCGCTGGGGAAGAAATGACTTGTTCTGATTTTTGTGGGGAAGAAAAGCTGGATTTGATTTCATGGGGGAAAGATTAAAATACCTTGAATCTACTCCTTCACTGGGGATTTTTGAACTTTATTGAGGAATCTTCCAATTTGGGGAATCATCTAGAATTTTCTCAAATACCCCAAGTCTGCTCTATTGGGGATCAGTGATCATTTACGGGAACCTTATTCTCGAACGACATCTGGACCATCCCAAGTTATATTTTCTACTGAATATGAGGTGACAAACACTTTCGGGCTTGCTTCGCTGGAAACTGAACTTGGTATGCCCCAGGCTATATCACTAGGAATTCTGTGCTAAACGAAGCCCATAGTTACCTTGTTGTTGGGAATTTGGTGCATGATGACTTTTGAAGAGATGGTGATATTTGGAATAGCAGACAAGGTTGGCTGATTCTGACTAGGAGAGTGACCAACACGACTTTCTACCTGAACAGAAGAACAACACTTGGATGCCACTGCATTCCTGTTAGTTAATTAAAAATCCGTGCAAAATCATATTTCAGTTTTAGCTTGTGTTTATTATTATTCCCCAATGTTTTCAATGCAATGATTAATAAAGAATTAAACCAACATTTCGCATACAAAAAATGGAAAATAAACAGAGAAAGCTTTTGGTAAAAGACCAATTTTATTGATTGAAGATCTTGCCTTTGAATAGGCGCTCATACAAAGAGATAACTCCTAAACGAGGAAATTGCAAAAAATAAAAAGGAAAATACAAAAGGAAATGAAAAAGATAAGTTCTCGAATTTCCATTAGACCCGATATTGTTATATCCCCATATACTTGATCATCTTAATGCTTCTCCTTTGAAGAGTAGTAGCTAGACTGATCCATTCACTGCCAAGGGTGCACATAGTTATTTGTGGAGGGTATTCAGACTACAACCTCTCGCTCAAGATCCCTAACTTTTTCCTGGATTGCCTTTTTGGGTTTTCAATCCAGCGGAATACCCATTTTTGCCTAAGTGGCCCTTTCGAGTTTTTGACTTACCGGGTTATTATTTTTTTTAATTTTTATCCCTAACTTTTGCATGGATTTTTTTATTCAACGGGATGACCTAATTTTTTCCTAAGTCACCCTTTTGGGTTTTTGACTTAGTAGGTCTCTTTAGGTGTAGTACTTTTTGACTGAGTATGAATGAACTGGGAGTGAATCATATTCCCCATCCATGTCGGTCAAGATTAGACCATCTCCTGAAAAGGCTTTCTTCACTATGTATGGTCCCTCGTAATTGGAAGCCCATTTACGTCGAGGTCAAATATTTTTGTCAAATACTTTCTTCATCCGTTTCTGATATAACTGACCATGACAAATAGCAATTAAGTGTTTCTCTTCAATAAGATTAAGTTGACCGAGCCTCGTTTGAATCAATTCTTCCTCATCATGTTTTGTATCAGTCAGAATCCTCAATGATTGAATTTCTACTTCAACTGCAAGCACAACATCCATACCATGGACAAGTGAAAATGGAGTTTCCCCAGCTGATATACGTACTAAAGTTATGTACCCATGTAGAGAAAAGGGTAACATCTCATGCCAATCCTTGTATGTTCTCACCATCTTCTGGACAATCTTCTTTATAGTCTTATTGGATGCCTCAACTACGCCATTCATCTTTGGCCAATAGGGTGATGAGTTATGGTTCTCAATCTTGAATTCTTCAAAAAACTCTCCCATCATGTTGTTGTTTATTTTGAACATTTATCAGTGATGATTTTTTTGGGAACCCCATAACGACATAAGATTTCCTTCTTGATAAAGCGAGTGATGACTTGCTTGGTTACGTTTTTGTAAGAAGCGAATTTAACCCATTTTGTGAAATAGTTGATAGCTACAAGAATGAACCTATGTCCATTGGAGGCTTTAGGTTCAATCATTCCAATCATGTCGATGCCCCACATTGCAAAGGGCCATGGAGAAGTCGGAACACTCAAAGGAGTAGGAGGAACATGAATCATGTCAACATATAGTTGGCATCTAAGGAACATTTTTGCTTACACACAAAAATCCATTTCCATTGTTAATCAAAAGTAAGCTTACCGCAAATTTTTCTTTGCCTTGGTATAACCATTGGCATGTGTTCCAAAAGATCCCTCATGGATTTCCTTTATGATAAATTATGCTTCGTGTCTATCTATGCATTTGAGAAAAACTGAATCATAGTTTCTTTTGTATAGGACGTCTCCAGAAAAGAATAATTTGGATGCCAACCTCCTAAGCATATGCTTATCACAAATTGTGGCACCCTCCGGATACTCTTGCTTCTCAAGATATCTTTTGATGTCAAAATACCACGACTTTTCCTCAGACATGTCTTCAATTGAGAGACAATGAGCAGGAAAGACATACGTTGGTTCTTTGTAATGACGAATCCTGATGCCTGGTGCATGATTCACATAAATGATTATGAAAATGGCCTCCAGGGAAGCCAGAGAATCTCCCAACTAATTTTATTCTATAGGAATGTGCTCAATGGTAATTTCCTCATAAACTGGAGTGTCATGTCTCCCAATCACCTCTTAATTGATGTATGACTAGGGAAGATACCCCAAATACTTCTAGGATCTTGATTTTCAGGTCAGTGGTTGCTTCAATGCTCATAACACAAGCTTTGTACTCTGCCACATTATTCGTGCACTTAAAGCATTTCCTGGATGTGAAAGGTATATGAGTATTGTGAGGAGAAGTCAAAGTAGAACCAATACCCTGACTCAGAGTTTGATGCACCATCGAACATGATATTCCATCGCTCCCCTAATTTGAATTATCCATCTGCGTCTACTTTCAGAACATCCTCATCTAGGAAGTGGAACTTCAATGACTGATACTCTTCCAATAACTAGTGAGCAAGATGATCAGAAATAATGCTACTTTTAATAGCCTTCTGCATAACATATTGAATGTCATATTCATATAAAAACATGTGCCACCGAGCCAATCTGCTGGTGAGAGATGGTTTCTTGAAAATATACTTTATTGGGTCCATGTTAGAAATCAGGAGTGTTGTATATGTCAACATGTATTGCCTTAAACTTCGAGCAGCCCAGGCGAAAGCACAACATGTCTTCTGAAGAAGGGAATACCTTGATTCAAAATTGGTAAAATGTTGAATCAAGTAGTAAATGGCATGCTCCTTACATCCCGTTTCATCATGTTGTCCAAGCACACAACCCATAGATCCTTCCAATACCATTAAGTACATGATGAGTGGCCTCCAAGGTACTGGGGGAATAAGGATTGGCGGGTCCTGAAGATACTGTTTAATCTTTTCAAAGGCTTCTTGGTAGTTGTCATCCCAACGTACTTCTTGATTCTTGCGCATCAATCTAAAAATTGGTTCACAAGCAGCCGTGAGATGAGAAATGAACCTAGAAATATAATTAAACCTCCAGAGGAAGCCTCTGACTTCTTTTTCATTCTTTGGTGCTGGCATGTTTTGTATTGCTCTTAATTTGTTGGGATCGACTTTAAATCCTCATTGACTTATAATAAAACCAAGTAACTTGCCAGATTGCATCCCAAAGGTGCACTTGTTTGGATTATGCCTTAACTTGAATTTCTGCAATCGATCAAATAACTTTTGAAGATGGACCCAATGTTCTGATTCAATCCGTGATATAAATCATATCATCAACATACATGTCGATCTTCTTATGAACCATGTCATAAAGAGAACCACCATAACATATTGATATGTTTCACCAACATTTTTCAATCTGAAATGCATGAATTTGTAGCAATAAGTACCCCCAATGAGTGGTAAATATTGTTTTCAGCATGTCCTCTTGAGCCATCTTTATTTGATTGAAACCTGGAAAACCATCCATAAAAGAGAATATCGAGAACTGAGCTATGTTATCAACTAAGATGTCAATAAGAGCCAATGGAAAATCATCCTTCGGGCTCTCTTTGTTCAAGTCTCGATAATCCACACATATACTTAACTTTTCATCCTTCTTTAGAACAAACACGATGTTTTCAATCTAATCAGAATACTTAGCCACAACTAAGAAACGCACCTAGAGTTTCTTTTCAACTTCTTCTTTGATCTTGAGAGACATATCTGTTCGAGTTCAGCGCGACTTCTGTTTTACAGAAGGACATTCTAGCTTGAGTGGCAACTTGTGCATAACTATATCAGTGTCTAAACCGGACATGTCTTCATACAACCATAAAAAGATATCAGCCTATTCTCGAAGCAACTCAATCAACCCCTTCTTTCCATATTCTTACTAGGAAGATCCTATCTTGATTTCCTTCTTCACTTGTTCAATGCCAATATTGATGACTTATATATCTTCTTGATGATGCATGATAGATTTCTCTTCTTGTCTTACAAGTCTGGCCAATTCTTCAGGAACATCACAATCTTCCCCACTATCTTCATCAGCTTGGTCATTCAGATTCTCAAGGATATTGATGTCAGGGAATATAGCATTATTGCTTCTGATGGAAATTGAGGCATATCTGCATGTTTGAAATAATCATGCTTTATTTTAGAAAAAGAAGGAAAAGCATTGGGATTTTGAAAAAATATAAAAGTAAAAATTGAAAGAAAAAGATTTAAAAAATTGTATGTGAAAAGTGATTTTAATTCAATATTAAGCAATAATGGAAACATAAGGGGGGCCCTTTTATAAGCTGTCAATATGCCTTGGGTAGAGCACATGACTTTTTTGAAACAAGAAAATTACACTTCATATAATGAAACTTCGGGAACATCCATGACGCTCTAATTATTGAGCTCCTGATTTGTTGTAATCTGGTAGATAAACTGAGAATTGTTTGTATCATCACCCACTTTATCATCTGCTGCCAGGACTTGCCCTCTATGGCTCATGCCAACACTAGTGAATATATGGGAGATCAGAGGAATTTGTGCTCCTTTGGAAGATGAACTACCTTGGGAGGAAGGCTGATAACCAAGACCATGCTTGTATTTTTTCTCTGTTACTTCAATCACTTTGCCTCAACCATCATGTGGAGTAGTAGATTCCAACAAAGCTCTAGCATCATTAAGGAAAGAGAAAGGACTCTTATGCTTCTTCTTTTCATCAATAAAAGGAAACATATCAACTGATTCAATCTCAAGAGCCTGAAAAGGAGTTTCGTTCACTTCACCATTGACCTCGACGTACCAGAAGGAATTCACATCGTTAATTACTACGTCCTCTTTTCCACAACCACAACAATCTTACCACCAACAACTAATTTTAGACGTTGGTGGAGAGTTGGAGTTACAAATTCTATCAAGTGAATAAATGGTCTCCCCAACAAGAAAGTGTAAGAAAGGAAAATATCCATGACATGAAAGGATATATAAAATAAATGAGGTCCAATCTTGATATACAAGTTTACTTCCCTTTCTACAGTTTACCGGGATCCATCAAACGCCCGCACAAAGAAAGTACTGGGCCTCATCATCACCCCATCCAAATTGAGTTTGAACAACATCTTCTTGGGCATCACATTGAGAGAGGATCCTATATCCACCAAAAATCATGACAAAACAGTATCCAAGCACATAATAGAGATGTGAAAGGCTTTATCGTGGGATCGTCCTTTGGGGGGAAGTTCATCATCACAAAAAACCAAATAATTACATGCAGAGATATTGGTCACGATTGATGCGTACCCAAGTGCATGAAAACATCGAAGCAATTTAAAAGATTGTCGAACCCACAAATACCAATGTCAACCTACTATAATTTATTATCGCTTTGTAAAGCTAAGGCTAATGAATGATTGATTAAGGGGAAACAAAGACTAAAATAAAGACTAAAATAATATTTAAGAAATATATAATAAAAGAGAGGTCGAAATCTGGATTCCGTGTATCTCAGGGACTCTGTAATTTGCTGGCTTATACTAACGTTAAGAAAGTGTTTAGTAGAAAATGTCAATTTAAAGACAATATCTCACACTCTCGTGGTTTTGAATAAAGTCACGTTCCTTAACCATGGGATTTTTCTCTCACTCTTCCATTCTAATCGAGGAACGCATTTTGAAAATTGAACAAGTTCTAATTAATCCTAAAGCGCTCTCGCCATGTTTAAGATTAATGCCTAGTTTCTACTATCTGGTTCGATCCCCACACTCTCGCAGTACTGATTCAAACCTTAATTAATTTCCCACTCTCGTGGAAAAATAGTGTTAAGTAACATCTCACTCTCCTGACAAAGCTATTTAAATTAAGTTTAAAAACAAAGACCGAAACTGAATTTTCAAACAAATATTAAGCCAACCTATTACCGAGTCTCGTCGAGAATGACAGTCCTCACATACCGGACATAAAACTATTTATCTATACCTATTATTAAATGAAAGTGAATTAAACATAACAATTGCAATTAAGAACGACATGGTAATTAAATTAACAATGATGAACGATAATAATAATAATAATTAGGCAATAAAAGGAAAGTTGTAAAAGTTGGGAAAAAATTTTGAGACTTGAAATAAAGATGAAACTGAAATAACTTCTATTAAAGCGGCAATATTTGATCCAAGCATTACACAAATTGTAGGCCTAATATTAATCGTGTGGTAGTTCCTCGATGTGAGAAACTACCACTTTTACAAAGTGATTTCTTCCTAAAACTTTGAAGAGCGATTTCGCGCACAAAACTTGGATCCTCAAGCAATGAATGCTAGGTCCTTTATATAGTGAGAAAGATGGAATTTATCATGTGAGAGGTAGTGGAGATAATGGAGATCAAGGTCAGAGAAGTTGAGAAAATCATGGGGTGATTGGGTGAGATGGTGGGCGTATTAAAAGGATGCAAGAAAATAAATACGTGGCTGCATAAAATTGAGTTATGGAGAGTGCCACACTTTTGGAGTGTGTGGAAAGGGTTAGAGCTTCTGTGGCAAGGGCCACAGGTCCGTGGCCAGAGCCACAACTTCAGAAACTGCATTTTCAGCTCTTTTCTTCCATTCTTCCAATTTTTTCCCTTTCTTCGCCATTTCTCATTCTTTTTTCTCATGTGAGCTCTATGTTAGAATGTTTCTGAAATAGAATTGAAATATCGGCATAACCAGACATAAACAAATGAAAAAAAAATAAAAGTGCATGTGAATCAAGTCGAATATACGATATAATTTCATTTTATCAAATTCCCCTACACTTAAACGATTACTTATCCACAAGAAATTGACTAACACAGTAAAAGAAATGATTAAGAACGATTTGAAACAAGGGCACGACATAACTCCTAATCATATGTGGCTGTTAGGCTAATGTTAGATTGATAGGTACTAAATGTTCTATACCAAGGACACCATAACGACACGACATTCAACGAATTCCTCTTTATGCAAACCAATTCGAATCATGCCATTACATCTCAACCTATATCTCTCGATTTTCTTTCACTCTTTTCATTCAAGAGCAATCACATTAAGCCTGTTACCTATACACTCACATAGTAGAGAAATCGGTTAGTAACTATGATCTTTTTCTCGGGGTTCTGGTACATATGTTTGGTAACCCCTTTTATTTAACCAATTGCAGTTGTGGGGGATCGAACCATAGTCCGCCCTACCATGTTCAGCACTAGACACCTCTGAACCATATGACGACATGTTGTTTTATTATATTTTTGTAGGTTCCACAACTGTTGGATTAAGTGACTGGGTGAGAGTCACCTAACTTAATAGGTGCATTCCCAATTTTAAATTTATTATGGCAAATGATTTTTTATAATTTTTGGAATCATTCACTTATATTCATCGACTTCCTACGTAGTTTGTGCTTAAGATGGTTCTGAAAACTAATATAAACTACTTAAGAGCTAATTTGAAAACATGAGGCCAAGGTCTCAGCATAATGGATATCTAAATTGATTATCACATAATGAAGGGGTTTAGGGTGTCATAACGGTATCAATGTTATTGAGACTTTTCTAAGTCTCTTTAACGCAGCCTAAAGTGTGACAATCTATATACTTTCAGAGTGTGTGCCATGGATTAGAAAAGAAATTTTTTGTTGGGAGGTCTAAAAAATTTAAAATTTCGGGGAATTTTTGTATCACCTACTGGAGGATAATCTACCTTCTACTCTTGGATGTACACAAAATTGTAATCATAAGGGACATCTCCCGAATCAACTGGAGGGATAAAAGCAATAGCAAAAAAAGATAAAGTCTGGACTATTAGAGGAACAGTTGAAACTTGAGCGGGAGGAGATAAGTTATAGGCATGAGTGAGATCGGTAGGAGCCTGAATTAATAGATGAGTTGATCGAGTCTGAACTAGTGGGGTTTTCGTAGTGGCAGGGACTTGGATTATCAACGGAGCATTCTGAACTCTTGGCACTGGGTAGTATGGTATCTCTAATACGGTAGCATCACCTTTGGAAGGCACTTTCTCAACCTGGAGTATACCCCCATCCATTAACTGTTGATTAGGTTTTTTCAGTTCTCCATATTCTTCTGGATTAGAAGAGCACTGTAGACAAAAATAATGAAGGTCTTGCAAAACCCCTTGTTGTAGTAGAAATCCTATGACATTGGCCAATGGTATCTTGATTTCATCAACACTACTCATCAAAACTGGTCCTTCTTCAACTAAGATGGCATTTGAGGCTGCCCCACCATGTGGCGGCATAAGATTGTTTTGAACATTCGGCCCTACTAGAGTGAAGGAAATTTATTTTGCATCAACAAGATCTTGAACTTTTAATTTTTAATGCCCTACAATTTCTCTAGAATGACCGCGAGCACCTGAGTGAAATTCTCAGTGCACGTTGGCATCATATCCTATGGGGAGAACCTCGGGAGGTGGCCCAAGTTCTCTCAATTGAACCAAATTGCCATCAATCAATTGTGGCAAGAGTTATGCATATGACATATGGATAAGATCAATTTTTCTATGAGGGTAGGCCCTTAGTATTTGTTGGTTTTGAGGCCTTTGATTTTACTGATAACATTGTTGTTGGTGGTGTTGTTGTTGTGGTGGTTGTTGTTGAACCACTGATTGCTGTTGTTGCAGTGTGAAAGATTGTTGTGGAGCCACCCATGGTTGAGGAGCACTTACAACATATATTAGATGTGGAACAATAGCAGGACTTGAGTAATATGGAAACTGGATGGGTGGAGTTTCTCCTTTATTATCAGAAATATGGCTTGACTCACCCTCCTTTTTCTTAGCCCCTCCAAAGTATGGTTTCTTTCCACTGCTAGAACTACTGTTGTTACCACTACTACCAGTTGTATTTTTAATTGAACCAACTTTGATTCACATTTTTACTCTATCCCCAATAATCACTATGTCAAAAAAGGACGAAGAAGTGCTAATGATTGCATGTTGAAGATACGACCCTTTCTAAGTACCCATGAACAAATCAACTAACTCGCGGTAAAGGAGTGGAGGCTGAACCCTTGAAGCTAGGCTACACCACCTCTGGGCGTACTCTTTAAAGGTTTAATTAGATTTTCCTGACATACTTTGCAATTGGGCACGAATGAGATCCATGGAAGTATTGTAATGATAGTGTTTCAGGAAAGTGTCTACAAGCTCTCCCTGAGTACTAACATGAGTTGGTTCTAGTTGCATGTACCATTCTAATGGTTCCCATATAAGACTATCTTGAAAATAGTGGATAAGTAGTGGTTCATTTTCAGCATAGGCAGCTATTTTGTGGCAGTAAGACTAGAGATGAGTTTCAGGACATGTAGTTCCCTTGTCTTGGTCAAAGTCAGCGATTTTGAACTTTTGAGGTAGAAAAATTCCAAGGACTAAGCACATGTCAGCAGCGTTGAAACCAGTTTTCTTTGACACCTCCATGGCCTTGAATGGTTCTTCAATAGCTTGATATATCTTAGCAGTCTGATTGATGTCATCCTTGAGGTCAGCAACCGAGTTACTCTAAGAGTCACCAAAATCAATAACATTGTTGTGATCAACGATTATCTTCTCTTCTTGATTCTCAGTAGTAAGTATGACTTTTAGAACATATCCTCCATTAAGTTCTCCATTTACAGAAGCAACAATAAGATTGGAACCATTCTTACAAAAATCTTCATAGCCTTTGATCACGACGTGAAGTGTCTCAAGAAGTTGGTTCATTCGTTCCCACATGGAATCCATATCTTGGAGTGTAGCGGTAGAAATGTTCAAGACTAAGCCATTGGATTGACTAGACTTTATACAAATCAAAATAAAAATCGCCACCCCGCTTTATTGTTTCCAAAGGAATGGGAAAAGAGCGAATAACCCAAAAAGGGGGAAAGATTCAAGGTAAGGGGGTTGGTTATGCAAAGGGAAGGTATTAGCACCCTAAACATCTACGGTACTCCGCAGGAACCTCTTTGAAAAATCTGTATATTTTGGTTATGAAAATGTGTTATGTAAAATGGATGGTAGAGGTGAGAAAAGAAATATTTTTTATGATTTTTTCACCCGCCGCGGTTGCGAACCTTTAGTGCCTACGTACCACCTTTCGTGTAATAAGGAATCAGGGTACACATAGTTCCTCTTTTAAAAATTTGAAACACAAGTGTGTTGGTTAATTTTATGAGATAAGACATCATCGTCATTGTTCGTGTGGAAAACATACTTACTACCCACAATCATGAGAAAGGAGAATTTGCATCATCTCAAAGTGGAGGATATGGCTTGGATTTTAAAATCAACAATGCCTCACTTTAACACCCAAGTGGAAAATATCTCTCTTTACTACATATTGTAGAAGTATAGTTGTTTGCATCACTACAAGGATTGACAAGAGCCTAATCTTTTAAGAAAAGTTTTAAAATAAAAAGCCAAAGTGGAAAATATGGTTTGAAATGAGATTGATTGACTTTTAGTCTTCTCAAAAAATGTCAAGGTATTATTAAATTAATTGAAATTTATTTATAAAAATGTTTTGAAAATGCATGGGCCTAAGTTCAAGTTTATTATGAAAGTGTTTCAAGTTTAGAAATAAGAAGAGTTTTTAAAAGGAGGGAGAAGATTTTTTTTTGAAATTAAAGAAGATGGAAGGAGAAGAAGAGATTATCCTAAAGCATAAGATAAAAGCTAGGGATAAGAACCATCTAACCAACAAGAAGCCAATATTTGACATTATGAGTCAATATAGAATTCCCATTCTTTGGATCGATACCAAGCAAGCAAAGATACTAGACCTCTTGAGAGAACCAAACTTCAAATGTATTAAGTCTTCGCAAAAATTAGGCAGAGTAACGGTTGTATACGGGTGAAATCCAAATTACAAACAAAGTATGTAATCATAATAACCTGTACACAAAACAAACAAACAACCCAATGTCCCGAGGTAAACCTCAAGAACTCCAGACAAAATAATGAATTAAGGTCACAAGGTCTCCAAGATAGGCCAAGGTCTCTAACCCTAAGTCCAAGAAGTCCAATGCTCCAAAATGCCAAGGATAGTAACCAAATAGTCCAAATATCATTAAAGATTTTTTATGGTTCATGTTGATTATTAGGTGTCTTTAAAAGGAAAAGAAATGCTCAAGTGAGCAAAATGAAAATGACATAAAAGTAAATGCTCAAGTGAGCAAAAATAAAAATGGCATGAAATGTAAATGCTTGAATTAAATGATACATAAAGCATAAAAAATAAAAGCATAAAGTAAAGTCAATTGTTAGAAATTAGTGGTTAGTTGGATGATCATCTTGAAACTTGCATTTGGAACTCATTAGAGGATTGGTAGAACCAAAGCCTCCACACAATAAGTTGCATTTTCTTTTTGTCAAGTATATCATCCGTTTTGAAATCCTCAAAAGTAACATTTAATGATCAACAATGTTTAAGTGATCCGCGTTGACCAAAGGTGTTGTAGATCCATTAGAGGATTAGTAGAACCAATGCCTCCACACAATGAATCTCAAGGTTATTAGATCAAAGAGATCAAATTAACATACTTGGTCTTGCAATCATAAGTTTGGGCCACGAATGATCATTTATTTGAATCGGGACAAAATTTAGCCCTATGTTAAGCAATCGTAAGTGGACTTATGTATAAGTCGCACCTATTTTGAGGCCGGTCAATAGAAATCTATGTACTTCATGTTTGGATAAATGATATAGAGATCACTATCCCTTAACATGTAACACAATTAGAAAAAAGAAATGGATTAGATGAAGAGGGAGGGGAATGATAAGATAATTTGGATCACCATTTCAAAATTCTTTCATCTTTAAATTCAACCACTCCTCTAGATGGATTAAAGCACTAAACATATCATTAATCCGAAGCACCAAAAATGAATTAAATAATTCACTCTTAGGTAGATTTGAATTAATGAACATTTATCCAACTTCATCTACATCACAAATTCCATTGAGTTTAAAGACAAATTGGACATTTAAAATTGCAATCCAAACTAACAATCAAAGGAGTGAGTAGAAAAATATTTGAGTCAAAACAGCCCCAAAATAAGGCAGAAAAATATTTTTGGCAGTGTAGTTTTTTATCAAATCAATTTTCTGTGACAATCAATTGCAATGTCACAACAATTGATTGCAACCTGTTAAAAATCAGTACAAAACAACATTTTAAAGATCAAATTCTTGTTCCAACTTTTCATCAAACACCTTATGATCATGGATCCAATTGAGCATGAAAATTCCAGCAAATTATGAGAAAATAGCACTAATGGACTCATAAACCAGTTCTCAATGAATCAAAACAAGAAATCTACAAGAGATCACATTGTGAAAGATGATGATCCAACTTACCAAAGGTAGAATTAGAGAATTATCAACAACTTCCAGAATTTGCCTCAATTCAACAACAAGAATCAATTACCAAAGCTTGGATGTAGAGAATTGATGGAGAAAAAGTGTTTGGATAAAGGTTTAGCTCAAAGATTAGTAAGCTTCAATGCAAAGCTTACTAACTTTTTGAAAATGGAGCTTTGAGTGAATTTGGTAGATGGAGAGAATTGAGAGATTTTTTAGCAAGATGAGTTTGGCTATCAAAAGCTTATGATTTGAATGAAATGAGGGCTCTATTTATAGAGTTTTAGGATTGGTATTAGTGGTAATTTGGTAATTAATTCTTGGAGCCAAATTTGAATTAATGATATAATTTCAAATTATGCAGAAAAAATTGGAGCCAAAAATAAGACAAATTTGAAATTGCTGGCTTTTTTCAAAAATACACGTGCATTTTTCCATTATGAGTCGATACATGAGTGGTATGTGTCGATACATCCTAGCTGTATAACACAACATGTGTCGATACATGCCTCTATGTTTCGATACATACTGTTATTCCAACTCATTACATAATCACACAAACTGCATGAGTCGATACATAACACGTATGTGTAGACACATGCTTGTTAAACAAACAGGATGAGTCGATACATACATGCATGTGTCGACACATGCTAGTTATACACTACTGGATGAGTCGATACATACATGCATGTGTCGACACATGCTAGTTGTACACATCAAGATGAGTCGATACATACCTTTATGGGTCGATGCATGCTGGATTTTTTTGATTTTTTGAAGGCAGAAATCCTTATTTGTCAGATGCTTCAACTCGGTACCTACAAAACACAATTTTGCAAAGACAAGGACAAATATTTTTGTATTTTGATTAGAAGTTAGTCAACAACACATATACAAAACCAAAGTGCTTGGAAATTCCTCAAGAGCAAACTTAAAGATAGGAGTTTGAAAAAGAGGAAGAACCAACCCTAAAGTGATCTTGTCATGATCAAGTTAACATGATATGATAGGGGAATATTAGGGGCAAAAATTGGGGTAAAACAGCTGCCCTTATTTAAGTGTCTTCCATCCGGAGATACGAAGGTTAAAAATCTTCGTGTCGACGCGATTGAAGATACTTAAATATAAAACAAGCCCTATTTTTGTCTCTAAGATGCCATGCAATGCTTATGATTATGAATACATATGAGTGGAACAAAAGAGACGCAAAGTATCACTGGGGATGCCACAAAAATGAAGAAACAAAGGAGCAACCCCATCAGGAAAATAAATCACTGGTGAACTGAAGACATTGTATTAAGGAGGAGGATAACAAGCATCTACGTTCACTGCCGATATCTACCAACGTTCACTGAAGGTAGAGAGAAAATATATCATGCCATCACCGTTCACTGACGAGGAACTATCATCATTCACTGATGATACCAAAAAGATAAGAAACACCGACGTTCACTGCCGATGTACTACCAACGTTCACTGAAGGTAGATTTTAAAAATATCATACCATCGTCGTTCACTGACGAGGAACTACCACCGTTCACTAATGATAGCAAAAAGATAAGAAACACCGACGTTCACTGCCGATGTATTACCAACGTTCACTGAAGGTAGATTTTAAAAATATCATACCATCGCTGTTCACTGATGAGGAACTACCACCGTTCACTGATGATAGCAAAAAGATAAGAAACACTGACGTTCACTGCCAACGTACTACCAACGTTCACTGAAGGTAGATTTTGAAAATATCATACCATCGCCGTTCACTGACGGGGAACTACCAACGTTCACTGATGATAGCAAAAAGATAAGAAACACCAACGTTCACTGCCAATGTACTACCAACATTCACTGAAGGTAGATTTTTAAAATATCATACCATCGCCATTCACTGACGAGGAACTACCACCACTCACTGATGATAGCAAAAAGATAAGAAACACCGACGTTCACTACCGATGTATTACCAACGTTCACTGAAGGTAGATTTTAAAAATATCATACCACCTCCGTTCACTGACGAGGAACTACCACCGTTCACTGATGATTGCAAAAAGATATCTCAAGTTTTCCCCAAAATTCTGGTGTTTCACCTAGAACGGGTCTCAACTTCTTCCTTAACCAAGGCACTCTGCCTGGAAAGGGTAATATGCAAACTTATCTCAAATAAAGAGACATCCACTCATTGTCAAGGGGATTTTCAAAGAGAAATGACTTTATGGGGATAGAGATACGACTTCCTGGGAAAATATGACTTCTTGGGGAAAGAGATATGGCTTCCTGGGGAAATGCCACGATATTCTTGCTGAGTAGATAAAGTCTTCTCGTGCAAAATAAATGCACAAACCAAAACTCAAAGTTCTTAGAAATCCAAAGTAAATAACATCGTCATGCAACCACGAATCCAATTAGAAACAAACTGGAGCAAGACGGCCAACGAAGATACATCCTTTGAGAAATAAACTCAAGAGGGAAAACCAAATCAGACTAAGCAAGGGACACTGCAGGAAGGTTAGAACACAATGTCAATAAAAAATGATTTGTAGCAATGCATGATGCATGTATGAATGTATGAGTGATATCGTGCGTATACTGGTAAAAGGAAACATAATCAGTACAAACAAACCGCCTCAGGTACCAACAACATTGGGCTAAACTTCAACCATAAAGATCAATCCAATAAAGGTAAAGGAAACTGCGAAAACCAAACCTATTGCCTGTCTTAACTTCACTGAGGAGAAACATAATCTGGATGTAGCTAAATCAAACAGATACTGGGATATAATATATTTCTTCCGGTTTCATCAGAGAAATTAGTTTTTCAAAAGCAACATGCCTACTGGAGATTGCAAGACCAGCCTCAAATAAAGCAGACTGACGCCGAGACATTCAAACCTCACTGGGGAATTCAAACCCACTTCACTGGAGAAAAAAAACTGCGGATTGAAAACTTTTCATTATGAATACTCATTCCAACAAGAGATGCCGTGGGATAACCTTCCCGGGGATAGCACACAGACTTCAATGGGGAAACAAAAGTTTTTTCACGGTTCGCACTTCTACTGGATATTGCAAAACTGATCTTGAATAAGGCAGATGGAAACCAAATTGTCAAAACATTCACTGGGGAATTCAGGCCCACTTTGAAGGAAGAAAAACATACAGACTTCACTAAGGGAGACAATGCTTCATCAACGAGACATCTACTGGAGACTTCATGTTGACTTCAATGGGGAGGTTAAAACCACATCATCAAGGGGATACATTCTTCGAGAGTAATTATTGCACCAACTTCTTTGGGGAGAAAGAACTTCTATCAAATAAACGAGGCCTTCACTGGAGAATATTGGATTGAGTCTTCATATCATACAAACCTATTCCAACAAAAGATGCCCTGGTGTAGTCTTCCTGGGAAATCAAGGAGTCAACACTAGTGCCAATACTGCAAAAGAGTGATATCCTAGCACACCAAGGGAATAAAACCTTTCATCATATGAGGAAAAACTTTGCTGGGGGATCTGGGACGGAGGCTTCTGACCATGCAGACCCAAATTCAAAAGTGAACCAAGACTTGGCCGGAGATAATGGGATCACGAACCTAATATTGTACCCTGCATCCACTGGTATCGTCTTTAACCATCTGAGAAACATACAAAGATTGCGCATATACCAACAAGATGACCTGAGAAAAAATTTCATGAAGGAAGTAAATCTTTTTAAAACAACCGGAGTTTGTTCATTCCTGGGATCACCATTTTTGTTGTCATTGTTTTATCACAAATCCCAAAGTAAATTGAATTGTAAAGATGTTTCTCTTTTTTTGAATAGTCAATTTTGCTTTTTAATCTTTTTGCTTTAAAAATTATTATCAGTAATAAATGGAGTCTTTGCAATCTAAATAAATAAGAACACAAAGAATTGGGCAAAAGCTCGAATTTCATTAATAGAATGGTAGTCTGCGAATGGCGAGACTCCATGGATGATTACAAAGTTTGGGAAATGGTAATATATAATGGAAAAGATAAATTGAGATACAATGACCACTATTCTCCCTAACAACTTTTGAAATCCTGAGCAGCAACTTTTGTTGAAGTATGGTGAGGATCCGAGAAGATTGTTACTTCAACGATCAAGTTTTGTCTGACGTAGTTACTTGCCAAGAAAAATCCCTAACTTTTGCCTAAGCTACCCTTGCGGGTTTTCAACTTAGCGGGAAATTTATTCTGTTTATGTCTCTAATTTTTGCCTAGCCGCCCTTTTGGGTTTTCAGCCTACCGAGACGCTCCTTTTTGCCAAAGCCGCCCTTTCGGCTTTTCAACTTAGCGATCTGTTCTTTTATTTCTTTAGGCGAAGTATTTCTTGACTGCGTCAACATTCATGGAACGTGGGAACTCCTCGTCATCCATAGTTTCAAGAATTAATGCACCACCAGAGAAGGCTTTCTTGACAACATACGGGCCTTCAAAATTGGGAGTCCGCTTGCCCCTAGAATCATTATTAAAAGACATGATCTTCCTGAGCACGAGGTCGCCTTCTCTGAATTCACGAGGTTTGACCTTTTTCCTGATATAACTGCCCATGACACAAAGCTGTCATTCTCTTCTCTTCAATCAAATTCAATTGGTCAAACCTGTTCTGGACCCATTCAACCTCTGTCAACTTGGCTTCCATTATCACATGCAAAGAGGGAATCTCAACTTCAATTGGGAGTACAACTTCCATTCCATATACCAAGGAAAACAGGGTTGCTCCTGTTGAAGTGCAGACAGATGTCTGATATCCATGCAGAGCAAAAGGGAGCATTTCATGCCAATCCTTATAAGTAACAACCATATTCTGGATAATTCTTTTGATATTCTTATTAGCAGCTTCAACGGCCCTATTCATCTTCGGCCTGTACGGAGACGAATTGTGATGGACAATCTTGAATTCTTCACACAGTTATGTCATCATCTTGTTGTTCAAATTCAAGCCATTATCAGTGATGATTCTGCTTGGCACACCATACCGACATATAAGATTATTTTTGATGAAACGCACAACCACCTGTTTGGTAACATTGGCATAAGAAGCAGCCGCTACCCATTTGGTAAAGTAGTCAATTGCTACCAAGATGAAACGGTGTCCATTTGAAGCTTTGGGTTCTATCATCCCGATCATGTCTATACCCCACATAGAGAAAGGCCACGGGGAGGAAATCACATTGAGAAGTGTCGGAGGCACATGGATCTTATCTGCATAAATCTGGTATTTATGACACTTCTTTGCAAATTTATAACAATCAGATTCCATTGTCAACCAATAGTAACCTGCTCTTAGCATCTTTTTAGCCATCAAATGCCCATTAGCATGAGTGCCAAATGAACCTTCATGAGTCTCATGCATTAACATGTCTACTTCGTGTCTATCCACGCATCTGAGCAAGACCATGTCATAATTTCTCTTGTATAACACATTTTCACTGAGGAAGAAACTTCCTGCCAATCTTCTCAGTGTCTTTCTATCTTTCCTCGACGCACCAATCAGGTATTCCTGAGTCTGAAGAAAATGCTAGATATCATAATACCAAGGTTTTTCATCTGCTACCTCCTCTGTTGTAAACACATGAGCGGGCCTATCCAGCCGTCGAACTGTAATACGGGGTATATCATTCCAAGTATTCACTTGGTACATGGAATCCAGAGTTGCTAGAGCATCTGCCATTTGATTTTCATCTCTAGGAATGTGATGGAATTCAACTTTGTTGAAGAAGGGTAGTAATCTTCTAGCATAATCTTTGTAAGAGATCAATCCAGGGTCACGAGTATCCCATTATCCTTTAATCTTATTTATTACCAAAGCTGAATCACCATACACATCTAGAATTTTGATTCTGAGATCAATAGCTTCCTCAAGACCCATGATGCAAGCCTCATATTCTGGCATATTATTAGTACAATAAAATGTTAACCTCGCAGTGAAAGGAATGTGCGATCCATGAGGAGTGACTATCACATCACCAATTCCTTTACCATAAGCATTCACCGCTCTATCAAATATCACACTCCAACGATATTCAGGGTCAGGACCTTCCTCGGGCAATGGTTCATCACAATCTTTCACTTTCAGGAACATCACATCCTCATCGGGGAATTCATATTCTGCAAACTGATGATCTTCCACCGGCTGGTGAGCAAGGTAATCTGCCAACACACTACTCTTGATAGCTTTTTGAGTGCGGTACTCAATATCATATTCAGATAACAACATCTGCCAGCGGGCAATTCTCCCAGTAAGAGCAGGCTTCTCAAAAATATACTTGATTGGATCCATTTTGGAGATCAACTAAGTGGTATGATTCAACATATACTGCCGCAAACGCTTTGCCGCCCAGGCCAAAGCACAACGTTTTTTATAGCATGGAATACCGCGACTCACAATCAGTGAACTTTTTGCTGAGATAATAAATGGTGAACTCTTTCTTCCCTGTTTCATCCTGTTGTCCCAGAATACAACCCATGGATTTATCTAACACTGTTAGATACATAATCAATGGTCTTCCTTCTACAAGAGGGAGCATGATAGGAGGTTCAAGCAGATACTCTTTAATACTCTCAAATGCCCTTGGGCAGTCATCCGTCCACACACAACCTTGATCTTTCTTTAACAACTTAAAGATCGGTTCGCATGTTGCAGTCATGTGGGAAATAAATCTGGAGATATAATTTAAATTCCCGAGGAAACCCCTGACTTGCTTTTCAGTTCTTCGTGCTAGCATTTCCTGAATTGCTTTGACTTTATCAGGGTCAACTTCAATTCCTTTCTGGCTAACAATAAAACCTAACAATTTCCCCGATCTAACTCCGAAGGTGCATTTATTTGGATTCAAGCGGAGACGATACTTCCTCAAACGCTGAAACAACTTCAACAAATCTTTTATATGCCCTTCGTCATTTTGGGATTTAAAAATCATATCATCAACATATACTTCAATTTCCTTGTGCATCAGATCATGGAATAGGGTTGTCATAGCCCTCTGGTACGTTGCACCAGCGTTCTTCATCCCGAAGGGCATCACTCTGTAACAGAATGTTCCCCATGGTGTGATAAACGTTGTTTTTTCCATGTCCTCTGGAGCCATTATTATTTGATTATACCCGGAAAATCCTTCCATGAACGAGAATACCTTGAATTTTGCTGTGCTATCCACTAACATGTTAATGTGAGGCAATGGAAAATCATCTTTCGGACTAGCTTTATTTAGATCTCTGTAATCTACGCACATGCGGACTTTTCCGTCTTTTTTAGGTACAGGAACAATATTGGCAATCCATTGAGGATACACTGATGTCACAAGAAAACCAACATTAATCTGCTTTAGGACCTCCTCTTTGATCTTTACTGCCATATCTGGGTGGGTCTTGTCAACTTTTGTTTAACTGGCGCACACTTTGGCTTCAGCGGCAAATGATGCTCAATAATGTTTGTATCTAGACCAGGCATATCTTGATAAGACCAAGCAAAAATATCCACATATTCTTTCAACAGCTCAATCAACCCGCTCTTCACATCAGGATGCAACGATGCTCTAATCTTAATCTCCTTCGGATCTTCTTCTGATCCCAAATTAATCACTTCCAAAGGCTCCTTATATGGCTGAATGGTATTTTCCTCGTGCTCAAGCAACCGTGAGACCTCTTCTGGAATCTCATCATAATCTTCTTCTTCAGCACCAAACACAGGACATTCAAAGTTGGGAGAGGGTGCAGGGTCATTGTATTCAACATGTTTTTTAATTAATCTGCACATGTGATTTATGATTGCTTTTAGAAACTAACAAATATAACAAGTGATCATGCAGATTAATTTTCAGTTATTATTTATTTTTAAAGGGTTTTTTTTAATCTAATTACCATTTCCCAAGAAAAAGCAGAAAATAAAGACATATTTTGGAAGCAAAGACAACTTTTATTAATGATCGTAACGGTCAAAGCAAACAGATAAGCCCATACAATACTTTCACCTTGGGCAGAGTGAAAGCTTTTCAAAAGAAGGAAACAGATTAACAAAACAAATTACTTTGAAACATGTGTGCAAGAAGGAACATCAATGGTGACCCAGTTCTGAACTCGGACTCCATGCATCACATAATTCGGCACTTCCTGCTCTACTTCATCCTCTTCAACAACATTAATTCCAGAACCAATTGTATGGAGGTAGCCTCCGCTGCGGAAGACATCATGATAACTGTTCACATGAGACTTTGACCTCAAACTTTCGCATGTTCCATTCTTCGAAGAGAAACCCAAACCAGTTCTGTTTTTGTTCATGGGTGGATCCACAAGTTGTCCCCAAACTGCATTATGACCATTGCGCACAACCTGCTGCGCGTCGTTCAGCGAAACCATATAATTCTCATTCCTCTTTATGTTGTAAATAGATAGGGCTTG
Source organism: Vicia faba (assembly GCA_948472305.1). NCBI lineage: Eukaryota > Viridiplantae > Streptophyta > Magnoliopsida > Fabales > Fabaceae > Vicia > Vicia faba. Next base: position 756,327,335 of record OX451740.1, on the reverse strand, counting down.
GAACTGGGTTCCAACAGCAGCCTCATCTGCTCCTACAATACTGAAAGATAATAGATGGGATATCAACAACGCCTGCTCCCCATTTATGATCACTACCTTCCCTTCACGCACAAATTTTAACTTCTGATGCAGAGTTGAAGTGACAGCCCCTGCTTCGTGTATCCATGGCCGTCCAAGCAAACAACTATATGCGGGAATAATTTCCATTACCTGGAAATTTATCAAGAACAAATATGGTCCTATATGGATGGGCAAGTCAACTTCACCGATGACAGATTTTATCGACCCATCAAAAGCCTTCACAATGATGCCACTCGGGCGCATGGATGCTCCTTGATGCTTTAACTTCATGAGGGTACTCCTCGGTATAACATTCAGCGCAGATCCATTATCAATTATCACATTGGACAGCGAATCATTCTTGCAATTCATAGATATGTGGAGGGCCAGGTTGTGATTCCTCCCTTTATCTGGTAACTCATCATCGCAGAAACTCAAATTGGTACAAGACGTAATGTTTCCAATTACGCTGCTGAATTGATCTAACGGCATGTCATTCTCCACAAAAGCTTGGTCTAGTACTCTCATCGGTGATTCTCTATAAGAAGAGGAATTCATTAATAAAGCTAGGATAGATATCTTGGAAGGAGTCTGCAATAGTTGATCTACAATTCTGTAGTCACTCATCTTAATTATCTTCAAGATATCATCCACTTATTTCTCTAATGTAGCTCCACTAGTCTCTCCTGTAGCCTTCTTAGGCTCATCATTCTTAGCAATTTTCTTTCCAGCAACAACATCTCTTCGAACAACCGACGTAAACACACGACCGCTACGGGTCACCCTGCTACTATCAGCTATATTTCCAACATCTGGCATTGGTTGGAGGGGAATCTCTATCCCATCTTCTAATATTGTAGCGTTGTATTTGTAAGGAACAACCTTATCTGATTCATAGGGAACAGGACCTGGCGGACTAATTACCAATGGGGCAACAACTGGTTTGCTATAGTGCTCCATCTCAAGGTGAGTGAGTGCACCAAAACAAGGTACAATGACATTCACCCCTTCCTCAACACAATCAGCCATCAAAAAGTCATTTTCGGCCAACCAATCTTCGTCTGAAGAGAAATACTTATCCGCGGAGGCATACTCTTCCTCTGACTCTTCTTCCATCAAACAAACTTCAACCATATCTATCTCGTGATAATCATCTCTCTAACTTGTGACCTTGATAGTTACATTGTCTAACAGCAACTGAACACCTTCCCTCACAATTGAACATCCTCGAGGGTCTCGACAACAAACTATGCAAGATCCATATTGGTGTTCCACCTGACCAGCAGTATGACAGAAAGTAGCATGCAACTGCACTAGATCCTCATTCAAATGATCCACATCAAAAATTCTAAATTCACCCGGACATCCAGAAACCATATTCACTTCCTCTTCATACTCCTCCCTAGGCCTGATTATATGGATTAAACCTTCATCCATAATCTCCTGTAAATCAGCCTTTATCTTCTCGCAACCCTGTATATTTGTACTGCAAATAGCACAACCGGCATGGTCATGCGTATAATAACTGAATTCACAGAGGTCTGCGTGAATCTTCACCAAATCTCTTCTAACCAGATTAATGTCAAAAATTCGAAAGTCTCCTGGACAACCGGCCACCATATTTACAACATTCACTCCCCCATGCTTGGGTGGAGGATTGTCTTTCACATTAGGTCCCACGTCTTTGAAAGATAGAATTCCAGACCTCACCAACCTTTGCACTTCAGTCCTCAAAGGATAACAATTCTCAACACTATGCCCTGGTGCTCCCTGATGAAAGGCACACATCTGGTCTGATTTGTAATACCAAGGTAATGGTGATGGTACGGCGGGAGGTGGTCGCGTCTGAACCAACTTCTTCTGAATCAATGTTGGTAGTAGCTCTGCATAGCTCATAGGAATAGGATCATAATTCTCTCTTCTCTAATTATACCCTTGATTCCCAAGGCGAGACGGTCTCTGATAAGCAACGGCATCTGGAGCGGCATTCATAATAGGAGTAACTGAGGCGACTTGCTGATGACGCTGATAATTCTTTCTAGGAGCGTTTACCCTTCTCTCTTGCATAAAAGCATTTGCATCCCCTTCTTTCTTCTTGGTAAACTCATAAGATGGCTTTTTCAAACCTCCAGATCCTTAACCCTTTGTCAAACGACCTTCTCTTACTTCCTCTTCTAAGCGGACACCCATTCCTACCATCTCTGTAAAATCACTTGGGGAACTTGCTACCATTTTTTCGTAGTAGAAAGCGCCTAGCGTCTTCAGAAAAATCTTAGTCATTTCTTTCTCTTCCATGGGGGGAATCACTTGTGCAGCCACTTCGCACCATCTCTGTGCATACTCTTTGAATGATTCTCTGTCTTTCTGAACCATGGCCCTAAGCTGGTCACAGTCAGGCGCCATGTCCACATTGTACTTGTATTGTTTAATGAATGCTTCTCCCAAATCATTAAAAGTATGGATGTTGACGTTGTCCAAGCTCATATACCATTTTAACGCTGCGTAGGTCATACTATCTTGAAAAAAGTGAATTAGCAGACGCTGATCATCAGTGTGGGTAGACATTCTCCTGACATACATCACCAAATGAGCATGAGGGCAAGTGTTTCCCTTGTACTTATTAAATTCCGGGACCTTGAACTTAGCAGGCACTTTAACATTCAGGACCAAACACAGCTCATTCACATTCTGCCCGAATAACTCTTTCCCCTAAGAGCCTTCATCTCTCTTTGCATTCTATCAAACTGCTCTTGGAAATCATCCATTTTTTCATAAAGACCCAAGTCTTCACTCGGCGGAGGGAAAGGACGACACATGTCTTCATTAACAAACAGAACTGAATTCACCAAAGGAGGTACAGCAGGAACAGTATGCACCATAGGAGGTGCAGGAGTAGCAATATTTTGAACCACTGGAGCATCTTGAGGCCCAAGATTAAAACCTTCAGGTGCAAAATTCTCTGGCATTCCCCTTGGATAACCCTGAGGCATACGGTTTTGAACAACAGTCGGAGTAGCGGATACAAGAACAGTAGGAACTTCAGCATTTGCCCTTGTTGGTTGAGGTTGAACACTCGGTGGCTGATTCTGAGCAGCCACCAAAGCTTCCATTAGAGCAGTCAAGTTGGCCAAGCCAGCCTTCAAAGCAGAAACTTCTTCGCGCAGATCGCGATTCTCTTGTTCTAAGTTTTCCATCTTCTTTTTGAAATTAGCCCGAGTGTTGTAGTAATGAGTCAGCTTGCTGAATGAAGCAAAGAAGCTGGGTAAGACACCTGGATATGCATAACAAATGCAAGAAATATGTGAAATATGATGCATGATATGCAATGCACATGATTACTTTTACTTTATCATTTAATATTTCAAGGGATTTATGGTTTATAGACACATTGAAAACATCAAAGTAATAAAGCTTTTGAAATACTGAAATTTTTTATTATAATAACTTCCAAATGGATTACAAGTTTCAATGATCCCAAGTACAAGATGAAAATACAATCTAAAATCCTGAGAAGAGGAACTAATATAGATCAATCTGTACGCTGGCACTTCCCTGTGAGCCTGGCAATCTGAGCCCTCAACCTCTGGTTTTCTTCCACATGTCTGATGGCAACCTCCTTCCAGTCATTTGAAGCAGGAAGTGAGTAATCAGCACCTGTTTGAGTCCTAGGAGAAAATAAATCCCCTTGCCTCTCCATAGACTCCACCGCTCGACTCTCAAGGATCTCGATCAAATCTTCTTTCTCCTTCAAGTCTGCTCTGTAGGAACTCTCTAAAGTCTGGAACTTGTTCTTCCAAGCATCCCTTTCTTGTTGCATCCTAACCAAAGTAAGTTGCAGCTCTTCAAGATCATCTAACAAGGGAGGAGTTGTCTTCACAAACAAATCAGGCATGGGTGTCTCCCGAGTATATGGCATCTTCAACTGAATGACTCTCGATCGGACCCACTGAAGATATGGCTCTAAAGAAACAACACCTCTAGGTCCCAAATCCTTCCTACTCTTCTTATGAATGTGACGCCAGGCCTTCACAATCTGCTCCCTAGCTTCCCTGTGGTCTTCTCCTTCCTTCAGAAAGAAACTACTCAAATGAATACTATTAGGTTTATCCCTTATCGGGTAACCAAGCTGTCGTTGTGCAAGAACAGGGTTATAGTTAATTCCTCCCTTTGTACCAAGAAGAGGCACATTGGGGAAACTACCACAACTGTCAATAATCTCCACATCCTGGTAAGCTCGATGATACCAATCAATATCCGAGTGAGTAAGTGCCATAATCTTAGGAGCCCAATGGGGTTCCTTCTTGACATCCCAAAAAGCATCAGACTGAGGCATATTAGAGATGAACCACCGGTACAACAAAGGCGTGCAACAGATAATCATTCCCCCATGATAGGAACTCCGAATATGAATAGAGTAATAAGCATCACCCAATAGTGTAGGAATTGGGTTTCCAATCATGAAAATCTGGATAGCGTTAATGTCGACAAACTTGTCCACGTTATGGAATAAGAATAATCCATAGGCGAGTAAAGCAAAGATGGCCTCAAAAGCAACCGTACTCTTCATCCTAGAAAAGTAACGAGCTTTCTCCAATAAGAACTGAGCTGGTAATCCTCTAATCCCTCCTTTGGTAGTCATATGGGCTTCCACCTCATACTTCCCCAGATGAATCAAAGCAGCAATCTCATGTGGTTTTGGCTCATCCTCCAAACCAGTAAAAGGAACACGATCAGTAACAAGTAAGTCCAATAGATAGGAATACTCCTCCAGTGTAGGCATCAACTGATAATCGGGAAAAGTAAAGCAGTGATACACCGGATCATAGAACTGGCGCAAAGTTGAGAGAATACCCTCCTTCATCTACAGCTTCATGAGAGGAATAATGGATCCATACTTCTTGGGATTAGACTGATCAGCTCATCTATCTTGGGATCCTTGAAAATGTATTTCCCAGTCTTTCTCTTTTCAGAATCCATGGTTTACAAGTACCTGAGAAACTCACAAATAGTCAACCTTTAAATCCCTTGAAATATTGTTTTCTTCAAAAAGATGCTTATGAGTGCATGGATGCATGATGCAACAAACACACACAAGATCACACATATAGGGTTCATAGGTTCAACGTCACGAGCATGAGGCTGAAGGTACTACCCATAAGGTATTGGTTTAAAAAGTTATCACCTGCCAAACAAGGTTCTAAGAGGTTCCCAGAGTCTACATCCTTCCTTCGGATATTACCAACATCCCGATTGACTCGGTAATTAGTAATATTCTCAAGAAAGACTCATCCGAGCGTAGTATCGCGTGACAACTACTTCCAGATTACTCTGTCATAGCTTTCGCACTACACATAAAAGGCCAAGATGGGTTAGGTAATCTACGGTCCTCAGCTTCGGCAGGCTCCCAGGTCGAAAGCAATACGTCTTCCCGATTACTCGGTAAACGACACTACAGTCAAAGGCGCCTCCACTGAGTGGGGGATCTCATGCCTCATTTTTTGGGATTACTCCCTCAAAGTTAACATGACTATACCGCCCGTCCTATCTTAAAGTTTGCCCAAGTCCGGGTATAGGACTTATGAGTAATCACCAAGCACCCTGTAAACCAGGAAAATCCAGACAAACATATATACAAAATATAACACATAAACACAATAACATATATACAAATATAAACAAAGATAGGCTCAACCCACTTAGGGATGGACCAGCAAGAGGTCAATCTTTCCCTAATGAAGTCGCCATTTTTCTGTAGCGGTAGAAATGTTCAAGACTAATCCATTGGATTGACTAGACTTTATACAATTCAAAATAAAAATCGCCACCACGCTTTATTGTTTCTAAAGGAATGGGAAAAGAGCGAATAACCCAAAAAGGGGGAAAGATTCAAGGTAAGGGGGTTGGTTATGCAATGGGAAGGTATTATCACCCTAAACATCTATGGTACTCCGCAGGAACCTCTTTGAAAAATCTGTATATTTTGGTTATGAAAATGTGTTATGTAAAATGGATGGTAGAGGTGAGAAAAGAAATATTTTTTATGATTTTTTCACCCGCCGCGGTTGCGAACCTTTAGTGCCTACGTACCACCTTTCATGCAATAGGGGATCAGGGTACAGGTAGTTCCTCTTTTAAAAATTTGAAACACAAGTGTGTTGGTTAATTTTATGAGATAAGACATCATCGTCATTGTCCGTGTGGAAAACATACTTACTGCCCACAATCATGAGAAAGGAGAATTTGCATCATCTCAAACTGGATGATATGGCTTGGATTTTAAAATCAACAATGCCTCACTTCAACACCCAAGTGGAAAATATCTCTCTTTACTACCTATTTTAGAAGTATAGTTGTTTGCATCACTACAAGGATTGACAAGAGCCTAATCTTTTAAGAAAAGTTTTAAAATAAAAAGCCAAAGTGGCAAATATGGTTTGAAATGAGATTGATTGACTTTTAGTCTTCTCACAAAAATGTCAAGGTATTATTAAATTGATTGAAATTTATTTACAAAAATGTTTTGAAAATGCATGGACCTAAGTCCAAGTTTATTATGAAAGTGTTTCAAGTTTAGAAATTAGAAGAGTTTTTAAAAGGAGGGAGAAGAATTTTTTTTTAAATTAAAGAAGATGGAAGGAGAAGAAGAGATTATCCTAAAGCATAAGGTAAAAGCTAGGGATAAGAACCATCTAACCAACAAGAAGAAAATATTTGACATTATGAGTTTATATAGAATTCCCATTCTTTGGATCGATACCAAGCAAGCAAAGATACTAGACCTCTTGAGAGAACCAAACTTCAAATGTATTAAGTCTTCGCAAAAATTGGGCAGAGTAACGGCTGTATACGGGTGAATTCCAAATTACAAACAAAGTATGTAATCATAATAACCTGCACACAAAACAAACAAACAACCCAATGTCCCGAGGTAAACCTCAAGAACTCCAGACAAAATATTGAATTAAGGTCACAAGGTCTCCAAGATAGGCCAAGGTCTCTAAGCCTGAGTCCAAGAAGTCCAATGCTCCAAAATGCCAAGGATAGTAACCAAATAGTCCAAATATCATTAAAGATTTTTTATGGTTCATGTTGATTATTAGGTGTCTTTAAAATGAAAAGAAATGCTCAAGTGAGCAAAATGAAAATGACATAAAAGTAAATCATCAAGTGAGCAAAATTAAAAATGGCATGAAATGTAAATGCTTGAATTAAATGATACATAAAGCATAAAAAACAAAAGCATAAAGTAAAGTCAGTTGTTAGAAATTAGTGGTTAGTTGGATGATCATCTTGAAACTTGCATTTGGAACTCATTAGAGGATTGGTAGAACAAAATCCTCCACACAATAAGTTGCATTTGCTTTTTGTCAAGTATATCATCCATTTTGAAATCCTCAAAAGTAACATTTAATGATCAACAATGTTTAAGTGATCCGTGTTGACCAAAGGTGTTGTAGATCCATTAGAGGATTGTTAGAACCAAAGCCTCCACACAATGAATCTCAAGGTTATTGGATCAAAGAGATCAAATTAACATACTTGGGCATGCAATCATAAGTTTGGGCCACGAATGATCATTTATTCGAATCGGGACAAAATTTAGCACTATGTTAAGCAATCGTAAGTGGACTTATGTAGAAGTCACACCTATTTTGAGGTCGGTCAATAGCAATCTATGTACTTCATGTTTGGATAAATGATATAGAGATCACTATCCCTTAACATGTAACACAATTAGAAAAAAGAAATGGATTAGATGAAGAGGGAGGGGAATGATAAGCTAATTTGGATCACCATTTCAAAATTCTTTCATCTTTAAATTCAACCACTCCTCTAGATGGATTAAAGCACTAAAGATATCATTAATCCAAAGCACCAAAAATGAATTAAGTAATTCACTCTTAGGTAGATTTGAATTGATGAACATTTATCCAACTTCATCTACATCACAAAGTCCATTGAGTTTATAGATAAATTGGACATTTAAAATTGCAATCCAAACTAACAATCAAAGGAGTGAGCAGAAAAATATTTGAGTCAAAACAACCCCAAAATAAGGCAGAAAAATATTTTTGGCACTGTTACAATCAATTCTGCTTAGACAGCAACCTATTGCATCAGTGCCGTTTTTTATCAAATCAATTTTCTGTGACAATCAATTGCAATGTTACAACAATTGGTTGCAACCTGTTAAAAATCAGTAGAAAACGACATTTTAAAGATCAAATTCTTGTTCCAAATTTTCATCAAACACCTTATGATCATGATCCAATTGAGCATTAAAGTTCCATCAAATCATGAGAAAATAGAACTAATGGACTCATAAAAACAGTGCTCAATGAATCAAAACCAGAAATCCATAAGAGATCACATTGTGAAAGATGATGATCCAACTTACCAAAGGTAGAATTAGAGAATTATCAACAACTTCCAGAATTTGCCTCAATTCAACAACAAGAATCAATTACCAAAGCTTGGATGTAGAGAATTGATGGAGAAAAAGTGTTTGGATGAAGGTTTAGTTCAAATATTAGTAAGCTTCAATGCAAAGCTTACTAACTTTTTGAAAATGGAGCTTTGAGTGAATTTGGTAGATGGAGAGAATTGAGAAATTTTTTAGCAAGATGAGTTTGGCTATCAAAAGCTTATGATTTGACTGAAATGAGGTCTCTATTTATAGAGTTTTAGGATTGGGATTAGTGGTAATTTGGTAATTAATTCTTGGAGCCAAATTTAAATTAATGATATAATTTTAAATTATGCAGAAAAAATTGGAGCAAAAAAAAAGACAGATTTGAAATTGCTGGCTTTTTTCAAAAAAACACGTGCATTTTGCCATTATGAGTCGATACATGAGTGGTATGTGTCGATACATCCTAGTTGTATAACACAGCATGTGTCGATACATACTGTTATTCCAACTCATTACAGAATTACACAAACTACATGAGTCGATACATAACACGTATGTGTCGACACATGCTTGTTAAACAAACAGGATGAGTCGATACATACATGCATGTGTCGACACATGCTAGTTATACACTACTGGATGAGTCGATACATACATGCATGTGTCGACACATGCTAGTTGTACACAACAAGATGAGTCGATACATACCTTTATGGGTCGATGCATGCTGGATTTGTTTTTGTTTTTTTGAAGGCAGAAATCCTTATTTGTCAGATGCTTCGACTCGGTACCTACAAAACACAATTTTGCAAAGACAAGGACAGATATTTTTGTATTTTGATTAGAAGTTAGTCAACAACACATATACAAAACCAAAGTGCTTGGAAATTCCTCAAGAGCAAACTTAAAGATAGGAGATAGAAAAAGAGGAAGAACCAACCCTAAAGTGATCTTGTCATGATCAAGTTGACATGATATGATAGGGGAATCTTAGGGGCAAAAATTGGGGTACAACATGAAGGAGTAAGGTTTGGTTCTCTTCAAAGCTGTCCATAATCCTCTGTTGATTTAGTCTGGTGTTGTACGGGTGTGCAGGAGTCAACTTCACTAATTCTAAATAAGGACAAAAGGTAAGGGTCCCATTAAGTTTCTGTACCTGATATAAATATGCATGGAATAAATGAAGTGCATGCAATGTTTTCATTTCTAGGAAATCTTAAGGTTCTCGTCACCTAATAAGATGATAAACAATAGGGTTCAATAAACGAAAGAGAAGAATTTTAAGACATCCTGGAAGCGATAAGAATATGTGTGTTATCATTTTTGTACATCATATATTTTTTGAAAATATATATACTATGATGCAAACTGACAGGATCAAGGTTTCCATAACACTCGACACTGTTGAATAATTGTATGGAGTCAAGAGTCACAAGATCAAAAGTTTGGATCGGTCACCAACAAGAACCAAATCGTCACATACGGAACCAAAGTCACCAACAGAACCTATAAGAACATCCCTTCCCCACTCACGGGTGAAGTCTAGGTCAAGGTAAGGCAAGGGTGGCTCATAATCATGGGTCCAGATGAAAGTACTTTCATCACAACATAGACGTGTATGGTAATAATACCCCATTTGTACCTCACTAAGTATGGTACACATGACCATACTAGTAGGACCTCATCCAATAGCCGTCATGTCGCCACTATAGTCATATGGTTCCTAATGGTTTACAATTCTAGCCTGGGTACTGGGCCTTTTACCTCATATTATCATCACATCCCAACAGATAAACAACACAACAATAATATCCAGAGTATAGCAAACCTTGAAAATAAAACTCAATGGATATAAACAGATAAAGAAGTAGTAGAAACAAAGAAATAAACAAACAAAACACCCACAAATAAGAAAACAAACAAGAGCAAGGACTGACTCACTAAGCTTCCCCAGTAGAGTCGTAAGTAATATCTAATTCTAAAGTTTAATGCTATAAGGGAATGCATTCAATGCAAAGTATATACAAAAAAGTTTTTATTAGTTGTACCTGCCGCAGTTGTGAACCTTTTGTGCCTACGTACCATCCTTCGTGCAGTGGGGGGTCAGGGTACTCGTAGTTCTTCTAGAAAATTGTTTTTTGGTTTGTTTTGTGTTTTTAATTTGAATGATGCATTAGACATTCCAAACGTTGGAAAATTGACTTGTTGGGTGCTCGTTTGAAGAGGCTTAAGTCATTGAGTTTGCTTCGTGTTGGAATGGATAAAGCACATTCGTTTATGAAAAACATTTTCGAATGAAAAGTCAAGTGGATAAAGAAGTTTGAATTGGTTTGTTTTTTTACCTTGAGAAGGTTTTAGTGATTTGAACCATACAAAAGACTAAGAATGAAAGAATGATAAGATTGATAAGAAGCTCACTTATCATTTCCAGTGCTTAACAGAAGTGTGATTTTCATCATATATTTATTAAGTGTTTTAAGGTTTTGAAAAAAAAGAAGTTTTAGTCTTAAGAGTATGATAAAGGGGAATGAAAAAGTCTAAGGGAGACTAGAAAAGAAACCTAAAGTTGTCATGCAATGATGGCGCTAAGAATATGGTTTGAAAGGGGAAACTTTTACCTAAGTTAGCATGCATCTATAATAACCTAAGTTCTCGTTAGTTTTCATCTCAAAGAAGATAAGATTAATATCCTAAGGAAACATGTTATTCTTACAAGTAACAATAAGAGAGAAATGATATGAAAAAGAGCGCTCTTGAGAAAATGAAACAAAGGTGCAAGTAAGAAATGATTAAAGAAAGAATGATCATGATGAGAGCAATACAAAATCAATGAGGTATTAGAAAAAACACAAAGTTCATCCATTACGTATAAAAAATTTTAGAAAACAAAGAATGCATCAAAACACACTCTTAACCTTGATCACTTTAGATGAATTCAGGCACATAAACAAACACACGTTAGGGTGCTTAAATGGTTCAACAATTTTGAAATTAAGACTCTAAACATGTCGTGAGGATGGGATATATAAATGAGAATAAAATTCCTAACAGAATCAGAATAAATATTTAGAGTGATTTAACTGAACCAGAGAAAGTGTCTACCGGAACAGAATCAGGATAAACCATTGATCAATTTAAACTGAACCAACAGAGGTCTCGAATAATCTTTAACTGCAAAAGAATCAAAATAAATCTTTGGAGCGATTTAAATGAACCAGAGAAAGTGTCTACCGAAACGGAATCAAGATAAATCATTGATAAATTTAAACTGAACCAAAAGAGGTCTCGAATAATCTTTAACTGGAAAAGAATCAGAATAAATCTTTGGAGAGATTTAACTGAACCAGAGAAAGTGTCTACCGAAACGTAATCAAGATAAACCATTGATCGATTTAAACTGAACTAACAGAGGTCTTGAATAATCTTTAACTGGAAAAGAATCAGAATAAATCTTTGGAGCGATTTAACTTAACCAGAGAAAGTATCTACTAGAACAGAATCAGGATAAACCATTGATTGATTTAAACTGAACCAACAGAGGTCTTGAATAATGTTTAACTGGAAAAGAATCAGAATAAATTTTTGGAGAGATTTAACTGAACCAGAGAAAGTGTCTACTGAAACGGAATCAGGATAAACCATTGATCGTTTTAAACTGAACCAACAGAGGTCTTGAATAATGTTAAACTGGAAAAGAATCAGAATAATCTTTGGAGCGATTTAACTGAACCAGAGAAAGTATCTACCAGAACGGAATCAGGATAAACCATTGACTGATTTAAACTGAACCAACAGAGGTCTTGAATAATGTTTAACTGGAAAAGAATCAGAATAAATTTTTGGAGCGATTTAACTGAACAAGAGAAAGTGTCTACCGAAACGAAATCAGGATAAACCATTGATCAATTTAAACTGAACCAACAGAGGTCTTGAATAATGTTTAACTGGAAAAGAAATAAAATAAATCTTTGGAGCGATTTAACTGAACCAGAGAAAGTATCTACCAGAACGGAATCAGGATAAACCATTGATTGATTTAAACTGAACCCACAAAGGTCTTGAATAATGTTTAATTGGAAAAGAATCAGAATAAATTTTTGGAGCGATTTAACTGAACCAGAGAAAGTGTCTACCGAAAAGGAATCAGGAAAAACCATTGATCGATTTAAACTGAACCAACAGAGGTCTTGAATAATGTTTAACTGGAAAAGAATCAGAATAAATCTTTGGAGCGATTTAACTGAACCAGAGGAAGTGTCTACCGAAACAAAATCAGGATAAACCATTGATTGATTTAAACTAAACCAACAGGTGTTCATCATGTAGATAGTCACCCCGTCCTGTTTCAGGAATTAATCTTCAATCTACTCATGTAGATAGTTGTCATGTCAGGTTTCAGGTATTAATCTACAATCAGTCGTTCACAAATAGTTTTCCTGACTTGTTTCAGGTATTAATCTAGACTTGTTTTTTATTGGTCGTTGATATAGTTGCCCTGTGGTTTCAGGAATTAATCTCTGACCTTTTGAAATTTTTTGATAATAGATATCTGTTGATTGATCTTTTCTAAAAAGGTAAATAGTTAGTTGCATGCAATGTAATGATGTATGAAATACATGGAGTGATGATGTTCTCATAATAAATGAGATTGTGCTGTATGCATTTAACATGTATGTAATATGATGCAAGAATGTGAAAGTATTTGTTGAAATGTAATTTTTCTTGGAAAATAAATCCTTGACAAGTGTTGGGGAGCTTTGGGAAGTTAAATCCCAGACTGCTGTTGGGGATGAAGAGTATGCACATCTTCAAACCTTGTTTAGAATGTTTCCACTTGGGATTCCCATTTTTGTTGTTTGAGGAGAACTCTGATGGGGACATTGATTTTGCTTGAGGGAAACTCTGTGGAGAATGTTGATTCCTGCTTGGGGAAAATAGTTCAGGAGTCTTAGTTGTTCGTTGCTCTACTGAGGAGTTATCTCTTGATGGAAGAGAAAGGACGTTAACAACTTGTTGGGGTTAAAGAAGTTAATTGTCATCTGGTTGTCTCCCAGGCTTTGCGGAAACTCACTAGGGATTATAGAAAAGTCTACTGGGTAAGAGGGTTTGTGGTCCCTTAATTTGTTGTAGTTGGAGAGGAAAACTCAAGATGGGGAATTTGTAGTTTGTTGGGGGAAATAAACCATGCTGGGGAGGCGTTTTCTTTTGGAAGAACTCCTCGAGGATTCTTCTTGAGACCAACTATGCTGAGAAGAAAGTTTTTCGGAGATTGAAACCCTGGCTGGGAATTGCCTGGATCCAACTTTATGGGGATATCCATGAATTTGTCCTGGAGGGGTTTTCACCCTTATTCGTGAAGACTATTCTGTGGGGATAACCTTATAGAGATGACTTTGTGGGGACTTGATTGGGGAACACCCTATGAAAAGGAATTTGTGGGAATTTGTCATTTCCCCTAGTGGTAAGTGTTGTAGTACTGCCAAAAAACATTTGCTTGGTCGTACCTAACCCTTTGCTGGAATTCACATTCAATGCCTCAAGTGATCTAAATGCAGATCTTCCCATGGTTATTCAGTATTTTTTGAGAGATTTTTGGAATCTGGACTGCCCCAGATGAGTTTTGACAATGAAATGCCATGCTCCCTTGCTTATAGGATATTTTTCATTGGAAGTATCTTCCCATTTGAAGTTGCTCTATTTCTTGAGAATTTTCGTTCATTGGATATGCATTGTGTGAATTTCTCCACTGTCAAACAAATAGTCATATGCAAACAACGATATTCAAACAATGCAAAGTTTATGCTTGTCTTGAAGTTTTTGAAAATATAGTTTTAACAAATAAAGAGCTTTGTAAGAATATGAATTCAACTCAGGATTTGCAATAAGCCTTACAGGAGTCAGGATACCTTTGGTAACAATATGCTTTCGAATTAACCCATGCCTCAATTAGGACTTTTGAAGGGTTGTAACATGGTCTAGTTCATGATTTAAGAAACAAAGGATAAGGATCAAAGTGTATTTGTACCCTCCCGTTCTCCATGATGTTCTCCAGTCCTAAACTTAGTTAATTGTATGTTTGAACTCCAATTGAGTCTGGAATGACATTTTGGTGATGGTTCAGACAAGTTAACTTTGTTGGAAAGCAGTCATTTTTGCAACATTTTTTCATGCTATCGAGGATTTGTAGTGACCTCTTTTTGACTTATTATCCCTGATTTTTGCCTGACTGTTTTGAGATTATAGTCAGCGGGATGCCCCAGCTTTTCTTAAGTCTCCTTTGTAGGTTTTGACTTAGTGGGATTTTTGTTTTGAGAGATAACGACTGCCTATTTGGTAGGGAACCATCACCATCTTTTGGTTTAGAAGGATGTCTTGATATCACTCATTGTGTACGAGGTGAAAGCTTGTGACTGAACACGCATTTGAATTAACTGAGAGACTACCCTGCCCCAGTTTTTGATTAAAGGTTTCAATTTTGTGTAAAAAAAACTCCTACTTCTTTGGCTCAAAGGGGTTAACTAGGGATTATCTTCCTTATAACTCTAGTGTTTAGGGATTGAAATAAACGCTTGTACATCGTCAGCAAGGTCTGCTCAAAAGTATATTGTATGAGAATATGGAATTATTTTCCTCATCCTCCCTCTAAAGGCTTGTAAGTTTTAACGAGAGTTGAATATCATAAAGGGAGTAAAATAGTTTAAATATAATGCAAATGAATGGATTAATTCAAGACAAACATATGCAATTCATTAATGAAACAAAGTTTAACATTAATAGATAATTGTTTGAACAAAAAAAGAGATTACAATTGAAAATTCAAAATGAACTGGACGCTCATTGATTTGGCATGGGAGCAGCAGCCATGTTTAGAGTTTTAGGAGGTTCAAATTCAATCTCCTTGGCATCAATCATGTCTTGAATCTTGTTCTTCATAGCGCAACAACTATTCGTGTCGTGTCCAGGACTATCGAAATGGTATGCATGCCTTTCATTGGGATGATAAGTAGGAGCAGGAGTACTGGGATTCCTGAGAGGAACCTTTAACGTGATCATCTCTTCTTTCAACATGTGTTGTAACGCTTGAGCCAGTGGCATGTTGATCTTGGTGAATTGTCTTTTAAGCGCGACCTCCTTATGCTAATTCCCCTGTTGACGTTGTTGCACCGATGCAAGATTAGAAAATCAAGATTGCCCCCACGTGTTGGTCGTGGTTACTCTGGTTACGACCTTTTTGACAGTATGCAACATCAGACTCTTTATTCCCATTGAAAGGCTGTTTCCCTGCACTTGAAGATGTACCCCTTTAGATTTTACCGCTCTTAACACCAGCCTCTACTCTTTCGCCTTTCAGTATTAGCTCGGTGAACCCGGGCGAGGAGCTTCCGATTAGGTGATTGAAGAAAGGTCCTATCAAAGTTCCGATAAAAATGTCAATCAGCTCCCTGTCAATTAAGGGTGGCTGCACTCTTCCTGCCAGATCTCTCCATTTTTGAGCGTATTCTTTGAAGACCTCGTTGGAACCCATGGTCGTATTCTGTAACTACACACAAGTTGGTGCAAGATCGACATTGTATTGGTACTTCTTGTAGAAAGCAGTAGCTAGATCCTCCCAGGTGTGGATACGAGAACCTTCCAATTGTTAGAACCATTCAAGTTGAGTCCTAGATAGGCTCTCTTGAAATAAATGGACCCATAGCTTCTGATCGGTAGTATATAGTTGAATCTTTGGGACATAAGATCTCAGATGCATCTTAGGAAAAGAGACCCCATCATACTTCGCAAAAGTAGGGATTTTGAATTTCAGTGGGATGACCACTCCAGAAACCAATCCCATTTCTTCAAAGTCCAGACCAGGTACTCTTTGGATTTCCATGACATTCATACGATCCTCCAGCTGTTTGTATTTGTCGTTTGCGGAAGGATACTGTTCTTCAGTGAAGTCAGCCTCTTCCTCGTTAGACCCCAGATCGTGGTCCCCTTCTTTTGTCTGATTTTCCCCCTCAATTGATGGAGTTGCAAAATCTAGAGCTCGCTTTGCTGGTCCTTTGAACCTCCTTCCCAAGTTCAGGACACCCACTAATTTCTTTGTCTTTTTCCTCTTGTTTTTGAGAAGGAGAGTCTTCAGGTCCTCTTTCCCTTTAGACAAAGTTAGGAACATCTGTTGGAATTGAGCATTTTATGCTCGAAGATCCTTTATAGTTTGTTCCATATCCATCTTACTGAAATAAACAGTAAAAGGATAAGGAAACATGTGTGGGAGAAACCTGTCATGATATGATGCATGGTATGTGGAAGCATGTTTTCAAGGATCTCACGGGGTAAACACAAGAAGATGTTAGAAGTTGAACTTTGCTCACAACTTTGATTGGATAACTTCGTATTGGTGAATGTCCTTCCATAAGAATCAAGCTCACCATGTCAAGTGGGTCATAGCCCTTGACTCAAGTTATCATACTTTGGTCTTTGACGGTGTTTGATTAGAAGAGAATGAATCCTTTTTCCCCTTGATAGATGTCTGGTTCAACATGACCCTACACCATAGGCCCTTGAGATCCTTGAAACAGTTATTCAAAAATTCTTTGGTATGATGTCATGATGTTATGTACAAGTATGCAAAGCAAGCAAGTCGTTATGTACAAATAATAATATACACACAAAGAAAACAAGTCCTTATGTTTAGGCTTGCAGGGAGTTTGTAGGTAAGTACCCTCTTGAAGTTTAGTTAGCTCAACCTATCATAGTAATAGGAACCAGGTTCTAGGGGATCTCAATATCACTGATCTTTCTTAATTGGGCATTGTTTCAGCATAATCCTCTTTATTGGCGACCGAAATATCCCGAAAGTCTGATCTCAATGAGTGTAGCATCGAGTATCAACCAATCTTCGGTCAGAACCAAAGCTGGCTATCCCACTACTTCCTAATGGCTTAGGATGAGTCAATTAAAGGTTCTAAAGGTCAATTAGCACTTAATGACACTAAGGAAGCCTAATGTTATCCTTGACTGACTCAAGGAACATTAGTACAAGCCAAAGTATCACGCTAACATAGCTATCACTTTGTCCATATCGGTATACGCTGTACAACTCCCATGATTTATTGCTACTTACCTAAAAAGGTGCCCCAGATCCGGGTGTTAGGTCTTTAACAATAACCCAAATAAGGACCCAAAATGTAAAGCAAGCAATTCAAACAAAGAAAGCAAGTAAAGGTGATCTATCCCTAAGGTAACCCCACTTTTAAGTTTTACTCTCCAGTAGAGTCGCCAGTTCTGTATTACAGTGGAAGAACTGACTTGGTTGTTTTGCATTTGATCGCAATTGTTTTGGATAGCAAGAGTCACCACTGACTGTTCTTTTATCCAACAAAGGAAAGGGTGAAAAGAACAGGAAAGACCTTTAGAGATGTTTTCTTGAGTTTGGGGGATAGTTTATAAAAAGGGAAGGTATTAGAAACCTTTTCATCCGTAGTTATCTACGGGCTCTTAGTTGCTTGTTAGATCACTTGCTTTGTGGTGTGGGTTTGAAAATGTGTTGAAAACGTCTTTGTAACTATTATCGTCTCTATAAGAATGCATACAAAGTGTTGGTTTTTAAAATAGTCAAAGAGATGTTTTTTGTGGAAGATGTTTTTGAAAGTGATTTTGAAAAGTTCCTTTGTAATGATTCTCGTCTCTATAAGAATGCATGCAAAGAGTTTTGACTTTTGAAAATGTTTTAATTGAAGGTGTTGGTGTAAAACTGGTTTTTAGTTGTGAGCAAGCAAGCAACTACGAGCGTCCTACCTACTTAAAAGGGCTAATGTTCTTTTCCTCCTCCTTTTGATGTTGCTATCTTACCTTTGATTTTGTAAGAAGCCCCATCGTTGGATGTGAAGGGACGGACGCGAGACGTTTGTATAGTCATAGAAGGAAGCCTATGTGACGTTTTAGCAATTTTTGTATAGGGACTAGATCGTTTTTCGAAGGCAACATCGAGGGACATCGAGGGACTACGATATTTTATTGAGGGTCTTTGCTAAAACGCCCATATTCGAGGGAAATGACTAATTTCCGAGGCAACAAGTGAGTTTACCTTAGAGGTTCATATGTGTGAATAATGTGTTTGATTGCATGCATTTAGTCTTTGATTAGGGGGGGTCTACTTGTTGGTTTTATCTTGCCATACACCCTAATTACTAACATTTATGAAAGCAATAAAAATTTGGAAAATAAAGGTCATACGCTATTACATGTATACAAATGTACAAGTGAGGGTTTCAACAAATAAAAGTCCTAATTATTACAACCATATTGAATAGCAATAATATATAAAAAATATAAGACAAAAATAGTGTAAAAAAAAGAAATAAAAGCATCCTGGATCGAAGGATGTGCCATTCGATTTCCACATTTTGCCTTCTTTCGATTGGGCCTACAACCAATGTTGCATCCTTCGATTCACCACTCTGTGTCCTTACGTTTGGTTTTCCACTGTGAAGTAGTAAGGGGCAAAGCCTAAGGTTTCGATTCACATAAACTTTTCCTTTTGTTTGGGTCTATACAAGTTAGTTCTTGTTTGAAGGAAAAACAAACCAAAAGGGTAGAAACGGAAAAAAAATGCATAAAAAGTTATTTACATGCTTGAAATGAAAGGATTAAGGTCAAAGTGACTTACCTTGCTTGGAGATGGAATGTAGGTTTTGGACCTGATTTGCTGCCCCGGGTGCTCTTGGATTCAAAGGGAAGAAACAAGTGTTGTGTTTCTAGTGTTGGATTCCGAAGAAGGAACCAAGTGTTGGGTTCGTGTTTCCCTGGGTTCTGGATTCGAAGAAAAGAAACAAGTGTGGTGTTTCTTTGACTGGATTCGAAGGCCAAGAAGAGTGGAGTTGTGTTTGTTTGTTTCTGGATTCAAAGGAAAAAGAAACAAGTGTGGTCTTTTGATTATGGGTTTGAGAGTGTGTTAAGTGTTTTATGATTTTTCACACAACCAAATATTTTCCATCTACTAAAATCCCCCAAAGATATGTTGTGGAACATCTTATTTATAGATGAAGTTGGATGAGATTTGAGAGGGAAAACAAAAGAACTTGAACAAATTGAGTATGCTGTTTTTGTAGCTTTCGAGGTGCAGCATTTGTATGCCAAATTCGTGCAAATATAGAAGTAGCGTAGCAAGACTGCTATGCAGCAGTTTTGGAGCGTTGTGGCCAGCGCAGCAAGCTTGGACTTGGAAGCACATAAGACTCTGGCCAGCAAGCATCTTTGAATATTTCTCTTTCATTTTGACAAACTAGATCCATCCTTTGACCAGACCCCTCTTCAGACAACAATATTTGTTTCCAACCATTATGTGTTCTTCGAATGGGCCCTTTGTGCATCCTTCAAAGGGGCAAAATGCGTATCCTTTGATTGGACTATATGTGTGTCCTTCGAAGGGATCACATACAATTATTCAAATGGGCTAGTAAGACATATCCTTTGAATGGGACACCTATGTTTCCCTTCAAGTCCACCAGTACATGTCCTTCGAAGGGGCCACCAACTATGTGTGTTGGAGGTTTCCAAGGGAGGAATCGAAGCTTGGATGCAGGAGGTCCCTACATTGAATCAAAACAAACATGTAAAGCCAATGGTGCAATCGAAGCTTGCATGCAGGAGGTCCCTGCTTTGAATCAAAGGAAGCCTTTAGAAGGCCATTGCCTTCTGAATCGAAGGAAGCTTTCAGAAGGTCATTGCCTTCTTAATTGAAAGAGACCAGTAGGAAGCCATTGACTTTTGAATCGAAGGACACCAACGGGAAGACCTTGTCTTCTGAATCGAAGGAATCTATTTCAAAGGGAAACAAAGCCCAATAAAAGATTGTGGATTAAGCCTGCTTGAAGGAAGTTAAAGGCTCAATCGAAACCTCTTGATCAAAGAAAACTGCTTTTCTTCAATTTTGTCAAAGAATCAAATTTATCTACTTTTCTCTTTCAATTAAAAAACCAAATATACTTGTGCAATCTTGAACTTATGAGAAAATGTCTTGAGAAATGAGAGGGAAATTTTTGGGGTACAACACCCTGCAAGCCTAAACCTAAGGTCTATGTGTGTTTTGTTTGTGATTATTATTCATGACATTATAAACATCATAGCATCATAAGCATTCTCACAAACCATTTCAAGGATTTAGGAATTTATCTTTGTTCTATTTTGTAGGACATGGCTTCCACTCGGAGGAATACCATCCGAGTCAACTTCGTGAAAGTGCATCCTTAACTTCAAGAGTTAGCATCAAAAGTTCCTAGAGATTCTCCCTTCACCAAGAAATATGGTTGACTTCTCAACTTGGCCACCTCAAACTTCCAAGAAGAAATGATGTGTATGCTTTTCCAATTCTTTGATCCTATGCATCATTGCTTCACCTTTATCGAATGCCAATTGGTTCCTACATTAGAAGAATTATCTCAATTGTTAAGAGTGCATGTGTTGGATCAAATACCATGCACTGGTTTAGAAGATACTCCAAAGCCTGAAGTTATTGCCAAAGCCTTGCATTTGAAGAGATCTGACATTGTGGCAAACTGGGAGACAAGAAATGGAGTTAAGGATTTCTTAGCCAAGTTTCTGTTGGAGAAGGCTCGATTGTTTTGGGAAGATATGGATTTTCAAGCTTTTAAGGATGTCTTGGCCCTTCTAATATATGGTTTGGTTCTATTTCCTAATCTGGACCAACTCATAGATGTGAATGTCGTCAAGCTTTTTCTCTCTCGTAACGCCGTACCTACCTTGCTTGGAGACATTCTACATTGTTTCCACAATCGCAACATGAAGAAAAGGGGTACTCTTTTCTGTTGCATTACATTAATTTCTAGGTGGTTTATCTCGCACTTACCTAGATCAACATTAAAGAACGAGCAAGGCTTAACATGGTCTCAAAGGATGATTTCACTCTCGCACTCGGATATCCATTGGTGTTCTCGGTATTTGGAGGATATAACCATCATTGACCGTTATTGGGAATTACCTAATGTCCCACTCGTAGGCATTAGGGGAGGTATTATCTATAACCCTTCTCTTGTATTATGGAATATTGGATATGCACGAAGAGATGGTCCCCATGATGCACTTGTCCAAGGTTTGGTATTCGACTACGAGGGCGACGACCAAGGTTATCGTCAAAGGTTCATACGAGCTAGGAGAATGGTAAACAAAGTGGATAGTGAGACATTAGGGCATAAAAATTCCATCCCCTTGAGCCCTACCTTAAGTGGGTATGAACTCGTGCTCAAAGTCTCGTTATGCCATACCTCGCCATCTTACCTATCATCATGGAGCCTGTTGTTGAAGGAGATATTCTATATATTGTCCTTTATCCTGATATGCCTACTTCTCTTGAAGATTTGCAAAGAGATTGGACTCAGCTAAATGGAGAGCGAGACACATTTGAAGCCCAGTTTTATGCAAGTGAGAAGAGGACATTGGAGCTCACGAGACAACTTCATGAGGAGAGTAACCTGAATGCCTATATCGCTCCAAAGAGGAAGCATCCATATGAGACTTGAGCCATTTTTATTGTGTTTTAGTTCATTTTGTTTCTTTTGTTTCAATGGAAGCCCAAGAGGCATGTTGGAATCGATTTGAACTTATTAATGCAATTAATGTTTTGTTCTCTTTTGGTCTAAACAAATTTAAATCTTCTTAGTCCTTGAAATCATTTGCATACGCATTATCATGCATATCATCACATAAACAGGTTTCAAGACCGGTTTCTTATCTTTTCGCTGTTTATTTCAGCAAAAAGAAATGGCTCTCGAATACAATATTAAGGATCTTCAAGCACAAAATGCTCAATTCTAATAGATGTTCTTGGCTCTGGCTAAGGGACAAGAGGACCTGAAGGCTCTCATTCTCAAAGACAAGAAGAAAAAGACTTAAAAAATAGTGGGAGTCCTGAATATGGGAAGGAGATTCAAAGGACCAGCATAGCGAGCCCTAGAATTCGTAACTCTGTCAAATGAGGGGGGAAATCAAGAAGAGAAGACAAAAGAAGAGGACCACAGTCCAGGGTCTGATGAAGAAGAGGTTGACTATGCTGAAGAACAATATCCACCTGCTGACGAATAGTTGGAGGATCATCTCAATGCCATGAAATTCAGAGAGTACCTGGTATGGATTTTGAAGAGTTAGGGTTGGTTTCTGGAGTGGTCATTCCACAAAAGTTAAAGGTTCCCACATTTTCTAAATATGACGGGGTTTCATGTCCTAAACTGCATCTGAGGTCTTATGTCAAGAAGATCCAACCTCACACCGCTGATAGAAATTTGTGGGTGCATTTCTTCAAGGAAAGTTTATCGGGGACTCAGTTGGAATGGTTCTATCAGTTGGAGGGAACCAACATCCACAATTGGGAGGATCCGGCTGGTGCTTTCTACAAGCAGTACCAATATAATGTTGACCTCGCTCCAACCCGCACATAACTTTAAATCATGTTTATGGGTTCCAGTGAGGGCTTCAAAGATTATTCCCAAAAGTGGACAGATCTCGCGGGAAGAGTCCAGCCTCCTCTGTCTAATAGAGAGCTGGTAGATATGTTCTTGGGTACTTTGTCAGGCCCATTTTCCAACCATCTGATCGGAAGCTCTTCACCTAGGTTCGCCGATCTGATATTGATAGGTGAAAGAGTAGAAGTTGGTATCAAGAGCGATAAGATTCAAAGGGATGCATCTTCAAATGCAGTGAAAAAGCCTTTCATTAGGAAGAAGGAAGTTAGTGTTGCTTTTGGCCAGAGAAATCAATGTAAAGTTGAACATCGTCCAATGGTAGGAGCTGTAATAATCTATAAACCTGTATCAACTTACCAACAAAATAATTAGCACAGACAGGATGCGCCTAGAAGAAAATTCACCAGACTCAACATGCCCTTATATCAAGTATTGCAATAGCTAATGAAGGCTAGCTTGGTCACTCTGAGGGAGCCTCCTCAAAATCCAAACACTACATATCCCCATTATAATCCAAATGCTCGGTGTTCCTACCACTCCAACAGTCCAGGGCATGATACAAATGATAGTTGGGCTCTGAAGAATAAAGTTCAGGATCTTATTGAGGCAAAGGAGATTGAATTTGACCCTCATGAAACCCCAAATGTGATAATTATACCAATGCCCAAGCATGGCCAAGTTATTAATGTTGTTGATGATGTCATATTTGTTTCTTCTATGGATGATTTGACTACCCCTCTGCCAACTAATAAAAAGAATCTCTTAAAAGCCGGTTTATTTCCGGACTGTGGTGAAGGTAACCACGTGTGCGTGTGTATTTGCCCAAAGGTTGTTTGTTATTGAATATAGGTGTCCAACGCCTGATGAACAACAAGGAAATTCTGTTTGAGAAGACTCCCTCTATGAAAGGTCTATATGAAGATGCAAGATGTTAAGATGTGTCATTTATTACCATTTCCGACAATCCTCCCAGGGTCTCCTCCAAAAGGCCTGGCAGGATTACATCCACTCCTAAGGTTTCTCATTTAATTATCACCTTTCCAGGGCCCATACCATATTCCTCCGACAAAGTTGTTCCTTGGAATTATGGAGGTGACGTTTATTATCATTACGTCAAGCAGGACCTACTGGCCATTAAGAATGAAGTTACTGAAGATACCGATCCTAACATCGACAAAATTGTTGGGACCAGTAAAATTACCAGAAGCAGAAGGATTTTCTCTCCTTAAATCTCTCCAAAGACTGTTGCCACTCCTTCAGTTATTCCTTCTAATACTCCTGTTATTATTAATGCTACTGAGTTGAGTGAGACTCGAGGCAAAGAAGTATTGGTCGAGCCTGCCCGGACAGAGGCACCTAAAGATACCATTCCTGAAGCCTCTAAAAAAGAAATGGAGGAAATTTTGATAATCATACAAAAGAGTGATTACAATGTTGTGGAGCAATTGGGGCAGACCCCCTCAAAGATTTCAATGTTGGACTTATTGTTGTGCTCTGAAGCCCATGCTAAGGCTTTGGTGAAGTTCCTGAAGTCTGCTTATGTGACGCAAGAGACTTCTGTCGACCAATTCGAGAACTGTGTTACTAGTATGATTGTTAATAATTAACTTGGTTTCTCCGATGCTGATTTAACGTCTAAAGGAAGAAAGCATAATGATGCATTGCATGTCTCTATTCAGTGCAGGGGCACTACCCTGGCTCATGTTCTAGTTGATACGGGTTCGTTGCTAAATGTTCTACCCAAGGATGCTTTAGACAGATTGGACTTTGAAGCCTAGTAATATTATGGTAAGGGCTTTTGATGGTTCAAAGATAATGGTGCACGAGAAGGTGGACATTCCTATTAAAGTTGGTTCTTATGATACGGTGGCAGAACCGACTGTTATATTGGTTTTGCATTTGTGTTTGCAAATGTTGTGGTAAGCAAGAGTCGCCACTGACTTTTCTTTTATCCAAATTATGAAAAGCATGAAAAGAACAGAAAAAGACATTTTCGAGAATTTTCTGAGTAAGGGGGTAGATTATGGAAAGGGAAGGTGTTAGCACCCTTTCCATCCGTAGTTTTCTACGGGCTCTTAGATGCTTAGCTCATTTTAAAATACCCTGTGCTTTGTGTGTTTTGAAAACATGTTTTGAAATGCCTTAGTGCGGCGATTCACTTTGCGTTAACTCTTGTATCAGTCCTCAAGAGTGTTGACAAAGCAAATGTTTTTGAAAGTTGTTTTTGAAATGTGTAAGTGTGAAAAGTTTTTTTTATTTGAGCAAGCACCTAACAACTATCTACTTGTACTCAAAAAGGTCGTTCTTTTCCTCTTTTCCTTTAGACAATGCTATCCTACTATTAGTGAGTAGGTAGCCCTATCATTGGATATTTGAGGGGCACTCGAAGGGATGTTACAGTCACGAAGGCAACATGGCAAGAAGCTTTAGTAACCATCCTAAAGTTCTGAGATCACTTTTAACCGAGGCAACATCGAGAGGGTTATCGAGGGACTAGTGATATTTAAACTGGAGGATAGTCACTAAAACATCACATGTTTTGAGAATTGTGACTGTTTTTCAAAGGAAACCGGCGTGGGATACCCTAGAGGTGCGCATGTGAAATTGTGTTTAGTTCAACTATTTATCTTGCACATTTAGGTTTGCTAACATTTTAATTTTTCAGTCTTGTCATGCAATCTTAGTTACTAGCAGTTAATATGTACAGAAATATGTAAAATGCGAAAATATAACCCTACGCTATTACATGGCTTCGAGGAAGGAGAGATTTACAATGTACAAAACTTGGGGGAAGAAAAATAAAGAAAGCCATAAAAATCCTAATTAGTCTATTACATCTAGTATACAGGTAAAATAATGTAAAAATGCAAGAATAAATAACACGCGAAAGGTAAAGACGTCTAAAGCCTAAAGCAAATCCAAAGTCTAATTATTATTATCTTTTTTATTTATTTTATGATTTGATAAAAAAAGGTTTTAAAAGTAAAATATAAAGAAAATAAAAAAAGATAAAAAAATAGAAAATAAAATAAAATTGGGCCTGATATCAAAAATAAATGGGGGGTGCGTTTTTGAAATTGCTAGGTCCATGTATGAAATAGCCCAGCATATGCGCCTAATCCAATGTCACTGGCTTTTGATGATCCATCATGGACATCTGGATCTGGATCGTTTGATCTGGTGCAGATGAGATCCAATGGAAATGATGACGGAACATATGATACGCACGCTTGGATTTAGTACATAGGATCTGCAAAACATGTGTTAGAAAAAATAAAATTGCTGGACCTGGGACTCAAACCCAGGACCTCTCCCTTATCACATGCACTGCCTTGCCAACTGAGTTGTTGTTTCATTCATTTATATAATCAAAAAAACAATAAAATATATAAAGCAAGGTAAGAATTATATTTGAAATAAAAACGTGTGCTGAATGGGCCCTGGGTATGTTGGAATGGACCAATCATTTTGATAGATTTTGACACCCAAGCTCCGCGGAGTCAAACCACTATATGCGGTGGTTGACCACCATCTTCCCTGTTTTCCTCAAAATTAAATCCTGCAATATAAGCAATATCAAAACCAACAAAGCATCCTACCCCCTTAAAATTTCCCCAAGAATCCAATGGTGGTACCCGTTTGTCCTAAAAGTCCCTGTATCACTGAGAATGAAGCTCGTCCGAAACCTTTCCCTAACAATGGCAAAGCTTCATCAAGGCGTCAAATTACTCATGCGATAGCTCTAAACATACACAATCATCAGTAAAACATGGACATAAACATAGAAATCATTTCTATCACAAAATAAGAGGTTTTGAACTCAAGAAAACATACCAAAATAGTGATATACGATCCGTCCGTTTGAGTGTGCTACAAGCTTGGAAACTGGCAGGGACAGGCTCCTCGAGTCTTCAGGAATGGGTTTTAGTCCTTAGTTTGGACCGAGGAAGGTTGGAAGAACGTTTTCTGGATTTGACAACTTTGAATATTTTTTGAAATTTTGGAGTATTCTCTCTAGGCTCTGTATCCGTGCATGAGGCTTGCAAATGTCACCTTTATATAGAGAAGATTGAGGGGAAAAGGTAAGAAGGAAAGAATCAAAGCTTTAAAGGCTATGATAAAGCCATGATCTTATTTTGAACATTTTCCATAACTTGTGATTTCATGCCATGTTGGGAGCTGGATGAACCTGGTCACTTATTGCACGAATTTGTGGGCTTCTAAGCAAACCAAAACACTAGCCCAAACGTCAAGGCCCATCTCTATACATTTTGTGCCATTTATTTTATATTTATTTGAAATAAATCAAAATAAATATAATTAAAATAAAGGAAAAATGCAAGGTAAGGTAGAAATGTTTTATAGGTCCTTTATAATGTTAGGAGGGTGTTTGAAGTCCAAAAAGTTGGGCCATTGCCTTAACAATCCAAGTTTATTTAATGCATAATTCTTAAAATTTCCCAAATTTTCACAACTTGGGAAAGCCATAACATGCTCAATTTTGATCCCATGATGATGATCTTGGACTTTTTCGAAAGCCCTAGATGTTTAATTCAATCCCTCTTTTGATCAATTTTGCATTTGAAGATTTTATCTTAATGTAAATGGTCTTGACAAAAAGTGCCTTTTGTTGACTTTCTAGAAATGACCTGTAATGTATGAGCTTTTATCTTTCAAATGGTGCATCTCTTGAACTTGAGGACAAAAGAGAAGTTGTAGGGAATTAGATTCTCTTCAAAATGAGTTTTGGTTGGGGGAAAATTGATGAAGTATGTGAAAGTTATGCCTAGTTAAAGTTCAGTTGACTTTTCCTATAGAAACCCTAATTTAGAAATTCTTGACTTTTGATAGATTAGGAGCATTTCTTGATGAATCATGAAAAAAAACTTGATCAAATGATGGATATCACTTCAAAATGTTGATGTTGACCAAAAATCATGAAGTTTGACTGTATTTGGGCCACAATTGACTTTTGACCTAGTATAGTTCATTTTCAAGCATTTGAGCAATTGATTGAGAAAACTTGTATTGGAAGGAATGAAATTTGTTATGGACAATATAGAAGGCATATTAGGACCATCTAAAACATTTTAGACCTTTGGGGCTCACACATCTTGATGAAAAGTGAAACCCTAATTAGAGGTTCATTGCTTAGGAGGAGAATTTGTTTTATCAATTCTTGGTCAACCTTGAGCAATTGAGAACCTTAATGAGCATGCCTTGAGTGAAATTGGGAGGGAAAATTTTGGGGTAAAACATATGCCCCTGTTCAATCTTCTTAAACCTGAGGATTTAGATTGACTTGTCTGCCTTTCTTGATCTGAAGGTGGAAGAGGATTGAACACTAGAGTGCCTAGAAATTTGCACTCACATGATGTAACATTGTTGGTTGATATCGTCGAGATGGGCTTACAGATGCCATTTGGAGGACATGACAGAGATTCTTCGGATATGGGCTTAAATATGCCATCCAAAGAAGATGCTGACTTCATAAGAGGCCTCTTTTATGGAGAATTCCTATTCCTGCTGTCTGAGGAGGGGTCCGCTGGGGAATGTGGTTTTTTGTTGTTCTCCTGCTTGAAGAAAAATATATGGGGAATAGAGTCTAGGAACTTTAGTTGTCCAAGGATCTTTTGAAGAGTTATCTCTGAAGAGATGAGAGTTTGTTTCTTTCTGGTTGAAATCCAGGTCTCGCAGTAACTTACTAGGGATAATGGAATTAACCGTTACCTGAAAATGTATTAGGAAGAGCCTGTGTAGGGCTGTTCCAAGATGAGTCTGTGTTAGACTACATCTGGAGATATATGAGAATGAGCCTGTGTGGGCCTGCTTCAGGATGAGTCCATGTTAGATTGCATCTGGAAAGTTGAGGAGGAATCCGTGTAAGATTGCTTCGTCCGATCGTGTAGATAGTTTTCCTGTCAGGTTTCAGGTGTTAATCTATAAATCATTTGTTCGTAGATAGTTGTCCTGTCTGGTTTCAGATATGAATCTGGAACTTGAAAATCGTTGGTAGTTGAGATAGTTGTCCTGGCTTGTTACAAGTATTAATCTCTGACCTGAGAAAGAAAGATAGTTTTTCTGGCTTATTACATGTATTAATCTTCAATCTCCTCATGTAGATAGTTTTCATGGCTTGTTACATGTATTAATATATAGTCGGTCGTCCACATATGGTTCTCTTGGCTTGCTACAGGTATTAATCAGGAACTTGTTTTTGTTGGTCGTCGAGATAGTTGTCCTGGCTTGTTACAAGTATTAATCAAGAACTTGTTTTTGTTGGTCGTCGATATAGTTGTCTTGGCTTGTTACAGGTATTAATCTATGACCTGAGAAAGAAAGATATTTTTCCTGGCATGTTTCAGGTATTAATATATGACCTTAGAAAGAAAGATAATTTTCCTGGCTTGTTACAGATATTAATCTTTAATCTGCACATGCAGATAGTTTTCCTGGCTTGCTACAAGTATAAATCTACAAATGTTCGTCCACAGATAGTTCTCCTGGCTTGTTACAGGTATTAATATGGGACATTTTTTATTTGTTTGTAAACACGTCTTTCTTCGGGAGTTCATACCACTTGGTCGTATAGATAATTTCCCCGTCTAGTTTCGAGCATTAATCTTTGACCTGTTGTATAAGTTGATGGTGTTTGTCTGTCTGCTGATTTAACCTGAAAAGGTAAAACCAGTTTCACGCGATGTCATGATCTATGAATTGCATGATGCTTTCAAAATAAATGAGATTGTGATATACACGTTCGTGTTGTATATTCTATGATGTTTGTAAAATGATGTATGAATGCAATGTATGAACGTGTCAGTTGTTCAATTGTAGTGTTGTTGAACTAGGGAAAATAAATCCATGATTACAGCTGGGGTGAAGAATGTAGGTCTTCAAATTTGTTAAAGTTGAAACGCTGGGAGATAAACTTCCGTTTTTAGAGAAATAAACTTCGTTGTGGAAGGGAAGCTCTGTGCGCTGCTTGAAGATTTTGTTGAAATCCTGTTGAGGAATCCTGAGAAGCTTTGGGTGGCTTCACTGGGGATCCTTTTTTTGGAGCAGTAATTTGAAGATTCTTGCTCCACTGGGGATATGAGAATCTAACACCATTAGGTTGCATACTGAGAATATGGAAGTGAACTTGTAGTAGGATATCTCTGCCTCTGTATCTTCTAGAGAAGGTATCTACTGGAGGAAACATCTATGAGGATTTTGTGGATGGCCCTTAGATATTGTCCCGCTTCTTAAAGTCATTAACAATTGTCTTTCTGTTTTTAGGTGTATATTTGTAAGCAGTAATCACATTCAAATGCATATGTTCAAAAATAATCACTGGACATTTTCACACACAAAATAGAAAAATAAAACAGAAGGTTTGCACTTTCAAAGGAATAGTTTTGTATTAACTTGAATACGTGTTTTTATACAAGGAGACGAACATCCTAGTAAGAGAATGTCGTCGTAAGAATGGAAACTATACAAATTATACAAAGAAAAACAGCTATGTGAAATAATCCCATTGGGTTCCCATTCTGCTATTGTCTTTATGCCTTTGAGCGTCTCATCTCTTTCGCTGCTTATCCGAAGCTGACTGGATTGATTAGTACCACTTGAGCTTGAAAGTTGATACTTAAGATTGGCTGTAAGGTGATCCAACGGGACATAGTTATATGCTTTAAATCCCTAACTTTTGCATGGACCACACTTTCGGGTTTTCAGTCCACCGGGATACCCTTTTTTGCCCAAGCTTCCTTTTCAGGTTTTCAACTTGCCGGGTATACAAATTTTTTATGTATATCCCTAATTTTTTCCCAAACCCTTTTGGTTCACCGGGATGCCATAATTTTTTCCTAGGCTAGTCGACCTAGAGGGTCTTTGTTTATGTGTAGTATCTTTTAACTATGTCCACGTTTACAGGGTGCAGAAGGTCATCACCGTCCATAGTAGTTAAGATCATGGCCCCACCAGAAAATATGTTCTTGATTATAAATGACCCTTCATATGTGGGAGTCCATTTACCCCTGGGATCACCTTGTGGAAGTATATAACGCTTAATTACCAGGTCACCAGCCTGATATACTTGACGTCTGACCTTCTTGTTTAAAGCTTTGATCATACATTTTTGGTACATCTGACCATGACAGACAGCCGCAAGCCTTTTCTCATCATTCAAGTTTAATTGGCCAAGTCGAGTTTGAACCTATTCGTCTTTGCTCAGCCCTGCATCCTTCATGATTTTCAAGGAAGGGATCTGGACTTCTATGGGTAGGACAGCTTCCATTTGGTATAGCAAAGAGAAAGCAGTTGCTCCTGCCGATGTGCGCATTATGGTGCGGTAACCATGAAGAGAAAATGGTAGCATCTCATGCCAGTCTTTATATGTCACCATCATTTTCTGTATGATTTTCTTGATATTTTTGTTAGCAGCCTTTACAGCGCCATTCATCTTCAACCGGTAAAGAGAAGAGTTATGATGCTGAATCTTGAATTGTGTGCAGAGCTCGGTGATCATTGTATTATTGAGATTGATACCATTATCTGTAATGATTCTTTCTGGAATACCGTACCGACAGATGAGGTTATGTCTGATGAATCGGGCCACAACGTTCTTGGTAACATAAGCAAATGAAACTGCCTCGACCCACTTCGTGAAGTAATCAATGGCAACAAGGATGAAGCGGTGCCCATTAGAAGTTATTGGTCTAATCTCTCTGATCATGTCGATGCCCCACATTGCAAATGGGCAAGGAGCAGTCAAGATGTTTAGAGGAACTGGAGGCACATGTACTTTATCAGCATAGATCTGGTACTTATGGCAAGTTCGTGAATGCTGATAAGAGTCTGCCTCCATAGTGGACCAGTAGTATCCTGCCTGTAGGATATTTTTAGCCATCGAGTGCCCACTAGAATGAGTTCCAAAGGTACCTTCATGAAAATCAGCCATAATCTTTTTTTCCTCACCCTTGTCTACACACTGAAGCAAGGTAGTGTCGTGATTGCGCTTGTAGAGGATCATGTTACTAAGGAATAACTTGGCAGAGAACCTTCTTAGGATTTTCTTATCATTGACTTAATCTCCCTCATGGTACTCTTAGGCTTCGAGATATCTTTTGACTTCATGGAACCAAGGCTTGTCCACTACTTCTTCAGTACTAATCTCGTGACAATATGCTGGTTCATTCATCCTTTCTATAGTGATCTGAGGAGCTCCATTATCCCACCTAACCTTGAACATGGATGACATAGTACCTAGCGCGTCCGCTAGTTGATTTTCTTCTCGTGGAAAATGTTCAAAGGTAATCTCTTCAAAGTATGGAATCTATGTCAACACATGCTCTTTATAAGGAATAAGATTAGGATGCTTTGTGTCCCATTCTCCTTTGATTTTACTGATTACTAAAGCTGAGTCTCCAAATACACTCTAGAATTTTATCCTCAAGTCGATAGCGACTTTGAGACCCATAATGCATGCTTCATATTCAGCCATATTGTTGGTACAATTGAAACATAATCTGGGAGAGAAAGGAGTATGATAGCCTTCAGGAGATATGATCACAGTGCCGATGCCATTGCTAAGAGAGTTGGAACCTCCGTCAAAAACCATGGTCCATTGGGATCCTTTTTCAGGTCCTTCATCCTATCCAGGCTCTTCACAATCAGTCACTAACATGATGTTCTCATCCAGGAACTCAAAATTCATGGATTGGTAGTCGTCCACAGTCTGATGAGCTAAATGATCAACTAGTACACTTCCCTTAATTGTTTTCTGGGTTGTATAATAAATGTCGTATTCGGTCAAGATCATCTGCCATCTTGATATACTTTTGGAGAGAGTGGGCTTCTCAAAGATGTACTTGATAGGATCCATTTTAGATATCAACAAGGTAGTGTGAATCAACATATACTGTCTTAATCGGCGAGTAGCCCATGCCAAAGCGTAATAAGTTTTCTCAATCAGTGAGTATCTTATTTAACAGTCGGTAAACTTTTTTCTAAGGTAGTATATTGCATGCTCTTTTTGACCAAACTCGTCATGCTGCCCCAGCACACACCCCATTGAGTTCTCTAATACTGTTAAGTACATGATCAGAGTTCTTCCTTCAATTCGCGGCATCAAAATTGGAGGCTCTTAGAGATATTCTTTGATTTTGTCAAAGGCGTTCTGGCAGTTGTCATTCCACTTTACTGCTTGATCTTTCTTCAGTAATTTGAAGATTGGCTCACAAGGAGTTGTCAGATGTGAAATGAATCTGACAATGTATTTTAGACGTCCCAAGAATCCCCTGACCTCATTCTCAGTGCGAGGAGTTGGAATTTATTATATAGCTTTAACCTTGGCAGGGTAACCTTCAATGCCTTTGTTGTTGACAAGGAAACCTAAGAGCTTACCAGATCTTACTCCAAAGGTGCACTTATTCGGGTTTAGCCTCAGTTTGTACTTCTTCAACCTTTCTAATAGCTTTCGTAGGTGATCAAGAGGCTCTTCTTCAGTCTGAGACCTGGATATCATATCATCAACGTAGACCTCTAGCTCGTGATGGATCATATCATGAAACAAACTACCATGGCATGCTGATAGGTTACCCCGGTGTTCTTTAATCCAAATGGTATAACTTTATAATAGAAAGAGCCCCACTGTGTGAAAAAGGTCGTCTTCTCCATGTCCTCAGGTGCCATTTTAATTTGATTATACCCGGAGAAACCATCCATGAAGGACAATACCTTATGTTGTGCGGTGTTGTCAACTAGAACATCAATATGGGGAAGCGGAAAGTCATCCTTGGGGATTTCCTTGTTCAGGTCTCTATAATCTACACCATACGTACCTTACCATCTTTCTTAGGTACTGGAACAACATTGGAAACCCATTGTGGGTAAGAGGTAACAACTAAGAAACCGATATTGAACTGCTTCATGACTTCAGCCTTGATCTTTTCTGACATCTCTAGCCGCATACAATGAACTTTTTGTTTCACTGGAGGGCAGTCCTCTTTTGTAGGTAGGCGATGAACGACAATATTAGTGTCAAGTTCCGAGATGTATTCGTATGACCACGCGAAAACCTTAATATAGTCATGTAGCATCTATATTAACCGTTCTTTGACACTATGCTCCAAATTAGAGCCTATCTTGACTTCTTTCTGGTGTTCTTCAGTACCCAAGTTAACTGTCTCAACCGGCTCTTCATGAGGCTGTATTTCCCTTTCTTCCTGTTGTAACAGTCTGGAAAGTTCCCCCGGTACTTCACAATCTTCCTCACCTTCATCCTCGACTTGGTAGATTGGATTTTCAAAGTCATAACTGGCAATAGCAGAACCGTTATCAATGGGATCCATAATGGATGTGGATCTGCAGTTTGATACGTGGGTGTGTGTAAGAGCATAGCTGTATATTTTTGATAAAGTAAAAAGGTAGGAAAAAAAACAAAGAGCGTAAAATTTGTATGTGAAATATCCAATATTTTATTGATGATATATGAAAATGAAGTAATGACCCTCACAAATAGACCATTGTGCCTCAGGTAAGACACAGGGCTTTAAAGTTTCAATTGTTCAAATATTACATATCCTCAAAACAAAAAGACAAATTACTCTTTAATAAAAGAGATGGGGAAAAAATATTTGGCCTCCTAATTACTGAGTCCACCGTTGATGGTTGGGAAGATCCATTTGTCCAGGTCATAACTACTGTCAGCATCTTCTATGGCGGAGAAAACATCAATAACACTGACTCCCGGACCATGCTTGGGCATAGGTGCAGTTATGACGTTGGGAGTCTTAAGGGGATCAAATTCAACCTCCTTTGCATCAATAAGGTCATGCACCTTGTTCTTCAAAGCCCAACAAATGTTTGTATCATGCCCCGACATTTCAGAGTGGTAGGCACATCGAGCATTTGGATTGTAGAGGGGAGAGGTTGTATTAGGATTCTTCGGGACTTCCTTCAGAGTTACCAAATTGGACTTCAGCATGTGTGGAAAAACCTGGGATGGGGTCATGTTGATCTGAGTAAACTGTCTTTTGGGCGCATCTGGCATGCGCTGATTATTTCGTTGTTTGTTTGAGGCAGGATTGGAAATCATAACGCCCCTACCATCAGACGATGCTCAGTTTTGTTTTTATTTATTTGGCATAAGCAGCACTGACCTCCTTCTTTCCTATGAATGGCCTATTTGCAATACTGGAAGATGCATCTCTCTGGATCTTACCGCTTTTGATGCCAGCCTCTACATGTTCACCAGTTAAGATCAATTCAGTAAACCCAGCAGAAGAACTTCCAATCAGATGGTTAAAGAACGACCCAGATAACGTGCCCAAGAACGTATCCACCAGCTCCCTATAAGACAACGGAGGCGGACTCTTCCCGCAAGGTCTCTCCATTTATGGGCATAATCTTTAAAACCTTCACCGGAACCCATAGACATACTTTGCAACTGTATACGGGTCGTGGCGAGGTCAGCATTATATTGATACTGCTTGTAGAAAGCAGCAGCCAAATCTTCCCAATTGCGAACCCTGGTTCTCTCCAAGTGATAAAACCATTCCAGCTGAGTCCCTTCCAAACTTTCCTGGAAGAAGTGGACCCACAGATTCCTGTCAGTAGTGTGGGGTTGAATCTTCCTAACATACGACCTTAAATGCAGCTTAGGACAGGAGACACCGTCGTACTTAGCAAATGTAGGGACCTTGAATTTTTGGTGGATGACCACCCCTGAAATCAAACTCAGCTCCTCGTAATCTAGCCAGAGTATCCTCTGTATCTCCATAGCATTGAGCCAATCCTCTAGTTTTTTGTATTTATCATTAACAGGAGGATACTGCTCCTCAGAATAGTCAAGTTCAACTTCCTCAGACCCTGGATTGTTGTTTTCTTCCACTGGCTTCTCTTCATGATTGTCCCCCTCATTTGACGGGGTCACGAAATCTATAGCTCTCTGAACCGATCCTCTGATCCTTCTTCCCAAATTCACTACACCAATTGGTTTCTTTGGCTTTTTGGTCTTCTCTTTGAATATTAAAGCTTTCAGATCTTCTTGCCCTTGGGCCAGAGCCAGGAACATCTGCTGAAACTGAGTGTTCCGAGCTTGGAGGTCCTTCATTATCTGTTCGCCATTTCTTTTGCTGAGATAAACAGCGAAAATAATAAGAAACATGTCTTGGAATACCTACTCATGCGATGAAATGCATGATATGCTTATGCAATGTTTTCAAGGACTTTTAAGATCTTAAATTTGCTTAGCCAAAAAAAGAACAAACATTAATTGCTTTAAATACTTTGAATCATTATAAAGATTTCTTTTGGGATTTAGAATACAAGAAGCAAAGATAAAACAAAACTCCTAAATCAGACAGGACTCAGGCTTCCCATGGGCGCATCTTCTTTGGTGCAATATAGGCGTTCAAACTCTGTTCTTCATGCAGTTGTCTTGTAAGCTCCAAAGCCTTTTTCTCGCTTACATAGAACTGGGCTTCAAAGGTATCTCGCTCCTCTTTGAGCTGGATCCAAGATCTTTGCAACTCCTCGAGAGTAGTCGGCATGTCAGGATTGAGAATGGTATAAGGTACCTCTTTATCAGCAACAGGTTCCATTATGATAGGTAGGATGGCAGGATAAGACATCATAATATTTTAAGCGCGTGCTCGTACCCACTTAAGATAAGGCTCCAAAGGGATGGAGTTCTTATGCCCCAATGTCTTTCTATCCATTTTGTTTACCATGCCCCAAGATCGTATAAACCTCTGAAGGTAACCTTGAACATCATCCTCATAGTTGAACACAATGCCTTTAACCAATACATCATGAGGACCATCCCTCCTAGCATACCTAAACTGTCGCAATGCCAAACAAGGATTATAAGTGATTCCTCACCTAATGCCTAGGAGAGGGACATTAGGGAATTCCCCATAATGATCGATGATGGTAACATTCTCCAAGGATCAAGGACAACAATGAATATCCTAAGGTTTGAGGGACATCAACCTATTAGACCATCTCATGCCCTGCTCATTCTTCCAAACAGATCGAGGTAGGTATGGAATAAACCACCTAGCCAACAAAGGAGTGCAACACATAAGAGTCTCTCTTCTCTTTACAGTGTGGGTATGCAGAGAGTGTAGAATGTCTCCAAGTAAAGTAGGCACCGGATTGTGAGACAGAAAAACCTTGACCATGTTCACATCTATGAGTTGGTCTAGATTACGAAATAGTATCATCCCATAAATGAGAAAGGCTAACACTTATTCAAATTCTTGTAAATCCAGGGTATCCCAAAAATGGTGAGCCTTCTCAAATAGAAACTTAGATAGAAAACCTTTGACGCCTCTTCTTATTTCCAAATTTTCCACGACATCTGACTGTTGTAAAGACAGAGCTTTAGAAATGTCCTCAGGTTTTGGGTACTTTTCCATTCCGTTGAATGGTAATTGATTAAGGATGGGTACTCCCAATAACTGAGAAAACTCCTCCATAGTAGGCACCAATTGGTAATCAGGAAAGGTGAAGCAGTGATGTAAAGGGTCGAAGAACTGAAAGAGCACCTTCAACATTTCTGCATTAGGGCTTGAGGTGACCAGATTGAGAAGTCGACCATGTCTTCTAGTGAATGGAGAGCTCTCGGGAATCCTTGATTCTAATTCCTTGAGTTGAGGAGGTCATCTTACTACGTTGACCTGGATAGTACTTCTGCGAACGGGAGCCATGTCCTACAAAACAGACACCAAGATAAGTCCTTAAAGTCCTTGAAATGGTTAATATGATATTCCATGTAATAATGTTATGATGTTATATACAAACAAATATATATATATATATATATATATATATATATATATATATATATATATATATATATATATATATATATATATATATATATATATACAATCACACAAATAAATCCTTAGGTTTAGGATTGCATGGATTCCATAGGTAAGTACCCTCTTGAAGTAATACTGGTTCAACATGTCCTATCTATAGTAATCGGGTTCTAGGGAATCTCAATATCCTTGATTTTTCTCATAAGTTTCATTCCGATCGACGAATGACTTGCCACAAACAAAACTCAGGAGTCAAATCTCAATGAGTGTAGTATCTAGTATCAACCAACTTAGGACTACACCAAAGATAACTATCTCACTACTTCCTAATGGCCAAGTCGTTCAATTAAAGGTTCTAAGGTCAGTTGATGCTTCATGACACCACGCAGCGACCCCGTATTCTCCCTGACTACTTAAGGGCTACTAGTACTAAGCAAAGTGTCACATCCACGTAGCTATCGCTTCAACCGTGTCGGTATACTCCACACATCCCCCATGATCCATTGCTACTTACCTAAAAGTTTCCCTAGATCTGGGTGTAGGATCTATAGTAACAAGCCAAACAAACCCTCCAAGGATAAAGCATAGAAAACAAGGAATTAAAATAGTTTTAAAATGAACTAACTCTAAGGTAACCCCACTTTTTATTTTTTCCAATTGAGTCGCCAGTTCTGTGATACGGTGGCAAAAGCGACTGTTATACTAGTTTTGCGTTTGTATTCGCAAATCTTGCGGTAAGCAAGAGTCGCCATCGACTTTTCTTTTATCCAAATTAAGGAAAGGGTGAAAAGAATAGAAAAAGACCTTTTCGAGAATTTTCTGAGTAAGGGGGGGGGGGGGGGGTAGATTATGGAGAGGGAAGGTGTTAACACCCTTTTAATCTGTAGTTTTCACGAGCTCTTAGATGCTTAGCTCATTTTAAAATACCTTGTGCTTTGTGTGTTTTGAAAACATGTTTTGAAATGCCTTAGTGCGGTGATTCTCTTTGCGTTAACTCTTGTATCAGTCCTCAAGAGTGTTGACAAATAAAATGTTTTTGAAAGTTGTTTTTGAAATGTGTAAGTGTGAAAAGTTTGTTTTATTTGAGCAAGCATCTAACAGCTATCTACTTGTACTCGAAAAGGTCATTCTTTTCCTCTTTTCCTTTAGACAATGTTATCCTACTATTAGTGAGTAGGTAGCCTTATCGTTAGATATTTGAGGGACATTCGAAGGGACGTTACAATCACGAAGGCAACTTTGCAAGAATGTTTAATAGCCATCCTAAAGTTCTGAGATCACTTTTAACTAAGGCAACATCGAGAGGGTCATTGAGGGACTAATGATCTTTAAACTGGATGATTGTCACTAAAACTTCTCATGTTTCAAGAATTATGACTGTTTTCCGAAGGCAACTAAAGTGGGATACCCTAGAGGTGCGCATGTGAAAAAGTGTTTAGTTCAACTATTTATCTTGCACATTTAGGTTTGCTAACGTTTTAATTTTTCAGCCTTGTCATGTAATCCTAGTTACTGGTAGTTAATATGTACATAAAAATGTAATGCGAAAATATAACCCTACGCTATTACATGGCTTCGGGGAGGGGGATATTTACAATGTACAAAACATGGGGGAAGAAAAATAAAGAAAGCGATAAAAATCCTAATTAGTCTATTACATCTAGTACACAGGTACAATAATGTAAAAATGCGAAAATAAATAACGCGCGAAAGGTAAAGACGTCTAAAGCCTAAAGCAAATCTAAATGAAATAAGAAAATATTTTTTGTTTATTTATTTATTCTAAGAAAATATTTAAAACTAAATTAAATGAGAAAAAACTAAATATAATCCTAATTAGTTAAATAAAAGAAAAATAATTGTTACTTTAATGTATTTCTAATAAAAACTAATTCTACTTTTTTTTGTGTTTTTACTTAAGAAAATCTTTGAATAAAATAACCTAAGTCTAATTGATTTTAAATTAATTAAAACAAGTCAAAAATAATTAAATTAATTAATTTACAAAATTAAAAATTAATTTTAGAAAAAATCCAAAGTCTAATTATTATTATCTTTTTTTATTTATTTTAAGATTTGATTAAAAAAAGGTTTTAAAAGTAAAATATAAAACAAATAATAAAAAGCTAAAGAGAAAAATAGAAAAAAAACATAAAATTGGGCCTGATATCATAAATAAATGGGGGGTGCATTTTTGAAATTGCCAGACCCATGTATGAAAGAGCCCAGCATCTGCGCCTAATCCAATGTCACTGGCTTTTGAGGATCCATCATGAACATCTGGATCTGGATCGTTTGATCTGGCGCTGATGAGATCCAATGGTAATGATGATGGAACATATGATATGCGCACTTGGATTTAGTACATAGGATCTAAAAAACATGTGTTAGAAAAAATAAAATTGTTGGTGTAGCGGTAGAAATGTTCAAGACTAAGTCATTAGATTGACTAGACTTATACATATCAATAAAAATCGCCACCGCGCTTTATTATTTCCAAAGGAAAGGGAAAAGAGCAAATAACCCAATAAAAGGGGGGAAAGATTCAAGGTAAGGGTGTTGGTTGTGCAAAGGGAAGGTATTAGCACCCTAAGAATCTACGGTACTCCGCAGGAACCTCTTTGAAAAAAAATCTGTATATTTTGGCTATAAAATGTTGTATGTAAAATATATGGTGGAGGTGAGAAAAGAAATATATTTTTTATGATTTTTGCACCCGCCGCAGTTTCGAATGTTTAGTGCCTACGTACCACCTTCCGTGCAATAGGGGATCAGGGTATGTGTAGTTCCTCTTTAAAAAAATTAAAACACAAGTGTGTTAGTTAATTTTAAGAGATAAGACATCACCGTCATTGTCCGTGTGGAAAACATACTTACTACCCACAAACATGAGAAAGGAGAATTTGCATCATCTCAAAGTGGAGAATATGGATTCGGTTTTAAAATAAACAATGCCTAACTCAACACCCAAGTGGAAAATATCTCTCTTCACTACATATTGTAGAAGTATAGTTTTTTGCATCACTACAAGGATTGACAAGAGTCTAATATTTTTGGGAAAAGGTTAAAGTAAAAGCAAAAGTGGCAAAATGGTTTGAAATGAGATTGATTGACTTTTAGTCTTCTCACAAAAATGTCAAGGTACTATTAAGTTGATTGGAGTTTATTTATGAAAATGTTTTGAAAATTCATGGACCTAAGTCCAAGTTTATTATGAGAATGGTTCAAGTTTCAAAACAAGAAGGGTTTTCAAAATGAGGAAGAAGATTTTTGAAATTAAAGAAGATGGGAGGAGAAGAAGAAACTATCCTAAGGCATAAGGTAAAAGATAGGGATAAGAACCATCTAACCAACAAGAAACTAATACTTGACATTATGAGTCAAGATAGAATTCCCATTCTTTGTATTGAAACCAAGCAAGTAAAGATACTAGACCTCTTGAGAAAACCAAACATCAAGTGTATTAAGTCTTCACAAAAATTGGGCAGAGTAACGGTTGTATACGGGTGAATTCCAGATTACAAAACAAAGAATGTAATCACAATAACCTGCACATAAAACAAGTAAACAACCCAATGTCTTGAGGCAAACCTCAAGAACTCCAAAAAAAATATCAATTAAGGTCACAAGGTCTCCAACATAGACCAAGGTTTCTAATCCAAAGTCCAAGAAGTCCAATACTCCATAATGCCAAGGATAGTAACCAAATAGTCCAAGTATCATTAAATCCTTTTTATGGTTCATGTTGATTATTAGGTATCTTCAAAAAAAAAACTCAAGTGAGCAAAATAAAAATGACAAGAAAGTAAATACTCAAGTGAGAAAAGATGAAAATAGCATGAGATGTAAATGCTAAAAGTAAATGGTACATAAAGCATAAAAATAAAAGCATAAAGTAAAATCAGTTGTTAATAATTAGTGGTTAGTTGTATGACCATCTTGAAACTTGCATTTGGAAATCATTAGAGGATTGGTAGAACCAAAGCCTCCACACAACAAGTTGCATTTTATTTTTGTCAAGTATCTCATCCATTTTGGAATCCTCAAAAGTACCATTTAATGATCAACGATAATTAAGTGATCCGCGATGCCAAAAGTGATGTAGATCCATTAAAGGATGGGTAGAACCAAAGCCTCCACACAATGAATCTCAAGGTTATTGGATCAAAGAGATCAAATTAACATACTTGGGCTTGCAAACATAGGTTTGGGCCACAAATGATCGTTTATTC
Organism: Vicia faba; assembly: GCA_948472305.1. NCBI lineage: Eukaryota > Viridiplantae > Streptophyta > Magnoliopsida > Fabales > Fabaceae > Vicia > Vicia faba. Next base: position 756,285,349 of record OX451740.1, on the reverse strand, counting down.
GAATCGGGACAAAATTTAGCACTATGTTAAGCAATCGTAAGTGGATTTATATAGAAGTCACACCTATTATGAGGCCGTTCAATAGCAATTTATGCAACATTTCTTTTGAGACATGATATAGAGATCATGCTCCAATAACACTTAGTGCAATAAGAAAGGGATAAGATGAAGAAGGGTGGGAAAGAATATACAAACCACATTTGAATTTAAAATTTAATCAAACTATTATTAAAATCATTCATCCATTTTTATGGAGTTAGACTGAATACCATGGATCCAACGATGTTAACAAAGTTCTTGATCAAAAATTCAACCCAAGATCATCCAAAAAATAATCACAAAATAATATTACATTCAATATATACATTAAAAAGGGTTTTAAAATGTTTTAAAATAGAAATAAGAGATAAAAATATCAACTATGTTCAAATTAATCAAGAAATATGAAGTAAGACCATAGAAAAATCAGAAATGAACTCAAATATTTTTATAAAAATTTTGGTTATTTTTTAAAGTCATAAACTATTTTTAAAATTAAAAGAAATGAGTAAAATAAACCAAAAATGATAAAAAATAACAAAGTCAGAAATAAAAAATAAATGAGGTCACCAATATTTGTCACAATATCATTGGATCATTCCATATTTTTTCAGAATTTAAAAATGCATGAATGTATTTTTAAACATTTAAAACAATTCAAATAAAGTGAAAATTTATAAAAAAATATTAAAACACAAAACAAAATTGTAAAAAGATAAAAATCAAAAAGAGAAAAATCAAAAATATTTTAGATTTTTTTGACCTAAAATGAATTTTCTATGATTTTTTGAAGTTTAAATCAACTAAAATGAAAATCAGAAAATAAAATATTAAACCAAAAAAATATAAGCCATCTGATCATTGTCAAAACGCGTTAGTAAACAGATCAAGTGGACCTGGCGCGCTGTGCATGTTATGGACTTTACTGAATAAAGCATATAATCAAATATAAATCAGAGTTTCAAAAAACACAAATGGCACGCCATCATTGGTTGGAAGATGACATGTTGGACATCTTCAACCTCCAGCTAGTCTCAACACCAGGTCACTCAAACTGTAAAATTAGAGCACGAGACCTATGCCATTTGCTTCGTCTCATCAAGACGAAGACAACTACACCTTTGCAAAAAATTTATATAAATTGTAGCTCAAGCATTTTGGAAGGAAAGTTTTGAAAGGGAATTTGAAAATTCATGGCCAAAACGTGTTTCTAGTTAGAAGAAAGTGTTGCGACTAGAACTAGGGCAATGAGAGCTTCATAATGATATCAAAGTTTTGAAGAAATCTACCTATTGAAGTTAAGTTGTAGAGCTCTTAAATTGGACTTCTATGGATCAATATAGGTCACGGTTCTTGAGGTAATTGTATGGTTAGCTTAAGGGAGGATCAAGGAAGGTGAATTGATAGAAAAGTGGATTGAAAAAGGCTTGAACACTGATTTCGAAGTTGCAGAAAAGTGAGTTATGGAATGAGTTTGGAAGGGTGATTTTGGCTGTTCAAGCTTGAGGAAATGAATGAGGGATGGCCCTCTATTTATAGGGAATCAATTGGAATGTTCAAGCGTGTGAAATGATGAAGTTTGGAGGAAAATCGTGTGAAGTTGCAAACAAGAAAAGTATGACTTCTATTTTGATCAAAACTCAACCAAAACGCGTGTTTTGCTATGCTAATCACTTCTGGAAGTTCACTAAACATGTTTAAAAGAAAAAACGCGCAGAAAAAATGTGTTTAGAAGCTAAATAAAGGATTTCAAATTCTGACTTTTGAAGAAACTTCAGTTTCAAGTTACCAAGTTCAAATCAATGGCATTCTCAACTCAAGGGGTCTTAGGGCATGATTCTTGAAGCTTTAGAAAGATGATATTACAAGATTTGAAATGGGAAAATAATGGAATCAAATGGATGTTTGAGCTGAAAGTTGCAATGAGTCAAAGTTGGGAAAAAGAAGTTGACTTCCCATACTTAGAAATATTTCAAGTTTTTCTTCAAAAGTGACCTATAATATTTTGCATCCAAACATTACCTTCCTCTTAGAATTTGCTCTTGACCAAAAAATATGGCATGAAATATACCTCTTGAATGATACTTTTAAACTTGAATCATTCAAAATCTCCAAAAATTGAGAGAGTTATCAATTATTGAAGTTGGAAAAAATCATGAAATGACATATAATCTTTTGTATCCTAAGGGCATCTTCCATCAATTTTATCACTTTGCACATAAAAGAAGGAATACGGTTCACATCCTCAAGATCATTATGGAAAAAGAGTGGGCTCAAGGTGATAAAAATTGACCAAGTTATGATCATTTGAAGTCACATATGGGAAATTGGGGGTTCATCTGGAGGACTTGTAATCTTTCTTCATCATCAAGTTTCTTCCACATGAAAACTCCTTGAAATTTTTTAAGTGATTTGTTAATAAACCTTTTAAGAGAAGGATGTCTTTGGAATCACTCAAAAATACTAAAATATGAGCAAGATATACTTCTTTGAAGTTCAAAACCCTAGCTCCTAAATCAAGAAAATGCTTTGAGGAACTTTGACAATTTTGAACAACCTTATTATACCAACACTTTTTCTTTGTAGATATAAGTTGTTGAGTATGATAATGAGAAATCATAGAAACCAAAATCACTTCCATATCTTGAGAATTGAGAAAAATTTGCACTTGTGACCAATGTGAACAAGGCCTTGTCCAACCATGACAACTTCTTCCATCAACCCCATGTACTTTTGAATCAATCTTGATAAATTTGAAATGTGGTGAACCAAAATAAACCTTGCCATTCCATTTCTTCCAAAACTACTTCAATGGTAAGGTTTGAACTTCTCAAGCTTTATTGACTAGGGCATGGAAATAAACTCATGAACCCATGGATCAACTTGCTAAGCCACATTTCCTTTACCTACATTATTAACAAATAAGAAAAACCAACATTGCATTTTATTAATTAAAAGGAAAGTCAAAACAAAACATGCATAATCAGAAAAGAAAAACAAGTCAAGGTGCTTGGTGATTCCTCAAAGAGCAAAGCTAAAGATAGGGAGGAGAGCCAAAAGCCCTAAGGTGACCTTGTTGTGATTGAATCAATATGGTATGATGAAGGGATCTTAGGGGGGGAAATTGGGGTACAACAGCTGGACCTGGGACTCGAACCCAGGCCCTCTCCCCTTTCACACGCGCTGCCTTGCCAACTGAGCTGATGTTTCATTCATTTATATAATCAACAAAACAATAAAATATATAAAGTAAGGTCATAATTATATTTGAAATAAAAACACGCACTGAGTGGGCCCTAGGTATGTTTGAATGGACCAATCATTTTGATAGATTTTGACACACAAGCTCCGGGGAGTCAAACCACCGTATGCGGTGGTTGACCACCAACTTCCCCGTTTTCCTTAAAATTAAATCCTTCAATATAAGCAATATCAAAACCAACAAAGCATCCTATCCCCCTTAAAATTTTCCTAGGAATCCAATGGTGGCATCCGTTTGTCCTAAAAGTCCCTGTATCATTGAGAATTAAGCTCGTCTGAAACCTTGCCCTTACAATGGCAAAGCTTCATCCCTATGTCAAATTACTCATGTGATGGCTCTAAACGTACACAATCATCGGTACAAACATGGACATAAACATATAAATCATTTATATCATAAAATAATAGGTTTTGAATTCAATAAAATATACCAAAACAGTGATATACGATCCAGACGTTTGAGAGTGATACAAGCTTGGAAACTGGCAGGGATAGGCTCCTGGAGTCTTCAGGAATGGGTTTGAGTATTTAGTTTGCACTGAGGAAGGTCGAAAACACGTTTTCTAAATTTGACAACTTTGAATATTTTTTGAAATTTTGGAGTATTCTCTCTAGGCTCTGTATTCGTGCACGAAGCTTGAAAATGCCACCCTTATATAGAGAATATGGAGGGGACAAGGTAAGAAGTAAAGAATCAAAGCTTTAAAGGCTATGATAAAACCATGATCTCATTTTGAAAAATATCCATAACTTGTGATTTCATGCCATGTTGGGAGCTGGATGAACCTGGTCACTTCTTGCACAAATTTGTGGGCTTCTAAGCAAACCAAAACACTAGCCCAAAGGTCAAGGACGATCTCTATACATTTTGTGCCATTTATTTTATATTTATTTGAAATAAATAAAAATAAATATGATTAAAATAATGGAAAAATTCAAGGTAAGGTATAAATGTTTTTAGAGGTCCTTTATAATGTTAGGAGGGTGTTTAAAGTCCAAAAAGTTGGGCCATTGCCTTAACAATCCAAGTTTATTTAATGCATAATTCTTGAAATTTCCCAAATTTTCTAAACTTGGGCAAGCCATAACTTTCTCAATTTTGATCTCATGATGATGATCTTGGACTTTTTGGAAAGCCCGGGATGTTTTCTTAAATCCCTCTTTTGATCAATTTGGTTGACTTTCTAAAATGACCGGTAATGTATGAGCTTGTATCTTTCAAATGGTGCATCTATTGAACTTGAGGACAAAAGAGAAGTTGTAGGGAATTAGATTCTCTTCAAAATGAGCTTTGGTTGGGGAAAAATGGATGAAGTATGTGAAAGTTATTCCTGGTCAAAGTTCAGTTGACTTTTCCTATAGAAACCCTAATTTAGCAATTCTTGACTTTTGATGGATTAGGAGCATTTATTGAGCAATCATGATCAACCCTTGATCAAATGATGGATATCACTTAAAAATGTTGATGTTGACTAAAAATTATGAAGTTTAACTGTATTTGGGCCACAATTGACTTTTGGCCTAGTATAGTTGATTTTCAAACATTTGAGCAATTGACTGAGCAAAGTTGTATTGGAAGGCATGAAGTTTTTCATGGAAAATCTTGAAGGCATATTAGGACAGTGGAAAACATTTGAGACCTTTAGGGCTCACACATCTTGATGAAAAGTGGAACCCGAATTAGAGGTTCATTGCTTAGGAGGAGAATTTGTCTGGTCAATTCTTGGTCAACCTTGAGCAATTGAGAACCTCAATGAGCATGCCTTGAGTGAAATTGTGAGGGAAATTTTTTGGGTACAATAGTTCCCAAAAATTTTGCTCCATTTTCTATGTGATAGACATTCACCCTTCTTACTCTTGTTTGTTAGGATGCCCTTGGATTCATGGTGTCGACGCTGTCACTTCCACCTTGCATCAGATGTTAAAGTATCCAGTTAATGGAAAGATTGTTACAGTCCATGGCTAAGAAGAGTATATGGTGATCCATCTGAACTCTTTCCATATGTCGAGATGGACGGCGAGTACATTGAGACCCCTTGCCAGAATTTTGAAGAGGTTCCTCAGACGATTGTTGTTACAAAAGCTGTTACCGTTGTTCCAGAGATTACCAGACCTCCACTAAAGATGGCTTCTCTAAAATATGCTAGGACTGTAATTGAAGCAGTTAGTGCACTATTTGGGGCCAACTCCCTGATATCCCCTATAATTCTAACAAATTTTGTTTGGGTTTCACTTCAGGAGCTTAAAATGTCGTTCGTCGTGCTCGCGCCGGAGGACCACCACTACGCATCAGCAACCATGGAGTCAATGATGTAGAAGACGCTGAAAGTGACTGTGACTTAGACAATTGGATCTTCCCTACTACCAACGGTGGACTCAACAATTGGACGACTAGAGACTTTGTTCCCATTACTTTCATTCAAGAGTAACTGTCTTTTGTTTTTGGGATATGTAATATTTGAACAATTTAAACTCTAAAGCCTTGTGTCTTACCCGAGGAACAATGGTTTATTTTTTAGGGTTATCATTTCACTTTCATATGACATAAATAAATCATTGGATGTTTTTCATACAAATTTTGCGCTCTTTGTATTTCTTTTCTGCTTTTTCTTTATTAAAATAGCTATGCTCTCTTACACACAGCCACATATCAAACTGCAGATCCACATCCTCTCTGGATCCCATTGATAACGGTTCTCTTATTGCCAGTTATGACTATGAAAATACGATCTACCAAGTCGAGGACGAAGGTGAGGATGATTGTGAAGTATCAGGAGAACTTGCTAGACTGTTACAATATGAGGAAAGAGCAATACAGCCTCATAAAGAGCATGTCGAGAAGGTAAAGTTGGGTACTAAAGAGGATAAAAAGGAAGTCAAGATATGTGCTAACTTAGAGCATAGTTTCAAAGAGAGGTTAATCCAGATGTTACATGACTATGTTGATATCTTTGTCTAGTCATACGAAGACATGCCAGGGCTGGAAACTGATATTGTGGTTCATCGTCTACCAACGAAAGAAGATTTCCCTCCAGTGAAGCAAAAGGTTTGTCGTAAGCGTCCTGAGATGTCACAAAAGATCAAGGATGAAGTTATGAAACAATTTAATGTCGGGTTCTTATTGTTACTTCTTATCCACAATGGCTTACAAACGTGGTACCGGTACCTAAAAAGGACAGCAACGTGCATATGTGTGGATTACAGATATTTGAATATGGCGAGCCCCAAGGATGACTTTCCGCTTCCCTATATTGATGTTCTGGTTGACAACACTGCACAACATAAGATATTCTCCTTCATGGTCGGTTTCTCCGGGTATAATCAGATTAAAATGGCACATGAAGATATGGAGAAAACAACTTTCATCATGCAGTGGGGCACCTTCTGCTACAAAGTTATGACATTTGGGTTGAAGAACGTTGGGGAAACCTATCAGCATGCTATGGTAGCATTGTTTCACGATATGATCCATCACGAGATAGAGGTCTACGTCGACGATATGATAGCCAAGTCTCATACTGAAGAAGAGCACTTGGATCACTTGTAGAAACTGTTTGAAAGACTGAGGAATTATAAGTTAAGACCGAATTTGAACAAGTGCACATTTGGAGTAAGATCTTGTAAGCTCTTAGGTTTCATTGTCAGCGGAAAAGGTATTGAAGTAGATCCTGTGAAGGTTAAATCTATTCAAGAGATGCCAACTCCCTGCACCGAGAAGGAGGTTAGGTGATTCTTGGGACGTCTAAACTGCATTTCCAGATTCATTTCCCACCTAACCACTACTTTTGAGCCAATCTTCAAATTACTAAAGAAAGATCAAGTAATGAAGTGGAATGACGACTTCCAGACTTCCTTTGACAGAATCAAGGAGTATCTTCAAGAACCTCCAATTTCGATGTCGTCGGTTGAAAGAAGACCTATGATCGTGTACTTAACAGTATTAGAAAGTTCAATGGAGTGTGTGTTGGGGCAGCATGACGAGTCTGGTCGAAAAGAGCATGCAATATACTACCTTAGTAAAAAAATTACCCACTATGAAACAAGATACTCACTGCTCGAGAAAACTTGATGCACTTTGGCTTGGGCTGCTCGCAGACTCAGACAATATATGTTTACCCACACCACTTTATTGATATCTAAAATGGATCCTATCAAATACATATTCGAGAATCCCGCTCTCTCTGGAAGAATAGCAAAATGGCAAATGGTCCTGACCGAATATGACATTTTGTAAACTATCCAAAAAGTAATAAAAGGAAGTGTACTAGCTTATCACTTGGCTCATCAGGCTATGGACGACTATCAATCCATGAATTTTGAGTTCCCATACGAGAACATCATGTTAGTGACTGATTGTGAAGAACCTGGACTGGAGGAAGGACTTGAAAAAGGTTCCCGATGGACTATGTTTTTTGACGGAGCTTCTAACGCACTTAGAAATGGCATCAGTGTTGTGATCATATTTCCCAAAGGCTGTCATACTCCTTTCACTACCAGGCTATGTTTCAATTGTACCAACAATATGGCTGAATATGAAGCATGCATTATGGGTCTCAAAGCTGCTATCGACTTGAGAATCAAATTCTTGAGTGTATTTGGATACTCGGCTCTGGTAATCAGTCAAATCAGAGAAGAATGTGACATGAAGCATCCTAATCTCATCTCTTACCGAGAGCATGTGTTGACAATGATTCCACACTTCGAAGAAGTTACCTTTGAGCATTTTCCACGAGAAGAAAATCAATTAGCAGACGCGCTAACTACTATGTCATCCATGTTTAAAGTCAGATGGGATAATGAAGCTCCTCAGATCACTATTGAGAGATTGGACGAACACGCATATTGTTATGAGGTTGATACTGAAGAAGTAATGGACAAACCTTGGTTCCATGAAGTGAAAATCTACCTCGAAGCCCAAAAGTATCCCGAGGGAGCTTCCGTTAATGATAAGAAGTTCCTAAGAAGGTTCTCTGCCAAGTTTTTCCTTAGTAATAGAATCCTCTACAAGCGCAACCACAATTCTACTTTGCTTCGGTGTGTAGACAAGAGTGAAGCAGAGAAGATTATGGAAGATATGCACGAAGGTACCTTTGGCACCCATTCTAGTGGGAAGACAATGGCTAACAAGACTCTAAGGCCAGGGTACTATTGATCCACTATGGAAGCATACTGTTATCAGCATTCCTGAACTTATCACAAGTGCCAGATATATGCTGATAGAGTACATGTGCTTCTGGTTCCCTTTAACATCTTGACTGTTCCCTGGCCTTCCGCAATGTGGGGGATTGATATGATCAGAGAGATTAGACCTACTTCTTATAATGGGTGCGGCTTCATTCTGGTTGCCATTGAATACTTCACAAAGTGGGTCGATGAAGGCTCATTTTCTTCTGTTACCAAGAACATCGTGGCCCAGTTCATCAAAGATAACCTTATCTGTGTTATGGTATTCCAGAAAGAATCATCACAGATAATGGTACCAATATCATTAATACTATAATCACTGAGCTCTACACACAATTCAAGATTTAGCATCATAACTCTTCTCCTTACTAGCCGAAGAAGAATGACGCTCTAGAGGTCGCCAATAAAAACATCAAGAAGATCATACAAAAGATGACGGTGACATACAAAGACTGGCATGAGGTGTTGCCATTCTCTCTTCATGGTTACCGTACCTTAGTACGCCCATCAAGATAGGAAACTCCTTTCTCTCTGGTATACGGTATGGAAACTATCCTACCCATCGAAGTCCAGATCCCTTCCTTGAGAATCATGAAGGATGGGGTTTGAATGAAGAGGAATGGGTTCAGACTCGACTTGACCAATTAAACCTGATTGACGAGAAAAGGCTCGCGGTTGTTTGTCATGGTTAGATGTACCAGAAACGTATGATCAAAGCTTTTAACAAGAAGGTCAGGCGTCAGGAATATCAAGCTGGCGACCTAGTAATCAAGCGCATTATCCTGCCACAAGGTGATCCCAGGGGCAAATGGACTCCCACATACGAAGGACCATTTGTGATCAAGAACATATTTTCTGGTGGAGCCATGATATTAACCACTATGGACGCTGGCGACCTTTCGCATCCTGTAAACACGGATATAGTTAAAAGATACTATGCATAAACAGAGACCCGCTAGGTTGACTGGCCTAGGAAAAAATAAGGGCATCCTGACGAACCAAAAGGGTTCGGGAAAAAGTTGGGGATATATATATATATATATATATATATATATATATATATATATATATATATATATATATATATATATATATATATATATATATATATATATATATATATATATATATATATATATATATATATATATATATATATATATATATATATATGAAAATTTTGTACACCCGGCAAGTCGAAAACCTGAAAAGGCGGCTTAGGTAAAAAAGGGTATCCCGGTGGACTGAAAACTTGAAAGGGCGGTCCAGGAAAAAGTTAGGGATTAAAAGCGTACAACTATGTCCATTGGATCACCTTATAGACATACTACAATATCAAGTGTCAAATTTAAATGGTACTAATCAATCCAGCCAGCTTCGGTCAAGCAGCAAAGTGATGAGATGCTCAAAGATATAAAGGCAATAGCAGAATGGGAACCCAATGGGATCATTTCACATAGTTGTATAGTTTTCATTCTTACGAAGACATTCTCTTATTAGGATGTCTGTCTCCTTGTACAAAAACTTCTGTTATAGGCAGACTTCTTCAGATTAATACAAAAGCTATCTCTTTGAAAGTGCAGAAACTATTTTTTTTCTGTTTTGTTTTGCAAAAACGTCCAGTGATTATTTTTAACATATGCGTTTGAGTATAATCACTGTTTACAAATACACGCATAAAAAACAGAAAGACAGTAACTAATGGCTTTAAGAAACATGACAATATCTAAAAAGCCATATGCAAATCCCCGCAGATACATCCCACGGTAGTACAGAGACAGAGACGTCCTCCCCCGAAGTCACTGCCATATCTTTAGCAAACAACCTATTGATGTCAGAGGTTCCGATATCCCCTATAGAGCAAGAGTCTCCAATAATCTCCCCAGCATCTTGAAGAATTCCACAACATGGTTAATAAACTTCTTGGGTTCCCTAACAGGGCTTCATAAAAATCCCCAAGCAATTTACGGAGTTTTCTTTCCCCAGCAGAGTTTATTTCTCTAGCCACGGAAATCCATCTCCCAACAATTTAACTTCAACAAATAACGAAGAATCACATTCTTCATCCCCAACAGCAGTCAAGAATTTATTTTCCCTCAATTCAATGACGCTACAAAGAACAACTAATCAGTTCATATATTGCATTCAAACATTATTTTACAAATATCATAGCATATGCATACAAAATACATATAATACAATCTCATTTATTTTGAGAACATAATTACATAATTTGTGTCATGCATCATGACATTGCATACAACTAATTCTTTACCTTTTCAGGAAAGATCAAGAAACAAATATCATCATCAATTTTCAACATGTTCCAGATTAATTCCTGAAACAAGATAGGACAATAATCTGTGAACAACTGATTGAAGATTAATACCTGAAAAAGACAGGACAACTATCTACATGAGCATATTAAAGATTAACTCCCGAAACAAGACGGGGAAACTATCTTTCTCTCTCTAAGGTTAGAGATTAATTCCTGAAACAAGCCAGGGAAACTATCTCTACGACCAACAAAAAGCAAGTTACCTGGAACAAGACAGGACAACTATCTGTGAACAACTAATTGTAGATTAAAACCTGAAACAAGACAGGACAACTATCTACATGAGCAGATTGAATATTAACTCTCGAAACAAGACGGAGAAACTATCTTTCTTTCTATAAGGTCAGAAATTAATTCTTGAAACAAGCCAAGACAATTATCTCTACGACCAACAAAAAGCAGGTTCCAGATTAATACTTGAAACAAGACAGGACAACTATCTGTGAACAAATGATTATAGATTAATACCTAAAACAAGACAGGGCAACTGTTGTACCCCAAAATTTGCCCTCCCATATTCTTCAAGAAATTGCCAAGTCATGCTTCAAAAGTCCCCAAGGGTTGCACAGTCAAGGGCCTCCTAAGCAGGCAAAATTAGGGTTTTGATTCTGATCAGGAAAATGAAGTTTCCAAGGGGCCAATCAAGTCCCACATGCCTACAAATATGGTCAAGCATCCTCATACCAAGTTTCAAGACTTTCAGCACAAAATTGCACAGTCAAAAACCCTAATTGCACTACAGTCAACTGTAGGGGCAAAATGGTCATTTGGCAGTCAAAAGTTCAAATTTTTGGTCAACATCTCATTTTGAAGCCACAAACATCATTTGATCAATGCTTGATCATGATTCTCAAAACTTGGCTCAAAAATCATCAAGATGCAAAAGTTTCCTTATTTGGACAGCTGAAAAAGTCAACTGAAATTGACCAAGGCATAACTTTCACATGGATTATCAGAAAAATTCCATCCAAAGCTCATTTTGAAGAGAAAGACATTTCCTACAACTCATATTCATACTTCAAGTCCAAGAAATGCTCTCAAAAAAAGTTATCAATTTCAACATTATAGGTCATTCTCAAAAGTCAACAAAAAGGGACTTTAAGTCAAAGGCCATAACTTGAGATTGGTAAATCAAAATGACATGGGACCAAAGGCATTGGTTAGAGGACTCAAAAACCTTTCCAAAATGTCCAAGAACATGAGCAAAGCTTAAACATTGAGCAAGTTATGCATTGGAGAAGTTGGGAAATTTTTGTGAAATGGCCAAAATCATTTATCCTTGAAATCTCATATTTGACAAAAGGGGCCCACTTTTTCCACTTGAATTAACTTGGCCATGCCTCCCACGTGTCCCACCTTTTATTTCATATTTTTTAATTAATTTTTTCATTTTTAATTGATTTTATTGGATTTAATTAAGTTTAAATCTTTTAAAATCAAGAAAAAATCAAAAAGTTTGATTAAATGAAATATTTAGCCTTAACTAGCCTTGAAACATCATTAAGCCTATACCATTTTCGTGCTAAGGCTCAAATAAGGCAAGAATTCAAAATAAGGCAAAAAATGGAAAGTGTGATAATGGTGGTTTATGCCAAAATCCTAAACATCAATGCAAGGCATTATTGGCCATAACTATCATCCAAACACATTGCCTAGAGTATATACAAGTGATACACATCAAAATTGACACAGCAGCTGCGCCCTATTGCTCAAAAGAAAACTCACATTTTTAGCAAAAATCTCAAATCTGAAAACAAGGTTAGAGCTTGATTCAAGGTAAAAGAATTGTTCAAACACCTTCCTCAAGGATCACAGAACCTTTTCCAATCAGATTCGACACTCCATACGCCAGGAACAGGTATAACTAAGTCAGGTTTTCTTCAAATTTTTTTGACATTCGTATTGCATTAATCATGTAGCATTTTCCAGTTTTCATTATGGATTTGGACTAATATGGATGTTGTGAAGCTGATAGCATGATTTGATTGAAGTTTCCAAGCCTGTGCACGATTTCACCATGAACAAAAGTTAGGGTTCCTGAAGCTTAAAATTAGGGCTTTAGTGATGTGGAAAAATTGGACTTTGACACTGGCATGAATGAAATCGTGACAACATGAGGGTTCCATTTCTGTTGTCGCGCTCAATTTATGTTTAGGCATGGCCTATTCGCTATTTTCAAATAGCTTGAATTTTGGGGGGGTTCAAAACCCCCGCTATTTCATTTTGTTACAGGTACAATGGAGAAGATGATTGTGTGTCATGCTGTGAATGGCTGGTTTGAATCCAGCGCGCGCTTTTTTTATTTTATAACGCTAACACACATTTTATTTTATATTATTTGTTTGTTCCTTAATATACAAAGCGCGTTACTGGCACAATTGGCAAGCGTAAGGACGGGCAAAGCACATGACCTGGGTTCGAGCCCCAGGTCTTCAGCATTCTAAATATTATTTTTCAGTTGATTTTCATACGCAGACTCCACATTGAGGCACACCCTACACCTCCATAATCAAGCCATCCACCTGTCCAAATCCACCAATCCAAAGGCCACGCTCTGAGGTACATGGTGAGGCCAAGTCAAAGATACCACATGCATCCTGGAAAAGTCAACAAAGTCTCCAAAATGGGCCAGAATTACTTGGGCTGCACCCCTCTAGTTTGCTTTCTTTTTAACTTTTTTCATATATTCTTCTCTTTTCTTTGTTTTGATTAATTTTTTTTAAATGCTTTAATTTAATATTTTCACATAATATAAAAACACAAAAAAATCAGAAAAGATAAAAATAATAAATATTTTATTTTAGTATTAATTTTGTAAATAAATCCCTTAATTAATTTAGATTTAATTTTAGGTTATAATTTAATTCTTTTTTTTCAAAATAAACCAAAAAAATAATAAAAATAGATCTTTAACACTTGTTCCCTTTTTTTTTAATTAATTAAATATTTTATTATAAGTATCATCAACCATTAATTTTGTAAATAAAATTTATAATTAATTTAGTTTTAATTCTAGGTTTTAACTTTAATGCATTTTCTTTAATAAATTAAAAACAATTAGAATTAGAATTAATTATTTGACTTTTAATTAATTTAATGTCATAAATACAAAAACATAAAAAATAAGTTCTTCTTTTTTTATTTAATTTAATTATTTTAATTTAATTATTTTAATTCCTTCAAAGGGTTCAACGCCCTCGCATTCGATTACGTTTTTGTTCGCGCGTTTTATTTATTTCTTTTGTGAATATAATGTACTTGTTCCAAAGCCCTGTAATAGCTATTAGACATTTATTTTCTGCACTCTATTTTAAATCGGGTCTGGATTAATTTAGCGTTGTAGACCCGCGCCTTTGTAATAGCGTAGGACTTTTACCTTTTCCGCACTTTAAAATTCCCGCACCTTTAACTGCTAAACAATAACATGAAAGAATGAATGCTCAAAAAATAAAATCAAAACGTAGATCACCAATGCATGATAAGACAAATAATAAACTGAAAATGACACGCAATTCACACACCACCCCTAGGGTACGCTTCACTGTTGCCTTGCCCCTCGAAAGGTGATCGTCGAGTAGAGGATGTCTTAGTAAGTCCTCATGATCCGAGAACCTGGCATGAGGGTAGCTTCTAAGGTGTCTTCCCATTGCTCTGGTGATCACCATGTCCCTACAAACTCGAATTGACCCGAACACCTCCAACGGTGGTGCTACCTACCTCTCAATGGTGGGATGGCACTACTTTAAAAGGACATTTACACAGACAAATTCCTTAGGGTAGGTAGATTCTCATAGATACTTGCTCTTTTCAAAAACAAACAAAATACTTTTCACACCTACACTTTCTAAAAGTTTTCAAACAAATTTTTCATACACTCTTGAGGACAGATACAAGAGTTACTTAGAGATTTTTCAAACGAAACTTTTTTTCAAAACCCACTCACCTTGAAAAGCAAACAAACACTTTTGAAAACACAATGAGCAAGTATCTAAGAGCCCATGGATAACCATGGATAGAAAGGGTGCTAACACCTTCCCTTTCTATAATCTACCTCCCGAACCGAGAGCAATCTCATAAGGAATTTTTCTGTGCTTTTGTCCTTTCCATATTGGAGAAAATAAAAGACGGTGGCGACTCTTGCTTACCGCGACATTTCGCGAAACCAGCTAAAAAACAGTCAGTTCCAGATCCACCGATCGCCAGAACTGGCGACTCTGCTGGGGACTTAACTTAAAGTGAGGTGTACCTTAGGACTAAGATCACTGTGTTTTCAATTGCTTTCCTTGCTTGCTTTATTATTGTGGGTTGCTTGGGAGTTCTATAGATCCTAACCCGGATCTGGGGGTACCTTCTTAGAAAGTAGCAACAAGGCTGTGAGGGAACTGTGCGGGGTATACCGACATGGTTGAAGCAGTCTGCTACGTTGATGTGGCACTTTGGTGTGTACCGGTAACCCTTGAGTCAATCAAGGAGAGTACGGGGCCTCCATGTGGTGTCATGAAGCATCAACAGACCTTAGGAACCTTAATTGAACCATCTTGACCTCTTTAGGGTAGTGAGATGACTACTTTGGTGTACTCCGAAGTCGGTTGATACTCGATACTACACTCAATTGAGGGTTGTTTTCTTGGGATATTTTGATCGCCAGTCAGTGGCTAAATCGAAACGATGAACAATGAAAGCAATCCAATGATATTGAGATCCTTAGAACCCGGTTACTTTGATAGGACAGGTTTGAGCCCACCAACTTCAAGAGGGTAATACCCAGACCCCATGCTGGCCTAAACTCTAAGGGCTTGTCTTGTGTGACCTGTGTGCCTTACATGTTTGCCTTTGTAAATATTTGTGGTGTGTTTAATCATAGCATCATAACATCATACAGCATCATATGCATCCACTAACCATTTCAGGGGTTCGAATCTTCATCTTTGTTCTTGTTTTGTAGGACATGGAAACTATCCGCAGAAAGACAATTCAGATCAACCTTATAAGGGTCCCTCCTCAGCTCAAGGAGCTTACATCCAGGATTCCCGAGAACTCGTCATTCAGTGAAAGGCATGGTAGACTCATTAGCCTGGTCAATACCAATATTGAGGAAGAGATGGTAAAGGTCCTTTTCCAATTCTTTGACCCTCTGCATCACTGTTTTACTTTCCCGGATTATCAGCTGGTGCCTACTCTAGAAGAGTTTTCCCAGCTTCTGAAGATTCCCATTCTCAATCAACTACCCTACAACGGTACGGAAAGGGAACCAAAACTTGAAGAAGTAGCTAAAGCATTATGCCTACAACCATCTGACATCAAGGGGCATTGGGAAGTCAGAAATGGTATCAAAGGATTCTTGGAAAAGTTTCTGTTTGAGAAGGCCCAAGAGTGTTGGAATTCCCTTGACCTGCAAGCCTTTGAAGAAGTTGTAGCCCTCCTTGTCTATGGGTTGGTGTTGTTCCCTAAACCAGATCAGCTTATAGATATCAGTGCTGTCAAGGTCTTCATGTCCAGGAATCCTATACCTACGTTGCTGGGGGACATCCTTCACTCATGTTACACTCGAACCATGAGAAAAAGGGGTGTTCTTATGTGTTGCACTCCCCTCTTGGGAAGGTGGTTTATTTCGCACCTTCCACAATCGGTTTTGAAGAACGAGCGAGGTTTGAGGTGGTCACAATGGTTGATGACTCTTACACATGCAGATATACATTGGTGTTCTCGGTCCAGAGAGGATGTCACTATCATTGATCGTTGTGGGGAGTACCCTAATGTTCCTTTACTTGGAATCAGAGGAGGTATTACTTACAACCCGTGCCTGGCTTGGAGACAGTTTGGTTATGCTCGGAAAGATGGCCCTCATGAGATGTTAATTCCTGACATAGTTTTTGACTTCGACAAGGATACGCAAGGACTTCGCCAGAAATTTATCAAAGCTTGGAGGATGCCCAGCAAAATAGACAGCAAGACCCTGGGGCACAGGAACTCCATCCCATTGGAGCCTTATCTCAAGTGGGTACGAACCCGCTCCCAGAAGCTGGTGATGCCATATCCTCATGTTCTCCCCGTGATCAAAGAGCCAGACTTGGAAGGAGAGGTGTCCTACACCATTCAACATCCTGACATGCCCACGTCCTGGGAAGAGATGCAGAAGAGTTGGATCCAGCTTAAGGAAGAACGGAATTCTCTGGAAACCAATCTACATGCCAGTGAGAAAAAGGTCATGGAGCTCACCCGCCTACTGCACGAGGAAAGGAATCTCAATACCTATATTGCTCCGAAGAGGATGCGTAGTGTCTTTTGGGACTGATCTGCTTTGTAATGTTTGCCTATGAGGCTTTAATGTACTGAACAATTATTTTCTTAATAATAATGTGTGTTCCTTTTTGTCTACAACAAATTTGAATTTTCGATCTCTTGAATGCATTGCATAAACACATATCATTCATCATATGCATCACAGGTACTCTTCTTTTCAGGCTGCTGACTGTTCTTCGCTGTTTATTTCAGCATCATGAACCCTGAATCATCAACCGAGGCATCTATCAAGGCTCTTCAGGCGCAGAACGCCCAATTTCAGGAGCTGATCAAGAGTTTGGCTCAGGGTCAACAAGAGTTGAAGACCATGCTTCTGAAGAAGAATAAGAAGAAGAGGAGGATTGTGCTATTCAACACTGGGCGCAGACTCGGGAACACCTTGCAGGTTGAGGCTGAGAGGACTACTCCATCTGTGGGGGAAGGTAGTCACCAAGAACGGGAGGTCCCTACTCCTGTGGTCTCTGATACTGAAACAGACTTCAACGACGAACAGTACCCTCCTGCTGAAGACCGGTACAAGCAGCTGGAGGACAGATTAAAAGCTATGGAAATTCAGCGTGTGCCTGGACTGGATTTCGGAGACTTGGGGTCATCTACTGGGGTGGTGATTCCACACAAGTTCAAGGCACCCGCCTTTGTGAAGTATGACGGGGCTTCCTGTCCCAAGATGCACCTCCGTTCTTATGTAAGGAAGATCCAACCTTACACAGCAGACAGGAACTTATGGATCCACTTCTTCCAGGAGAGTCTTTCAGGGACTCACCTCGAATGGTTCTATCAGCTGGATGGAATCAACATTCGTAACTGGGAGGATCTGGCCACTGCTTTTTACAAGCAGTATCAATATAATTCCGACCTCGCTCTTACGCGTACCCAGCTCCAGGGTATGTCGCTAGGGTCTGGTGAAGGTTTTAAGGAGTACGCCCAGAAATGGAGAGATCTGGCTGGCAGGGTGCAGCCACCATTGACAGACCGGGAGCTGGTGGATATGTTTTTGGGGACCCTATCTGGTCCATTTTTCAATCATCTCATTGGTAATTCCTCTGTTGGGTTTACTGATCTGATCCTGACTGGTGAAAGGATCGAGGCCGGTATAAAATCGGGGAAGATACAGAAGGTTGCCTCCTCCAATGCTGAAAAGAAACCCTTCAAAAAGGAGGCTAGTGCTGTATATAGCTCCCGGAGACCAGAGCGACCTGAGCGCCGCCAATCTGTCAGTGCGGTTATGATCGCCAAGCCTGCTGCCGCTCCTCGGCCGACCAATCCTCAAAGGGCTGAAAGACCCCGGAGAGAGTTTACCCGCTTGAGCATGACCTTATCACAGATCCTGCCACAGTTGCTATCCACCAATTTAGTGACTGTCAGGGAGGCTCCGAAGTTTCCCAATACTACATCTCCTAAGTACAATCTGAATGCTCGTTGTGCTTATCATTCTGATAGCCCGGGGCATAACACAGATGAATGTTGGGCCCTAAAGAATAAGGTTCAGGACCTTATTGATGCAAAGGAGATACAGTTTGAGGCGCCCGAGAGGCCGAATGTTGTGACCGCTCCCATGCCCCAGCATGGAGTGAATGCTGTTGAGGAGGATTTGTATGTAGCTTCGGTGGATGATGTTGTTACTCCGCTGCTGACGGTCAAGAGGAACCTGTTGCTAGCCGGTTTATTTCCGGGATGTAGCAAAGGTTGCCCTCTATGTGTTGCTTCCCCTACTGGTTGTTCTTTGCTGAAGTCAGGCGTCCAAAACCTGATGGATAGTAGAGAGATTTTGTTCAGAAAGACTGCTGTTCCTGCTGCTCCTGTTGAAGAAGTTTCAATTGTTACCATCTTCAACAACCCTTCCAAGGCCTCTTCAAAGAAGCCTGTCCAAATTTTGCCGGTTCACAAGATTGCTCCCATCACCATTACTGTTCTGGGGCCCATCCCCTACAAGTCTGATAAGGCTGTCCCATGGCACTATGGGGCAGATGTTTACGTTCTGGGTGTGAAACAAGAGTTCAACATTGATACTGGTGTCTCCAACATCACTGGGCCTGCTAAGGTCACTCGTAGTGGAAGGCTGTTCTCACCAGACATTGCTCCTCCGGTAATTCAGAGGCCTTTGGTCATCACACCTGCCAGTGTGCCTATTTCTCCCCCTGACCAAGTATCCGCCCCTGCTGCCGAGTCATCTGATACTCGGGGCAAGGGGATTGCTGCTGATATGCCTGCCAGGACGGAGGCACCGAAGACCATTGTTGAGGCTTCCAGGCAGGAAATGGAAGAAATCCTCAAGATAATAAAGAAAAGTGATTTCAACGTTGTAGAACAGCTGGGGCACACCCCCTCTAAAATCTCCATGCTATCACTGCTGCTGTGTTCAGAGGCCCATGCCAAGGCCCTGATTGCCTTCTTAAAAACGGCCCACGTACCCCAAGAGACGTCTGCTGATCAGTTCACTGACTGTGTGGCCAACCTAACCGCTGATAATGGCCTGGGTTTCTCTGATGCCGATCTGACAGCAAAAGGGAAGAACCATAATGATGCCCTGCATGTCTCCATTGAATGCAGGGGCACTACTCTTGCTCATGTGCTGGTTGACACTGGTTCTTCATTAAACGTGCTGCCCAAGAAGGCTCTGGATAGGCTGGACTGTGAGGGTCTAGAGCTCAAACCAAGTAACATTGTTGTCCGGGCCTTTGACGGGTCCAAAAGAATGGTACATGGTGAGGTGGACATCCCAATCAGGGTTGGGTCACAGGTCTTCGATTCAAAATTCTATGTGATGGACATCCGTCCATCCTATTCTTGTTTGTTGGGTCGCCCGTGGATCCACAAGGCTGGAGCTGTGACCTCCACATTGCATCAGAAGCTCAAATACCCGGTCAGGGGGAAGATTGTAACAGTGCAAGGGGAAGAGGAATACATGGTCAGCCACCTCAACTCCTTCAGGTACGTGGAAATGGATGGGGAGTTCATTGAGACCCCCTTTCAACATTTTGAGGAGGTGCCACAAACTTTGGCAGCAGCAGAAGCAGTGGTTGAAGAGGTTTCTCCTTTGAAGATGGCCTCCTTAAAGGACGCCCGGGCTGTGATCGAAAGAGGTGAATGTGCAAACTGGGGAAAGCTCCCTGATCTTACTCCTAAGACTAACAAGTTTGGGCTGGGTTTCACCACAGAAGCTCAGAAGGCAGTGCGCAAGGCGAGAATTGGAAGACCTCCTGTGCTCATCACCTACTCAGGAGTGAATGCTATTAGAGAGGAAGACGAAGTGGAGGAGTCAGAGTTCGATAGCTGGATCTACCCGACGACTGTTGGTGGATTGACCAATTGGACTGCTAAAGACTTTACACCCATAACTTTTGTTCCCCAGTAATGAACTTCTTTGTTTTGGATTTGTAATAAACAATAACTTGAAACTGTATGGCCCGGTGTCTTACCCGGGGCACCTTGGTCTTATTTATGAGGGCTTTTGTTTGTCACTGTCATATATCATAAATAAAAGCATTGGACGTTTTTCACATTTCAAATTTTGCGCTCCTTTTCTTTCCTTTCTTTACATATTGCAAAACAGCTGTATTTACACACACTCACTCATACAGGTTTCAATCCACTCTGGATCTCACTGGTAACGACTCTGCCACTGCCAGTTATGACTTCGAAAATCCGATCAACTTAGCCGAAGACGAAGGTGAAGATGATTGCGAAGTGCCTGGCGAGCTTGCAAGACTGTTACTTCAGGAAGAGAGGGCAATTCAACCCCATGAAGAGCCAGTGGAAACAATAAACTTGGGTACTGAAGAAGACATGAAAGAGGTAAAGATTGGTGCCAACCTAGAGCTCAGCGTGAAGCAACGGTTGACTAAAATGCTGCATGATTATATGGAGATCTTTGCCTGGTCCTACGAAGACATGCCCGGGTTGGATACCGACATTGTGGTCCATCATTTTCCAACTAAGGAAGACTGCCCTCCAGTTAAGCAAAAGGTCCGCCGCATGCGTCTAGAGATGTCTGAAAAGATTAAAGCCGAGGTTATGAAGCAGTTCGATGCCGGTTTTCTTGCAGTGACTTCTTACCCTCAGTGGGTTGCTAATGTGGTGCCGGTACCTAAGAAAGACGGTAAGGTCAGAATGTGTGTTGACTACAGGGATCTGAACAGGGCCAGCCCCAAAGATGACTTCCCTCTACCTCACATTGATGTCCTTGTTGATAATACAGCTCAGCATAAGGTTTTCTCTTTCATGGATGGTTTTTCAGGCTACAATCAGATCAAGATGGCTCCTGAAGACATGGAAAAGACTACATTTGTTACTCAGTGGGGCACCTTCTGCTACAAGGTCATGCCTTTTGGACTAAAGAACGCTGGGGCAACCTACCAACGTGCCATGGTTGCTTTATTTCATGATATGATCCATCATGAGATAGAAGTGTATGTTGACGACATGATCGCAAGGTCCCAAACTGAGGAAGAACACCTTGATCATCTGCAGAAACTGTTTGACCGTCTGAAATTGTACAAGCTGAGGTTGAACCCGAACAAGTGCACCTTCGGGGTAAGATCTGGGAAGTTGCTAGGCTTCGTTGTAAGCGACAAGGGTATTCAAGTGGACCCTGCCAAGGTTAAAGCTATTCAAGAGATGCCAGTTCCTAGGACAGAGAAGGAAGTCAGAGGCTTTTTAGGACGCCTGAATTACATTGCTCGATTCATCTCACACCTGACTGCTACCTGTGAGCCAATCTTCAAGCTGCTGAAGAAAGATCAGGTAGTACGTTGGAATGATGAATGTCAGGCTGCTTTTGACAGAATCAAAGAGTATCTCCAAGAACCACCCATCCTTATGCCACCGGTTGAAGGGAGACCTCTGATACTATACCTGACAGTACTTGATAACTCAATGGGGTGTGTGCTGGGGCAGCATAACGAGTCTGGCCGAAAAGAGCATGCCATTTATTACCTTAGCAAAAAGTTTACCGACTGTGAGACCCGATACTCACTGCTTGAGAAAACTTGCTGCGCTTTGGTATGGGCTGCTCGCCGGCTGAGACAGTATATGCTGACTCACACTACCTTATTGATCTCAAAGATGGATCCTATAAAATACATATTCGAAAAGCCTGCCCTGTCTGGGAGAATTGCAAGATGGCAAATGATCTTGACAGAATACGACATTCAGTACACAACCCAGAAAGCCATCAAGGGAAGTGTATTGGCAGACCACTTGGCACATCAGGCCGTAGATGACTATCAGTCAATGAACTTCGAGTTTCCGGATGAAAGCATCATGATAGTGACTGATTGTGAAGTACCTGGACCGGATGAAGGACCTGAGGAAGGATCCCGATGGGCTATGCACTTTGACGGAGCCTCCAATGCTTTGGGTAATGGTATCGGCGTTGTGATCATATCCCCTCAAGGCACTCATACTCCACTCACTGCCCGGCTATGTTTCAACTGCACCAACAACATGGCGGAGTATGAGGCGTGTATCATGGGACTCAAAGCTGCAATTGACTTAAGGATCAAGTTTCTGAGTGTCTTCGGAGATCCCGCTCTCGTGATCAACCAGATCAAAGGCGAGTGGGATACGAAACATCCGAATCTTATTCCTTACAAAGAATGTGTGTTGACAATGATCCCCCATTTCACAGAGATAACCTTTGAACATTTCCCGAGAGAGGAGAATCAGTTAGCGGACGCGTTAGCCACAATGTCTTCTATGTTCAAAGTCAAATGGGACAATGAGGCTCCCCGGATCATCATCTGGAAACTGGACGAACCGGCATACTGTTGCGATCTCGAGACTGAATTGGTGACTGAGAAGCCCTGGTACCATGAGGTGAAGAGATATTTGGAAGCTCAGGAATACCCTGAAGGTGCATCTGTCAATGATAAGAAGTTCCTGAGAAGATTCGCGGCAAAGTTCTTCCTTAGCAACGGCATCTTGTACAAGCAAAACCATGATTCAACCTTACTGCGTTGTGTGGATAAGACGGAAGCAGAAAAGATCATGGAAGAGCTACATGAAGGGACCTTCGGTACACATTCCAGTGGGCATACTATGGCGAAGAAGATCCTTCGGGCAGGATATTACTGGTCCACAATGGAAGCTGACTGCTACCAACATTCCAGGATATGCCATAAGTGCCAGATTTATGCAGACAAGGTGCATGTTCCTCCAGTTCCCCTGAATGTTCTGACCGCACCTTGGCCTTTTGCAATGTGGGGCATTGACATGATTGGTGAGATCAGACCTACGGCATCTAACGGGCATCGCTTCATCCTTGTAGCGATTGATTACTTTACAAAATAGGTCGAAGCAGCATCCTATGCTACGGTAACCAAGACTGTTGTGGCACGGTTCATTCGGCATAACCTGATCTGCCGATACGGCGTCCCTGAGAGAATTATTACAGATAACGGTACCAATCTGAATAACAAGATGATCACTGAGCTCTGCGAACAGTTCAAAATACAGCACCACAATTCTTCTCCTTACAGACCGAAGATGAATGGGGCTGTAGAAGCAGCAAATAAAAATATCAAGAAAATCGTGCAGAAGATGACAGTGACCTATAAAGATTGGCACGAGATGTTACCGTTCGCTCTACATGGGTACCGTACCTCAGCTAGGACGTCAACCGGGGCAACTCCTTTCTCTTTGGTTTATGGTATGGAGGCAGTCTTACCAATCGAAGTGCAAATACCATCTCTCCGGATAATGAAGGATGCAAATCTGAACGAGGATGATTGGATTTCAGACACGACTTGATCAGCTCAACCTTATTGATGAAAAGAGACTTGCTGCTATCTGCCATGGTCAGACGTACCAGAAACGGATGATCAGGGCTTTTAACAAAAAGGTCAGACCACAGGAATATCAAGTTGGGGATCTGGTAATCAAAAGAATCATCCTTCCTCAGAGTGATCCAAGGGGCAAATGGACCCCTACGTACGAAGGGCCATTTGTGGTTAAACATGTGTTCTCAGGAGGAGCCATGATTCTAACCAACATGGATGGTGACGATCTTCCTCACCCCGCCAATGCAGACATAGTAAAAAGATACTACGCGTAAAAAGACCCGCTAGGCTGACATGCCTAGGCAAAAATTAGGGCTTCCCGTCGAACCAAAAGGGTTCGGGAAAAATGAAGGGATGAAATGAAAAAAAATTTGTACACCCGGCAAGTCGAAAACCTGAAAAGGCGGCTTGGGCAAAAATGGGTATCCCGGTGGACTGAAAACCCGAAAGGGCGGTCCAGGCAAAAATTAGGGATAAAAGCGTAATACTATGTCTCATTGATCACTTTGCATCCAGAATCCGGTATCTACATCAAGTTCAGACGGTATCGATCAGTCAGCTTCATCTTCGTTTAGGTCATCAAGTGATGAGATGCTCGGAGATATAACGGCAATAGCAGAGTTGAAACCCAGTGGGATCATTTATATTTCATACAGCTGTCTTATTTTCTTTTGTACAAAACTTGTATAAATTCTTTGTTCAGCGGCATTCTCTTACTAGGACGTCAGCCTCTTGTACACAAAACGCCTATTTTCGGGCTATTCAAAAATCAATGCAAATATACTTTTCAGTTAAACGTGCCAATTGTTTTTCTTTTTCTGTTTTGTTTTGCGAAGAACGTCCAAGGTTCGATTTGTGATATATGCATTGACAGTAATTTGCTAGCTCATAAATATTTGCATACGAAACAAGGGATTAATTACAGGTAACACTAGAAACAGGGGCAATAAAGAGTGGTCTAAGCAATCTAATTGTTCTGTCCTCCAAGGTACCAAGGTAGGTTCAGTTAAAGAACATGACCAGTATATCCTAATTCCCCAGAGAGTGAGCCAACAAGTCAGTGCACTCTTCTCCAAGCAAAGTTATCAGACCTTAAGGAAAGTTGAGTATCCCCCAGCAGATATCAACATCCCCCAGCAGCATATATTCTTAACAAGCATCCCCGGCAGTCTTGGTCTAAAGATTGTTCCCCGGCGGTATATCAAACATTCAGTGGAATCACTTCCCCCGCAGTTCAAAACTTCCCCAAGAGAGTCCATTCCAGTTGGAATTTATCTCCCCAAGCAGTAAGCTTATCCCCAGTAGATTCTGGAAGCTTATCCTTGCAAAGCACGAACGCGTCGTCCGACTTTATTTAAAGAGTTATTTCCTTAACAGGATATAACTGGGTTATCCTCAGCCAAAAGCCACGGAAAGAGCGTCCTCGACGGAGTCTTCTTATCCCCAGCGAAGTCCATTAACACTTCCAATATAACGATGGTATCCACAGCAAGTTATCATCAACACTCAACAAGGCATCCCTCTTCCCACAGAGTATTGCTTCCCAGCATGGTCGCTAGAGTATCTTTTCTCCCCGCAGAATCTTCCATTTGCCAAGTTTATTCCGCAACAGAGTCATCTTCTCCTACCGGTATTCTTGCAGTTATCATCCCCAGCGGAAGCAAAATCTATTCTTCAACATCAGCCCAGGATATGACTTCCCGGCACCCGTCAAGGATTTAATTTCCTAGACGAAAACATACATTCATAAAACATCACATACATCATTATAGCATGCATAGACGCATTATATCATACAAATCTCATTTATGTTGAGAACATCATTGCTTGATCCATATCATGCATTGCATATGACTGACCTCTATTCTTTCAGGAAAGTTTCAGCTAAATTCTCAATCATATTTCAAGACCTAGACCAGTTCAGTTAATCGACCCCAAAGATTTCTTATCCAGTCCAAGGCCTTCTCTAGTCCAGCTAAATCGACTCCCAACAGATTTTTCTGATGAAGACTCAGTAGAAGTTATCAGGTTTTTCTCAAACGCCCGCTTTTGAGATTATAATTTCCTTTGGTTCTCTCCCGACGTTGTGGAGGTGATAATTCTATTTTAGGTTTTTCTCAAACGCCCGCTTTTGAGATTATAATTTCCTTTGGTTCTCTCCCGACGTTGTGGAGGTGATAATTCCATTTTAGGTTTTTCTCAAACGCACGCTTTTGAGATTATAATTTCCTTTGGTTCTCTCCCGACGTTGTGGAGGTGATAATTCCATTTTAGGTTTTTCTCAAACGCCCGCTTTTGAGATTATAATTTCCTTTGGTTCTCTCCCGACGTTGTGGAGGTGATAATTCCATTTTAGGTTTTTCTCAAACGCCCGCTTTTGAGATTATAATTTCCTTTGGTTCTCTCCCGACGTTGTGGAGGTGATAATTCCATTTTAGGTTTTTCTCAAACGCCCGCTTTTGAGATTATAATTTCCTTTGGTTCTCTCCCGACGTTGTGGAGGTGATAATTCCATTTTAGGTTTTTCTCAAACGCCCTCTTTTGAGATTATAATTTCCTTTGGTTCTCTTCCCGATACTGCGAAGATGATAATTCCCACCAAGATTTTCTCAACGAGCGTTGTTGAAGTTAAAGTCACCCAAGGTTCTCTCACCGTTCATGCTGAGGTAGTAACCATCCCTGGTTTATTCATCATCTTTTGAAGCTCCAGACTCAACTCCTGTAACCAGTCAGGACACATCTGTACCAAACATCTGAAAATCAGCTCCTGCAACATGTCAGGTACTCATTTTTCTTTTGCAGGTATACAGGTTCTCGCTAAGGAATCTCTTATGCGATCAACGTCCGGATGGCATCTATAAGCCCATCATCCTACTCGTCAATCTCTAAATGGCATCTATAAGCCCATTCCCACCACATCACTGCTACTATGTGAGCGCACATTTCTGGGCACTCTAGTGTTCAATCACCTTCTACCCTCGGATTACGAAAGGCACGTCAGCCAATCTGCATCCTCAGGTCTAAGGAGATTGAACAGGGGCAACTGTTGTACCCCAAAATTTGCCCTCCCATATTCTTCAAGAAATTGCCAAGTCATGCTTCAAAAGTCCCCAAGGGTTGCACAGTCAAGGGCCTCCTAAGCAGGCAAAATTAGGGTTTTGGTTCTGATCAGGAAAATGAAGTTTCCAAGGGGCCAATCAAGTCCCACATGCCTACAAATATGGTCAAGCATCCTCATACCAATTTTCAAGACTTTCAGCACAAAATTGCACAGTCAAAAACCCTAATTGCACTACAGTCAACTGTAGGGGCAAAATGGTCATTTGGCAGTCAAAAGTTCAAATTTTTGGTCAACATCTCATTTTGAAGCCACAAACATCATTTGATCAATGCTTGATCATGATTCTCAAAACTTGGCTCAAAAATCATCAAGATGCAAAAGTTTCCTTATTTGGACAGCTGAAAGAGTCAACTGAAATTGACCAGGGCATAACTTTCACATGGATTATCAGAAAACTTCCATCCAAATCTCATTTTTAAGAGAAAGACATTTCCTACAACTCATCTTCATACTTCAAGTCCAAGAAATGCTCTCAAAAAAAGTTATCAATTTCAACATTATAGGTCATTCTCAAAAGTCAACAAAAAGGGACTTTAAGTCAAAGGCCATAACTTGAGATTGGTAAATCAAAATGACATGGGACCAAAGGCATTGGTTAGAGGACTCAAAAACCTTTCCAAAATGTCCAAGAACATGAGCAAAGCTTAAACATTGAGCAAGTTATGCATTGGAGAAGTTGGGAAATTTTTGTGAAATGGCCAAAATCATTTATCCTTGAAATCTCATTTTTGACAAAAGGGGCCCACTTTTTCCACTTGAATTAACTTGGCCATGCCTCCCACGTGTCCCACCTTTTATTTCATATTTTTTAATTAATTTTTTCATTTTTAATTGATTTTATTGGATTTAATTAAGTTTAAATCTTTTAAAATCAAGAAAAAATCAAAAAGTTTGATTAAATGAAATATTTAGCCTTAACTAGCCTTGAAACATCATTAAGCCTATACCATTTTCGTGCTAAGGCTCAAATAAGGCAAGAATTCAAAATAAGGCAAAAAATGGAAAGTGTGATAATGGTGGTTTATGCCAAAATCCTAAACATCAATGCAAGGCATTATTGGCCATAACTATCATCCAAACACATTGCCTAGAGTATATACAAGTGATACACATCAAAATTGACACAGCAGCTGCGCCCTATTGCTCAAAAGAAAACTCACATTTTTAGCAAAAATCTCAAATCTGAAAACAAGGTTAGAGCTTGATTCAAGGTAAAAGAATTGTTCAAACACCTTCCTCAAGGATCACAGAACCTTTTCCAATCAGATTCGACACTCCATACACCAGGAACAGGTATAACTAAGTCAGGTTTTCTTCAAATTTTTTTGACATTCGTATTGCATTAATCATGTAGCATTTTCCAGTTTTCATTATGGATTTGGACTAATATGGATGTTGTGAAGCTGATAGCATGATTGGATTGAAGTTTCCAAGCCTGTGCACGATTTCACCATGAACAAAAGTTAGGGTTCCTGAAGCTTAAAATTAGGGCTTTAGTGATGTGGAAAAATTGGACTTTGACACTGGCATGAATGAAATCGTGACAACATGAGGGTTCCATTTCTGTTGTAGCGCTCAATTTATGTTTACGCGTGGCCTATTCGTTATTTTCAAATAGCTTGAATTTTGGGGGGGTTCAAAACCCCCGCTATTTCATTTTGTTAAAGGTACAATGGAGAAGATGATTGTGTGTCATGCTGTGAATGGCTGGTTTGAATCCAGCGCGCGCTTTTTTTATTTTATAACGCTAACACACATTTTATTTTATATTATTTGTTTGTTCCTTAATATACAAAGCGCGTTACTGGCACAGTTGGCAAGCGTAAGGACGGGCAAAGCACATGACCTGGGTTCGAGCCCCAGGTCTTCAGCATTCTAAATATTATTTTTCAGTTGATTTTCATACGCAGACTCCACATTGAGGCACACCCTACACCTCCATAATCAAGCCATCCACCTGTCCAAATCCACCAATCCAAAGGCCACGCTCTGAGGTACATGGTGAGGCCAAGTCAAAGATCCCACATGCATCCTGGAAAAGTCAACAAAGTCTCCAAAATGGGCCAGAATTACTTGGGCTGCACCCCTCTAGTTTGCTTTCTTTTTAACTTTTTTTATATATTCTTCTCTTTTCTTTGTTTTGATTAATTTTTTTTAAATGCTTTAATTTAATATTTTCACATAATATAAAAACACAAAAAAATCAGAAAAGATAAAAATAAGAAATATTTTATTTTAGTATTAATTTTGTAAATAAATCCCTTAATTAATTTAGATTTAATTTTAGGTTATAATTTAATTCTTTTTTTTCAAAATAAACCAAAAAAATAATAAAAATAGATCTTTAACACTTGTTCCCTTTTTTTTTTAATTAATTAAATATTTTATTATAAGTATCATCAACCATTAATTTTGTAAATAAAATTTATAATTAATTTAGTTTTAATTCTAGGTTTTAACTTTAATGCATTTTCTTTAATAAATTAAAAACAATTAGAATTAGAATTAATTATTTGACTTTTAATTAATTTAATGTCATAAATACAAAAACATAAAAAATAAGTTCTTCTTTTTTTATTTAATTTAATTATTTTAATTTAATTATTTTAATTCCTTCAAAGGGTTCAACGCCCTCGCATTCGATTACGTTTTTGTTCGCGCGTTTTATTTATTTCTTTTGTGAATATAATGTACTTGTTCCAAAGCCCTGTAATAGCTATTAGACATTTATTTTCTGCACTCTATTTTAAATCGGGTCTGGATTAATTTGGCGTTGTAGACCCGCGCCTTTGTAATAGCGTAGGACTTTTACCTTTTCCGCACTTTAAAATTCCCGCACCTTTAACTGCTAAACAATAACATGAAAGAATGAATGCTCAAAAAATAAAATCAAAACGTAGATCACCAATGCATGATAAGACAAATAATAAACTGAAAATGACACGCAATTCACACACCACCCCTAGGGTACGCTTCACTGTTGTCTTGCCCCTCGAAAGGTGATCGTCGAGTAGAGGATGTCTTAGTAAGTCCTCATGATCCGGGAACCTGGCATGAGGGTAGCTTCTAAGGTGTCTTCCCATTGCTCTGGTGATCACCATGTCCCTACAAACTCGAATTGACCCGAACACCTCCAACGGTGGTGCTACCTACCTCTCAATGGTGGGATGGCACTACTTTAAAAGGACATTTACACAGACAAATTCCTTAGGGTAGGTAGATTCTCATAGATACTTGCTCTTTTCAAAAACAAACAAAATACTTTTCACACCTACACTTTCTAAAAGTTTTCAAACAAATTTTTCATACACTCTTGAGGACAGATACAAGAGTTACTTAGAGATTTTTCAAACGAAACTTTTTTTCAAAACCCACTCACCTTGAAAAGCAAACAAACACTTTTGAAAACACAATGAGCAAGTATCTAAGAGCCCATGGATAACCATGGATAGAAAGGGTGCTAACACCTTCCCTTTCTATAATCTACCTCCCGAACCGAGAGCAATCTCATAAGGAATTTTTCTGTGCTTTTGTCCTTTCCATATTGGAGAAAATAAAAGACGGTGGCGACTCTTGCTTACCGCGACATTTCGCGAAACCAGCTAAAAAACAGTCAGTTCCAGATCCACCAATCACAGCAACTATCTACATGAGAAGATTAAAATTAGCTCCCGAAATAAGACGAGGAAATTTTCTTTCTTTCTTTTTTGTCAGATAAAGATCAGTTCTTGAAATAAGACAAAACAATTATCTACACGACCAGACGAAGTAATCTTACACAAATTCCTTCTCATCTTGAAATGCAACTTTACACGAGCTCATCCGGAAGCAATCCAACACGGGTTCCTTCTAATACATTTTCGGACATGGCTTAACTCAGATCCATTCCAGCATATCATTCAAATTAAATCGACAAAATATTTACCCAAATACTTCTTCCAATCTCTATCAACAATCCTTTGGATGGCATCTATAAGCCCATCTCCGACGACTCCCCATCACTTCTGGATGGCATCTATAAGCATATCTCCGACAATATACCGTCACTCTCTAAATGGCATCTATAAGCCCATTCCTGAATCTATCAACCAACCTACCATCGAGGGAAAATTTCTGGGCACTCTAGTGTTCAATCATCTTCCACCTTCAAGTCACTAATGGTGGACCCGCCAATCTAACTCTTCAAGTTTAATAAGATTGAACAGGGGCAGCTGTTGTACCCCAAAATATTCCCTCTATTCTTCTCAAGACATTTCTTACAAAGGTCTTCAGTGACTCAAGTTTGCGCAAGTATCGACTAGGTCAACCAATCTCCTCAACATTGATGCCTCAAATTAGGGTTTGACTTTGCGCAAAGACAAATGGAATCCTAAAATTTAAAATGACTTTCATGGATCATTATGGACCCTCAGGATTACTTCTGTCAAGTTTCAAGTTTTGGATCACAACTTTCCAAGAAACACATTCAAATTACCAAAAGGGCAAAATGGGCAAAATTAGGGTTTTGATTGGAAATGACTGAACTTTGATGTTTGACCTAATACCTGACTTATGGGTTGGAAGCATGATCTCACGGATCTGAGCGCGTCATTTTGAACTAATCACATATTTTAATTCATCTCCTGAGACCAGTGGATTAATAGACAAAATTTGGCCAACTAGGGAAAAAAGTCAATTGTACACTAAAAAGTCAAACTTTGACTTTTTGACCAAAATTGAGTCCCAAAAATCACATTTCATCAATACATCCAAAATATTGAAATTTAATCATCAAAAATCAAGAGAGTCAAAAATCCAACTTTTGCAAGACTTGGAAATTTTTCTAAGTATTTTCTATACTTGTTAATTTCATTGCCTCATGACATCTTTTCACTACAATTCAAAATAATTCAAGATGTTACAAATAATTCAATTTATTATACAATTTCATTTTACAATATTACAAATCCTAAAGCTTTATCTTGTTTGATTTTTTTCCTTTGACTCAAGACCTTACCACTATGCTTTGGCTTTGTTACAATCTGCATAAATTGGTCCACAAACCAGATTTTGTATCATGCTATAAACAATGTTGTCCAAGCCTGTTGTACTGCCCAAATAACAGCCCAAAACCATGTCAAAAACAGTCTGTTGTACTGCTATAAAACAGCCATGCACCAAGCTGCCACAACACTCCAAAACTGCTGCAAAAACTAACCATACTATGCTACTACCAACCCAGTCCAAGCTTGCATTATCTTAGTACCATGTTTGCACCAAATTTTCATATGAAAGTTGCATCTAAAAGTCAATAAGACAGCATACCCAAACTGTTCAAAAACTTATTTGTTTCCCCCCCATATCTCCGCCAAACATCCTCTATAAATAGTCTGTTTTCACAACACACAAGGGGCTGGCTTTGAGAGAGAGAATAGAGAGTTTTGGAAAAAAAAATCATAAGTCTTTGTAACCTTTGCTCATTCAAAAAACCAGCTCTACTTTCATTCAAAACAGAACCTCGACCCATTATTCCATCTTGCAAACACTCCCATAAACCAACCAACCCAAACACCTTATTACATAGAGATTGTTCAAGCACAAGAACAATTTCTGTAGTGTCATTATCATCACCTTTCAAACACAAACAAAAGAAAACAGCACAGTGTAACTTGACTTAGTTGGAGAGTGGTCCAGCAGCTTCCAATACAGAGGGAGGACTAGAACAACTTCTTGGAGATTCATTGGAGCCATTACAACATCTTGAAAAGTATTTAGATTTAAAACACCAAGTGCAGTCTCAAGGTAAGTCTTCTTGACTTTGCATTTTTCATACATCACTAATGATTCATTCTTGAAGACAAAATGTAGTAATCATTGACCCTTTGAGCTAACCATTTGCTTGCTGTTTATTTTTATCAATCATATGTTGTAAATTGACCTCTACAGACAATAAAACCATGTTTAAGACAAAAAACTACAGCATGAGTTGACACATACCCACATGGATCGACTCATTCTAGTGACAAAACAGGATATGAGTCGATACATAGCCTTATACATCGACTCATACTGTTATCCAGGCCCCAAAATAGAAGGATGAAAGGTGCATGAGTCGATACAAAATGCGTATGTGTCGACACAAACATGAAATGAGTTGACACATCCCATTATGCATAGACTCATACTAAGTTGTTTTGGTTTTACAGGGGCGAGGAAAGTTATGTGTCGATGCATAGCAGCATGTGTCGACACATAATAGTTCAAAATGCAATTTTCCTTTATTTTACACTATTTTTACATTTTCTTCATTGTTAATCGATATAGTTGTAATATTTAAGTTTCTACTTCATCCCCATTTTTAAATTGTACCCCACTCCCCTAACAATGTAATAGCTTAGGATTTTAATTTCTGTAATCTACTGTTTAATATAAATTGTTAGTAATTAGGGTGTGTATGGCAAGATAAAATCAACCGTTAGAAAACCCTAATCTCAAAGACAAAAATGCATGCAATCAAACACACTATTTACACATGCACTTCTAGGGTAACCTTGCGTGTTGCCTCAAAATAGTCATGTCCCTCAAATATGGGCGAAACGAAACAAGAACGGAGGTGTTGAATGGAACGACGAAGAGAAGCTAGCGGCTGCTGCATGAGATTGCAGAAGAAAGGGAAATTTGAGGTTTGAAAGGAGGTTGGAGAAATCAGAGAGGTCTCGCCATGGAGATTTTTGTGAGGAAGAATAAGTTCTCGAAGAAGATTAAGAGTCACAATCTTCAACCTTAATTCCTCTTTCAAATAGACAGTTCCATTTTTCTTTTTCATTTTTTGTTTTTAGTTTAATAATTGAAATTAATTTCCAAATAATAGTGTATGTTGGCCATTCCATTTTTTTCAGTTTGTTTTTTTTAATTCAATAACTGAAACTAACGGCTAAACAATAGTGTCTGATGGTCGATTATTCTGGTGGATTATTTTTTCCCCTAAGCCAAGTGGAAATTTTGTTGTTGTTATTTTAACACTTTTGCATTGGTACAAAAACAAGTTTCCTGGACCTTTTATGTTGGGCCTAGTGCCTTTACTGTTGCACACCCTTGAATTAGCTTGGTGTGATTTTTCTTCATGATTTTAATCTCTTCATATGATAAAAACGCAAAAATATTAGAATAAATTTTAATCTGCTTTTGTTTTGTTAATTGCTTGTGTGGTTGCCATGTGCCCTTGGGATTTTTAGTTCGATTTTGATCTTCCTATTAAACTGAATTAAATAGACCTTAGTATTTAATCCAAGCATGCTAACTTAGGTAGATGTTTCCCCTTTCATCCTAACTTTAGGACCACTGTACATGACAGTATTAGGATCTCTAGTCTATCTTAGACTTTTTTATCCCCATTTTGCACATCTAAAACTAAAACGTCTTCTTTCAAAACTTTAAAACACATAATAAATAATTGATGAGATCCACGCCTCTAAGAGTCTTTTGTAATGGGAAGGATGAGAGGGTACACACCCTGACAGGTCCTTTATTAATTCATAAGTCTCTAGTGTGATTCAAATCCCAAACTCTGTTTTCACAAAGTAGAGGGATTATAATTGTCCTAACAGTGGGATCCATTTATCATCTTACCTACAAAAACACAAACCAATTTAAACCTTTTTGCCTTCAGGCTACCTTCGGGCTGCCTTCGGATTTTTCTTCGGAAACCTTTTCATAAAAAGGATGTGTTATTTCCTCTCTGCATAAACGACGCGTAATTCCCCCAAGGTCGGGTTTCAATATGTCAACTGCTAAAATGTGAATGTAACATTGTCCACCTAAAAAACACAAAACAAACCAAAACGCCTTTTTAGATGAATTACTAGTGCCCTGATCCCCTATTGAACAAAAGGTGGTACGTAGACACAAAGGTGCACAACCGCGGTAGACACAACTAATAAATACTTTATTTTTGTATATACTTTTCTTGAATTCCCTTTTAGCATTAATTTTTAGACTTAGATTTTATGCATCTTTAGATTATAACAAATTTAATGGGATCATATAGAATACCACATAAGTGAGGGGTGCTCATACCTCCCCCTTGTGTAATCGACTTCCTTACCCTTTTTTCTTGGTTGCAATGACCATGTTCTTTTTGTTCCTTTAGGTTTACTCAGTGTTCCATTTCCCTCTCTTGGGAAAATAACATTGATGGCAACTCTTCTTTCCTCCTCCTTCACGCTTCGATGAAAATCCTAGACGCGACAACTAGCGACTCTGTTGGGGACAAATAAGCAAGTCAGTCCTAGCTTCTATTTGTCTACTTTTATTTAGGTGTTTCTTTGTTTATCAGTTTATTGATTTTAGTTATTTATGCATTGAATTTTATTTTCATTATTCATATACTCTAGATATGTTGTTGTGTTGTTTTTTTATTGGTATGGGATGATACTATGAGGTAAAAGGCCATGTACCCAGGCTAAGAGATGTCATCTAGGAACACTAGGACTAGAGGGGACTTATGATGGCTATGAGACGTGAGGTCTAAAATAGTGCATTCATGTGAGCCACGCTCACTCGAGGTTTAATTGTGGTACTGTCATTTACATGTAGATGTTATGATGATAGTACTTAACAGGCAAACTAACGACTCAAAGTTACCCTTTAACCTTACCGTGACCTAGTTTACACTAATGAGTGGGGAGGGAATTATCTTATAAGTACTTTTGTTGACTTATTTGACACTTGGTTCCTTGGATGACTGTTCCGGACCTTTGATCCTAATATATTCATTTTGTTCAGAGTTTATACAACATTTATTCAGAGGATTGTAGAGTTGTTATCCATGTTATGCTGAACTTTTGAACCTGTGATGATGCATTCGATTTTCATAAATCTTAATAAGAGTTTATTTCTCTTATCATCCATGCATCATCATGTATATCATTCATCTAAACCTATAGAATCATTTTCAACCTGGCTTCTTATTCAGAATTTCAAGACTGCAACACTGACTTCCCGACATCGTCATCATCATGGAACAATTACAAGCAGATAAGGCTAAGTTGAGTACGTAGATGTAGAATCAGATGGATCATGTTGTACCCCAAAATTTACCCATTTTATTTAGGCTTATGTTTCATCATAAACATCATATTGCATTGCATTCATACATTATGATGGGATCAAGTTACTTTTGTTATCAAGTCTTCCTCAAGCTTTGGAAGTGGATTGTATTGACAAGTTGCTCAAGGAGAGCCTTATCATCTTAACCTTTGAATCTTTTAAGTCCCAAAGGTATCTAATATCTCAAGATATCTTATCCATTTCATTGGATCATTAGAAGATTAAATATTGTGTTGATTGTAAAGGGAATCACATTTTTGGGAATCATCAGTCAAAATTAAGGTTTAATCCAATTAAAGTGATCAAGGCTTGTCTAAGCCAAATTCTTGAAGCATCATCATCGTGGGTATTGTCTCAGTACATTTTCAATCATCAAATGATGATCATCAGGAGATTAGGGTTTATATCTTGTATTCTTCTCGTTTGACTTTCCTTTCATTTAATAAGAACTTGAGGTATGATATCCAGGAATCTTAGAGTTAGGGTTTTATTTTGGTTTGGAGTTTCTACACCAAACTTGTTTCAGTGGAAATTCTCTTTGGTCAAAAGTTAAGGTTCATTTCCCTATTCATGAGATGATAAAATGTTTTCTTGTATAGTGGGTTTATTAGTGAGGTACATAAGTCTTTGGTGCATGGTTTAAGCTTCAAGCTACCTCATACAGATGTTTGATGTGTGTGTAATTTGAAGTGTCATCTGGGGAGTTTAAAGCGTGGATAAGGGTTATTATTTTGGTCAAAGTCCATAGAAGTTTGATTTTTTATTCCAAAAATTCTTATGAAGTTTCTTTTGGTTTTTCATCTCATTGGTACTTTTGATTCAAGATTGCAAAGGATATGGAAAGTTTCAAAATAGAGAGGAAGTGGAAATTCAATTTTACAGTTGAATACAAGGAATTTTTTTTGAGTCTTTCGTTGATTTTTTCTTGAGAACATAGTTTCAATTTTGGGAATTCTGTTTACAAGGGACCAAATTCTAAATTCATGGAATTTCATTTGTTTTCAAGATGGTTCATCATCCCAAATTTCTAAACTTTTCAATTTGAAGAATCCTAAACTAAAACTTCAAATGGCATTTCCATAGCATAATCTCCAAGTTCAATATTTTTCTAACTTTTCAAACATCATTCATTCATGTCTTATACTTTGAAGTTACAAGTTTATTACAAAGTTTGTCTTTAGTCTTACAATTTTTACAAAGGTTCTAAGTCCTAAAAATATAAAACTTTTGTGACTTCTTCAAACCTTCGTGTTCTTTATGCCAAACTTCACCATTGATCTTCAAGTTTTTTCCATAATCTTCTTCAACTTTATCTTTCCTTCTTCAAGTCTTCCTCTATCACCTTTCCAAGCTCATCAATAATCAACTCATGAAATTAGAAAAACAAAAAATGGTTAGCAATCAAGAACCTAAACATAAGTCAAAAGTTTTCAAGAAGATTCATTTTGCAATCTTATCATTAGGGTGTTGATAGGAATCAGAAAATAAGGTTGGTTTTCAATCATGTTCAAGCAATAATTAAAGCCTCATACAATTTTGGTTCACACAAATCAGTTTTTGAGCAAGCAATCATGGACAAAATTCCATCTACTACAAATCACAAAAACTAGTTTTGGTTCATAATAGAGTTCAAAACGAGCGAGCTTACAACACAAGTTTCACAAAAATAGCATCACAGTTCAGCAAGTATGCAAAAATCATGGTTCTGTCAAAACAGAATGCAAACAGAATAGCATAAGTCCAGCCCAATGACAAAAGTTCTCACAACAGAAATTACAGCATATCAGTAAAAAATGAAATGGTGACATCTCAAAAAATAAAAACAAATAGAAATTCAGAAGCCCAAAACATAAGAGAATTATCACAGGCCTGTTATCAGTTCAGAACAAACAAGAAACCCTAAAATTCATCATCATCTTCCCTTGCACAATCCCTTCAAAATACAGAGAAAGATAAGAGGAAAAAAAGCTTTCGAAAAAGTCAGAATAAAAAAGATATTACCGGGAAGAGCCTCAGCTATTGGCATCATGTCGCGAGCTTGATAAACCCATAACTTTGTTACAGTCATGTCTGCCTCATTACCAGGTATGTGCTGAAGAAGCATCTCAATAAAACCTGAAGCAAAAACAGAGCTGCAAGCCATCCTTAGCAAGCGTACGATATTCAGTCTGTATGTAGCATAACTTGGCTATATATCTTGTAAAGCGTCCATAACACAAACCGAAAACCTGCATATTTAAATTAGAAAATAAAAATAGAAAGAAAATAAGACGTGAGGAGGAATTTGCAAAAGGAGATTAAATCAGAAAATATCCTGAAAGTTAACAGCTCAACAATTTATCCAAGGCTTCTCAAGCAAGTTTCACAAACTCAATTCTAACCATTCAATATCTCTAACCGAAAATCAAAATCAACAGCCAAGATTGAATCAAGTTGTAACTGACTTCTACTCTGATAACAGAAATATAAAAAGGGCAATCACTTTGCATCGTTCTTCATTCTTAAACTGTAGAAGAATCACCACACAAAATCTCAGAAAATTTCTCTCTCAACCTTGATTCTACTTCATCTTCCATGCACCATGCACCATTCATCATCATTCTTCTGCAATCTCTCTACATAATCTCCATCTTCAGCATCACCATTCTCTTCATAGCCACTGTCCAAGCTCCATCTTCAAAAATCTTTAATCAACAACGACGAATTCATCGCATCCTCATCTTTGTAACATCAACCATATCACCATAACATTACACATCATAGAATCAGAGTAAAATGAAAGAACAAGAAAATTGAATCGAAGAGAGCGAAGAGGAGAAACAAAGAGGAAAAGAGAAAAGAAGAATATCGGAAGGGAAGTTCGAACGTTCCTGAAGAAAATCATTTTCGAGGTTGGTGATCTTCGTACTCTTTCATTTGTCTCTCGATACGAGATTGTAGAAGTTGATAATTAGAATGGAAGTCCTAGGGAATCAGAATTCGAATCCTCGTTGATGGCATTTAATTCGAGGTTCAAGAACCTAGGGTTAGATGATTCACGTCAGATTTATACTGATACGAACAAAAATCATTGGAATCTGAGGCTTGGGCGTGAAAGAGAAAGAGAAAAGGTTGTGATATGTGGTGGTTTGGTGTAGTTAGGCTTATTCGGCCACCGGAGGAGATCTCATCGGAAATTGCACGTCGTCTTGAAAGAGAAAGATAACGAGAAAAATAAGAAGAATATTGGCGAGGAGAGATGGCAGTAGCGGATTGCATGGAGAATTTCCAGGGAGAATAAAATCAGCATCGTCTGTTTGAAGAAGGGGAAAGAGTTTGAAGAGTTCAAGAGTTACAATCTTTCTGAACCCTAAAAAACACCAAACTCTATGTTTCATCTAGATCCTTGTTTTTATTGTTTTTTTGTTCAATTTGATAAAATGCTGAAAATTGAAAAGAGAATTGGACTGGATGTTGAAGCATTTTTGTTGGGCTTCCCCCTTGGCATTCTATTTTTTCTGAAGCCCGTTACCATGCATTTTTGGCACCTGGAGCAAGATTACACAAAAACAACTTCCTAGATCAAGACATGGGCCCTACGCCCTTGTACCATTTCTGTACACATGTATCCATTTTACACCCCTGTGTAGAGTTTGTTTTTAGTTTTTCTTTAGTTTTTTTTTATAATTGTTAGATAACAATTTTTATAATAAAAAGTATTTATGTAATAAAAACATCAATAAAAATTTGTTAGATTTTTTTATGTGATTTTAGGAATTAAATACTGATTATCTGATTATATTTGAGATTGGCAATTCACCTTTGCTTGTTGAGCTTTGCATCTTATGCAGGTTCATTGTACGATACATGGATATGCTTGAGATTTCAAATGTGATTTATTTTCACATCGATGGTGATTCGACGCTTATTCTGAGCATTTGTTTTTCGACTCTTTTCTTTGCTTGGTGAAGCTTACTCGATGTTTTCCGTGTTTCTTTGTTTTGATAGGCTTTGTTACTGATTAATATTCGTTTGGTATTTTCTCTTGTTTACTTCATTTCAGCATTTATTGTTTTCTAGAGATCATGTATAGTAGAGACATTTATCGCTTTCTAAAAATCATGTGAAGTAGGAAGCAGGAAATAAAGAGTGTGCATCACGCAATTATTGCTTCTGTAGTTGTTGATCGATGAGTCACTCAATTTAGAAATTGAGATCACGACTTCGCTCTCAGTGAATGCTCCCTATAGGATTTTATTGCTTTTCTTAGTTGTTGATTGATGAGTCACTCAATTTAGAAATTGAGATCACGACTTCCCTCTTAGTGCATGCTCCCTATAGGATTTTATTGCTTTCCTTAGTTGTTGATCAATGAGTCACTCAATTTAGAAATGAGATCACGACTTCGCTCTCATTACATGTTCCCCATAGGATAGTTTTGTTAGACTTTCTTTGGCATGCTAACCTAGATAGGATCTCTCTAGGTATGCTATCTTGAGCTTATTGTCTTGTTTGCTTGATTTCATCTTTGTGTGCATGTTTTGAGATGATATACCCTTAACATGTTCCTTTAGGAGCTCTTGATTCATCTATAGATGATGATGTGAGATAGACATTGTTTTAGGTGATAAACCCTTGCTATGCTCCTTTAGGACTTCTTGATTCATATATAGATGATGGGTTAAGATAGACATTAGGATTGTTATCCATGCATGTCAACATAGGGTAGATATTTCCATTTAAAACTCAACCTTAGGATCAATCATTGTATGATAACATTAGAAATAGATCTAGGTTAGTCTCCCTTAGATGTTTTTCTTTCTTTTGCATCTTTGCATTAAGAATAAGACTCTTTTTCTTGAAAAATACATAAAACATCTAATAACTTCCAAATACTTCTTTAAGGTAAAAGATATCAACCAATGCAAACTCTTTTACGCCTTCGGGCTTTTCTTTCAAACTTTTTTCAAAAGGACATGTTAATTCACTTTTGTGCTGACGCGTAAGTCTCCAAAGGTCGAGTTGCAGCAAAAGGCAAAATTAATATTTTTCATTAAAAAATACAAACCAACAAACTTTTGAAACCGAATTGCGGCTGCTCTGATTCCTTAAAGAGATATGTAGGAATTAGGGTAGGGCCCAAACAAGCATAATTTTTATTTTCTCTTTTCTTTTGCATGCATTCCATGTATAGTTCAAATATAGATTTTTACACACCCATAAGATAGAAACATGAGTGGATATCATGGAGTACTTAGGGCGTGTGGGGTGCTAATACCTTTGAAGAAGTGAAAAACACAAGAAGGGGGGGTTGAATTGAAACTTAAAATCAAAAGCGCAGTAGACACGATATTTTTATCCTAGTTCATTTGATCTCAAACTAATCCAGTCCATCCGCCAAGGTGATTTCACCTCTCTCCAACGAGGACTTAATTCACTAATCAAAAACTGATTACAACACTACTTTGACAACTTCCAAAGTCTTCTTGAGTACAACCACAACCCGGTTAATCTCAAGGAAAACTAGCTTAATTAAGATAAAAGAGTATACTGTATATTGTTGTTTTTCCTTACAAAAACTGTATCATAAATGTGATATTTTACACAATTTTAAGCGTATATATGAATATGTAAGAGTGCAGCATTTTAGAGGTATGTTGCAGTAGTATCAAAATCTTAAACGATTTGTCCTCTAAGCTTGTTTATATATGCATGAAAATCCTGTCCAACATAAAGCGTGATAATGAACATTCAATGTTATTTCCATATTGAGAAGATTCTTGTCTGAATGAAGCCGTTGCATATGATGCTGTCTTGATTGAATAGTAACGCTTCAGAACTTAGAATCTTGCATGCTGCAATTGCTTCAAAATATTGATGACTCAAAGATGTGAGGATTTGATGGTATATGAACCTTTTGTTCAGAATCAGAGTATTCTTCACTTCAGCGTAGGTTCTAATCATCATTCTTCAGCGCAAATTTTGATTACCTCAGCTGGAAAGCTTTTGTAGCTTAATTTCTGATGTTGTTTCGATCAGAACTTCTGCATACAAAATAACACAAATTTAGAGTGCATATTTATTCTTTGTGTTTGTTATCATCAAAACTCTAATTAAGGGTTGTAGAATCAAACTATGTTCTAACAATCTCCCCCCTTTTTTATGATGATAAAAACAAGGATTTTCAATGAAAAAATATAGAACAAAAAGCTTAAGAGGCTTAAGAGAGACTCCCCCTGAGTTGATTACTTCCCTGAAGTTCCTTCTCGTCATAGCTTTTGATGCATCCCCTTCTGTCCTTATCAAAATGTATACCTGTTCAAGCTTTTCAGAAAATATAGAGGTTAAGATATTCAAAATGTTTGAGACTTTGTCCCGGTATACTTTTATTGAAAATGTCTTACTTTCTCCCCCTTTTTGTCAGGTATCAAAAAGCAATATAATCAGAGTAAAAAAGATGAATTATATTAAAAACAGAATGCAATGACAATTTTAAAAAAACAAGGAGGATAAGATCAAAAATTACAGATAAACAATTTAAAGAAAATCTAAGAAGGAGGGGGAAGACGTGTGAATAACTCTTCCAACAAGCTCTTAATCTGAGTGCTTTATTCTTCCTGCTTTCCCATAATGTCTTTGATTTCTTTTGTTGTATCTTCTTGTTTATGAAAAATACCCTTGATCTCTTTGTTTGTATCCTCTTGCTTATCTAGTCTGGCATGGATTAAGGCATTCTCCTTCTTCAAATCTTCCAGAGTTTGCATGACTAGAGACGAAGCTGGTGTATCTTCAGGGGTTGCATGTCGTTCAAAACATTATGCAGCCTCTTCTAATTGAACCACTTATTCTGTTGAAATCATGTTTTCTGGAGCAGTAGTCAAAGGGTGACTATCAGAATCTGGTTCAGATACTTCTGAAGGACGGTGCTCTTTCCAGGGAGCATTATCCAGTGGAAGAATTTCTTTCTTGTACCATTGGCTCAGAACTTGATCTTG
Organism: Vicia faba; assembly: GCA_948472305.1. Taxonomy (NCBI): domain Eukaryota; kingdom Viridiplantae; phylum Streptophyta; class Magnoliopsida; order Fabales; family Fabaceae; genus Vicia; species Vicia faba. The sequence goes on along the minus strand of OX451740.1, from coordinate 756,242,263 downwards.
GAAGGCTTTCAGCTGATCACTGAAGTTCTGCTGAGCCCTTTCATATCCCAATTCTTTCATCTTCTGGGTTTCAGAGTTGAGCCATTTTCTGAATCTTTCCCACAGAGAATCAGAAGCAGCGGGATTAGAAATCTCTTGACTTGCTTGCTTCAAAGAAGTAATCCATTCCTGCATTTCTGTTTCAAAAATTAATAGATTCTTACAAACTTTTGATTTGGTTGAGGTTGGTTTAGGTTTAGGAGTGGCAATTTTATTTAAGGTGGAAGCTAGTTGGTCCAGCACTTGTGGTTCAATGACAAGTCTGAGGTTGTCAGCTGGACGGTTGATGGGTGATGGAGTGGAAGAGTCAGAAATCAGGATTGGTGAGTTGGGGGTGTTTGGTGGTGTAGATTCATATGGTGAATGAATTTATGGAATATCATGAATAGTGAGAGGTAAACGAACCGTAAGAGGTTCTGTTATCCCAGGAATTCGGGTAGTGGTATCAGAATCTGAAGGGGAGTCTTCTGATTGGTTTGCGGTAGCGTGTTGAATTTATGGTTCAAAAATTTCAGAAGATGGGTTTTCAGAAGAAGGAGTGAGAGGGTTTTCATTCTCTGGTTGAGGTGAGTTGAGGTTCATATGTTCTGGTTGAGGAGAGTGTGGTTGTGAATTTTATGGTTGAGGAGAGTGTGGTTGTGGATTTTCTGGTTTAGGAGAGTGTGGTTGTGGATATTCTGGTTGTTGAGGTTGAGTGTTTGGATTTTCTGGGAGTGGTGAGGAAAAGTCTTTATCAAACATTTCAATATCAGATAGAACTCTAGCAAGTTCTGGTTGATGTTGTTCTGGATTTGGATTTGGATTGGGGGAGTGAGGTTCATTCAAGAAGTTTCCAAGAGTTACAGATGGGTCAAACTCTATGTCAAAATCTTCAAATGTTTGAGGTGAAGGATTTTCTGTTAGTTGAGGGGGAATGGTTTCAGATGTTGGAATAGCTATTGATTCTACAACAGAAACAGAAGATGGGTTACCTTTCTTTTTCGCAGCTATAGGTGTCCTTTGAGAGGATCCTTCTCCTCCTGCCTTCCTCTTTTTGGATTTCTTTAGCACAACCTCTGGAGCTGGCATGTGCAGATCTTGGATGTTGATTTCTGGAATAGTCCCATCAGCCTTACAAGCTTCAAGATATCTGACTATGATTTCTAGAGAGGCATCTATATCAGAAAACAGTGGAAAATCCTTCAGAGGGATTCTCCTAGAAGTTATGGTCTCATGAGAAGCACTTGTTGGTTCCTTCTTAATGTTCTCAATAATCTTCATTTTCTTTAGATTCTTGGCATTCAAAGGTTTCCCAGCGGTTGCTTCTAGAGTGTTGATTTCTTGAGCCTCTGTCAGATGTTCTATCAGCCTGTTTTCTGTTAGAATATCTGAAATCAATCTTCCTAGAGGAATCCAATCCCTCTTAGTTATTTCTTCTTCTCTTGTCTCTTTCACACTTGTTCTGAGATGGTTGAAGAGAAAGTGTGGAAGGTTTATCTTGGTCTTCTTTGCAATGAAGTAAATCAGAAACTGCTGATCAATATTGATGTAATCAGGAGAGCTTGTAGGCTTCCTGTGATTGATACATCCTAGAATTATTCTACCCCAAATTATGTGATGATCCTTCAAGTCTATGATCTTGTTGGATGGCTGTCTAGAAGTGAAGATTTCCCTAGCAATATATTTTAGGTCTGAGCACCTATCAGCCATATCAATGCACCTGATGTAACACCCCTTCTAAATACCCAAATTAAAGGTAAAGATTAAAATCAGAGAAATAAAATTGCACGGAAGGGATGCCACAACACACATCACATTCCAAAGTTTTTAAGGAAAAACAGACAGGGTATGTTTGAAGGTATAAGCATTCCAACACAAAACAAACATACTATAAATATTTACTTCATTCTCTCGTGCAAACGCAACGGAGTTTCATAATTTCACATCATCTCCATTTATGGAGGAATCAAAACATAATTCAAGGCATCAAGCCATCATAATTCACATAAGCATATATTATCAAGTCTCACATATACAAAACATCATATACACGAATAAGGATTATATACATCATAATCCAAATACAAAATAATCGAGTTCGACACTAATAAATTCCCCCCCCCCCCATGGGTTACTACCAGAGCATCGACTCGACTCTAATCAAATAAAACAGATTGCAATCCAATGCATTCGTTAGCTAGCGCCTCGCGCTACCGTCCTCGGTACCTGCACAATGCCTTCAAAAGCATTGGCCAACAAAAGGGTAAGAATTCCAATAATCATATAACATATAATTTTAAGTAAATGAAATGGCAATAATTAAAGCAATACATAATGATCATGTTCATTTTATCACTTGTAATATCCTTACTCAAGGAATCCATTTCTTACACATTAACCATGTAAACCGATTATCCGAATACTCACATCCTTGGCACATAACCATAATTCAAACAACAACAATATTGGCACGTAATCAAACACATCAACACACATGCATAACATGCACAAATATACATGTGACTCACAACATGACTCAACGTATGCGAATGCGGTACCGACTCGTGGACCCAAAGTTCCACCACCTATGTTTCCCTTCCGGATCAAGGTCACTACGTCTTTTCCCACAATAGGGTCACCGTCTAGATATTGTGGACCCAAAGTTCCACCACCTATGTTTCCCTTCCGGATCAAGGTCACTACGTCTTTTCCCACAATAGGGTCACCGTCTAGATATTGTGGACCCAAAGTTCCACCACCTATGTTTCCCTTCCGGATCAAGGTCACTACGTCTTTTCCCACAATAGGGTCACCGTCTAGATATTGTGGACCCAAAGTTCCACCACCTATGTTTCCCTTCCGGATCAAGGTCACTACGTCTTTTCCCATAATAGGGTCACCGTCTAGATAATGTGGACCCAAAGTTCCACCGTCTCTGTTTCAAGACCACCATGCCATGCAACGTACAATATAACCAATGCATGCAATTAAGACTCACAATGATCTTAACATACACATGCCATCAAATCCAACCAATGGAACATCAACTATTGTACATGCATGCATACATATAATTTATCAATCTCAACTCAAGTAAAATGTATACAAACAAGATTACTTACTCAACCAAAACATAAACCATCAACTATCAACAATTCCAAATCGGAAAGTATATTTCAACATAAAGTCATTATCAATGGACCGGCATTATTCTCAATGTTTCTCATCGCGATCGAGTCACCGGAATGTAACTCGAACGGTTAGATTCAGGATTAAACTCAACTTATTTCATTCGCACTAAAATCGGGTCGATTCTTAAAAGTCAAAATTTCGCAAGACGAACTTCACTACGTCAAGCTACACGTCGGATTACACTAGCACGTCAATTTTCTTTGGATTCGGAGCAACTTGCTCCGTCGACGAATCTACCGAAATCGGAACACAAACGGGTTCTAAAGGAAATGCGAAAATTAGAATTTTGGAGGCTACAGACGCATCAACACGGGCACCCGTGTGCTGCAACACGGCCCGTGTTGGGAGGCCACCATAACGTGCCTAAAAAAATGCCAAGTCAGAGCATCAGCACGGGCACCCGTGTGATGCAACACGGCCCGTGTTGAGAGGCCTGCGTGAAAACTCCACTCTTTTGGGTTTTGCTCATTCTACCACCATGGTTTTCTTTCCCATTCAATACTCTTAGTTTCTACAGGCTAGCACCTAATACACTCACAAACCATACTCTTAATCCAACTTTTCTAAACCATTCCAACAATCAACCAACAAAACCCTATAAATCAACTATCAATTTTACCCCTAAATCCAAAATGTATCATACAAAACCTAACAATATGAGATGGAGAATCAAACCCCTTACCTTGGTGTGGGTTTTCTTGAAACAAGATGATGAAGATGTTGCAACTCCACCCTAGCTCCCTTTCTTCTCTTCTCTTCTTTTCTTTCTTCTTTCTCCTCTTTTCTTTCTTCTTTCTCCTCTTTTCTTTTCTTCTTCTCCTACTCTTACTAACTCTCCTTCTCTCTTTTATAAAACTCCCTTCTACTACTAACTTTCCTCCCTCTATCTTTCTAAAATTACAATTTGGCCCCAACAATTATTTAATTCAAATTATAATATATAACCCTATTAAACAATATTACATTAAATAATATTTATTCTATATAAACCTAATCATGCCAATTAATCAAACAAAGCCAAATATTACTATACACCAAATTAATATTACTCAAAATAGTATTTTATCATTATGAATATTTTTATTTCAAATAACCGAATTAACATTTAATCAAAAACGGGGTGTTACAACTCTCCCCCACTTAAAAGATTTTCGGCCCCGAAAATTTGACCAAAACGAACAAATCGGGACATGCCTATGCATTCGTCCACTCAATCCTCGCGTTAATTAAACAACATACAAAATACACCTAACACAAGGGCATCTCCCTAGCCATAACGTTTAGACAAGAACAACCATGCCGAGATGCGAAGCCCATACAATGCACTCGACAATCAACTAACACCCAACAACTAAACAAGTCGCAGACACACCGGTTAGCTCGAGAACTAAACAAACAAGATCGATACCATCCTAACGCCTCAACCATAGAATTAGTCATACACTCGAACCGACGCCTCGGAAACGAGTCATCAAAGGTAGGAACATAAAGTCTTACGACACAACACCGACACCATCGCTAAAACAAAAACAACAAAATGGTTATACAAACCAAAACTGAAATAATCAGAAAGGATAAAACCACGCGTGCTACGCAAACACGAAAAGATGCCATCATTCACGCATAAGTACGAACTCAAGAATTACACTTGCCGTTATCGTTCTCATTCCAGAAAAATCACAAGGTCACATCGTCCTTGTAGATTACCAACGTACCACCCTTGAACAATACCAAGTTACCCAAACATAACTGAACTGCGACACACCACTCATCCTAGGACGTATACTGACGACTTGCGACTATAACTCACTAGCCCAAATCCAACCACCCCGCATACTCGCTAAAAGTCAATGCTCGATACCTAAACCATGCTGTGTCACTTTATGCATAAGATGCCAACCGTAAAACAACTTGGTTAATCCTTAACTTCCCAATCACCCAAAATGGATACGTTCAAAGCGTACACCCATCAAGACACCTCGCAACATCAGCTTCATCAACTCGAAGAATCACTCTTTCATTCTCGATTGATCAACGTCCGTTGATCCTCTGAAATACACGACATAGTTTGACCTCTTCAAATACTGTCCAAATATTTCACTTGTGAAACTTCGATGTATACACTTGACTTCCACGAAGTCTTCCCTTATAACAATTCAATTCCCAGAGTTTAATTAAGTAATCACCATCCTCGCATCGCCGCAACGATTAATACACTGATTTCTTATTCGAAACATTTCTCATATTTTTCAATCTTCTAAAGTGGTAATCCAAACCAAAACACTCCCTCAAGAACTCTACTCATCAATTTCGTCTCATACTCCTGAAATTACAACATAGTTTGGACTTAGAACCATAACATCAATTTCTATGGAATCCAACATAAACACCGTCGCGACCGACTTCAGTCACAAACAGAACATCTTCCTCTATAAAACATCAATCATCTTTAAGTACCTGTGGTTACCAAACCATCACCAAATTCCTTACCGCCAAGACTTATTTTAGTCGTAATCTAATAATCCACCGCGACCATTAGTATCCGGTGAAATCCATATGGTAGTAGTGAACAAATCCTTAATAACCTTCTGAGTTTAATCTCAACAAGCGTCTCAAAATAAACATGCAACATTCTTTCAAAATAATAAATCTCAAATAAGATATTCTTGGGTTATCCTCAATATCAACTTAATAAACTCAACAACAGACGAAGTCTCTTTATAGATCATACTCAACTTGAATTGTCTTCAACAATTCCAATCTCCTTGTCGTTAACATCTGTACCTATAAGGTTCCAATGAGCATAACTGCATCAAACTCTAACCCCCGCATCCGATAATTTTCCATAAGAAAAAAAATCAAATCGTTCCAAGGTAGTAATACACTTTTCCAATTCTATGTCGAAATACATCTTACGTCCAAAACAAAATATCACAACACGTCGCACCAGGTTCTTCAGTACAAAACGAAACCAAAATCAAGGCATTCGCTAAACTTTTCACCGGCTAAAACAAATTCGCTTCCCATTGCGAAGTCCAATTAGTGACTCAACCATTTCGGGGTTAGGATATGCAAATAAAACATTTTATTCTGGACATAATTTCATGCTGAGATGTTTCAGAATGAAATTGAATCTATCTTCAGAAAGGGGTTTTGTAAATAAATCATCCCATTGATGGTATGTCTCAATAAATTTTAACGTAAGAATTCCTTTCTGAATATAGTCCCTAATAAAGTGATGTTTTATTTCTATATGCTTAACCCTATAATGCAAAATGGGATTTCTAGAGAGACATATGGAAGAAGTGTTATCACAGAAGATATGAATGTTACTCTCAATAATGTTAAAGTCTTCAAGTTGACTTTTCATCCAGAGAATTTGAGTGCTACATCCAGCAACTGCTATGTATTCAGCTTCTTCTGTTGACAATGCTATTGTGGACTGTCTCTTGCTGGCCCATGAGATCAGATTGTCTCCCAGAAACTGGCAGCTTCCAGAAGTGCTTTTACGCTCAACTCTCTTCCTTTTCCAGAATGCACGTGGGATGCCTTGGAGTCTTTAAGGGCTTACATTCTGAGAGGTCAAATTTCTTCAGAAGTTCTCTGACATATTTGCTCTGATAAATGTAAGTTCCTTCTGGAGTTTGGTTTATCTGAATGCCCAGAAAGAATTTGAGTTTCCCCATTAAGCTCATCTCAAACTCTGCCTGCATGCACTGGGAAAATTCTCTTCCCAGAGAAGGTTTAGTGGATCCAAAAATGATATCATCTACATAAATCTGACAAACTAAAATGTCATTCTTAAATGTCTTACAGAACAAGGTTGTGTCCACTTTCCCTCTGGTGAATTCCTTTTCTAACAGGAAGTTACTTAGTCTTTCATACCAAGCTCTGAGAGCTTGTTTCAGACCATAAAGTGACTTCTTTAGTTTGAAAACATGTTCTAGGTGTTTGGAATTTTCAAACCCAGGGGGTTGGTTCACATATACCTCTTCATCTATGTAGCCATTTAGGAATGCACTTTTGACATCCATCTGATACAGAGTGATGTCATTGTTTACAGCAAATGAGATTAAGAGTCTGATAGATTCTAACCTGGCGGCTGGAGCAAAGTTTTCTGTATAGTCTATCCCCTCTTGCTGACTATAACCTTGTGCCACCAGTCGTGCTTTGTTTCTGATGACTTCTCCTTGCTCATTCAGTTTGTTTTTGAACACCCACTTTGTTCCAATGACGTTGAATCCCTTTGGTTTAGGAGCCAGATCCCATACGTCATTTCTAGTGAACTGATTTAATTCTTCCTGCATTTCCAGAATCCATTCATTGTCCAGAAGAGCTTCATCAATTGTTGTTGGTTCAATTAGAGAGACCAGTCCCATGAGGGATTCTTCAGAGTTTCTAAATGTTGATCTGGTTCTGATTAGATCATCCTTCTTTCCCAGGATCTTATCTTCTGGGTGAGCTATGCTGCTTTTGGATAACCTTTTTTGGAGTTAATCAACATAAGGTACATGATCACTTGTAATATTTCTTGCTGAAGTTGTTGGAGCGTCTTTGTCGGGAACTTCTGATGGGTTGTCTTCAGTACCTGTGAATTCAACTTCTATATCTGCAAAAGATTCATTCTGCTTTGACTTTTGAGGGTCAAACTTATCATCAAATATAACACTGATTGTCTCTTCAACAATCTGTGTTTCTGTATTATAAACTTTGTACCCTCTTGAGCGTTCAGAGTATCCTAACATAATACACTTTTGTGCTTTAGAGTCAAACTTGTTCAGATGATCTTTAGTATTCAGAATAAAACAGGTGCATCCAAAAGGATGGAAATAAGAAATGTTGGGCTTTATGTTTTTCCACAATTCATATGGAGTCTTTTCCAGAATAGGTCTTATAGAGATTTTAATCTGAATGTAACACACTGTGTTAATTACTTCTGCCTAGAAGATCTTAGTAATGTTAGTCTCATTGATCATGGTTCTGGCCATTTCTTGTAGTGTTCCGTTCTTTCGTTCTACAACTCCATTTTTTTGAGGATTTCTAGGACAAGAGAAGTCATGCAAGATGCCTTTTTCATTAAAAAATGTTTCAAATTTTTTATTTTCAAATTCTCCACCATGATCACTTTTGATTTTGACAATTCTAAGATCCTTTTCATTCTGAACTTGGTTACAGAATGCAACGAACACAGAATGTGACTCGTCCTTGTATCTTAAGAACTTTACCCATGTCCATCTGCTATAGTCATCTATGATCACTAGCCCATACTTCTTTCCACTAACAGACGCAGTTTTTACTGGTCCAAATAAGTCTATGTGCAGAAGTTCTAATGGTTTAGAGGTGGAAACAATATTTTTAGATTTAAAAGCAGGTTTTGCAAATTTGCCTTTCTGACATGCTTCACACAGAGCATCTAAACTGAACTTCAGATTAGGAAGTCCTCTGACCAAATTGAGTTTGTTAATCTGAGATATTCTTCTCATTCTAACATGCCCTAATCTTATGTGCCAGACCCATTGCTCGTTGTTAATAGGGAGAATACATTTTACATTCTGACTCTTTATTTCAGAAAGTTTTATCTTATAAATGTTGTTTTTCCTCTTTCCATTAAAAAGGATAGTTCCATCTTTCTGACTATCAGCTTTGCATGAATTTTGATTAAAGATTATATCATAACCGTTATCATTTAATTGAATTATGGATAACAGGTTATGCATTAATCCATCAACTAAAAGCACATTATTTATAGAAGGAAGATTACCATTACCTGCTGTTCCAGAGCCAATGATCCTGCCTCTTTGGTTGCCTCAAAAGCCCACGTAGCCTCCAGGTTTAAGTTCCAGGCTTTGGAACATATGCTTTCTTCCCGTCATGTGTCGAGAGCATCCAGAGTCCAGGTACCATGACTGGTGTTTTAGCCTTGCTGCTAAAGATATTTGCTACATATATAATTTTGTCCTTAGGTACCCATATCTTTTTGGGTCCTGGTTTGTTGTTTTTACCAAAATTCTGGTTGAATTTTGGTTTGATAGAGTAATCATTACTAGTGTATTTTAGGTCGTGTGTGTGCCCATATGTGAAGTGTGATTTTAGTGGTGTGCGTTTTATGACAAGGTCCATGACTTTCTTAGGTGGAGATACCTTATCCTGGTATCCTATTGCTTTTCTGCCATTCCTGCTAACTCCATAGATCATTGAAGCCATCTTTCTTCTATCTATGTTTTTAGCCAGAAACTTCTGAAAGTTGTGATCATACTCTTTGATGATCTTATCAACATTACTGGGAGTCTCTGAGATTATTTCTTTCTGAGAGTTTTGTAAATCGTTTTCTAATTTTGAAATCTTTTCTTTTAACTCAGAATTCTCTAATCTAAGACTCTCAGTATTTTCAGAGTCAGAGACAAGATCCCTTTTCAGGTTCTTGAATTTGACTCTGATTTGTTGATACCTTTCCATAATTTCATTCAGACTTTCTGCAAGTTCAGCCTTAGTAAAATTAATAGTGAAATCAGGGAATACCTCTTCTGTATCTGATTCTGAGTCTGAACCAGAAGCTTCACTGTCTTCTGCCACATTTTCCATGAGAGCTATGTTGGCTCTTTCATCATTTGACTCTGAGTCAGCATCAGAGGTGTCTGAATTGTCCCATGTTTCCATGAGGCTTTTCTTCTTCTCCTTGAAGAACTTCTTTTTGGGCTTCTACTTTTGAAGCCTTGGATATCACTTTTGTAGTGCCCTTGCTCATTGCACTCAAAGCAGATGATGTCCTTGTTATTTGACTTTCTGTGTCCTGAGGAACCTTCATATCTTCTTTGTCCAGAGGAGAACTCAGACTTTCTGTATCTGGAGGAGGATTCATTTTGATTCTCTGATCTTCTCGGGTTTCTGAATTTACTTTGTCTCTGCTTCCACATTTGATTGACCCTTCTGGAGAGAAGAGACAATTCATCTTCTTCTGATGAGGATCCATCAGAGGTTTCTTCCATAGCCTGCAAAACCTTAGAATTAGATTTTTTTAAGATTTTAATGCTAGAGGCTTACCATGCTTTTGAGGCTCATCTTCTTCTAGCTCTATCTCAAGACTTCTGAGGGAGCTGACAAGTTCCTCCAGAGATATGTTGTTGAGATCTTTAGCTAGTTTAACCGCAGTGACCATTGGCTTCCATTGCTTTGGTAGACTTCTGATTATCTTTTTTACGTGATCAACAGTAGAATATCCTTTGTCAAGAACCTTCATCCCAACAACAAGAATCTGGAATCTTGAGAACATTGCTTCTATGGATTCACTATCTTCCATCTTGAATGCTTCATATTTATGAATGAGCGCAAGGGCCTTGGTTTCTTTGACTTTTATGTTGGCTTCATGCGTCATTCTCAAAGAGTCAAACATGTTTTTGGTTGTCTCTCTGTTTGATATTTTCTCATATTCTGAGTATGAGATAGCACTAAGAAGTATTGTTCTGGCTTTATGATGGTTTCTGAAATCACGTTTTTGCTGGTCAAACATCCTTTTTCTGTCTATCTTCTGACCACTTTCATCCACTGGACGTGTGTATCCATCAATTACCATGTCCCATAGATCAGCATCATGAGCCAGAAAGAAGCTCGCAATTCTGTCTTTCCAGTAGTCAAAATTTTCTCCATCAAAGACTAGAGGTTTACCGCTGATTCTGTCCTTGTCCTCATGATAGTCATTGTTGATGATTTAGCTTGGTCCCACCATAGTGTTTTTCTAAAGCTTGGATCTTGTACTGACACAGTTAAGTGTATGAACTCAGAACCAGGAGCTCTGATGCCAATTAAAGAAGTGAAAAACACAAGAAGGGGGAGGGGGGGGGGTTGAATTGAAACTTAAAATCAAAAGCGTTGTAGACACGATATTTTTATCCTGGTTCATTTGATCTCAAACTACTCCAGTCCACTCGCCAAGGTGATTTCGCCTCTCTCCAACGAAGACTTAATTCACTAATCAAAAACTGATTACAACACTACTTTGACAACTGCCAAAGTCTTCTTGAGTACAACCACAACCTGGTTAATTTTAAGGAAAACTAGCTTAATTAAGATAAAAGACTATAATGTATTTTACTTACAAAAATTGTATCACAATTGTGATATTTTACACAATTTTGAGCGTATATATGAATATGTAAGATTGCAGCGTTTTAGAGGTATGTTGCATTAGTATCAAAATCGTAAACGGTTTGTCCTCTAAGCTTGTTTATATAGGCATGAAAATCCTATCCAACATAAAGCGTGATAATGGACATTCAATGTTGTTTCCATATTGAGTAGATTCTTGTCTGAATGAAGCCGTTGCATATGATGTTGTCTTGATTGAATAGTAACGCTTCAGAACTTAGAATCTTGCATGCTGCAATTGCTTCAGAATATTGATGACTCAAAGATGTGAGGATCTGAGGGTATATGAACCTTCTGTTCAGAATCAAAGTATTCTTCACTTCAGCGTAGGTTCTGATCATCATTCTTCAGCACAGATTCTGATTACCTCAGCTTGAAAGCTTCTGTAGCTTAATTTCTGATGTTGTTTCGGTCAGAACTTCTGCATACAAAATAACACAAATTTAGAGTGCATATTTGTTCTTTGTGTTTGTTATCATCAAAACTCTAATTAAGGGTTGTAGAATCAAACTATGTTCTAACAACCTTCGCCTTGCATAACATACTCCCTTTCCCATATCTCGGTCGTTTGACCATGATTTTTACCTTCTAAGGTTTACTCGATGTTTGCCTTTCCCTTCCTATGGGCTAAAAAACGTTCGATGGCGACTTCTTTGATTTCATTATCAGTTGATTGTTCAGGTCAATTCGTGGAGGTTATTCAGAACATCGCCCATGAGAAAGAAGAGTTGAGACAGGCTATTTAGAAACCAGTTGCTACCATTATTGATCATGTTAACCCACCAAGTGTTAATCTTAACCATGGGGAGGTTCCTTTGAATCAAAATGTCAGAAACACCATTCAGATTCCTTTTAACGGAACTCCTTACCATGAGGACATTTCTGATGCATCATATGGCACCTTCAGGTTCCCGACTGATAAGACTGGGTCTGAGAAAAAGCTTCACCTCTTGGAGGAGTAGATGAAGTCTATTGAAGGTCATAATTCCTTTGGTTTAGACGCTTCCAGTTTGTGCCAAGTTCCTGGGTAGTATGGTATCTCTAATACGGTAACATCAACTTTGGAAGGTACTTTCTCAACCTAGAGTATACCCTCATCCATTAACTGTTGAATAGATTTTTTCAGTTCTCCATATTCTTCTCGATTAGAAGTGCACTATAGACAAAAATCATGAAGGTCTTGCAAAACCCCTTGTTGTAGTAGAAATCCTTTGATATTGGTAAATGGTATTTTGATTTCATAAAAACTACTCATCAAAACTGGTCCTTCTTCAACTAAGATGGCATTTACAGTAGCCTCATCATGTGGCGGCATAAGATTGTTTTGAACATTCGGCCCTATTAGAGTGAAGGAAATTTATTTTACATCAACAAGATCTTGAACTTTGTATTTTAATGCTCTACAATTTTCCGTAGAATGACTGGGAGCATCTGCGTGAAATTCACATTGCACGTCGGCATCATATCCTTTGGGGAGAACCTCAGGTGGTGGCCCATGTTCTCTCAACTGAACCAAATTAGCAGCAATCAACTGTGGCAAGAGTTATGCATGACATAGGGATAGGATCAATTTTTCTATGAGGGTAGGTCATTTGTCTTTATTGGTTTTGAGGCCTTTAATTTTACTGATAACGTTGTTGCTATTGTTGGTGTTGTTGTTGTGGTGGTGTTGCTAAACCACTGGTTGCTGTTGTTGCAGAGTGAAAGGTTGTTGTGGAGCCACCCATGGTTGAGGAGAACTTGTAGCATATATCGTATGTGGAACAACATAAAGATTTGAGTAATATGGAAACATGATGGCTGGAGTTTTTCCTTTATCGGCATATATATGGCTTGACTCACCCTCCTTTTACTTAGCCCATCCAAAGTATCGTTTCTTTCCATTACTAAAATTGGTGTTATTACCACTAGTACCAGTTGTATTCTAAATTGAACCAACTTTGATACACATTTCGACCCTCTCCCCAATAATCACTATGTCAGAAAAGGACGAAGAAGTGCTACTGATTGCATGTTGAAGATACAGACCTATCAAAGTACCCATGAACAAATCAACTAACTCGCGATCAAGGAGCGGTGGCTGAACCCTTGCAGTTAGGCTATGCCACCTTTGGGGTACTCTTTAAAGGATTCATCGACTTTTTGTGACATACTTTGCAATTGGGCACGGTTGGAAGCCATGGAAGTATTATAATGATAGTTTTCAGGAAAGCGTAAGCAACCTCTTCCTGAGTACTAACATGAGTTGGTTCTAGTTGCATGTGTAACACCCCAATTCTACCCGGCAATTATAAATGTAAATTAGAGTCATAAAATTCATACAACTGAATCAGGATGCCATAAATTCAACTTAAAAACCATTGCATTCAACATGGATACATAACACTTTTAAAACTTCGGATGAACCAACCACAAAATAAATTAATCTCTTAATTCAACAACTTGAACAACTACGTAGTGGAATCATAATAACATCCTTTTCCAACATTACAACAACTTCAAAATAACACATACTTAGCAACAATCAAATTAAAGTTCAACAACTGGAATAACAATAACTAAAAGCAATAAGCGTTCATCCACCCGAGTGTTACGTATCAGAATAATGACACCTACTCGAACTACTGAAGGTATACCGCCTTCACTCTGGATTACCTGCACGTTACCAACATAAGGGTAACATTCAAACAGAAGGGGTGAGATATCTAATAATATAATAAAACATGTGATAAATAATATATTAAATCAGATCATATGATATCACCACTTCACATATTATAAACAACAATAATAGCAACAGAGCATTAACAACATACAACATTTACCACATCAATACAACAACTTCATTATGCAATGGTATAATGCAACTCAATACTATGCAAATGCATGTGGTACCATTGGAGCAGAACTCCCATCTTAAAATAATTTCCAATAAATAGAGGCATTCAATAAGGCATAAGCCTTCATCTCAATATTCGCAAATACAAGCCATCTTAACAAGCATCAGCTCCATCTTGATATGCAATGTATGAGACATTATCATGAATGTAGTAACAACAATCACCACTAACAACATCTCAACATGAATCATCGTTAGCCAGAAGCCTACAACTTAATAGTTGTCAATTATTATAGGCATCTCAACATCATTCATCAACACAATTCATCAACATAATTCATCAACATAATTCATCAACTTAATTCATCAACGTAATTCCACAGCAACTCAGCCATAACAACAATACAACGACAGATCAACAATCCCTCAATGTTGGCCATAGGCCTACAACATAATAATGCCCATAATTAATTATTCATCTAATTCTTATCTCTAATTACAAAACCTCTACATATTATTATAATGTAATACTACATCATTATTATTATTAATCTTACTGTCCTGAACCAAGCAATAATCTAAGATCGTCTTATCCACATCATAATTCATAAAATCATCATAGCGGTTAACGCGGGAAACTAACTCTATCCTAATTTTGGTACTAGGATTATTCTTCTTATCCTTCATTTTAATCCCTATGAATGAATTTCATCGCGTTATCTATCCAACGCTTCAAACAACACCTCGAACGGAGTCCAAAAACTCAAGTTACAGCCTTTGGAAAAATCTGTCAAAAATTGGACTGCATGAGTCGACGCATGTCCCTTTAAGTCGACGCATACTGGGTTTTGAGTCTTGCATGAGTCGACCTGTAACCTCTTGTGCCGACTCATACTGAGTCTGAAATACTACATGTGTCGATGCATGATCCTTTCGTATCAACTCATCCTGAGTCTTAAATCCTGCATATGTCGACGCATGGCCTTTGAGGTCGACTCATACTGATCTGTAATGAATTTATTCCGCGATTTCACTGCATTTTCACCGTGAGTTCCCTGTCTTAGGCCCTAAAAACATCCTCTAATCATAGATAACCATCAATTATTATAATCCTACATTTCTACATCAATTGTACATCATTAGGGCATCATTATTCGTCTCTAAATCATTGATTTCTCATCAAACAACAATACATACATATCAATAACAAACAAAACAATTTCTTCCAAATCCAATCCCATATACTACTCATCATAAACCTTATTATAGAGTTATAACCCCACCCTTACCTTGGATTGAAGGTTTCTCTACAATTTTCCGATTTAATTCTATTTATGCCTCTTTTCCTTTTTTTCTGCAACTTTCACGTTCTCTTTCTCTCTTCCAACCCTTATTTTCTTTTCTTCTTACTGCTACTTCTTTTTCCTTATTATTTCTAAATAAATAATATCATAACACTATAATTTTCATTATGTCTTAATGGACTTAAAACTCCTACACCCCCTTTCTACTACTTCTAATCCTTAAAAATAAGCCCACATCAAATAATAGTATTATTCTAATATTATTCCATAACTTAACTGAATAAATTAATTCAATTAATCACAACAAAACATCTATCATCATAACACAACTTCACAAATAATCCAAAAATAATTTAATTAAATAATTAATTAAATCACGAGCGTTACAACTCTCCCCCACTTAGAATATTTTCGTCCTCAAAAATTTACCTTAATCAAACAACTCAGGATAGGCATCCCGCATCTTGCTTTCTAACTCCCAAGTCATGCTTACTCCGGCAGCTCCTAGCCAAGCCACTTTCACCAAAGCAATATCTTTGCCCCTCAGAGTCTTTATTTCATGATCCGCAATTCGTACAGGCATTATCTCCACAGTAAGGTTATCCCGTACTTGCACATCATCCATATGAATCACATGAGACAGATCAGAAATATACTTCCGGAGTTGCGACACATGAAACACATTATGCAAATTCGAAAGATTAGGCGGTAAGGCCACTCTATAAGCAACGTTCCCAGCTATTTCTGAAATCTGATATGGACCAATAAAATGAGAAGTGAGCTTCTTAGACTTCAATGCTTGTCCAACACCAGTCACATGTGTAACTCTCAAAAACACATGGTCACCCGCTTGAAATTATAAATCTTTCCTTCGCTTGTCATGATAACTCTTTTGTCTACTTTGGGAAGCTTTCATCTTTTCCCGAATCATCTTCACCTTCTCAGTAGTCTCACGAACAAGTTCAGGTCAAGTACTACACTTTCTCAAGATTCATGCCAACATAAAGGAGTTCTACATCTTCGACCATACAACGCTTTAAAAGGTGCCTTTCTAATACTAGAATGGTAATTATTATTATAAGTTAACTCTGTCAACGGAAGGTAAGTATCCACGAACCTCCCTGCTCAAGAACACATGCCCTTAACAAATCTTCCATCAATTGAATATTCCGTTCAGTCTGACCATCCGTCTGAGGATGATACGCCGAACTCAACCTCAACTTAGAACCCAACGCTTCTTGCAAACTCTTCCAAAACTCAGAAGTAAACCTCAGATCTCTATCTGACACAATGCACAGAGGAACACTATGCAGCCTCACAATTACACTAGTGTAAATCTCATCCAACTTCATCACTAGAAAACTGATGTTAATAGGAATAAAATGAGCTGACTTCGTAAGCCTATCAACAATCACCCAAATCGAATCATGTCCTCTTAAAGTATTTGGTAACCCCGTCACAAAGTCCATCAAAATGTTATCCCATTTCCATTCTTGAACTTCTAACGGTTGCATCAACCCTACAAGCTTCTAATGTTCAACTTTCAACTTCTGACAAGTTAAACATGCATACACAAACTGAGCCACATAACTCTTCATCCCAGGCCACCAAAACAAATTCTTCAAATTCAGATACATCTTTGTATCTCCTGGATGAATACTAAACTTGCTTCTATGGCTCTCCTCAAGAATCACTTTCTTCATCCCTGTATCATCAGGAATACAAATCCGATTATAAAATGTCAACACACCTTGCACATCTAACTTAAAATCATTATTCTTAGACTGATCGATTCCAACCATCGAATCTACCAGTTTCACATCCAACTTATGAGCTTCTCAGATACTGTCTAGGAATTCTTTATTAATCTTCAACATACCCAACATAACACTCTGCGGTGTCACTTTGCAAACTAAGCTCATATCCCTGAACTGTTCAATTAATTCCAACTCCTTAACCATCACTGCTGACATATGTAAATTCTTTCGACTCAACGCATCAGCTACCACATTCGCTTTTCCTAGATGATAATTCAAACCGAAATCATAATCCTTTAACAATTCCAACCATCTTCGTTGCCTCATATTCAACTCCTTCTGATCGAATAAATACTTTAAGATCTTATGGTCACTAAACACTTCAAATCTAGAACCATAAAGATAATGCCTCCAAATATTCAAAACAAAAACAATTGCAGCAAGCTCTAAATCATGCGTAGGATAGTTCTTCTCATGAGTCCTCAACTGCCTTGATGCATAAGCAACTACATTATCATTATGCATAAGCACACCTCCTAAACCCATCTTAGAAGCATCACAATATACTACAAAAGGTTCTCCTGGATTAGGTAACGTCAAAATTGGAGCCGACGTCAATCTCCTCTTCAACTCTGCAAAACTCTCTTCGCACTAAACATCCTACACAAAGGCTCTACCTTTACAAGTCAACTTAGTCAACAGGAGTGCCAACTTATAAAAACCTTCGATAAACCTTCTATAGTAACCAGCTAATCCCAAAAAGCTTCTAATCTCAGTAGATGACTTCAGAGTTTCCCATTTCAACACAACATCAACTTTCGATGGATCTATAGCAATGCCACTACCTAAGATCACATGACCAAGAAAACTTACCTCCTTTAACCAAAACTCAAACTTGGACAACTTTGCATACAACTTCTTTTCTTTCAAAACTTGCAATACTACTCTTAAGTGTTTTGCATGATCTTCTCCTGACTTAGAGTAAATCAAAATGTTATCAATGAACACCACTATAAACCGATCCAAATAAGTATGAAAGATACGGTTCATGTATTCCATGAATACTCCCGGTGCATTAGTAACACCGGAAGGCATCACCGAATACTCATAACGTCCATAACGCGTTCTGAAAGCCGTCTGCTAGATATCTTCATCCTTCACTTTAATCTGATGGTAACCCGACCTCAAATCAATTATACTGAACACCTGAACATCCACCAATTGATCCATCAAGTCATCTATTCTTGGAAGTGGATACTTGTTCTTAATCATCACTTTATTCAACTGTCTATAATCAACACAAAGCCTCATACTTCCATCTTTCTTCTTTACTAACAACACTGGAGCTCCCCACGGAGATACACTTGGTCTTAAAAACTTCTTTTCAAGTAACTCTTCCAATTGCTTCTTTAACTCTGACAATTCAGATGCAGACATCATGTATGGTGCCATAGACACAGGTCTGGTACCAGGTACAAGATCAATAGAAAATTCAACTTCTCTCTCTAGCGGTACATCAGGAATTTCATCAGGGAAAACTTTAGAAAATTCACGCACCACTTGCAATTCCTCAATTATAGCTTGAGTCTCGACAAATAGTGACGCCATCAATGAGAACATTTGTGCTTCTTCTTGCATCAACTGTCGCAACTGTCTAGCAGACAACAAACTATCATCCTCTTCTTCAGGAGTAGAAAACCTCACAGACTTGTGATAGCAATTAATATGAACATGGTTATGCTCTAACCAGTTCATACCCAGAATCACATCCAACCATCTTAAAGGCAAACAAACCAAATCAACAGTAAAGTCTCTATCGAAAATCGACAAAGGACACTTCAAACACACAAAATAAGTAGTCACCGACCCCTTGGTTGGAGTATCGACGACCATCTCTCCATTCATAGAAGACAACAAAAGACCAAATCTTTTAACACAATCAATAGTAATAAAGCAATGAGTAGCACCGGTATCAATAATAGTAATTTAATGAGTACTATTAATGAAACATGTACCTCTGATGCGTCTGTCCTCAGTAGCTTCCTGATCCTCAACCAAAGCGAAGACTTTACCACTTGTCTGTGCCCTCTTTGGTTTCTGGAACTGACTACCAATGTGCCCTTCTTCACCATAATTGAAACAAATCAACTCCTTATGCTTGCACTCAGATACAACATGTCCAGCCTTACCACAACAGAAACACCTCTTTACCTCAACAGTATACACATTACTCTTACGCCCATGTTTTCCACATGAAACAAACCACACCAGCAGGAGCATCTCCCCCACTAGTCTTCTGACCTTGAGCAGCTTTCTGTTTACCTTTACTAGTTGGGGTGTCATAAGGCTTACCATGATTCTGTTGGTGCTTACCCCTCTTCTCACTGATAATATTGTAATGAGCATTATTACCCTCTTCATAAATCCTGCAACTATCAATCAGATCAGCAAAGACACGAATCTTATGGTATCCAATTGCCTTCTTGATCTCTGGGTGCAACCCGTTCTCAAACTTGATGCACTTTGAAAACCTAGCATCTGCCTCACCGTAGTGCGGATAAAACTTTGCCAACTCAGCAAACGTTGCAGCATACTTAACAACCGACATACTCCCTTGCTTTAGCTCAAGGAACTCAATCTCCGTCTTACCACGAACGTCTTCAGGAAAGTACTTCCTCATAAATTCCCTACAGAACACATCCCAAGTTACATTTTCACCTGCAGCTCCTGTGCTGGAGTGCAGTCCATCACAAGGAAGATTCTCTCAATCTCTTTCAACCAATCCAGTTCTCCGTCAGGATCATACTTTCCCTTGAAGGTAGGCTGATTCTCTCTCTGGAAAGTCGCCAAACAACGAGATCCAACATTCCCGTCAGCATTCAGCTGATTCTCCATCGCATGCGCCATTGCTTCTAAAGCAGCAGTAAGTGCAGCATTATTCCTTCCAGCTGTCTCAAATTATCTATAAAACTTAAACAACAGTTAGAACTTAAAGTAACAATACTCGATTGTTAGACAACTACGACTCGACATCTTGGTCGGACGGACCAACTTTGCTCTGATACCAACTTTGTAACACCCTAATTCTACCCGGAAAATATAAATGTAAATCAGAGTTATAAAATTCATACAACTGAATCAGGATGCCACAAATTCAACTTAAAAACCATTGCATTCAACATGGATACATAACACTTTTAAAACTTCGGATGAACCAACCAAAAAATAAATTAATCTCTTAATTCAACAACTTGAACAACTACGCGGCAGAATCATAATAACATCCTTGTCCAACATTACAACAACTTCAAAATAACACATACTTAGCAACAATCAAATTAAAGTTCAACAACTGGAATAACAAAAACTAAAAGCAACAAGTGTTCATCCCCCCGAGTGTTACATACCAGAGCAATGACACCTACTCAAACTACTGAAGGTATACCGCCTTCACTCTGGATTACCTGCACGTTACCCATGTAAGGGTAACATCCAAACAAAAGGGGTAAGATATCTAACAATATAATAAAACATGTGATAAATAATATACTAAATCAGATCACATGATATCACCACTTCACATCTTATAAACAACAATAATCGTAACGGAGCATCAACAACATACAACATTTACCACATCAATACAACAACTTCATTATGCAATCGTATAATGCGACTCAATACTATGCAAATGCATGTGGTACCATTGGAGCAGAACTCCCATCTTAAAATAATTGCCAATAAATAGAGGCATTCAACAAGGCATAAGCCTTCATCCCAATATTCGCAAATACTTGCCATCTTAATGAGCATCAGCTCCATCTTGATATGCAATGTATGAGACACCATCATGAATGTAGTAACAACAATCACCACTAACAACATCTCAACATGAATCATCATTGGCCAAAAGCCTACAACTTAATAGCTGCCAATTATTAGAGGCATCTTAACATAATTCATCAACATAATTCATCAACATAATTCATCAACGTAATTCCACGACAACTCAGCCATAACAACAATATAACGACATATCGACAATCCCTCAACGTTGGCCATAGACCTACAAAATTATAATGCCTATAATTAATTAATCATATAATGCTTATCTCTAATTACCAAACCTCTACATATTATTATACTATAATACTACATCATTATTATTATTAATCTTACTGTCATGAACCAAGCAATAATCTAAGATCGTCTTATCCACATCATACTTCACAAAATTATCATAGCGATTAACGCGAGAAGCTAACTCTATCCTAATTTTGGTACTAGGATTATTATTCTTATTCTTCACTTTAATCCTTATGAATGAAGTTCATCGCGTTAGCTATCCAACGCTTCAAACAGCACCTCAAATGGAGTCTGGAAACTCAAGTTATAGCCTTTGGAAAAATCTGTCAAAAATCGGACTGCATGAGTCGACGCATGTCCCTTTGAGTCGACATGTATTGGGTTTTGAGTCTTGCATGAGTCAACGTGTAACCTCTTGTATCGACTCATACTGAGTCTGAAAGACTGCATGTGTCGATGCATGATCCTTTCGTATCGACTCATCTTGAGTCTTAAATTCTGCATGTGTCGACGCATGGCCTTTGAGATCGACTCATACTGATCTGTAATGAATTTATTCTGCGATTTCACTGCAATTTCCCTGACTTAAGCCCTAAAAACATCCTCTAATCATAGGTAATTATCAATTATAATAATCCTATGTTTCTACATCAATTGGACATCATTAGGGAATCATTATTCATCTCTAAATCATTGATTTCTCATCAAACAACAATACATACATATCAATCACAAACAAAACAATTTCTTCCAAATCGAATCCCATATACTACTCATCATAAACCCTATTATAGAGTTATAACCCCACCCTTACCTTGGATTGAAGGTTGCTCTACAATTTTCCGATTGAATTTTGTTTTTGCCTCTTTTCCTTCTTTTCTACAACTTTCACGTTCTCTTTCTCTCTTCCAACCCTTATTTTCTTTTCTTCTTACTGCTACTTCATTTTCCTTATTATTTCTAAATAAATAATATCATAACACTATAATTCTCATTATGTCTTAATGGACTTAAAACTCCTACACCCTTATTCTACTACTTCTAATCCTTAAAAATAAGCCCACATCAAATAATAGTATTATTCTAATATTATTCCACAACTTAATCCAATAAATTAATTAAATTAATCACAACATAAAATCTATCATCATAACACAACCTCACAAATAATCCAAAAATAATTTAATTAATTAATTAATTAAATTACGGGCGTTACATCATGTATCATTCTAACGGGGCCCCTGTAAGACTATATTGAAAGTAATGGATGAGAAGAGGTTCATTTATAGCATAGGAAGCCATTTTGCGGTAGTAAGAGCGGAGATTATTTTTAGGACATGTATTTCCCTTGTACTTGTCAAAGTCAAAGGTTTTGAACTTTTTAGGCATCACAGTTCTTAGGACTAAACACATGTCAGCAGCATTGAAACTAGTTTTGTTTGACCCCTCCATGGCCCTGAGTCATTCTTCAATAGGTTGATACATCTTAGTAGTCTGATTGATTTCATCCTTGAGGTCAACAACCAAGTTACTCTAAGAGAAACCAAAATCAATAACATTATTGTGATCATCGATTATCTTCTCTTTATTCTTAGTAGTAAGTACGACCTTTAAAAGATGACCTCTATTGAGTTCTCCATTGGCAGAAGAAACAGTAAGATTGAAAACATTCTGACGAAGATCTTCCTAGCCTTTGATCATGGCATGAAGTGTCTCAATAAGTTGATTCATTAATTCCCCCATGGAATCCATATCTTAGCGGAGTAAGTTCTGGTTCTCTTTAATGTGGTCCATAATCCTCTTTTTATTGAGTCTAGTGTTGTACGGGTGTGCAGGAGTCAGCTTCACTGATTCTGAATAAGGACAAAAGATAAGGACCCCATTAAGTTTTTGTACATGATAAATATATTCATGGAATATATGAAGTGCATGCAATGTTTTCATTTCTAGGAAATCTTAAGGTTCTCGTCACCCAATAAGATGATAAATAATATGGCTCAATAAACGAAAGACAAGAATTTTAAGACATCCTGGAAGCAATATGCATATGTGAGTTATCATTTTTTTACATCATATATTTTTTAAAAATAAATATGCTATGATGCAAAATGACAAGATCAAGGTTTCCATAACACTGGACACTGTTAAACTGTTGTACCAAGTCAAGAGTCACAGTGTAATACGGTGGGAGGACTGACTTTTTTGGTTTTATAAAATATGAGTGGATAGCTAGAGTCACCACCGACTTTTATTTAATCCAATATTTAGGAAAGGTGAAAAGAACAGGAAAGACCTTTGATAGATTTTGAGTTCAGGGGGTATGTTATGAAAAGGGAAG
Organism: Vicia faba; assembly: GCA_948472305.1. Lineage (NCBI taxonomy): Eukaryota > Viridiplantae > Streptophyta > Magnoliopsida > Fabales > Fabaceae > Vicia > Vicia faba. Next base: position 756,218,587 of record OX451740.1, on the reverse strand, counting down.
TGTTAGCACCCTTTTCATCCGTAGTTATCTACAGGCTCTTAATTGCTAGCTCACTTTTAAAAAATTTCTTTATGTGTGTGATTTGTTTGAAAATATTTTGAAAAGCCAAAGTACGACCAACTTTATAATCATTCTTGTATCAATCCTCAAGAACGCGTACAAAGTGTTTGAAAATATTTTGTTTCAAAAGTGTGATATGTAAAAATGTTTTATTTTAGAAAAGAGTTGTGATCAAGCGATTAAAAGTTCCATACCCACTAAAGGACGTTCTTATTCTTTTTCTTCTCCTTTAGAGATAGCGCTATCCGTACCATTAGTTAGTAGGTAGCCTTATCTATTGGATGTGAAGTGACAGGCGTAGGGTTATCATATGGTCATCGAAGGAAACATATAAAGATACTTTAGAAATTTATCAGAGGGACTGGATCGTTTTTTCATAGGCAACGTTGAAGGCTCATTGAGGGACTATGATCTTTATTCGAGGGACTTTGCTAAAGTATCCCTATTTCGAGGGACATGGCCATTATTTCCGAAGGAAACAAAGAGAAGTTACCCTAGAGGTGCAAGTGTGAATAATGTGTTTAGTTCAATTATTTATCTTGTATTAGGGTTTTCTATCCATTGTTTTTAGGTCTTTCCATACATGTCTAGTTATTAGCAGTTGAATATATGAAGAAAATTAAAGGTGCAAAAAGTAAAAACCTAAGCTATTACAGGGCTTTGGGGCAATTACTTAGAAATGGCAGGAAAGTAAAGTATGAAATATAAACCTAAACTATTATATCATGTAAGCAGTTACATAATAGAAAAAATTCCAAAGTTAAATCTAAACTATTACAAGAAAAAGTCATGTGACCTATACAATTTCTCTAAGATAATAAATAGCAAAAGAAATAAAGAAGGGTTAGAAAAATGTTTGAATTTTTTTATGTTTTTTAGAAAATAATTTAAAGTTAATCAAATAGTTAAAACCCTAAGTCTAATTAATTTTAATTAATAAAAATACCTAAAGTCTAATTAATTAATAAATAAGTAAAGTAAAAATTAATTATTGATTAAAAAAAACCTAAACTGAGTTTGTTAGGGTTTTTTTTAAAAAGATTAAAATTGATTAATTGTTAATTAAGAAAATAATTAAGAAAAAAAATAGGGTTAGAAATCAAGGAAATGAGGTTAAAAGGATAAAAATGGGTAAAACTGCATGGGGTGGGTGTTGAACCCATGCCCTCCTTCCTTCACACTGCATAGCTTACCACTAGGCCAAGCGCCTGTTGGTGTTAGGAGATAAGTGTTGCATATTTGTTGTACCAAAAAATTTGCCCTCCCATTTTCTTCAAGACATTCTCCTAGGATTCTCAAATGCTCAAGGTGGCTCAAGAATTGATCAGATAAATTCTCCTCCTAAGCAATGGACTCACAACTAGAATTTTGTACTTCTCAAGGAAGATTGGGTTTCCCAGGTCTCAAGTGGTTTTCATGGTTCTTCATATATCCCTAAGAATTCTCGTGTCAAATTTCAAGTCTTGCATCACAAGTTTTCTCAATCAATGGCGTAGATGACCGAGAATCAACTGTATTGGGTAAAAAGTCAATTATGGTCAACATACAGTCAAACTTCAAGATTTTTGGTCAACATCAAGGTTTTGAAGTCATATTCATCATTTGATCAAAGGTTGATCATGATTCCTCAAAAAAAGTCCTCAAATCATCAAAAGTCAAAAGTTGCCAAATTAAGGTTTCCTTAGGAAAAGTCAATTAAACTTTAACCAAGCATAAGTTTCACATGCTTCATTAGTTTTTCCATAACCAAAGCTCATTTTGAAGGAAGTTCAATTCTCCACAGCTTTGTAACTCTAATCTCAAGTCCAACAAATGCTTCATTTGAGAGATATGGGTCAATACATTACAGGTCATTTCAAAAGTCAACAAAAAGACACTTTTTGTCAAGGCAGCTTACATCAGGATTAATTCTCCAAATGAAAAAATAATAAACAGTGATATTTTAGAGGGCATCTTAAGATTTCCAAAAAGTACAAGATCACGTTCAAAATATGAAAATTTAGAGAGTTATGACCATTGTACGTTGGGAAATCTTGAGCAAATGCATGAAGTTCAAATTGAGCAAACTTGATATTTTGGGATATTGAGCTATTATTTTGTAGTCCAAGCGTGTTGTATATCTCATGTGCACCTCAAGACTTATTCATACACCTCCATTTGATTTATTTTATTTATTTTTGATTTTTTATTCATTTTAAAGTCAAAATTAAATGAAATAAGACAATGCCTTCTTACACAAATACGAAGCCCATATCTTTGCCATAATTTCAACCTATATAATCTCTCATCCATTCTCATACAAGGACACAAAAACCTTTCCCCACAAACCTATAAAAAAAATCAAAAATTTTCAAGAACCCTAAAATCTTAAAACCCTTGTTACAAACCATTTCATTATAAAAAAACCCTCACATTCACTCCTAACAGTCATACTGAGTAAGTTTGGATCAGTTTTGATGTTCCCAAACACACGAAACGCAATGCATCCATCTCGGATCCCATATTTTGTATAAATTTCATTTATTGATTTTTGCTTTTTTTTAAGCCATGCTAATGTCGTTATCATGTTTATGAGATATTTTTGCACAGGTCTGTAGTATCATGGAGGTCCCATGCAATCAGAATCTTAAATTACCATCTTTGCACCAATCTATACAATTTGCGCTATAGGGGCCAAACCATTGAGTTTTAGCCCAAAATAGTTATCCCATCAAACTCACAACCCTCGATTTATGGGGTAGGCTATTTTTAGATTACTAACTCTGCCTGTTTTATAGGTTTGATTAAAGAAGGCTACTGGAGAAGACGACCGGAGCTAGGGCTCTGACGCCTCTCAGGTGCAAGCAACTTTTTTATATTATATATTTATTGTTTCATTTAAATAAATAGATGTACAGTCGCCCCAATGACGAAAGCACGCGTGATAAGTCATTTGTGTCAAAGGGCCTCGGTTCGATCCAGCCTTTTGTCACTTTGTTTTCCTAATATTTTCATATTTTTGCAGAGTAGAATACAAAACACGCTGAACCTGTTATCTACACCAAGGAGCGCTTGGCCTGGTGGTGATTGTGTTTCTGGAAGGTCCTGAGGGCGTGGGTTCAACACCCACCCCTACCATTTGGTTATTTTTTTAGCAATTCTCAATTATTCTTACTCTTTCCTTTTCCTTTTCTTCATCTTTTACAAAACCTTTTTTAAAACCTTTGTTTTTTTAAACTCTAATCTAGTTTTCTAGGTTTTCATTTAATCAACCATAATTTAATTTTTTAGGTTTCTTCACTAAATTAAAATCAACCTAGATTTTAGGGCTTTGTTTAATTTAATTAACTAACTTTTTTTAATTAATTAAAATCAATTAAGTTTTAGGTTAATCGTCAAACTTTTTTTCATCCAAACGATCACTAATTTTTTTCTCTTTTCTTTTCCTTTTTACCACTTCACGTACTTCATTACTTTCACGTTCTTTTTCCAATTATGTAACTGCTTACGGTTGTAATAGTTCAATTATGGTTTACTCTTCCCCCCCGGTTTTATTGTTTGTACCCATACTCCTGAAGCCTTGTAATAGCGTAGAATTTTATTTCCCGCACTTTACTGCTTTTCATAATTGCTATATTATTTTGCTAGTAATTAGGGTTTGCATGGCAAGACATAAAAACAATCGTAGAAAACCTTAATTGCAAGATTAAAATAATTGAACATGAATCACTTTTCACACTTGCACCTCTAGGGTGACCTCACTTGTTTCCTTTGGAAACACAGTCATGTCCCTCGAACGTGGGGACGCTTTAGCCAAGAGCCTCGGTTAAAAAGATTGTAGTCCCTCGATGACCCTTTGATGCTGCCTTTGGTAAACAATCTTAGTCCCTTATGATAAATTGCTAAAGTGCCCCTACGGTTACCTTTATGACTATTCGATGACTTGCGCCTGTCCCTTCTCATCAAACGATAGGGCTTCCTACAAACTAATGGTAGGATAGCACAATCTAAAGGAGGAGGAAAATAATACGACAAGCTTTGAGTATGTAGATAGTTCTTAATCGCTTGCTCGTGAACATTTCAAAACATATTTTTCACAAACACACTCTCTGAAATATTTTCAAAAACAAACACTTTGTACGCATTCTTAACTGATACAAGAATCATTACAAAATTGTCGTACTTAGGCATTTTCAAAATATTTTCAAACACGAAGACAAAGCATTTAAAAAAAACAAAGTGCACTAGCGATTAAGAGCCCGTAGATAACTATGGATGAAAAGGGTGCTAACACCTTCCCTTTTGATAAACTACCCCCCAAACACAAGAAAATCTTGAAGATCTTTCCAGTTCTTTTCACCCTTTCCTTATTGGATAAAATAAAAGTCGGTGGCGACTCTTTCTATCCACACCATTTGCGATAAAACATAAAACAAGTCAGTTCTCCCACCGTATGATAATATTATATGTAAAAATTGCATAATTTTGAAAAATAGCAAAAAATATGGTGAAGCGCGTGATCGAACCCACGTCCTTTGAAGTAAGAAGTGACTTTGTACGCGGGCGCTTGCCACTGGGGTGGTTGTTGCATCCGGTAGTATAGCAAAACAAATTAAATATATTACAAAACACGTGGACCGGAGAGGCGCTGAAGCCCTAGCTCCAGTCGTGTTCTCCAGTGAGGTGTTGAATCCAACCTACAAAATAAAGCATGTTAGTTATCAAAGAAGACCCTACCCCCCTAAATCAACCCTTGGGAATCCATCAGTGGCCTTAGTTAGGTCTAAATCTTCATGCATAATGAGATATGAAAAAAATATTGTAAATCGGTTCAAACATGGTGCTAGGTTATCCAGGCACTATGGGTCTCATGCAAGGGATTAAACCTGGACTATTACATCTCAAGAACACATTAGAAACATTAGTATGAATTATAGCATTGTAAAAATAAAAACACGAAATTCACAAAAACATGTAATTTGGCCATGCTTGGGATGCTTGTTTCATGCCCTTTTGATCATCAAGGATGATCCCAACTTACTCTTTGATACCCCAGGAATCGATTTGGATGGTTTCTTTGCTTTGAGAGGAGCTGGAAATAGGATGGCAAGTTGGCCCTAATTTTGACAAAAGTTTAGACTTTGAGAGTTTTCTTTGAGCAGCTTTTTTTCGTGTCCCTTTGTCTGAATGTGAAGAGAATATATATATGAAGAGATTAGTTTAAAAGATACGGGCTTGGACATCATGTAACCTACCATTGATTTAGTTTGGAAATAAGATTGGAATAAGACAAAAACATGAAGATTTGTTTCAATAATAAGCTCCACACAATTTGCAATGTAATCTTGGGCCTTCAAAAGATTTGAAACAAATTCCTTTTAAGCCTTATACCTCGACTTACTATTTATTTTATTTAATTTTCATTTAAATGAATAAAAATTCAAATAAAAGAAATAAAAATCATAAAAAAATGTGAAGGGTTTTGGGGGACCACTAAGATGTCAAGAACACGTTTGAACTTCAAAAGTTAGGCCCATTAGTTTGAAAGCCCAAAATTGTTCATTTGAGGTTTCGTGCAATTTCACAAAATTACCCAACTTGGGCAACCCATAACTTGCTCAATTTTTGTCATATGAAGGTGATCTTGGACTTTTTAGAAAGCTCAAGATGTCCATATAACTTTCGTGTTGGTCATTTTTCTATTTGAAGATTTTATCTTGATTTAAATTGATTTGACAAAAAGTGTCTTTTTGTTGACTTTTAAAATGACCTATAATGTTTTGGCTCATATATCTCAAATGAAGCATTTTTGGTCTTTGAGCTTAGAGCGACAAAGTTGTAGAGAATTGAATTTTCATAAAAATAGGCTTTGGTTGAGAATTTTCTAATGAAGCATGTGAAAGTTATGCTTGGTCAAAGTTTAGTTAACTTCTTATAAAGAAAACCCTAATTTAGCACCTTTTGACTTTTGATAAATCTTGAGTTTTCTTGATGAATCATGATCAACCCTTGATCAAATGATGAATGTGAGTTCTAAATGTTGATGTTAACCAAAAATCTTGAAGTTTGACTGTATATTGACGAAAATTGATTTTTTGTCCAGTATAGTTGATTTTCAATCATCTGAGCAATTGACTGAGCAAATTTTTGATGTAAGGCTTAAAACTCACTAGAGGCATTAGAAGCTTAATTTTCTTTGAGAATACCAAAACCCTAATTGTAGGCCACTACTTAGGTGGAGGATTCATCTGATTAATTCTTGAGTAGTCTTGAGTACTTGAGCACCTTGAATAAATTTGTCTTTGTAAAATGGGAGGGCAAATTTTGGAGTACAACAGTTGCCCCTATTCAATTTTCTTAAACCTGAGAAGTTAGTTTGGCATGCTCGCCTTTCGGGATCTGAATGTGGAAGAGGATTGAACACTTAAGTGCCCAGAAATTTGTACTCCCATGTGCACGAAGTAATACTGTTGGTTGATTTTATTGCTTGAATGGGCTTAAAGAAGCCATTTGGAGAGATGATAGAGTGTCACCGGAGATGGGCTAACAGATGCCATCCAAAGTAATTATGGATAGGAATATCTGAATGAGTCTACACCTGACTATATATGAAGAATTCCTTTAAGAAAATCTCTGAAGGAAAATGCTTTTCAGAATGAATCCCTGAAGGAGATGCTTTTTAGAATAAACCTCTGAAGGAGAATGCTCACCAGAAATCAGTCTCTATGGAGAACGCTTTTCAAAATGAAGGCCCTGAAGGAGGTGCTTTTTAGAGTAAACCTTTGAAGGAGAATGCTCGCCAGAACTCGGTCTCTTGGGGGAATGCTTTTCAGAATTTCGTCTCTGAAGGGGAAATGCTTTTCAGAATGAAGCCTTGAAGGAGATGCTTTTCAGAATAATCCTCTGAAGAAAATGCATCCCAGAATTCGATCTCTAGGGGATATTCTTTTAAGAATAAACTTCTAAAGGGGAATGCTTTTCGGAATGAACCTCTAAAGGAGAATGCTCGCCAGAACTCAGGCTCTGGGGGGGAATGATTTTCAGAATGAAGGCCTTAAAGGAGATGCTTTTTAGAGTAAACCTATGAAGGAGAATGCTCTCCAGAACTCGGTCTATGAGAGTAATTCTTTTCAGAATGAAGCACTGAAGGAGATTCTTTTTAGAATAAACCTCTGAAGGAAATGCTCGCCAGAATTCGGTCTCTAGGGGATATGCTTTTCAGAATAAACTTTTGAAGGGGAATGATTTTTAGAATAAACCTATGAAGGAGAACGCTCGCCAGAACTCGGTCTCTAGGGGAATCCTTTTCACAATTTCGTCTCTGAAAGGGAATTGATTTTCAAAAGTCGGCCTATGAAGGGGAGTCACTTGGTCATGTAGATAGTATCCCTATCTTGTTTCGAGAATTGATCCATAACCTGTCTATAAATTACTGGTAGTATCTGTCCCTTTGAGAACTTAACCTGAAAAGGAAAAGTTTGTTTTGTGCAATGTCATGATGTATGCAATGCATTTTGTAATGATACTCTCAAAATAAATGAGAATGTTATATGCATTTCGTATGCATATGTCATGATTTTTTTGTGAATGATGTATAAATGTAATGTGTTACTGCAGCATATCAGTAGCTTCGTATAATAATGTCTGACTGCGGAAAATAAATACCTAACTGTTGTTGGGGATGAAGATAGTAATTCTTCCGCCTCTTTTAGAACGTTCTAACTGTGGATTTCTGCTTCCCGGTTGGGGATATTCCGCTGGGGATCTTCAACTTCTACTTGGGGATATAAGCATTAAAGGAGAGTTTGCCATTCCTGGTTCTGTGAAGGATTTGATCTTTATGTATCCTGACTGGGGATAAAAGAGATGAAACTTCTATGATGTGTCGTCCGTCTAGGTTTCAGATATGAATTTTGACTATTCTGGGGAGGACAATGTTGAATGTTGTCTGGTCTGAGAAGAGGATCTTGTCGGGGAATATGAACTCCATTGGAGAAATAAATCCTATAGACCGTGCTAAGGAGATAAAATCTGATGGGGATTAATTGGTGGAAAAAGATTTGAGGAAATTGCTCTGTGGGATTTTATGGTCAACCTTGAACAATATCCCAACTACTGGAGTCTCTCTTAAACACTAATCATGTTTTCATGCATATATTTTTAAATGGAAATCATATTCAAATGCACATGTTCATTCAATATAATCATTGGACGTTTTAGCAAACAAAACAGACATGGTAAAGAAAACAATTTGAATTTGAAATTTATTGTATTGATTTTAGAAGGTTTGCCTATAAACAAACAATTTTGTACAAAGAGACAAAAATCCTTGTAAGAGGAAATTGTCTTAAAAGTAAAGGTGTACAAAGAGAAGCAAAGAAAAACAACTATGTGGAAATGATCCCATCGAGTTTCAACTTTGCTATTGCCCATATGCCTTCAAGCATATCATCCCTTGTCGTTGGAAGAGGTTGATTGAATTGATTTGTACCATTTGATTTTGATGTCGATAATCATCCTAGCTGTAAGTAGATGGGTTATCCAATGGGACATAGTCTTACGCTTTAATCCCTAACTTTTTCCTGGACCGCCCTTTCGGGTTTTCAGTCCACTGGGATATCCTTTGTTGTCCAAGCTTCCCTTTCAGGTTTTTGACTTTCCGGATGTACATTTTTTTTATACATATACCTAATTTTTTCCCGAACCCTTTTGGTATGTCGGGATACCCTTTATGTTTTCCTATACAAGTTAACCTAGCAGGTCTCCTTTATGCGTAGTATTTTTTGACTATGTTCGCGTTCACAGGGTGTGGAAAATCTTCACCGTCATGGTGGTAAGCATCATAGCACCGCTAGAAAATATCTTCTTGAGCACAAATAGCCCTTTGTATGTGGGAGTCCATTTGCTCCTGGGATCACTTTGTGGTAGGATAATGCGCTTTATTACCAAATATCCAGCCTGGTACACCTGTTGTTTGAATTTCTTATTAAAGGCCTTGATCACGCGCTTCTGATACATATGACCATGAAAAACAGTCGCAAGCCTTTTCTCGTCAGTCAAATTTATCTGGTCAAGCCTAGTTTGAATCCACCAGTCTTCATCTAAATCTGTGTCTTTCATAATCCTTAGGGAAGGAATCTGGACTTCGACAGGTAAGACAACCTTCATACCGTAGACTAGGGAGAATGGGGTCTCCCCAGTTGATGTAAATACTGAAGTGCGATAACCATGAAGAGAAAATGGTAACGTTTCATTCCAATCTTTGTACGTCACCGTCATCTTCTGCACAATCTTCTTAATATTCTTGTTGGCGGCTTCCACTATGCCATTCATCTTTGGTCGATACAAAGAAGAATTGTGGTGCTTAATCTTTGACTACATGCAGCGTTCCGTGATCATAGTACTGTTGAGGTTGGTACCTTTGTTCGTGATGATCCTTTCAGGTATGCCATACCGACAAATGAGATTCTACTTAATGAACTAGGCCACAACATTCTTGGTAACAGAGGCAAACGAGGTTTCTTTAACCCACTTCGTGAAATAATCAATAGCGACCAGGATGAAATAATTCCCATTAAACGCAATAGGATTAATCTCTCCAATCATATAAATGCCCCAAATTTCAAACGGCCAAGGAGAAGTTAAGACATTCAAAGAAACTGGAGGCACATGTACTTTGTCAGCATAAATCTGGCATTCATGACACGTTCTGGAATGACAACAATAATTAGTTTCCATGGTGACCGATAATAACCCGCTCTATGAATTTACATAGCCATCATATGCCCACTAGAGTGAGTACCAATGAATCCTTCGTGCATATCTTCTATAATCTTCTCAGCTTCCTTCTTGTTTACACAATGAAGCAGAGTCGAATCGTGATTGTGCTTGTACGAAATTTTGTTACTTAAAAAGAACTTGGAAGAGAATCTCTGTAGAAATTTCTTATCGTTAATAGACGCCCCTTCAGGATACTCTTGAGTCTCGAGGTATCTTTTCACTTCATGGTACCAAGGTTTTTCCTTTACTCCACCAGTATCAACATCGTAGCAATGCGCCAGTTCATCTAGTATCTCAATAGTAATTCGAGGAGCTTCATTGTGCCATCTAACTTTGAACATAGATGACATGGTAGCCAATGCGTCTGCCAATTGATTCTCTTCTTGCGGAATATGTTCAAAAGTGATTTCTTTGAAATACGAAGTTAATGTCAACACATGCTCTCGATAAGGAATGAGATTTGGATGCTTCGTATCCCATTCTCACTTAATCTGACTGATTACTAGGCTGAGTCCCCATATACATTCAAAAATTTAACTCTCATATTGATAGCAGCTTTGATACCCATGATGCACACTTCGCATTCTGCCATGTTGTTGGTACAGTCAAAACATAATTTGGCAGTGAAGGGCGTATGGTAACCCTTGGAAGAGACAATTACATCGCTAATTCCATTACCAAGCGCGTTGAAAGCTCCATCAAAAACCATAGTCCATCGGGATCCCGACTCAGGTCCTTCACACGGTCCCGATTCTTCATAATTGACAATTAGCATGATATTCTCGTATAGGAACTCGAAATTCATGGTCTGATAGACATCTACAGCATGATGACCCAAATGATCTTCCAATACACTTTCTTTGATTTCCTTATGAGTAGTATACTTAATGTCGTATTCGGTCAAGACCATTTGCCATCATGCTATTCTTCCGGAGAGAGTGGGTTTCTCAAACATATATATTATTGGATCCATCTTAGAGATCAACAAGGTAGTATGAGTCAACATATATTATCTTAGTTGGTGAGCATCCCATGCCAATGTGCAACAAGTTTTCTAGAGCAATGAGTATATTGTTTCACAGTCGGTAAACTGTTTTCTAAGGTTGTATATTGCATGCTCATTTCGACCAGACTCATCATGTTGCCCCAATACACACTCCATTGAGTTTTGTAACACCGTTAAGTACATGATCAGAGGTATTCCTTCAACCAGTGACATTAGAATCAATGTTTCCTGGAGGTACTCCTTGATTTTATCTAAGGCTATCTGACAATCGTCGTTCTACTTCACTACCTGATCTTTCTTTAGTAATTTAAATATTGGCTCACAAGTAGCGGTCATATGGTAAATAAATATGGAAATATAGTTCAATCGTCCCAGGAAACCTCTGACTTCCTTTTCAGTACAAGGATCTGTCATTTCTTGAATAACTTTAACCTTGGAAAGATCAACTTCAATACCTTTACCACTGACAACGAAAACTAGGATTTTACCGAATTTTACCCCAAAGGTGCACTTGTTTGAATACAACCTCAATTTGTATTTCTTCAATCTCTCAAATATCTTGTGCAGGTGGTCAAGGTGTTTTTCTTCAGTCTGAGACCTGGCTATCATGTCATCAACGTAAACCTCTATCTCATGATGGATCATATCATGAAACAAAGCTACCATAGCACACTGATATGTTGCACCAGCATTCTTCAAACCGAAAGTTATAACTTCGTAACAAAAAGTGCCCCACTGTGTGACAAAAGTAGTCTTCTCCATGTCTTTAGGTGCCATCTTGATTTGATTATAATCAAAGAAACCATCCATGAAGGAAAAAACTTTGTGTTGAGCGGTGTTGTGAACCAGAACATAAATATGTGGAAGCGGAAAGTCATCTTTTGGGATTTCCCTATTCAGATCCCTGTAGTCTACATACATATGCACCTTTCCATCTTTCTTAGGTACTGGAACCATATTTGCAACCCACTGAGGATTTGACGTCACAAATAAGAAACATGCATTGAACTGTTTCATAACTTCGGCCTTGATCTTTTCAGACATCTCGGGACGCATACAACGAACCTTCTATTTTGTAGGAGGCCAACCTTCCTTCATCAGTAAACGGTGAACCACAATATCAGTATCAAGCCCTGCCATGTCCTCATATGACCAAGCAAAGATCTCAACATAGTCACACAACATCTGGATTAAGCTCTTTTTGACATTGTCTTCTAGGTTGGCACCTATATTGATTTCTTTCTTATCCTTTTCAATACCAAAGTTTACAACCTCGATTGGCTCTTCATGTGGTTCTATGGCTCTTTCTTCTTACATTAACAACCTAACAAGCTCTCATGTTATTTCACAATCTTCCTCACCTCCAACCTCGGATATGTAGATTGGATTTTCAAAGTCATAATTGACAATAGAAGAATTGTTATCAATGGGATCCAGGGTGGATATGGATCTGCAATTTGTTGTATTGGTGTGTGTAAGAATACATAGCTATTTTGAAAACAATAAAGTAAAAGAAAGAAAAAGAGTGCAAAATTTAAATGCAAGCGTCCAAAAATTTATTAAATTAAAATATGGTGATGAATAATTATAACCCTAGCAAATGGAACGTTGTGCCCTGGGTAAGGCACAAGGCTTAAAGTTTATTGTTTAAATTACATAACAAAAAAACTTAAAAGAAATAAAACAGAAATTAGCATTTACTCCTGACTAAAGGAGATTGGTATAAATTCTCCAGCCTTCCAATTGTTTAGCCCACTGCTGGTAGTAGGGAAGATCCAAATGTCTATGTCGCAGTCACTATTAGCGTCTTCCACAGTGTTGACATGATTGTTGTGAACCCCATTGTTGTTGATGTGGAATGGCGGTCTCTCAGAATTAGCACGAGCAAACCGGACAACCCTTTTAGCTTGTGAGGTGAAACCCAAACCAAAATTGTCATATTTATAAGGAATATCAGGAAGTTGACCTCAAACAGTGTAACCACCTTCTTCTACCACAACCCTAGGGTCTTTTAGAGAAGCCATTTTTGATGGGGTATTAGGAACAACATGAGCAGCTTTATCAACAACTTCAAAGGTTTGGCAAGGGGTATCGAAGAACTGACCATCCATCTCAACATACTTGAAAGAGTTCAAATTGCTCACCATGTATTCTTCTTCACCGTAAACTGTAACAATCTTTTCCTTCACGGGATACTTCAACTTCTAGTGTAGGGTAGCAGTAACAGCACCTGCCCCATGAATCCAAGGGCATCCCAGCAAACAAGATATGATGGGCGAATATCCATCACATATAAAGTAGAGTCGAAGACCTGGGAACCCACTTTGATTGGGAGATCAACCTCCCCATCCACCATTCTCTTTGAACCATCAAAAGCTCTTACCACAATGCCACTGGGTTTTAGCATAACCCCCACACAGTCAAGTTTGTCTAAAGCAACTTTTGGCAGTACATTCAATGAGGAACCCATGTCTGCCAACACATGAGATAAGGTACTTCCCCTGCGCTCAATAGAGACACGTAGGGCCTTATTATGGCCCCTTCTTGTGGGGGTCAAATCAGCATCAGAAAAGCCTAGCCCATTATCAGTTGCAGATTAGCAACACATTTTTCGAACTAATCAACAGAGATTTTTGTCGGTACATGAGCAGATTTCAGAAATTTCACTAAAGCCTGAGCATGATCTTTAAAGCATAATGATAAGGATATCATAGATATTTTGGAGGGATTCTTCCCTAACAGTTCAACAATTTTGTAGTCGCTCTTTCGGATAATTTTTAATATTTCCTTTATCTTTTGCTTGGAGGTGTCTTCAACAATGACCTTCTTCGGTGCCTCAGTCTGGGTAGGCTCAATCATATGTTCTTCGTCTCGAGGCTTAGTAGTATTAGTGATACGAACCGGTGTAGTAAAAGCCTTCAGAGAGATCTCTAGAGAGAAAACCTTTTCACTTCTGGTAGCCATACTAGTCCCAACAATATTGACAACACCAGGATCAATAACTTCATCATTTACAATCAATGATTCTTGCTTGACGCCATGGTAGTAGACATCAGCTCCATAATTCCAAGGGATTGCCTTATAAGATGAATATGGAATTGACCCAGGTGCAGTAATAATCAGAGGAGCGACTCTAGGTTCGACGATAATCTTCACATGACCCTTAGAAGTGATCCTTACAAGAGTACCAGAAATTGTAGATACGTCTTCAAGATTCAGGTCTTGGTGTTGTACCCAAAAATTTTCCCTCCCATTTTACTCAACATATGTTCATCAAGATCCTCAATTTACTCAAGGATGCCCAAGAGTAGACTAGACAAACTCTCTCTTAAAGCAATGAACCTCCAACTAGGGTTTCTATTTTCATTAAGATGGGTGAGCTCCAAAGGCCTCATATGATCTCCATAGTCCTAATATGTTCTCGAGATCATCCATGTCAAGTTTCATGCCTTGCACAAGAAGTTTGCTCAGTCAACTGCTCAAATGCCTGAAAATCAACTATATTAGGTCAAAAGTCAACTGTGGCCCACATATAGTGAAACTCCAATATTTTTGGTCAACATCAACATTTTGAAGTGATATCCATAATTTGATCAAGGGTTGATCATGATTCCCCAAGGAAGGCTCCTAATTCATCAAAACTCAAAAGTTGCTAAATTAGGGTTTCTTAGGAAAAGTCAACCAAACTTTGACTAAGCCTAACTTTCTCATACTTTATCAGAAATTTCTCATCCAAGGCTCATCTTAAAGAGAATTTATTTCCCTACAACTCATCTTCAGTCCTCAAGTCCAAGAAATGCACTCATGAAAAGATATAAATTCAGACATTATAGATCATTCCAAAAAGTCAACAAAATCACCTTTTAGGTCAAAGCTTCTTACATAAGCATGGAAGATCCAATTGAAATGAAACCAAAGAGGTTGTTTACGGGGCATCCTAAGTTTTCTAAAAAGTCCAAGAACACCCTCTTAAGGTCAAAATTGAAAGAGATATGCATTGTAAAAGTTGGCAATTTTTGGAGAATTGTCAAAAGTCAACAATGCCCAAAATTGCATTTTTTGGCAAATGGGCCTAACGTTTTATGCTTGCATCTTACATTTAACATGGTCCACTACCCATAAACCCTTCCATACATCATTTTCTTAATTATTTGATTTATTTTGATTTTTAATCATTTAAAATCCAAATTAAATCAAATAAATGATATAAAAATATTTTGGGATGATTTTGCATTAAAGAATGAAGATACAGGTTGTATGTTAGCAAACAAAGCATGCAAATTTTGATTGAATTGAAAAAGGCATGATTTTCCCAATTTTGGAAACAAAGAATATGACTTGAAAATCAAATATTTTGCCCATCAATTTCCAAGATTGAATCCAAAATTATTAACCTATTTGATTCATATACATATAACTGAGCATGTGGAACCCTAGTAGAAAAAAGAGAGAGGCGCGGCTGGGCGAAAAACATCAGAACAACATTGAGTTTTATTGCAAAAAAGTTAGAATCAGATTTTCAGTTACAATCCCGTTCAAGCAATTTCAAGGCCGGTAATACGTTCCTGGACGCCTTCTAAAGCCAACAACATCAATTACACGCGTCAAGGCATCCACAATTGCCTCTTGATACTCACGGTTTGATCGTGTTTCCTTCAATCTTAATTTCGCTCATTCATACATTATACATGCTATTTGATTATATTTTCGTGTTCATGATCATCATATGAAGGTGTATGAATAGTCCAATTTGAGTTTCAGTGCAGGAATGGGCTTATGTCATTACTAGGGTTTGAAAGCTCAAAATTGGGGTTTTCTTTTTCAGGACAAATTGAGGGGAATTCTTGGGATTACTGGACCCAGGACAAAATTCCTGATTGATCCCTAATATTGGTTTTGATTTATATTACCTGTATCATGTTTTTGAATAACACGGGGTTTTAGTTACAAACCAAATCCGTTACAATAGCTTATAGTGACGGAAAGTTCTTGTAGGTAAAAGTACGTTGTCTAAAACAACGGATCAGTGAAAGAGACGATGAGGTGGCTAACTCTCACTGGCCTGTTTGAATTCACGCGCGCTTTCCTGGGCATAACATTTAATTTCCCTTATATTCCATTTGTTTCATTATATGTACGAATGAGTATTCCAGCGCATTTGGTCAGGGAGTGTGTGTATGAGGCTAACGTCCTGGGTTCGATCCCAGGCATCTGCTTTTATTTTTCTCTTGACAATCTCTTGCAGATTCTGTGCCCCAAGGCTAAGCGTGGACACCATGCATTGGCCAATCATCACCATTGGATCTCTTCAATGCAAGATTAAACGATCCAGATACAGTAGTGCACGGTGGATCTTCAAGGGAGCAGCGCCACTAGATCATACACGTGGTGGGCTTGCAAGAATCTGGGCTTGAAATTTCCAATTCATACCCTCAGTTTTCTTCATCACTTTAGGCCCAAATCTTTCTTTTTTTAATTTATTTGTTTTTCTTTTATTTTTTTTATTTATTTAATCACTTTACAACATAAAAAAAATCATTGGTTTTTTTATTAAAATATAAAATCACAAAAATGTAGAATTTTGTTTTATTAAAATTAGGTTTTTTTGGGAAATTAATTAATCTAAGGATATTGACTTGATTGTTTTCATAATTAAAATTAATTAGAAAAATAAGGTTAAGATTTCAAATATTTTTCCCAATAAAATGTCAAAAAATATTTATCTTTAATTAATTAGATTTAGGTTAAGATTTCAAATATTTTTCTCAACAATAAAATACAGTTCTTAGCTTCAGCAGGCTCCCAGGTCAAAAGCATTACGTCTTCTCGATTACTCGGTAAACGACACTACAGTCAAAGGGGCCTCCACTGAGTAGGGGATCTCATGCCTCCTTTTTTGGGATTACTCCATCAAAATTAACATGACTATACCGCTCTTCCTATCTTAAAGTTTTCGCAAGTCCGGGTATATGACTTATTAGTAATCACCAAGCACCCTGAAAACTAGAAAAATCTAGGCAAACATATATACAACATATAACACATAAACAAAAATAACACATATACAGATATAAACAAAGATAGGTTCAACCCACTTAGGGATGAACTAGCAAGAGGTCAATCTTTCCCCAGTGAAGTCTCCATTTTTTCTCTGTAGCGGTAGAAATGTTTAACACTAAGCCATTAGATTGACTAGACTTATACTGATTAAAATAAAAATCGTCACCGTGCTTTATTGTTTCCAAAGGAATGGGAAAAGAGAGAATAACCCAAAAAGAGGGGGAAAGATTCAAGGTAAGGGGGTTGGTTATGCAAAGGGAAGGTATTAGCACCCTAAACATATATGGTACTCCACATGAACCTTTTTGTAAAATCTGTATATTTTGGCTACAAAATGTTGTATGAAAAATATAGAGTGGAGATGAGAAAAGAAGTATATTTTTTATGATTTTTGCACCCTCCGCAGTTGCGAACCTTTAGTGCCTACGTACCACCTTTCGTGCAACAGGGGATCAGGGTACGCATAGTTCACCTTTTAAAAATTTTAAAACACAAATGTGTTGGTTAATTTTATGATATAAGACATCACTATCATTGTCCGTGTGGAAAACATACTTACTACCCACAATCCTGAGAAAGGAGAACTTGCATCATCTCAAAGTGGAGGATATGGCTTGGATTTTAAAATCCATAATGCCTCACCCAACGCCCAAGTGGAAAATATCTCTCGTCACTACATATTGTAGAAGTATAGTTGTTTGCATCACTACAAGGATTGACAAGAGTATAATCTTTTGAGAAAGGTTTTAAAATAAAAATCCAAAGTGGCAAAATGGTTTAAAATGAGATTAATTGACTTTTAGTCTTCTCACAAAAAATGCCAAAGTATTATTAAGTTGATTGAAGTTTATTTATGAAAATATTTTGAAAATGCATGGACATAAGTCCAAGTTTGTTATGAAAATGGTTTAAGTTTCAAAACAAGAAGAGTTTTCAAAAGGAGGAGGGAGATTTTTAAAATTAAAGAAGATGGAAGGAGAAGAAGGGATTATCCTAAAGCATAAGGTAAAACCTAGGGATAGGAACCATCTAACCAACAAGAAGCCAATATATGACATTATGAGTCAAGATAGAATTCCCATTCTTTGGATTTTAACCAAGCAACAAAGATAGTAGACCTCTTGAGAGAACCAAACTTCAAGTGTATTAAGTCTACACAAAAATTGGGCACAGTAACGGCTGTATACGGGTGAAATGCAGATTACAAACAAAGAATATAGTCACAATAACCTACACATAAAATAAACAAACAACCCAATGTCCTGAGGTAAACCTCAAGAACTCCAGACAAAATATTAATTAAGGTCACAAGGTCTCCAACATAGGTCAAGGCCTCTAATCCTAAGTCCAAGAAGTCCAATACTCCATAGTGCCAAGGATAGTAACCAAATAGTCCAAGTATCATTAAAGAATTTTATGGTTCATGTTGATTATTAGGTGTCTTAAAAAAGAAAAGAAAATCTCAGGTGAGCAAAATAAAAATAACAAGAATATAAATGCTCAAGTGAGCAAAATAAAAATGGCATGAAATGTAATGCTTAAAGTAAATGGTACATAAAGCATAAAAATAAAAGCATAAAGTAAAAACAATTTAATAATTAGTTGTTAGTTGGATGACCATCTTGAAACTTGCATTTGGAACTCATTAGAGGATTGTAGAACCAAAGCCTCCACACAACAAGTTGCATTTGATTTTTGTCAAGCATATCATCCATTTGGAATCCTTAAAAGTACCATTTAATGATCAACGATGTTTAAGTGATCCGCGTTGACCAAAAGTGTTGTAGATCTATTAGAGGATTGGTAGAATCAAATCCTCCACACAATGAATCTCAAGGTTATTGGATCAAAGAGATCAAATTAACATAACTGGGCTTGCAAACATAAGTTTGGGCCACGAATGATCATTTATTCGAATCGGGATAAAATTTACCGTTATGTTAAGCAATCATAACTGGACTTATGTAGAAGTCGCAACTATTTTGAGGTCGTTCAATAGCAATCTATGCACCATTTGTTTTGAGACATGATATAGAGATCATGCTCCAATAACACTTAGTACAATAAGAAAGGGACAAGATGAAGAGGGTTGGGAAAGAATATAAACCACATTTGAATTAAAATTTAAACAAACTATTATTAAAATCATTCATCCATTTTTATGGAGTTAGAGTCAACACCATGGATCCAATGGTGTTAATAAAGTTCATGATCAAAAATTCAACCCAAGATCAGCCAGAAAATAATCACAAAATAATATTGCATTTAATATATACATTAAAAAGGTTTTTTAAAATGTTTTAAAATAAAAGTAAGAGAGAAAAATGTTGACTATGTTCAAATTAATCAAGAAATATTAAGTAAGACCATAGAAAAATCAGAAAAGGACTCAAATATTTTTATAAAATTTTTGGTATTTTTTTAAAGTCAGAAACTATTTTTAAAATTAAAAAAAAGAAGAGTAAAATAACCCAAAAATGATAAAAAAACACCAAAGTCAGAAATAAAAAATAAATGAGGTCACCAATATTTATCACAATATCATTGGACCATTCCATATTTTTTTTAGAATTTAAAACTTCATAAAAGTATTTTTAAACATTTAAAACAATTCAAATAAAGTGAAAACTTATAAAAAAAATATCAAAAGACAAAATAAAATTGTGAAAAAATAAAAATCAGAAAGAGGAAAATCAAAAATATTTTTCATAATTTTTCCAGATTTTTTGGACTAAAAATGATTTTCTATGATATTTTGAAGTTTAAAGCAATTAAATATAAAAATCAGAAATATAAAATAAAGTCAAAAATATGTGGACCATTGGATGAGAGTCAAAACGTGTTAGTAATTAAATCCAAGGGATCTGGCGCGTTGTGCATATCATGGTCATTAGTGAATAAAGCACTGAATCAAATGTAAAATCAGATTTAAAAAAAAACAAGTGGAAAGCCATCATTGGTTGGAAGATGACACGTTGGTCATCTTTAACCTCCAGCCAATGTGAATTGCAGGTCTCTCAAACTGTAAAATCAGAAGCTCATACCTATGCCATTCACTTTGTCTCTTCAAGACGAAGACAACTACACCTTCGCGACAAATTTATATAAACTGTAGCTCTAGCAATTTGGAAGGAAAGTTTTGAAAAGGGATTTGAAAATTCATGGTCAAAACGTGTTTCCAGATAAAGGCAAGTGTTGCAACTAGAACCAGGGCAATGAGAGCTTCATAATGATATCAAAGTTTTGAAGAATTGATGGAGAAATCTACCAATTGAAGTTGAGTTACAAAACTCTGAAACTGGACTTCTATGGAGCAATATAGGTCACAATTCTTGAAGGTAATTATATGGTTAGCTTCAGGGAAGATCAAGGAAGGTGAATTGACCAAAAAATTGGATTAAAAAAGGGTTGAACATGGATTTCGAAGTTGCAAAAAAATGATTTATGGAGCAACTTTGGAAGGATGACTTTGGTTGTTTAAGCTTGATGAAATGAATGAGGGATAACCCTCTATTTATAGAGAATCAAATGGAATGTTCAAGCGTGTGAAATTATGAAGTTTGGAGGGAAATCGTGTGAAGGTGCAAACAAGAAAAGTGTGACTTCTACTTTGATCAAAGCTCATCCAAAACGCGTGTTTTTCTATGGTAATCACTTCTTGAAGTTAACTAAACATGTTTAGAAGCAAAAATATGCAGAAACAATGTGTTTAGAAGCTAAATCAATGATTTCAAATTCTGACTTTTAAAGAAACTTCAGTTTCAAGTTACCAAGTTCAAATCAATGACATTCTCAACTCAAGGGGTCTTAGGGCATGATTCTTGATGCTTTAGAAAGATGAGGTTACAAGCTTTGGAATGGTAAAATAATGGAATCAAATGGATGTTTGAGCTGAAAGTTGTAATGAGTCAAAGTTGGGAAAAAGAAGTTGACTTTCCATACTTAGAAATATTTTAAGTTTTTCTTCAAAAGTGACCTATAATGTTTCACATCCAAACATGGCCTTCCACTTGGAATTTTCTCTTGACCAAAAAATATAGCATGATATATACCTCTTAAATGACATTTTGAAACTTGAACCATTCAAAATATCCAAAAATTAAGAGAGTTATGAATTGTTAAAGTTGGCAAAAAATCATGAAATGACCTATAATCTTTTGTATCCTTAGGACATCTTACATCCATTTTATAACTTTACACATAAAATAAGGAATAAAGTTAACATCCTCAAGATCATTATAGAAAAATAGTGGGCTCTAGGTGATAAAAATTGACCAAGTTATGATCATTTGAAGTCACGCAGGGGAAATTGGGGGTTCATCTGGAGGACTTGTAATCTTTCTTCAACATTAAGTTTCTTCCATATGAAAACTCCTGGAAACTTTTGAATTGATTTTTTAATAACCCTTTGAAGAGAAGGATGCTTTTGGAATCACTCAAAAATACCAAAAAATGAGCAAGATATACTTCTTTGAAGTTCAAAACCCTAGCTACTAGATCAAGAAAATGCTTTGAGGAACTTTGACAATTTTGAACAACCTTCTTGTACCAATACTTTTCTTTGTAGATAGAAGTTGTTTAGGATGATAATGAGAAATAATAGCAACCAAAAACACTTCCATATCTTGATAATTGAGAGAAATATGCACTTGTGACCAATGAGAACAAGACCTTGTCCAACCATGACAACTTCTTCAATCAACCCTTTGTACTTTTGAATCAATTTATCTAACTTTGAAATATGGTGAACCAAAATAAACCTTTCCATTCCATTTCTTCCAAAGCAACTTCAATGGTGAGGTTTGGATTTCTCAAGCTTTATTGAATAGGGCATGGAAATAAACTCATGAACCCATGGATCAACTTGCTAAGCCCACATTGCCTTTACCAACATTGTTAACAAGTAAGACAAACCAACATTGAATTTTATTAATTAAAAGGAAAGTCAAAACAAAACATTAATTATCACAAAAGAAAAACAAGTCAAAGTGCTTGGTGATTCCTCAAAGATAAAATCTAAAAATAGGGAGGAGAACCAAAAACCCTAATGTGATCTTGTTGTGATTGAATCAATATAGTATGATGATGGGATCTTAGGGGCAAAAATTGGGGTACAACAGAGGGATAAGATTTTTGAAATTAAAGAAGATAGGAGGAGATGAAGGGACTATTCTAAGTCATAAGGTAAAAGCTAAGGAAAATAACAATCTAACCAGCAAGAAGCCAACACTTGAAATAAGAAGTCAATGTAGAATTTCCATCCTTTGTATTAAAACCAAGCAAGAAAAAATACAAAACCTTTGAGGAATACCAAGCTTCAAATTAATTAAGAACCAAGCAAAGTCTTCATTGACACAAAATTGGCCAGAGTAACAACTGTATACAGAGGAATTCTCAATTACAGACAAAGCATGAAAATCAGAATAACCTGCACATAGAAAAAATTCAAAGCAATGTCTTGGAGTAAACCCCAAGGATTTCATAAGGCCTTCACAAAAATATCAACCAAAGATTACAGAGTTCCAAGGTCTCAAGTATCAAGTCTTCTAATCCTAAGTCTGAGAGATCCACAACTTCATAATGCCAAGGATAGTAACTAAGTAGTCCATAAAGAAATAAGTCTCTTAAGGTTCAAGTTGATTATTAAGTATATTTTAAAAGAAAAGAAAGCTCAAGTGAGCAAGGAAAAAATGACATAAAAAATAAATGCTCAAGTGAGCAAAAGGCAAATAGCATGAGATGTAAATGCTAAAAAATAAATGGTACATAAAAGTAAAGGCACAAAATAAAGGCATAAAGTAAAGTTAATTGTTAGTGAATTTTAAGTTAGAGTCAAGTATAACAAAAGGTTAGTTGAATGGCTATCTTAAAGCTTGCTTTTGAAAACTAATTAAAAGATTGATACAATCAAAGACTCTCAATAACAAGTTTAATTTTCTTTTTGTCAAGTATATCATTCATTTCAAGTATTCAAAGCCAACACATATGACAAACAATAATTGAAGATCGAACATACGCCAAATTTGATGAAGACCTGTTAGAGGATTGGTAAGACCAAATCCTCCTAAAAACAAGCTTCAAAGGTTTTGAACCAAAATCCAATAATCAACTATACTTGGATTTCAAACATAAAGTTTGGGCCACGAATGATCATTTTTAAAATTGGGACAAATTTAGCGCTATGTTAAACAATTGTAAGTGGACTTAAGTAGAAGCCACACCTATTTGGAGGTCGATCAATAGCAATCTATGTACCATACATGTTAGAGAAATGATATATTGATCATTCTCCAAAAACATGTAGCACTAGTAAAAAAAAGAAAGGGATAAGATGAAGAGGGAGGGGAATGATAGTGTAACCAATGCCTGAGATGAAATTAGGGTTTCAAATATAATCAACATCATTCATCCATTTTGGTGGATTTGATTTTTCAACCTATCAACACCTAAGATCCAATAAGGTTAAGGAACTTGTCCCAAAATAATACTCAAGTATCTCCAAATCAGGACCAATCAAAAAATAATAAAATGTATTTAATATAAAAATAAAATTTAAATGATTTATAAAAAGAAAATAATTGATAAAATACACAACATGTATTAAAACACCAAATAAAATTCCTAAAAAGATATCAGAGGTCAAACATGAGTCAACAAGTGTTGACAAAAGAATTTTAGAATTTTTTAAAGTCGGGAACTTTTTTTTAAAATACAAAACTTAATCAAAATAAACCAAAAATCACAAAAAATAGTAAAATCAAAAATAAAAATTAAATAAGGTCACCAATATTTGTCAAAATACAATTGGATCCTTTCATAAAATTTTCACAATTTTAAAAGATCAAAAAGTATTTTTAAATAATTAATACAAGTCAAATAAAGTGAAAAATTGTTAAAAATAACCAAATCACAAAATAAAATTATGAAAAACTAAAAATCATAAAGGGAAAAATCAAAATTATTTTTAATAATTTTTTCACAATTTTAGGAGTTGAAATGAATTTTTTATGAATTTTTGAAGTTTAAAATAATTAAAAAATACAATAATAAACCAAAAAAAATGTGGAACATCTGATCATTGTCAAAACGCATTAGTAAGCAGGTCGTATGGATCTGACGTGTTGTGCATGATACAGACATTAGTGAATAAACCACCGAATCATTTATTTTTTTTAAAACAGATTTGAAAAAACATGTGGCGCCTTGTCATTGGTTGAAGATGACATGCTAGTCGTCTTCAACCACCAACCACACGGGAGTTGCAAGTTCCGCAAATGGAAAATTTGAGGTCCAGACCTGTGCCATTCGATTCGTCGCATCAAGACGAAGACAATTGTACCCTCATGAAATATTTATTTAACTTGTAGCTTAGTCGATTTTGAAAAAACCAGAAGAAAAAGTGAAAACAAGTTTTTAAATTAAATTATCAATCCGCCATGAAAATGGAAACTAGAAGAAGCATGAGCTTTACAGAAGAAGAGACTCTATCGTAGAAATTTATTTGAAGTGAAATGATGGAGAATCCTACCTAGACGAAGTTCAGCAAATTGGAAATGCAACTGAACTTATTTAACTCGATTATGTGCATGATCCTTCTTGATAATGGTCTGGTTAACTTCAATGAGTGTCAAGGAAGCTAAATGAGTGAAGCTTTTTGTGAATTAAGGTAAGGAAATGAGAAATTGAAATTCAAGCTTAAGAGTTTATGTGGGGTCTTGGCATGGTGATTCTGGCTATCAAAGCTTGAGGAAATGAGTGGAATGTGTCCCTTATTTATAGTTGAGCATGCTGGAAGCAAAAAGTGAGAAATGATCAAGTATGAGTGGAATACGTCTGCACCTGCATCATGAGAAAAGTGTGACTTTTAATCCATAAAAACTCAGTTAATTCTTGTATTTCAAGGCTTAAACAGGTCCAGGCAAGTTTGTTAAACATGTTTAGATAAAAAGCACGCATCAATTTGATGATTAGCAAACACAATAATAAAATTCACTTATGAGTTCAAGTGCAATCTCAGTTTCAAAGTGCCATCTTCAAATCCATGGGGAAAGCAGCTCAAGAGGCTTTATGGTATCACTCTTGTTGCATTTGAAAGATCCAACAACTAACTTCACAATGTGCCAAGAAAGGTAGCATTTGGTGATCTAAGGTAAAATTTATCCATGTTTGAAATCAAGAAAAACACACGGGTATTTGACACTTAGAAATATTCTAAGTATGGAGCCTCAAAATGACCTATAATATTCTTCAAAGTTACATGCCCTTCCACTATAAATTTGATCTTGATCCTTGAAGATGAAATGATGTAGACCCTCTTAATTAAATTGTGGAATTTACATCATTCAAAAATCATTAAAAAAAATGAAAGAGTTATGGTCTTTGGAAGATGACGAACAAATTTTGGGAAATTCACAAAAGACCTATAAACTTTTCAATTATTTAATGAATTTCCAAACATTTAAAGTCTTTAATATTGAAAAAAAAGTTATAGTAGACATCCAAAGTATTATTTTTAAAAAATAATGAGCTCAAGGAGATAAAATATGACCAAGTTATGATCCTTTGAAGTCACACAAGAGAATTTGATAGCCTTTTCAAAGGACTTGTAATCTTCCTAAACCATTAGTGATCTTCGATTTAAAATTAGCCTTAGATCCTTGAAGAGAAGTTGTTAAGGACTCTTCAAATAGAATCATGGCTTTTTAATCAACCTAATATCTCAAAAAGTGAGAAAGATATTGTCCTCGGAAGTCAGCAAACCCTAGCTCAGAGAGTCCCAAAATGACTTGTAACCCTTTCAACTTTTGATGACTTTCCTTGCACAATTGGATCTTTTCATGTGAAGAGAAGTTTTTTTAGATGAATATAAGAAACCATAGTAAAAATAACCAACTAAAAATATTAAAAATTGAGAGAGTTATGTACTTGTGATCACTGAATCAAACACTTGCTCAATTAGGTCAAACTTGTTGAATCAACCTTGAATGTTTTCAACTTTCTTTGAAAAATAAAGCATGATGGGTCACAATAGGCATTGAAATGATGTTATCTTAAAGCACACTCAAATATGGAGCTTAAGTCTCAATTAAACTTGTTGAATAAGGCGTGGAAATAAACACAGGAACCTATGAATCTTCTTGATGAGTATCACCATCAACCTTGAGGAAAACTTGACCTAAATAAAGGTGAGAGAGCTCTTTGAACCAATAAAATTTGATATCATATACATATCCATGAAGCTTAAGCTCTTGCAATCCATTAAAGAACCATTTGACTAAGCATTATCCCTCAAAACCCTGGGTTAGATGGTAAGATGGATGCAGTTTTGTCATCACCTACAATATGAACATCCAAAGAAACATATATACATATTATTATGTTAGTTAAAATTAATACCCATAAAAAAACACATGTACAAGATACAAAATTCAAAGTGCTTGGTGATCCCTCAAGAGCAAACTTAAAGAAAGGATAAAGTAGAAGGGAGAACCAACCCCAATGTGTGATCTTGATGTATTGATAATATGAGATAATGAGAGATCTTAGGGGGGGGGAAATTGGGGTATAACAATCTCAATCCTATAAGTTGTCATGCTTGTGGACCTACAGTTGGGATAAGAGGGATATCTACCCAATGTTATCATGCATGGATAGCAATCCTGAGGTCTATTTGGTTCAAACTTGGAGAAGAATGAACTAAAGATCCTATGGGGAACATGGAAATATCATAAAAGAGAAAAGGGAGAAGAAGAACAATCACACTTATATAAGAGAGAAAGAAAACATCACATAAACACACAGGCAATTTAGGATACGTACCTAAGAAAAGATGATAAAACATCAAGTAACAAGTATAAAAGGGATGATTAAGGATCAAGATAAAGAGTGGATGACAAAACATAAAATAAGAGAGAAAATGATAAAACATCACACAAATATGATAATACATATAGTAGAGAAAAGGTGGTAATACATCAAGTAAGAGATGATAAAACATCAAGCACACAAAATAATATGATAGAACACATAAGAGAAGAGATGATAAAACATCACATAAAAATGATAAAACATCAATAAGGAAGATGATAAAACATCAATCACACATGCATTAAGATTACAAAACATAAAGTCTCAAAGAAAATAGAAGGATGATAAAACATCAATTAACATACAAGTTCATGTGGTGAAATATAGAAGAGATAAAGATCTCACAAACATACTTGAAGAAGTGGCAAAGGGGGATAAGAGAGCAATAATAAGAAAACAAAGAGGCATGACATAAAATAACATCATTTCATGATATATATTCTAACCTTAACATGTCATACACCTATACTACCCTAAGTATGGAAACACGGGTCAAGAAGAAAAAACTATTACCTAACTAGGCAAGTAGAAGTCCAAGTGTGCAATTTAGAAGACAAAACTTAACCCATGACAAAACATGCAGGAAAGTAGACAACAAGAATTTTACACATAAGACTAAACATTTTTTAAGGCTTATAATACCTCTAAGGTATCACTACTTAAGCATATTCAAAAGATAAGGCAAAACTAGGTCAAAACCAAACCCTAACATGTTCTTAAAGGTCAGTGAGGCAAAATAAAGGGATAGATGAAGAGATAACATATTTAGAGGGTGACAAAACATACAAGTCAGTAGCAAATGATATCTAAGATCACACATTTAAAAATCATAGGCATGGGGAAAGAAATGCATACATAGCACACAAAGGAAATGGCCAAAGGAGGCAAGCAAACATGTTTAATGAAAAAAATAAAGATCAAAAGAGGAGAGCATAATTGAAGAATTATGCAATGTGTAACTTGTATAGTAAGTTAACACAAGATGAGACTTAAGAGTAACCAAGTGAGAAGATGAAACTTCATACATAAGAAAATTCACATATTTGATGAATAAAATCATCTAAAAAGGATGATACTTGTCTTAGATCAAATTAGATTAAGGAAGATCAAGTAAGAAAGAAATGATATCTTATATGTCATGGGGTATTGGTGAAATCCTCACAAGATATCAATCATTAACTTAAAGACTCAAGAAATGTCAACAAGATAACATACTTAAGTGTCAAGATATATTGTCAAAGTATAGTCCCTTGATACATACAAGCATTATGACCTAAATAAATCAAATTCAATGTTCTTAGATGTTATGGGCATTAGATAACATCAAGGTAAATTCATGGTACATGGCACAAAAACTCATGACACAATCATTATACAATGATACTCAAAACACAAATAGAAAGGAAAATATAACTTCTTATGTATCACCGTGTTAGTTAGAAAGTGAGTGCTTAACAATTGATCAAGGAAGCATGAGAAATGAGGTGAGGATATAGTTTAAGATCAAATCTTAAACACAAAAATATTGGACTCGAAGTCTAAAGTAAGATACATCACACATCACACATAAATTAGGTCAAAACAAAGAATGTGGCTCCTAACTGGTCATCGTGATGAATTGACAATGAAATGTCAATCAAATAATAAAAGGAGCATTGATTTATAGATCATAATACATGAGATTAGAATTATAAGTAAAGGGATTTCAGTCTTTTTGGATCAATGATACTCAATTAGAAATTTACAAACACATTCTCCTAAACCATGATCACAAAAGATAAGTAAATGGATTCTAAACAAAGGTGAGATCTTAGAGCACTTGAATGATTCATAGACATGAACTCAAGTCTTTACACATTCTAATAAGAATAATATAAAGAAAAGTAACTTGGTTCCTTATAAGTTTCACAAGTGCATACCTTGTATCTCAAGTAACAAAGAAGTAAGTTTAAAATAGTAAGGCAAAAGTTTAACATGAAAAGTATGGAGAAAGTTTGATCTAATGAATTCAATTGATTCTAAAACACAAAAGGGGTTATCCTTGAACTTATCATTCCCCAATCATGGATCAATACGCAAAGGAACTCAAGAATTTGGCTCCAAAATTTAACCAAAACACCAATGTTCACATACAATTTTTAAATCAAAGGAAAATAAGAAAAGGATCAATACAGTCCAAAAAATATTTCAAGCATCTTAAGAACATAACAAGCCAGTATCAAGTGTTACCACACATTCAAGGTTGAAGAAAAATAGATAATGGAATTAAAAGATGGATACTAGCTCCACAAGGTATCCAAACAAACACACTTAACAAACAATTTCCAAATAAAATCAAATTAATTAATAAAAATGAGAAAAAATTATCCAAGCATAACAAAACATCCCTGAATATCAACACATTCTTTGCACATTTCTTATGTCAAGGAAAAGTTGGAAATAAAATTCAAATAGCAAGACTAGTTATAAACAAAGCCAAACTAAACACATTTCATCATAAAATGGATAAAAAAAATCCCAAAACAGAAAATAAAAATGAGAAAAAATTATCATGATATTTACAACATACAGAAGTATGTCAAACATGTTTTTCCATATTTTTTATGTCACTGGAATACTTAGAACTAAATCCAAACTTGGAAACTAGCCTTGTGAGGTATTCAATGAAGCACACTTGACAAGAAATT
This sequence comes from Vicia faba, assembly GCA_948472305.1. NCBI lineage: Eukaryota > Viridiplantae > Streptophyta > Magnoliopsida > Fabales > Fabaceae > Vicia > Vicia faba. Next base: position 756,189,148 of record OX451740.1, on the reverse strand, counting down.
TTCAATCAATGTCAAAATAAACATGGAAAATTATTGAAAAATCATTTTTAGTGTCTCAACATATCCAAAAAAATTCATAAATTAACTTGCAATTTTCAAATCAAGGAAAGATATAAAATGAAGGTGAAAATTCTAACTTAAGCAAGAAAAAGACCAAAATATACATTCATCTTCAACAATTTTAAAATCAAAATAAAAATGGTTAAAAAATATCATGATCATCTCGGGATATCAAAAGACGTGAAAAATATTTGTGTATGTTTTTTTAGATTAAGGACTCTATTAAAATAAAATCAAAAGTTAACCTAAACTAAAAATTCAAGGATAATGATACATTCCGCTAATTGATTTAATTAATGCACCACAAAAATTATAAAAATAAAATAAAAATTATTTCCATAAAATAGACTTAAAAAGATACTGAAAGTTTTTTTGATAATTTTTGAATGAAGAAAAGTATTAAAATAAAAATGGAGAAATTAATTGGAATAAATGTAAAATTCAAAAGAATAACATATCTACTACACCCAATACTTACAAAGAGCGCTGTAAAATAAACTTGAACATGTTCAATCAAAAATGGACACATGGTCGTACCTGTTAGTGAAACCCTAAGATCTTTTATCAAATTGTTTTATAAGAAATGTTCAGAGCTTCATATCTTCTTCAAAACTCAACTAAATTCAAAACTGTAAACACCAAAATGATAGATCTCACGACATGGAATATCATAGGATCAATAAAAACATTAAACAATAATTGAATCATGAAGATAATCGTGTGCGAAGTCATAGATTAAAAAAAATCAGAAATTCAAAATAACAAAACAAGTTCAGAAACCACGAATCCACATGCTTCACACTTATTGTGCAGCCAGCTAATGCATATGAACATGTATGAAACATCATAAAACCAGAGGAAACATGGATGCAAGCATGAGAGATATGGCTAAGGCTAAGGAGTTATTACCTTGATGGAATAAATTTATGGCTGCTTGAGCTCAAATAAAGAGCTAGAAATCCAAAAGAGTAGTATTTTCCACATAAATGAAGTAGTGAAATGGAGTAAGCTTGAAAGAAATCAGAACTCGATAGCTTGCTTCTTGAAGAGAAATTTCAGGAAACATGAGAAGGAGAGAGGAAGAACTTTAGGTTTCTTCTCAAGATAATAACTTAGATCTGTTTTCTCTCTCTCTCTCTCTCTCTCTCTCTCTCTCTCTCTCTCTCTCTCTCTCTCTCTCTCTCTCTCTCTCTCTCTCCTCTCTCTCCTCTCTCTCCTCTCTCTCTCTCTCTCTCTCCCTCTCTCTCTCTCTCTCTCTCTCTCTCCTCTCTCTCTCTCTCTCTCTCTCTCTCTCTCTCTCTCTCTCTCCTCTCTCTCTCTCTCTCTCTCTCTCTCTCTCTCTCTCTCTCAATCCTTATGTTAGTGTGTATCCAAATGTGTGTCAATGAGAGATGTGTGAGGTTTCTTTTATAGAGTTGAGGTGGGGTAAAGAGTAAGGTGAAAGAATAACCACAGTTAATCTCACTTGTTGAGCAAGTTTTAAGTCAGATAAATTTTCTTGTGTTTCATGTTGTTTCAGGTAGTGATACAGTGCATTTTGAGTGAGAAAATAAGCATGAAAGAAGTGTGATGGATGATGTAAGGTGAGAGTGGATGTGTAGCAAGTTTGTAGAGAGAAAATTTTCTCTTTTTGGCCAAGGGTGAAAAATACATGTGCATGCAATATATGCTTGTTGTCTGGCCATTTTGGGTAGTGAGATGCGTATATAGGGATGTGCTGAACCATGTGCTTGTACAAAAATAAATGAAATACAAATTTTTCCAAAAAAAAAAACTTTGCCTTCTTCTCACCACTATATCACTCAAACCAAAGATCTTGTTGATAGAACTCCTGAAGCAATCTTGTAGAGAAAACTTTTCTCTCCAACTTTCATGTTGATGATGAAATTCTCAAATAATCCCTAGCTCATAGACATAATGGCCCTTGAAATTGCTTGCAAATGTCTGAACCAACTAACAAAAATCTAACAAAATACTAACTTGTAAGTGCTCATCTTCAAGTGATGATATCTTAAGTTCCACGGGTTTGATGGCATAAAGTTTTGAAGCAAAGTTATTTAGAAAAATATTGTCTACAACTTTGGTGTTGATAATAATTGGAAATAAGGCTTGCAAGATATTCAAAAGTTAGAAAGAAAATGATAAGAAGTAAACTGACTAGGCCAGGCCAAGATCCATTCTCGTGCGAGCTAATCTGATGGGCAACTTGACATCTTAAATTATAATCTTAAAAACTCTCTCCAAATAGTACAAAGTTTGAATCAAAGTTGAAGAGGGGAGTTCAAATTTCATTTCTTATGTTGATCACTTTTCAAAATAATGCATGATTTAATGAGAAAAGTGACTATGAACATGTTCCCACAAACTGTTTGATGAAATTTCAGGCCTGGCACACATGCTTGCTAGCAAATTGACATCTTGAGGCCTCAAAACCTAATCACTATATCTCTCTGCATAGTGCGCCAAATGGAAATATATTTGAATAAAAATTGGAGATGAGGATTCAATATTTAATTTTGATGTTGATGACTTTTTAAATTGAATCCATTTGAATCCTCAAAATCGGCCATGAAGAATTCATACTTTACGTACATGCCTTGGAAATTTTACTAAGCGTCAAGATTCTCTATGCACCATAACTCTCAAAATAATCATTTTATGGACATGGAATCACATTGAAAAAGTTGAAGAACTTTTTTCCTCTTTCCAAGCATATATAGTTTGCACATTTTCAATAAAAGATGAAGAAGTTACGAAGTTTGGAAATTCAGCCTTATGAGTTTCCATACTTAGAAAATTTTAAAATTTTACCAAGATACCTTCATGAACAAGTTAACTTAAAAATAAATCTTTCTCTTGAATTTATTCAACCATAGGCCATGTGATGCTGAAACATGATCATTGACTTCAACTTTGGCGATAAGTCCACTTGGTCAATAGTTGACTTTTGTTGACTTTTGCTCAGATAACTGTTTTATCCCCAATTGATCAATTAAATCTCTTTCAACCAAAATTGATGCTCAATTATTCAACCATAGGCGTGTAGAAACATGTAGAGAAACATGGAATCAAGTCTTGCCCAAAAAGTCAGATATTTAATTATTAAATCCAAAACCCTAATTTTGGTCCCTTGTGCTTGGAGATGATGATCAAGCTTCAAAAACCTAATTCCAAGGAACGTGATGAGAGATTCTTTGAACAAATATGCCTCATATGACAATGAGAGGATATTTCTTCATAAATTTGGACCACATAAGCATCAAACACTTCATCTGGCCAAAACCCTATTCTCAAGAGATGAATAAGAAAACAATGACTCACTTTAATACTCTTGCAATCTTCAATCTTCTGATGAACCAATGAAACAGTTGAGATGTCTTGAGGTATGAGAAATCCTTGTAACTTGAGTGGCTCAAAGATTGATGGAATGATACCTTTATTTGCATTAATTGATAACACAACCATCTTTCATAGCTTGCAAAAGAACTTGAGAATCAAAATATGTTTATCATATCACAATGCATGAATGTATATGATGAAACATAAGCTTTTAAATTTCCAAAAACAAGAGGGTAAATTTTGGGGTGCAACAGATGGCTAGTGATATACAAGAGGTGTGTAATTTATTGATGATCCCATGAGGACATTATCTAAGCAAGTGGGATAACTCTTAGAAGATGAAGCTCAGGTGGTTGCAAAGTTTCAACACTGTTGATTGTTCGTGAAGTTGTCAGTGTTGAGTTACCATTGTGTGTGATGTAAACGTTTTGAATGGTGATATGGTGGTGAATTACTGAAAATTTTGTTGTTGGAATCATATAAGTGATTGTCGAATGTGGTTGATGTTGTTGGATGGTTGTTGTAACACCCCAGTTTCAATTATTTGATTTATTTAAATTTGGGAAATTATTTTATTAGAATTAATAAAATAAAAAGAAATTATTTATTTTGGAATATTTGAAGAAAATAAAAGAAATAAGAAATATTGGGTTTTTAAGTTATTGGGCTTAGATGTTGTTAGTAAAGAGTGGGGGTGCAAAAGGAGTAAGGATATGTTTTGGAACTCAAGTTATTTTTCTCATTATTCACGATAACACAGAATTTGGGATTTTGGGAAGCAGAGCTCTGAAGGTACGAAGAACGAAGAACATCGATCAAAGAGTTCAAAGCTGCAAATTGATAAGGTAAGGGGGGCTACTACTCGATTTACTTTTGCTTATGGGTTTAGGCACGGTTGATTTGGGTAATCGTAGGGAGAAACCCCAATTGTTAGATGTTCTTAGGGATCAATACCCTTAGGATTGAACCTTGTTAGAAAAGGTTTAGGTTCCCAATTTTATGAATCAATTAGGGATTTTAGGTTCCTATGGTGGATTGGATGTCTTTGTACTGCATTGCACTGCCGTAGAGAGGTATTTTCGTGCAAAAATATGGGTATATGAGCTGCTGCAAGAACAGAAAATTTGGGTTCGCGCTCATCAACACGGCCGCGTTGATTTACGCGGGCACCCGTGTTGATTCACTGTAATGCTGATAAATATGTGTTTTCTGGCCACAATTCAACACGGGCGTGTTGATTAACACGGGCACCCGTGTTGATTCACTGTGTTGGCATAAATATGTGTTTTCTGGGCACAATTCAACACGGGCCGTGTTGATTCACACGGGCACCCGTGTTGATCCCCTGTATTGTCAAAAAAACGTGTTTTCTGAACACATTTCCACACGGGCCGTGTTGTTTTACACGGGCACCCGTGTTAAACCTCCTGTGTTGGTTTTTAAACTATGTTTTCTGTGCATGCTGTTAAGTACGGATTGATCCGGTTTTGATGTGCAGTGTTTGACATGTTTTGAATATGTGTTTATTGATTTCCTAGTGTTGATTGATGCTAGTATCGAATAACGATCGTATGTTATGATACCAACACTATATGGATTTTATTGTCATGCTTTTAGATGATGTATCAAGCATGAATTATGATATAACTTGATATGATTGATGTTTAATAGTATGCTGAGTGATTACATGCTATTCAGATCATGTTATATTTGATATTGTTGATGTTGCATGATATGTCGATTGATGTTAATAGTATGCTAAGTGTTACATACTTTACATATCATGTTGCATTTGTTAATTCCCATTGTGTGGAATTAACATGGTGGCTAATATACGTGTCCGCGATTTAATGGAACGTTGAGGTGGTAGCCGTGTCCGCGATATAATGGAACGGTGAGTTATCCGTGACCCGAGATTTAATGGGGCGGTAAAATGGTACCACATGCATGGGTGTGTTGCATTACATTGAATATGACATGAATGGATGATTTTTCCAATGTTGTATTTGATTGATTGTATGCATGTATTGATACGAAATTGTTAACGATGTTTGATGTTAATAGTAAGCATGAAAAGTATGATATTATGAATATATGAATTGTAAAGGTTTTTGTAATCTATAAAACATGCTAATTGTTGGGTGATGCTTATGGTTTCCTGAATTGATTGTTATGAACGTATAATCAAATGTATAGTTGAGATGCTCACCCTTACTGTTGAATATTTCAGATTGAGGAGCTTCGTTCAGGTGCTTGGCGAAGGCTTGTCGTTTTTAGTTTAATTCCGTTTTAGTATTGTCTGGGTCATGCTCTGATAGTTGTAACTCCGGGAACGTTTGTTTGTCGAGCTGCTTTAGTCAGACTCGTTTATTTCCTTATATTTGTTATAATATGATGTTGACATTTTTCCAGGTGTTAATCCCTGATGATTTTGAAAAATATTATAACATTGGTTTTATTAATTAAATAATTCCGTTGTGTAAACATGTATGAGTTACTACTATGATTATGCATGACAGGAACTTGTTTTCATTAAAAGAGAATTGTGACATCCTCGTTGATACATGTACTCTGAAATTATAATTTTAATTATTCGCGAAAATTTATTCGGGGTTTTTAGAGGGTGTTACAATAGTGGTATCAGAGCATAGTCGGTCGTTGCGACCAGAGTCTTGAGTCAGTCATTCCCTTTTGTATGCGATTAGTGTAAGGTAACACTGTCGATACTGTATTCTAATGAGGAGTATGTTTTAATTCTCAGGAATATGGCTGGAAGAGGTAACGGACGAAATGATGCTGCACTAGCCGAGGCTTTGGGGATGTTAGCTGGTGTACTTGCTGGAAACCCAACTGGAGGCGTGATTGGTGCTGATAGGCAATTGGGAAACTTCCAAAGGAACAATCCTCCGTTGTTCAAAGGTACACATGACCCTGAAGGTGCTCAGAAGTGGCTGAAGGAAATCGAAAGGATTTTCCGTGTAATTGATTGTGCTGAAGATCTGAAAATCAGATATGGTACGCATATGTTGGCAGAAGAGGCCGACGACTGGTGGGTTGCAACAAGGACTGACATGGTTCAGGATGGAGAGGCACTGACTTGGGCTAACTTCAGAAGAGCTTTTCTGAGGAGGTACTTTCCTGAAGATGTTCGGGGGAGAAAGGAAATTGAGTTTTTGGAGCTTAAGCAGGGCAATCTGACTGTTAGTGAGTATGCTACTAAGTTCACTGAGCTGGCAAAGTATTATGCACACTACAACAATGATGAGGCTGGAGAATTCTCTAAATGTATCAAATTTGAGAATGGTCTCCGAGATGAGATTAAGCAGGGAATCAGGTACCAGCGTATTCGTAGATTTTCTGACCTGGTGGATTGTAGCAGGATCTTGGAAGAAGATATTACCAAGACTAGGTCGTCTCACTCTCGTGGGGCTATTGATAAAAGAGGAAAGCAACATATGGACTGTGGCAAGCCATATGGTAGAGATAACCAGAAATCAGGTGGTTGGAAAAGGCCTAGTGGGGGAGATTCTAAGGCTCCTATCAGATGCTACAGGTGTGGTGAGTTGGGTCATCATATTCGAGATTGCAAGAGCGATGAGAAGAAGTGCTATAAATGTGGAAAGGCTGGTCATTTGTCTATTGATTGCAAAGGGAAGTCCGTTACTTGTTACAATTGTGGCGAAGAAGGTCACATTCGTCCGCAGTGTCCTAAGCCTAAGAAGGATCAGTCAGGTGGAAAAGTGTTCGCTTTGTCTGGATCTGAGACTACTCCAGAGGATCGATTGATTAAAGGTACGTGTTTTATTCATGGCACACCTTTAGTTGCAATTATTGATACTGGTGCAACTCATTCTTTCATTTCTTTGGATTGTGCTGAGAGGTTGAAACTGGACATATCTGGTATGCGAGGTAGCATGGTTATTGATACTCCTGCATCGGGTTCAGTGACAACTTCACTTGTATGTAGGAATTGTCCTATTGAGATTTTTGGTAGAGGTTTCGGTATGGATTTAGTGTGCCTACCGCTTGAACAAATTGATATTATCCTTGGGATGAACTGGTTGGAATTCAACCGGGTTCATCTCAACTGCTTTGCTAAGACGGTGATTTTTCCAGAAGCAGTTGGTGTCGAGAATTTGACTATGACTGCTAGGCAGGTACAAGAAGCAATGGAAGACGGTGCTAATGTGTTTATATTACTTGCTTCGTTAGATGCAACAGGAAAGGTCAGGAGTGGTGAATTGCCAGTGGTGTGTGATTTTCCAGAAGTCTTTCCTGATGATGTTGGTGAGTTACCTCCTGAGAGAGAAGTGGAATTTTCTATAGATTTGATTCCTGGTACGAGACCGGTGTCGATGGCGCCATATCGTATGTCTGCGTCTGAGTTGGCTGAATTGAAGAGTCAGTTGGAAGATTTACTGGAGAAGAAGTTTATTCGTCCAAGTGTTTCGCCTTGGGGTGCTCCGGTATTGTTGGTCAAGAAGAAAGAAGGTTCTATGAGACTGTGTGTTGATTACAGGCAATTGAACAAGGTAACCATTAAGAATCGGTATCCGTTACCGAGGATTGATGATTTAATGGATCAGCTAATTGGAGCCAGTGTATTCAGTAAGATTGACTTGAGATCTGGATATCACCAGATTCGTGTGAAAGCGGAAGATATTCAAAAGACTGCTTTTCGAACGAGGTATGGGCATTATGAATATTCTGTTATGCCGTTCGGAGTTACTAATGCACCTGGTGTTTTCATGGAATATATGAATAGGATTTTTCATCCGTACCTGGATAAGTTTGTTGTGGTTTTTATTGATGACATTCTGATTTATTCCAAGAATGACGAAGAGCATGCGGAACATCTCAGAATTGTGTTAGAGTTGTTGAAAGATAAGAAGTTGTATGCAAAGTTGTCCAAATGTGAGTTCTGGCTGAATGAAGTTAGTTTTCTTGGACATGTGATTTCTAAGAATGATATTGCAGTGGATCCTACAAAGGTAGAAGCAGTATCTCAGTGGGAAGCGCCGAAGACTGTTTCTGAAATCAGAAGTTTTCTTGGTCTTGCAGGTTATTACAGAAAGTTTATCGAAGGATTCTCAAAGTTAGCATTGCCGTTGACAAAGTTGACTCGTAAAGGACAAGCGTTTATTTTGGATTCGGAATGTGAGAAAGGTTTCCAAGAATTGAAGCGGAGATTGACTAGTGCTCCTATTCTGATTTTGCCGAATCCGGTGGAATCTTTTGTGGTTTATTGTGATGCATCTCTGATGGGATTAGGTGGTGTTCTAATGCAGAATCAACAGGTAGTTGCGTATGCTTCGAGACAGTTGAAGGTTCATGAAAGGAACTATCCTACTCACGACTTAGAGTTGGCAGCAGTTGTGTTTGTCTTGAAATTATGGAGACATTATATGTATGGTTCGAGATTTGAAGTGTATAGTGATCATAAGAGTTTGAAGTATCTTTTCGATCAGAAAGAGCTCAATATGAGGCAAAGAAGGTGGTTGGAATTTCTCAAAGATTATGATTTTGGTTTGAATTACCATCCTGGTAAGGCAAATGTGGTTGCAGATGCTTTGAGCAGGAAATCCTTGCATATATCTATGATGATGGTTCGTGAATTGCATTTAATTGAACAATTCCGAGATTTGAGTTTAATTTGTGAAAGTACTCCGAAGTGTGTTCGTTTGGGTATGTTGAAACTTACTAGTGGTATTCTAGAAGAGATCAGGATCGGGCAGAAATATGATGTTAATTTAGTTGATAAATTGACATTGATCAACCAAGATCAAGGTGGTGAGTTTAGAATTGATGAGAATGATGTTATGAGATTTGGCGATAGAGTTTGTGTTCCTGATGTCGCAGAAATCAAGAAGAGTATATTAGAGGAAGGACATCGCAGTGGGATGAGTATTCATCCGGGTGCCACGAAAATGTATCATGATTTGAAGAGATTGTTTTGGTGGCCGGGAATGAAAAAGGAAATAGCTGAATTTGTGTATGCATGTTTAATCTGTCAGAAATCGAAGATTGAGCATCAGAAGCCGTCTGGAGTTATGCAGCCGATGTTTATTCCAGAATGGAAGTGGGATAGTATTTCTATGGATTTTGTATCCGGGTTGCCGAGGACTCCTAAGAATTGTGAAGCGATATGGGTTATTATGGATAGACTGACTAAGTCTGCTCATTTTATACCGGTGCGAATGGATTACTCAATGGAGAGATTGGTACAGTTATATATTGAGAAAATAGTGAGTTTGCATGGAGTTCCTTCTAGTATTGTGTCAGATAGAGATCCGAGATTCACTTCGAAATTTTGGGAAGGATTGCAGAAGGCTTTGGGTACTAAATTAAGGTTGAGTTCAGCTTACCATCCTCAGACTGATGGACAGACGGAGAGGACGATTCAATCGTTAGAAGATTTATTGCGTGCTTGTGTTTTAGAGAAGGGTGGAGCTTGGGATAGCTATTTGCCATTGATTGAATTTACTTATAACAATAGTTACCATTCGAGTATTGGTATGGCTCCGTTTGAGGCATTGTATGGTAGACGGTGTAGAACACCTTTGTGTTGGTATGAATCTGGAGAGAGTTCAGTAATTGGGCCAGAGATTGTTCAGCAGACTACTGAAAAGATCAAATTGATTCAAGAGAAGATGAGAGCTTCTCAGAGTCGTCAGAAAAGTTATCATGATAAGAGGAGAAAGAATTTAGAATTCAGTGCTGGAGATCATGTGTTTATGAGAGTTACTCCGATGACGGGTATTGGTCGAGCGTTGAAATCTAAGAAGTTGAATCCGCGTTTTATTGGTCCGTTTCAGATTACGGAAAGAGTTGGAGAAGTTGCTTATCGTATTGCTTTACCTCCGAGCTTGCGAATTTGCACGATGTTTTTCATGTTTCTCAGCTGAGGAGATACATTCCAGACCCATCTCATGTAATCCAAATAGATGATGTACAGGTGAGAGATAACTTGACAATAGAAACATTGCCTATGAGGATAGAAGATCGGGAAGTGAAACAGTTAAGAGGTAAAGAGATAGCATTAGTGAAGGTTACTTAGGGAGGTCCAGCAGATGGAAATATCACTTGGGAGATGGAGAGCCAGATGAAAGAGGCTTATCCGAAACTGTTCGTCTAAGGTATGTTTTCGAGGACGAAAACTCTTTTAGTGGGGGAGAGTTGTGACACCCCAGTTTCAATTATTTGATTTATTTAAATTTTGGAAATTATTTTATTAGAATTAATAAAATAAAAAGAAATTATTTATTTTGGAATATTTGAAGAAAATAAAAGAAATAAGAAATATTGGGTTTTTAAGTTATTGGGCTTGGATGTTGTTAGTAAAGAGTGGGGGTGCAAAAGGAGTAAGGATATGTTTTGGAACTCAAGTTATTTTTCTCATTATTCACGATAACACAGAATTTGGGATTTAGGGAAGCAGAGCTCTGAAGGTACGAAGAACGAAGAACATCGATCAAAGAGTTCAAAGCTGCAAATTGATAAGGTAAGGGGGGCTACTACTCGATTTACTTTTGCTTATGGGTTTAGGCACGGTTGATTTGGGTAATCGTAGGGAGAAACCCCAATTGTTAGATGTTCTTAGGGATCAATACCCTTAGGATTGAGCCTTGTTAGAAAAGGTTTAGGTTCCCAATTTTATGAATCAATTAGGGATTTTAGGTTCCTATGGTGGATTGGATGTCTTTGTACTGCATTGCACTGCCGTAGAGAGGTATTTTCGTGCAAAAATATGGGTATATGAGCTGCTGCAAGAACAGAAAATTTGGGTTCGCGCTCATCAACACGGTCGCGTTGATTTACGCGGGCACCCGTGTTGATTCACTGTAATGCTGATAAAAATGTGTTTTCTGGCCACAATTCAACACGGGCGTGTTGATTAACACGGGCACCCGTGTTGATTCACTATGTTGGCATAAATATGTGTTTTCTGGGCACAATTCAACACGGGCCGTGTTGATTCACACGGGCACCCGTGTTGATCCCCTGTATTGTCAAAAAAACGTGTTTTCTGGACACATTTCCACACGGGCCGTGTTGTTTTACACGGGCACCCGTGTTAAACCTCCTGTGTTGGTTTTTAAACTATGTTTTCTGTGCATGCTATTAAGTACGGATTGATCCGGTTTTGATGTGCAGTGTTTGACATGTTTTGAATATGTGTTTATTGATTTCCTAGTGTTGATTGATGCTAGTATCGAATAACGATCGTATGTTATGATACCAACACTATATGGATTTTATTGTCATGCTTTTAGATGATGTATCAAGCATGAATTATGATATAACTTGATATGATTGATGTTTAATAGTATGCTGAGTGATTACATGCTATTCAGATCATGTTATATTTGATATTGTTGATGTTGCATGATATGTCGATTGATGTTAATAGTATGCTGAGTGTTACATACTTTACATATCATGTTGCATTTGTTAATTCCCATTGTGTGGAATTAACATGGTGGCCAATATACGTGTCCGTGATTTAATGGAACGTTGAGGTGGTAGCCGTGTCCGCGATATAATGGAACGGTGAGTTATCCGTGACCCGAGATTTAATGGGGCGGTAAAATGGTACCACATGCATGGGTGTGTTGCATTACATTGAATATGACATGAATGGATGATTTTTCCAATGTTGTATTTGATTGATTGTATGCATGTATTGATACGAAATTGTTAACGATGTTTGATGTTAATAGTAAGCATGAAAAGTATGATATTATGAATATATGAATTGTAAAGGTTTTTGTAATCTATAAAACATGCTAATTGTTGGGTGATGCTTATGGTTTCCTGAATTGATTGTTATGAACGTATAATCAAATGTATAGTTGAGATGCTCACCCTTACTGTTGAATATTTCAGATTGAGGAGCTTCGTTCAGGTGCTTGGCGAAGGCTTGTCGTTTTTAGTTTAATTCCGTTTTAGTATTGTCCGGGTCATGCTCTGATAGTTGTAACTCCGGGAACGTTTGTTTGTCGAGCTGCTTTAGTCAGACTCGTTTATTTCCTTATATTTGTTATAATATGATGTTGACATTTTTCCAGGTGTTAATCCCTGATGATTTTGAAAAATATTATAACATTGGTTTTATTAATTAAATTATTCCGCTGTGTAAACATGTATGAGTTACTACTATGATTATGCATGACAGGAACTTGTTTTCATTAAAAGAGAATTGTGACATCCTCGTTGATACATGTACTCTGAAATTATAATTTTAATTATTCGCAAAAATTTATTCGGGGTTTTTAGAGGGTGTTACAGTTGTGAATCGTGGGTCAGAGTCGGAACTCGAGGGGATGAGTATTCTTGTGAAAAGGACTTGAGTTTTTGTGCTTTTGAAAACTGAATTTTTAATAAAATAATGAGTCTTTCGGGTTATAAGAAGAAAGAGGTTTTGGAAATATGTTCGAATGGGTTTTGTACACAGAAACCTGTTGAAAACTGCTTCTGTTTAGCCTGTAATTGGTTACCAATATATGGGTACCCGAGTACATTGGGATGAAAATTAGCAGAACTTCAAAAATTCATAACTTGAGTTCCGGACATCCAATTTAGGTTTTGTTTGAAGCGTTAGAAAGCTAACATGATAAAATTTGTCTTAAAAATGGTTCTAGTATATGGAATTGACTTTTTTATCAAGTGGTGATGTTGAATGGAGGTGGAGTTGCTATTGATCTTGTCCTTGGTATCAGACTTGTTTCTATGGCATCGTACAGGACGTCAAATTCAGGATTGGGTGAATTGATGAAGAAATTAGAAGATTTGTTGGAAAGGAAATTTAAAAGACCAAGTTTATCACTTAGGGAACTCTGGTGTTATTAGTTAAGAAGAAAGAATGTAGTACGAAATTGTGTGTGGATTACTAACAGTTGATTAAGGTAATGATTGAGATTAAATATCCACTTCAAAGGGGTTTATGATTTGATGGACCAACTGGTAGACAAGTATGTCTTCACTATAATCAAATTGAGGTTGGGTTACCTTCAAACTCGGGTGAAGGGAGAGGATAGTTATAGGAAAACTTTCAAAACTCGGTGTAGGTATTACAAATATTTTTGATTAGTTTGTTGTGGTGTTTATTTAGGACATTCTGATTTAATCTAAGTCCAAATAATGGCATGTTGAATGTTGCGGTTTGATTATGGTGTCGAAAGGAAATGAAATTTATGCTAAGTTATGAAGGTGTATATTATGATTTGAGAAGGTGGGTTTTCTTGAGAATACGGTAGCGGGTGATTGTATCTGTAGATCCGTCCAAGATAAATGAAATTCTATATTGAGAGACTTTGAAGTCAGTTATGGAGACTAGAAGCTTTTGAGGTTAACTGATTATTATTGCAGTAGGCTTGAGAAGAGGTCTAGTATAAGATGTTTGGTAATAGGAAAGATGTGAGGGTATTGGAGAAGCACATGGAGGTGTGCTGTATGCCAATTGAGAATGATTAGAGTTGAGAGATCTTTGAGGAAGGGAGAAAGTTAAATGTAAAGAGGATTGCATGTTATTGATGACATGGTGTAGAGATGTGCCGGGAAGATTTTGGAAATTTTCTATCACCAACCAGATGATGAGATGGTATTGTTGAGATTATGATTAGAATGAGACCTAAATGTGAAACTATATGGATCATCGAGGTTATGAAATTAAAGGGAGACGGAGGATTTATTAGCATTGTTAAAGTCCTTTACTTGAATAAATAATTCATTTGGAACAAAAGGATTTGTATTATACTTGGTGTAGTAGCAGTTCATGTATTGGAGAATACGTAACAATTGTATTATCCTAAGAGCATGTATAGGAGAATATGTAGTGGATTTTTGGTGTTTATGCATCATTGACGAGGTTGGAAAGAAGGAAATTAAGGAAACATTTATAAGCCTTAGAGAGATTATTGAACATTACGCTTAGGTAACTTTGAGCATAAGATAAAGAACGTTATTGTAGTTAGGTAATGATGATTTATGCCACCATTATGGTTGTAGGCTACCTATTGACAAATTGAGGAACTGATCACCCTCAATCTATTGTTGATAGTAGACAGGATCGTGTTGGATGGGATAGACTTGTCTTGCTAGCTTGATAGTGAATAAAGTGAATTGGTGTTTTATTAATAGGGTAGTCGTTCACCAGTTTGCGTGAACCTAATGGAAAAGTGGATATGAAAGAGTTAGGGATTATTGAGTATTTCAAAGACTTGAGTTGGTATATGAGTTAACACTGTAGAGTGGAAGGTGAGGATGTCGATAAGTGAACAATGATTTTCTGGTATATACAAAAGAGAGTCTGAAGATAGATATGAAACTTGTAGATCTGGTAATTGATGGAAATTAAAATGAAGACAGGGACTTTAAAGTAGATGAATTAGAGTTGCACAGCTGAAGTGTGATGTGGCATAGTTCATTATCCGTGTGTGACTTGTTAGGAGTCAAGGGTAAACATCATAATCCAATGGGAATGATGAAAACTTTTGGACATTACAGAATGGAAGTAATTGGTGAAAAGGTTTAATTATTATTCGTGTTATTTCCATGTCAATATATTTAATCATTTACACGTTCAATTAGTAAATCGAAGCATTGTGGTACTAATGATGTGTGTCGAAGATGTTGGTATTACGATTATGTCGGTGTTATTATGGTGGTGTTGTTTTGTGATGAAATGGTAGAGACAATTTTCATGTTGTGGAAGCCAGAGAGTAAGATGCGAGAGTCTATTTGTAGTTGTTCGCATCAGATAATTTTTTAGGACGGAAATATTCTAAGTGGGGGAGAGTTATAACACCCCGATTTTTATTTATTTAATTTTATAAATAAATATTAAGGGAGTACATGTGATTGCGAGTAAGTGTTATATTTTGATGTGTTGTAATGCCTTAATAAAGGGTAATTATCTTAGAAAATATAGAAATTAAGGTATTGAGGGTGTATGACTAAAAATGTAGAAAAATAGAGGTGGAAGGAGAATGTTGGTCTATTAATAATATTATTTGAATTAAAATAATAATTATAGTTTTTATAATTGTATTATTATTATTATTTTAATGAGGAAGGGTAAAGTTGGTATTATGAATTACAGGTCCTAAGGTCACTGTTGGAATAAAATAGAGTTGAAAATAGAGAAGAGAAAAACAACGTAGAGAACAGAGAAAAGGTTCGTAGAAGAGAGAAGACGAGAATGAGGCTAGTGCAAGAAGTTTCACCGTAAGAGCCAAGAACTGGAAAAATCCAAGGCAGGGGTGGGGTTCTAACTTTATAACGGGTTGCATAATTATGGGTAATGGTAGTTATTAGGTTCCATGATTGCGTGTTCTTGATTTTTCATTAGCATTGCTTTGTGGGGTTTTGTATTTTGATGAATTGTTGATTATAAATCTGATGAAATTTGTTAAAATTATTCATGTGAGTTGTGTTGGAATGATGGGTATGAAGTGTGTGTTTTATGGAATCATATGATATTGATTTGAATTGAAAATTTGGATGTTTTGGGGTTGATTGGAACATAAATCGTGCTATGGAAAATAGCATAAATGGGTTTCCAATTTTGGGGAAACTAGTTTCTTGTCTGTGCTGAACCGAAATGTTTTCGAAACTTTGAAAATCCTTCACTTTTGACTCGGGTGTTCGTTTGACGCGTCGTTGGACCAATACGAAGATAAAATGAGTTTTTATCCAATAAAAATAAATTGGAATACATCAGCTAAATATTCAACCAACATTGATGCCTATTGTGATACGGTGGGAGAACTGACTTGGGTGTTTTGCGTTTTATCGCAAATGTTGCAGTTAGCAAGAGTCGCCGCCGACTTTTATTTTATCCAAAAGGAAAGGTGAAACAGCACAGGAAAAACCTTTGAGATTGTTTCTTGAGTTCGGGGGTAGATTATGAAAAGGAAAGGTATTACCATCCTTTTCATCCATGGATTTCCACGGGCTCTTAGTTACTTGCTAGATCACTTGCTTTTGTTTAAAAATGTTCTTTGTGTGTTTTTTGAAAGTATTTTGAAAAGGCTCCATCGTTTAGGAAAACTTTGTAATGATTCTCGTTCGTAAGAATGTATACAAAGTGCTGATCTTTTTGAAAATGTTTTCAAGTTTCGAAAGATGTTTTTGAAATTGTTGGTGTTTGTTTTTGAAAATAGCAAGGGTGTTTTTTGGTTTTGAAATTAAGCAAGTAACTAGGAACATTCTACCTACTCAAAAGTCTTTCATGTTCATTTCCTTTTTCCTTTGACATTGTTATCTTACCATTGATTTGGTAAGTAACCCTATCTTTGGATGTGAACAGGAAGGGCGTGGGTCATCGTATAACCATGATTAGCAATGTTGCAAGGTATCTTAGCATTTTTCTTTAGGGACTAAGATCATTTGAAAGGCAACATGGATAGCATCATCGAGGGACTATGATCTTGCATTTTGCTTGTTTTTGCTAAGATACCTCTGTTGTACCCCAAAATTTTCCCTCTCATTTTACTCAACACATACCCATTGAGGTCCTCAATTTGCTCTAGGATTCCCAAGAGTTTACCATACAAACTCTCTCCTAAGGCAATGTACCTCAAATTAGGGTTTCCAATTGAGATGAGACAAAAAGGTTTGCCTAGGGCACATCCTAAGATTTCTAAAAAGTCCAAGAACACCTCTCTAGGGTTAAAATTGAAGGAGATATGCCAGGTCAAAGTTTACCATTTTTGCAAAATTGCCAAAAGTCAAATGTGCTCAAAAATACATTTTTTGTCAAATGGGCCTAGTTTTTCATGATTGCATCTTTCTTGTGACATGGTCCACAACCCAAAACAGCATCTACACTTCATTTGCTTCATTATTTATTTTATTTGGATTTTTTATTATTTAAAATTCAAATTAAATCAAATAAATTACAAAAAATATAAAAGATTGATTTTTGATCTGATTTTTGTAGGAATCAAATCCAATCAAGCTAGCATATCATATACAAATCGTGCAAGGGTGATTGAAGCAAAAATAGAATGATTTTGGTTGTTTTGGAAAGATATAATAAAAAAAATCAAATCCAATCTCCTTAACTCACCAAGATACAATGCGTTTTTGCTAACCTAATTCATTCTATTACAAATACAAAACATAACCAAGCCAAGAGAACAAGGATTTGCAGTAGAGAAAGGCCGTACCAAAACTTAAAAAAGTGGAGAAAAGTGTTGGATCATTTTGGGACCTAGAAGGCAATTTAAAGCATTTCAACACCCTCAATTATTTCCTGGACCTTCCCAGAAGCTAACACGATCATTTGCAAGCTTCCACACGGCCAGAATCACGAACTACAGACCCACGGTTTGCTCACATAATCTTGAATCTGATTTTACAATTTACGCATGGTTAACAACTTTTAAGCATAGCATGATATTTGTATCATGATTTGGAATGTTTTGGTTTACGTAATTTTGTGTTTTTATGCATAAATGATGAATTGCCATTATTAGGGTTCATGCTTTCGTTTTAGGGCTTTATTCTACAGGTTAAATTGATCCAAGAAAAGAGCACCATGATACTCGTGAGATCAAAACAAGTGGATCTATGTATTCACCAGTCATTTATCATGCTTGCTTGTGATTTTTGAAAGATGCAGGGCTACAACCATGGCAGACTGTCTGTAGGTATAAGTGTCATACCTAAAACGACGGACAGGGGAAGAAGAAAACAACGTGGCTGATAACCATTGGCCTGTTTAAATAAAATGTGCGGTTTTTTTGTTTTTTGTCTTATCTATTTTGTTTGACATATTATTGATTGTTGTTATTATATTAACAACTAAAACATGTAGCCCAATTGGTGAAGAGAGCGTTGTATGAGTAGGAGGACCTGGGTTCGATCCTAGGTCCCAGCATTTTCCCTATTTTCTTAATGTTTAACTACATATTCTATGCTCCGTGCATCCAGGCGCCTACCATACATCCATTAATCCAACCATTTGATTCATCACCAATCCAATCCAACGTCCCTGGCAGCAAAGTCCATAGTGCACCCTCCAAGAGGGGCTACACAAGATCCACGCAAGGCTGGGCTTAGCAGCTAATGGGCTTACAAAATTCAGGCATACACCCCCTCTTTTTCAGCTTCTAACAAGCCCAATATCTAAACCTTCTATTTTAATTCTTTTTTAATTTTGTTAATTATTTTATTTTTTACAAAATAATACAAAAAACCAGTTTTTTTATTAAATAAAAAAATCACAAAAACCTAAAATATCTTTTTTTTCCTAAAAAAAAATTTTAGTTTCTTTAATTAATTAATTAGTTTAATTATTTAGGGAAATTTAATTGTTTTTCTATATAATTTAAATTAATTAGAAATTAGGGTTTAATTTGTACATAACCTAATTTTTTCTCAAAAAATAATAATAACTTAAATATTTTTTCAATTAAATTTTTAGGGTTCTTTAATTCTCGCATTTAATTCGCCGCGCGCATTTTTTGATTTCCTTTTATTATTATTGTAACTGTTTCGAGGTTGTAATAGTAATTAGGGTTTAAACTTCCGCATTTTTATTTACAGTCAAGATAATTATGTATCTGCTAAAGCCTTGTAATAGCGTAGGACCTTTACCTTCTCGCTTTTATATTTTGGATGCTTGTATATAATTGTTATCAACTTAGGCGTGTATGACTAACGAATCAATCTTAGATCACTAAACTGCAAAGATAAATATAACTGAAATCAAACACTTTTGTGCACTTGCACCCCTAGGGTATTACCTCACTTGGTTGCCTCGGAAATAACGGCCGTGTCCCTCGAACGTAGGGATACCTTAGCAATGACCCACGATTCAAAGTCGTCATAAAGATCACAGTCCTTACTTGTCCCTCGAGTTGCCTACAAATTGATCTTATGATGATAGCCCCTTCGAAACGCTAACGTATCCTTACTTGTTGCCTTCAGTGACCATTTCGTCCCTTCGAACGTCCCTTTAAAATTCCAACAACGATGCTACCTATTTCTCAATAATGGGATAACATTGTCTAAAAGGAAAACGAACAGACTTTTTTCGAGTAGGTAGATTAGTTCCCAGGTACTTGCTCAAATGAAGAAACTTTTTCACACCAAACACTTTTGAAACAGTTTTCAAAAAACAACTTCGTAACGCTCTTGAGGATAGAAACAAGGGTTAAAACGAAGTAAAACAGAACTTTTCATAGAAATCACACACAAGCAATTTGAAAAAATGAGCAAGTACCTAAGAGCCCGTGGAAAACCACTGATAGAAAAGGTGCTAACACCTTCCCTTTCTATAACCTACCCCTCGTACTCAGAAACATCTCGAAAAAGGTTTTTTCTGTTCTTTTTCCTTTTCCTTTTGTTGGATAAAATAAAAGTCGGTGGCGACTCTTGCTTACCGCGACATTTGCGAACAAAAAACGCAAACCAGTATTAACAGTCGGTTCTGCCACCGTATCACAACCTCACATGCATATCATGGCTATTTTGTAAGGCAACCAAGTGGATTTACCCTAAGGGGTGCTCATGTGCAAGTGCATTGTTTTTAATGCTAGGTTTTGTCTTTGATTAGGGTTTTCTAATTGATTGGTTTTAGTCTTTCCATACAAAGCCCTAATTACTAGCATTTGTATATAAAGCGATAAATTGCGAAATTTAAAATTACTACGCTATTACATTACTTGTGGGAGGGGGTGTACAAATTACAAATGAGGATTGCAAGAAAAAAAACCTAATTATCTATTACAACCATATTGAATTTGAATAAATAATGTACAAAAGTGAATAAATATACAAGAATGTAAATGGAAAGAAAAAATGGATTTTTGTTTGGATTTTTTTAGGAAAGGGTTTGGTTTTAACCCAATTAACTAAAAGCAAATAATTAGTTAAATTAGTAAAAGTAAACCTAAATTAATTAGGAAAATAAAATTAAATAAAACCCTAATCTAAATATTAATTGATTAAGAAAGAAAAAGAAATTAAGTTTGTAAGAAAAATATTTTTAATGTCTTTTTTGTCTTTAAAATAATATATGGTAAAATATTTTTGGTCTTTTTGGTTTTAAAAGAATATTTTTTAATTGTAAAAAAAATAATTAAAACCCTAGTTTCTAATTAAATTTACAAATCAATTAGTAAAATAGATTAAGTATGATTAAATAAAAATACTTTTTATTGTAAAAATAACTAAATTATATCAAAATATAAATCTAATGTTTTTATATTTTTTCTGATTTTTCTAATATTAAATAAAATATTAAAGAAAAAAATAAATAAAAAAAGAGAAAAAGGAAAACAAAATGGGTCAGGGGTGTGAATAATGAGCAGGGAGTATGAAATGAGAAAAAAATACTAGGCCTAACGCAGGGGGCCAAGCGCTGCAAACAAACATAAAAAATGTGAGAAAAAAATGAGAAAATAAGCAAAAGGGTACCACTAGAGCTCGAACCCAGCTCCCAAAGGTTAACAGGGGTGCGCTTTACCACTGGAGTGGCTATACATCTGTTCATATAAACAAAACAATAAATATATATTACAAATCAAGTCCATGTCCTGAACTTCATCTTCAACCTCACGCCCAGCCATAGTACCTGCATCTTGTTCATTTCTCATCCATTTGCAAAAGTGTAAACATGAATCTTGTGGCAAATTTCCACACGATTTCAGAAATGTAAAGCAATAAAATTATAGATCAAAGACAAGCATGAATTTTAATGGCCCTAATCTGAACCCTAAAAATTTCATAAACTTCAATCTTAAAATTCTCTAAGCTCAAGCAACATAAATGAAAACTATGGACATGGTTAGCTTTAGGGCAATGATATCTACATTTTTCATTCACAAATAAACTAATAATGATGCTTGTATGAAGAGTTCAAAGTTAAAGAAACTTACCTCAAAACTGGAAATCGTATTCTGAGTTTGAGCACTCCTCAAAGTGTTGTGATGATCAGAATAGCTCCACTGAGGTTCTAGGAAGCTAATGCAATTATTAGCTTGGTTGGAGAATGGTTGAAATGGTCTGGAGAAGTCCACTTGCAGTGCTCTTTTTTTGGACTTGGAAATGGAGGAAGATGGTGTTACAAAACTGTAACAGAGTATGGGATTGTTTGTGTATGATGCTTGGAAGCTTTTGGAAGCAAGAAGCCAAGAAACACACGAGTAGTTTTTGGCTTTGGGATTTCTGGCCAGAATATGCAACAATGGAGGTGTGAGATGCAAATATTAGTTCTTGATCTTTTCAGGTTTCAAGCATGCGTGTGATTTGTGGCAAATGACTTATACATAAGTAATGATAAGGGTTTTTCTGCTTGAGAGTGTCAGAAGTACAAGACATAGGTTGATTGATATGTTACTTGATTTTGAAGAAAAGTGGGAAGTATGGTTCCAAGAGGAAGTACAAGCATGGGCTGAGTGATTGTAAGTATTTAGACAAAATTCTCTTGACTTATAGGACATGTATGATCAGAAGAAAACAATTGCAAGACTCAATAACAAGTTTTGTGAAAAAAGCTACTTTATCAAAATGGCATGGTGCACTTTTTCCTAAAATGGATATAAAGCATGGCTTTGCATTGAATGCTTGAATTGAGACCTCTAACAGCTGTGCAAGCAATTAATTATGGAGTTACTAAATAGTTTGAGGCCTGTAAAGTAGAGATTATGGTGCATAGGTTTGAAATATTGAATCTTGTTCATCACAAAATGACTTGTATTTCAAGTGTGAAAACCCTAACTTCATCTCTTCGATTCTTCCTACTCAAGAATGATCTCAAGGAGTTCTTGGACATTTTAGAAAGCTTGTAATATTATCTACAACCCCTATTTGAATAACTTTTGAAAATTCCACTTGGAACTATATGAAAAAGTTCCATGAAGTTAGGTCAAAATCCTGACCAAAACTAGGGCAAAATTTCACTGTTGTAGATATCATGGAGATCTACAAACTTCATGTTGAAAGTTTATTTTGAATCCTCTTGCACCATGGTGAAAATTTGGCTCAAAGTTATGAAAAAACATGAAGTTTTAAACACTTAGAAAAATTTCTAAGTTAGAAAACTTTGACTTTTCAAAATGAAATCTTGACTTTTTTATTTCTTGATGAATAAGTTTCATATTTTGACATGTTTTGATGAATTGTGATCTTTGACATTGAATTTTGACCAAAAAGTCAAAGTTTGACTTTTCAGTCTATAGTTGACTTTTGATCAGTTGACTGATAATTCATTTTCAATCCAATTGATCTTGAACAATGTTTTAGGTCATGTCATTAGTTCAAAATGATGCAATTGAACTCTTGAGATCATGCTTCAAACCAATTGATCATTTGTTAGGTCAAAAATCAGAAATTGCCCTTTCTCAGTCAAAACCCTTATTTTGACCATTTTGCCCTTTTGATGATTTGATTAAAATTCTTGAGGAATTATGGTCCAAACTTCATAAAATGATACATATGAGTTTATAATATTGATGCGGATAAAAAATTATGAATTTTGACTGTAAATTGGCCATAGTTGACTTTTTCCCCAATATAGTTGATTTTTAGGTTAACTGCTCAATTGACTGAGCAAAAGTGTGATCCAAGGCTTGAAACTTGACATGAGTAATCTTGGGGGTCCATAATGATCCATGAAAGTCATATGAAGCACTGAAAGTTCAAATATCCTTGTGCAATCTCAAACCCTAATTTTGGTCATTAGTACTTAAGGAGGTGTCTTGAGCTGATCAACCTTAGTGCAATCTTGAACCAAGAGAGATTTTTGGGAGAAAATATTTGAAATGAGAGGGCAAATTTTAGGGTACAACAGCTTCCCCTGTTCAATCTTCTTAAACCTGGAGAGTTAGATTGGTGGATCCGCCATTCGTGACTTGAAGGTGAAAGATGATTGAACACTAGAGTGCCCAGAAATTTGCACTCGAAGATGGATGGTGAATGGGCTTATAGATGCCATTTGGAGGGATGTTTGTAAACACTGGAAGAGTCATCATCAGAAACCTCTTTTTGATTTATACCAAAACTTGATGTTTTACCTGTGAGGAAAAGATTTAGTAAAATGCAGATGCCTGCATGATGTTCACCAGATGTGGTATTATGTTAAATGCATATGGTATGTACATGTTATGATGTATGAATGTGAGATGTATGTTTTTGTTTGGGAAAATAAATCCCTGACTGCTGCTGAGGAAGTTCTGGGAGATTGAATCCTTGATTTCCGTTGGAGATGAAGAATATGCATATCTTCAAATTTTGTTGAAAGGATGCTTTCGCTAGGGAATATTGCTTGAATGTCAACTGTTATCTGGTCGGATCCAGGCTTCGCAATTGCTGAGGATGAAGCAGTCGAATGTTATATGGTCGGATCTAGGCTTCACAGAAACTTACTAGAGGAAGATACGAATTAACTATTATCTGGTCGGATTCCAGGCTTTGTAGAAGATTTTCTTTGAAATTGAATAATTATGTGGTCAGATCCAAGCTTCACAACAACTTGTTGGGGATGCATAAGTTAACTGTTATCTAGTTAGATCCAAGCTTCACAGTAACTTGAAGTGGTAGTTAATATCTGGTCGGGACCAAGTTTTAAGGTTTTCGGAAAGTTGTACTATTAGCTGGTCGAGTCCAGGCTTCATAGTGTCTCTGGGGATCATAGTTAATTGTTAACTGGTCAGGCTCCATGTTTTACAATAAACTGTTTGAAAAACTGTTATCTGGTCGGATCCAGGTTTCACAATAAAATATTTGGGGATATAGTTGTTATCTGGTCAGTTTTTAGGTTTCACAACGAATCTCTGAGGGTGATTGCTATCTGGTCGAATCCAGGCTTCACAATGACTTGCTTGAAAAGATGGAATTGAAAACTGATATCTGCTCGGGTTCCAGGATTCTCAATAATTTATTGGGGCAGAGGCAAACTCTACTTGGTAAAAGAAGTTAAACCTTGGTCGAATTAAGTCCGGGTTCTTCTATATCTTTGAAGAGTTAGACTATTATCTGGTTTGGTACAGGTTTCATAGCATCTTGAAATTGAGATCAAGTATTATCTGGTCGGATCCAGGTTTCAGGTATTCAAACTGTTATCTGGTCGGGTCCAGGTTTCAATAATTACTTGAAAATTATGCTAATATCTGGTCGGGTCCAGGATTCATAGTATCTTTTTGGAAATAGTATAGGCTTTGTTGATGGCTTTACTGGGGATCAGGGGTTGTGGCCCTATTATTTGCAATAATCTGAAAGGAAAATTCAAACTGGAGAGTGTGGACTCAGTTGGGTAGGACAGACTCAGCTTGGGGAGGATACTCTCAAACGAGGAGGATAGACTCTATTTGGGGATACTATCCTTGGCCGGGGGAAGATACACTCAGCTGGGGAAGACAGGCTCAGCTAGGGAACTTCGTGGTGTCTTGATTGTTGTATGTTGAGGAAATTTGAACTCGGTTGGGGAGTTTTGTGGTTCCTCAATTATTGTTTGGGAAATAAAACCTATTGGGGAAGGGTTTATTGCATCCGTCCTTGTGGGGATAATGATAATGAGATAACTCTGTGGGGATATTTCATATACATTAAAGAGATGCTTACTGCTGCTTAGCAGGACACATGTGCCAAATAGTTTTAATTATGTTCATATGCATATGTTCATTCAATTTTAGTCATTGGACAAATTTGTATTCAAAACAAAGACAGAAATTTTGCACTTCAAAGTATATTTGTATTGATATTTTGCCCATGAATAGGCGTTTTTTGTACAGAGAGACGGAGATCCTAGTAAGAGGAAATCGTCGAAAGGAAAACAAAATTGAGAATGAAAAAAATAGCCATGTGAAATAATCTTATTGCCTTCCAACTCTACTATTGCCCCAATGTCTTCGAATGTCCCTTGTCATTTGATAGAAGTTGATTGTATTGATCTTGGACCGTTTGAACTTGGACCTTGGTGATAAAATTGATTGTGTTGATTCCATGGGACATAGTCATACGCTTTTAATCCTTAAATTTTTCCTGGACCGCCCTTTCGGGTTTTCAGCCCACCAGGATACCCTTTTTTGCCCAAGTCGCCCTTTTGGGTTTTCAACTTGCCGGGTGTACAATCTTTTGCATATATCCCTAATTTTTTCCCAAACCTTTTGGTTTTGCCGGGATGCCCTTATTTTGCTTAGGTGTGCCAACCTAACGGGTCTCTTATGCGTAGTATTTTTTAACTATGTTCGCGTTTATAGGATGTGGGAAATCTTCACCATCCATGGTAGTCAGCATCATGGCACTGCCAGAGAAAACTCTCTTGACCACAAATGGACCTTCATAGGTGGGAGTTCATTTGCCTCTGGGGTCTCCTTGTGGTAAAATGATGCGCTTTATCACCAAGTCACCAACTTGATATACTCGAGGCTTGACCTTTTTGTTGAAAGCCTTGATCATCTGTTTTTGGTACGTATGACCATGGCAAACAGCAGCTAATCATTTTTCTTCGATCAAGTTCAGCTGATCCAATCTCGTTTGAATCCACTCGTCTTCGCCTAGGCCTGCCTCATTCATAATTCTCAGCGAGGGAATCTGAACTTCCATTGGCAAAACAGCTTCTATGCCATAGACTAGAGAAAAGGGAGTTTCCCCAGTTGATGTTCTAGCTGAAGTATGGTAACCATGTAGAGCAAACGGAAACATCTCATGCCAATCCTTATAGGTTACTACCATTTTCTGCATAATCTTCTTGATATTTTTGTTGGCCGCTTCGACTTCGCCATTCATTTTTGGTCTATACGGAGAAGAATTGTGATGCTTGATCTTAAACTAAGTACAAAGCTCAGTAATCGTAGCATTGTTGAGGTTAGTCCCATTGTCGGTGATGATCCTTTCTGGGATTCTATAACAACAGATGAGGTTGTGTCTGATGAATCTGGCTACCACATTCTTGGTGACTGAGGAAAATGAGGCGGCTTCGACCCATTTGGTAAAATAGTCGATAGAAACAAGAATGAAGCGATGTCTGTTGGAAGCTGTGGGCTTGATCTCTCCAATCATGTCAATGCCCTACATTGCAAATGGCCATGGAGCGGTCATGACATTTAGAGGAATAGGAGGCACATGGACCTTGCCAGCGTAGATTTGGCATTTGTGACAAGTTCTTGAATGTTGATGGCAATAAGTCTCCATCGTTGACCAATAGTAACCGGCTCTTAAGATTTTCTTAGCCATTGTATGTCCACTTGAGTGAGTACCAAAGAGTCCATCGTTCATGTCTTCCATGATTTCCTCCGCCTCCTTCTTGTCTACACATCGGAGTAGAGTTGAATCATACTTACGCATGTACAAAATCCCATTACTTAGGAAGAATTTGGCAACAAATCTTCGCAAGAACTTTCTGTCATTTATAGATGCCCCCTCTAGATACTCTTGTGCTCTAAGGTATCTCATCACCTCATGGTACCATGACTTTTCTGCATCAGTGTGAAGCTTATAGCAATGTGCAGATTCATCGAATCTTTCAATTGTTACCATAGGGGCTTTGTTGTCCCATTTGAATTTGAACATTGAAGACATGGTTTCCAAAGCGTCAGCCAACTGGTTTTCTTCCCTAGGGAAGTGCTCAAAAGTGATCTCTTCGAAGTGAGGAATTAGGGATAGCACAAGTTCCTTGTAAGGGATAAGATTAGGGTGTTTAGTGTCAAAATCTCCTTTTACTTGGCAGATCACTAGGGCGGAATCCCCAAACACATCCAAACGCTTGATCCTTAAGTCGATAGAAGCTTTTAGACATAAGATGCATGCTTCATACTCGGCCATATTGTTTCTGCAATCGAAGCATAGTCTGGCAGTGAAAGGAGTGTGGAAACCTTCAGGAGAGATGATCACAACACCAATTCTGTTACCTAAGGCGTTGGAAGCTCCATCGAATACCATAGTCCATCGAGATCCTTGTTCAGGTCCGTTATACGGTATAGGTTTCGCTGAGTCAGTTACCGGCATGATGTTATCATCAGGGAAGTCGAAGTTCATTGGCTAATAATCATCCACAGGTTGATGGGCCAAATGATCTGCTAGTACACTTCCTTTGATGGATTTTTGAGTCGTGTATTGAATGTCGTACTCAGTCAAGATCATTTGCCATCTGGCTATCCGTCAGGAAAGGGCAGGTTTCTCGAAGATGTACTTGATTGGGTCCATCTTAGAAATCAACAGAGTGGTATGAGTCAACATATACTGTCTTAGCCGGCGAGCGGTATATAAATAGCATGCTCTTTTCGGCCAGACTCATCATGTTGGCCCAAAACACACCCCATAGAGTTCTCTAATAACGTCAAGTACATGATCAAGGGTCTTCCTTCAACTGGAGGCATGAGAATATGGGGTTCTTATAGCTATTCTTTGATTTTATCAAAGGCAACTTGGAATTCATCATTCCATCTGACTACCTGATCTTTCTTCAAGAGTTTGAAGAGTGGCTCACAAGTAGAAGTTAAGTGAGATATGAAACGGGCAATGTAATTGAGACGACCCAAGAATCCCCTGACTTCTTTTTCAGAATGAGGGACTGAAATTTCTTGGATGGACTTTACCTTGGAAGGATCAACTTCAATGCCTTTATTGCTGACGACAAAACCTAGAAGCTTTCCAGATCGTACTCCAAACGTGCACTTGTTAGGGTTTAACCTCAGCTTGTACTTTTTCAGCCTCTCAAATAATTTATGCAGGTGATCGAGATGTTCTTCTTCGGTTTATGATCTGGAAATCATATCATCCACATATACCTCTATCTCATGATTAATCATGTCATGAAATAAAGCTACCATAGCCCTTTGATATGTTTGCCCTGCACTCTTTAATCCGAACGACATGACCTTGTAGCAGAAGGTGCCCCATTGTGTAAAGAAAGTAGTCTTTTCCATATCTTCGGGAGCCATCCTTATTTGATTATAGCCTGAGAATCCATCCATGAATGAGAATACTTTATGTTGAGCAGTATTATCAACTAAGACGTCATTGTATGGTAGAGGGAAGTCATCCTTGGGGTTGCCCTATTCAGATCCCTATAGTCTATGCACATGCGAATTTTCCCGTCTTTCTTTGGCACTGGAACCACATTGGCAACCCATTGAGGATAGGATGTCACAGCTAGGAACCCCGTATCAAGTTGTTTCATCACTTCAGCTTTGATCTTTTCAGACATATCAGGCCTCATGCGACGAACCTTTTGTTTAACAGAAGGGCAGTCTTCTCTTGTCGACAAACGATGAACTACGATGTCGGTATCCAACCCAGGCATATCTTCATAAGACCAAGCAAATACTTCCACATAGTCTCGCAACATCTGAACCAACCTGCTCTTGACACTGCTTTCCAAATTAGCGTCGATCCTGATTTCCTTCTTATCTGACTCAGTACCCAGGTTGATAACTTCAACTGACTCTTCATACGGTTGAATAGGTTTTTCCTCTTGTAATAGAAGTTTGGTTAGTTCTCCCGGTATGTCACAATCTTCCTCGCCTTCTTCTTCGACTTGGTTGATAGGACATTAAAAGTCATAGTCGGCAATAGTAGAGTCATTAGCAATAGGATCCAGAGTGGATGTGGACCTGCAAGAGTGTGTGTGTGTGCATGTAAGATACATGGCTATTTTTTTTTGAAAAATGTATTTGAAAGAAAGTAAAGACAATGAACACAAATATTTGAATGCAAAAGAGTCAAATGTACTGAATGCTCATATGATTAGATGAATATAAATAAAACCCTTGACAAATGGACCAAAGTGCCCCAGGCCCGGCACATGGCTGAAAAGTTATTGTTAAAATATTACAGACAACAAGTTCTTGAATTGAAAGAAAAGAAATAAAAAGTAGATTACTCATCAATGAAGGAGATGGGCACAAACTCCTTCGCATGCCAATTCTTCAGCTCTGTTGTAGTTGGATAAACCCACTCTTCAAATTCAGCTTCTTCATCAGAATCACCCACGGTGTTGACTTCACGGTTTCCAATGTGGAGAGGTGGCTTTCCAGCACGAGCAAGCCTTACTTCCTTATGAGCTTTGACAGTTAATCCCAGACCAAACTTGTCTTCTTTAAATGGGATATCGAGTATTTTACCCCAAGTATCACAGTTCCCTTCTTCAATTTCCGCGCGGGCATCCTTGACTGAAACTGTAACACCCCTTCTAATAAACCCCGAATTAAAACGATATAATTAAAATCAGAGAAAATAAAATTTGCACGGAAGGAGTGTCACAACATCAATTCACATATTCAAGAAAAACGGACATGACATATTTGTCACTTTAATCATTTAATCACATAATACATTCATGGCATATACTTTCTTTTTCGTGCAAACGCAATGGAATCATAATAACTTCATCTCCAAAGGAGGAATCAAAATATAAAATTCAAGGCATTAAGACATACGGTTCATACACCAAACATGTTATCAAGTCATAATACACATACATCAATATATAGTCAAAACAATGGATTATATACGAGTATAATCCATCTACAAAATATAAGAGTTCGAATGCGGACACCTAACCCCCAAGTGTTACAACCAGAGCATCGACTCGATAAACCAAAATAAAACGGATTACAATCCAAATGCATCCGCTAAGCTAGTGCCTCACACTACCGTCTTCGGTACCTGAACAATGCCGAAGCAAGTATTTTACAACAGAAGGGTAAGAATTCCAACAAACATAAAGTATGTAATTTAAAGCAAATGAAAGGAATTAAAAAAAAGAATCTTACTCTTTTTCCAACTCTTACATAAACTACATAAGATATTCATTTAATCAAATTCTCATATTCAACAAATCAAAGTAAACAAACACAATCCATTTCATTTACCAATTAGCACATAATGCATAATATTCAACGACACATAAACTCAATAAAACGTGTACGTGCGACTCGACACAACGACACGACTTATGCATGTGGTACCAATCATCTATTATCCTTCGGACTTGCCGATGTCTATCCCTCAGACAGATAATCACAAAAGCCCATTCCCTAAGCTTTCAAACCCCCACTCTGAGTTTGGGACGAGCCACTAGCCTCCACGAGACTAACAGACATCGCCTCTTGACACGACTTATGATGCGGTGTGCAATTCAATCAACAACAATATGCAAATCGAGGCATCCCTCTATCTCAATTACAAGCATACATCACCATAACTCAACCCTATGAATTAATCTCACAACATTGCACAACAAACATCATTTATTTCATTTTCAACAATTATCCCACAACACCAAAATATTCATAAACCAAACACATCATTTCCGGAATCGAAGATTAACCAAATATCTTGAATATTCAACACATCTATAATTTAATTCATCTCCGGTCGTACTCAAAATATTAAGTTTTACCAATTAATCATAATCGGTTATATTAATTAATTACACTGTTAATTATAATATATATTAATATATTAATTAAATTATTAATATAACATAATATTTATAAATTGAACAATATTATTTCCGGAATCGGTATTTCACAACACATTTCAAATCTATCACACATCTACGATTTAATTAATCTCCGGTCGAAACTAAAATACCAAGTTTCATCGATAAACCGTAACCGATTATATAATTAAGCATACCATTAATTATGATATATATAAATATATAATATATATTATAAACTATTTATAAATATATATTATATATACATATTGTTTATTACTTATTTATAATTATATATATTATAAACTACATACTGTATCTTATAAACTATATATATCATAAACTACCTATTATAATTTTTCTATGGTACGTAACCCCACCCCCACTCCCCCACCCACCCACCCACCCCACACCATCCACGTGGCCCCCATTCCCCCACCCCCCCACCAAGTGCCCCCTTTCTCTTCCATTTTTGCATAACCAGGAAACTTGTTTTTTTTTTGTTTCTAACAGTAAAAAAAATCTAATTTCTTAAATCGAAAAATCGAAATCAAATGCAAAAAAAATACATTAGATGTTTAGAGGAAGTCTAACCCTTACCGATTAGTTCCCGGAACGAGCTTTTTCAGTTGATTTTCCAGAAATTTCTTCCTCTCCTCTTCAACCCTAGTTTTCCTCTTTTTCTTCACTTCTCCTTCTCTACTTGTCTCTTTCTCACTTTCTGATATTTTTCTTTTTTTTATCTTCTAACTAACCCACTACTACTAATATACTATTTTATTATATAATATATAAAACTAACTTATTTCTTTTATATAAACAAACTAACAATATTACTTTAATTACTAAATTAACTTTTATATATATAACATTAACACATAGCATAAGTTAACGTAACTTATATATAATAAAACTAATATTTTATTAAATTAATTTAATATAATTAAATAACATTAACTTATTAATTTATAATAAATCAATTAATACTAATATAAATCCATTCTCACAAATAAATCAAATAATACATATAATAAAATATTTACACACTAAATATAATATTATCGTATCAAAATAGTTATTTTCCGGTAGAACAAATAAACCTAATTAATCATATACCGGACCGAACTACCGACTAAATAATTATTATTTTATTCAAAATAAACATCAACCGGTCATTTTTAGAAAATAATAATATAAATAATATTAATTAAAACGGGGTGTTACAGAAACCATCTTTGGCATGGCCTTAACAGCTTTAGACTCATCGGAAGAACATTTAGTAGCAACAATCATCGGTGGTACGACCTCAAAGGCTTGACATGGGGTTTCATTGAATTCTCCATCCATATCTACGTACTTGAAAGAGTTAAGGTGGCTGACCATAAATTCTTCTTCTCTGCAGACGGTGACTATTCTTCCCTTGACTGGATATTTGAGTTTCTGGTGGAGGGTTGAGGTTACTGCCCCAGCTCTATGGATCCACGGGCGAACTAACAGACAAGAATAGGCCGGACGAATATCCATAATATAGAAGGTGGAGTTGATGATTTGGGATCCCACTTTGATTGGAAGATCTATCTCCCCATGAACAGTCCTCTTTGATCCATTAAATGCCCTTACAATGCTATCACTTAGCTTAATGATTAAATCCTCATAGTCAAGACGGTCTAGCGCCCCCTTGGGTAATACATTCAGTGAAGAACCAGTGTCAACTAGCACATGTTCTAAGGTAGTTCCTTTGCACTCGACAGAAACATGTAAGGCTTTATTGTGATTCTTTCCGAGAGGCGTTAAGTCAGCATCTGAAAATCCCAAGCCATTAGCAGCTATCAGGCTAGCTACGCAATTCTCAAATTGGTCCGTTGTTGTCTCATAGGGGACATGAGCCTTTTTCAAGAACTTGATTAATGTCCGAGCATGGGCATCGGAGAAAAGCAACAATGACAACATTGAAATCTTAGAAGGGGTTTTCCCCAACTTTTCTACAATCTTGAAGTCGCTTCTTTTTATGATCTTCAAAATCTCGTCCATCTCACGAGTAGAGGATTCTTCAATAGCTATGTCCTTGGAGGGTACTTCAATCACATCAGGCTCAAAAACCTTCTATTTCCCTCTTGTCTTGGTACTTGGCTTGGTAGCAGTAATGCGGATGGGCGTCCTTGTAACAGGTGGTGAGATATTGGGTGAAAATATTCTTCCAGTTCTAGTTACTTTGTCGGAGCCAGCTATGTTATCTACATTGTCTTCTTTTCTTCTCCTATCCAGGCATCTTGTTTAATCCCATGATAGAACACTTCAGCACCGTAATTCCATGGTACCGCTTTGTTTGAAGAGTAGGGAATCAGTCCGGGATTGATAATTATTAATGGAGAAATAATGGGTTCATTTGAAATCCTAATAGGACCTTTGGAGGTGATCCTAAGAGGCTTGTTTGAGATGGTAATAATGGAGAGGTCTTCACATTTGTTAATCAAACTCTTGGCAAGTGGAGTCTTTTCAAACAGAATTTCGTGGCTATCCATCAGGCGTTGTATGCCTTTTTTCAGCCCTTCACATCCATTGAGTTGTCTTGTACAGCACACACAGTCTTTTACACAGCCAGGGAAGATCCTAGCTTTCAACAGATTGTTCTTGATTACATTCAGTGGAGTAGTCAATTCTTCAATAGAGGCAACAAAAATTGTATCTTCAATAACATTAACACTGTTGTCATGCTTCAGCATTGAAGCAGTGATTACATTCAGAGTTGGAGGAGGATCAAACTCAATAGTCTTGTTGTCAATCAAATCCTGTATTTTTTTCTTCAAGGCCCAGCACTGGTCAGTCTCGTGCCCGAGGCTGTTTAAATGGTAAGCACACTTAGCGTTCAGATTATACTTTGGTGATGAGGTCTCAGGGTTGGCGGGAGAATCGCGCAATGTCACTAAATTAGCTTGAGCAAATGTTGAAGGGCTTGAGATAGTGACATACCTAACCTCGTAAATTGTCTTCTTGGAGTTTCAAAATGTTGATGATTTGCAGATGGTCTTGGAGTAGGAGTTGGATTGGAGATTCGGACAACATTGACAGACGGGTGATCATTCTTCTTGGTATGGGCCCTTTCCCCATACATAACATTGACTTCCTTCTTTGCAGCAAAAGGTTTCTTGATAGGATTGGGAGTGAAGGTAGATGCCACATAGATCTTCCCACTCTTGATGCCACTTTCAACTCTTTCATCGGTTAAGATTAATTCGGTGAAACTAGAAGAAGAGCAGCCAACCAACAGATTAAAGAAAGGACCAGATAAAGTGATCATGAACATGTTGATGTGCTCCCTATCAGTCAAGGGAGATTGGACCCTACTAGCAAGGTCTCTCCACTTTTGCACATATTCCTTAAATCCTTCATTTTTTCCATGGTCATATCTTGCAACGGAACCCTTGTTGCCGCCAAGTCGGCATTGTACTGATACTGATGGTAGAAGGCAGTATCTAGATCCTCCCAAGTGTTGATACGAGAATGATCTAACTGATAAAACCATTCAAGTTGTGTTCCAGCCAAGCTCTCTTGGAAAAAGTGAAACCAGAGCTTCTTATCAGCAGTGTGCGGATGTATCTTGAACACATAAGATTTCAAATGGAGTTTTGGACAAGAAACCCCATCGTACTTTGCAAAGAGTGGTACTTTGAATTTGTGGGGAATGACTACCCCAGAGATCAAACCCAAATCATCAAAATCTAAACCAGGGACAACTTGGATTTCAACAGCTTTCAATCTGTCTTCTAACTGCTTGTATTTGATATCAGCGGGTGGATACTGCTCGTTGAAATGATCATCATCAAATTCTTAATCATTAGCACATTCAATTTGAGTACTCTTGACCTCACCGACCTGGTTCTCGTCCTCTTCAGATGAGTCTCCTCCTACTGGTATTTGACGGATTGTCTCCTTGAACCTTTTACCCATGTTGAGCAGAGCTTTCTTCTTTGGTTTCTTCTTAACGGCCAGCAAAGCCATCATCTCTTGCTTCCCCTTGGCTAGGGATAGTAGAGCTTCCTGAAACTGAGAATTCTGGGCTTAGAGATCCGTCACAGTCTTCTCTAGATCCATCTTGCTGAAATAAATAACAGAAAGATAAGGAAACAGTTATGCGAAAGCCTGTCATGTCATGATGCATGGAATATGTACATGCAAATGATTTCAAGGATTAATGAAATTTAAATTTATATAGACGAAAGAATGAACAAATGTTAATTTTCATTAGACAAAACAAGATTACATCATGCCTCTTAGGCTTACAAAATAACTTTCTAAGATAAAAATACTGAACGCATCCTCTTTGGCGCGAGATAAGCATTCACACTTTTCTCTTCTTGTAGCTGCTTTGTAAGCTCCCATACCCTCTTCTCACTAGCATAGAATTGAGCTTCGAAAGTATCATGTTCTTCCTTAAGCTGAATCCAACCCTTTTGCTTGTCTTCGAGAGAGGTAGGCATGTCAGGATGGAGGATAGTGTAGGGAACATCTCCTTCGACCACAGGCTCCATGATGACTGGTAGGACTGAGGGATAAAGCATCACAAGTTTCTGAGCACGAGCTCGCACCCATTTAAGGTAAGGCTCGAGGGGAATGGAATTATTGTGTCCTAGTGTCTTGCTATCCACCTTGTTCAACATCCTCCAGGCTCGGATAAACCTCTGAAGGTAACCTTGATCGTCGCTCTCATAGTAAAAAATCTTGAATAAGAATCTCGTGTGGACCATCCCTTAGGGCGTAACCAAATTTTCTTAAGGCTAAGAAAGGGTTATAGGTGATACCTCCTCTAATGCCAAGTAAAGGGACATTAGGGAATTCTCCACAACGTTCGACAATAGTAACATTCTCCAAAGAGCGGGAACACCAATGAATATCTGAATGTCTGAGCGTCATCAACTTATGTGACCACCTTGAACCTTCCTCATTCTTCAATACAGATTGGGGAAGATGCGAAATAAACCATCTTGCCTAAAGAGGAGTACAGTACAAAAGGATACCTATTTTCCTCATGGTGCGATTGTGAAAAGAATGTAGGATGTCCCCTAGCAAAGTAGGTACTGGGTTACGAGACATAAAGATTTTGACAGTGTTCACATCTATGAGTTGATCGGGATTTGGAAACAAAACCATCCCATAGATGAGGAGAGCCACAATTTCCTCACAAGCTTACAAATCCAAAGAGTTCCAACAGTTTTGGGCTTTCTCAAACAATAACTTTTCTAGGAAAACCTTGACACCACTCCTTATTTCCCAATTAGTTGTAATATCAGATGGTTGCAAGTGTAGAGCTTGAGCAATCTCTTCTGGATTTGGATCTCTTTCCATACCGTTGAAAGGTAGTTGATTGAGAATGGGAATCCTCAAGAGTTGGGAGAATTCTTCTAAAGTTGGAACAAGTTGATAATCAGGAAATATGAAGCAATGGTGTAAAGGATCAAAGAACTAAAAGAGCACCTTCATCATGTCTTCATCAGTGTTGGAGGTGACCAAGATTAATGGGCAACCATGTCTTTCGGTGAATGGAGAATTTTTAGGAATCCTTGATGCTAACTCTTTGAGTTGAGGAGGGATCCTTACGAGATTGACTTGAATGGTTTTCCTGCGAATATAATCCATGTCCTACAAAACAGAACAAAGATAAATCCCAAAAATCCTTGAAATGGTTAGTGAGTATGAGTATGATGTCATGATGTTTATGATGTTATGTACAAGTAAGTATATACAAACAAAGAAAACAAGTCCTTAGGTTTAGGCTTGCATGGAGTCTCATAGGTAAGTACCCTCTTGAAGTTTAGTTGGCTCAAAACATATCCTAGAAATAGTAATCGGGTTCTAAGGAGCTCAATATGACTGGTTTGTTTTCTTGGGAATTGTTTCAGCCCAAGCCTCTTAAATAGCGACCGAAATATCCCAAAAAACTAAGCATCAATGAGTGTAGTATCGAGTATCTACAAACTTTGGACTGCACCAAAGTCGGTCATCTCACTACGTCCTAATGGCCAAGTTGGTCAAGTAAAGGTTCTAAAAGTTCATCAGTGCTTCATGACATCACTCAGTGGCCCCATATTCTCCTTGACTACTCAAGGGCTACCGGTACCCACAAATATGTTGCACTAACGTAGCTATTGCTTAGAACGTGTCAATATACCCCACAGAGTTTCCACAATGTATTGCTACTTACCTATAAGGTATCCCAAATCTGGGTAGAGGATTCAAACCCAAACAAAGAACCAAAATGTAAAGCAAACAAGTCAAACAAAGAAAGCAAGTAAATGTGATCTAGCCCTAAGGTAACCCCACTTTTAGAATTTTCCCCAGCAGAGTCGCCAGTTCTGTGATACGGTGGGAGAACTGACTTGGGTGTTTTGCATTTTATCGCAAATATTGCAGTTAGCAAGAGTCGCCATCAACTTTTAATTTATCCAAAAGGAAAGGTGAAAAAGCACAGGAAATACCTTTGAGATTGTTTCTTGAGTTCGGGGGGTAGATTATGAAAATGGAAGGTATTAGCATCCTTTTCATCCATGGTTTTCCATGGGCTCTTAGTTACTTGCTAGATCACTTGCTTTTGTTTGAAAATATGCTTTGTGTGGTTTTTGAAAGTATTTTGAAAAGGCGCCATCGTTTAGGCAAACTTTGTAATGATTCTCGTTCATAAGAATGTATACAAAGTGTTGAACTTTTTGAAAATGTTTTCAAGTTTTGAAAGATGTTTTTGAAAGTGTTGGTGTTTGTTTTTGAAAATGGCAAGGGTGTTTTTTGGTTTTGAAATTGAGCAAGTAACTAGGAACATTCTACCTACTCAAAAGTCTTTCATGTTCATTTCCTTTTTCCTTTGACATTGTTATCTTACCAATGATTTGGTAAGTAACCCTATCTTTGGATGTGAACGGGACGGGCGTAGGTCATCGTATAATCATGATTAGAAATGTTGCAATGGTATCTTAGCATTTTTATTTAGGGACTAAGATCATTTGAAAGGCAACATGAATAGCGTCATCGAGGGACTATGATCTTGCATTTTGCTTGTTTTTGCTAAGATACCTCACATGCATATCATGGTCATTTTGTAAGGAAACCAAGTGGATTTACCCTAAGGGGTGCTTGTGTGTAAGTGCATTGTTTTTCATGCTTGGTTTTGTCTTTGATTAGGGTTTTCTAATTACTTTGTTTTAGTCTTTTCATACAAAGCCCTAATTACTAGCATTTGTATATAAAGCGATAAATTGCGAAATTTAAAATTACTACGCTATTAAAATACTTGTGGGAGGGGGTGTACAAATTACAAATGGGGATTGCAAGAAAATAAACCTAATTATCTATTACAACCATATTGAATTTGAATAAATAATGTACAAAAGTGAATAAATATACAAGAATGTAAATGGAAAGAAAAAATGGATTTTTGTTTGGATTTTTTTAGGAAAGGGTTTGGTTTTAACCCAATTAACTAAAAGCAAATAGTTAGTTAAATTAGTAAAAGTAAACCTAAATTAATTAGGAAAAGAAAATTAAATAAAACCCTAATCTAAATATTAATGGATTAAGAAAGAAAAAAAAATTAAGTTTGTAAGAAAAATATTTTTAATGTCTTTTTTGTCTTGAAAATAATGTATGGTAAAATATATTTGGTATTTTTGGTTTTAAAAGAATATTTTTTAATTGTAAAATAAATAATCAAAACCCTAGTTTCTAATTAATTTACAAATCAATTAGGAAAATAGATAAAGTATGATTAAATAAAAATAATTTTTATTGTAAAAATAAATAAATTATATCAAAATATAAATCTAATGTTTTTATATTTTTTCTGATTTTTCTAATATTAAATAAAATATTAAAGAAAACAAATAAATAAATAAATAAGAGAAAAAGGAAAATAAAATGGGCCAGGGGTGTGAATAGTGAGCAGGGAGTATGAAATGAGCAAAAATACTAGGCCCAACACAGGGGGGCCAGCGCTGCAAACAAACATAAAAAATGTGAGAAAAAATGAGAAAATAAGCAAAAGGGTACCATTGGGGCTCGAACCCAGGTCCCAAAGGTTAACAAGCGTGCGCTTTACCATTGGGGTGGCTATACATCCGTTCATATAAACAAAAAAATAAATATATATTAGAAATCAAGTCCATAGCCTGAACTTCATCTTCAACCTCGCGCCCAACCAGAGTACCTGCATCTTGTTCATTTCTCATCCATTTGCAAAAGTGTAAACATGAATCTTGTGGCAAATTTCCTCAGGATTTCAGAAATGTAAAGCAACAAAATTATAGATTAAAGACAAGCATGAATTTTAATGGCCCTAATTTGAACCCTAAAAATTTCAGAAACTTCAATCTTAAAATTCTCTAAGCTCAAGCAACATAAATGAAAACTATGGACATGGTTAGCTTTAAGGCAATGATATCTACATTTTTCATTCACAAATAAACCAATAATGATGCTTGTATGAAGAGTTCAAAGTTAAGGAAACTTACCTCAAAACTGGAAATCGTATTCTGAGTTTGAGCACTCCTCAAGGTGTTGTAATGATCAGAATAGCTCCACTGAGGTTCAAGGAAGCTAATTCAATGATTAGCTTGGTTGGAGAATGGCTGAAATGGTTTGGAGAAGTCCACTTGCAGTGCTCTATTTTTGAACTTGGAAATGGAGGAAGATGGTGTTACAGAACTATAAAAGGGTATGGGATTGTTTGTGTATGGTGCTTGGAAGCTTTTGGAAGCAAGAAGCCAAGAAACGCACAAGTAGTTTTTGGTTTTGGGATTTCTGGCCAGAATATGCAACAATGGAGGTGTGAGATGCAAATCTGAGTTCTTGCTCATTTCAGGGCTCAAGCATGCGTGTGATTTGTGGAAAATGACTTGTACATAAGTAATGAGAATGGTTTTTCTGCTTGAGAGGGTCAGAAGTACAAGACATAGGTTGATTACTATGTTACTTGATTTTGAAGAAAAGTGGGAAGTTGTGTTCCAAGAGGAAGTACAAGCATGGGCTGAGTGATTGTAAGTGTTTAGAAAAACTTATCTTGAGTTTTAGGACATGTATGATCACAAGAAAATAATTTCAAGGCTCAAGAACAAGTTTTGTGCAAAAAGCTACTTTATCAAAATGGCATGGTGCACTTTCTTCCTAAAATGGATATAAAGCATGGCTTTGCATTGAATGCTTGAATTGAGACCTCTAACAGTTGTGAAAGAAATTAATTATGAAGTGCCTAATAATTTTGAGGTTTTAAAGTAGAGATTATGCAGCATAGGTTTGAAATTTGAATCTTGTTCATCACAAAATGACTTGTATTTCAAGTGTGAAAACCCTAACTTCATCTCTTTGATTCTCCATACTCAACAATGATCTCAAGGAGTTATTGGACATTTTAGAAAGCTTGTCATATGCTCTAAAACCCCTCTTTGAATCACTTTTGAAAATTCCTCTTGGAACTATATGAAAAACTTCCATGAAGTTAGGTCAAAATCCTGACCAAAACTAGGGCAAAATTTCATTGTGTTCAATTTCAAGACCATGACTTTATGACTTAATAACTTTATATCCAAGCATTTTTAGAAGAAGTTGTGTAAAGAAATGTTGTAGATGTCATGGAGATATACAACTTTCATGTTGAAAGTTTCTTTTGAATCCTTTTGCACCATGGTGAAAAATTGGCTCAAAGTTATGAAAAAACATGAAGTTTTAAACACTTAGAAAAATTTCTAAGTTAGAAAACTTTGACTTTTCCAAATGAAATCTTGAATTTTTGATTTCTTGATGAATAAGTTTCATATTTTGACATTTTTTGATGAATTGTGATCTTTGACATTGAATTTTGACCAAAAAGTCAAAGTTTGACTTTTCAGTGTACAATTGACTTTTGATCAATTTACTGAAAATTCACTGTCAATCCAATTGATCTTGAACAATGTTTTAGGTCATATAATTAGGTCAAAATGATGAAATTGAACTCTTGAGATCATGCTTCAAACCAATTGATCATTTGCTAGGTCAAAAATCAGAAATTGCCCTTTCTCAGTAAAAAATCATAATTTTGACCATTTTACCCTTTTGATGATTTGATCAAACTTATTGAGGAATTATGGTACAAACTTGATAAAATGATACATATGAGTTTATAATGTTGATGTGGATAAAAAATTATGAAGTTTGACTGTAAATTGGCCATAGTTGACTTTTTCCCCAATACAACTGATTTTTAGGTCAACTACTCAATTGATTGAGCAAAAGTGTGATCCAAGGCTTGAAACTTGACATGAGTAATCTTGGGGGTCCATAATGATCCATTAAAGTCATATGAAGCACTTAAAGTTAAAATATCCCTGTGCAATCTCAAACCCTAATTTTGGTCATCAGTGCTTAAGGAGATGTCTTGAGCTGATCAACCCTAGTGCAATCTTGAACCAAGAGAGATTTTTGTGAGAAAATATTTGATAAATGAGAGGTAAAATTTTGGGATACAAAACCTATCTATGTATATTCCTGAGTAATGTGCCATGAATTGAGATTCAATTGAGTAAGATGATGTTGTATGAATAGTCTGATAGTTTTGAATGATGTATTGCATGATAATGATGATGATGAGGATGATTATG
The DNA here is from genome assembly GCA_948472305.1 of Vicia faba. Lineage (NCBI taxonomy): Eukaryota > Viridiplantae > Streptophyta > Magnoliopsida > Fabales > Fabaceae > Vicia > Vicia faba. Next base: position 756,147,736 of record OX451740.1, on the reverse strand, counting down.
GATTTCATTGGTATGGCATTGATGATTAGGAATAATAAATGTGAATTGTGTGGTTGTATGTCACTGTCGCATTCATTCATGAACAATGGTCTGTATTGGCGAACGATGACCTGTATTGGCGAACGATGGCTTGTATTGGCGAGAGATGGCATGTATTGGTGTTATGATGTTGTTGTCCTAAGTTGGAATTACAGTGAGGGTTCTTCCCTATTAGAACAACATGCATTCAGTCAGTGTCGGTCTCATTACATTGCACTATGATTGATAACTTAATGTTTTGATGTTGAAAGAGTATGAGTTATATTATGATGAGTGTTATGTGTTGTATGTATATTTTCTTATATGTTGATGTACTTTGTGGTGTGATGAATGAAGTAAAGATGTGAGGTAAAGAAGTATAATTATGTGTACTTAAAATGTTATCCACTCATTATTATGCTTTCTTTTATATTGTTATGATATCTCACCCCTTCTGTTTGAATGTTTCCTCTACGTGGGTAACATGCAGATGATGTGAAGTAGCTCGAGGTCGAAATTAGCTGAGAAGTGCCTCATTTTGTGTAGATTGAGTCGGTGTCAACTATGATACGTAACACTTGGGGGTTTTATGCTTGTTTTATTATGATGGGAGTAAAATAATGTAGAACTCCATTTGTTGAAATTTTTTTTAAGTTGAATTTTGGTAACTATCACTCATGTTGAGAATAATTACTAGTGATGTTTTCCGCTGCGAATAAACGAAGTTCATACATGACGAATAAGTGATTTTGTGTTGCGTATCTTTTTATATGAGCATGTATGATGTATGAAGATGTGGAATCCTATTCTTGATGTTTTGTTTTATGAATTAAATTACTCTTATTTTTGGTTAAACTACCGACGGGGAAATAGGTTTTACAGTAGCCTGTGTACAACCACAACTCCTGGAAAGAGAATTGGTAGACATGTTCATGAGTACTCTACAAGGTATATATTATGAGAAGATGGTAGGCAGTGTCTCCTCAGGATTCTCCGATTTAGTAATAATTGGGGAACAAATTAAAGTTGGTATGAAAAGTGGTAAGATACAAGGGGTATCCAATACTCCTTACAACCCAAAGAAGCATATTTCGAAATTCTCAAAAAAGAAGGAAGGAGAAACTAATGTTGTCGCGGCACACCAGAAGGCACAGCAACCATTGGTGATCCCACGATAATAACATCAAAATAGGTTTGAAAGACCCCCGAGAAGATTTGATCCTCTTCCTATGCAACACAATCAACTACTACAACACATGCTCAAGGCATCCTTGGCAGAGATGAAGCCACCCGCTCCTCCAATTGGGGCACTCCCACCAAAATATGATGTGAATGCAAGATGTGGATATCCTGCTAATTTTCAAGAGCATACCATGGATAAATTTTGAGATTTTAGACACAAGGTTCAAGATTTGATAGACTCTCAAGATATCACCTTTGATAAACCAAATATCAAGACAAGCCTCATGCCTCTGCATGGTGGTCTGGCTATGAATACAATTGAGATAATCACTAATCATGAAGAGACTAAATGGCTAAAGGCTCTTATATATATCTTGAATGAGCATTTATTATAACATGGCTTCTCTTGGAACACAATGATGCTTTCAAAAAACCTTTGCAGAAATTGGTGGACCAAGGGATAGTCCAATTTGGGAATTACCTTGAGGAGGAATATGTAGCTGCAATTAATGGGAATACAAGAAGACCATTGGTGATCCCTTGCCAAGGTCTAAGTTTTTCAAAGAGACCACTTTTAATCCCTTGTGGGGAGCCAAACTCAACAAAAAGACCAGTAACAATACCATGACAATGTCAAACTTTGAAGATATCAGTGCCTCCGAAGATTATAATGGTGATCAGGGGGACATATCCCACTCCTTATGAAAGTGATAAAGTTGTGCCATGAATTTATGATATCGTTGTTTATGTTAATGGTCGGAAACAAGAGTGTGAGCCCTCAATAAGTCAAGGGCCTACAATTAGAAATATAGTAGGAACAAGGGGCATGACCCACAGTGGTTGCATATACACTCTAGATCAACACAAGAATGATGATACTTTGGCTAAGGATAAAGGAAATGTTGTGGCTAAGACTAGTCAAAGACAGGATCCTCTGAGTAAAGCATTCACTAACCAAGAGGCTAATGAGTTCTTGAAAATGATCAAGAAAAGTGACTATAGGGTGGTAGATCAACTTCACCAAAACCCGTCCAAGATTTCAATACTCTCATTGTTATTGAATTCAGAAGCATGCCAAGATTCTCTTATGAAGATTTTGAGTGCTTCCCATGTAACAAAGAAGATCGCAGTGGATCAATTTGATAGAGTCGTGGCCAATCCGACATCACGAACACACCTAGGCTTCAATGACAGTGGGTTACTTCCACAAGGTAAAGCTCACAATAAAGCTTTACACATTTCAATCCAATGAGGAAATACTAGTCTATGTAGGGTACTCACCGATATTGGTTTTTCCCCGAGCATACTACCAAAGACTAGCCTGATGAAGCTCATAGTGGATGGCATAGTTATAAGACCAAGTTCTATGGTGGTTAAAGATTTTGATGGCTCTCAAAGCACTATGTTTGGAGAGTTGGATCTTCCAATAAAGATTGGGCAGCATACGTTCTAAGTTACCTTCCAGGTGATAAATATAGAACTAGCATGTACTTGCCTACTCATACGACCTTGGATTCATGCTACGGGGGCTGTCACCTTAACTTTGCATCACAAATTAAAGTTCCTCGTCGCAGGAAAATTGGTTGTGATTGATGGAGAAGAAAACATATTTTTTCATTTGGAGTCTTACAGGTACATTAGTGTGGAAGAAGGTTGAGTGGAAACACCACTCCAAGTCTTGGAGAGTGGCTGCAGTGGTTACACTCCCGGTAGAAAAGATCAAAAGACCCATTACTTCCATGACATCATGGAGAGACTTACAAACAGATGTGGAAGACCGAGCATCTAAAGGTTGGGGAAAGCTAGTGGAGATACCTGAAAAGAAAGACCGCTTTGGTTTGGGCTATCAACCGTCAAAGGCTACTAATAAAGATAAAGGGAAATTTCCTCCCATCCATGATACCTTTATCAATAAAGGAGTAGAGCATGGACGACAAGTGTCCGTGATATCCAACAAAAACAATAACAAAGTAGCGTCCAACTTCATTTATGAATGTGCTCCAGGAGAAGAGCACCTGAATTGGACAATTGTGGAGATTTCAGAGATCTTTTTCTTTCCAAGGTGATTTTTATGTTTAAAAAGAACCTATATCCCTCCCGAGGCATAGGGGTAGCTTGTAAGGGCCCCCATTTATTTTCAAACAGTATTTTCATTAATAAAATTTATGTTTTGCATTAAATTAAAATCCATTTCTTTCTCTTTTATTTACTCTTTTCTTCAAAATGGCAATACTTTTTCTTCATTCGCACTTTCAGATTCTAAAAAGAACCAAAAGATGATAAAATGTGCAGATCCATACTCATCGATAATGATACTTCTATGATTTTATATGATTTTAATACACCAATTAACCAAGTTCAAGAGGAGTATGAGGAATATTATGAAGTCTCTGAAGCGTTGGCAAGGTTACTAGAGAAAAAATCAAATGACATACAAGCGTACCAGGAACCTATAGAGATCATCAATCTTGGGACAAAGAAAGACAAGAAAGAGATCAAGATAGGTGCAACCATGGAAGAATGTGTGAAGGAAATGTAGATCAAGCTCCTGAATGAGTACGTGGATATATTTTCCTGGTCTTAACGAGATATGTTGGATTTGGATAGATAATTTGTTGTGCATAAACTACCACTCAAGGAAGGTTGTTCTACAGTTATACAAAAGCTCGGAAGAACTCATCCATACATGGGGAGTGAAATTTGAGAAGAAGTCTTCAAGCAATTCAATGTAGGTTTCTTAGTTGTGGTAGACGGTAAAGTGCTAAAGACGATTTCCCATTACCTCACATAGATATTTTGGTGAACAATACAACTCAAGATTCAGTATTTTCTTTCATGGATAGTTTCTCAGGATATAATCAGATCAAAAAGGCTCCTGAGAATATGGAAAAGACTACTTTCATGACTCCTTGGGGTACCTTCTGTTACAAAGTAATGTCCTTCGATATAAAGAATGTCGATGCAACCTATCAACGAGCAATAGTCACGCTATTTCATGACATTATCCACAAGGAAGTCAAATTATACGTGGACGATATGATTTCCCATCATTCATTTGCAGAAATTATTCGAACGGCTAAGAAAATTCAGAGGTTGAATAAGAACAAATGTACATTTGGTGTTAGGTCCAGCAAACTATTGGGTTTTATTATAAACTAACGAGGCATTGAAGTGGATTCTGACAAAGTAAGGGTCATACAAGAAATGCCAGCTCTGAGAACAAAAAAAGAGGTTTATGGTTTCTTAGGACGATTGAACTACATCTCAAGGTTCATTTCGAATAACTTGCACACTATCTTACAGTTGAACAAGGGATAGATAACAAACCATGGTTCTACGATATCAAGAGGTATTTGGAAAAGCAAGAATATCCAGAAAATGCCTCAATAATATACAAGCGAACTATACGAAAGCAAGCAAAAAAAATTATTAAATGAGGATGTATTATAAAAAAGAAACTATGATATGGTTTTACTCAAGTGCATGGAAAAACACAAAGCACACATGCTTATGAAAGAGGTCCATGAAGGAACCTTTGCGACTCATGCAAACGAACACGCCATGGCTAGAAAAATCTTAAGAGCGAGTTACTAATGGTTGATGATGGAAAATGATTGTTACCATTATACGAAGACATGCCACAAGTGCCAAATTTATGCTAACAAGGTACATGTTCCACCAACTCCGCTGAATGTTCTAAGTTCACCATGGTCGTTCTCAATATGGGGAATTGACATGATAGGGATGATTGAACAAAATGCTTCCAATGAACACTGATTCATATTGGTTTCCATGGATTACCTTACCGAGTGGGTAGAAGCTGCTTCTTATGTAAATGTGACAAAGCAAGTGGTTACTCGATTTATCAAGAAAAATATCATATGTCGATATGGAGTTCATAGAAAAATCATCACAGACAATGGGTCAACCTTGAACAAGAAAATGATGGAGTTAAGCGATGATTTCAAGATTGAGCATCATAATTCATCACCTTATCGACCCAAGATAAATGGGGCCTTTGAAGTTACCAATAAAAACATCAAGAAGATCATACACAAAATGGTGAAGACAAATAAATATTGGCACAAAATGCTTCCCTTCGCGCTACATGGCTACCATACCTCAGTACGTACTTCGACTGGTGAAACTCCTTTCTCTCTTGTTTATGGCATGGAGGTTGTACTCCCTGTTGAAGTAGAGATTCAATCACTTTAGGTCCTCATGGAAACTAAGATTGAAGAATCAGAATGGGTCCAGACCAACTTGATCAGCTCAACCTCATTGAAGAAAAATGCTTAACATCTTTATGCCACGTCCAATTATATCAAAAGCGGATAAAGAAAGCATTTGATAACAAGGTATGTCCTCGAGCATTCCAAGAAGGATATCTTGTTATCAAGAATATTCTGCTACCTCGATTATATTCACATGGGAAATGGACACCTAACTATGAAGGTCCATATGCGGTAAAAATAACTTTCTCAGGAGGAGCTCTTATCCTTACAACAATTTATGGGGAAGAACTACCGTACCCTCTAAACTCCGACGCACTCAAAAAATACTATGTATAAAATAAAAATCTCGTTAAGTCAAAAACCTGAAAGGGCGACTTAAGAAAAAAGGGGCATCCCGGTGGATTGAAAACCTTAAAAGGCGGTCCAAGCAAAAATTAGGGACATATAGACAAAATCAGCATCTCGATGGATTGAAAACCCGAAAGGGCAATCCAGGAAAAAGTTAGGGATTTTATTCAAAAAATGAACAAATAGACTGCACTTTGAGGATTTATTTCATCTATGAATACGAATGGAAGGATTTGATCTAATCGTATTTCTCAGAAGCAAGGTGATTGGAGTTATTAAGGACATTGGAGAAATACCAGTATCGAATTGTGATACGGTGGCAGAACCGACTGTTTAATACTGGTTTGCGTTTTGCATTTTTTATTCGCAAAATGTCGCAGTAAGCAAGAGTCACCACCGACTTTTATTTTATCCAACTAGAAAGGAAAAAAGCACAGAAAAATTCCTTTTTCAAGATTTTGAGTACGGGGGGTAGATTATAGAAAGGGAAGGTATTACCACCCTTTCTATCCATGGTTTTCCATGGGCTCTTAGGTACTTGCTCATCATTTTAAAATTGCTTCCGTGTTTGTGTGATTTGAATATTTTTTGTTTTACTTCGATTTAACCCTTTCTTCTGTCTTCAAGAGTGTTACGAAGTTGTTTTGAAAACTTTGTTTGTAAAGGAGTGTAAGTGTGAAAAAGTTTGTTTTGATTGAGCAAGTACTTAAGAACTAATCTACCTACTCGAAAAAAGAACCGTTCTATGTTTGTTTCCTTTAGACAATGTTATCCCACTATTAGTGAGTTGGTAGCACCATCGTTGGAGTTTTAAGGGTCAATTCGAAAGGGACGTACGGTCACTAAAGCAATTTTAGGACGTCTTAGTACTAACCCTAATGTCTTAGATAAATTATCCGAGGCAACAATATCCGAGGCAACCTTTCCGAGGAAACTTTTGATCTTTGGACAAAAGGACGACCATTAAAGCATCCTATACTCAATGACCGTTTACCGAAGGCAACCAAGTGAGGGTGTACCCTAGGAGTGCGCATGTGCGAGTGATTTAATTTCAGATTATAATCTTTGCACATTTTAGGGTTATCTAACTGTTTTAAAGTTAATCATACATTCTTGTCATGCAACCCTAATTATTCATACATCTAATAGTTAATATTTTGCAGAATTTAAAATGCGGGAATTAAACTACGCTATTACAAGGCTTCGGGTATTTACATAGCCAAAAACAAACCCTTTAAAATAAAGCGATAAATGAAAGTAAAAAGTCCTAATTTAAACTATTAAAACTTGTGAACAGTTACATTAATAAGGATAAATAATAAAACAATAAAGCGCGCACGATGAAAATTTAGATCGAAAAGAAATTAGGGTTTTGACCCTTCTAACCTAATTAAAAGAAAAAATTGTTTTTGTTGTTTTTAATTATTTTTAAGAAAAAGAATTAAGTTTTAAATTAAATACTAAATTAATGAGCTAATTAAATTTATTAATAAAAATGATTACATGGCCTATTTTTTATGTTTTGGCTATTTTAAGAAAAAGAAAAATATAATTAAGTTAGAAGTAAAAACCTAATTATTCTAATTAATTTTAATTTATTTATAAAAAGAATTAAAGTTATCTAATATTAACAACCTAATTTAATTAATTAATTTTTTGATAAAAAATAAAATCTAAACCTAATTTGTGAAAAGTATTATTTTTATGATTTTTTTATAAAAGAAAATAATTAATTGTGTTAGTAAATAAAATAAATTAATTAATTAAGTAAAATATAAAAAGAAAAGGAATAAGAAATTGGGCCTGAAAATTAGTAGTTTGAGGGGGTGCAAGAATCATATTTCTGGGCCCAAAAGAGAAGCCCCACGTTGACCTGCCAGATTCGCTAGGATGCATTGACCATGGCCTATTGTACTCCCTCATTGATGGCCCTTGGATCTGGCCCTCCGGACGCTTGGCTGATTGGATGGTGAGGACGCATGATGCTCCTTGGCTGTGCATGCATACTAAATCACTGAAAGACAAAATATATGAAATATTTAGGGGACCTAGGATTCGAACCCAGGTCCTGAAGCGTTTTTCACATACTCCACTACCACTGCGCCATTTGTTCTTGTTTGTACATAATGTAAACAACAAATATTGTATAATAAACAAGCGAAATAATAAAATAATTAGCGCGAATTTTCAAACGATCCAATGGAAGGGTGCCACGCAGTCATCTTCAACCTTGTTCTGTTGATAAAAGTCCCAGACTTTTACCTACGGACGTTTGTCTATCACTATATCCCAATTTTGCCTGTAAATAGAAATCCTAAATTGTACCATAAAACCCTAGCTATGGTGAAATCCAATACAAGCCATGAAAATGCAATCAAATGTTACAGGAAGCTTGCAAACATGATGGTGATCAAGAATATATCATTAATTCATGCTATCAATGTCTAAATCATGCAAATCGAATTCAAGAAATAAGCAATGTCGTGATGGACTTACAGCGAGATATAGGGCTTGGGAACGCTTGTTCTTGATTGCTTTTGCTTGCTAGGGATCCCAGGAAGCGATTGGAATGGTCCAAGGGTCTTGAATTGGCCTCTAAGTAGGAATTCGTGTTTGCACTTTTTCTTGTTTTTTCAAGTTTTGTTTCTGGTTCATACGCCTCCTTCTAACCTCTCTTTTGGTCTGCACACACTCCTTATGTATTGAGGAATGAATTAGGGTTGAAAGAATGATCACAATCTTCTTCCATCAATGCTTTTGATTTTGATTTGATACACTTGAAAACCATTCCAAAAACAGTCCAAATCCAATCTTTTTTTGCACCTCATGCCTTTACACGAATTTGATTTGATGCTAGTTGGACATTAAGACCTGAAACATGTAAAAAATCTTGAGTTTTCAATATTTTGGTTTTTCTATGATTTGTTTTGATTTAAATTGATTTAATTCAAAATAAAAATCAAAATAAATAATAAAAACAAGATAATGACAAGTGGCAAAGGCTAGGGATCGTGGACCACGTTTCCAACTCAAAACAAGTACAAAAGATTGGGCCCATTTGGCAAAATTTGAAGTTTTAGGCATAGTTGACTTTTGGCAATTTTGCAAAAAAGGTCAACTTCACCAATGCATAACTTCCTCAATTATGTTTCTTTGAAGGTGTTCTTGGACTTTTTAGAAAGCTTGAGATGTCCTCTAAGAAACCCTTTTGGTCTAATCTCAATTTTGTATTCCATGCTCATGTATGAAGCTTTGACAAAAAAAGGTGTTTTTGTTGACTTTTCAAAATGACCTATAATGTCCAAATTCATAACTTCTTGTGAGGGCATATTTTAAACTTTGGAGCTGAAGATGGATTGTAGATAATTTCATCCTCTTAAAAATGAGCTTTGGATGGGTCATTTCTCATAAAGTATGAGAAAGTTATGCTTGGTCAAAGTTGAGTTGACTTTTCCTACAAAACCCTAATTTAGCAACTTTTGGTTCTTGATGAATTGTGAGCAATCCTTGATGAATCATGATCAACCCTTGATCAAATGATGAAATATACTTAAAATGAGGATGTTGACCAAAAATCTTGAAGTTTGACTGTATGTGGGCCACAGTTGACTTTTGCCCTAGCACAGTCGATTTTTAGGCTTTTGAGCAATTGACTGAGCAAACTTCCTCTGCAAGGCTTGAAACTTGACATGGATGATCTTGATAACATATTAGGACAATGGTGAGAATTTGGGATCCCTTGAACTCAAGTATCTTGATGCAACACGAAACCCTAATTTGAGGTAGACTGCCTTAATAGGGAGCTTGTCTAGTCAACTCTTGGACTTCCTTGAGTAACTTGAGGATCTTTCTTGAAATGTTTTGAGAAATATGGGAGGGAAAATTTTGGGGTACAACACGAATAAAATTTTTTATTTCCATTTTCAATTTTATTCTTATCTATTTGTAATTACCTCTTTTTAGGAATTGCATCTTGTATTCTTGCCTATTTAAAGGCGTTTTCATTAATAAAATTATTTATTTTTCAAATCTTTTCAATTGTGTTTTTCTTTTTCCGACTTGTTTTCAAAATACAATGATTATTTCTTATAAACACTGCGTTGAAACTACTTTGGGGACATCACAAATTAAAAAGCCTTTACGAGCATTAAAAAGCATTTTGGTTAGAAAAATGTCAAAAAGAGATTTACGTTTACTCCTGAAGTACAATCATCAACATCACACTGACATTGTTCACAACAACATATCAAAATACAAATCAACTTAGAGATACTGCAACAAAAACAACATACCTGATGATCTAAAGGAGCGAGTTTATCAAAAAATTCATAATACTTTGTGCATTTACATACGAAATACATGTCAATAACATTATCATTAGGCATCATACATATACATATCAATCATACATTGCATTTCAAATTACAAAGGCCCAGGAATACTGCAAGAAACCTCTAGGATTATTTTACCAGCTAAGCTAAGTAACCTACGCGAATCACCAATTCAAATCTAAGCATTTTTTACACTATTACAATGAATACCTCGGTTGAGAACAGACACAACATTTAGAGGTTTAGCGAAACAAATTTACACTGGGCGGCATATCTATGATTCATATCAATAGCCTAGTTATGAAATTTCCAAACTATCAAATTTAAATTTAAAATTTCAATCCCACACTATTTATCCTCTAGGTTGTGATAAATATGCAAGTCTACAATACAACTAGTTATGTTAGTTCTGAAGCTTTAGCTAGTTTGTTTTCAGACATTATTTCATCTCTGTTGGTTTAGTCCTTTGACATAAATAGAGTTGATACCCACATTATCTACCCCCTAGGTAGTGGTATATATACAAATCAGACATATCTATTTATATGGGTCCCTGCATAATGATAAGTTTTTTCTTGAATTTTCAATCTTATTGGATTAGTCCCTTGGTATAAATAAGATTGATACCTCGTCATTTAGCCCCTAGGTTGTGATAAATATTTCAAATCTGCATTTCATCTTACTATATTAGTCTCGAAGCTTTAGTAAGTTTATTCTCAAATCCTTTTCAACTCCATTGGTTTAGTCCCTTGGAATAAATGGAGTTAGCACATGCGTTACTTATCCACTAGGTTGTGGTAAGAATGTGGAATTTGCGATAACGTCCCTTTTCATATCTATTGATTTAGTCCCTTGGAAAAAATAGATATGTCAATCCACGCTCTTGACATTGATGAGTTAACTGCGTCATCCTTGCCCTTTTTACTTTTTGGTTTATTGTATAATTTATCTTTCAAAAGTTTTTAGTCAAAATTTGGGGTCTTCCATTATTTAATAATCCTCTGATTCGAATGTGCAAGAACTTCATGTTCTTACACCCTTCACTCGAAAAGTAATTTAATAGATGTAGACGTCATACCCCAAATTTTTCCATCCTAATGTTACAGTCAAATTTTATTTGATCTTTCCTTAGGTTATTTATACTAATTATTTCCAATATTTAAACTAACTATAAGAATATATACTTGTATCTTATTTCTATTTGACTAGATTTTTAGCTCTATAAATATAGTAATTCATTTTTAGTGTAAATAAAAGAAATCATGTTTTATTAAATTATTTTAAAGTTTTTTTTCTTATAAAAAAACTTTTATTATCTTGTTTATAGTTTTTTTGCAATAAATATATAAGCATTTTTATTATTAGTCTTCTTGGCCTCATCATCTAAATTATCTAATATCCCATTAATTTTTTTGGTAAAATATTTTACAAATAAATAAATAAAAATTTACTTTTAATATTAAATCATTTTTACCGTCATTCATTTTTTTTGGTTTACCAAAGTCAACACCTCCATTAGTTGTTATTTTTGCATTTTTATAATATTTATTCTATTACTCATGTTTTTATATTATTATTGTTTGGAATGATAAGTTGACCCCGGATCAACATTTCTGGACTTTTTATTTTATTTTTTATTTATATTTATATTATTAAGAGGAGTTGACCAAAGGTCAACTTGGGTTTCTCAACCCTAAGTTCATCAGCAACGCCCAATGTCTTCTTCATCCCTAAGTTTACAAGAAAGCCGAGAATCCATGAATCAAATATGGACAGAATCCAAGATTGAAAATCATTTTATTGATTGAATACATATTTGTATACATAATCGGATCAGATACATCACAATTACAAAACCTAATTCTATTTCTAATTCAAATCTAATCCTAAAATACAAATAAATCAATTACAGATTCAATCAGAACTCTGTTGAATTGTAACAACAAATTAACTTAAATAATTTCCTAATTTAATCTATCGTAAAAAAACTATAAAAACCCTAGACCTAAACAGACGTGAAAAGGAGAAATTGAAAGAAAAAGTTGAAGAAGAAGTTGGAGATCAGGAGCCCTTGTTCCTTGTTGTGAATCTCTCACCTTCAGTACCTGCGAATCAGGGTAAGAGAAAAAGATTAGAGGGGGAATTTATACGATGATAGTCACTACATGAGAGGTAAACCTAAAAACTTAGCTTAGGATTTTGCTCTGATTGTTTTGATTTTGTTAAATTTCTGGAAAATTATGGATTAGGGTTCTAACTTAAGGTTAGGGTTCATATCAATTAGGGCTAGGGTTCATTGCCTTCATCGTTTCTGGGTTAGGTTATATCTTGTTAGTGTTCTTGGAAGAAGATGATGTTCCCGACGAACATTCATCTTCAACGGCGGCCGCCCATGGTGGTTATCACCTAGGGTTATGAAGGGGATCTGGGGTTTTGGTTGAATGTTTGTGTTCTTCGATTTAAGTTCAATCGGGAATTGGGTTTGGTGGTGGTTTACTTGGTGGTGTTAAATGGAGCCACTGGTAGAAGCGATTTTTGGCTGGTGGTAACAATTTCCGATCGCCTGAAATATAGAGAGAGGTGGGAGCATTTTAGTGTGAGAGAGAGGGAGTTCTGATGAAGAGAGAGGAATGAAATGAAAAAAATGAAAACTTGTGAAGACATTTTATTTAAATACTCTCTCTTACACTCATCTGATATACACCACATGGTCAATTGCTAACCATGGGATTTGGAGACGATTGATTGGTCTTCATACGTGCTTTCCCACCCTGCACCTTAATCAACAATTCTTGCTGGCCCTCCGCTCATCATACTTTTGATCAGTGTCCCATAATTAACTTCTGATGACCTTCTGATTAAAATCAAATGCACAAGATCACGTTGGCACACCATACATGCATAGGATCCCCAGAACTTGTCCAAACAGACTCAAAACAAATACATGGGTCATGCCCAATATTATTTGCACTTATAGAATTACTACCTCAACTAAAACCACACCCCCTGCGCTTTTGGCTCAAATAATGTTTTGGGCTTAGCCCAATGCTAATTAAAAACCCTTGTTTACTTAGCTTAAACAAAATGCACCCCCCCCCCCTATTTTATTTACTTAAAAAAAATTATTTTGGTTTATTAATTTTTATTTATTTATTTTTCCTAACTTAGTTTATAATTTATATTTATTAAATAACAAAATATTTCTTCTAAATATACATTTAATTTATATAATTATATTGTATATCTTCTTTAGAAAAACTAATAAACTTTTTTCTTCCATTATTAATAATTACTATTATTACTAATTCTAAATATTTTCTAAAACTACTAACCCTTTTTTATTATTTATTTGATTATGTTTCTAAAAAAATTTACTAACTGCAAATATATATTTTATTTTTATTCAAATATTTACTTTCACTTTTATTTTTTAAAATTCAAATCAAACATTAAAATAGCTAACACATCAAATTATTATTTTCACTAACTTAACAAAAATTTAAGATTATTTTCTATAAAAGAATTGTCAAATTGCTTTCAAATTAAACTTCGAACTAAGTCTATGATTACTCAATTTTCAAACCCATACGAATTTCAAAGGATCATTCGAAAGCAATTATATGTAATCCTATAAACAACTAACCAAACACATACGAAGTAAGAAATGGACTCTGATTTCTTCACAAGAGGATACGTAGGCACGCGGTTAAAATCAAGGCGATTCCCCAACTAAAAAACTAAATCTTTTCCTTTCATAACGTAATAACATAACTTAAGTAGAAAATTCCTGATAAGTCCTAAACCTAAAGAGGGTCCCCTTGAGTACAAGGGAAGTAAGGTGAGCCTAACACCTTCCCTTTATCTAACCAACTCGTGAACTTAAAAATCTCTAAAAATTAGGGTTTTTCTATTCCTTTCGCGTCCCTAGGACAAAAAGTAGTGGTGGCGACTATCGTATTTTTTATCGGTTACGACATGGTATTCTGACATTGTATACGACATCTATTTTGCAAGGTCCTGAATTTCAATTAAACATGCTCCCACCAACTACGAAATGGAATAAATATTATTAACCTTGGAAAGCGTAAATTTCTTAGACCCAATTATCCATATTGTAGATTATGGAACGCTTTTAATGGAGAGAAGGAGTTTGATATTGCTCTAAAGCCATTAACCATGGATGGAGTTTAATTTTGTCTTTAGAAAGAAACAAAAAAGTCCCATGGAGAAAATATTTGGAAAAAGAGGTCGTTGTTCTTTAAACTTCCATATTGGTCTAGCCTTTATGTAAATCATTATCTTGATGTGATACATGTGGAAAAAATGTATGTGATAGTTTGAATGAAAGACTTCTCAATATTAAAGGCAAAATAAGCAGTAGTAAGAATTCTCGTCTAGATATGATGGTGATGGGTATACAACAAGACCCCAAAAGAAATATGAAATAGATCATATTTTCCCCCAGCGTGTCACACTTTATCTCAAAAAGAAGAAAAAAATTGCAATTGTTTTTAGGGTATCAAAGTTCCTCAAGGGTACTCGTCAAATTCGAAGAAACTTGTGTCAATTAAATATCTCAAATTAGTTAGCTTAAAATCTCATGATTGTCAAGTCTTGATGCAACAAATTCTATCAGTGACTATCAATGACATTTTACCATAAAGTGTAAGGGTAACTGTGATACGGTGGCAGAACTGACTGTTATATACTGGTTTTGCATTTTTTGTTTGCAAATGTCGCGGTAAGAAAGAGTCCCCACCGACTTTTCTTTTATCCAACAAAGGAAATGGTGAAAAGAACAGAAAAAGACCTTTTTCGAGACTTTCTGAGTAAGGAGGGTAGATTATGGAAAGGGAAGGTATTAGCACCCTTTCCATCTTTGGTTTTCCACGGGCTCTTAGGTACTTGCTCATTTTTTAAAACTGTTTGTGTTTGTGTGTTTTGAAATATTTATGTTTGCTTTATAATAGCTCTTGTATCAGTCCTCAAGAGTGTGATAAAGAATTTTTGAAAAGAAATTTGAAAGTGTGTAAGTGTAAAAAATTAGGTTTGAGCAAGTACTTGAGAACTGCCTACCTACTCAAAAAAGGATGTTCTTTTCCTCCTACCCTTTAGATAGTGTTATCCTACTATTAGTGAGTAGGTAGCCCTATGGTTGGATGTTGAGGGACTATCGAAAGGGACGTTATTTTCATTGAAGGAAAGATGTAAGGATAATTTAGCATTTCGAAGGGACTGTCATCATATAGGCAACATCGAGGGACAAGATCATTTTTCGTAGGCAACTCGAGGGACATTTAGGGAATATGATCTTTTATGATGACTTTTAAACTGAGGGTCATTGCTAAGACATTCCTACGTTCGAGGGACATGGCCATTTGCAAGGACAACCAAGTGAAGAGTACCCTAAGGGTGCAAGTGTGCAACAGTGTGCTTTTTTCAGATATTTATCTTGAAGTTAGTGACCTACTGGTTAATTCATTTAATCTTGTCATGCACGCCTCATTTTACTAACAGTTCATATATAGGCATATAAAGTGAGAAATAAAGTCCTACAACTATTACAAGGCTTCGGGACAATTACAGTTATATCTGACTATAATGTAAAATGCGGAAATTAAAAGTGCCAGAATTTAAATCCTAAACTATTACAATGCATAGGCAGATACATAATCGGGAAATAAAATGCACGCGATAAAATTACAAACCATAGGCAGATACATAATAATATAAGCGCGCAAAATAAAGAAACGTCTAAAAACCCAATAAATAAAAATAAGCAACAAAAAAATTATTTCTTGGTTTTGCTAAGAGAATAATTAATTCTAAATTTTATTTTTAATTAAGAAAATAAAAGTTGAATGAAATGAATCCTAATTCTAATATTTTTGTAATTTGTTATTAGGAAAATAATTTAAATTAAAGTGAAACTAAGTCTAATTTGATTTTAAATTGATAAAATAACATTAAAATAATTAATTAATTAATTAATAATTTTAAAAAGGACCTAAATCTATTTTTTTTTATGACTTGTTAAAAAATGACTTTTGAAAATAATAAACAAAATTAAAAAAATAAAAAAAGTGACAAAATAAACAAAACATGGGCCTGGTCATCAAAAACAAAATGGGGGTGTTGTTAATAAAAAACTATGGGCCCATTAGCAAGAGCCCAGGGGCTGCGTTCAATCTGGTGGGGGAAACAAACTAGGGCACATGGTGAATCCTACGCTTGGATACGCTGGATCTTAATCAGGTGATGGTGATTTGATGTCGTACGGTGCACGTCTGGCACTGATATGCATGGAATCTACAAGAGAACTTTGTCAAAAATCAAGATGTTGGACCTGGGACTTGAACCCAGGTCCTCCCTTTTCATACCAATGCACTTTACCAGTTGAGTTGCCAATTCAATCGTTATTATAAATCAAACAATAATAATATATTAAAAAACAAAGTCAAATCTTAATCAGCAAACATTACGCGTGCTCCAAGTGGGTTCCTGAGATTTGAACAAGCCAATCAGAAATGGAGAGAGGAAGTGAACGTTTGATTGAACCAATGAAATGAAGGGATAGTGCCACGCCATTTCTGACCACCGCCTGTAACTAGTCAAACCACCAGCCATGGTGGTCACAATGATCTTCTTCAACGAGGCAAAAAGCAAAACCTGCAAAATACGCAATTTCAAAGCAACTAAAACATTCCACCCCCCTTAAAATTTCCCAAGGAATTCAATGGTGGCCTTTATTTGATCTGAAAGTTCCTGTATCAGGAGATTCGAAGATCCCTGTTTAAAAACCGTTGATAATGGTGATTCATGATTAGGGCCTTTTCAAACACATGAAGCACATTAGAACATCCACAAATAACTATAATAACATGAATGTATGAAATGAATTGATTTATATTACGTGTATGAAAGGTTTTGAATTCAAATTTAGCCCAAGTCCGGTGATGCGTAGATCTAAGGTTTTAGAGTGTTGCACGTCTGGAAAACGGCTTGGATGATCTCAGGGATTGAAATGAGAGGTTTATTAGGATGGAAATGGGCTGGAGGTGTGATTTTGAGTTTTCACGATTTTGGGAAATTCTTTGCAATCTTGGTAGCACTCTTGTAAAGTGTATATGCGTGTGTTTGGCTTGTCAAAGTGATGTACTTATATCATAGAAGGAGGGGACAAGATAAGGAGGAAAGAATCAAGCCCATAAATCCATGGTTTAAAGCCATTATCACAAATTTGTAAAATTACCAAACTTGAGATTTCATGCCATTTTTTCATGTTCAATGAATCTGGTCAGGTTTGCACGAAAAATGGGCCTCAAGACTGACCCAAAACACTAGCCCACATGCCTAAGCTGATTTCCAAATATTTTGTACCATTTATTTTATATTTATTTGAAATAAATTAAAATAAATATGTAAAAAATAGGTAGAAAATGCAAGGCCATGCAAAAATAATATTAGAGGTCCTCTATGACCTTAGGAAGATATTTGAACATTAAAAAGTTAGTTCATTGACCCAAAAATTTAAATATGCTCAATGCACCATTCTTGAAATTTCTAAAATTTTCCCAACTTGGGAAAGCCATAACATGCTCAATTTTTATATCATTATGATGATCTTGTACTTTATAGAAAGCCCAAGATGTCTACTTCAATATCTATTTTGATAAATTTTGCATTTGAAAAGCTTTTCTTGATGTAAAAGGTCTTAGAAAAAAGTGGCTTTTGTTGACTTTTTGAAAATGACCTGTAATGTTTGAACTCATATCTTTCAAATGGTGCATTTCTTGATCTTGGGGGATGGATAAAAGTTGTAGAGAATTGGATTATATTCAAAATGAGCTTTGTTAGGAAAATTTCTGATAAAGTATGATAAAGTTATGCTTGGTCAAAATTTGGTTGACTTTTCCTATAGAAACCCTAATTTAGCAATTCTTAACTTTTGATGAATTATGAGCATTTCTTGAGGAATCATGATCAACCCTTGATCAAATGATGGATAGTACTTCAAAATGTTGATGTTGACCAAAAATCTTGAAGTTTGACTGTACATGGGCCACAATTGACTTCTGACCTAGCATAGCTGATTTTCCAATACTTGAGCAATTGACTGAGCAAAGTTATTGTTCAAGGCATGAAATTTGGCATGGATGATCTTGATGACATATTAAGACAATGGATAACATTTGGTATGCTTGGGACTCACACATCTTGCTTAAAATTGAAACCCTAGTTTGAGGTTTATTGCCTTATGAGGAGCATTTGCCTAGTCAATGTTAGTCATCCTTGAGCAATTGAGGACCTCTAGAGGCATGCCTTGAGTGAAAATGGGAGAGAAAATTTTGGGGTACAACAGCTGCCCATGTTCAATCTTCTTATACCTGAGGATGTAGATTGGTTGGTCTGCCTTTCGTAATCTAAAGGTGGAAGATGATTAAACACTAGAGTGCCCAAAAATTTGCACTCGTCCGAAATGATACTTTGACTGTGTAGATAATATCAGGAATGGGCTTATAGGTGCCATTTGAAGAATATGATGTAAGATCGTTGGAGATGGGCTTAAAGATGCCATCCGGAGGGTATGACGGAGAGTCGTCGGAGATGGGCTGAAAGATGCCATCTAGAACAATGTTGGTCTCATGAGATACTCTTTTGTGGGAATTCCTATGCATGTCGTTGAGGAGGAATCCGCTAAGGAATGTTGGTCTCTGTCTTGGGAAATGGAGTTTAGGAGCTTCAGTTATCCATTAATCTATTGGGGAATCACCTCTTGATTTAAGATATGACAGTGAACTACTATCTGGTCATGATCCAGGATTCACATTGACTTGATGAGGATAATAAGGCTGACTGCTATTCGGTCGTATTCCAGGCTTCACAGCGACTTACTGGGGAAATGAGATTAAACTGTTATTTGGTTGCACTCCAGGCTTTGTAGTTTCTTATACTGGAATAGAAATAAGAAAAATCTTAGTGTCGATTTAACTGAACCAGAGAAAGGTCTTTAATTAACTTTGACTGGAATGGAAATCCAAAGAATCTTAGTACCGATTCAACTAAACCAGACAAAGGTATTGGAATATCTTCAATTGGAATAGAAATCAGAGAGATCTTAGTGTCGATCTGACTGAACCAGATAAGGTCTTTAATTAACTTTGACTGGAATGGAAATCAGAAGAATCTTAGTATCGATTCAACTGAGCCAGACAAAAGTCTTGGGATATCTTCAACTGGAATAGAAATCAGAGAGATCTTCGTGTCGATCTGACTGAACCAGAGAAGGTCTTGAATTAACTTCGACTGGAATGGAAATCAAAAGAATCTTAGTATCAATTCAACTGAACCAGACAAAAGTATTGGAACATCTTCAACTGGAATAGAAATCTGAGAGATCTTAGTGTCGATCTGACTGAACCAGAGAAGGTCTTTAGTTAACTTTAACTGGAATAGAAATCAGAAGAATCTTAGTATCGATTCAACTGAACCAGACAAAAGTCTTGGGATATCTTCAATTGGAATAGAAATCAGAGAGATCTTAGTGTCGATCTGACTGAAGCATAGAAGGTCTTGAATTAACTTTGACTGGAATGGAAATCAGAAGAATCTTAGTATAGATTCAACTAAACCAGACAAAAGTCTTGGAACATCTTCAACTGGAATAGAATTCAGAGAGATCTTAGTGTCGATCTGACTGAACCAGAGAAGGTCTTTAATTAATATTGACTGGAATGGAAATCAGATGAATCTTAGTATCGATTCATCTGCACCAGAAAAAAGTCTTGGAACATCTTAAACTGGAATAGAAATCAGAGAGATCTTAGTGCCGATCTGACTGAACTAGAGAAGGTCTTTAATTAACTTTGACTGGAATGGAAATCAGATGAATCTTAGTATCGATTCATGTGAATCAGAAAAAAGTCTTGGATTATCTTCAACTGGAATAGAAATCAGAGAGATCTTAGTGTCGATCTAACTGAACCAGTGAAGGTCTTTTGAGAACGCATTTCTAAGGAAAATATTGAAATAGCCCTTCATTAGACGTAGCTTCTGAGAAGACTATCGGGTCATGTAAGTAGTCAACGGTATTTGTTGGTTTGATCTTTCCTGAAAATAGTAAAGAGTTAGTCATATGCAATGTCATGATGTATGAAATGCATTGTGATGATGTATTCAAAATAAATGATATTGTGATGTATTCGATGTGTATGCGCATGCCATGATGTATGCATATTTCCAGCCTGGGAAAGTAAATCTCGGACTGTTGCTGAAGAGTGTTGGGACGCTGCATCCTTCGTTTCCGCTGGGGATGATGAATGGAGATGATTCGCTGGGGATTTCCTCTTTCTGTTTGAGGATATTCCTCCGGGGATTGACTCTGCTTGAGAATAACTCTGTGGAGGGAGAATTCTTTGTTGGAAGATTTTGTCGATGTAGAGAAATAAACTATGTTGGGGAATAAACTTATGCAGCAAGAGAAATAAACTCTACTCATGGAGGAAGTGTTATAAACTGTTTAACATTATAAAGCTCGGTTGGGGAGTGAAAATTTCAGCTCCCTGAAGGAACTTTGCTGGAGGAAGTAGTTCTTGTTTAGGGAAAGAGATCAAAACTTTGGATGTTTCTACTCTGTGGGGAACATAGACGTCACGGGGTCGTATGTAATGGTGAATTCGTCTAAAACTGTCTCTTCCCTTGTACCCGCTAGAAGGAGTAACTGTCGGGACTACAAATTACTTTTTTAGACTTTGCCTCGTTTCTTAACATCATTAGTAACCGTCTTTCTATTTCTTATGCAAGTATTTGTGAACAGTGATCATATTTAAATGCATATGTCAAAAATAATCATTCGACATTTTTGCAAAATAAAACAGAAAAATAAAAACAAATAGTTTTGTACTTTCAAAGAAATGATTTGTATTGATTTCTGAAGTTCGCCTATAACAGGCATTGTTTACAAAGAGACTGACGTTCTAGTAGGAGAACACCGTCGTGAAAGTGAAAACTATACAAAATAGTGTACAAAGAGAAAACAACTATGTGTAATAATCCCATTGAGTTTCAATTCTGCTATTGCCCATATGTCCTTGAGCGTCTCATCACTTTACTACTTGTCCGAAGTTGACTGGATTGATTGGTACCGTTTGAACTTGACAGTTGATACTGAAGTCTGGTCGTAAGGTGATCCAATGGGACATAGTAATGCGCTTCAAATCCCTAACTTTTTCCTGGACCTCCCTTTTGGGTTTTCAGTCCACCGAGATATCCTTTTTTGCCCAAGCCTCCCTTTCAGGTTTTTGACTTGTCGGGTGTACAGATTTTTTTTTGTTGCATTTATCCCTAATTTTTGCCCAAACCCTTTTGGTTTGTCGGGATGCCCTTATTTTTTCCTAGGCCAGTCAACCTAGCGGGTTTGTATTCATGTGTAGTATCTTTTAACTATGTCCGCATTTACAGGGTGCAGAAGGTCGTCACCATCCATAATGGTTAAGATCATGGCTCCACCAGAAAATATGTTCTTGATTACAAATGATCCTTCGTATGTAGGAGTCCATTTTCCCCTGGGATCACCTTGTGGCAGTATGATGCACTTGATTACTAGATCACCCACGGGATACACTTGACGTATGACCTTTTTGTTGAAAGCCTTGATCATTCATTTTTCGATATATCTGACCATGACATACAGCAGTAAGACTTTTCTCATCAATCATATTCAGTTGATCAAGTCGAGTTTGGATCCAATCATCTTCGTTCAAACATGCGTCCTTCATGATCCTCAAAGAAGGGATCTGGACCTCAATAGGCAGGACATCCTCCGTACCATACATGAGTGAATAAGGTGTTGTCCCTGTTGACATACGTGCTAAGGTGCAGTAACCATGAAGAGAAAATGGTGACATCTCATGCCAGTCTTTTTATGTCACTGTCATCTTCTGTATGATTTTCTTGATATTCTTGTTAGTAGCCTCCATAGTGCCATTCATCTTTGGCCGGTAAGAGGAAGAATTAAAATGCTAGATCTTGAATTGTTTACAGAGTTCAGTGATCATTGTATTATTGAGATTTGTACCATTTTCCATGATGGTTCTCTCTGGCATACCATACCGACAAATCAGGTTATGCTTGATGAACCACGCCACAACATTCTTGGTAACAGTAGCAAAAGAGGCAGCCTCAACCCACTTCGTGAAGTAATCAATGGCCATTAGGATGAAGTGATGCCCATTAGAAGTGGTAGGTCTAATCTCTCCGATCATGTCAATGCCCCACATTGCAAAGGGCTAGGGAGCCTTCAATACATTCAAGGGAACCGGAGGTATATGTACTTTATCAGCATATATCTGGCATTTGTGACGAGTTCGGGAATGCTGATAACAATCTGCTTCCATAGTGGACCAATAGTATCCTGCCCGTAGGATCTTTATAGCCATGGTATGTCCACTGGAATGAGTTCCAAAGGTACCTTCGTGTAAATCTTTCATAATCCTCTCTGCTTCGTTCTTATCTACACACTGAAGTAAAGTAGAGTCATGGTTGCGCTTGTAGAGGATTCCATTACTGGGGAAGAATTTTGCGGAGAACCTTCTCAGAAACTTCTTATCATTGACAAACTCCCCTTCAGGATATTCTTGAGCCTCGAGATACCTCATCACTTCATGAAACCAAGGTTTATCTGCTACTTCTTTCGTTTCGATCTCATAGCAGTATGCCGGTTCATCCAACTTCTTAATAGTGATTCGAGGAGCCTCGTTGTCCCACCTGACCTTGAACATAGTTGACATAGTAGCTAGCGCATTCGCTAACTGGTTCTCTTCTCGTGGAAAATGTTCAAAGGTGACATCTTTAAAGTGTGGAAGCAATGTCAGCACATGTTCTTTGTACGGGATGAGGTTCGGGTACTTCGTGTCCCACTCTCCTTTGATTTGACTTATTACCAGGGCTGAATCCTCAAAAATGCTCAAGAACTTGATCCTTCGGTCAATAGCAGCTTTGAGACCCAGGATGCACGCTTCATACTCCTCCATATTGTTGGTATAGTTGAAACATAATTTGGCCGTGAAAGGAGTATGATAGCCCTCAGGAGATATGATTACAGCACCGATGCCATTGTCTAGTGCGTTGGAAGCTCCATCAAAAACCATAGTCCATCAGGATCCTTCCTTAGGTCCTTTATCCGGTCCAGGTTCTTCATAGTCAGTCACTAACATAATATTCTCATCCGGGAATTTAAAGTTCATGGACTGGTAGTCATCCACAGCCTGATGGGCCAAATGATCATCTAGTACACTTCCCTTGATTGCTTTATGGGTCGTGTATTGGATATCATATTCGGTCAGATCATTTTCCATATTGCTATTATTCCAGAGAGAGCGGGCTTCTCGAAGATGTACTTGATCGGATCTATCTTAGATATCAACAAAGTAGTGTGGGTCAACATATACTGTCTCAGCCGACGAGCAGCCCATGCCAAAGCACATCAAGTTTTCTCGATCAATGAGTATCTTGTTTCACAGTCGGTAAACTTTTTGCTAAGGTAGTATATTGCATGCTCTTTTCGACCGGACTCGTCATGCTGCCCCATCACACACCCCATTAAATTATCTAACACTGTTAAGTACATGATCAAAGGTCTTCCTTCAACTGGAGGCATCAGAATTGGATGCTCTTGAAGGTATTCCTTGATTCTACCGAAGGCGGTCTGGAATTTGTCATTCCACTTTACCACTTGATCTTTCTTCAAGAGTTTGAAGATTGGCTCACAAGTAGCAGTTAAATGGGAAATGAACCTGCCAATGTAATTTAGGCATCCTAAGAATCCCCTAACTTCCTTCTCATTAAGAGGAGTGGCATCTCTTGTATAGCCTTCACCTTTGTAGGGTCTACCTGAATACCCTTGTCACTGACAATGAAACTTAGAAGTTTACCAGACCTTACCCCGAAGGTGTACTTGTTCAGATTTAACCTCAGCGTGTACGTCTTCAACCTATCAAATAGCTTTTGCAGATGATCAAGGTGCTCTTCCTTAGTTTGAGACATGGCTATCATGTTATCAACATAAACCTCTATCTCATGGTGAATCATGTCATGAAACAGAGCTACCATGGCTCGCTGATAGGTTTCTCCAGCGTTCTTCAACCCAAACGACATCACTTTGTAGCAAAAAGTGCCCCATTGTGTGACGAAGGTTGTCTTCTCCATGTCTTAGGGTGCCATCTAGATCTTATTGTAACCAGAGAAACCATCCATGAAGGAAAAGATCTTGTGATGCATGGTGTTGTCAACCATAACATCAATGTGGGGAAGCGGAAAGTCATCCTTGGGGCTTGCCCTATTCAAATCTTGGTAGTCCACACACATTCGTACCTTGCCGTCCTTTTTAGGCATCGAGACTACGTTAGCAACCCATTGGGGATAAGAGGTGACAGCTAAGAACCCAGTGTTGAACTGTTTCATAACCTCGGCTTTAATCTTCTCTGACATTTCAGGGCGCATACGATAGACCTTCTGCTTTACTGGAGGGAAATCCTCTTTAGTTGGTAGACGATGAACCATAATATTCGTGTCCAGCCTTGGCATGTCTTCATATGACCAGGCAAAGATCTCGACATAATCATGCAACATCTATATCAACCGTTGTTTAACACTAAGCTCCAAATTTGCACCTATCTTGACCTCTTTTCTGTCCTCTTCTGTGCCCAAGTTTATTGTTTCAACTGGCTCTTTATGAGGTCTTATAGCCCTTTCTTCCTGCTGTAATAGCCTAACAAGTTCTCCAGGTACCTCACAATCTGACTCACCTTCGTCCTCGGCTTGGTTGATCGGATTTTCAAAGTCATAATTGGCAATAGCAGAACTGTTATCAATGGGATCCAGATTGGATATGGATCTACAGTTTGACACGTGAGTATGTGTAAGAGCATAGTTGTATTGAAAAAGCAAAAAGCAAAAAAGAAAAACAGAGAGCGCAAAATTTGTACGCAATAAACATCCAATGCTTTATTAATGCCATATGAAATCGAAACATGATAACCCTCACAAACAAACCATTGAGCCCCGGGTAAGACAAATGGCCATATAGTTTATATTGTTTATTACATATCCAAAAAAAAAAGAAATATAATTACTTGTGAATAAAAGTAATTGGTACAAAGTCTCTTGTTGTCCAGTTACTAGGTCCACCGTTGGTAGTAGGGAAGATCCAGCTATCCATGTCGTAGCTACTGTCAGCATCTTCGATGGTGGAGACAACATCAATAGCATTGATTCTCGAGACCTGCTTGGGAATGGGTGCAGTTATGACGTTGGGAGTTTCTGGAGCGTCGAATTCAATATCCTTTGCCTCGATCACATCCTGCACCTTGTTCTTCAAAGCCCAGCAGTCGTTCGTGTCATGCCCCGGAGTCTCAGAATGGTAGGCGCATCGAGCATTTGGATTGTAGCGGGGAGAGGAAGTATTAGGATTCTTCGGAGCTTCCATCAAAGTTACCAGATTGGATTTCAACAATTATGGCAAAACTTGAGACAGAGTCATGTTTATTCGGGTGAATTTTCTTACAGGTCTTTCCTCTCTGGGTTGATTGTTCCTTTGTTGAGTAGGTGCAGGTTTAGAGATCATAACAGCCCCTACCGCTGGACGGCGCTCGGTTCTGCCCTGATTCCCTTGGATATAAGCGGCACTGACTTCCTTCTTCCTAGAAAATGGCTTCCTTACTGTACTGCAGGATGCATCCTTTTGGATCTTATCACTCCTAATTCCATCCTCCACTCTTTCTCCTGTCAAAATCAGCTCAGTAAAGCCGACTGAGGAACTCCCAATCATATGATTGAAGAACGGACCTGATAGGGTACCCAAAAACATATCCACTAGCTCCCTATCAGACAGGGGGGTTTGGACTCTTCCTGCTAAGTCCTTCCACTTCTGAGCATAGTCTTTAAAGCCTTCGCTCGAGCCCATAAACATACTTTGGAGTTGTGTACAGGTAGGAGCAAGGTCTGCATTATACTGATACTATTTGTAGAAAGTAGCAGCCAGGTCTTCCCAATTACGAATGTTGGTCTTTTCCAGCTGGTAGAACCACTCTAATTGAGTTTCGGATAGACTGTCTTGAAAGAAGTGGACCCATAAGTCTTTGTCAGCAATGTAAGGCCGGATCTTCCTCACATAAGATCGGAGGTGCATCTTGGGAAATGAAACCCTATCATATTTTGTGAACACTAGAACCTTGAACTTCTGCAGGATAACAACCCCAGAAACCAAACCCAGTTCTTCAAAATCCATACCCGGTACCTTTCGGATCTACATTGCATTCAAATGATCCTCCAGTTGTTTGTATTTTTCATCAGCAGGAGGATACTGCTCCTCTTCATGGTCAGATTCATCATCGGATCATTTTGTACTGGAGTCCTTCTCTCTTGTTTCCTCTTCTTGATTATTTCCTTCCTTCAATGGCTCGCCACACTGGTCCTCTTATCCTTTTTCCCAAGTTCACCACCCCAGTTGGTTTCTTTGGCTTCTTCTTTTCTTTAACAATCAGGGCTTTTAGTTCCTCTTGCCCCTTAGCCAGAGCCATGACCATCTATTGAAATCGAGCATTCTAAGTCTGTAAATCCTTCATTGTTTGTTCTAGAGCCATTGCTGAAATAAACAGCGAAGAGGATGAGAAACCTGCTTTGAAACCTGCTTATGCAATGATATGCATGATATATGTATGCAATCTTTTCAAGGATTTCTAAGACTTAAAATTTCTTAAATCGAAAGGGGACAAACGATAATTTCATTAAGAAGTTTTATCGGTCACAACGATGCCTCTTGGGCTTACAAGGGAAATAACAAAGCAACAGTAAACTCCCAAAGCAAAGAGACTCAAGCTTCCCACTGGCGCATCCTTTTTGGTGCAATGTAAGCATTTATACTCTTCTCCTCGTGAAGTAACCTGAGGATCTCTAACACCTTCTTCTTGCTGGCGTAGAATTGGGTTTCAAAGGTATCCCATTCTTTTTTGAGCTGGATCCAGGATTTTCGTAGCTCCTCAAAATCAGTTGGCATGTCAGGATGAAGCACAGTGTAAGGAGTGACTCCCTTAGTAATTGGCTTCATACTCACAAGTAAGATGGCGGGGTAAGGCATCATAATACATTGAGCACGAGCTCTCACCCATTTGAGATAGGGCTAGGAATGGAATTCTTGTGCCCCAATGTCTTGCTATCAACCCTCTTACGATAACCATGAACATCATTCTCATAGTCAAATGAGATTCCTTGGACGAGTGTGTCATGAGGACCATCCCTTCTAGCATAAACAAACTGTCGCAATACCAAACAAGGATTATAAGTGATTCCTCCCCTAATGCCTAATATAGGGACATTAGGGAATTCTCCACAGCGATCAATGATGGTAACATTCTCTGAGGATTATGAACACCAAAGAATATATGAATGTGTAAGGGACATCAGCCTATGAGACCATCTCATACCTTGCTAATTTCTAAAAATAGACCGGGGTAGGTGCAAAATAAACCACCTATCCAATAGAGGAGTGCAACACAGAAGGGTCCCTTTTCTCTTTAGAGTGCGAGTATGCAGAGAGTGTAGAATATCCCCAAGTAAGGTAGGCACTGGATTATGTGACAGAAAAACCTTAACCGCATTCACATCTATGAGTTGATCTGTGTTAGGGAATAGTACCATCCCATAGATGAGAAGGGCCAGCACATCTTCAAAAGCTTGTAAATCTAGGTTATCCCAACAATATTGAGCTTTCTCAAATAGAAACTTAACTGGAAATTCTTGGACACCTCTTCTGGTTTCCCAATTTTCCACTATGTCCGACTGTTGTAATGGCAGAGCTTGAGCAATCTCTTTAGGCTTTGGGTCTCTTTCCCTACCGTTGAATGGTAGCTGATTAAGGATAGGTACCCCTAATAATTGAGAAAACTCCTCCATAGTAGGCACTAACTAGTAATCGGGAAAAGTGAAGCAGTGGTACAACGGGTCAAAGAACTGAAAGAGCACCTTTAACATTTCTTCATCAGGGTTTAAAGTGACCAAGTTGAGAAGTCGACCATGTTTTTCAATGAAGGGAGAGATTTTAGGAATCCTTGATGCTAACTCCTTGAGTTAAGGAGGTACCTTCACAAGGTTGATTTGGATAGTGTTCCTGCGAGTGGATGCCATGTCCAACAAACCAAGACAAATATAAGCCCTAGAAAATCCTTGAAATGGTTAGTATGATATGCCATGTTATGATGTCATGATTATGCTAAGAAATCACATATATAGCAAGCACAAGCAAATCACACAAAATACCTTATGCTTAAGGCTTTCATGGGTCTTAAGGTAGTACCCTCTTGAAGTTGGATTGGTTCAACCTGTCCTATAAATAGTAATCGGGTTCTAAGGGATATCAATATCACTGATCTTTCCCACAAGTTTCGTTCCGATAGGCGACTGACTCGCAACCAAACAAAACTCGGGAGTCAAATCTCAATGAGTGTAGCATCAAGTATCTGCCGACTTTGGGAATACACCAAAGACGGCCATCTCACTACGTCCTAATAGCCAAGTTGTTCATTTAAAGGTTCTAAGGTCAGTTGACGCTTCATGACACCATGAAGCGGCCCCGTATTCTCCTTGATTAAATCAAGGGCTACCAGTACCAACCAAAGTGTCGCATCAACGTAGCCATCACTTCAACCGCGTCGGTATACGCCACACAGTTTCCACGATCTATTTCTACTTACCTAAAAGGTTTTCCCAGATCCGGATGTAGGATATATAGTAACCCAAACACTACTCTTAAAATTAAAGCAAACAAACAGTCAAAGAAGAAAAAATGATCTAGACCCTAAGGTAAACCCCACTTTATAATAGTATCCCCAGCAGAGTCGCCAGTTTTGTGATATGGTGGCAGAACCGACTGTTATATACTAGTTTTGCATTTTTTGTTCGTAAATGTCGTGGTAAGCAAGAATCGCCACCGAATTTTCTTTTATCCAACAAAGTAAAGGGTGAAAAGAACAAAAAAAGACCTTTTTAGAGATTTTCTGAGTAAGGGGTAGATTATGGAAAGGGAAGGTATTAGCACCCTTTCCATCTGTGTTTTTCCACGGGCTCTTAGGTACTTGCTCATTTTTGAAAACTGTTTGTGTTTATGTGTTATGAAAGATTTTGTTTGCTTTATGATAACTCTTGTATCAGTCCTCAAGAGTGTGATAAAGTGTTTTTGAAAAGAAATTTGAAAGTGTGTAAGTGTAAAAAATTAGGTTTGAGCAAGTACTTAAGAACTGTCTACCTACTCGAAAAAGGATGTTCTTTTCCTCCTACCCTTTAGATAGTGCTATCCTACTATTAGTGAGTAGGTAGCCCTATCGTTGGATGTTGAGGGACTATCAAAAGGGGTGTAATGGTCATTGAAGGCAACATGTAAGGATACCTTAGCATTTCAAAGGGACTGTCATCATATAGGCAACATCGAGGGACAAGATCATTTTTCGTAGGCAACTCGAGGGACATTTAGAGGCTATGATCTTTTATGATGACTTTTAAACTGAGGGTCATTGCTAAGATATCCCTACGTTCGAGGGACATGACCATTTCCTAAGGCAACCAAGTGAGGAGTACCCTAAGGGTGCAAGTGTGCAACAGTGTGATTTTTTCAGATATTTATCTTGTAGTTAGTGACCTACTGGTTAATTCATTTAATATTGTCATGCACGCCTAATTTTACTAAAGGTTCATATACAGGCATATAAAGCGAGAAATAAAGTCCTACGGTTATTACAAGACTTTGGGATAATTACAGTTATATCTGACTAAAATGTAAAATGGGGAAATTAAAAGTGCAAAAATTTAAATCCTAAACTATTACAACGCATAGGCAGATACATAATCGGGAAACAAACTGCGCGCGCGATAAATTTACAAACCATAGGCAGATACATAATAATATAAATGCGCGAAATAAAGAAACGTCAAAAAACCTAGTAAATAAAAATAAACAACAAAAAAATTATTTCTTGGTTTTGCTAAGATAATAATTAATTCTAAATTTATTTTTAATTAAGAAAATAAAAGTTGAATGAAATGAATCCTAATTATAATATTTTTGTAATTTTCTATTAAGAAAATAATTTAAATTAAAGTGAAACTAAGTCTAATTTGATTTTAAATTTATAAAATAACATTAAAATAATTAGTTAATTAATTAATAATTTTAGAAAGAACCTAAATCTATTTATTGTTTAATTTTTATTTTTTTATGACTTGTTAAAAATGACTTTTGAAAATAATAAACAAAATAAAATAAAAAATAAAAAAATGAGAAAATAAACAAAACATGGGTCTGGTCATCAAAAACAAAATGGGGGTGTTGTTAATAAAAAATGATGGGCCCATTAGCAAGAGCCCAGAGGCTGCGTTCAATCTGGTGGGGGAAACAAACTAGGGCGCATGGTGAATCCTACGCTTGGATACGCTGAATCTTAATTAGGTGATGGTGATTTGATGTCGTACGGTGCACGTCTGGCACTGATATGCATGGAATCTTCAAGAGAACTTTGTCAAAAATCAAGATGCTGGACTTGGGACTTGAACACAGGTCCTCCCTTTTCATACCAATGCGCTTTACCAATTGAGCTACCTGTTGTACCCCAATTTTTGACCTAAGATCCCACTTGCATTTTCGCATTTTTTTATACAAAAGTCAAGGTCACTAAATACGGTCGGTTTTAACCTCTTACCTTCGAGCTTTGACTATGTGAAAATTGTCAAGTGTTTTGAAAATTCTTAGCCTATGTATCATTAACTTCTACTCCAGCATGGGTATTTCTCGTTCCTTTGTTTTCATTTGCAGGAAACAGATCTGAATCAAGAGCATCAGGCGTCACGCCTCAATTAGGGTTCAGAATCTCTCAAGCCAGAAGTACAGTTAATCGTTGGTTCGTGAAGACTGATTCATCAGGAGAATCGTGCGTTTATTTCCACGCCTTGTCCGACAAGTGGTCTCGAGCTTCTCTACAACTCTCTCAGAGCACAGACAAGATTTCATCATCACTGGTTCACATGTGCATCAAGATGCTTTGGAATGCGAAGAAAGATCAAGTTTGTAGGTCAATTCAAAGCACTTTGTCCAAAAGTCAACGCTTGCACATTCAAGTTCAAACGATCGTAACTTTTCATTATTCAACATTTTTGAATGGTTACTTTTGCGTACAATTTTCTTTGACGTCATCTCTAACCCCTCTTTACCAGTCAAGGTCTGATTAGGTGCGGAGGATCATCAAAAGTTCGGATACTTAGAGGTCACTTTGATGAATGTGGCCTAATCTCAAGTAACAACTACTCGACTTTCAAGGATTGTAACTATTTCGATTTTCATCATTTCGGGATGGTTCTTTTTGCAACATGTCACAAATGATGTCGTCTACGAGATTGCTTCAAGGATCTACATCCGAATGCGTTTGGAAGGCCATGAGTTCGCTTGAACATTTTAGGCTTAGAATTGATTTTGTATTGAGATTGTTCTCCACTAAGTCAAGGGTAAAGGCAAGATGTTGAGTTTGAGGATTCATTGATTATATATTGCTATAATACAAGTTGCTTGTATTCGAGCATTAGTAATTAATGAATTAAAATTGGATTTAGATCAAGTTTCTTTGTTTGTTCATCAAGATTTGTTTCATGGTGAAAGGTTTAGGTGTTTTATTTGGAATGCATTTCAAGGTAAAAAAGACCATTCAAGGAATCTAAGTCCATCAATTCTACAAGGACTATTTCTAAGGAAAAGTTCTTATTCAATCCAAGAATTTGATACAAACTTTAAAGAAAATTTCAAGATCATTGATTCAAGGATATTTTTCATGTCTAGTTCAAAAGTGGAGAATGCATCATGCTAATTTTTAGGCATATCTCAAGTTTGCAATTTCAAAAAAATCTCAAGGCAAATCCATTCCAAACTCAAATGAAATATTTAAAGTTACATACAAATTCAAGACTTGTTACAAATTTCAAATTTTCATTACAAATATTATAGCCACAAAATCACATGAAAAAACATTGTAAATCCTAAAGCCTATTTTAAACTATCCTTCATCAATTTTCAAAATACCAAGTCTAAGTCTATGCTATTATTTTCAAGCCCATTTTCCTTGCTTCATGATGCATCAAATTGCTCCATAACTTGTACCAATGTTGTCCATAAATCAGCTGCTACAAACACTTCAAAACAGTCCAAACCTTGCTTCAAAATTATCCATACTGTATGCATATCAGTCCCAAAAACATGCTACTGCAATGCTGCCCACAACTTGCCAAAAACCTGTCCAAAAAGTCTGAACTTTCACAAAAATGGAAATGCAAATCCTGCATCAGAAAAAAGGAAAAGTCAGCATATCATGTTTTGTCCAAGGCACATATGTTCCCTCCAAAAAAATTTCATTCGGAAGGGGGGAAAACAAAGTAAGAACCTGTGGAAAATTTCTAATAAAACCTCAAGGTTTAGAACAAAAACTACAGAACATGACTTGCTGAAAAACGAAAAAATATAAACACAAAAAAAACAATATCCCATCTACCCTCTCTAACCTTCTATTCCTCCACCTCAGTCAACCTTCACAGTATCCACCATATCTCCACTCACTATATTCTTTCTTTCTTCCAAAAATCCCTCTTCATCAAAACCTATGTATCACCTTCGTCCTCCCTAACGCAGGTCCACCTTCCAAAGCACAGACCACCGTTCTTTAATCCCTTCCGAATTCCATTCCACACACTTTCCTTCCACCAATTACGTTCACAAGATCTCCCACCAAACACCAAGACTCAAACCCGTCATCTACGCTTCCCTCCTCCAAACCTGCGTCAAAACCCTCCTGTTCCACAGGACACCAGTTATCACGACAAGTTTCTGATAGCCGAATCATGGGATTTAAGTCACCTAGCAATTTTGATGTATCTGAAGAAAGGCCAGTGTTTCCTTCATGGAGCAATGAATACGGTATGCACTCTGGTGGTGGATCTTCAGATTATTGCTCTAGGCCTGGCTTTACTGAGCTGACGGGCAATTCTCCCATGGAAAAATGTTCGTTTAATAGCGAGTCATTTGGTTTTAATTGTGAAAGGTTGGCTAGATTCAGTAATCGGTTTTCAACTTCTCCAGTAGATTCGCAAACATGTGGTGTTTGCTCAAATCTTTTAACTGAAAAGTCTTCTTGGAGCTCTCAAAAGATCATTGTAAATAATGACCTCCGTGTAGTTTCTGTTCTTATTTGTGGACATGTCTATCATGCTGAATGTTTAGAGAGCATGACACCTGAAATCAACAAGTACGATCCAACATGTACCTGAGAAAAAGGAGGACAGATATGGAGCAATTTACAGCTTCTATTTTGGAGACTATGGTCACATATCAGTACAAGGACCTAACCTCACATACTCCCACGAACATCACCATCCTCACCGTATCTGCCATCTTCGCCTTCCACCGTCGCCAACACAACTTCACCATTTTCCTTCTCCTTCATGTTCTTCCCTTACTCACAAACTGCTACAATATCCTTGAACGACATGTTTTAAACAGACAACAACAACAACATCATCACCATCAACAACCTTTGTATTTTATCCACAGCCACCATAGACCAATATGTAAGGGATGCTACCTTTCAATGAATGGTTGCACAGAAGGAGAAAATAGCGAACGAACAAGAGAATCAGTTAGGACTATAGAAATACGAAGATTGGATAAGGTTGAATTTAATGAGCTGGAAGGAAGATCAATGCTTACCACCACTATTGCTTGGGATAATGCTCTTTCTTGGTCATGGGAAAACGCTATCGCAGAACTTCAAGAAACACTTTGCAAAATTTCTTCTTCCAGTATGAAGTTCCCTAAGCAAGCTCCTCCGACATTGATGTTAAGCTTGCCATTCAATCGCAGGCTAACTTCAGCTTCTCGCAACCACCCCCTCGTGAGATGCTTCTGGAGCTAGCTAATAACCACCACCACCAAAACCACCAACGCACCAAAAAGCCCTTCCATTTCTTCATCTTCATCCTCCTTCTCCCCCGCTTCATATTCTGCTGTTTCCGCTCCCAACAAACATGGCCGCATCCTCGTTCTAACCTGACCCACAACAAAACCCAATCCACACACCGTCCGCGAATTCACCACCGCTCCAGCATCGACAGACTCCAACTCAGGCAGAGACACAGTTAGTGGGCAGAACTGTGTAAATCAAATAAACCTCAAGCGCTGGTAATAGAAGAAGAGAAGACGTCATTTTACTCCTGAACGAGACCTTGCGCGTCTATGGGAAAGATGAGGCGTCACGAGTTTGCAAAAGAAGATCGATCTAGACATGCGTCAAACTTTGTTCTCAAGCGGAAAGAGCTGGAGTATTTGAGGAGCTTTGTCCTCACTTTCTAAACTCTAGCCTACAATGCGCATGCAGCTCACCTAGTGCAGAAGATGATTGACAATGCCTCGAAGAAACAGCTGGCAAGGTTCGTCTCTCTCACTCTCTGTCAATTTGTGTATTAGAGGATTTTTATTTCTTTTTTTCTTTCTTAATTGCAATACCACATGTCAGCTATTAATTGACTAATGGAAAAATTTGAAAAGTAAAAAAAACTCTAGTAATAAGGCATCAGCTCCGCCTGGGGTGTCACAATAACATTTTTTTTACTATTATTATATTTTATGGTAAATTAGGTTAATCATTTAGTTTGGGCCTTGGGCCATAATTTCTATCTTTTTACTAATTCACACCAACACAAAAGCCCTGTACCCCCATGCTGTTTATTTTAGTTTTATTTCCTTAGTTAAATTTATTTAAATTAGGTTAGTTAGTTTCTTAGAAAGAAACATGTAGTTTCAATTAGACAATTTTTAATAATTTTAGTTTAGAATTATTTTTAGTAATTTTAAGTTCATTTAGGATTATTTTAGTAACTTTAGAATTATTTTTAATTATTTTAGATTTAACTTAATAACTTTAGAATTTTAATTTAGTTTATATCTAATTTAATTTTAGAATTATTATTTATAACATTAGGATTCGTAATTAGTTCAGAATTATTTTAGTAAGTAATCTTAGAATTTTCATTTAGATAATTGGTTCCATTCTCTTTTAAATATCTTTGTCAATTTGATTTTTTGGGGTCTTTCGATTTATTTCCTTGTGAATTTTCGAATGTTCATATTTTGACGTCCATTTTATTTTGTTCGTCCGTCTAACTCCAAGGGAAACGTTCTAACTTTGTTGACTTCTTGTCATCAAACACATGTTATACGATTAAGCGAATACCCTCCTTCATCTTTGTTTTACTATTTTGTTAATCTTAAGTTAATTTTTCTAAAAGACTCAATTTTAAAACTCACCCCCCTTTTAAGTTAAAACTTCGATACTAGGTCGTCGTATCTTCAAAATCTCTCCAACACCGATTTTTAGCCAAACGAACCATTTTAATCAAACAAACAATTTTAAACCAAAAACAGATATTTCAAAAGGTTCCTGCGGAGTACCGCAGATGCATTGGGTGCTAATACCTTCCCATTGTATAACCAACCCCCGAACTCTCGATCTCTTTCAAAAAACGCATTGTATTTTTATTACTTTCAAGTATTATTTTACATTGCATATTTTAGGGTTTTATTTCGCTCTTTTCCCTTTTCCCTTGGAAATAATAAAGCGCGGTGGCGACTCTTGCTTTTGCGAGTCAAGTTAATTAATAGCTTGATCTCCGATTTTCACCGCTACAGAATTGGCGACTCTGCTGGGGAAAGATTGACCTCTTGCTGGTCCATCCCTAAGTGGGTTAAGCCTAATTTGTTTTATCTGTTTTATCATTATTTGATTGTTTGATTATATGTATATATTGTGATTATTTGGTTGTTGATAATATTTACAAAGGACAAGTCCTATACCCGGACTAAGTTACACTTAGGAATAGGACGGGCGGTATAGTCGTGTTAACTTTGAGGGAGTAATCCCGAAGAAGGAGGCATGAGATCCCCCACTCAGTGGAAGGCCCTTTTGAACGTAATATTTGTTTACCGAGTAATCGGGAAGACATTATTATTTTCGACCTGGGAGCCAGAGAAGCTGGGAACCGTAGAACCCTGACCCATCCTGGCCTTTTAGGTGTAGCGCGGAGATTATAACGGAGTAATCCGGAAGTAATTGTTACGCGATGCTACGCTCGGATGAGTTTCTCTTGAGAATATTGCTGATTATTGAGTAATCAAGACGTTGGTAATATCCGAAGGAGGAATGTAGACTCCGGGAACTCTTAGAACCTTGTTCTACAGGTGTGATTAAACCGTTAGTACATACCTTGGGGGTGTTCCTTACCTTGACTCCATGCTCGTGACGTTGAACCTTTCGACTCTATTTGTGACCTTGCTTATGGTTGTTGCATAGCCATGCATTCATGCATCCATAAAACCCTTTTCACTTGACTTTGAAGGAATTTGGAGGTCTTTCTTTGTAAACATCACAAGTTTCGTCAAGCTCAATGGATCTTGGGTGTTGATAGGGCCAAAACCCTAATCCACCAAAATGGATGATTGATCTTGATGATAACTTGATCAATGTTTGGAGCCAATTTAAAATTCATCTTCTATCTTTATACTTTGATGTTTACAACTTAATATCTTGAGTTCCTTGAAAATCAAATAAAAACTCTCTTTTGCATATCATACATCATTCTACATTTTTTTTTGTTTCACTGTCAAAGGTCTTTTTTCGAGTCTTATTTTTCCTTTGGTCTCACCAGTACAACACTCGCGCTAAGAAAACAATGGAGAATATCAAGCAAGAGGTTTCTGAACTCCGTAGAGAGATGACTATTTTGAAAGCTAGTATGGAGCACCTAACTGGTTTGTTGGAAATTTTGGTTGCCGCCCAAGTCAATCCTTCTAAGAAGGAGGAAGCGATGATAAAAGTATTCACTGATTGTCATTCAAGGACGCTGGTTTTGAAGTTCAAATCAAGCACGTGCCGAAGAGTAAACACGATTGATGGTCACTTTGAGTTTTGAAGAATGTTTTCGGTGATTCAAGTCCAGATGGAAAGCCTTCCCCGATCATTAACTTATTTCTGCTTTTTGTAATTTTTCTTGTTTATCAAAACATTGTTTGCATGTAAGAGCTTGTTTGCATCTGAATGATTATCTTGATACAATGGGTATGTTTGTCTTGAAGAAATTCATTCGTTTCACTCATATTTGTTTTCAAATTTTAAATTTCTTTTTGCATTATGATACCAACATGTTGCCCATTCTCTAGCCTAGGCAGAGATTGAAGGGAGGATGATGATCTAAAGAACACAAAATCTCTGGTTGCATGCTTTTGGATAAAATCTTGCTGATGATGTACAGGCATTGTTTCAAATCCCTAAACACCGGAGATATAAGGAAGATAATCCCTTGCTAACCCCTTTTGAGCCTTGAAGTAGAAGTTTCTTTTCTATACAAAAAACCTTGAATTTTAACCTGGGGCAGGGTAGTTTTTAGTTAGTCTGACTGAGTGTTCGAAATTCATAAGGAAGATGTTTTTTGAAGAGAAACTACGAGGGCTATATTTCATGTATAATGAAGCCAGAGGATGTGGAACCACAATGTTATCCCTCATTCATCAAGAAACGAGGCAATCACAATCTTCTCAACAAGCAAATACAAGCTAATGTCACACATTTTGTTCAAAAAGTCAAAAAATCGAGAAAAAGAAAAGGCCTGCTAAGTCAAAAATACATGAAAACGTGTGACTTAGGCAAAATTAAGGCATCCCGCTGGACTATCAATTCAAAAGAATTAGTTCAGGCAAAAGTTAGGGAAAATAAAATCGCAAAGAAAAGGACTGCAAAGAAAAGTCCTCAACAAAGAACAAATTGGTGACTACAAACACGAAGACATGAGGGTGGTTTCTACTCCGAAAGCCTCGTCGTTTCCTTAATCGTCACAAAATCCTTTTGAGAGATGAACGCTCATGTTGAATTAACTGAACATAGGATTGGAGAACATCATGAAGGGGGTGGGCACCAAATATTTTGAGCCTTAAAAATCTTTTTTCTAAAAAAACCGTGAACTAGGCCACATTACAACCTCCAAAAGTCCTAATTGAAGCAAGGTTATTTTGAAAGCATGCTTCAATGAGATAGTGTTCCTGACTCCTATGAATGTTCTAAATAGTTATGTTGGTATCATATGTTTTTCCTACACAAAGATAAATGGTGCTTTAGCTCGCAAAACTTGTGCGATATCTTTCAAAATCTTCAAGACTTACATAACTGTTGCATTAGAATTTTCATTCTCATTGTAAACTTTTTCTAACTGCAAAACATTTGTTTGATATCAAGGAAGCTCACATAAGCACCAGTGATGAGTTTTATTCTTTCAAGGCCTGAAACTCTGTTGAGTAATTAGAAAATCATTTCAAAAAAAATCATATCCAGGGGCATGTCACATGAAGACCTTAAGCACGGACATGTTGCTTCTCCCAGTTAATGCTTTCCCAACTTGTTTACTCTTTTGGGGCAAATTTTGAAGACTTTGTTGTGCCAACTACAGTCAATCCGGGGCAATCACGTCAAGATTTGACGAATTCCTCTAAGAGTTTGAAGACACCAGAGCATGGTGAATGCCAGGTCTTTTGTAAAATCCTCTTGAGACGATTTCTCCTCATTAACCAGTTAGCTTGGGGCATGTTAGAAGTGAAGCTATTCGCGAGAATTGTCGTGCATCTCGCAGCTTATCAGCAGTAAACTTGGGGCATCCAAAATTAATCCCAGGGGCAATCCAGATTTGTCAAGATATGTTTTCAGAGGGTGGTGTTCCCAATATCTCCAGCTAAGCAAGACTTCTTTCCAGCTGAAACTTTGTTTGTGTCGTTATCCTTTCTATGGATTGTTCGCAATAGAAGACTAGACTTTGAGTTTTCTACCTGAAAATATCTTCCTCTCCAGAGACATTTAAGCCTTGTAAAAGGACTTTGCTCCAATGATGGCCTGTGTTCTATCTCCAGTAATATTCCCATCTTGTTGAGAGTAGCCATGTGTTGAGTTGTACTGTGACGTCTTATCATCTCCTGTCTATCTCCTGTCTGTTTTGTCAGCATATACATAACATTCATTTATTCATTCACACTTGCATCATGCATGCACAGTTGTATTTGTTAATGTCATTAAATTCGTACATCTTGGTTGTGTCTTTTCAAATAACGTATTTGATCTTTCCAAATAGGGTGTCAACTTAAGCATAAAGTGCGCCTCCTTTCTAATTCCCAAACTGAGCTAATCCTCGTGGATGATTTTTGATTCAGCTTACCTTGTCCATTTCTGGATAGGATAAATTCCCCAATCGAGTTACTTTCTCATTGGGTAGAGTCTTGTTTGACTGTTTCTCTCTGGTTATCCCTGGATGAAGTTGTTGCCTCTTGCATAGGCTATCTCATTGATTTTCCCCAGTGAATTTGCGACCTAGACGGTTGGTGCATTTATTTTGCACGTTAAAGTATATGATCTCCTCGGGAAGGATTGATTCAGGGTCCTCTTTGACGAAGATTTCATTCTCTGCCAATATCATTGCAATTTCCTTCTGAGTTATTCTTTGGAAAACGACAAGCGGCAGCTCTTCATGAGCAACTTGTACGTTATAGGCACCGTTGGAAAACGACAAGCGGTAGCTCTTCACGAGCAACTTGTATGTTACTCTTTGAAAACGCCGAGCAGCAGTTCTTCATGAGCTACTAGTGCGTCATTTATCCTTTTTGGGAATCGCCGAGCAGCAGTTCTTCATGAGCTACTAGTGCGTCATTTATCCTTTTTGGGAATCGCCGAGCAGCAGTTCTTCATGAGCTACTAGTGCGTCAGTTATGACTTTGTGAAAGCGCCGAGCAGCAGTTCTTCATGAGCTACTAGTGCGTCATCGTCATTTTATCTTTCGGAAAGCGCCGAGCAGCAGTTCTTCATGAGCTACTAGTGCGTCATTTTATTCCGTTGGAAAGTACCGAGCAGCAGTTCTTCATGAGCTACTAGTGCGTCAGTTATGACTTTGTGAAAGCGCCGAGCAGCAGTTCTTCATGAGCTACTAGTGCGTCATCGTCTTTTTATCTTTCGGAAAGCGCCGAGCAGCAGTCCTTCATGAGCTACTAGTGCGTCATTTTATTCCGTTGGAAAGCACCGAGCAGTAGTTCTTCATGAGCCACTAGTGCGTCACTTTATCTTTTTGGGAAGCAACAAGCGGCAGTTTCTTCATGAGACAACTTGTGTGTTATTGACACCTTTGAAAAGACAACAAGCGGCAGTTTCTTCATGAGACAACTTGTGTGTTATTGATACCTTGAAAAAACAACAAGCGGCAGTTTCTTCATGAGACAACTTGTGTGTTATGGATACTCTTGACAAACAACAAGCGGCAGTTTCTTCATGAGACAACTTGTGTGTTATGGATGCTCTTGACAAACAACAAGCGGCAGTTTCTTCATGAGACAACTTGTGTGTTATTGATACCTTGAAAAAACAACAAGCGGCAGTTTCTTCATGAGACAACTTGTGTGTTATTGATACCTTGAAAAGACAACAAGCGACAGTTTCTTCATGAGACAACTTGTGTGTTATTGATACCTTGAAAAGACAACAAGCGGCAGTTTCTTCATGAGACAACTTGTGTGTTATGGATACTCTTGACAAACAACAAGCGGCAGTTTCTTCATGAGACAACTTGTGTGTTATGGATGCTCTTGACAAACAACAAGCGGCAGTTTCTTCATGAGACAACTTGTGTGTTATTGATACCTTGAAAAAACAACAAGCGGCAGTTTCTTCATGAGACAACTTGTGTGTTATTGATACCTTGAAAAGACAACAAGCGGCAGTTTCTTCATGAGACAACTTGTGTGTTATTGATACCTTGAAAAGACAACAAGCGACAGTTTCTTCATGAGACAACTTGTGTGTTATTGATACCTTGAAAAGACAACAAGCAGCAGTCTCTTTATGGACAACTTGTATGTTATCAACACTTTCAAAAAAACAGCAAGCGGCGGTCTCTTCGTGAGCAACTTGTATGTTATTGGCACCTTTGAAAGATAGCAAGTGGCGGCCTCTTTATTTGAGCAGCTTGTGTATCCCCAACAATAAGGTCTACTCAGCAAACGGCATCTTTTCGGAAAAGTCCCTTGGGGAAGTTTGTATTTTATCCTTTTCAAGCGATATCTTAGTTAAAGAAGAAATATGTTACCGTTCTTGGTAAAATTCAGAAATCAGAGATGTTTATCTCCAGCCACAGTGCTGATGACAATCATTTTCCAGTCTCAGTACTGATGTCCATCATCATTTTCCAGTCTCAGTACTGATGTCCATCATTTCCTTTTCCAGTCACAGTGCTGATAAATCATGTTGTTTCCCAGCCACAGTGTTGATGTAAATCATTACCTTTTCCAGTCCCGATACTGATGTAAATCGTTCAAGAGTCTCATTTGAAGTCTATGACTTTGTTTCCCCAGTGGAGTTACAACCTCTTCCTCTCTGGGATTACTGTATAATGTGCTTGGTTTCTCCAGCATAGTCTGTCTCATATGGCGTCATTCCCCATAAAATTCAAAACATCACATTCATATCATATTGTAAACATAATCGCGGTATCTTAAGGCCAAAAATTGTGTATTCTATATTTAAGTCCCTTCAATCTCGTCGAAATGAAGATCCCAATCTTCATATCTCCAGATAGAAGAAACTTAAATAGGGGCAGCTGTTGTACCCCAATTTTTGACCTAAGATCCCACTTGCATTTTCGCATTTTTTTATACAAAAGTCAAGGTCACTAAATACGGTCGGTTTTAACCTCTTACCTTCGAGCTTTGACTATGTGAAAATTGTCAAGTGTTTTGAAAATTCTTAGCCTATGTATCATTAACTTCTACTCCAGCATGGGTATTTCTCGTTCCTTTGTTTTCATTTGCAGGAAACAGATCTGAATCAAGAGCATCAGGCGTCACGCCTCAATTAGGGTTCAGAATCTCTCAAGCCAGAAGTACAGTTAATCGTTGGTTCGTGAAGACTGATTCATCAGGAGAATCGTGCGTTTATTTCCACGCCTTGTCCGACAAGTGGTCTCGAGCTTCTCTACAACTCTCTCAGAGCACAGACAA
Organism: Vicia faba; assembly: GCA_948472305.1. Taxonomy (NCBI): domain Eukaryota; kingdom Viridiplantae; phylum Streptophyta; class Magnoliopsida; order Fabales; family Fabaceae; genus Vicia; species Vicia faba. The sequence continues at coordinate 756,105,470 of OX451740.1, read as the reverse complement.
GATTTCATCATCACTGGTTCACATGTGCATCAAGATGCTTTGGAATGCGAAGAAAGATCAAGTTTGTAGGTCAATTCAAAGCACTTTGTCCAAAAGTCAACGCTTGCACATTCAAGTTCAAACGATCGTAACTTTTCATTATTCAACATTTTTGAATGGTTACTTTTGCGTACAATTTTCTTTGACGTCATCTCTAACCCCTCTTTACCAGTCAAGGTCTGATTAGGTGCGGAGGATCATCAAAAGTTCGGATACTTAGAGGTCACTTTGATGAATGTGGCCTAATCTCAAGTAACAACTACTCGACTTTCAAGGATTGTAACTATTTCGATTTTCATCATTTCGGGATGGTTCTTTTTGCAACATGTCACAAATGATGTCGTCTACGAGATTGCTTCAAGGATCTACATCCGAATGCGTTTGGAAGGCCATGAGTTCGCTTGAACATTTTAGGCTTAGAATTGATTTTGTATTGAGATTGTTCTCCACTAAGTCAAGGGTAAAGGCAAGATGTTGAGTTTGAGGATTCATTGATTATATATTGCTATAATACAAGTTGCTTGTATTCGAGCATTAGTAATTAATGAATTAAAATTGGATTTAGATCAAGTTTCTTTGTTTGTTCATCAAGATTTGTTTCATGGTGAAAGGTTTAGGTGTTTTATTTGGAATGCATTTCAAGGTAAAAAAGACCATTCAAGGAATCTAAGTCCATCAATTCTACAAGGACTATTTCTAAGGAAAAGTTCTTATTCAATCCAAGAATTTGATACAAACTTTAAAGAAAATTTCAAGATCATTGATTCAAGGATATTTTTCATGTCTAGTTCAAAAGTGGAGAATGCATCATGCTAATTTTTAGGCATATCTCAAGTTTGCAATTTCAAAAAAATCTCAAGGCAAATCCATTCCAAACTCAAATGAAATATTTAAAGTTACATACAAATTCAAGACTTGTTACAAATTTCAAATTTTCATTACAAATATTATAGCCACAAAATCACATGAAAAAACATTGTAAATCCTAAAGCCTATTTTAAACTATCCTTCATCAATTTTCAAAATACCAAGTCTAAGTCTATGCTATTATTTTCAAGCCCATTTTCCTTGCTTCATGATGCATCAAATTGCTCCATAACTTGTACCAATGTTGTCCATAAATCAGCTGCTACAAACACTTCAAAACAGTCCAAACCTTGCTTCAAAATTATCCATACTGTATGCATATCAGTCCCAAAAACATGCTACTGCAATGCTGCCCACAACTTGCCAAAAACCTGTCCAAAAAGTCTGAACTTTCACAAAAATGGAAATGCAAATCCTGCATCAGAAAAAAGGAAAAGTCAGCATATCATGTTTTGTCCAAGGCACATATGTTCCCTCCAAAAAAATTTCATTCGGAAGGGGGGAAAACAAAGTAAGAACCTGTGGAAAATTTCTAATAAAACCTCAAGGTTTAGAACAAAAACTACAGAACATGACTTGCTGAAAAACGAAAAAATATAAACACAAAAAAAACAATATCCCATCTACCCTCTCTAACCTTCTATTCCTCCACCTCAGTCAACCTTCACAGTATCCACCATATCTCCACTCACTATATTCTTTCTTTCTTCCAAAAATCCCTCTTCATCAAAACCTATGTATCACCTTCGTCCTCCCTAACGCAGGTCCACCTTCCAAAGCACAGACCACCGTTCTTTAATCCCTTCCGAATTCCATTCCACACACTTTCCTTCCACCAATTACGTTCACAAGATCTCCCACCAAACACCAAGACTCAAACCCGTCATCTACGCTTCCCTCCTCCAAACCTGCGTCAAAACCCTCCTGTTCCACAGGACACCAGTTATCACGACAAGTTTCTGATAGCCGAATCATGGGATTTAAGTCACCTAGCAATTTTGATGTATCTGAAGAAAGGCCAGTGTTTCCTTCATGGAGCAATGAATACGGTATGCACTCTGGTGGTGGATCTTCAGATTATTGCTCTAGGCCTGGCTTTACTGAGCTGACGGGCAATTCTCCCATGGAAAAATGTTCGTTTAATAGCGAGTCATTTGGTTTTAATTGTGAAAGGTTGGCTAGATTCAGTAATCGGTTTTCAACTTCTCCAGTAGATTCGCAAACATGTGGTGTTTGCTCAAATCTTTTAACTGAAAAGTCTTCTTGGAGCTCTCAAAAGATCATTGTAAATAATGACCTCCGTGTAGTTTCTGTTCTTATTTGTGGACATGTCTATCATGCTGAATGTTTAGAGAGCATGACACCTGAAATCAACAAGTACGATCCAACATGTACCTGAGAAAAAGGAGGACAGATATGGAGCAATTTACAGCTTCTATTTTGGAGACTATGGTCACATATCAGTACAAGGACCTAACCTCACATACTCCCACGAACATCACCATCCTCACCGTATCTGCCATCTTCGCCTTCCACCGTCGCCAACACAACTTCACCATTTTCCTTCTCCTTCATGTTCTTCCCTTACTCACAAACTGCTACAATATCCTTGAACGACATGTTTTAAACAGACAACAACAACAACATCATCACCATCAACAACCTTTGTATTTTATCCACAGCCACCATAGACCAATATGTAAGGGATGCTACCTTTCAATGAATGGTTGCACAGAAGGAGAAAATAGCGAACGAACAAGAGAATCAGTTAGGACTATAGAAATACGAAGATTGGATAAGGTTGAATTTAATGAGCTGGAAGGAAGATCAATGCTTACCACCACTATTGCTTGGGATAATGCTCTTTCTTGGTCATGGGAAAACGCTATCGCAGAACTTCAAGAAACACTTTGCAAAATTTCTTCTTCCAGTATGAAGTTCCCTAAGCAAGCTCCTCCGACATTGATGTTAAGCTTGCCATTCAATCGCAGGCTAACTTCAGCTTCTCGCAACCACCCCCTCGTGAGATGCTTCTGGAGCTAGCTAATAACCACCACCACCAAAACCACCAACGCACCAAAAAGCCCTTCCATTTCTTCATCTTCATCCTCCTTCTCCCCCGCTTCATATTCTGCTGTTTCCGCTCCCAACAAACATGGCCGCATCCTCGTTCTAACCTGACCCACAACAAAACCCAATCCACACACCGTCCGCGAATTCACCACCGCTCCAGCATCGACAGACTCCAACTCAGGCAGAGACACAGTTAGTGGGCAGAACTGTGTAAATCAAATAAACCTCAAGCGCTGGTAATAGAAGAAGAGAAGACGTCATTTTACTCCTGAACGAGACCTTGCGCGTCTATGGGAAAGATGAGGCGTCACGAGTTTGCAAAAGAAGATCGATCTAGACATGCGTCAAACTTTGTTCTCAAGCGGAAAGAGCTGGAGTATTTGAGGAGCTTTGTCCTCACTTTCTAAACTCTAGCCTACAATGCGCATGCAGCTCACCTAGTGCAGAAGATGATTGACAATGCCTCGAAGAAACAGCTGGCAAGGTTCGTCTCTCTCACTCTCTGTCAATTTGTGTATTAGAGGATTTTTATTTCTTTTTTTCTTTCTTAATTGCAATACCACATGTCAGCTATTAATTGACTAATGGAAAAATTTGAAAAGTAAAAAAAACTCTAGTAATAAGGCATCAGCTCCGCCTGGGGTGTCACAATAACATTTTTTTTACTATTATTATATTTTATGGTAAATTAGGTTAATCATTTAGTTTGGGCCTTGGGCCATAATTTCTATCTTTTTACTAATTCACACCAACACAAAAGCCCTGTACCCCCATGCTGTTTATTTTAGTTTTATTTCCTTAGTTAAATTTATTTAAATTAGGTTAGTTAGTTTCTTAGAAAGAAACATGTAGTTTCAATTAGACAATTTTTAATAATTTTAGTTTAGAATTATTTTTAGTAATTTTAAGTTCATTTAGGATTATTTTAGTAACTTTAGAATTATTTTTAATTATTTTAGATTTAACTTAATAACTTTAGAATTTTAATTTAGTTTATATCTAATTTAATTTTAGAATTATTATTTATAACATTAGGATTCGTAATTAGTTCAGAATTATTTTAGTAAGTAATCTTAGAATTTTCATTTAGATAATTGGTTCCATTCTCTTTTAAATATCTTTGTCAATTTGATTTTTTGGGGTCTTTCGATTTATTTCCTTGTGAATTTTCGAATGTTCATATTTTGACGTCCATTTTATTTTGTTCGTCCGTCTAACTCCAAGGGAAACGTTCTAACTTTGTTGACTTCTTGTCATCAAACACATGTTATACGATTAAGCGAATACCCTCCTTCATCTTTGTTTTACTATTTTGTTAATCTTAAGTTAATTTTTCTAAAAGACTCAATTTTAAAACTCACCCCCCTTTTAAGTTAAAACTTCGATACTAGGTCGTCGTATCTTCAAAATCTCTCCAACACCGATTTTTAGCCAAACGAACCATTTTAATCAAACAAACAATTTTAAACCAAAAACAGATATTTCAAAAGGTTCCTGCGGAGTACCGCAGATGCATTGGGTGCTAATACCTTCCCATTGTATAACCAACCCCCGAACTCTCGATCTCTTTCAAAAAACGCATTGTATTTTTATTACTTTCAAGTATTATTTTACATTGCATATTTTAGGGTTTTATTTCGCTCTTTTCCCTTTTCCCTTGGAAATAATAAAGCGCGGTGGCGACTCTTGCTTTTGCGAGTCAAGTTAATTAATAGCTTGATCTCCGATTTTCACCGCTACACTACCCATTCAATCATTATTATAAATCAAACAATAATAATATATTAAAAAACAAAGTCAAATCTTAGTCAACAAACATCACGCGCGCTCCAGGTGGGTTCCTGAGATTTGAACAAGCCAATCAGGAATGGAGAGAGGAAGTGAATGTTTTATTAAACCAATGAAATGCAGGGATAGTGCCACGCCATTTCTGACCACCGCTTGTAAATAGTCAAACCACTGGCCAGGTGGTCACAGTCATCTTCTCCGGCTAGGCAAAAAGAAAAACATGGAAAATACGCAATTTTAAAGCAACTAAAACATCCCACCCCCCTTAAAATTTCCCAAGGAATTCAATGGTGGCCTTTACTTTATCTGAAAGTTCCTGTATCAGGAGATTCAAAGATCCCTGTTTAAAAACCGTTGATAATGGTGATTCATGAGTAGGGCCTTTTCAAACACATGAAGCACGTTAGAACATCCACAAATAACTATAATAACATGAATGTATGAAATGAATTGATTTATATTACGTGTATGAAAGGTTTTGAGTTCAAATTTTACCCAAGTCCGGTGATGCGTAGATCTGAAGTTTTAGAGTGTTGCACGTCTAGCAAACGGCTTGGATGATCTCCTGGTGATCTCAGTGATTGAAATGAGAGGTTTATTTGGATGGAAATGGGCTGGAGGTGTGATTTCGAGTTTTCACGATTTTGGGAAATTCTTTGCAATCTTGGTAGCACTCTTGCATAGTTTATACGCGTGTGTTTGGCTTGTCAAAGTGATGTACTTATAGCATAGAAGGAGGGGACAAGATAAGGAGGAAAGGATCAAGCTCATAAAGCCATGGTTTAAAGCCATTATCACAAATTTGAAAAATTACAAAACTTGAGATTTCATGCCATTTTATCATGTTCAATGAATCTGGTCAGGTTTGCACGAAAAATAGGCCTCAAGACTGACCCAATTCACTAATAAAAAATGAAATTTGAGAAAAGGTTTTTACATCAGGTATCAAAATATATGATGCAAAAAGTAAAATTAAAAACATTTTACATCAGGTATTTATTTGCAATGATATAAATAATATGAAAAAAAATATTTTTCGCTATCTATTACATCAGGCCATGTAATCCACCGATGTAAAAGGTTTCGTGAAAAAAACACGGTGGCATTTTTGTAAATAAGAAACAAGGTGGCAGAATTGTAAATAAAAAACTCGCAAGATATTACATCGGGGCTTACTAAAAACCGATGTAAAAACATCAAACGCCCAAACCCTTACATCGGGCCGAGGGTTGCACCGATGTAAAAACATATATATATATATATATATATATATATATATATATATATATATATATATATATATATATATATATATATATATATATATATATATATATATATATATATATATATATTGCAGATTATTTCCTCACTGTTAAACTTCTCTCACGCCTACACCGCCGTTTCGCCCCTGTATCACCCACGCCGGTCCGCCGTTTCACGTCTCCTCGCCGCCGTTTCATGCCCCCGTTTCACGTCTCCTCGCTGCCGGCTGCACGAAGACATCCTTCGCCGGCCATTTCGTTGTCCGTTCGCCGTTCGTTCACCGTCTTCGAAACATCCTCCACCGTCCAACTACGTTTCTGGTACGAAACTTTCTATTTTGTTCAACTTCATTGTATATCTAGGAATTGGTTGAAAGTTTATATAGAATTATTTCCAAGATGTTGGCTTCTAGTTTGAAGAGGGTCATGGGTAAGTTGATATCTCAATGTCAAGCAACTTTTGTGTTCCAAAGACAAACATTGGTGTTTTAGTTTCTAAAAGTTTTTAAGATATTCTTGTTTCTTTGTTTGTTACTGAGATTCATTATAAAAAATTAGAAGTACATAGAAAAATAATTAGAAGATTATACTATGAATCCATTACTTTGTTCATATATATTTTTTTAATTACTAAACAGTTTATTATTATTAGAGAGGTTAATTAAGTCTAATTAGTTATGAATAGTATATATTTTGTATAAAGTTAAGAATATAGTACATGTTGTGTATAATTAGTCATTCTTTTTCATTAGAGAAATTGTCTATTTAGAAACCTCTGAAAAAAGCGTTAATGGTCCTCTCAGAAACACACAATTTATATTTAACCTATCAAACTTAATAGAGTTATCACCTTGCCATTGAAATTTGATTCTATTTTTCTTTCTCCGCGAAGCAGCGCAACTTGCAATCTCGGAGTCTCCGTGAAGTAGCACAACCGCGGGCACACCGTTCTTCAGACCTTCCTCCATGTGAACATAGTTATGGATCGTAGTTGGATGAGAGCTAATCGATTAAGTGACGATTATGAACATGGAGTGATGGAATTTCTACAGTTTGCTGAAAGTAATGCTGAAAAAAGTCTTCCTACGCTTTTCCTCTGTCCATGTGTTCGTTGTGCAAATAAAGAACCAAAACATAGTAAGAAAGAAATCATGGATCATCTAATTTGTGTAGGGATTTGTCAAAGTTATACATAATGGATATGGCACGGTGAAGTAGTAGCAAAGACAAATGTGTCTCAAAGAGATGATGTTAGTGTAGAAATGGATGATCGTCTAGAAGACATGATGCGTGATATTAGACAAGATTCATTTAAGAGGGCACATATGTATGATACTATATGCAGTGACAAGGATAAACCATTGTACCCAGGATGCAAAATATTTACACGTCTGCCAGCCGTGTTAAAATTATTTAATCTGAAGGCAAAGAATGGGTGGACTGACAAAAGTTTTACCGAGTTGCTTGAATTGTTGACCGAAATGCTTCCAGAAGGTAATGTAATGCCAAGTCGTTATTACGAGGCGAAGAAAATATTGTGTCCGATGGGTTTGGAGTATGAAAAGATACATGCATGCCTTAATGATTGCATATTATACAGAAAAGAGTATGTAAACTATAATCATTGTCCGAAGTGCAAGGCTTCACGCTACGAAAAGAAAGATGGTGAATCAATTGATGATGAGATGGTCAAAAATGGTCCTCCTGTGAAAGTGGTATGGTACCTATCAATAATTTCAAGGTTCAAGAGATTATCCGCCAATGCAGATGAGGCAAAGAATCTTAGATGGCATGCAGAAGAAAGAAAATATGATGGAAAATTTTGTCATGTAGCTGATTCTTTGCAATGGAAGAAAATAGATTCTTTGTTTCCAAATTTTGGCAAAGAGTCGAGAAACCTTAGACTTGGACTTGCTAATGGTGGAATGAATCTGTTTGGTAATCTGAGTACTAACCATAGTTCTTGGCCTGTTCTCCTGATGATTTACAACCTATCTCCAAGGTTGTGCATGAAGCGTAAATATATTATGTTATCGATGATGATATCGGGCCCAAAACAACCAGGAAATGACATAGAAGTTTATATAAGTCCATTGATTGATGATTTAAGAGTGTTGTGGGAGGAAGGAGTGGATGTTTTTTATGCGTATTCTGGCGAACAGTTCAATATGCGTGCCATGTTGTTTTGCACCATCAACGATTTTCCGGCATATGGTAATTTGTATGGGTATAAAGTTAAAGGGCATAAGGCGTGTCCTATATGTGAAAAAGACACTTGTTACCATCAGCTTGAAAAAGGAAAGAAGACCATTTATCTCGGGCATCGAAAATTTCTAAAACATTATCATCCATATCGTAGATTGCAGAAAGCTTTCAATGGGGAAAAAGAGCATGTTGTTGCTCCAAAGACCTTATCTGGAGAGGAAGTTTATCAGCGACAACAAGGACTTGATGTTGTCTTTGGAAAGTACCAAAAATGATCTACTGTGAAAAATGTATGGAAAAAGAGATCGATTTTCTTCGATCTTCCATATTGGTCTAGTCTTGATGTAAGACATTGTATTGATGTGATGCACGTGGAGAAAATTGTATGCGATAGTGTAATCGAAACACTTCTCAACATTCAAGGCAAGACAAAATATGGTATTAATGCTCATCTGGATTTGTGTTTGATGGGTATACGAGAAGAGTTAACTCCATAATATATAGATAACAAGACATATTTGCCTCCTGCCTGCTACACTTTATCTAAAAAAGAGAAAACAAGTTTTTGTGAGTGTTTATAAAGTATCAAAGTGTTGCATGGTTACTCATCAAATGTCAAGAGGCTTGTATCAGTTAAAGACCTTAAATTAGTTGGCTTAAAATCTCACGACTGTCATGTCTTAATGCAACAACTACTACCATTGGCTATTCGTGGGATATTGCCTAACAACGTTAGGAAGACTATAACTAGGTTGTGCTTATTTTTCAATGCAATTTGTTGTAAAGCCATTGATCCACTAAAGTTAGACGATTTGGAAAATGAGGCTGCAGTTATCTTGTGCCAATTAGAGATGTATTTTCCTCCTTCATTTTTTGACATTATGGTTCACTTGATTGTTCATCTAGTAAGGGATATTAGATTATGTGGTCCAATTTTTTTATGGTGGATGTATCCAATAGAGTGATACATGAAGATTCTAAAAGGGTATACAAAAAACCCACACTGTCCGAAAACATCGATTATTGAGAGGTACATTACAGAAGAAGCAATTGGGTTTTGTTCTAACTATTTGTCAGGAGTGGATATTGTAGGGGTTCCCGAGTCTCGTCATGATGGAAGATATGAGGGTGTGGGTACACAAGGTTTAAAAGTCAAGAGCTTAAGTATTGATGTGGTTGTTCAAGCACATTTGTATATATTGAATAACATAGATGAAGTTCAACCTTACTTATCTGGTCACAAAAGCATCATAAAGAAAAAGTACCCCAAGATGAATGAAAGAGGGTTGTTAAAAGAGCATAATAAGAGTTTCTCTGAGTGGTTTAAAGGAAGAATTGATAATGAAGATAGTGTTTCTAATACAATTAAGTGGTTGTCTTATGGGCCTAAATGTAACATAATAACTTGGAGTGGATATGATATTAATAAAACCTCTTTTTATACAAAGTCAAAGGATAACCGTAGTACCATGCAAAATAGTGGGGTAATGATTGTGGCCGAGTCCATGCACTTCTCTAGTGTTAAAGATAAAAACCCGGTTATGGCATCTACACCGTACTTTGGGGTGATTGAAGAGATTTGGGAAGTTAATTATGTTGTGTTTAAAGTTCCTGTATTTAAATGCAAATGGATTGATATCAACAGTGGTGTAAGAATCGATAAATTTGGAGTTACACTGGTTGATCTTAGCAAGTTAGCTTATGCGAACGAACCATTCATCATGGCATCTCAAGCAAAATAAGTGTTTTATGTCACAGATCCTTCTAATAAAAAGTGGTCAGTGGTTTTACAAGGAAAGGTCCATGATAGTGATGAAAATCATGATGAGAATCTTGATATTTCTGAAACTCATCCTTTCTCAACAAATGTGACTACATTCATTGAAGAAAATGAAGGGGATGATGTGCATGCTATTCGCATAGACCATGAAGAAGGGATATGGGAGGACTAGTAAGATTTTTTGTATAAGTTAATTCCACGTTACTTTATTTTCTAATTTTTTTTTATTTTGTGCTTAATTTTATTTCTAATTGTTTTTGTTTTGTGCTTAATATTATTTCTAATTATTTTTATTTTGTGTAAACAGATACATGGGTGATTCAAACGACAACCCTTCTTCATCTAGTAACCCCAATAAAAGAAGAGTTAGAGGTCCCACTTTCATGACACAAATTGACAAAGTTCATCAAACAGGTGAAAAGATAAAGGTCGAGTTTAATGCAAGAACCTATGAATGTATTCGTGTTGGTAAAAATGCTACACATTTCAAGAGTTATATAGCATGTTTTGCTCGGCAGTACTGTAGTATTGTGAAAAATGATTGGAAAGAAGTAGATGAAGGCGTAAAAGATGTTATTTGGACTGATATTCAGGTATTTTAAATACAATACTTTATTATATTTTATAATCATATACTAATTAACAACATATGACATATACTATATTTGTAGGCTCATTTTACTATTCCAGAATGTAAAGATCCAAAGAAGGATAGGTTGAAGAAAGAATGGATTAAATATGCGGGAGAGCGATGGAGAGGTTTTAAGATGCAACTCACAGATAGATATATTAATCATCCCATAGAAAATGATCCTCCTCCATATGTCAAGTATAACTTTATTATGGAAGACGCATGAAAAGAGTTTCTCAAGATTCGAGATACCCCTGAATTTAAGGTTAGTAGGAGTTATATGTTTTTGTGTGCATAACATTTTTATTATATTTAGTGATTAATTACTTGTTTGAGTTTATAATAGGAAAAAAGTCAAAAGGGTAAGGATAATGTGGCTAAGAATGTATACCCACACTTATTGTCTCGTGGAGGGTATCGCTTGCTTGAGGAGAAAATTATGAAAGAAAAGTCATCATCGAGAGATAATTCCACATTAGATGATAATGGTAGTCCATCTCCACCATCACGCCATGAGTTATGGAAGAGAGCACGACAAAAGAAAGGAGGAGAATACACATCAAAATCTACACAAGAGGTTGCTGAAAAAATTATAAGTAAACAATGAAAAATTATTCAAGTATCATTATATTTGTGATTGATTAATTGTTGTTTTTGCATTTTGTAGGATTCTCTAGTTCAAGAAGTTGAAAAAGGTGTAATTGTTCCGGATGGACGTAACGATATCTTAACATTAACCATTGGAACATCTGAGCATGGAGGTCGTGTTCGTGGTGTTGGGAAACGCCATAAACAAAGCACTTACTTTGGAAGATCACGTCAACATATTGACGTAAATGAACAACTTGCAACATTAGAAACAAAAATTAGAGCTGAACTTGAAGAAAAGTTGGTTGAAGAGCGTAAGATGTTTCAACAATCATTAATGGAGACACTTAAGTCTATGGGTTTATCACAAAGCACAAATGATATTAAATGCATTAAAAAAATGGAAACTATCGATGGAAGCGGAAAAGGAAGTTGTTCAGCTGCAAAAGGAAGCACAAAAGACGTGGAAGTTGATGATGTTCAGAGATTGTTACTCATGGTTTTGAAAATGGATGATAACCATTTGGAAATACAATTAAGTCATTGTGCGAGTGTCTCTAATTTTTATATTTCAGCTAAGTGTATCAGAGAGTTATTGGTGGGTTTAGGTCATTGGCTTGATGTGTCTATTCTGCAAATTTGGTGCACGTAAGTACATTTTATTGTTTTATTAAAGTCAATATCTATTAATATGTTATATCTCTCATCACTTTGATTCTAATGTTTATTTTAAAATTATTCAGGTATATTCATCGTGTATGTCTTGAGAATTCCATTTCAGAATTATATGGATTTATGGACCCTGCTAGGTGTATTTACAATGATAATGGAGCGAAATCTCAAGAGGATGTTAAAAATTACGTACTAGAAAAGTTACGTGATGAAAATAGAGTGTGTCACTTACTACCATTAATTCATGGGTAAGAATTTTTATGAAATTGTGTTTTATATTATTTAATTTTGATAGCATATATATTTTATGTGACTTTTCTGTTTCCACACACACGTACAGGAGACATTGGCAATTAATAGTCATGTGTCCAAGAGACAATTTAGTTGTCGTATTTTGTTCACTTCATCGGGAAACTAACCAGAACACGAAGAAAATTATTACAAAGTAAGTTTATCTTTCATGTGACTTTCATTGACAACTAATAGTTATGTGATTTTTCATTGGCGAGTAAATTTAGTTATGTGATGTTTATCTTTCTATATTAGTTCTTTTGGGATTCATCAAATGGCAAATGGAAATAGAAAAAAGGCTACATGGCTTCATCCCAATGTAAGTGTGATGTAAATTGTAATTCTATAGTTAAATTTATGATAAATATTCACTAATTATGTCATTCAATTATAGACAAGGCAACAACATAACTCTAATGATTGTGGATACTATGTGATGAAAAATATGTTGGATATTGTCTCTGCTAATATAACCGAGAATTGAACGCAGATCTAAAAATAACTTTACTTTGTTATTTACTTTTTGTTTTTCGACTTAATATGAATTTTTTTAAAATAACTCTATATTGTTATATTTATGTATTATAGGTATTTGATGACCCAACAGAATTAACACAAGATGATTTGTATGATTTGGGACTCCGTTGGGAAAAATGTTTCTTTGGGTTATATAAAAATTAAGTTTATCTTGGTGAGTTTTATAGAATTGTCTAAGTTGTGGTTTTTGCACATAATTGTTATTATTGAGTTTTTGCACATTACATGTGGTTTTTGCACGTAATTGTTATTATTGAGTTTTTGCACATTACATGTGGTTTTTGCACGTGTATTGAGTTTCTTGATTTTGTTTGCTGATGTTAATTGTTATTATTTATTGTCAGGCAATGTGATTTTGGTGTTGTCTACCGAAGCTATAACTCATCTACTTGTGGATTTTATATTGGTAATTTAAGTTTGGAAAAAGACTTATAAATAGTTGAATATTTTTGTATGTTTTGTGAAGAATATGTAATTGTAAGTTTGTTGTGAGTTTGTTTGTTGTGATACAATACAAGTTTGCAATACAATTGTTCAATTTGTAAGTTTGTTGTGAAAAATATGAAAATATCGACCTAGATATGGTCTATGTGATGTTGGAAAGCTATGAAATCTATATAGCGACATAAATATAGTCTGTGTGATATTCGAAAAATATGAAAAAATGGGTACAAATTATTTTTGTACAGGGAAACATCCAGAAAATAAATAATTTATTCTCAAAAAATTTCATACATTTTACATCGGTTATTACTCCATACTGATGTAAAAAGTTTCAAAACTGTATATATTACATCGGGCTTATATTATAACTGATGTAAAAAAGGGACTTTTTACATCGGTCCACACGTTTAACCGATGTAAAAAGTTGCATCAATTTTTTTTAAATATTGTTATAATTGTTTTTTACATCAGTCTTAGATCACAATCGATGTAAAAAAGGGACTTTTTACATCGGTCCACATGTTTAACCGATGTAAAAAGTTGCGTCAATTTTTTTAAAATATTGTTATAATTGTTTTTTACATCAGTCTTAGATAACAACCGATGTAAAAAAAGGGACTTTTTACATCGGACCCAAAACCGATGTAAAAAAGGGACTTTTTACATTGGACCCAAAACCGATGTAAAAAGTACCTGATTTACTATATCGCCTGACTTTACATCGGACCCAGAACCGATGTAAAAAGTCATTTCTGCACTAGTGCAAAACACTAGCCCACATGCCTAAGCCCATTTCCAAATATTTTGTACCATTTATTTTATATTTATTTGAAAATGCAAGGCCATGCAAAAATAATATTAGAGGTCCTCTATGACCTTATGAAAATATTTGAACCTTAAAAAGTTAGGCCATTGACCCAAAAATTCAAATTTGCTCAATGCACCATTCTTGACATTTCCAAAATTTTCCCAACTTTGGAAAGCCATAACTTGCTCAATGTTCATTTCATGATGATGATCTTGTACTTTTTGGAAAGCCCGAGATGTCTACATTAATCCGTCTTTTGATCAATTTTGCATTTGAAGAAGTTATCTTAATGTAAAAGGTCTTGGCAAAAAGTGGCTTTTGTTGACTTTTTGAAAATGACCTGTAATGTTTGAGCTCATATCTTTCAAATTGTGCATTTCTTGATCTTGGGAGATGAAGAGAAGTTGTAGGGAATTGGATTCTATTCAAAATTAGCTTTGGTATGAAACTTCTAATAAAGTATTAGAAAGTTATGCTTGGTCAAAGTTTGGTTAGCAATTCTTGACTTTTGATGAATTAGGAGAATTTCTTGAGGAATCATGATCAACCCTTGATCAAATTATGGATATCACTTCAAAAGGTTGATGTTGACCAAAAATCTTGAAGTTTGACTGTACATGGGCCACAATTGACTTTTGACCTAGCACAGTTGATTTTCCAATACTTGAGCAATTGACTGAGCAAACTTGTTGTTCAAGGCATTAAATTTGGCATGGATGATCTTGAGGATATATTAAGACAATGGAGAACATTTGGGATCCTTATAACTCACACATCTTGCTTAAGATTGAAACTCTAGTTTGAGGTTTACTGCCTTAGGAGGAGCATTTTCCTAGTCAATTATTAGTCATCCTTGAGCAATTGAGGACCTCTAGAGGCATGCCTTGAGTGAAAATGGAAGGGAAAATTTTGGGGTACAACATTAACTATAACTAAATTATGCTTATTCTTCAATTTCTATATGTAATAAAGTAATTGATCCTGGAAGTTTAGATGAGTTGGAACATGAGGTTTCAATTATCATGTGTCAATTAGAGATGTACTTCCCTATATCATTTTTTGACATTATGGTTCACTTAATTTTTCATCTAGTAAGGGAGATTAGATTTTGTGGTTCATTTTATTTAAGATGGATGCATCAGGTAGAGCGATGCATGAAGGTCTTTAAATGGTATACAAAGAATCATCACTATCTAAAAGCTTCAATAATATAACGATGTAACACTGAAGAAGCTATTGAGTTTTGTAAAAACTATTTGTCACAAGCAAACTCTATAGGAATTCTCGAGTCTTGTTATGATGAAAAATATGGAGGTAGAGGTGCTCAAGGTTTTAATGTTAAGTCAATAGACCAATATGTAGTTCTTCAAGAACATTTGTATATATTGAATAACGTTGATGAATTTCAACCTTACTTGTCCTCTCAAAAAAGTCTTATCATGTAAAAATTCTCCTAGATGAGTGAAAAATTGATGTTGATAAAGCATAACAAAACTTTCGTAAATTGGTTTAATGAAAGACTTTCTAAAGATAGTACTGCATCTGAGATAATTAAATGGATGTCATATATGCTTAAGTCTAATGTAATAACTTGAAGTGTATACGACATTAATAAGTTTTTACTCTATACAAAATCAAAGGATGATCGTAGTACCATGCAAAATAGTGGGGTTATGGTTAAATCTGAATTTGTGTACTTATCTAGTTGTAAAGATAACAATCATGTATTGGCATCTAGAACATATTTTGGGGTCATTCAGAAGATTTTGGATATTGATTATGTTGCATTTTAAGTGTCTTTGTTTAATTTCAAATGGATTGATAGTAACACTAGTATAGAAATCAATGAATTACGATTCACACGGGTTGATCTTCGAAAGACAACTAATATGAATGAATCATTCATCATGACATCCCGAGAAAAACAAGTTTTTTATGTCCTGATTCTTCTAACACTATATGGTCAATTGTTTTTTAAGGAAAACATATTCTTAATAGTGATGAAAATCAATATTTAAATTTTAAGACCCCTTCTTTCGCAACAAATGTGCATCTCTCATTTGGAGAAAATAATTCAAATGATGTGCATGTTATTCATTATAATTATCAAGAAAGGATATGGAAAAACTAATAAGTAAATATTTAATATGACTTAGTAATTTATATTTATTCATTTTACATTTCTATACTTTTTCTAATTTTTTTTCAACATGTAGAGATGTCAAAGGATACCATATGTTTATGGTTTTAGAAGTACAAGATAGAAAATTAAAAACCCTAAAATTAGTGTTATTCTTTGTGACATTCATATATGCTTATAAATTATTTATGTTGGTTGTAGTTATTGATGCATGTTGTTAATATTAAAGTTTCAATGTTATTTTTGTGTTGTTATTGAGATTGAAGTTTGAATGTTGTTATTGTTGTTGAGATAAACAGTTTAAATATTTAATATTTTTGTTGTTGATTATCCTAATTAGTTTCAAATGTGATTCAAATTATAGGTACTTAACAATCGGTTACAAAATTCACATAAGAAAACTTTTGGACTATTGTTCAAGAATTTACATTTTGGTTTTTGATTTTGTTGGTTAATATTTTGTTTTAGTTTTGTTGTAAAAAAGATATTATATGTGCCATTTTGTCCTTACAATTGGTGTAAATAATGAATATTTTTTGTACAATGCTTGTATTTTAGAAATGGGCAAAATAGGTTTTGTAATACAAGTTAAAATGAAAATATAGAAAAATAATACACACACACACACACACACACATATATATATATATATATATATATATATATATATATATATATATATATATATATATATATATATATATATATATATATATATATATATATATATATATATATATATATATATATATATATATATATATATATATATATATATATATATATATATATATATATATATATATATATATATATATATATATATATATATATATATATATATATATATATATATATATATATATATATATATATATATATATATATATATATATATATATATATATATATATAATAACAATGATTTCCCATCAGTTATAATAATAAAATGAGATAGCAAAACTAAATCTATTACATTGGTGTATCATATAATTGAGGAGAAAAGTGGAGTGTGTCATTCAGTTCTGAAAATTAAAAAAAAATGTAGTTGTCGGGGATCAAACCCATGACCAATAAGGATTTCATTTTGGTGGAATTTCAACCCATAATCAATAAGTATAATATGAGGTTGCACACAATTCACCAGCTAGGTCTTATAATGATTATGATTTTAATCAACATAATTTCAAATAACAAGTGAACTCTAACCTTAATTAAGCAATCATTTATGGATAATTCCAAAAATCAATTTTAAATGAAGCATTTAAAAATAACCTTTCAACACGAAGTTGGTTCTGATTTGTCATAAACCTAAAAAAAATTTAGTTCCTATTCACCTAAATTTAAACTATTGAACCATATGAAAGTTGTTTCAATCAAATTGTATTTCATAAGTAAATTCAAGCAGAATCACAAATTTTCAAATTTTATCAAAAATAGTTCATGCATTTGCATAAAAAATTTAAATAACTAAAGTTGTTGTCAAAGGTAAAATGACTAAAAGTGAATAGCAAGTTAATGAAAATGTTTCTTCTACTGGGTCTCGCACCAAAGAAGAATTAGCACTGCTCAAAAGGAATAACCCTCTTGGCTATTTGAATTCCATTCTTGAAAGTAGACAAACTTCCTTCGAACAAAGTCGTGATGCTTCAACTGCATCTGGTAAATCTACTTAAGCTTCTCCCATTGAGGAAGCACTTCAAAAGGTGAAGGCTCAAATTTTCAAGAGGGATATGATGTTGACATTAGAGGGAGAACCCATTGTCCCTTCCTTTCTGAAAAGAACTCTAAAAGTTGTTAATATCCTTGTTGTTTCCCCATAAATAGCTAGCATCATCTTGGACCTGACTTCAATCATAGATCAAGCTTCAGCTGACTACACTCGCCGCAGGACTCTCAATCTCGAAATTGAAGAGGCAAATGGTCGCATTTCCGCTGGTTGGGTTGTTGCTGCTGAATCAGCTTCGAGGCTAAATGAACTATCGAAGGAACAAGAAGTCGGGAAAAAGGAGGTCGAAGAGATTGACTAGGACACTGCTAGCATGAAAGCTCAAATCAAAGAATTGGAGGCTAAGATTGCTGCGAATGACAAACGCAGAGAAGAGCTTCTTGCCAGCAATGACTCTGAGAGCCAGGAGGAACTTGACAGTGGACTGAAGTATGCTGAACAAGCCCAAGCTTTGGATGAAAAGATCGAAGCTCTCCATCAATCAAAGGCTTTATGTGAAAGGCGCTTGGAACTTCAAAAGATCAAATATATCCAGATTAAGGATGCCCTTCCATTTTGATTAGGATTCTCTTCTTTTGTTCAACTATTCTTTTGTAACGAATATTTGAACCCTCTGAATGGGTATATGTAATATTTTGGATCCATTTTGGCTAACTTAATGAATTATCCATTTTGGCTATCTACTTCGACTAAGGTCAATTGTTGATTATTTTAACTTCTTGAAGTGAAGGTCTATATTTTTTCAAATATTTACCATTTACTTTCAAGAGTCTTTTATCTTCACTTAACTCTTCGATCTCACAGGCACCACCAGAAAATACCTGGATAATCTTGAAATGTCCTTCCCATTTAGGATACCATTTTCCCATGTTCCTATCCTTTCGATCCATTAGGAGAATTACTTTCCACACCAAATCTCCAGGCAGGAATATCTTAGGTTTTACCCTCTTATTATAAGATTTTTCCACTCTCTTCTTCTGTATCCTTAAGAGGTCAAAATCCCTTAGTCTTTCTTTGTCCAAATCAACCAGTTCATCTAACATTATATTCCAATAAGATTCAGAAGGAATATCCTGATGTCTTTGAATTCTTGTTGACTACAGACAGATTTCTACTGGTAACATTGTGTCATGACCATAGGTTAATCGAAATGGTGCCGTATTGGTAGATTCTTTAGGACAAGTTCGACATGCCCATAAGATTTGGTCCAACGTCTTATGCCAATTCTTTGGATTTTTTCATACATGCTTTTTTATCAAGCCAATTACTACCTTATTTGTTGCTTCGACTTGGCCATTGGCTTGCGCATAATAAGGTGTAGACGTTAACAACTTGAATCCCATTAATGTAGCAAATTGTTGCATTTTTCACCCAGTAAATACTGATCCTTGATCAGTTGTTATTGTCTCATGGATTCCAAACTTATATATAATGTTCTTTTGAATAAATTCAATAACATTTTCTTGGTCTACATTGACTAAAGGAATTGCTTCAATCCATTTAGTGAAGTAGTCAATTCCCACCAATATATATTTTTGGCTTTTAGATGATGCTGGTCAAATCCTTCCAATAAGATCCAAAGCCCAACCCCTAAAAGGCCAAGGTTTCACAATTGAGTGAAGTTCGCTTACAGGCACGTGCTGGACGCCTGTATGTATTTGACACTATTGGCAACCTTTTGTAAACTCAACACAACATTTTAACATAGTAGGCCAATATAATCCTTGTCTAAACAACAAACATTTCATTTTATGGCCTACTTGATGTACCCCACATGCTCTAGGATGTATAGTCGAAAGGGTTATATACGCCTTTGTTTCCCTTAGGTATTTTAGTAGTACTCCTTCAGGCGTCTTCTTGAATAACTCATTTCCCATTTGAATATAACTCAACGCCCTATACTTTGTCTTTTATTCTGTCGAAGCCGCTGGATTTTGCAAATAATCCACTATGGGCTTTCTCCAATCTTGCTCTGTTAGATTGTCTATGAATGAAATCTCGAAGTTTTCTTGGTCAGCGTACCCCAGCTTTGTTATTTCTAAATTTGTTGGAGACAACTTGGCTGATACTACCCTTCCTCTAACTTTGATTGCTTGTTGCAATTTTTCTTTTGAAAATACCCAGATGCGATTTGTGCTAAGTCATTAGCCACTTGATTTTCTAATCTTGGTATATGTCAAATGTTGATCACTTCGAATTTTTTCAGCAAGCGATTGGCTATTACAAAGTACATGATCAGATTTTCTCTTATACATTTGTACTCTTTTGTAACTTGCCTTATGACTAACTCTGAGTCTCCCATTAGTTCGACTTGAGTTTCCCCCAAATCCAACAAGATTTCAAGGCCTACAATTAACGCTTCATACTCAGCCTCATTGTTCGAACAATAACCTTCGATCTTGTACTTGAATGTTGTTGGAATTTTATTTTGAGAAATAATTAGAACTCCCACTCCAGTTCCATCTTTATGACTAGAACCATCAAAGTATACCTTCCAGGTTCAATCTCCAAGTAATTTAATGATTCTTCATTTATTGAATGGTCAACTATAAAGTCTGCTACCACTTGTCCTTTTACAGCCTTGAGAGGCATAAAGGTTAGCAAATACTCAGTCAATGCAAGTTCCCATTTGCCAGTTCAACTGTGCAAGATGGGTTTCGACGACATATATTTTAAAACATCAAAATGAGATGAAACATAAACATCAACTGGTTTAATATATTGCTTGAGTTTTATACATGAGAAGTAAAGACAGAAACATAGTTTTTCAACTTCGCTATATCTAGTTTCTGCATCATTTAAAACTCTATTGAGGTAGTAGGTGGGCCTTTCGACACCATTTTCATCCTCTTGAGATAACATGCTTCCTAAAGTTTTATCAGATGCAGCTATGTACAATCTCATACTCCTATTTCTACATGGAGGTACCAGAATAGGTGGTTTAGTGAGTTATCCTTTGATTTTGTCGAAGGCCTCTTGTTGTTCTTGCCCTCATTTGAATCCTCCTTTGTTGAGTCGAAGTAAAGGTGAGAAGGCTTGTGTCTTTCCACTCAAGTTGGATATAAATCTCCTTAAGAAATTTATCTTGCCAAGTAGAGATTGCAACTCCTTCTTGTTTGTTGGTGCTTTCGCTTCCAAAATGGCTTTGGTCTTGTTCTGGTTTATTTTGATTCTCTTTTTGTGGACCACAAAGCCTAAGAAGTCCCCTGCTTTTACACAGAAATCACACTTTAGAGTATTCATTTTTAGACCATAGCTTCTCATCCTTTCGAAGGATTTTTGAAGATGGTCTATGTGATTCTTCCCTAAAACAGATTTAACAACAATATCGTCAATATAAATTTGCATGAAAGTTTCAATAAAATCATAGAAGATAGAGTTCATTGCTCTTTGATATGTTGCCCCTGCGTTTTTTAGGCTAAAAGGCATCACTACCCATTCGTAAGTGCCTAAAGCCCCAGGGTAACGAACTGCTGTTTTTGACACATCTTCTTCAGCAATGAAAATTTGATTATACCCAGAGTATCCATCAAACATACTCATGTACTCGAAGCCATCGGCAGAATCAACAAGCATTTACGCCACAGGCATTAGATATTCATCCTTAGGTTTTGCAGCATTTAGATCTCTAAAATCAATGCACACCCTTAAGGCACCATATTTCTTTATAACAGGTACTATATTTTCAATCCATTTGACATACCTGGTTGTTTGTATGAACTTGCATTTCAGTAGCCTTTCGACTTCCATTTTGATCTTCGACAAGATTTCTGGTGCAAAATGCCTTGGGGTTTGCTTGATAGGCTTTTTCCTAGGATTTATTGGTAGTTGAAGCTCCACCAATCCTCTGTCGAGACCAGGAATTTCGTCATAATCCCATGCAAAGTAGTCTCTAAACTCCTTCCACAATTAGATTATTTCGACCCTGAGCTCTGGATCTATCTTTACACTAATGTATGTTGGTCTTTTCACCATTCCTTCTCCCAAGTCTATTTCCTCAAGAGGATCTTGTGCTAGCATTCTAATATTGTTTTCCAGCGGATCCTTCTCGAAACCCAAAGGTTCATCATCGTAGATAGCATCTAGCCTCTGGCCTTGCACTTCCTCCCCTTTTGAGTCAGGTGGTTCTGGGTCGAAATCTTTCCCAGGGCCCTCTGTAATTTGCAGTTGTTCATTGGCTTTGGAAGCCATATACTTCACTTCAGCCTCTAAGGCCGCTATCATTCTGTTTTCGGAAACATATGTCGAAATCCTCTGTAAAGCTCGTGACTCAGTCATTATCACTGAAATCACTTCCCCGACCTTTTGGCTGTATATCATCAATCCCTCCATAATCAATGTTTAACAAATCCTCCTTATCCCATTGGAATCCATGATCTGAGTGTAGGTATAGGGAGCAGAAAGCATTGGATGCTAGCACCAAGTCTAAGTCTGGAGGATTACATGGCCCTATGTGAGCCAAATTTCTATCGAAGCTCGTTCTATCGACATTTTTGACTTCGACCATATAGTAGCTTTGGTCAACTTCAATATTTTCTACTATGCCGTCTGGACGCCAAATGGTAACGCGCTGATGCATTGATAATGGAACTACTCCTATGCCATGGATCCACTCCCTGCCTAGGAGCAAATTGTAGTTGGGTTTTGCTGAGATAACCATAAACATTGTTGGTCGAACTATGGTTCCCACTTTTAGGTCCAATTGTATGACTCCCATGGTATTCCCAATTCCACCTTCATAGTTTGATAAAACCATGTTATGGGGCTTGATGTCTTCATCTCCTTTGCCCAGCTTTCTCATCATAATTTGAGGGATTATGTTAACCGTGGCCCCACAATTAACCAAAACTTTGTTGATGGTTGCCTCCCCTATTTTTTCCCTTATGGACAAGGGTTTGAGTTGGTTCCTCGTTTCCTTAGTAGGACTCTCGAAGAAGGAATTTTGATCTTCTACACATCCATTGTTCATAACATAGTAGCACACTTGCCTATGTTTGGCCATTTCTTGTTCGACCTCTCAATCTGTGTCGTCGACTTCGACTAGTTGGTCGTATTCTCTGGGTATCA
Source organism: Vicia faba (assembly GCA_948472305.1). Classification (NCBI taxonomy): domain Eukaryota; kingdom Viridiplantae; phylum Streptophyta; class Magnoliopsida; order Fabales; family Fabaceae; genus Vicia; species Vicia faba. Next base: position 756,082,546 of record OX451740.1, on the reverse strand, counting down.
CAGACACTACATTTACCATGATGTCTAATGTAGCATCATACCCAGAATTAGATCCTTCTTTCGATTCACCTTATTCAAGCCATACCAGCCTTCTAGCAATTGGCTTCCTCTCCAAAGGCATTCTTGGTTTATCCTTCTTTTTTGTTTGTGGAATGTTAGTGCTTGTTTCTGGTTGGGGTCCCTTCTACAGCCTCTCTTTCATTCTTTCGCCGCCTCTGATACCTTCTCCATTGGGAGCGGGTCATAGGGTTCTTTCCTTTGTAATTGTTCGACACATGAGTAACCATGTTTTTTTTTTGTTGACTGAAATTCATTTATGTAGGCCAAAGAGGATCCTCTTGGCATATTGAATGTCTTCCATTTTCCCTTGTTGGGCCTTTTCCTATTTGCTGTCTTCAACCAAGTATCCACAGGGACATTTGTTGGAGCCTTAAAAGTTGATGGCCTATTTACTTGGTTTACTGGCCCCTTTTCATATCCCCTTATAGGATCATACCTTACTTCAGGATCCATGTTAGGCTGGGCATTATTACTCCACTTTTTTTGTGTTGCACGCACCCATTGTATGTGCTCAGCAGCTTTCTTGTCGAAGATAGAACTGCATCTTAGACACAACATAACTTCTGACTTCTTTTTCTAGCATTTTTGTAGAAAATATGCCATGTTTTTGTTCTCCTTAGGAAAATCAAGCTTGTTGATTTCCTCTTGTCTGATGATGTCTTCTTAATTTACAGCTCTGGGTTCAGACACTTCAACCATATTTATCCACATGTTGTTCTTACCAGCTACACTTAGTTTCTGCATCCTGGCTTCTAGGTCTTCTGTTGAACCTGTGATAGCAGCCAAGTAGGAACCTTTAGTAGTTCCTTTGTTCGAACCATCAGTGGCTCCCTTGTTTAGGCTTTCAGTGACCTTATTTTGTATCTCTTTGGCAGCTTTGCTACTAATGTCTTCGGTGAAAATGCCAAAGGCAGGTTTGTTGATGAAGTCTTCAGAAATTTTGACCATGTTGATGTATGATGGTTCATCATAATGGGAATCTGCCTGCAGCGGGTTTGCACCAATCTTCATGGGTGGTTTGTCAGTAAACTTGAGTCTGTCGTCTTTTATTGCACCTTGAACGAGATCCCTGAAAAGAAAACATTATGAGGTTTTATGGCCCAAAAAATTATGATATTTACAAAAACCTCTCTTTTTCCTTTGATCTAAAGGAGACATTTTTTCCTCTGGGGGCACTATGAACTGGCCATCTTTAACTAACAAGTCAAATATTTCGTCACATTTTGTGACGTCGAAGCTATACGTTTTCTTTGGGAACCTATCACTACTCTTCTCAGATTCAGTAGGATTCTTCCCATTTGAGGGTGTTAACAGTTTGCAAGAGTATGGTGGTCCTTGCTTTAATTCTTCTAAATCGACCTCGCTCTCTTCGACAGTTATAGAGTCACTAGATGTCTCTGGATTGTCATCATCCATTTCGACATATGCTACCCTTTCTCTTCGATGATTTTTATTCGCCTTAGCTTTCTTAGCCTTAAGGCGTTCTACCTGTCAAACTCTATCGGCCAATTGGGACATATCTTTCAGGTATTGGGTATCTAATTTCTTCCTGATGGAATAATCTAGGCCTCTTGCAGCCATTTTAACCAACTCATGCTCAGGAACTTGTGTAAAGAGTCTAGCTTTGAGTAGTCAAAATCTATTCAGATACTCATCAATTAGCTCAGTGAATCTCCTTTTCACACTAGCCAGTTCTTTCAAACTTATTTTGCTTTGTCCCATATAGAACTGTTCATGGAACAATATTTCCAACTGATTCCAATTGTGGATCGAATTGGCTGGGAGTGTGGTAAACCAAGTGAAGGAATTTTTGGTTAAGGAACTTGGGAAATACATAATCTTAATATTCTCATTATTTGAGATTTCCCCCGCCTCTATCAAATACCTTGCCACATGTTCGATAGTGGACTTTGTCGTATCCCCTGAAAACTTGGTGAATTTTGGGACTTTCCACCTAGGGGGTAAATCTGATTGCAAGATATAATCTGAAAATAGAGATGTAAAGTTTGGCCTATGAAAGCCAATGTTTACTCCATTATGTGCCATGATTCTTTCGACCATGACTGTCAAGTTATTATCTGCTGCATGGTTATGGTGTCGAACCTACTGTACTACTTCATCAGCATTTAGGTTCCTATTTACCATAATTATACCTTGTTCGACAACTCTTGGGATTTGTGGAGCAACTCTGGGTACTTCGACCCTAGGTTGTTCGACCTCTACTCTATGGTTCATCCCATCTAGCTGTGAATTCTGGTTAATGGTCATGTCATCCTCTAAAACCACACCCTGATTTCCTCTTATCAACTCTCTTTGGGGGTGTCGAATAGGTTGAGAAACCCCAAAAAATTTGGCAATGCGCGTCATTTGCGCTGCCATTTGCTGATTCAACTAGGTGGTATTTTGAATCAGAGGGTTAAGCATTGTACTCAAAGTTTGTGCCAACATATGCACCATGTCATGGTTACTCTCATCCATTTGTTTCCTCAAAGTTGCTGCAGAAGCATTTGTGAGGCTTGGCATTGTATGGGACGTTCCTCCTAAGATTTGGTTTCTATCCAGATTTGCCATACCAGTTCGAGATCCTTGTAATGGTGAAGATGCACTCACCAAAGGTTCTAAAAATATGGATGAAGCATTCATAAGGCTTGCCATTTCAGCAGTTGGCATGCCATAAGGTTGGTCTCGACCCATCCAGGTTGTCAAAAATCCTAGAGGGACATAAGGTCGAACACCCAGATTTTCCCTTGGTGGGGGTGTTCCTGGTGGACCCCTAGAACCTATATAAGAAAGTATCGGTCCTGTTTGTGTAACCGTCACTGCTGGTGTCGAACCAACTGTTGATGGCATTGTTTCACTAACTATTGGCATAACCGTAGTTCCATTGCCAGGAATTGGTGGAGGCATTTCTCCACTAGACTGATTAGCCATTCTCCTATTTCTTCTCTTAGGTACGTATTCATTGGTGGTTGTTTTGCCACTTCTCAATAACATACAACACACTTTGAGATAAAGGAATTTAATTAAAGCATTTATGATCAAAACTGTTTTTATCAATGTTTTTAAAAAAAAAACAAGAAAACTTAGCAACGTCCCATCAGGTGTGCCAATTTGTTTAGCGTGAAAATTGCTAAACAACCGTTGATCTTCCAAAAAAATGTTATTTTGGTTACTTGCAGGATCGATCAGTTTGATCCTATGACATATGCTAAGTGTTTCGTGAGTTTGGATAGGTTTTAAATGAAAATGTTCGACAGAATACTAAGAGGTGAAGGTAGGATGAAGATAGAACTTGGTAAAAATGCAGTAAAGGCAGGATGAAGATAAAAAAACTTGATAAAATTGCAAGTAAAGTTACAAGTAAAGTGCAAGATAAAGTAAAGTTTCAGTAATTTAAAAAGGGTGTAATGGTAAAGTTTGCAGAATGTTAAATGGCAAGAATTATAAAGAAATGTAAAGGTTTTACTGTAATTAAAATATGGTGATTCAAACGTACATTCTCAAAATTCTTTCTCACACAGCGGGTACTTGAATAAATTTGAGTGACTTGTACTAATAAGTTGAACACATGGAATTTTACACAATTTCCTATATTTATACTAGTAGTAAATAACCGTCGAACGGTTGCTTCGATCCAGGATGAGGACAAGTGTCCTCTGCATGTTCTTTGATCTTTATCTTCATGCCACGATGATTTTCCTAATTGCCAAGTGAACTGCATTTCCCTCCTTTCTTCGAATTCAAATCCACTTGCTTGCTGATACAAGAACCTCTTGGTCAAATACCACAATAAACTCTTGGTCGAAGACCACAAGAACCTCTTGGTCGAAGACCAACTTTAACTTAGAGAATTCTCTAAGTGTCTTCTCCTTCTTAGCGAGGAAGACTTCGACACAACCCCTTTCATAGGCTCTCCTGGTCGAAGTGTCTTCAACTTTAGATTTCTTCAATCTATTTTTATCCAATAAGGCCATTTTATGTGGGTGTCGAATTTAGGAGTTAACACTATGTCAATAATTATCATTGGGTTCAGTTGAAGTTAAGGCTTGATTTCCTCTTTCCTCCAATCACTGACTCTTCATGAGAGAACTTTAATGAAGGTGCAAGAGAATGAGAAATATCATATGCGGGTTGTATAAGGCGTTGGAAATACTAAGTCAAAGTGCGGGCACCAACGAGATTGTAGGATGCTATTAGCATATATTTTTTTGAAACCATGCATCAACTTTAACTAGTACACGAAGGAATGATCATAAGATTCCTTGCACATATAAAAACTAGAGGAGACTGTGAAATCAAGCTTCTCAATAAGCTTTTATTTTAATGAATGGCTAACAAAAGAAGGCAAAGACTTTGGTCAAGCATCTAAGCATCTAAGGATAATATCTTCAATCAAAGCTCTCAACAACTTTAAAGATACAATAATATTATCTACTTTGATCTTAAGATATAGATGCTCAAAAATGAAAAAGAAATGTTTAAGAATCATTACTCAAGCTTTTCAAAGATAAAATTTCACTTTTCATATGCATGCAATCGATTTACATCTTAGTGCAATCGATTACACTCTTCAAAAATTCCAAATATTTTGCTTCTGTTTCTGCATGCAATCGATTACATTGTTTGTGCAATCGATTACACACTTAAAATTATCAAAACGTTTGATTCTGTCTTAGCATGCAATCGATTATATAGTTGGTGCAATCGATTGCACTCAGTTAAATTTTGCTACTGACTTAGCATGCAATCGACTACATTGTTGATGCAATCGATTGCACTCTTAAAAATTTGAAAATATAGCTGTTGAAAATCTTGTGCAATCGATTACACTAGAGGTGCAATCGATTACACACTGCACAAATTTTAAAAATTACAGCTTTGTTCATGCCTTTTGATCATGCCTTTTGATCATGCCTTTTCATTACATCTTTTCACTCAAACTTGGCATTTGTTCATGATACATTTCCAGATCTTCATGATGTTTCAAAAGGGTGTTATGAACATATAAATACTCAATTTCAAGTTCATATAAAACACCTTCTTTCATAATATTTCTGAACTTTCAAAATACAAACTCAAGTATTCTTCATTTTCATGCATAAGTTTTCTGCATTTTTTTCATACTTTAAACAGAAAACTTTGAGCAAATATATCTTGAGTCTTTGTACAATATTATTATTGAAAGAAGAAGATTATACATTGTCAAAATCACTCTTAAGTGATCAATATACTCTACTCACTCAAACTCACAAATTGATATTTACTTACTTATTTTCCAGGATTGTTGGAATTAAGTTTAAGTGTTTTTGTTGAAATCTTGTCTTTCCAAGTTGTTGGATACAAGTGTTGTTACATTGAGAGGATTTTTCTCATAGGTAACTTAGTGAAAATCCAAGAGGATTGTTCTTGGTCCAAGAGGATTGTTCTTGGTTTGGTTGGTAGTTCTTATGTAAGTTTGCCACAATAAGGAAATCTCTTTCATGTTGAAATAGAACTGGAGTACTCTTGGACTGTGAGGGGAACCAGGATATATCGCTCGTGTCTCTTTATTTTTTTGCATCTTTAAGCTTTCCTAAACACACTTACAACCAGAAAAATAAGAATCATCATCACTAAAAATAGAAGATGGGAGGAAGAAGACTCTCTGTGCTATCTTTTAGCAAAAGTGAATATCAGTAGATTGTGTATCATGGAAAGCAAACAATGCACCAACGATATCAGACTAGCATCACTAGCGATACTAGCAACCTCCTCGGGTATCTCCACCATGGAGAGTTTCTTCAACTTCATCTTATGGGTATCCTGGAAAATTAAATCATCAAATATTAGTTATTTTAATTAACATGCAATGCATATAAGTTAATAATATTTAAATAATTATATAATTACATATTTGTCTCATTGTCATAGACACGATGATACATGCTCATTTAACGCATCAACACATACATGTCGGATGGTCCTCCTAGAAACCCAATTTCCACCAGCTCTTTGATGATGCCTTCCTGGTTATCATGATTCTGTCGAGGCACGTGTTATGCACATTATCATCGTCTACCTCATTGTGATGATCAGGCACTTGTTCACATCCTTTGTCTCTACTCTAGTACATTTGCGTCCACTTCATCGGATGAGAGTTTCTGATTAATAAATTATTAAAGAGTAATTTAGTATTTTTTAGAATGTTGTCTATGTGACCCTAGTTTGTGTGTATAAATAGACTAGAAGTTGTTATCGTTTATATAATATTTTTTTAACTTTTGTATCCGTCATTGCAGAGCAATAAATATATTATCTCATTCTTTCTGTTCTTCATCACCTTGTGCACTAACAATTAGTATCTAGTGCTTCAGTTCAAATCCACAAGGAAATGCAGGAAACATGAGTGAAATGATGAGGCATTGTGTGATTGATTTTGTTTCTTGAATTCGTGTTGAATCTTAAATGGAATAGTAACAGAATCAAATTTTCTAATTCTGTGGGATTGGAAAACACTATGTTTGGTGAGATCTTAGTGACTTGCACAAGGTTGAAGATGAATGGAAATGGTAGTCTGAGCACTAAACTTCCAGTGTTCGATGATAAGAATTGGAAACGTTAGATGATTCAGATGTGTGTATTGTTTGGCGCTCAAGATGTTCTTGATCTCGTCAATGATGGTTATGTTTCGGCTGCACTTTCAGAAAATACAACTGGTGCGCAGAGAAATGCTCGGCCTGGTCTAAAGGAAGAAAGATCTGAAGGCGTTGTTCTACATCCATTAGTGTGTGGATTTAAATGTGTTTGAGAAAATTGCTGATTCGACGATGGTAAAGTCTGTGTGGGACACACTGGTTAGGCGTTATGGTGGTGGCGCATCAGTGAAGAAGGTGGAGCTTCACTTTTTACTAAAGTAGTATGAGAATCTCAACATGAAGGACAACGAGAAGGTGTCTGAGTACACCTTTAGAGTAATTCTGATCACTAATAAGATGAAAGCTTGTGGAGAAACCCTTTTTGGACAAGTAATCATTGAGAAGATATTGAGGTTTCTTACCCCTCAATTTGATTACATTGTTGTAGCAATTGAACATTCTAAAGATCTGAACTTCATGAGAATAGAAGAGTTGCAAAGCAGTTTAGAGGCGCAAGAGTTGTATCTGATTGAAAGAACTTCTGGGAGGGAGGTTAAGCAGTCTCTGAAAGCTTCTTTTGTCAAGAAGGACCAGAAGCATAAAATACATGGTAGGTTCAGAAGTCAGAAACCTCCATTTCTGATGAGAAGAAATATCAAAAGGGAAAGGAGAAGCACGACAAAAAGAAAGTTTAATGTTATTGTTGTAAGCATTTCACCATTTTTCTAAAGATTGTTGGTCAAACAAGGGAAGAAAATCAGAAGAATCAAATATAGCCAAAGGATATTTTGATGATGAACATGTTATATTAATGGCTTCTGAGTATGATAGAAGGTATTTGGTAGACTGGTGGTATATGGACATTGGCTGCTCAAACCACTTAACTGGAAACAAACAATGGCTGGTAGATTTTAACTCTAGAAGAAGGACAAAGATCAGATGTGTTGATGATAAGTACCTTAATGCATAAGGTATGGGAAATGTCAAAGTTAAAGTGAAGAATGGTAAGACTGTTCTGATCAAAGAATTTTGGTATGTTCTTGGCATTAAAAGAAATTTGATGAGTGTGAGTCAGCTCATTGAAAAAGTTTTCTCAGTTTTTATGAATGAAAATCTCTGGAAGTTGTATGATTCCAATCAGAAGCTGATTATACAGTCTGAGCAGGGAAACAACAGAACATTCAAGGTGAATATGAAGACAACTGAAACAGAGTGCCTTAGTGCAGAAGGCACTGAAGGTGATAGTAAGTTGTGGCGCAAGAGGTTGGAGCATCTGGACTACAGAATTTTAAAGCATCTGAGTTCTAATAAGCTCATGCGTGGCATTCCGAAGATTGTAAAGCCTGAGAAGTCATGTGAGGTATACATGAAAGGCAAGCAACCCAGATTGCCATTTGTATTAGAAGTATCCCCAAGAGTAATGCATGCTTTGGGAGTAGTGCATTCTGATGTGTGTGGACCATTTCCAGAACCTTCACTTGGAGGAAACAAGTATTTTGTGTCGTTTGTGGATGAGTAAACAAGAATGAGGTGGGTAGAACTCATCAATTTTAAGCATGAGGTGTTTACCGAGTTCCAGAAGTTCAAGGTAAAGGTTGAGAAACAAAGTGGTCAGAAGTTGTAAATTCTCAGAATGGATGGTGGAGGTGAGTATAACTCTATAGAATTCCAGAATTTCTGTGAGGAGAATGGAATTGAGCATCGGTTACTTCTCCTTATACTCCTCAACATAATGGTTTTTCTGAAAGAAGAAATCGTACTTTGCTTGATATGATGAGAATCATGTTGGAGGAGAAGAAGCTCCCTCACACCTTGTGGGGAGAAGTTGTTGTCACCGCAACATATGTGCTCAACAGATGTCCAACAAAGAATCTAAAAGAAAGTGTTCCTTTGGATAAATGGACTGGTGATAAGAAATGTGTGATTCATCTCAAAGTTTTTGGTTTTGTTTGCTATAAACATGTTCCAGATTCTAAGAGGAAGACATTTGATGATAGAAGCTGTAACACAGTGGGAGAATTGACTTGGGTGTTTTGCGTTTGATCACAAATTTGTTGCGGTTAGCAAGAGTCTCCGCTGACTTTTCTTTTATCCAAAAGGAAAGGCTGAAAAGAACAGGAAATACCTTTCAAGATTATTTCTTGAGTTCGGGGGGTAAGTTATGAAAAGGGAAGATATTAGCACCCTTTTCATTCGTAGTTATCTACGGGCTCTTAGTTGCTTGCTAGATTAATTGCTTTTGTTTGAAAGTGTGTTTGTGATGTGGATTTTGAAAGTATTTTGAAAATGTGTCTTTGTAATGGTTCTCGTCTCTATAAGAACGCATACAAAGTGTTGTGAAAAATATTTCAAAGTGAAATTGTGGGTATATAAGATGTTTTTGTTGTGAGCAGGTGAGAAACTAGGAGTAACAGAATCTTGTCGGAGATGGGATTGTAGATGCCATCAAGAATGTTTGTTGAACTGTAAGTTGTAAGTCAGAAGAATGAGTATCGAAATGGTATCTGTGTCTGGAATGCATTTGAACTGTATCTGGAGACTGAATTTGTATGAGCAATGGAATGGTGTCCGTGTCTAGAGCGTATCTGAGTTGTAACTGTATTTGAATGAATAACAGAATGATTGCCGTGGCTGGAGTGTATCTGTATTGTATATGAATCTGAAATCTGAATAAGCGACATAATAGCATCCGTTTCTGGAGCATCTCTGGGCTGGGGAAAAAGTCAGAATAAGTGACAAACTGGCAACCGTGTATGGAGCGTATCTGGACTGTATCCGAAGTTGAGATCTGTATGAGTAGCAGAATGACTTCCGTGTCTGGAGTGTATCTGAACTGTAACTGAGATCTGAATAAGTGACAGAATGACTTTCGTGTCTGGAGTGTATCTGAACTTGAAATTGATAATTGAATCTGAATGAGAAATAGAATGGCTTCCGTGTCTGGAGCGTATCTAATATGTATCTGATTGTTGAAGTCTGAATGAGTAACAGAATGACTTCCATGTCTGGAGCGTATCTGAACTGTATCTTGATTTGAAATTCTGAATGAGTAATAGAATGACCTTCGTGTCTAGGGTGTATCCATATTGTATCTGAATAAGAGATCTGAATGAGTAACAGGATGACTTCCGTGTCTGGAGTGTATCCGAGTTGGGAAAAAAGTCAGAATAAGTGACAGAATGGAAATCGTGTCTGGAGCGTATCTGGACTGTATCTGAAGTTCATATCTGTATGAGTAGCATAATGACTTTCGTGTCTGGAGTGTATCTGAACTGTAACTGGGATCTGAATAAGTGACAGAATGACTTTCGTGTCTGGAGTGTATCTAAACTTGAAATTGATAATTGAATCTAAATGAGAAATAGAATGGCTTTCGTGTCTGGAGCGTATCTAATCTGTATCTGGTTGTTGAAGTCGGAATGAGTGACAGAATGGCGTCCGTGTTTAGAGCGTATTTGTATTGTATCTTGACTTGAAATTCTAAATGAGTAATAGAATGACTTCCGTGTCTAGAGTGTATCTTTACTGTATCTGAAATCTTTGAGTATTTGTTAAAGATAGCTTTTAATATTATCCTGAAAAGGGTAAAATGTTAGCTGAAACACAAAGTTATGTTGCATGACATGTATGATGCAATAAATGTGTTTTATCAATGTTTATGATATATGAATGTAAGGTATGCGCATGTAAGCTGATTTGCTGTATTGAGGAAAATAAATCCTTGATAGCTGGAGATAAAAGATCCTTGACTGCTGCCGGGGAAAATAAATCCTTGACCGCTGCTGGAGATTCAAAATCTGTGACAACTTCTGTGGGAATGTGAGAATCCTTCATGTCTTGAAGTTTGAGTATTGACAAAAATTCTGCTTGGGGAAGTACTTCCATGTACTACCTGAGAAATCTGCTTGGAGAATCCAGAGAACTTTGAAGACTTCTAATGGGGTTTACACAATGGGAATCCTTACTCGGCTAGGGAATAGGGAAAACTCTGATGATTTCTGCGGGAAACTAAGAATGAGAATCTTCAATCTCCTGGGGAATTTGAATCCTTGGAGATTTCATGTGGGGAGTCAAGAATGAGAATCTTTGATCTGCAGGGGATTAAAAATTTTGACAAATTCATGCTGGGGAGTAATGAAGACTCTGGCAACTTCACTAGGAAAATGAGAATGAGAATCTTCATTCTGCTGGGGAGTGAAAACTCTGTGGGGATTAGCTATACTGCTGGGGAGTAGCTATCCTACTGGAGAGTAAGTTCAGGTCTCTGGGGGAAAAGCTTATTCATGTTTGGAAAAAGTTCAGGAGTTTGGGTTGTCTGCCACTTTACTAGGAAGTTATCCTAGGTTGGGGAAAGACAAAAGTTAACTGTTATCTGGTTGACTTCCAGGCTTCAAGACAACTTGCTGGGGAATTTGGGGAAACTGAATGGTTTCTGCTGGGGATTGGTAGTCTTAACTCGACTGGGGAAGAAGGTTTCATCTTTGTTGAGGGTCTGTAGTTCAAAGTTTTACTCCGCTGGGAGTTTGAAGTCTCAACTCTGATGGGAATTAAGGATTTGAAATTATAACTCCGCCGGCGATATGTATTTTAAGGTTTTAGCTCCGCTGGAGATCTAGATGATGTGCTGATTCGATTGTGTATGGAAATGGGCTTAAAGATGCCATTTTTAGAAACAGAGGAGAATCGTCAGAGATGGGCTTGTAAATGCCATCCAAAGGTGATTGTTTGACAGATAGTTTGAACTGGATCTGAACAGAGAATGAATCAGAATAAACCATTGAGAGATTTATCTGAAACAGTAAAAATCTTGGAATATCTTCAATTGGAATAAGAATCAGGGAGATCTTAGTGTCGATCTGACTGAACCAGAGAAGGTCTTGGAAATTCTTCAACAGATGCCAGGGAACTGTTAAATCCTGGACTTCTGTTGAAGAGTAAGTGTGTCTTTAAACTTTGCTTAGAATGTTTCCAATGGGGATTCCTGTTTCGTTGTTTGAGGAGGATTCCGCCGGGAAATGTTGATTTTTTGTCTTGAGAGAAATTGAATTTTAGGAGCTTCAGTCGTCCATTATTCTACTGGGGTACCATCTCTGATGAATTTTGGGAACTTCGGTCGTCCGTTATTCTAATGAGGAATCATCTCTTTTGAATTTTGGGAACTTCGGTCGTCCGTTATTCTTCTGTGGAAACATCTCCGTTGAATTTTGGGAACTTCGGTTGTCCTTTATTCTTCTAAGGAATCATCTTTGTTGAATTTTGGGAACTTTGATTGTCCGTTATTCTACTGAGGAATCCTCTCTGTTGGAGAGGAAAGTTGAATGAACTACTATCTGGTCGTGGTACAGGCTTTATAGCTTGAATTTTGTGAGAATTTGATTGCATCTTTCCTGAAAAGTAAAGTTTAGTTGCATGACATATATCAAGCAATGATGTTCTCAAAATATATGAGACTGCGTTGTATGATGTCCTGATGTACGGATATGTAATGTTTTCAAGATGATCTCTAGTTGTGGAAAATAAATCCTAAATTGGTGTTGGAGAAAAGAGTTGAATTCTTCATTTCCGATAGTGAAAATTCTGGTGACTTTAATGGGAAAAATCCTCAGGGATTCTTGAGGTCGACTTAGCTGGGAAGAGATTATCAAATATTGAAACTCTGGCTGGGAGTCCCCTTATGAGAAGGATTTTAGGGAGGTTTTCCACTGCCCCTAGTAGCGAGTGTTTATGGCTTTGTCAGGAAATGTTTGACTGTATGTAACCCTTTGATAGGATTGACGTTTAATTCCCCAAGTGACGGGGACGGAGACTTGTCCCTGGTTACTCTGCACTTTGAGAGATTTCTTGAAATATTGACTGGACTGCCCCAGGTGTGCTGGACAATGACATGTCATGTCCCCTTGTCGATAGGAGATTTTTGCAATGGAAGTGTCATCCCACTTGAAGTGATTTTGTTCACTGAGAGAGCTTTCGTTCATCGGATATTCATTGTGTGAATTTCTTCGCTGTCAAACAAATAGCCATATGCAAACAACGATATTCAAATAATGTAAAGTTTATGCTTGTCTTGAAATTTTAAAAATGCGTTTTTTAGCAGAAAACTTTTGTAAGAAAAATTCAACTCAAGATTTAGAGCAAAGCCTTACAGGAGTCAGGATACCTTTTGTAACAGTATGCTTTCAAACTAACCCATGCTTCAATTAGGACTTTTGAAGGGTTGTAACGTGGCTTGGTTCACGGTTTAAGAAACAAAGGATAAAGGCTCAAAGTATATTTGTACCCACCCGCTCTTCGTGACGTTCTTCAGTCCTAAACTTAGTTAATTGTGTGTTTGAACTCCAAATGAGTCCGGAACGACATTTTGGTGATGGTTCAAACAAGTTAAGTTTGTTGCAAGGCAGTCATTTTTGCAACATTATTTTTGTTGAGGATTTGTAGTGACTTCTTTCTTTCGATTTATTATCCCTAATTTTTGTTAAGGATTTGTTTTTGTGCAAGCATCTGAAAGTTACAGATTTGAACATCAAAACGCACGCAAGGAAGATGGCTGGAGGACAAGGATGAAGTTCTGGGCTTTTGGCGCCTTGGGCTTTTTGTTTTTGTTATTTGCACCCCCTGACCTACTATTTGCACCCCCTGGCTTATTTTGTATATTTTTCATATTTTTATATTTATTGCTTTTGATTATTTTTTCTGAACAATAAAAAATCCTAAAAATAATTAAATAATTTCTTGCAATTTTATTTTATTTTTTATTATTTTTTTACTTGAAAAATAGTTTATTTTAATAAATAGAACTTATTTTCTTAAATAACTTGTAAATATATTTAAAAAATACTTAATATTTTTATTATATTATTTATACACATAAAATATTTATTTTCTATACATATTTAATTTTTAATATTTATTTACATAATATTATTTATTATTTTCTTATACAAAAAATATACAAAACAATAAATATAGAACATTTTCTTTTATTTGAAAACTAGGGTTTACCCCTTTCAAAATGAATTATATTTTTTTTTGCTTATAATTTTTAGGGTTTAAATTAAATATATTTCTTACACAAAAAGCAAATACCAAAACATTTTTTTGCATAAATACATTGCATTGTATTTTAAATACTTGCCTTATTTATTTAATTCGCACAATATTCGATTGGGTTGTAATAATATATTTAGGTTTATATTTGTGCAAAATCCCCATTCAAAACTTGTATCCCCCCTCCCATAATAATTGTTGTAATAGCTTAGTTTATTTTTACGCAATTTATTGCTTTCATATACCATATTTAGTAAATTAGGGTTTGCATGACAAGAACAAAAACCAAACAAATAGAAAAAAACCTAAATGCAAGACAAAAGCATGAAAATGATACATTTTGCACACAAGCACCCTTAGGGTTTCACCCACTTGGTTGTCTAAAATAAAATGGCCATGTTACGCATGCGAAGTATCTTGGTAAAACAAAACAAGTATAAGATTATAGTCCCTCGATGACGCTATACAAAGGTTGCCTAAACAAAATGATCTTGGTCCCTCAAAAATGCTAAGATACTTGGCAACATTGCTATCATGGTCATACGATGACCCACGCCCGTCCCATTTAACATCCAAAGATAGGGTTGCCTACCAAATCAATGGTAAGTCAACAATGTCAAAGGAATAAAAATGCACAAGAAAGATATTTGAGTAGGTAGATAGCTTCTAAGTTACTTGCTCCTTTTCAAACAATCCTTGCTATTTTCAAAAACAAACACACACACATTTTCAACACATTTCCAAAACAACTTACAAAACATTGAAACATTTTTCAAAAGACAAACATCTTTTTATACATTCTTACAAACGAGAATCATTACAAAGATTGCCTAAACGAATGGCCTCTTTTCAAAATACTTTCAAAATCACACCAAACACCACTTCAAACAAAGCAAAGCAAGTGATCTAAGCAAGTAACTAAGAGCCCATGGAAAACCATGGATGAAAAGGGTGCTAGCACCTTCCCTTTTCATAATCTACCCCGCGAACTCAAGAAAATATCTCAAAGGTCTTTCCTGTGCTTTTTTACCTTTCCTTTTGGATAAAATAAAAGTCGGTGGCGACTCTTGCTAACCGCGACATTTGCGACAAAACGCAAAACCTCAAGTCAGTTCTCCCACCGTATCACAGGGCAAAACCCTAATTTTGACTGATAAATCCAAAAGATATGATTCTCCTTATAAACAACACAATACTCAATCTTCTGATGATCCAATGAGGTGGACAAGAAATCTTGAGATATGTGATAACTTTGGGCTTGAAAGATCCAGGGGTTTAGATAATGAGGCCCTCCTTGAGCAACTTGTCAATACAATCAATCTTCCAAAGCTTGAGGGAGGCTTGATAAACAAAATACCTTGATCCCTACACCATGTATGAATGCAATGCAATATGATGTTTATGATGAAACATAAGCCTAAATCAAGAGGGTAAATTTTGGGGTGCAACACCAAGCAATCAAAGATACTAAACCTCTTAATAATACCAAACTTCAAATGCATTATGTCTACATAAAAATTGGGCAGAGTAACGGCTGTATACAGATGAATTCCCAATCACAAAGGAAGCGTATAATCAGAATAACCTGCACATAAAGAAAACAAAGAACCAAATGTCTTGGGGTAAACCCCAATAACTCTAAACAAAATAGAAATAGAAGTCACCAGGTCTCAAGGTAGGTCAAGGTCTCTACTCCTAGGTCCAAGAAGTCCATAACTCCAAAATGCCAAAGACAGTAACCAAATAGTCCAAGTAACATTAAAGTTTTTTATGGTTCAAGTTGATTATTAGGTATCTTCAAAAGGAAACGAAAAGCTCAAGTGAGCAAAATAAAAATGACATAAAGATAAATTCTCAAGTGAGCAAAGATGAAAATAAAATAAAATGAAAATGCTAAAATAAATGTGCTTAAAGTAAAAAGCATAAAGTAAAAGCAAAAAATAAAGTCAATTGTTAGAAATTAGAGGTTAGTTAAATGACCATCTTGAAAATTGAATTTGAAAATTCATTAGAAGATTGATAAAATCAAAGCCTCTCAACAACAAGTTTCATTTGCTTTTTGTCAAGTATATCATTCATTTCAAAATCTCAAGGCAACAATAAATGATCAACGATGTTTAAATGATTCACTTAGTTTCAAAATTTATGAAGATTCATTAGAGGATTGATAAGATCAAAGCCTCCTAACAATAAATCTCAATATTATTGGATCAAAGGTTTCAAATTAAACATGTTTGGGCTTGCAAACATAGGTTTGGGTCACGAATGATCATTTCTCGAATCAGGATAAAATTTAGCGCTATGTTAAGCAATCGTAAGTGGACTTATGTAGAAGTTACACCTATTTTGAGGTCGGTCAATAGCAATCTATGTGCCATATGTTTGGAGTGATGATATGTAGATCTTCCTCTAACAACATGTAGCACAAAAGAGAAGAGGATAAGATGAAGAGGGAGGGGATATATTTGAATCAAAAACTTTGATCAAAACTATAATTAAAATCATTTATCCATTTTGATGGAGTTGAACTTAACATCCAAGATCCAATGGTGTTAATGAAGTTTTTGATCAACAATCACATAGTCAGAATATATTAAAAAAATCAATTGCATTTAATGAATAAAAAAAAAGAAAAATGACTTTTAAATTGTTTTTAAAATGAAAATAAGAAGTAAAATAGCAAACTATTTTCAAAGTATCAAAGAAAATTTTAAAAAGACCACAGAAAAATCAGAAATGACCTCAAATATTTTTATAAATTTTTTAGTAATTTTTTAAAACAGAAGAGTATTTTAAAACTAATTAAAATCACTCAAATAAGTGAAGAAAAAGATAAAAAATAATAGAAGTCAAGATAAAATTCTAGAAAAATTCTAGAAAGTCAGAAATGAGTAAAATGATTTTTATAAATTTTTTCAGAATTTAAAAATATCAAAAAGTAATTTTAAATAATTAAAAACAAGTTAAAATAAAGTAAAAATTATAAAAAAATATCAAATCTGAAAATAAAATTATGGAAAAATAAAAGTCAGGAAGAGAATATTTAAAAATATTTTTGTGAATTTTTCATAATTTTTTAGTCAAAAATGGATTTTCTATGATTATTTGAAGTTTAAAACAAATAAATATAAAAAAATCAGAAAATGAAATAAAGTCAAAAAAATGTGGACCACTGGATCATTTTCAAAACGTGTTAGTAAGCAGATCAAAGGGATCTGACACGCTGTGCATGATATGGTCACAATTGGAAATCACACCAAATCAATTATTAAATCAGATTTTAATAAAATAAAAGGAAAAAATATGGTCCATTGGATGAAAAGTCAAAACACGTTAGTAAACAGATCCAAAGGACCTGGCACGCTGTGCATATCATGGACCCTCATTCAAAACACGCTGAATCAAAAAACAAGCAACCAATGAAAATAAAACAAATGTCCAACATTGATTGGTTGAAGAACGACACATAGGTCGTCTTCAACCTCGGGGCACCATGCATGTGGGGTTTTCTGAGATTCTTCAAACGGAAACGTTAGAAGCTCAGACTAATATCATTGGATTTGTCTCTTCCAAACGATCCTAACTCCACCCTCGTGAAAAATTTATATAAACTGAGCAAAGAGAAAAATGCAGAAACCAAAAATAATAGCGAGCACTTTAGGTTAGGATTTCTCACTCAATTCTCAACGATTTTAAAAATTTTAAGAAGCACAAGGATCAGAAGGATGAGTAGAGTAGAATAGGCTTTTATTTGGAATGATTTGGTTATGAAAACTACCTGAACGAGGCTCATGAAAATAGCTTTGAAAGTGAAATTTTGTAACCCAAAATATGGCTCGATTTGCTTGGTTTAAGCGTTGGAGAGTTTCTGTGTTTATGGAAGATGATGAATATGTAAAGAAATTGTAAAGAGAGAGCTTGAAACTGTGAAATGGAAATTCAAATTTCTGAGTTGCGAATGAAATTTGGTAGGGTGTATTTGGCTCTACAAGCTTGAGAAAATGAATTCAATATGTCCCTCTATTTATAGGGAAGTGAGTGGGAATGAGAATTGAAAAAATTAGTGGAGTTTGGAGGGATATCGTGCGAAGTTGCAAGCATGAAAAGTGTGACTCGTATTTTGCTCAAACTCAGCCAAAACTTGCATTTCAAGGTGCTAACCACTTCTAGAAGATTGTTAAACATGATTAGAAGTAAAAACGCGCAACAATTTGGTGATTAGAAGCTGAATTGTGCATTTCAAATTCTGATTTGGAGGAAAAAGTCAGTTTCAAGGTACCAACTTTGAATCAATGGTATTCACAACTCAAGGAGTCTTAGGGCATAATTCTTGAAGCAATTTAAAGGTAAGGTCACAAATTTTACAGTGTGCAAATAATGAGATCAAATGGATACTTGAGCTAGGAGTTGTGATGAGTCAAAGTTGAGAAAAAATGCTGACTTTTTGTACTTAGAAAAATTCTAAGTTTTTCTTCAAAAGTGTCTTATAATGTTTTGACTCCAAACAAGGTCTTCCTCCAAAATTAAGCTTTGATCAAGGATACTAGCTTGAAGTAGACTTCCAATGAGCATTGTGAAACTTGAATCACTAAAAAATACCAAGTATTGAAAAAGTTATGGTCTTGCAAAATTGGTGAAAATTCATGAGATTACCTATAATCTTTTCCATTCTTAGGGCATCTTCCATCCATTTTAAAGCTTTGCACATAAAAGAAGAGCTGAAGTTCACATCCTTAATATTATTGTGGAAAATGAATGGGCTCAAGGGAATAAAATTTGACCAAGTTATGATCTTTTGAAGTCACATAAGGGAATTTGATGGCCTATCTAGGGGACTTGTAATCTTTCTTCATCATTAGGCATCTTCCACATAAAATTTTCTTGAAACTCTTGAAGTGATTGGTTGATAACTCTTTAAAGGAGAAGTATGTCTTTGGAATCAACTCAAAAATACCAAAAGATGAGCAAGATATATCCCTTAGAAGTTCAAAACTCTAGCTCATAGAGCACCAAAATGACTTGGAAACCCTTTCAATTTTGACAATCTTCCTTGCACAATAACTCTTTCCATGTGAATAGTAGTTGGTTGTGAATGATAATAAGAACCCATAGCAACAAAAACCCACCTCCAAATATTAAGAATTGAGAGAGTTATGCATTTGTGATCAAGAAATCAAGAAGTTGTCCAATTAGGTCAAACTTCTTCAATCAACTCTTGCATCGTTTGATTTTCTGACAAATTGAGGCATGATAAATCATAGTAGACCTTGTCATGATATTACTTCAAAGTATCTTCAATAATGAAACTTGAATCTCAATAAAGCTTTGTCGAAGAAGGCATGGAAATAAACTCATGAACCTATGAATCAAATTGATCAAATGTGTTGTGCCCTTACCTATAATATCATCAATTAGAGCAAACATTAATTGTACTTATTAGTTAAAAGTTAATCAATACAAAACAAATATGATCACAATATACAAATCAAGGTGCTTGGTGATTCCTCGTGAGCAAACCTAGAGGTAGGGAGAAGAGCCAAACCCTAGTGTGATCTTGATATGATGGAGTCGATATGAGATGATAGAGGAATCTTAGAGGAAAAAATTGGGGTACAACACATAGTTAGAACATTATAGCAGCACTACACATTAGAACAAAACCATTCGAGTACAATTGTTCTTTTATGATACCATGTAAAGTTATCATCAAAATCTTCAGGTCAAATGTCGAAACACTTCTTGTTCTTACAAGGGGATGGTGAAGCGGTCGTCATCTGGCCGTAGATTACCCTTCATTTTCTTGGTGATCAGGGAGCGTCGATCTTTCTGGCAGGT